>OX276400.1:4126729-5376729 GCA_946251805.1 Cybosia mesomella
CCAGGTGGACACCGAAGTCTTAAAATCACGCAAAAAAAAACAGAATCTTACACCCACTTTTTATCACTTTTTCTCGACGTTTCACATGATTCTAAGTCTAATTAAGCAAAAAAAAATTTTGTGTCGGTCTGTCTGTTGGTCTGGATGTCTGGATGTCTGTTTACGCAATAAATCAAGAACCACTTATCCGATTTAAAAAATTCTTTCGCCAATCATCTTGTTTAGTTAATGGGAAGAACTGATTCGATTTTGGGGTTTGTACGTTCAAGGTTTCGGGTACCTACCATACAAATTGTCCCTAAAAATCATTTTTTGTGTTTTTGACGTCGAAGACGTTTGATTTGATTTCATTTTCTTCATATTTATTGCTCAATATATAAAGACGCGTCGAATAAAATGCATAAAGCCTAAGGTCTGTAATTTTGAATAAAAATACTGCAACAAAAATATCTAAGTTTGGCCCGAAGTTTGACAATCACTGTGTGATTTCCGCCCCACTAGATTTTAACATTACAAACAGACATTTCAATTTTATTTGTAATTAGATCTGTCTTATCGATACGATCTAAGCTTGAATGGTCCGCAAATAATAACAATATCTACGAGTGCCAGGTTTGAAGACATTATAGTTTACATACTCAAAAATATTAATAAGAATTCTTAAATGACTCCGTCAATATTTACTTAAGCGTTATAATTGGCACACTGTAACTCTACTAAGAGTTTCGTCGTGCTTATGGAGACTTTAGTTTTCTCGTCTACAATGTTTTAGGCGTCGTTCTAATCAAACGCGATTGCTCAGTTATGATTGATCATCGCGCGAATCAGTAATCACATCGCGTGGACATGAATGAATAAATTCACTCGATAGCAGTACCTTTAATCGCGGTATATACGATGTGCAGGGATTAGACACTCAATATACGATCTTCGCGATCCTGTCAATATATATTGATATTGATGTTTAAACGCGTTTTGTACATATTATATTGATACCGAATCACGATATTCGATCGCGATATTTTATTTTATTATTGACTGTCTAATGTAAGTTGTGCCTTAGAGTAAGATACCGCAAGCTGGGTGTGTCACCAAAATGGGTCGCTCACCACTTTGCCGGTTGCTAGTCGAAATATAGAACAGCGGCCAACTGCGAGTTGGGCTCGTACACGAATGGTTCCGTATGATAAAACGGCGAAAAAATCACGTTTGTTGCATGGGAGACCCCCAAATTAAATATTTATTTAATTTCATTATTTATTTTTAAAGTAACTGAATATTCTGTGAATATTTGCATTTGAATATATGTGAACCTGCTGCCGTTATCGATAGAGCAAAAAAAAAGCGGCCAAGTGCGAGTCGGACTCGCTCTTTAAGGGTTCCGTAACAGCAAGTAACATAATAATGTTTTTTTTTTTTTTAATTTTTATATTTGAGTTGATTGAATGAAAGGTAAATTGCTGTTTACGATTTATGACGTATTAAAAAATACTTACTAGATCTCTCAAACCAATTATCGTTGGAAGTTTACCTGGTAATGTACATCATATATTTTTTTTAGTTTTATCATTCTCTTATTTCAGAAGTTACAGGGGGGGGACACATTTTACCACTTTGGAAGTGTCTCTCGCGTAAACTAATCAGTTTAGAAAAAATGATATTAGAAACCTCAATATCATTTTTGAAGACCTATCCATAGATACCACACACGTAAGGGGACAATGAAAAAAAAAAGTTCGAGTTTCAGTATAGTGAACGCCCAAAATTTATTGTTTATTTTCTATTTTTGTGTGAAAATCTTAATGCGGTTCACAGAATACATCTACTTACCAATTTTCAACAGCATAGTTCTTATAGTTTCGGAAAAAAGTGGCTGTGACATACGGACGGACAGACAGACAGACATGACGAATCTATAAGGGTTCCGTTTTTTGCCATTTGGCAACGGAACCCTAAAAATCACGTTTGTTGCATGGGAGCCCCTTTAAATATTTATTTTATTCTGTTTTTTAGTATTGGTTATAGCGGCAACAGTAATACTGATGTATTACTTTCTGCGAAAATTTCAACTGTCTAACTATCACGGTTCATGAGATAGTCTGGTAACTTCTCTGGAGTCTTAGTAATAGGGTCCCGTTCTAACCTTTGGGTACGGAACCCTAAAAAGTCTAATTATGCCGTGGTATTGGTACTTGGTACTATTTATGGTGATTACGTCGATAAATGACGCACGTGGTGTCATCTGTTGTGAGCTAAGATTGACACGCTCGGTTTGCTCGAAGTGTACTCTTAAGAGTTAAGTTCGCACAAAACATACGATGATCAAGCAATCACTCCGTATTACGACGACGCCTTAAACTGTTCGCGACTTGGACCATCAGTTGTCAAACTTGTTATCAACAAATTACAATGCTCTTCAGATGTAAACCGGACTCAAATGTTTTTTCCAATGGCGTGCTAAATCTAAAGTCAGATATTGTACTGTCCCTGAACGAGGTATTAACTAGATGGCACCACAGTCGTTGACCCCGGTAACGTTAAATTAATACAATCATTAATATTAAATATATCTATGATATATCGCATAAGTTAATACGAACTAAAACCTGTCTTGACCACATATCCCCACACACATCACTACGTGAGCAGTTACCATTTAAATCGATTTTAATATCGATGGTATTGATGTACTTAACTAAATGTAGCCAAGGAATGTTTTAAAATGTGAATTCGAAATGTTATTAAAAATTGTTAAACGGCAACTATTAAGAAAAAAATCGAACGGTCTCTGACAGAACCAAGTAGCGGAAAAATCCAGACTGATTTGTAACAATTATTCTGCATCGCGATATGAAAGTTTTCTCGCCGACTACCATGTATACAACGTCCTCACATGGACTGTAGGGGCGCGGCTTGCCGTCGGAAAATCCTATGAAGAGACATTTCAGTAGCTACAATCTTGACCTTTAGTCTTCCGTAACCATTCATCTATTATGGAACCTTGGCTACACGTACCGGAGTAATCTCGAACATTTCTAAAGCCTACTGTTCCTCGTCCGACGAGTCGGGCAGGCTGACGGGCGCCTTGTCCTGCACGCGTTTGAAGTCGGCAAGTACCTCGAAATGCATGTGGAGGGAATGGGCCAGGCTGGGGTTGTGCTCGTGGAGGTAGCGCTTCACCTGGTGGGTCAAATTCACTTATTTGTTTACTGTGATTAGAATGGGGTAATAGATGCAAGAGGCCACACCCACCACAACAAGAGCTTCGAGCCAAGCCAACCGTGCTAAATCAAAACCCGGGTAGTGTTTAAGCTAACGTTTTTATGAAGTTATTATGTGATTAGAGTGAGCGAAATTCGCTCTGACGTAATACACAACACTGGTGCTCAATTCAATTCAATTTTTTGGTGTGGCGAATTGTGCCGATAACAGAAGTGCGATGAAGTTGTGTCACTGGTTGAGTGACATCCGTTCATTCGGACTTGCATTTTCTAAATCGCCACTTTGAATTTGACAGGTCGATGATATGAAATCATCGACCTGTCGAGCGTGCCGGCATTATCCGTTAGCATCTCATCTGAGCACGACGTGTTCTGTAGACGTTGTTTAATATCTTTGCCCGATTACCCATGCTTCTACTAACGAAGTACCACCAAATAGGAATTAGGTGTCTCCAATGAGTCTACATTTAAATCCTACTAATATTATAAACGCGAAAGATTGTATGTATATATCTTTGTTGATCTTTCACGCAATAATGGCTGAACGGATTTGGCTGAAATTTGGCACAGGGCTAGATTATCGCCCGGAATAACTTTTTATGCCGGGAATAGGTTTCCATGCGTTGCGGGAACCGGATCAGAATTCTACGCCGGCGGAGCCGGTTATAAACAAATGTTACCTTGGCGCCGAGTTTCTTCAACAGGCTGGTGAAAGCTCTCTCCTCGCGGCCGATCCAGGGCCGCCCCTCGTCTTGCACTTGGTACGGGCTCACGTGGATGTAGATATTTACATCTGGTAACAAATGATTCATCTATAGTCTATACTACACAGTATCTATACAAATAACATTATTTAAAAAATCAAAAACCTCCGATTCAAATTTATTGTTAGCTTTCGGGAGTTACGATGCCATAGACAGACACACACAGACACGTTAAACTCATAACACAACATCGTTTTTTTTCATGAAAACTGAAACTGCGTCATTGGATTTCAAAAATGTAACATTCCTAGCCAAGAATTGACCTCGCTGATTAAAAAAAAAACACTGTATTATTACACTATTTAATAATATTTTTCTGCCTTGGAACTCGCAACGGAATGAATCAGAGCAAAATTGGAAGAGTTGTTCTGTAGGCATACGAAGATGTTTCGGGCAATCGATTCCATGAAACGCATTTATACCACACGTCACGTGAAACTTCGTTCGGCCTAAACACTAACGAAAGAATTCCAAAGTAACTTCATTGTCCGGCTCGAAGGACCACTTTGTAGGCGACGTATGGTGGCGTATGTGCCAGGAAATTTAACATACATAAAACAGTACATGATTTTTGACATTCATTATAGCTAAATGCTGTCTTTCTTTCGTGTTTCGTGCGGGTGCGAAGTTTCTGATCTATGTTTCAAGGTACTCGAAGGCCGTCAAGTATGCCGCCCGCCATCTGCTTCTGTCCTTACACACCTCACGGGCTTCTTCTACAGTCATTAAACCTTTCAAGCAAGCCCGCCGGTTTCGAGTGCTACTTCATCACTTGTTTCATAATAAACTTACTAAGCCTCGTGAGCGTCTCCAGGAGACTGCGGGAAGTGATCCAAGTGTTCTTGCCCCCAGCGTGGCCACCATCTAGCCAGTACATGTCCACTATACGCTCCATGAATCTGAAATAGATTGGACAGAATCAATAATAATGCTTCAGTCTCTCCGAGCCTTTTCCCAACTCGGAAGAGACGTTTAAACCGCCAAATTTCGACATTTTCAGTGAAGCGAATGTCATCTGTCCTCCACAACCCATTGGCGATATCGAAATTCTGTAGTTTGATCAATTATGGGACTTTTTAGGGCTCCAACTACGCGTAACGATAGCCACAGACGTCCCTATAGCAACCGGGACCGACGGCTTAGCGTGATCTCCGAGGCACGGAGGGGTCTCATTGTGTTAAGAACGGTCACCCATCCTAAGAATGACCTGGTTCGTATTGCTTAACTTTGCAATGTGTTAACCTATTCGGTTACCACTTCACCACGAGTCCTTCAATGCTTATGTCTGCGTATCCCCTAAGCCTTAAGTGAGGTAAAAGAAAACAGAAAAGGAGTAGGTACAAGTAACCGAAATTACTAGGATTCCTGGTAACCTCTCAAGCTGAGGTAATTGCTTGTATTGGGAGTGGGTTCACGTCAGTAGTGTTATGGCCAGGATTCGAACCCGAGACCTCTCGATCACGATGCCGACTCCTTAATCACTACTAGCTACCGACACACTGTGGAACGTCGCCATATAAACGGTTGGACATGGAGTGAAAGTACTGAATGTCGATATAAAATAAATAAATATTCTACGACATTCTACACAGCGTTTTCTAGACCCAAAGTAAGCATAGTTTAACTAGCTTGTGTTATGGGTTCCAGAATGCGGATAAACATACTTATATACTTTTTTTTTGTAAATACATACATATAAACACCCAGACCAATGCAAATAGACATATTCATGCATACAAATATTTGCACTGAACGGGAATCGAACCCGCACCCCCTGTCGTAGCAGTCGAATGCACTACCGCTACGCCACAGAGGCCGTCATACCTGCATTCAATATGTATTTCACAAAGGAGACACTCCAAACTTTTGGGTTATTATAGTTTTAACTCCTAAAACTCTTGTGTATAGTATATACATACATAGCTCGAAAGATTAAATTTTAAACTCTTCTCAGAATAACCTTAGTCTTTGTGAATAATATTTGTAATGTTTGCGTTGATTTGAAGGAATAGTTTTTACAAAAACTGATTCATTAGAGTGTATTTATGTTTACGTGACAATTATTTTTTGAAAATGTATTATATTTTGCCATTACAGCCAAGTTTAAAAAAGTAATGGAAACATTTGATAAAATTAGTCTTATAATTGAAACCCCAGGAAACTCGGGGCTACTTTTTTTTTTTTTTTTTTTTTCGTGCGGAAATCCCTTCGGATACCCCCCCGCCGGCCAGCGGGGGCGGTTATGTCGGGCTTGCACCGACTAAAACCGCACGCCGTCTCGGGTCTTCAGACGCCGGGGTGTAAGGTTACCCATAGAGCATATCCCGCGCACCCCGACTGACCCTGGGCCATCTCACCACTAACAGCATCGCTCATCCTGTCTCCTCTGAAAGCAGAGGAGTACGGAGAGCGATGTGTTCCCGCCACGTTGGGTATTGGCCGACGATCAATGCCAACCCTATGAAGGGGAAGCCATTGACCGCCGCCCAGGGTGTACCGGCCGCTCCGATTCCGTTCCCCCCGGACTGCAGCGGGATCGGAATCGGAGCGACACTCGAGGAGGTTACCCAACACACACCCTACCAACACACACCCCGGGGCTAATAATACCTACAGTTAACAGTTAAAAATACATTAAATATTTCCCTAGAACATTATAGGTGCCACGTTTTGTTAAAAAACAGAAAATTAAGTTAAACGCCTGTTTAATTTCTGAGCGCAAATCGCAATTTGCGGTGGTATTAATAAATTATCAGGCACGAACTAACTATTATTGAGGCGAGAACCATTTATAAAAATGTACGTAGGGTAGATGAATACATTTTATCTTACTTGATATTGTTCTGACTACGTTGATATGGTTCTCTTTTTTAAAAATTGGTTTAATAAAGAATACACTTAGTGCCTGCGCTTGACAGAATAGCAAGATGTAGCGTCATCGTAATTCATGGATACTTGACGATCTCTTTATCAGGCTATTTATGATTGTTTTTCAGTTTAAAACATGAGAATGTTGAGTTGTTTTGTATTTATTTTATGAAACTAGTATGCGATGTATATATTGTTATGTATATGGCGAATCGGGGGTGTGTAATACACCTCTGCCTACCCCTTCGGGGATACAGGCGTGAAGTCTTTAAAATATTGGTATATATCAGTATTTTTTTTAGGTTATCACATTTATTTTTAATAAATAAGAAATAAGAAGGAGGAATCTTTAATATTCTACAGTAAAAATTTGAAGTCTCTATGTTTACGCCATCTGGAGTTGTCTTTAAATGATTGAAAGAGGTAACGATGTCCGACTGTTTGTATGGCGACGTTCCACTGTGCGACACCTGAAACTAAATTTAATAACCTTCTAAACACTCACCTCATCATATGCTCGTCGCCAGGAGTCAAGGTCTTGGTATAATGGAACTCGTAAATCAGCTGATTGAGGACTACACAGCCCTTGCTGAATCCCACCAGGGTGAGCTGACCCTCGTCCAGGGCCAGCTTATCGCGCCACCAAAGTGGGTCCGTGACGCTAAAACATTAAAAAATTATTCTCCAAACTGTTTATGGGATGAAAGAAGTAATTTATGAAGGCAATGACTTTTATGTATTTTGTGGCTATTCGGAACACAAAATTGGTAAACATTTTTGGGCACTACTGTACACCACTTTGGCGCCACTTTTTAGGGTTCCGTAGCCAAATGGCAAAAAACGGAACCCTTATAGATTCGTCATGTCTGTCTGTCTGTCTGTCTGTCTGTCCGTCCGTATGTCACAGCCACTTTTTTCCGAAACTATAAGAACTATGCTGTTGAAACTTGGTAAGTAGATGAATAAAAAAAAATAAAAAAAGATGTATTCTGTGAACCGCATTAAGATTTTCACACAAAAATAGAAACAAAAAACAATACATTTTGAGGGTTCCCCACCCCCATACTTAGAACTGAAACAACAAATTTTTTTTTCATCAATCCCATATGTATGTATGGTGGATAGGTGTTCCAAAATGAGATTGAGGTTTCTAATATATTTTTTTTCTAAACTTGTAAAGTTTGCGCGAGAGACACTTCTAAAGTAGTAAAATGTCCCCCCCCCCCCCCCGTAACTTCTAAAATAACAGAATGATAAAACTACTTCTAAAATAACAGAATGATAAAACTAAAAAAAATATATGATGTACATTACTATGTAAACTGTATGTGTATGTAAATATAAAACACCGAAAACTGGTTTGAACGAGATCTATAAGTAGTAAGTATCGTATAGTAAGTAGTTTTTTAATGCGTCATTAATCGTAAACCGCAATTTACCTTTCATTTAAAAAATTAAATATTTAAAATTTTACTTGCTGCTACGGAACCCTTGGCCGGGACCTCCGACTCACACTTGGCCGGTTTTTTGCTGCTGTCATAGGCCCAGAGTATATTAAATTTATTTTACACGATTTTATATGAGATCGTCACCTGATATCTGTAAAGTAGTGTAAGGGCGCCAAAATTATGAATAGGTGAGGCGTACCGTACCCCTCCCCCCTTTCCGCCTCACCCCCGAAGTGTGACACACTTTTTGTTTCGAACTGCTTGTCTGGTATACATAGACGTGATTGGGTGAGGGGGAATGAGCACACTAGTAAAGGTCGACTTAGGCGAATGGTGATCAGATTGAGGAATCATTCGTCATCATCTTAGCGTTGTTCTTACTCCTTTTCCTCCTTTTAGTTCGGCTTATACGGGTTTTAAAAAGGGCGTCTGACCTTCCGACTTCGGGAGGAAAACCTGCGCCAGAGCCTCTTTCATCAATCACCGGCTTACAGGTGAGGTTGGATTTGCACAAAGGTCCCTTACACTTGAAGTTTTAAGGAAGGCCAGATCAGGAGTACCCGCAGCCAGCGAGCATATATGAAAACAATTATGAAAGTAGAAGAAGCGAAAGGTCAGTAGTCTTTTTTTTTAGTCTCTTGTTTTTTGGGAAACGGTCATTATATTTCGTCACATGAAATACGTATGATTGAGTTACAAGAAAAATAAATTTCATTAACTAAAGTATGAAGTCAATTTTAGTTTGCTTAGTTTAATGCAGGACTCCTCCGTCGATCTATCTATCTACCCATCCAAATTATCTCATTTATAATAGGTAGTATATTTTTCACACAGATACATTTTATTAACTGCACTGCTTGGAGTACGCTTGCATAACCTGCGATTTCTACTATTTTTTCTATTCTGTGGTTACTACAAGGACACTTCTAAGAGAAAATTAAGGACATTTTAATTTAATTCTCGTTTTATAAAGTATCTTTATAAATGCAAGTTACAAACTAACACCTAAAAAGCAATAGTAGTAATTTTAAATTTACTGCCAGATTGACAAGGCAATTGGATTCACCCTGTGAGAAAAGAACCTGGCAATAAAAACTCACAGCTACTCTTTTACAAACAAAGAGTTACTTAGTACACACGGCCAAAGAAATAGATGTACTATTTCTTTGGCCGTGTGTACGTGAATGAGTGTTTGAAAAACGTTGAGCTTTTTGTGTTAATTTAAACTAACACCCAGGCCGTTAACCATAAATACTACAAACTAATAATAATAATCTTTTATAAACAAATAACAATATTTGTGCCTAATGCTTAAGTAACCTAAAGTAATACAACACGTATAGATGTCAAGTTACTGTCACATGTCTATACATGTGACAGTAACTGTAATGGTCTGTAATGGTCCTGAACAAATATCCAGCCCCATGCTAGGAATTAACCTGTATTACGGTAGCAGGAATGGTACACTTAAGCTATACGCTATATTATTGAGTTACCAATGTAGGCAAGCCTGTAGATTGGGAATCTAGTTTAACTAATAAAATTAACCTAAGATCATACAAAATTTAATTGGAGATTATGAATTTGTGCCGTTTGGAGTCGAAACGTTAGGGGCATGGGGTCCGAGTGCTCGCAGTCTCTTCAGGGAGATTGCAACACGTATGATCGACGCTTCTCGTAACCAGAAGGCTGGCTTTCTTTTTAGCACAGAGAATAAGTATTGCCTTGCAGTCTTCTGGGCACGTTACCACAGGAGGCATGCGATGCGGAGGAATTCCACGATGCATTTTAGGTTTGTTTCTTTTATTTTAGATTATACTCAAATCCATTATCGCAGATTTACTTCCTGTATTCCTCAGTAGAAGCATTCTATTTATAACGTGCGAGTGTTGGTCTGCGTAAGGTCACAACAAGAACAAGACAACAGCTCTTCTTATAAATGTTTTAAAACCTAGTCAAGTCATGTTGTCATCAGGGTACTAAAATATACCAATTTTATTTTCATACGATTCGTATTTTCATCTTGAGGCAAGATGATCCTTCCGTTAGACATTCAACAGAATCGATAGTTGTTTGCAAATGTTCTCCATAAAGAGCATTCTATCATTACCTGGAAGATATTCTAACACATATATTGGGTATATTTGTACTTAATGATCTTTAAATTATGGTTTTGCCCCGCCACTGAGTTTTTATTAAAGTCACGATATGAGGCAATTATTTCTCGTTAAGACTACTATGCTAAAATCCACCACGATTTGGCAGAAACGAGGTATGCATTCCGAATACCTGTTATATCAATATATAGGCTCTAATTTTCACCCTTATTGGCGACTAGCTTTACGATGTCTTCTGACGACGCCTCGCTTCCTATAGAGGGAATATTACGTGACTCAATACACGATAATCTAATTCCTAATTCTAAATTTTCTTTCATAGTTGTTATATAAGTCAATAAAAAAAACACAAAATAATGCTGAAATATGAACTCAAGAACGACAAAGAAGCGGCAAGATGTTGAGCTTGTAGGAAAGGTGATAAGAATAGATTAGGAGTCGATATGAAATAAGAGCTAATTCAAATGTAGAGCTAGATATTAATGTAAAGGTATAATATTAATATAAACGTAAGAGTAGATATGTACGTATACGTAAGGGTAGATATATATGTAGGGGTAGATATGAACGTAAGGGTAGATATATATGTAGGGGTAGATATATATGTAGGGGTAGATATATATGTAGGGGTAGATATGAACGTAAGGGCAGATATAAACGTAAGGGTAGATATATATGTAGGGGTAGATATATATGTAGGGGTAGATATGAACGTAAGGGTAGATATAAACGTAAGGGTAGATATATATGTAGGGTAGATATATATGTAGGGGTAGATATATATGTAGGGGTAGATATGAACGTAAGGGTAGATATAAACGTAAGGGTAGATATATATGTAGGGTAGATATATATGTAGGGGTAGATATATATGTAGGGGTAGATATATATGTAGGGGTAGATATATATGTAGGGGTAGATATGAACGTAAGGGTAGATATATATGTAGGGGTAGATATATATGTAGGGGTAGATATATATGTAGAGGTAGATATATATGTAGGGGTAGATATATATGTAGGGTAGATATATATGTAGGGGTAGATATATATGTAGGGGTAGATATGAACGTAAGGGTAGATATATATGTAGGGGTAGATATATATGTAGGGGTAGATATATATGTAGGGGTAGATATGAACGTAAGGGTAGATATATATGTAGGGGTAGATATATATGTAAGGGTAGATATGAACGTAAGGGTAGATATAAACGTAAGGGTAGATATATATGTAGGGGTAGATATGAACGTAAGGGTAGATATAAACGTAAGGGTAGATATATATGTAGGGGTCGATATATATGTAGGGGTAGATATATATGTAGGGGTAGATATATATGTAGGGGTAGATATGAACGTAAGGGTAGATATAAACGTAAGGGTAGATATATATGTAGGGGTAGATATACACGTAAGGGTAGATATATATATGAGGGTAGATGTAAATGTGAGGGTAGATATAAAACTGAGGGTAGATGTAAATGTGAGGGTAGATATAAAACTGAGGGTAGATGTAAATGTGAGGGTAGATATAAAACTGAGGGTAGATGTAAATGTGAGGGTAGATATAAAACTGAGGGTAGATGTAAATGTGAGGGTAGATATAAAACTGAGGGTAGATGTAAATGTGAGGGTAGATATAAAACTGAGGGTAGATGTAAATGTGAGGGTAGATATAAAACTGAGGGTAGATGTAAATGTGAGGGTAGATATAAAACTGAGGGTAGATGTAAATGTGAGGGTAGATATAAAACTGAGGGTAGATGTAAATGTGAAGGTAGATATAAAACTTAGGGTAGATGTACCTAAATGTGAGGGTAGATATAAAACTGAGGGTAGATGTACATGTGAGGGTAGATATAAAACTGAGGTTAGATGTAAATGTGAGGGTAGATATAAAACTGAGGGTAGATGTAAATGTGAGGGTAGATATAAAACTGAGGGTAGATGTAAATGTGAGGGTAGATATAAAACTGAGGGTAGATGTAAATGTGAGGGTAGATATAAAACTGAGGGTAGATGTAAATGTGAGGGTAGATATAAAACTGAGGGTAGATGTAAATGTGAGGGTAGATATAAAACTGAGGGTTGATGTAAATGTGAGGGTTGATATAAAACTGAGGGTAGATGTAAATGTGAGGGTAGATATAAAACTGAGGGTAGATGTAAATGTGAGGGTAGATATAAAACTGAGGGTTGATGTAAATGTGAGGGTAGATATCAAACTGAGGGTAGATGTAAATGTGAGGGTAGATATAAAACTGAGGGTAGATGTAAATGTGAGGGTAGATATAAAACTGAGGGTAGATGTAAATGTGAGGGTAGATATAAAACTGAGGGTAGATGTAAATGTAGATGCAAATGTGAGGGTTGATATAAATATGAGGGTAGGTATAAACGTGAAGCTACGACAACATCCATTGGAACTAAACCTACTCACGGCTCGGGGTAGTTGCGCGAGGTCGCCGCGCCGTTGGCCTTCGCCTCGCGCTGCTCCGGTGCGGGGATGCTGGCGTTCTGAACGTACCATTGCTATTAGAGGTTGAATTGGGTACATGACTATTACGTGAAAACAGTGAGTTCTATACAAACTTGTTTGATAAAATAAAGAAGTATGACTTTACACTTATTATTGTCTAATAACTAACTATTAATGATACGGTGGTTTCTTTTTACGTGCAGAAATCCCTTCGGATACCCCCCCCCCGGCCAGCGGGGGCGGTTATGTCGTGCATGAACCGACTAAAACCGCACGGTGTCCTGCCCAAGTGTCCATTGTCGGGCACCCCGGGTAAGCCGGGCACCCCGGTGGTGATTAAAATAAAAACGATAGAATAAGACCTGTCGGAGTTTTTTGTCGCTCTTTTACTATTCTTTTTTAATAAGCTCAGGTCCTAAATAAGTTATTTGTCACCTCTCCAGCACGAAAAGAGCGACTTTTTGCTACCTAAAAACTCGCAGTAAAATGCGATTCGCAGCGACAATCCGGTGCAATATGTTTTATATAAGTCAATTGTCGGACATCGCGTTTTTATCAAATAATCTGATAGATATAAATCATTTAAATGTTAGATTTTGAATCATCGTTTTGACAACATGTTTAGTTATACAAAAAATAAAGTTCCAAGTTCTTGTTATTTTTTACTTAAAATTTAGAAAAAAAGAAATTCAAAATCACAGTAAGTACAATACATAATAATGACGTTAGAAGCATTGATAGGGAATATTTTAAAATTAATTTGAACAACGTGACCTTGTTAGTTCCGGATATGTATAAGAGGTTTTAGGTTTTCAGTTTTTCGTATTTATCTCGAAAATTCCACCGTTTCGGGAAAGTTATATTTTACTAATATTCCCCCTAACCCCTCCAGCTACGCTAAATTGCTTGTGTTAGGAGTGGGTTCACGTCGATGGTGTAATGGCCAGGATTCGAACCCGGGACCTCTCGATCGTAAGGTCGACTCCTTAACCATTAAGCTACCAACGCTTACTTATTTATACTAAAATCATTCCAGCACACCATACAAATTTCACATCCCAATTCCAAAGAACCGTATAGGATGTGCTTTCAATGAACTGAACATCATTAACGAGTATCATGGCTGGTTAATGTGTATTATACTATTATTGCTTTAATAAATATCCAGACGTAAAGTTAACAATTTTCAAAAAAAAAAACTCAAAAACTAGATACAGTGGCGAAGTGGGGACACGAAATCTTGTATTATGATGATCATATCTATAAGATTTTTGAATAAAAATGCGATATCCGAAATGTGATAGCCCAGTGGCGTACGTAACAGACTGCCGAGACGAGGTCTCGAGTTCGATCCGCAGACGCCCCGGGCAAACACCTCTTTTCGTAGTTAATGTTTATTAAAAAATGTTAATTATAGAAACATAAAACATAACATAACTTCACGCCTGTATCCCCGAAGGTAGGCAGAGGTGTACTACACACCCACGATTCGCCAGTTATGTTAAGATCCCAATGTAATAGGGGGCGAGCCTATTGCCATCTACCGGGCACATTATTAAGCGAGCGATAATTAACATTTATTAATACACACATAACTAAGAAAAGTTAGAGGTGTGTGCCCGGGGCGACTGGGGATCGAACTCGAGACCTCGTCTCAGCAGTCCGTTACGTACGCCACTGGGCTATTGCTGTTAATTATAGTTCGCTTAGTAATGTGCCCGGTAGACAGCGATAAGCACGCCCCCTATTACATTGCGACCTTAACAAAACTTATCAATCGTGGGTGTGCAATACACCTCTCCCTACCCCTTTAGGGATACAGGTGTGAAGTTATGTTATGTTATGTCCAAAGAATGGCCTTCGTTAAACACTGTGCGGTGGGATAAATACCTTAAGATCAAAAAAGATAAAAAAAAATACAAAAAAAAGAAAGGTATCATTTTGAATGAATGAATGAATGAGTATATTTATTTCAGGCAATTATTAACCCATAAACATTTGATAATTATTAAAATCATATTGAAAAAATAAAATAAAATAAAGTAAAATAAAACACATGGCAAATAAATAAATAAATAATAACAATAAGATTAAACTTCAAATCAAATTAAAAACAATTAAATTAAGATGAGAATGAAATTAAAAATAAAATTAAATGAAATTGTAAAACTAAATGTAAAATAATCTAAAATGTCCAAAATGTGATTGCATGTCCAATTAAATAAAATCAAATTAAATTAATAATTTTTGTGTTAATCTGCATGAATTGAAAAGTTAACCTATAGGGCCATAATATTACTTATTATAAGCAAGTATTAAAAGTAGTCTCCCCGTGACCATGGCAGCCGAAACGTCGGGATCAATGTAAAATATAAAATAACATCAAATTAATGGCGATATCATCCGTTAAAAATAGTTTTATTTCAATGTGTGACATTCGCGTAAACTTCCGACAATATCAAGTATTAAAATGTTAAGTATTTTTAACAAATAATCCAATATCGGCTTGGGCGCGGAAGATCTTGATACCACTCCACTATATAAGTACAGACTATATGTAAACTACAGTTGTATGTGGAAACCGAATAGCTTCCATCAATAGCAGGTTTATACAATTAAAATACTCACATGCAAATCTTCGATGTCAATAACTTCTGGCAGAGCCGACATAGCTTCCAACATATCGCCATTCGGCCACGATTTCACTAAGCGGGTCACCTCTTGCAGCAGTCTAAAATTAAACGTAAGATAGACAAAGGTAAAAGTTTTTATAGAGTCGGAAACCCAAAAATAGGGTGTGAAATCTTTAGGCCCCAGTCAACCTCACCTGCTAAGCGGTACATATGCAAAAATACATATAGTCAAGCCTCTTTCCCATTGGGGTAGGCAGATAGAACATCTTTCCACTTGCTACGATCCAGGCATACGCCCTTCGCTTCTTCCACTTTCATAATTGTTTTCATACATGCACGCCAGTTGCGGGTACTTCTGTCCTGGCCTTTCTTCAAAACGTCCATGATCTGATTGGCAAACGTACGCCTAGGGTTAATGATAACGGACGGGTCCCTGACGCAGGCCTTCCTCACGGGGCCGGGGTTGGTTTTGACATTAGTCTATGTAATGTATCATAGATGGCGGTGTTTTACAGATTTGGGTGGGAATGATTTGCAATTTTTCTATACTTTCAAATGACAATCATCACTTTTGATTCAGCGTTTATCACTTTAAATATAGTTCATTTTCACCAAATCGTCTTCGTGTTAGCTAATATTTAGGATATCTCGCTAAGCGTCGGTAGCTTAGTGGTTAAGGAGTCGACTCTACGATCGAGAGGTCCCGGGTTCGAATCCTGGCCATTACACTACCGACGTGAACCCACTCCTAACACAAGCAATTTAGCTTAGCTGGAGGGGTTAGGGGGAATATTAGTAATTTCGGTTACTAATATTCTTTTATATAAAACAAAAAAAAAACACATATCAATACAACTTTTTAGTTTGAATGTTTATCGAACTTTTTAGGGATTTTCTTTAGAAAAGCCCTATTGCTATCGAGTTGTCGTGGACGTCGTCGTCGTTGCCAATTTTCTGTCACGGTTTTGGGTATGAAGGAGATGAGCTATCGAGTTGCTGTTTTCGGTAATAGATTCGTGCTGGGGTGAACCATTGCAAGATAAAGAAAAAATCGCAAAAAATCGCAAAAAAAAATTATAATCGCAAAATCGAAAATCCCTTGAATTCGGCTGAGCTCGTCTCAGGAATTCAACTTGTTTTTGTTATAATTTAAGTGTTACACGTTATTAACTTTGTACTACACATTGCACGCTTTTATTTTTAGGGATTTTCTTTAGAAAAGCCCTATTGCTATCGAGTTGTCGTCGTCGACGTCGTCGTTGCTAATTTTCTGTCACGGTTTTGGGTATGAAGGAGATGAGCTATCGAGTTGCTGTTTTCGGTAATAGATTCGTGCTGGGGTGAACCATTGCAAGATAAAGAAAAAATCGCAAAAAATCGCAAAAAAAAAAAACGCAAAATCGAAAATCCCTTGTATTCGGCTGAGCTCGTCTCAGGAATTCAACTTGTTGTATATATTACACTTTAAAGCACATTTCGATATAGTTTAAGCACTTTTCTATTTTTAAAATCAAATTTTACGCAGACTCGATACGAATGAACGAACAATATGTTGCATATGTTAGCATTAGCATACAATTAGCCAGTGGTACCAGGTAGCAGGTGAGGTAGGGTTGGGACCCGCAGTTCTTGGTGGGGGTGGGGCCACCTTCAATGGCAAGTCATGATGATCATCTTAGCGTCTCCTCCCTTTGGTATGACTTAAAAACAGCTTTTATGGGAGCGACTGGCGTTTGACCCAACAGAGAGTAATTTCAAGGGCTCCATACAACCATACACCTTCAGTGACAAGTGACAACTGTGGTGTTGCAAGCGTTCACGCGATCACTTACCGCGGTGGGCTTGTTGGCTCCCCTAGTAGTGTAAAGACTTACTTCTCCAAGTGATGCAGCGCATTGTGCGTCGGAGTATGCTCTGGTACGCCTGCGTTGTTGCTCGGCACGAAGTTATCGTAGCAACTGAAGCTTTTGTATTCTACCCTGGAATTTAAAAAAATATTTTATCTACACTCAAATCGAAAAATTCGAATTACGAATTCAAAGACGATTCTATACATACGCACTTTATAAACACATATACATAAAATTAAAAATAAAACTTATTATAGTACCGCCAACTGTATCATAAAACTCATTATACTACTGCTATCTTTTTTTATTCATTAAACTAGTCTAAGGTTTTAGGCTGAATATGAAAAAAAATACGCATGCGCAGTTCAAACTGTGAAAAAAATGGCGCCCTTGTAACCTACCTACTTACTTTAATTTCAATTTTTCCTATGAGTGAAGATAAGGTAGTGTATGAAACTGCATATAACTTAGGTATTAAAACACTCGAGTCAACCTATTATCGCTAAACAGACTCTCGCCCAAGCAGCACACGAGGCTGCTTAATAGCCGAATAACAGATTTCCAAAACGCTTAAAGCCGAATGGAAGCTGCATTAAGTCTGTATACGACCTTATACAGCTGTTATAACTCTTAAATGGGCACAAATTATTCAGCCTTGGGTTCACATAGCTGCTTAAGAGCTGTGTAGCAGCAACTTAACAGTGTTATAAAGGGTAACAGCACAAATTATTCAGCCTCAAGTTCACATAGCTGCTTAAGAGCTGTGTAGCAGAAATGTAACAGTGTTATAAAGGGTATCGACAGTACTTTGCGCTGAAATCCGACTGATTATGAGATCACAAGTTCCTCTTTATTCAGAAAATATGTCATTATGTATGCTCTAATACATATTGTAAACCGTGAAACGCTACTTGCGGCCTGTGTAAAATTAAGTGACCAGCAAACTGGGTTTAATAAGCAATCCTGCCTTGATGGACATATGCATTTATGTTACGTGAAGTGAATTGGAAACGATACATGGTGGATAATATTCATATTCCCTGGTTACATTGTTTTACATATTATTAAAGGAAAAATGATTGGGAATTTAATTTTACTGAAATTATACATATATATTATCTAAGAAAATTTTAGTGTATTTTGTTTTTAATTAGTTTTGTGATTTAAATAAGCTGTGATGTAAACTATGACTAAATAATTTGTAGTGCTTTGAAAAGAATTATAAGATAAACAGTTATTATTATGATATTAGGAAGTAAAAACTAATGCAATACATTTTATTTCTTGCACAAAACATCGTAAAGGTTGAAAAATCAATCAGAATATGTTTAGGTTATAAAATATAATGGTGGATTTTTGTTAAACAGTAACGTGTATAGTTAAAACTCTTGTATTCTACAACAGGCTGTCTAATAGTTCACTAGTGCGCTGTTATTCTACAAAAAACTGAATAATATTAGACATGTGAACTGTATACAGCTATAAGCTGTTTTCTTTACTTTTAATTGTTCACAAGCTCTACCTTTAGCCATGATGTGAACAATTATACAGTTATTATACTGACTCTTTAGGGATCCCTAGTATTAAATCTAAAACCATCCGCATGGATAACTTCCATTACAAAATTGTCAAAGCGGTATTATTTAGAACACTATTTTACGCGTGCGCGAACCTTTTAAGATGGGTAGTAAGATATAATAATATATAATTAATATATTTATTATTTTTTATTGTAATTTTAAATTGTATAACAACATAAACGCAATATTTCACCCTCAACATTCAGCCGTTAATTCTATACACTAGTGAGTCTATAAGCAGCTGCGAGGCATCTAGTGAATGTTTGAATAGCCGCTATGCAGATACTATCAATTGCAGTATAAAGGCTGTTTAGCGGTAGACATATTCAGGTACCTATAAGCTGTAATATGGGCCACATTATCGTCCATTATACAGCTATTCACTTCAAAATAGTTCACACGTGCCCCTTTAATAAGTCAGTGTAATAGGAGTTCACAAATATCTTCTTAAACAGCATTTGGCATCATTTTATGCACTAAACAGGCCTTGCTACGGTTTAGGCATTAGAAAAGGTTAGAAGCTGAATAGAGTCATTAAAAACATACCTTTATAGCACTCTTAGCGTATTAATGGTGGTTTTGTCGATCTTAATCAGCCTTAATACAGCTTTTAATTAGCTAAAGCTGTTTAAATATCACTGACCGCTATTATGCAGCTGTAGCATCACCAGTGTTCTCTTAGAAGCGTCTTAATGCGCACAGTTTCAAATAAGTCTAAAAGTGAGTAGTTATACAGCTATCTGTGCTACTTGGGCGTGTTTTAATACTCCTTCTTATATGACAGTTGCATAAACTACTATTTTTATTAAAATACATATTATCACTATAACTATATACCTCCGACTTTTCGTAGTTATGTGTACATTATTAAATGTTAATTATCGCTCGCTTAATAATGTGCCCGGTAGATGGCACTCCCCCCCGGTCGTCGCGCCCGTGACGCTGGTCGCTGGTGGTGTTCTTTTATTCATTTTTTAGGGATTTTCTTTAGAAAAGCCCTATTGCTATCGACTCGGCTAAAAACAGAGATTCGTCATGTCTGTCTGTCCGTCCGTCCGTATATCACAGCCAATTTTTCCGAAACTATAAGAAATATGCCGTTGAATCTTAATGAGTAGATGTATTCTGTGAACCGCATTAAGATTTTCACACAAAAATAGAAAAAAAAAACAATAAATTTTAGGGGTTCCCATAGTTAGATCTGTTACCTTTCATTCAATCAACTCAAATATTAAAATTTAAAAAAAAAAACATTATTATGTTACTTGCTGTTACGGAACCCTTCATGGGCGAGTCCGACTCACACTTAGCCGCTTTTTTTTATTTTTTGTATAGTTCTTATTTTTTCTCTGCAGTGCACATGCCGGAATCTTCCCCCACTATGCTGACTTTTGTTCAAGATATTTGCCCGTCTATAATCATTTCCGGCTTCAGGACCCCTCCTTACTTATGGGACTTCCCCCTACATAGTATTAAAACTTAAAACAGAGCGACTTTCACTTACCTAGATGGTTTCACGACTAATATATGTTTGGTGGGAAAATTACGGCCGAGTATGTGCGCGGTATTTTCTAAGTTCCATTTTACGTAGTTTCGATTATCACGGTGCTCTTGCATCACTTCCGCATAGTCCTAAAGGCAAAAAAAAAATTATTTATAAACGAATTTATTTTTCCTATAATATAGGTAGGTACTACAGTCTGCATAGGCGATGGACAAGATGCGAAAAATATGGAGAAACAGGAATATAACAAAAGCCACGAAGACCAGGCTCGTGAGGAAACTTATATTCTCCATATTTCTATACGCGGCTGAAACGTGGACCTTGCGAGACGTGGAAATTTCCGTTTGGTGAGTGAGAGTGCCGGAGCCCAAACTCCTTTCCCATCCCCCTTCCCTTTACAGGGTCGGCAGCGTGAGTGTGACGCCACTGGTGTTGCACACGTCCATAGGCCGCGGTAACCGCTTCCCATCAGGTGGGCCGTGTGCTTGTCTGCAACCTTAGTGGCATAAAAAAAAACCAGGAAATAGACGCTCTGGAAATGTGGTGCTGGAGTAGAATGCTTGGGGTTTCGTGGACCGAGTTTCGTACAAACGTCTCGATACTTCAAGAACTCTGTATTAAGCAGTGTTCTCAACAGTACAATCTCGCATTCTTATATTCTTCGGACACGTATCTCGGCGTGGTGATCAGTCCATAGAACGCCTTGTCGTCCAAGGGAAAGTGGAAGGCACTAGACCGCGCGGAAGGTCACCTACGCGTTGGACTGACCAGATCAAGTCTGCCGTAGGAGGTTCCCTCAATGAGTGCAGTAGGATGACCGCTAATAGGCAACGGTGGCGAAACGTCGTGAAGCGCATCACATCTGCCCCTTCGAATATTACTACTACATAGCGATCACGACCGCTCTGCCAAGAGTGTACCGGATAAGAAGAAGTCTGTATAGGACCACACCAAGACCTCCGGAATCAAGCCAAGCTCACCTGCAAACTGGTACAACTGCGGATTGACGGATGAGGCTCTGCCGCTGACTTTCCTCTTGGGGGGGGGTCGTCAGACGGCAGTCGCTCCCATAAAAGCCGTATAAATAAAATCAAAAGGAGACGAGGTCTCGAGATCGATTCCCAGTCGCCCCGGGCACACACCTCTGACTTTTCGTAGTTATGTGTGTATTTAAAGATGTTGATTATCACTCGCTTAGTAATGTGCCCGGTAGATGGCAATAGGCTCGCCCCCTATTACATTGGGATCTAAACATAACTGGTGAATCGTGGATGTGTAATACACCTCTGCCTAACCCTTCGGGGATACAGGCGTGAAGTTATGTAACGCAAACGTTAACAATGTTAAGATAATTATGATACTACAGTCCTTTGTTAAGTATGGGTTTACGAGGCCCTACCAAGATCTTTGGTGCCCAATCAACCTCGCCTGTCAGCCGATACACCTGCGGATGAATGGACGATTTCTTCCGGTGATGAAGTCAGATGGCAGACGTAAAAGCTATGATAAGATATAAGTGAAAACTTCGGATGCAACCGGGACTAGCGCTATGATGATGATGATGACATACCTAATAGCTGTTGCCCACCCGTTTAATCGCAAAAATTGCTAATTTCTGAACCTTCCATCAACCCCACCGATTTTTGCCGATAGGTAGGTACAGTACAGGGGTGTGCGTTGGGTAACCTCCTCGAGTGTCGCTCCGATTCCGATCCCGCTGCAGTCCGGGGGGAACGGAATCGGAGCGGCCGGTACACCCTGGGCGGCGGGCAATGGCTTCCCCTTCACCCCTTCATAGGGTTGGCATTGATCGTCGGCCAATACCCAACGTGGCGGGAACACATCGCTCTCCGTACTCCTCTGCTTTCAGAGGAGACAGGATGAGCGATGCTGTTAGTGGTGAGATGGCCCAGGGTCAGCCGGGGTGCGAGGGATATGCTCTATGGGTAACCTTACACCCCGAAGACCCGAGACGGCGTGCGGTTTTAGTCGGTGCAAGCCCGACATAACCGCCCCCGCTGACCGGCGGGGAAGTATCCGAAGGGATTTCCGCACGAAAAAAAAAAAAAAAAAATAGCATTGATCGTCGGCCAATACCCAACGTGGCGGGAACACATCGCTCTCCGTACTCCTCTGCTTTCAGAGGAGACAGGATGAGCGAAGCTGTTAGTGGTGAGATGGCCCAGGGTCAGCCGGGGTGCGAGGGATATGCTCTATGGGTAACCTTACACCCCGGCGTCAGAAGACCCGAGACGGCGTGCGGTTTTAGTCGGTGCAAGCCCGACATAACCGCCCCCGCTGGCTGGCGGGGGGGTATCCGAAGGGATTTCCGCACGATAGAAAAAAAAAAAAAAAAGGTACAGTACTTATTGTTAAACTGTGTACCTGCACGTCTCCACCGAAGTACACAACAGTCTGCGGGCCGAGCGGGCCGGGCGCGCGGAGGGCTGGTTGGAACAGCGCGGCGTTGACCCGCCCCTCGTGGCCTGTCACACGTGGTATCTTCAGCGTCAGCATCCTGCGCGAGATACCTCCTATTTTCGACTCTCCGCTATTGGACAAACTCATATTACGTACTGAGTGACTGGCACACCAAGTATACAGAATGAAATTTTTCAAAACTCGAAGGGCAAAGGGACAAGCAAAAGGACAAGTGATTTTGGACCTTTCAATGACGTAAATAAGATTCATAATGGCTTGTAATATTTTGTCGTAAAAAGCCGTGCCGCTCGTTAAGCGAGAATTGACCCTAAGTTCTACGAGGTCAACGACTAACCTGCAGACAGTACTTACCCTGGCCTACGACCTGCAAGTTCTGATAATGTCCTGAAGAACTGTCGCATCTGCAGCAGCCTTCTTGCTGTGATATTGCAGGCTAACTGCAGGAGTGTCACCTTCGCAGATGGGGCCACTGCCTCGGCCTGCAGTAGGAGGTGTAGCTCTAATAAATACTGGCGTAACTTAGTAAGGGATGATTTATGCGCATCAATGGTCTCACTACCAGGTAAAGAGCAGAAAAGTGCTTCTGATCGTAAGAACATTTGTTTATCTATGGCCTTTAGCCTTCAGCACAAGTTTTACATAGTTTGCATCTAGATGTTTGTGTATTATGTCTGAAGTCCTTTGCAATAAAATATTTAAAAAAAGAATGATCTTTAGTGTTCACATAATATAATGAGAAATATAGTTCTATGTATAATATGTATTTGATTACAAAAAGTAGGTTGTTTACAAGGTTTGGGTCTAGATTGTGTTGTGTAATATTTCCTACATCTAATACCTTTAAACAAGCAATTCTTGTATTATGTATATATATATACATATACATTGTATATACAACCTGAATCTCAGGAATGGCTCCAACTATTTTGATGAAATTTAGTATACATGGAGTTTTGGTGGCAATAAATCGATCTAACAAGGTTCCATTTTTAGAACAGTTTGAAAAAAAAACATTATTTGTTAACAATAAAGAAATATTCATATTGATCAAAATATGAAAAAATTTGGAACCCTTGAAGGAATACAAGTATATAATAGTTTAAATGCATTTAATTCCCTTGACAACACCATGTTACAATTCAGTTACTAAAATTAAAGGCACTATTTACTTCAACATTACATATAGCTTCATCATTTATATTATTTAGCACTCCGACTTTGCTTCTGATGATAATACTTTGTATCATTCATGCACACTGTGATCTTCAAAGTAATGTCATCAAGGCAGTTCTTTAGATCTTCTTTTAACTCTCTCACCTTAACCTGCACATCTTCACACATAAGATTATAACACATAGCCACCAACCCCATACCAAGTAGAACATAGATAAAATTCATGACAAGCTTCACATGTGAACCGTCAGCTGAATCAGCGATATTTGCTCCTGGAACAAAATCACCAAACCCAATCTTGCACAAACTTATCACACAGAAGTATGTGGAGTCCAAATAATTCCAATCCTCCCAAGCTCCAAACATTATTGTTCCTGTCAAGATATAGAAAGATATGACCCATAAACAGGCTGTTGATGGTACTGTGATCTTCCTTTTAATAGGCTGTATTCCATCTTCAAATACTGCATCATCACGCCTACTACATTCATGAGCAGTAATGTACAACCATTTGAACGTCTTTGCCAGCACTTTGCCCATATTACAGAAATACAAAATATATATTGGTATACCAAAACATGCATATGCTATAGTGCCTATTTTACCCCACATAGTCTTAGGCACAACATTACCATACCCTATCATAGTGAACACTGATAGAGAATACATTAGGGCAGCGGGAAATGACCAAATATCTTCAGCTGTCCTGCCATTGTAGCCAGTCTGTATAGCAGCAGTAATGTTATTTTGAAACAATCTTAACACTTCATTTACTTTTGAGACCCAAACTGTCTCATTGAACACATTGACATTAATAGTGATGTTCCACAAAGCTTCAGCACAGTTATGTCTGAGTCTCCTCACTTCTTCCAACTGTTCGTCTGGGTTGTCCTTCTCGATGTGCATGAAACCCGCGGCCCCAAGGATCGCGTAACAAACAACAAGAGCGCCGACACCCACTTGTGTAAACATAAATGCGATGAATTTTCTAAAACAGTCTTTTATTTTCTCCCTTGGATCACTACCCAATGTAGATGATGAATCCCTGCTCCTCATGGAGCCATGAAAACTGGCGGGTGTGGGGTGTTGTGGATCCATAACAAATTTTGCGATATTTCATAAAACGGGAGTGGAATATTATCGTCACGCTTGTGTGAACTATTTTGAGAATACTGTTGGCAAAACGCCAACAGATTTGTTTGACATTGATTACAAAACAATACCGCAAGATACACTTGGTAACGCCAAGAGGTATACACATTCAATCGCTTCATGTAGGTAAAGCAATAATGTAAGTTAAAATTTTATACACCTAGTCATAATGATATACAAAATTAAAGACACAATGTACATACCTATCGTAATAAATTATATTATCCTGCGAACACTGTAAACAATAACAATCAATAATAAAAATAACCAGAGCATATTTGGCACACGCAAATAAAAATACTATACATTTAAACTACACGAAACTTACAAATCACTGTCGCAAATTAAATATTTACATCTCAGTTTGTTGTTGTTTTATTTATAATTGCATTTTCAGCATTCGAGTCAAAGTTTTTAAACACTATTTATCATAGTGATAATAGTAATAATTATGTATATTTATTTTATGAAACGAATGGGAAAATCAAATCGTCTGAAAATCAGAATTTCAGAATTATTAATTGACATGACAAAAATCAACAACCGTATCTTATATATCTGTACCGGCAGAAAAAAAAACTAACTCTAAATCAAAAATCGACTATGAAAGTAAAAATTCTACCTACATACATATATGTACTCATTTTTTGATTATATTATTTATTATTACATTATTGGCAAGATAGTAAAGATTCTGTAAAATTCAAATTTGTGATTGAGATAAATGCCTGATTATGTTGGTTACTAAAAAAGTCATCAATCGTCACCTGCCTGCAATTGTCCCAATTATTTAGAATCGGCGCCTTACCTTTGGTAAAAAAATAAACGACGGGTTGCACTCCGGGAGTGCCGGCAGAAGTGAAAACTTGAATATTAACGTTGTGCATTTTTGATATTTTGGAATGGTTAGGGAATAATTTTGCACGAATTGCTTTAATTATCAGTATCAAAGTATAGTACTTTGATACTGATAATTAAAGCAATTTATGTGGTAACATACAATATTCATTTATTGCGCTATCGTACACAAACATGACAATTTATAGTACATTAAAAATTTAACACTTCAGAACTACATATTACAGTTATTTTACATTAAAAAGTTTATCTCAGAAAAATCCACTTCCATCCATAATTTCAACGACTTTTTCACCAACATTATTACCAGAACCATCATTGCCAATAAATTTATAAAGTATTCACTCATTTTCTTTCGCTATTTCTTCGTCACTTTTTTTTTTACCCATTACAAAAAAGTCCTTACGGAGTATTATTTACTGATTACTTTGTGAAAAAACTGCAAAACGCCGATAAAGAAGTTTTCCCTTCGAAAAAAAATATCCATAAATAATTTTCATCTGTAATTTTTAAGATAGAATGAAAACTTAATTTTTTTTTAAGAGACTCAGAGGCTGACTATATTTTTAGCATAAATTGTTTGTTTCATTTGTTTCGCTGTATAGTACATACTGCTATCCTGTTATCGTGCTAAACATCAAGCACAAGCACAATTGAAGTTAAGGAACGTAATGATAATCAAAAATCCACACGTTTTCTTGGCGTTGTTTGTTATCCGGCGTTGCGTTTTTAATAAAGTTTATCATTTATTTCTGCTGTTACAATATAAAATGTAGTGTGGGGCTTTTGTCCAATGCACATTTATTAGTTTCTATTAAGATTTGTGAATAATAAATGTTAATTTCATTGTTAAGAAGTTATACGATTCCTTTCTACTAATGGCTGAACAACCTAGAATATATCAATAAAGAGAGACGCGGAGGAATAGTACGTATAACATGAATTTTTAATCAGTACCATCTTATTCGCAGTCATACGAACGCTAATAAAAAAGCAATTTGTAACAATAGCCAAGGTCATGGCGATCGCTAATGCCGACATTTTTTTCAGGCAATATACAGTTCAAACATGTAGCCGCAAATTAAATTAAAATACGATGTTTGCAATAGCAGTGCTCTCAATAGGCATTTGACACACATGAAAACGTAATCGATGGATCATACTTAGCACAGGAGTAGTGATGGACTCACCCATTCAGTTAGACAAGAGCGGCGGGGAGTGGTTGGCGGAGTTAGAGCAGCTGTTAGGTGGCTGCCCGAAGGCCCCGAAGCCGACCGCCATCGACTTGATCGGCGGCATCTTTTGCAACATATGTCATTCTACATTTGGAAATAAGAAAGTGTTCGACCGTCACTACACTGAGCAGCACAACAGGATTCCTACAGCCATAATGTACACTTGCGTAGTGTGTCGCAGGGAGATAGCCCCATACCCAAACTTCCGCAACCACTGCTACCAGGCACACGTCGTTAAAGACAGGTTCAAGTGAGTATTATAACAATTCAATTTACCTTCATTTCAACACCTCTTATTCCATCTAGCTGACCTGCACAACCAAATGAGTAGATGTCTCCACTGGGCGATACACTCTGTATAAAGTTATCAGCTATCAACAAATCTGTTTATAGTCAAGGGACTGATCGCAGATATATCGCATTGAAACTTATAAAATATTAAGCAACTATTATGATGTCAATTCCATCCAAGACATGTATAGCCTCAATACAAACAAACACCTGAGAGGACACCCACTAAAGCTATGCACAACGCAATCCAGGCTCGAACCCGGAAACCTAACCGTGTTGTTAGAGAGTGGAACAGACTTCCGGAAGATGTTGTATCCCAATATAAATGTCTTCAAAAACAAGATCGATAAAATCTCCTGATCATAAGACACACACGCATCAGCTCAATAGCTGTTAGTGTGTTTTACATAAATAATAATAATAATACTAATAAGAGCCTCGAACAACATCTCCAGAGGCTCGCGTTAGGCAGTTGGGTCAAGGGCTTGTTTCAGAAGGCAGTCCTCCTCGATATGGCACGTATTGTGAGGAGATTCCTCTGTCTGGAGCCCTAACCACCAGTAGCTTGGTCCCTGTACCCGATGCCGGTGGGCCACTATTTTTTATATTTTTAAATATATAAATACAATTTATATGTGTTTAAAATTTAATGAAGGAAATAATAATAAAAACATAAAAATATATTTCAACACCTCTTATGAAAGACCCTAACACTCCAAATCAAATTTTATGTTGCATACTAAGTGAAAGAAACTCTCACAGGTGAGAGTTTCTTTCCCGCACCATAATGATTTACAATTCTTTATCAATACACAGGGGTCTGTCTTCCTACAATCTGAGGTGTTATAAATGGGGCATTAAAGAACATCTATTGAAACAATCAAATTCTGTTTTGTGGAACTCTAGCAGGCATCACAAAATGAAACCAAACAAAAAAAGTCATGTAACTTCATTCCTAAATCAACATTATTTAATTAACCCTTCAGTGGTCGCACTGCAGCGGACTTATTTTGCTCATATTACATAAACAATGAATAATGGACAATTGTGCTTTCTGATATCCTCGGGGGGGTGAGGCCCCTCAGTGGCCCTACGGCATTCGTCGCATATGCACGTGTTGCTTGATTTGTGTTTGCGGTCTCAGATTCTGTGTGCGACCGGTCGTGTACAAGAACGAGTAAAGGAAATCTTATTCAAACAGTGGTGAGTATTTCATGTATTTTACTTAGATAATACGTTATTTTATGTAAAATGTGTCTTATATTATATTTAATTATTTATTATTACACTATTTGTTGTAGACAATGAATTACGAAGATTTCGAACAACGAATAACTCGTATGCTGGATGAGGAGACTCAGATGAAGTTTTTAATGATGTTTCGGACGAGGAGTATGCACAAGAGACCACACCTTTGTAGTATTTAATACAAATGTCTAATGTGTGGTGTCATTAACTCTCAGAAGCCAAGTTACATGTACAATAAGTCCAGGCAGGTGTCGAGCAGAAGTGACTGGCAAGAGGCAATCTTCATCCATCCCGGCTCTCAATTGCATTCCGAGGCAGTTTCAGATATGCCAGATGAAAAATTTGGCATAATATACCCCCACCTATAAGAACTTAATTAGGCTAAAGCTACAGCAGTAGTTGATTGAGCACAGTTGAAATTTATTATTACTAAAGTGAATAAGTCTTTCATTTCATGAATTAACCTTAACGCCATATGTTGTGATGTGATGCATTGATAATGTTATGGCTGTACGGAGGTGTGTTCATAAAGGACTGAGTTCTGTAACAAACCTTAACCCATTTGAAGCCAAATGAAAACTGCTAAAGATATTTTCTAAATTCTTTTATTAATGGACAATCAATAGGTAAACTGATGAATGAAAATTGAAAATACGGAAATATGAAAAAATTTCAGGAAGTTACAGGGGTGTTCCCAAACTGGCACAATGGCTTCTTATGAGTGAAAATTTGCAAAGCACAACTTTTCAATACAAAGTGTCTTTTTGCATTTTTTACAGCCTCAGCGACCTCTAACGTGACATATAAAACACCTCACTCGTTTTGGGAGCTTCTCGGGTGCATGTTCAACGCCATCTAATCGCAATCCGTCTATGTTGGATGATGATGGACGAGCTTCATTTCGTTGCGGTGCTTGGTTGAGATAATATCTGGCAAAACTTCTTCGAAATAGCAGTTAATCCATTGGTTCTTCTCTGACAAATACTTGTAATCTCCATGCGTTTGCCATAGCCATGTCCATCATATAAGTGAATAGTACCCACCACTACTTCTTACCGTGAATACCAATCCTGTACAAAGATATAGATTGATCTAATTCATTCACCCCGCCCATATTTTTATTATAATTATGGAATGCGTGCGGAATATGTACATCAACCTTTCCGATTCTTTCTCAAAACCATCTTTTCACAATTCCTAAAGGTTCATGGGAGTCATAATTGGTTGCTATTGTGCAATGTACTGCTTTTGACACAACATGAACTCCAACATCCTCATCTAAGGACCAGTATAAATGTTCACGTGGCAGTTTGTGATATCCTGTGAGGATAAGTATTCCTAAAAAAAAATCTCAGCTCTGCAGTAGTAATAAAAAAGTTATGCCAATTATTTTGGCTAGCATACAAATTGGTTAAGTCGACAATCATAGTGTACTTCATCATCAAACAGTTTTTCAAATATTTGAACTGGCGTCAAATCTATCAACTCATGTTTTACAAGAGATTCAATCTCTAATAAGCTATCAGTTTCTACAACGTTTGTAGAATATATCGGTGCACATTTTCGCCATATTGGTCTGATGATCGTTGGCGAACAGAGCCAGTAGACAGCACTGATCGAGTGGTACTGATTCGCGTTCTTTTAGTAGCTAAAGGTTCATCATCGCTACTATCTTCGGATGATGAGAATGTACTAACTTCGCGAACAAATACCTCAAAACTGCCAGAGACGTCATTAGGTAAAGAACGAGCCGACATATCATCTCCACCCTCTTCTTCATCCGTAACAACCCTTGGATCAGGTGGAATTATGGCCAAATCGTATTCTACATCGTCATCACTATTTTCAGCCAAGGCATTTATAGCTTCTTCTAAGCCCTTGAAGCTATTGCTCCCACTAAAATACTGCTTGCGACTCATTTTGATTCTGTAATAAGGAAAATATGTTTAGTACACTTATAGCCATTGTGCCAATATTGGTACACCTATGTTTAGGTACCTATATTTTCTCATATAAGTAAACTTATTGCATCAAAATACTTCCATGTTCTAGGAGAGTTAGTTATCTTATGATTATGTGAGTAATAATAAAATATGTTGTTAATAATTTTGTCAAATAGAAAAAAGAGTACACTTACCTCCTCTGTCCTAACAAGAAGAAACTTTAACACTTATGAAAAGTAATATTTATAAACAAATATTCATTCAGTGATCGTTATCCGAAACCAACGCAATCTTAACTACACAACGAAGTAATAAGTGGATGGTTATAAATTATAATATGGGGGTACATTTGAAAAAACTAACTGTTCCCAAATTGGTACAGTGGTCAACAATGGGTTAATAAAAACTTTTGGCACAAAAAAATGTAAGACAGCTCATAGACAAAAATACGCTAAAGATGTTGGAGATGCCATTGACATTATTTATTCAACATGCAAATTACAGATTTCTTGTATAGTCAATTTATTCTGAATTTTTTGGACGTTGTTATTATTCTGTAGTAGGCTGAATATGTTCTTTTTGTTGTATTGTGCAAAAGACTGGCATTGTTCAATAGATAAAAACAACTGCATAAGGTATGCAGTTGTTTTTATAGTTTTTTTTTTCGTGCGGAAATCCCTTCGGATACCCCCCCCCCCTCCGCCGGGCAGCGGGGGCGGTTATGTCGGGCTTGAACCGACTAAAACCGCACGCCGTCTCGGGTCTTTGCATACCTACAGCTGACACAATACATGTTTATCACAAATATATAAATGAGATATAATAAATCAAATAATATTCCTTGCTCATAGAAAAAAAAGTTAAAAGATACATTTTCATGCACACATTTATATATCGAGGGTATTCTGGCAGAACAGAATAAGTGCAAAACTTTACAAAAAAAATGTTACATACATAGGCATACTGAGTTTTTTTCTGCTTTCTTTATCTAGCAAAACGGTATAGCTGCGGAAGCTTGTAATGCGGTTTTTAAGTCTGTGTAAAGCAGTTATCTAACATTTTTTCCTTCAAACTTAAGAGCAAAAACTGATATAATCTTTTAATAAACATCATGAATAATAAAATACAGTTAAACAAAATAAAAGCATTTAATCTGTTTACTCATAAAACAACTATTAAGGATTCAATTAAATTTTTAAGCATTTTGTATGCTTACTTTTTTCTAAAGAGAAAGAAAAAAAAAAACAATGTTTAAAAATTACTGTAAAGTTATTCATTGTTTCCGTAGTTCGCAAGAATTACGGTAGATGGCTCCAACGTCGCCTTAAGACGTATATGATATATCGGAGAATCGGATAATTTCGAATATCTGGGACGTGTCTAGGTGGCTCAGTTGGTCAGAGCATTCCCCCTGTAAGGGACTGGTCGCAGGTTCAAGTCCCGTCCTAGATGTTCTCTTTTTCCGATCTAAATCTTTAGAAAAAACTTTTAAGGATTTTATTTAATATTTAAAGGCAAATCAATAAATTGGATTTTATTTAGTTCTCCCTGTTAACACAAAAATAGTTATTTCGTTTTATTGACACTGCAAAACTGAATATGTGAGTTTATTATGTTTTGATGTTAATGATGGAGCCCCTAGAGATTTCGTGCAAGATTGCCTACAGCCTAATAATGATGGAATCGATGGTTTAGTTGACCAATATAATATCGTTCAATTGTTACGGGAAGAAAATAGGGAACAAAAAGGACTGTCATAATGAATTTCGAAGTTCAAAATAGCGATGAACTGTAGCCCTAAAGTACCGAAACGCGACTCACGGTAGTGCGGAAGTGCACCACATCGATACCCATAATTTCGAATGTTTTCCACCGCGAAGCACGGTAGTGCGAAAGTATTCCACATCGATTAAAGGGGGCCTTCATTATTTTTTTCATGCTGTTTGTGTTACTTATCTGGCACTCGACGGCCGCTGCCGGCCGGTGATTGTTGTGGTCACAGTTCTAACCTAACCTAACCCTGCCGATTTCAGTGATGTAAGAAAATCATATTAAATCAAATCAAACCATTGTTACTCCTATGGTAATGCGACAATGATTTTTCGCACTACCGTATAGTCGAACTACTGTCGCACAATCGTTTGTCGCACTCGAATAATGTCGACCTACAGTTTGTGGCACTAGCCTGCATTCGAACTATGGTTAGTCGCAGTACAGTTTTGTCACACAATCGTTAATCGCACTTCCATTTGTCGAACTCACGTAGAACACCCAACAAAAGACTGTCATACTGAATTTCGTAGTTCAAAATAGCGATGAACTGTGTAGCCCTAAAGTACCGAAACGCGAATCACGGTAGTGCGAACTTCAAGAGTTCTAGAGTTGGCTAAAATAGCTAATTCTATATTAGAGGAAATTTTAAATAAAATATGGAAAAAGGTTAACCCGCTGAAAAGGTGGAGAAAATCGAATCCTGAATGTTGGGCAGTAAACGTAGCAAAAAAAGGTGAGCTGATGGTTTACCCTACAAGTCTCGCTCTAAGGATCGGCCAGCGAAGGTTCCAAAGAACATGAACTGTTCAGAATGTAAGTTTAAATGTTCCGATAACTTTTACGAGAATGCTAGAAACGAAATATGTCGCCATTACTGGAATCTTGATTTCGTGGGTAGAAAAAATTACATTCTTTCTCATGTAAGTGTGAACTTGAGCTAAGAACTTTCACAAAAAAAGGCTACTTTAGTAAGGATGACTTAAAAAAACGAGTTTGCCAAAAGTTTTTTACGAATACTCTTAATATTGGACCATCTATCGTCTTTGACACTGTAAAAAAACGCCGTAGTACTGGTATTTTTAATGCTGTTGTTAATAGAGATGAGCCAGCAAACAAAACTAAGCCAGAGATCTTGGAAGGGATTTGTCGCCACTTATAATCATTTCCATATATGGAATCTCACTATACAATAAAAGATACAACCAGACAGTTTTTGGGCGCAGATCTTAACATAAGAAAAATGTACACATTGTACAAAGTTATGCCAAGAAAAAAACCAAGAAGCAGCTAATGAGCTCACATATAGAAGAATATTTTCAACGAAATACAACTTAAGCTTTTTTGTACCGAAAAAAGACCAATGTACAATTTGTACAAATTATTTGATTTTATTTTATTTTATTTATTTGGAACAAAAAACAGTTACATGCTAAAATAGTTAACAAATTATAGGTAATTTAACAGATTGGTGAACATATAACCCACACTATTGTTCACGGGTTTACAATATAAAAGAAAGAAACCATAATAACAGAAAGATCTCATAATAACAGAAGATTAAGTGAAATATGAAAATCATAATAAGTTAATAACAAATTAATAACAAATTTTCTTGGACCCATCTCAGAAACTAATAAAGTAATAAGGTAGTTTTAATTAATTACAGAGCTGACAAGAGCTAAATTAGGAAAATGCTGACGGAGAGAAGCAGGCCTTATTAAAAAATAAATATACAGAGCATATCCAGAGAAAAAATAAATGTAACGAGGAGAAGGAGACAGACAAGGAGAGATCTAACAAGGATCCTAACTGTTTCAATTTCATTTGATCTACAGGCTATACTTCAGACCCCTCACTGCAAAGTGAGCCTTTTGTATTATTCTCGGAAGTTGTGCGTATTTAACGTCACTATTTATGAAGCAGGTCTACCCAATAATGCATACTTTTTCCTATGGTCCGAACTGAACGGTAAAAAAGGTAGTTGCGAAATCGGACCCATTTTATTGCATTATTTATCTAAATGGGTTCCGTCAAATGTAACCGAAATCAGTCTTTTTTTTCTGATACTTGCTTAGGCCAAAATTGAAATCAATATGTGGCTGCTATGCTTTTATGCGCTGTTCACAATATTGAAAATCTGCATATGATTGAGCAAAAATTTTTGGAATCAGGACATACATACATGGAAGCCGATTCTATGCACAGCGCTATTGAATCACAAAAGAAACAAACTTCAGGATATTCCATTGCAATATGCCAACGTGCGAGGCGTAGAAAAGTGTATGTTATTAAAAAGAAGAAAATAGTCAAGGAGCCATACAAAACAAAAGAGTTCATATCATGATATCATGAGTTTTACGACTTAAAAGATCTGGCTGCTGAGATAATTCATAACAAAGAAAAGGACAATGAAGGAAATAGAGTGCAGTGGCTTAAAATTAAGCGATTGAGATTCTCAAAGGGGGAAAAAAGAACTTGTTTCAACTACGATATGAGTGAGAATTTTAATTACGTAAACGTTACTGGCAAAGAAGGAAAAACTAGAGCTACACGAAAAAAAGGAAAGGAACTTGATGAATTTCCAAGTGAGTTGAATTTTTTTTATGAACAATCATTGCCTATATCGGAGGCAAAACAAAAGGATTTATTGTATTTAATTTAAAAAAATATAATACCGGAGGTATTATATTTGCCTTGGTATAAATAATAGTGTTCCTGAAGATGAAGAGGAGAATCTACTGTCTTGCGAGGAAGATGTGTAGTTTTGTGTGTTCTTGGTTTCTTTTGACATATTTCTATATTAATTACCATTCTATTTACATGATAAATTGATTAAAGCATAATAATAAAAAATGTATTACTTATTTGTTTAAAAAATACATTAATTTTCAAAACATACAGTTAAAAACGGATAATTTTGTACAAATCTGAATATTGGCGGCTTAAATAAAAGATTATTGCAGTTATTTCTTCATGAACTTAGTCAGTGTCGTGATCCTTTATTAGTATAACAGGTGTTAATAATTTGCATTATTAGCGATTTACAGCCTATTTACGAATATCTGGCAAAACGAAATAGCTGCACTACCTTAACGCAAAGTTATCCTTTTTTCTTAATTTTAATGACAGTTATTATGTAAATTAATGTACCTAAAACTTCTTCGATAACATACGTAACTACAAGTATTGTGTTATTATACTTCAACATTAAACTATGATCACTCAAAACTTAAAGTACTTTTTTCTACGACCATTTGGTAATTTGCTTAATACATAACCACAAGTCATATCTCAATAGTACTCATTCCTGCCAAGTCGTGTTACAATGACCATTTCCACACGGGTAAACCGTTCTACAATGAAACTTTTTTTTTTAATGGCTATGGCATCAAAAAATCAACATATGATTATGCCAAAAAGCGCGCGTATTTGCGTCACGACTAAACATCGCATGTAATTAGGTTGATGGCTGTATGGATGAATTGCCTTATATATGTATTACAACAAAACATTGCGTGCGCCGCGCTATTTTCGCGAAATTGTTAACTTTTATCTGCACTTATAAATAAAATTGTTCAACATTGACGGTTTTTTGTATTTATTTATTTCATGGTCGTAGAAAAAGTTTTGTATGCCACTGCCGCAAACAGCTATTGTAATACTCGTGCTGATCTATTGTGCCACTCAGCTCGTGTTACAATAGCTATCATTGCTTGACAGTGGCATAAATAACTATTTTCTCATTATTATATATTGTGCACTTATCTGGTTCTGCCAGAATACCCTCGATATGTATATACATTCCTAGACTGACCAACGGGGATTGAAAACCGGTACCAATTTCGGTTCTGGTTCTACATTTAGGTTCTTATAAAGGTTCCTCTTTTCGGTACGGTTCCGGTTCCGGTATCGGTTCCGGTTTGGGTTCCGATGTACCGGTTCTAAATACCGGTTCCTAGAACCTTTAAATCGGATGATGTTATACCGGTTCCTTGTCATCTGTTTTAAAGGTTCCTTACGGAAGAGGGGATGTGTGTTCGGAGCAGGGAATGAATAACCGAAATTTATTGATGTTCGTGCCTCGGTCGAGCCAGACAAAGCAAGTTGTTTTGTCATTTTGCCGCCATTCCTGTTTCCGCGTCTACCTTGTTTGTTAACATAATCACAACTGTGTTGGAACTTTACAACTACATAGATTGTCGCCAAGATGGATAATAAAAGTAAGTAAGGTAAAGGCACCCAATACCGATCCCTTAAAATTGGCACCAAACTCCGACCCATTCATAAAATCGTCATTTTAGGCTGTTGTATGTAAGACAAATGTTTTCTTTAGAGAAAATAAAGATGTATTTGTAATGCACACATTCATTACTTGCTTGTGTGCGTAAACCAGCGACTTTAAATTTTAAATTAATTTTTATTTTCAAAATAAGTTTCTCGTCGGACTCCGAAGATTCCGCACATTTCATATAGCTTTAATTTGCCTAAAATTCAATATTAAAAAGTGGCGGTGATAAGAGCCATATTCACAATTTTATTCCTAATGCAACCCATGGCACTGTTGGGTTTTACAAAGTATGTTAATTTCCATTTTTTTTGTTATAAGGCGTCTATTAATAAATAGTGGGCTATACCTATTTAATATCTTAGTATGTCAAGCTTTATTAGAGCTATTAGCGTCATATGTTTAGTTGTACCGATAGGTGTGAAAATCAATATTATTCTTGTGCAAATGTTTTGATTTCCCTAGGATGTATAGTTGTCAATTGATGTATTTTACGGTTAAAATATGTTTAATATTAAATATTCATGGTTATTGCAATCATATAACCATATAAATATACATAAAAGTAATAAAATTACGTAGTCAATATAAATTTTAATGGGTCGGTAACCCACATGTAATATTGCAGTTTTTAACGTAAGTACGTAATTGATTTTTCGTATCACCACCAGGTTTTTAGCCTGGCAGCATAGCCATTTCATGTTCTCCCACTAAAGACGCGACTAATAACATAATATATTTCATCTAGTAATGTGATCGAACTAGGATTGATATCATGGGCTCTGATACTATGATTCTATAGTAAATTAGTTCGAAGCACGAGTGTTCATTTGTTTCGTAATAGTAGATTTTTACTCTTTTTTTTTTATCATGGTACAGTCGGCAAAGGAGACAAGTAGACACCTTTCCATACAAAATATGAAAAGGTGTACTTTATCTCTTTTGTCGACTGTAGGCACATACATATTCAGTTTACACATACTTTAACTTTTTAAGAACTGTGGGCCTACCGCCCAAGTGTCGTCGATATCACAGCCGTCGAAATGTTGCGCTGGTCAAGGTCGACGGCCATTTTGTACCGCCCCATTGATAATCGATGCCGGCGCGGCGTAAGAATGAATGAAACGCTGTTTTTGACAGTTTAATAGCTACCGCCTCAAAAATTCAAATCTACGGCGTCGCTTTGAAGTGTCATTTCATTACGGCACCTCATGAGGTGCCGTAATGAAATGACACTTCACACATTGAGCTGTCGTTTTGAATATTATTTTCTTTTCCGACGGTTGATTACGATGCCGAGTGCACCTAACACTGGGCTACTATGGCTTTTATGGGTGCGATTGCCGACGAGTGGATTCTGCCCTCCTATCGCACCTAACAATGGGCTACTATGGCTTTTATGGGGGCGACTGGGTTCTGCCCTCCTATTGTACTGTGGTGTGCGACCTCGTTCGACACACCACGGTTCGTTTACCTGGCCATCATGTGTCAGAGTTTAAAAATAAATACTTTGTGATTAAAATTTAGCTTAGGGAAGAAAAAACAATTGCTTGGAGCTGCATTCGGCTGTGCGGCTGACAGCGGGCGACTTGACGCGCCGCCCGGGTCCGCCGGCCGAAGAGAAGATATAAGTGTATTAAATTTAGGCTCAGTCCTTGAGCGGAGTTCGCGATTCCCTAGTTCGTATAAATATAAATATATACGCGTAAAAACCTCCCTAAACCCGATATAGGAAGCTTTGTTGAAATAATAAATGATCATATAAATATCTTCCCTTGTGTTTATCTTATTATCAACACGAGGTATTGTGGCGTCCAACCCCCGGACGCTACAGTACCTAACACTGGGTTACTATGGCTTTTATGGGGGCGACTGCTGACGAGTCGGTTCTGCCCTCCTATTGTACCTAACACTGGGCTACTGTGGCTTTTATGGGGGCGACTGGGTTCTGCCCTCCTATTGCACCTAACACTGGGCTACTATGGCTTTTATGGGGGCGACTGGGTTCTGCCCTCCTATTGTACCTAACACTGGGCTATTATGGCTTTTATGGGGGCGACTGGGTTCTGCCCTCCTATTGCACCTAACACTGGGCTACTATGGCTTTTATGGGGGCGACTGGGTTCTTCCCTCCTATTGCACCTAACACTGGGCTACTATGGCTTTTATGGGGGCGACTGGGTTCTGCCCTCCTATTGTACCTGCGACTAATTAAAACACTCTTTAATCTTTACCTTACCTACTTAAACGTTTATGCTGTGTTGTTTGTTGTTTTCGCATGTTTCAGAAGGAAGGAATAAGCGAAGGAGTTGGAGGACGAAATTCCATCGTCGGCAGTCGCCCCCATAAAAGCTATAGTAGCCCAGTGTTAGGTGCAATAGAAGGGCAGAACCCAGTCGCCCCCATAAAAGCCATAGTAGCCCAGTGTTAGGTACAATAGGAGGGCAGAATCCACTCGTCGGCAGTCGCCCCCATAAAAGTCATAGTAGCCCAGTGTTAGGTACAATAGGAGGGCAGAACCCAGTCGCCTCCATAAAAGCCATAGTAGTCCAGTGTTAGGTGCAATAGGAGGGCAGAACCCAGTCGCCCCCATAAAAGCCATAGTAGCCCAGTGTTAGGTGCAATAGGACGGCAGAACCCACTCGTCGGCAGTCGCCCCCATAAAAGCCATAGTAGCCCAGTGTTAGGTGCAATAGGACGGCAGAACCCACTCGTCGGCAGTCGCACCCATAAAAGCCATAGTAGCCCAGTGTTAGGTGCAATCGGCATCGTAATCAACCGTCGGAAAAGAAAATAATATTCAAAACGACAGCTCATGAGACGCGGTCGATTTGAATTTTTTTAGGCGGCAGCTATTTAACTGTCAAAAACAGCGTTTCATTCATTCTTACGCCGCGCCGGCATCGATTATCAATGGGGCGATACAAAATGGCCGTCGACTTTGACCAGCGCAACATTTCGACGGCTGTGATATCGACGACACTTGGGCGGTAGGCCCACTGGTTAATTAAAATAATGTTGTTTTTTCTAATAATACCTAATGATAATGTAGTTAACCATAAAGAAGCATTTTATTTAACTTGAATTGTTTCATTTATATAGCAGTCGGTAATAGATGCCATAAAATCGGTATTAGGGTTTTACACATGCATGGGTTCGGTGATAGGGGTTGAGCCCATTTCATAAATAACTATTTTTCTTTTAGGCTAGCTATTTATTTCTATAATCGAGTAAAAAGATCATTCATTTCAGCACCTGAAAAATAATAAAAAAATATTCTAGGTATTGAACATGTGCTTATTTTTTGTATGTCAAGATGAGCATGGCTTTATGAACTGGCGGTATTAGGTGCCTTTACCTTACGCGTATATGTGTATACTCTTTTTATTTTTGTAATAAATACAGCTCAAAATGACTTGTGCAGCTAAACAGTGTTTTAATAATACAATGTTTGTGGGTGCGTTCATTCGGCGACATTCGGCAGCCAACGCGATTTCGCTCGCACGACAGCGCCGGCTCCATCTCTGTCCTTGTCTATTAGTATTTATTATTAAACTAGCTGTGCCTGCGACTTCGCTCGCGTGGACTTAGATCTGGGTTTTATTTATTTCGCGCGGAGCCCTAATTCTTTAAAAATAATTAAAGTAGCCTAAGTTACTCCTTATTAGATCAGCTACCTGCCAATAGAAGTCCTGTCAAAATCGGTCCAGCCATTTCAGAGATTAGCCGGAATAAACAGACAGACAGACAGACAAAAATTGTAAAAAATGTTATATTGGTGTATGTACCATATATATATATTCATATACATATGTAGTAAAAAAACTTTTAAGTCAATATTACAAACAGACACTCCAATTTTATTTATACGTATAGATTACGTGATTTTAAAACAATAATTTTATCAATACAAATACGAGCGACTGGCGCGCGCGTTGGTAACAGAAGATCCACCAAACACCACTACAAATGTGATTTCCTACAAACGCCCCTCTCCTCACACTCCACCGCGCGCTGCATCGCGCCTGTCACCCGACCGCACCTCAAAAAACAAGTTTAGACTCGCTTTGCCAAAGAACCGGTAAAATAAAGGTTCTTAAAGGTTCCAATTTAGGTTCTGGTACCTGTTCCGGTATAGGTACCGGAACCCCTAAATACCGGTATTTTACCGGTATTTTGGAACCGTTTTCAATCCCTGCTGACCAATCTCAATCATTGCCTTTTAGTTTTATCATTTCTTGAGAAAACAGTTGGTTAAGCCATGTTTTCGTAACCAGCATCTAAATTATATTATACTAGCTGCTGCCTGCGACTCTGACTGTATGAAATACTGAACCTGTTCCCCAGTAACCAATTTCAGAGATCAAAGTTAGCCAATGTGTAACTCCAGATTATAATCTAGCTATGGCAATTTCAATACACAGTTTTGCCGAGCTGTGTATAGAAATTGCCATAGCTTTGAGTTATTTTATATTTATTATATATATTATATTTTTACCATTTCTACGAAAAATCTTCACGTATTATGTGCAGTCAAGAACAAAAGTAGCTAAACTAATTCAAATTTTTTGAACACTTTACCTGTTAAACCTTTCATAAAATGAATAATAACCAGATATAAAATATATATATGTACTAACTTTGTCCTCTGGGCATTGTAGCTCAATGTATTTCAATGTGAAAAAAAGGTTTGTAAATATTTTATTGTTTTGATCAACTTTCGTCATTGACTGTACTTTAGTATCAATGCTAAATATGCTAGGTTGTTAGTTATTGATATCATAATAATATTTAATGCGTAATGTCATTAAGAGGTTAGATTAAGGCCGTCCGCTGCGTTGACCCGCGGCGGACTACGTCGTGAACAATCGTGTGATGGGCGACCCAAAATCTATGAATTTGAATGAAACAGCCCGCCCTATGGGTACCCGCGACGGGTGCCCGCTTAACACAATTTACGAACTAAAAAAAAACAGACACCCATTAAGTTCTTCACTTAATTCTTGTTTAATGTGTCAATTAAATTTTTCTGTTACAGATGTGAACAATGCAACAAACAATTTTGTAAACAATCCGTATTGACCAGTCATATTAATTCTATGCATTACTTCAGGTGTGCGTCATGTCAGAAAGAGTAAGTATTCTTTATCTAACACATACAACAAATCTGCCGCAAAAGTCAACAAAAATGCTCTGGAATGAAACTATATTTAATGGAATCCTTTCATGATTTATTTGATGTTATTTTATTGCTTGCACTGATCCCGACGTTTCGGTTGCTTTCCAGCAGCTATGGTGTCGAAGAAACTAAAGATAGTGCTGGTCTCATAGTTATAAGTGTATGTACGATATTTATAACAAAAGATCAATTTTAATTTTTGTTGTCTGTTTGACTGATGTGGCGGGCCGATTTAGACGGTATTTTTAGTGCAGTCTTAACTTAGGTTACTTTTCTATTAGAAAAAGTATTAGGGTTCCATGCAAAAAAAAATTAAAACCCAGATCTAAGGGGCGGGACAAACAGATAAGACGTGTGACGGACGCAGCGTCCCTTCAGCGGATGTCACTTTGAACAAGTGACACCTGCGCGACCGCACAGCATAGCTGAATGTTAAAAACGTCTTCGCGCCCTGTCCGCGCCCCGTCTCTTTGATATACTTTAACTACGGTTACGTCTGCGACGCGTCAGTTGCGCGTCCGCGCTCCACGTCTTATCTGTTTGTCCCACCGCGCCCCTAAGTCGTGAGTACAGCTAGTTTTTATAGGTATAAGATTTATATTTATTAAAACTGCTTTAGTTTTTAAATTTTCACTTACTGTCACAAATAAATACAATCATGCCTTTCCCATTGGGATAGGTAGAGACAATATTTTTCATTTTCATTCCTCATGGTAAGATCCAGGCAGTACTCATTCGTTCTACAAACATACTCTTTTTCTACTACTCACTTACAATAAATTCAATCATTTTTAATAAATATTTAAACTATCATGGTCACTAACATAAGTATTAGAGTTAACGGAATATTTACATGTGTCTTTAAGAGTGTCCGATATTTCGGCACTGTTGCAAGCGCCATGATCACGGAGGAACTGAAGATGGCGGTTAACGGTGAACGAGTTTAAGAGTAAATATATCGATCTACCCTCTTTCGTACTCGTCTCTGACGCGCAACACCACTACCACTGGTCTCACTACACACTCGAACTCGATCACGATCGCGACACACGACGCTTACCGTATCTACTCGCGAATTTGTTTTGGCTTGTTCTCGGTTATTTTTGCACAAACGGACCAATAGATGCCAGACGTTCGGCAATTGAAACCCATCCTCACGATTGATATTTCTGTGCTTTTTAATTTCTATCGCTTCCCTAACCAATCTTGGTATGTAGTGGCGTTCTGTCGAGAGCATCTGAGGGTTATGTAACTCGATCCAGTGGTCGGTACCGGACTCCAATAGGTGTTCAGCGATTGCAGATTTTTGCGGTTCATTGTTTTTGACTGCCCTGATGTGTTCTTTGATTCGGCACGTGACCGTTCTTTTGGTTTGTCCTATATAAGAACTGCCGCAGCTACAGTCAATCTTGTACACTCCCGGCCTGTCCAGTGGAAAACTATCCTTGGGTGTGCGTAGATATTGTGACATCTTTTTAAAAGGAGTGAAAATAGTTTTGACGGAAACCTTCTTCAGGATGTTAGCGACCTTATCTGTCACTCCTTTGATGTAGGGTAAAAAAAAGCTGGATGTCTTTCCACCTAATACTCAGGGAGCTTATTCGAGCGTCTGGGTGGTCTGATCCGTCCATTGTACCCATTCTTTCGTAGAACGCCGTTTATGTGGTTCAACTCCTGGTCACATAGGTTATATGCGCGGTCAATAAGCGACGTCACCACCGAGTTCAATTGGCGCGGATGATGATGTGAGTCGGCATGTAGATAGCGGTCAGTGTGAGTGGGTTTGCTGTACACAGAGTGGCTACATGAACCGTCTTTTCGAACACTGATCTTCACATCAAGGAAAGCGAGGGTTCTTTCTTTTACCATTTCATACGTAAAACTCATTTGGCTATGGATGTTGTTGAATTGAGCCACGTAGTGTTGTACAACATTTTCACACCCTTCCAGGATACAGAAAATGTCATCGACATACCGTTTCCAGAATTTGATGCTAGGGGCGGTAGCACAACGGACACTCTTAAAAACACATGTTAAATATCCCGTTAACTCTAATACTTATTTTTAATAAACTGTATAATTCCAGATTTTCATCCAAAAGTGAACTACACACACATCAAAACATTCACAAGAGAGAGAGAGAAAAACCTCCGTACCCTTGCCACCAGTGCTCCAAGACAATTGAAAGTGTGGATATGTGCGAGATGCACATCGATGAACACTGCAAGTTTTTGTATCCTTGTCCGATCTGCAACGAGATAACCAGCAGCAAAATTGAAACCACTAGACATCTCACAAAACATTTCGACGAAGTACTTACTAATGAAATCGTCAGCACTGAAATTAGTACAGATTGTTCCATTGACATGCTTGGAGGAGTTTTGTGCTCATACTGCGACGAACTATTCAAGAATAGAGCCGACTTCGATCATCATTTCATCAATGAACATTCAGACAAAGATATTGTTTACTCTTGCAACATTTGTGGTGAACAGTACCAGAAATACCATTTATTCGCCGACCATTGCTACCGTCATGTCGCCAAAAATAGATTCGAGTGAGTATTATATATTTAAATTTGAAATAGAACATTTTATATTTAAAATTAGAATAAAACATAGAAATAAAAAATAGTAGTTTATGCAACTGTCATATAAGAAGGGGTATTAAAACACGAGAGTCTGTTTATCGATAATAGGATGACTCGAGTGTTTTAATACCTTCCCCCCCCCCCCCCCGCGTGCCTGCGGGGGCGGTTATGTCGGGCTTGAACCGACTAAAACCGCACGCCGTCTCGGGTCTACAGACGCCGGGGTGTAAAGTTGCCCATAGAGCATATCCCTCGCACCCCGACTGACCCTGGGCCATCTCCGGTTTCGAGATGGCCCCCTCGGGTTTGGGAACCACGGTGTCCCCGTCGTGCTCCGGTTTGGGGGAGGGGCGCTAGTCGCCCCACCGTCCCGGCCTGCTTCTGCTGGGGTGACAGGCGGCCTCACCTGTCACCCCCAGGCCTGTGCTCATGGAGGACGGAGGTCGTTAAGCGACCTCCGGCGCCTGAGTCGCCTGCGACGCGCGGCGAGCAAAGTTATATGCAGTTTCATACACTACTTTATCTTCACTCATAGGAAAAATAGAAATTAAACAAAGTAGGTAGGTTACAAGGAAGTAATTTAGCGTGCGCCATTTTTTTCACAGTTCGAACTGCGCATGGGTGCGCAGTTTTTTTTCATATTCAGCCTAAAACCTTAGACTAGTTTAATGAATAAAAAAAGATAGCGATGCTATAATGAGTTTTATGATACAGTTGGCGGTACTGTAGCGTCGGGGGCTGACGCCACAATACCTCGTGTCAACGAAATGATAAAAACACAAGAATTAATATTTATATTGGCATTTATTTGCACAAAAAACTTCCTATATCGAGTTTAAGGGAGGTTTTACACGAATATATTTATATATAAAACGAACTGTTGGGAATCGCGGAATCTGCTCAAGGATTGAACCTACAATCAGTATACTTGGAACTTCTCTTCGGACGGCGTGTCGAGGCCGGAGCCCCAGTCGCCCGCTGTCAGCCGCTTGTCCGCCAAGCAATTGTTTTTCTTCCCTAAACTTATTTCAAATCAAAAACAATTTATTTTTAATCTCTGACACATGATGGCCAGGTAAATTAACTGTAGTGCTCGAACGAGGTCTGAACACTACAGTACTATAATAAGTTTTATTTTTAATTTTATGTACATATATGCGTTTATAAAGTGCGTTTGTATAGAAACGTCTTTGAATTCGTAATTCGAATTTTTCGATTTGAGTGTAGATAAAATACATTACATGGCCTCGAAGTTTTTTATTGGTATTAATTATATATATAAAACATTGAAAAAAAAAGTATACATTCGGTTTTTTATTTTGTTACACAATGAGTTTACTTATGTGATGAATTTACTGAGTAAAGTCGGATTTCATTAGTGTAAATAAATGATAACATATTCCTGGCATAAAATAATGAACCTATGTGCTATTATTCCAGACTTGTCGGATGATTGATGATGTTTAGGTTATAATGAATATTTAAAAATGAATATTATAAAGTTAGATCAGATCAAGATGCAGAATATAATGGATTACAATAATTTTATTAAAATGAATAAAAAAAATTTGAAGGTGGATTTAAATGTAATTTTATTTAATTTAATAAAATGATTATAAATTAGAGTATGTACATACTGCCCGTCGCTTTCATATAATTATAAATTGGAATAAGTCGTAACAAAGTAGAGGTACTGGAAAGTGTTTCTAGAAAGATGAAATTAGAGCTTGTATCATCATTACATCAAACGGCTGAAATAACAGATAGGTTACTTTTTATACCTGGTTCTCATCAGGTGCGGGAATGAGAATTTCACAAACTGGTTTGTTTCCACAGATGTGTAGAGTGTGGCAAGCTTTTCCCGCGCCTCTCCCTCCTCGTGCTTCACACGGAGGCGTTCCACACGACGGGCTCGGGTGACAAGCCGTTCAGCTGCTGCCAGTGCGGGCACGCCTTCGGCACTGCTTCGCGACTGCGTGAACATCTGCGAGTCGTGCACACTGTCAACGCCTTCACGTGCCCCGAGGAAGGATGCAATATGATGTAAGGCATACATATACTCGCGCCTTTTTCCCTCAGGGAAGGCAGAGATGATAGCCCGCCATCTGCTTCTGCCCTAATACACATCACGAGCTTCCTCTACTGTCATTACAACTTTTTTCTAAGCAATTTTTGCAATTATTTATACCATTCATGACGTAAGTAGTAATTGTTGATCTTATAAATTGTCTATGGGTACCTAATGAAACAATTTTATGATCCTTTGAATGACTGACGAACGTCACTCGCTCTCTCTCTTGTCTACAGCCAGTCGTAATGGCTGTTGTGTATTTTTCTATAAATAAATTTATTTTTATATAAGTAAATACTCGTGTTTTTAATACAATCATACCAACTTTACTTCAGTAATGATAGACGCCCAGCGTCTGTATAAACGAGGGCATAGACCATTGACACACTGCATCTATTGCCGGCATTTCTTGGCTCTTACCCTCCTACGGCGCTTAGTCGATGTGGCATGACCAGACTTTTGTTACCCATGTTGCCGGTTCCTGCAAAACTTCCTCGATACTGTAATTGAACACGAATAATTCTAATTACAGATTTGACACCCCCAGAGATCTGGTCCTCCATCAGCGCAAACACAAAGTCTCCCTCAATAACTGGTGTCGCCAGTGCAGCCTACAGTTCACTACGCTGTCCTCTTGCCAAGTCCATCTCGACTTTCACCGTAAAGAACATTACGCCTGCCCTATCTGCAATAAAGAATATCGAGAGAAACATCTCATTATAAAGCACATACCGACACACTTCGAGTCTGTGCTTCACGTCTGCAAGGTCTGTGGCAAAGTGTTTAATGCTCGCGGCCGGCTAGTCGAGCACACAAAAACGCACTCAGACATAAGACGTCATAAATGCAGCTATTGTAACAAAGGATTCATGAAGGCACATCAGCTTGAACAGCATCTGAACATACACACTGGTTTGAGGCCTCATAAGTGCATGATCTGCTCGAAAACCTTCGCTAGTTATCCGAACTGCATGAAGCATCTAAAAAATATACACGATATAGATAGAAACAAGCTGAAAACACTCGTAGAGGAATCTAAAAAAGCTGCCAAAAACGTTTCCGCTGATAAAAATACAAATAATATTGATAAAAGTGACGCAGAAATGAAAAGTGAGTCGGGAATCGAATCTACGAGTCCTGAGGTATCATTAGATACGTACATATTCGCCGAGTCGGATGACAGCACCATGGACAGCATAGACCCGGCGATCATTGTCAAAGATTGGTCCATTCTGAACGAAAACTCTATAATCGACAATAGTCCACAATACACAGAAATGCTACCGTTTACAAACACTACATTCGAAACTGGTAAGTCAAAACTTATTAATCTTATTAACTAGCATCCCGTCCGGGCCCTGCACCGAAATATTTCACCCCTTTGGGGCGAAATTCCCGAATATCCTTCCTCTGACAACATAAAAGGCGTCAACTACAAAAACTTCAAGTTTGTATCCTCAGCAGTATAGGCTCTGCGTTGATGAATCAGTCACTCAGTTTTTGTGACCCGTGACTGAAGCCTTGTACACACCCACAGTAAGAGATAAGGTTGCCCTTCGTATTACATCTCACCTCTATGAAGTATATCATGAGGGGCAACCTAATCTTTTACTGTGGGTGTTCACTAGGTGACTGATGGATATAATTTTTCCAATACCACCTATGAAAAATACCCTTGTTAATGGCAATACTACGAAAAACAGATGATGATAATACACCTTTGCATATATATCCCTTCAGAGTACAAACATACATACATACATAAACTCACGCCTATATCCCCGAAGGGGTAGGCAGAGGTGCTAGCACCCACATTTCGCCAGTTTATGTTTAGGTCCCAATGTAATAGGTGGCGAGCCTATTGCCATTAACCGGGCACTTATAAACCTGCGATAAATACACACATAACTTGGAAAAGCATCGAAGTCATTGGTGTGTGCCATGGTAAAACCTGGGATCGAACCCGAGACCTCGTCTCAGCAGTCCATTACCCATACCACTAGGCTACCGCGGTTAATTATAGAGTATAAAGGTGTGAGAATATCATCATCCTCCGAGCCTTTTCCCCACTCAGTTGTGGTGGGCTTTCAGTCTAACTATGAAATGGCAACTTTGATATTTGCCGTGAAGGGACGGCTATCTTACCTCCACACCCACTGGCGATACCGAAGTTCTTTAGTTAGATCAGGTGGTCAGACTTTTTAGGAACGAAAATGAAAATGAAAATGAAAAAATATTTATTGCCAATAAGAGTACAGTTTTTTAACAAAGTGTCCGTTGGCCCCACACTAGGCAAGCCTGTCCTGTGGGTACCTCTTACGATTACACAAGTTACATTTGCTTGGTCGACATTATTATAGTATGGCCGCTGAGTTATTACCGATTTGACACATGACGAATTGACAATACTAGTGAAGTGACTGAACCAGTAACCCTAATATCATTTGGGAACAGTTTGTTTTTAAATATTCTAGTATAGTGTGTAATTAAATAAAATCAAAACAAATAATAGTTAAAGACACAGGTTCTTTATTAGGTGGAGTATCCTTGATGGGCGTAGATAATTGGTCGAGGACATATCAAAATAAAACAAATTTGTAAACACTGTTACACATTTTAATGAATAGAGTAGGTACAAGATGTTTTAATAAATGACTACCTATCATTTATTAAAACAATTATTCAGACTCTGAACCAGATTCGCCAGAGCTGTCATCGCTATCAGTCAGTTGTATGACAATTTCATTGTCTATAATGGTGTCCACTCTTATATCGCGTTCATAATCTTCTGTTATTAGTTTTCGAGTCTTTTCGACGACCTTGACCCAATCTTCTTTCGTTATTTTGCTGCAAGCATCTTTTAATAGACCCATCATTTTATGAGTACTGAATGGCGGAGTCGTATTATTACGAGCTGCGTAACCTGTAATGTAAACATTAAATAACGTTAATTTATTACATTAAATAAATGAAATGTTACACAATTACCTACATGTAAGGGACATGAGATATTTATTTCTTAGTTATGTATCTTTTTACTTAAGTATATGCTGAATATTGGATGTTATAATAGTACAAATTATTCATATTCATAACTTATGCGATAAAAACAATACCTTTGATTTGTGCCCATATTAGCTCAATGGCATTGTACTGGCAGTGATAAGGAGGAATTCGAAGTACCCGATGTCCATGTGCCAGAGCTATCTCATCTACTTCATAACGGACTCTTGATGATTTATTTTCGCGTACCAACTTTACTAAGTCAGACTTTAGCAATTCGGCAGTAGTTTCAATTCCATTTTGGTGTAGCCATGCTAGGAGATCAGCTTTCTTGTAGGCCTGAGTAGGCGCTTTATTCACTTGTCTCGAGTGATATGAAGCGTTGTCCATTATTATGATAGAAGGCTCTGGCAGGCTGGGTAATAATTGATTTTCGAACCAATTCGTAAAAGTGTCTGTATCCATCTCCTCGTGGTAATCGGAAGTACTTTTTGACGCGAAAGCCAGCAGTCCATTTTCAAAGAAACCACTTCCAGCAGAACCGGCGTGACAAATTATCAGTCGCGATCCTTTTCCAATTGGAACCTTTGAGGTTGATGCTTTTGTTTCGTCAGTCCAAGAGCGTGACACAGTGTGGTTCGCATTTAACCATGTTTCGTCAACAAAAACGACGTTGTCCCAAGACTCGATTTTTCTGGCTTCTCTTAAAAAGTCACTCCTTTTAATTATTAAATCAAATCTTTCCATTAATATTTTCCTTTTATTCGTTTTTTTTATATTCAAACCCAATTTCGTGCAATAGTTTTGACAACGCCGTTTTACCGCCTTTAAACAAGCCAGCTTCTTTTAAAGAGACCAAAAGCAAACGTCTAGTTGGAAACTCGTTCCTAGTATAATAACCATATATGTGGTTTCTTATTGCATCTGCATCAAAAACATCAACACCTGTCACGGGCTTTTGTCTTCGTTTTTTCTTAGGAGTGCGTAAAATATTATCTTCACTTCCAGAAGCACCAAATTTTCTTTATTTATATTATATAGTGTTTTTGCACCAATTCCAAGAGCTTGTGAAACCCGATCTTTCACTTGAGTGACAGGAACCAAAGGGCCGCCATTTTGTGACTCACGCTCAAAGTAATCCTGTAGCTTTAGTACAAGCTCACGACATTGACTATTCAATGTTTTTCCTCGTTTCGGCATTTTCAACAAAATTACCAAACACAAACAAAATTAGTCCAATAAAGCGCAACGATAAACAGGAGAAAGCCGAGTTAAAAAACAACGGTTACACAAGAGAACGTAGTCTGTGCGCACGAGAGTACGGAAGACGACTAAACAGATTAAAATAGCGGTGGTAAGGATGTTGCCAGAATAGTATCGCCAATTACTTAAAAAAATACACCTATAACATTGCTTAATTGAGGGAGAAAATTATATTTATTAAATGTTGTTTTATATATTATAAATGTTAAAAATTATACATAATCATTTTAATTGTATTTATTTTTAAATCATAGAAAACAGTATTTCTGTCTTTGGATCACACATAAATTTTAAAAATCATAAGATACTGGCAACACAGTGCAATTAAGAGACGCAAAAAAATGTTAGCATTATATTTAGTCTAGTTGCTCGAAGGAATAAGTAAAATAAAAATATCCAAATAAAATAAATATCATATCTATTCCAATGAATTCGGACCGAATACTATCAAGCACATCACTATGAAAACTAGACGCACGATGTAACTTTGAACAAGCGCGCCAAAGAACAAAAAATAAATGTTTTCATATTATTTACAAACTATTTTAAGTTTTGAAACAGAGTTTATTGGAAAATTACTTGATTCTGACATTTTGACATAAAGTTTTATATTAAAGAGGTATTCTAAATCATTCGGCAAATGTGTCGCTCGTGCAAGGTTATATCGATTAATTTAAGAATAATCTGTCAAATCGGTAATAACTCAGCGGCCGTACTTTACTCTTATATATATTACGTAACTGTTTATTATGTAACTGTTTGTTTTCCCAAATAAATAAAAATAAAATTATCCTGTAAATTTACATGCGTGTGTGAAAGCCACAGATGTTCGTATGGCAACCGGGACCGAAGACTATAGGTGCTCTCCGAGGCACGATGGAGTCTCTCTGTGTTAGGAATGGTCTCTCGTCCTAAGAATGACTTGTAATGCCTCATCTTGAAATGTCATAACCTACTCGGTTACTACTTAGCCACGAGCCCTTTACGAGAATATGTATCTACTAGCTGACCCGGCACACGTTGTTTTGCCATGTATATTATTTCTAGGAAATATTTTTTTAGACAATAAAAATAACTATCTACTATAAGTGCGCGGGGATTTACTTATAATCGAAAGCGTTGTAGACAATGAAACTATACTTTATTTAGGTTAATAAATTAATCTTTATCAAAGTACCAAATATATCTTAAGTTACAATTTTATTCTCGATAGCTATCTAAACATTAAAAATTATCATATTTTTACTATCAATTATGGCAGTTGAAAAAAAATAAAGATTAATCTCTCAGCGCAATAGACTGTACAATATTCTTGGTTAGTCCGTCTTTAGCCAACACAAACAAACTGGATGGTTTTCCCACGCGAGAACATGCTACATATAGTTGTCCGTGGGAAAAGCATGGTGTTTCCAAATCTAAACCACATACAGACAATGTCTGGCCTTTTGACTTATTGATCATCATAGCAAATGCCAATCTAACTGGTGGTTGAATGCATTTGAACTCAATTGGCACATCTGTAAGAATCATAGGGATTCGTGGCAGTAACCTATTTCCGCCTTGAAACTGTCCATTCAAAATGATGGCTTCAATAACGTTTTTCATTAATTTTTTAATGACTACTCGTGTGCCATTACACAGCCGTGGTACCCACCACGGCTGTGTATTGGCAATGCAAGTTACGAAGCAGAATGATCGAAGTTCCAACCTTCAATTGTAAATGGTGTGGTGGCATGCCTGGCAAGTTCAATGAATTTAAAAACTCAATTGGATAATTCACAGTTTCGTTGGTATCGCAAACTGCATCGATAGATTTGTATGACACCAAGTCCCCAGGCAACAACTGTTGTATCTTTGAATTTAACCCATTGTGGTCCACATTTTTGCTGCCAAAATCGCTCTTTATGCCAGCCACTTATGATTTTTATAGTGTGTGTGTACATCGGGAAATATGTAAAATAAAAATCGCGATGGAAAAATAGGGGTTGATCGTAGAGGGTTGAAAATTCAGGGTTGTATGTATTTTCTAATGCAGTATCATAAAAATAAAATCTTAAATTTAAAAAAGAAAATTAGGGGCACTACCCTTAACATTTAGGGGGATGAAAAATAGATGTCCGATTCTCAAACCTACCCAATATGCACACAAAATTTCATGAGAATCGGTCAAGCCGTTTCGGAGGAGTTTAACTACAAACACCGCGACACGAGAATTTTATATATTAGATTAAAGAGTGGATAGATGTAAATTAAATTTGTAGCGCTTACAGAAATAAAAGCAACTCCGCCGGAAGTGTCAGCGGTGTCACACAATGCGGTGCTGCGAGAGTACGGGCCCGAGTTCAACGTGGACGACGGCATTCACCTCGACGACCACTACCTGCCGCACATCGACCCCATGCTCACCATGAAGCACCCCCGCCTGCCGCCCTCGCACAAGCTGTACGTCAACAGCGACTACGACACTCCGGCCTCCGCCCCCGTCGCCCCGCCGGGCTGGGAGCCCCTCCTCACGAAGGTATACCACACCTATGAATCAGACGACGTCAACAGACTTTCCATTATGAACACTGATATATACTAAGTATGTTGTATTTTTTATCCATATTGAGGCCTATTGCAGTTACTATATCGACTGATAATGAAAAAAAATATGGGAGTTTCATATACATCAACATAGTTTCAAATTCTCCTGCTACATTATCAAGGAGAGTAGTCAAACAACTCGTCAGCAACCTGAAAGTGTAGGTACCGTGCATATCACAACTTTCGTAAGGTTCTAATATATGAGAGTCCAGCAGACCCAATAATACAGCATGATACGTACAGAGCAAAATGATAGAATTAAACAGGTTAACAATGTGGAAACCGCGCGCGTACCTTAGCATTCACGTTGTTAAAATATATAGGGGTCTGCAAGACTCTTCGCAATCTCACAGACTCCTACTGATTCTTTTATATACTTTTTTATAGTCGAACGTCTGCTATAGGCCTTGTAGATGTTAATAGATAAATAGTATTGTTGTGGTTGAGCGAATTTGATCACTAGTGTAATACAATTTGGAGTAAATGTGATCAATACCGCTCGGCCGATCCGTACAGCTACCTCAGCCGGAAACGACTATATACCTCAGTAATCCATAGGAAATATTTTAATGTAACTGTTGATATATACATTTATATAACATAGATCCCACCAAACATTAGTTGGTTAATATTCTTCTTTAATCATATTCATAATAATGCTACCTCATTTAGTTGTTTAAGTTATGGCTTAAGATGTTGCTTGAACTTACGCCACGACATTTATATGTAAAACAGAATGTAGTTTTATGTGCCATTTTACGTTAAGTCGGCGACTGGCATGACGGAACTAGAAAAAAATATCGTTGAGGTTCAGAATGTCGAAATCCCAACATGTCCAGAGCGTGCAAAACATCTTTGTCTCAAAATGTCCAAATCCCAGAATGCCCATGTCATTAGAACTGAACCAATATGGGAAATTAAACTCCAGTCTCCATTGGTGAGAACCAATAATTTTTGAATATGAATTCAGCTTACAAGATTTCACCATTACACACTCAAAATTCAAAATATACTTCCTACATTTTTTTATCATTATTAGTTGGACTAATTAGAGATAAAGGGAATTGATTCGTTCATACTGCACTGATCACAGCGGGTGAGATATTTCGACTATCTGTACTAAAATCTATCTTCTGAAACCGTAACAAACTTACATTGATTTGTGGTTGCGTCAATTAGCTAATGTCGCCGACTTCTGTCGCACGACAGGAGCCAGTAAAATATTTAGATTGCTGTTTGCAAAGGATTCGGTTTTCAATATTGTATTATATTCGATTATTTCGATCCAAAGTTAGAATAAGAGTTTGTGGTGAACAAATTATTTGCATTTGTAAATATTTTGGGTACTAGCGGCACTCGTGATTGCATTTCGACGCTTCTTGAGGCCGCTGTTGGTCGTACTCGGGAGAACAAAGTGTCTATATTTCGTTTAGAAAAGTTGCATAGGTAGCTCGAAAAAAATTGCAAATTTTTCTGATCGAGTATCAATATTAATGAAAAAAGATTGAAAACAACGCTTCTGTTTGATAAAAACCATTGGTGCGCATTTGAAATACCGCTTTGAGGAACTCTGCACAAGGTTTAGTTTCGCAAGTCCGTCGAACTCCGGCCCGAGACCAACAGCGGTTTGCTCATGCATTTCAATTTCGATTCCTTTATTATTATTGTTATTTTTTATTCGAAAGTTGCGACGCAAAGCGTCGTGATTTTAGTGTAAGTGAATCGATAGTGCTGTGATATTTTTTATGTATATTTAGTGTTAAGATTAGAGAAACGTAACGAGTGAGTACAAACAATGTAACGAGTCGCGCTGCGACGACTCGGTGACAAACAGGACACACGCGGTCCGGCCTGACAAGGGGAGTTGCGGCGGGCGGGGCCGGGCCGCTCAGCTAGTTTACATTCGGAAATAGAGAAATGATGTTGGTACAAAACATAGAGATGCGAAAGCAACCTAATTAAAATCGATCGATATCGGTGTTGCCACACCAAAAATCAACTTGACAATGTTTACTTGAGCAGAATCAAGCTGCACTTAAAAATGTTGATCTAAATGTTAAAAAAAGAGAAAAAAATATTTAACTCCGAAATATATTTTGGAGAGAATTATTTACAAGTTTGAAGAGAGGGGTCTTAGTGATAAAGATATCCAAAGACTGTTAGGTATTATGAGTTCTTTGAACTTGAAATTCGACTTATAAGTCAGGGATTTATGCGGAATAAAGTCAGATGTTACGAAAGCAAAATAATATAATAGACAACGGCGTAGCAATCGGATAATCATAGGCTTTGACACGAAAACGACTAAATTAAAGTGAAGCAAGTATTGGGCGCGTCGAGCCGCCCGCGGACGGCCGCGCCGCGGGCCGCGCTCCGGAGGTACTCTTCGCAACGACGCGCTGCGGCGCTAAACCACGCTCGTCTGGTTCCCCAAGGCGCCAAGGCGGCGGCTGCGCGGTGGGCGATCTTACAAAAATAAAAAAAACATGTGGCGTTAAATTTTTCTGCAAGTTTTGCCAGTCGATGATAGCAGTATTCAATGTCTTTTTGTCGTGGTCGATGTTTGTAAAACTGTTATGTCCAAATTATATAAATTAAAAAAAAAACAAGTCCCTACCGCCGCGGTCGTCTAATCGCTGTCAGTTCAGTACGAGCTTGTGACAGTTATAATATACATAGCATTTAACTCACATACAATATAAGGATGTCTTAAAACCTCGTCTGAGGCTTTCATTATTCAATATAAATAGTACTTATTTCAAAACTTCTGTAATCATGAAAAAAACCATTTTGATGTTAAATTTTTGTTGCAAAGGGGACAATGGTATGTTTTCGTCACGTTGCACTCTACATGACCAAACATTTTTCTTTCTGATTTTCAACAAAATAGATTATTTTCTCTAACAAACTGGTAAATATTCGTAGAATTTAATTATGGGTCAGTAAACAATCGAAAAACTGAAAACAAAACAAAAGTTTTCTACGATAAAGCTGCCCAGTAAATAAAATATCTGTTACTCGGTTTTTAGACCCTATTGACTATCTCTACACATTGCTCGTCCTAGAGAACAATGACACAATTACATAATATATTCGAATTATTCAAAGGAAGCGTTTGAAAATGTTTATAAATACATTTTCAGCGAAAACTGAAATGCTCGTTTTGAATTGAAATCATATAAAGTTTCACTGGAGTTTTGCAAGAAATTAGCCAATTCTCTAACGAAATTCACTATCTCTAGAAAACTGAAGGAAATATTCTGATAATGTTTTCTCAGACGAAACTTAAACGTCGAAAGCTAAATGTTGATCATTTTCCAATTGTGTCATTGTTCCATTATAAGAGCAATATACTTACTTAGGTCAGTATTCAAATGATTTCCAATCCGAAACTAGCTAATTGTACCCTTTGCGACCGTATTTGTCCCTAGCTTTTAGGTGTTAGGTTATAGTCAATCACAGGGTATTGTGGTTCTATTTTAACGGAACGTGTTTTTAAAACGATTAGATAGCGCAAAGTCGCACCCGCATCAAGATGGCTACGTAATACTACCCCAATACCCAACACGTGTACAATATAGGTACCATTCTAAATCTGTATTAAAATGTAAGGTTTGCAGGCCGGGTTACGATATATACTTACAGGGATTTTTAAAGAACGTCTTGTAAGAAATCCGTTTACTATATGTAATCTTAAATGTGTGTACAACTTTGTAAAAAAACAAAACGAATTTCTTTAAATGACGTTTGCAACGGTATCGTTGTAGAATTGGCTACGTTCCTGTCAAAACTAATATAATGGTTAGTGTTCATTTGTTAAGATGATGCTTTTTTCCATCGTATTGCTTGCTAGTGGCGGACAAACATGTTGGCAAACATGTATGTCAGCTGTTCAGAAAGCATTTTTAGGTCTCTTTGAAGGTAGAGCGGGGCGCGACGCGATAATTACCCATTTATAAGAGTATATTAAATTAATCACGGGATCAATCGGCTAGTCCGTGATCAGTACTTCTTTTAGTAATTTTTCAGAGCCGTGCATACGCGCTATCTTTCCCCGACTATACCGACTTTCATTCAAGATTTTTGCCGGAACCTGGGGATCGATTCAGTAAAATTACGTTTTTTAAACGTACGTTTCAAAACTAATGAACATTATAATCTCAAAATCTAATTGAAAACGAAATCAAATATGAGTGGTTCAATAACCTCACTAAAGTGAAGATAGATTTTGTGTTGACAGATCATGCTGAATATTAAAATAGTATTTATTACGGTTTTTATTCTAATCGAATTGAAATCACGCGTTTTAAAAACTTATCGTTATTGAATTGGGGCCTTGTACCAGGTTCCCCCCTGCTTTAAAATCTGAAAGATCATCAATTACGCGGGTCGACAGACACACATTCTCCTACGCTCAAATTGTAGAATGACTCCTCTGCCATGGTTTTTTCTCAAGAGCCTTTTCGCCGTGGGGTCAATCAAAAGAGCTCGAAAAGGTTTTGAAGTTTCCTAACACGCAAATGGTGACCGCTTCCAATGAGGTCGCTCATACTGTTGTATGTCTGTGTTGTCTGTATTTGAGATCTTAAATTTGTGGTATGTATAGAGGTCCTTTTACAAACTAATTCAAGTTTGAGGATTGCAATAATAATTGAGCTATTTTAAAGCGGCGATAGCCCAGTGGCGTACGTAACGGACTGCCGAGTCGAGGTCTCGAGTTCGATCCCCAGTCGCCCCGGGCACACACCTCTGACTTTTCGTACTTATGTGTGTATTAAAAATGTTAATTATCGCTCGCTTAGTAATGTGCCCGGTAGATGGCAATAGGCTGGCCCCCTATTACATTGGGACCTAAACATAACTGGCGAATCGTGGGTGCATTATACACCTCTGCCTACCCCTTCGGGGATACAGGCGTGAAGTTATATGCTATTTTAAAGCTGACATGGCAAAGCGAAGGTGGAAGCAACGTCTGTTTATTCCCACAAGACTTTGTACTGGTTACAATCTCCAGTGAATACTCTATTCGAAGTTTTGACATGAACGTAATCCCTAAATAAATAATCATATTCAGTGTAAAATTTCGTAATAATAAGATATAAAATTATATAGTAAGGCAATTGTAAAGTCTATCAAAACCCGGTCGACGTTTCAAGTAGTAAGCTAAATTTCGTTTACATTCAGAATTTTTATTCATTTTAGTGGAATATGAAGTAAAAATGCATAATAAGTATACACAGTGTTACATTCTGGTTAATTTGACGTCGCATTGTAACATTGTGAACGGTTTTGTACATAATTCTGTAACAAAATTATCCTTAACACCTAACAGTGTAATGTATGCAGTTCTATGATGATATGCACCTAATTTGTCGGCAAGACTGTTGTTATGTATCCCGATGTTTTTAACTTAGGTTTTACTGTATTTTACGAGAGTAGATGCTGTTTTATGAACTCTACCTGTATGGTACTTTTAAATATTCTCTTATGAAATGTAATTATTTTATTTGTATATGGCGTTTACGTGTGGAGATGAACTATTTTTATATATTTCAATATTTACCGATATTTTAAGTGTTGCAAGTCTTGTCGTCTAAATATTTAGTCGGCCTAAATCATTGAACGACGCTATGAACTAGTGGACCATGATTTGATCGAGCTTGTAGCGCACTCGCTCATTGGGCGTCTCCTTTCTAAATCTAGCTAAATCGTGGCCTACTATAAGTTTTATAGGTGGAAAGGATATATTTTATCAGTTTTTTTTTCGCTTTGATGGTTTAAACATTTGAAATGATATGTATACTTTTAAGAAATTTTAATTTTTTGTGCGTCATGCTTCTAATTGTAAATAGGAAACGCTGTTAAATTTCTTTTTTTATTCAATAACTGTATGGGAATTGTTTTAAAACGTAGGCTCATATATTTAGCGCTAAAAGCCGAGGCAGGAGCTGTTAAAGGCGACTCGCACCCGACGCCACGACGTTTCTGTCTCGGGTCAGATACAATTAATGTACCGAACTACCTCTGCATGCCTCCACAGATAACAGTAACTATAGATACATTTTGTTATTATTGCGATGTAACTATACACATTGATATATTTTGTACGTTATATTAAACAGATAATTATAAGGGACATAGGTTTTACAGTTATATTACTGCTATAATGTGAAATGTACAATTTGATGTGAGCAAATTATTTTCCGTTTTAATGTAGAACGCTACTCAAATCTCAAAGGGAACTATTGGTCCTTATTACATTACATAATACAATCTGACTAGTTTGAATTGTGTTTTATTTTATTTACCAAGTTTCCTTACACTTCTATAAGTTCTTAGATACATTTATTCAAAAATCCATGACGGTTGCAAGCAAAAGGCACATCCTTTTGCTTGCAACCGTCGACAGAGATTTTTACATAGATAGCACCTTACAGCGCAAAGATTTGCCTGTCCACTATCATTGGCACTTGCAGCCTTTCGCCTTTCAACCGTCGAAATCAATATTTTATTGATCATGGCCTACCATGAAATGTCATCCGCAATTGCGGGCCCGCCCGAAACACGAACCAAAAGTGTCATTTAGGCACTATATTATCTTTCCTTACTCCGTGTTTAGGTACCACGAAGTTACTTATGATTTCGTTTTTTCAGCCGTGACCGTAAAGTATGTTCGAGACTGAATCTAACATCTCAAGGTTTTCGTTTATAATATATTTCTATCAAATAATGAACTATTATAAACCAACTAATTAAAAAAACATTCCTTTGTTATTGTATTATGATGACCTTTCAACCTTTTGAAGTAAGTTGTATAGTATCGTGTTTTAATTTAAAAAAAAATTTTGGCGTGCTATCAAAATTCCGAAAAAAATAATTAATTTAAAGTTATAGAGAATTTAATCCTCTACAATATTTATAATAAATATAAGTAGCATAAACCCCATAGGAAACGAGATATTTGCAATAAATGAGTAAAAAAAATGGTTTCTTTGATCTTTTGACCTTGGAATATCTGCAGTCGCGGACACCCTACGATAAGTAGGTTTTGAGACAAGATTTAGGGTGCCAAAATAAAGGTTTCTACAAATTTATAGCCAACTACATCTCATTCCGAGATACTGGGCCTTATTTGACTAATATGCCTAGGCTATTTATATTAGCCATGTGTACGCTAGCTTGATCGTGACGCCAGTGTACACAGTGAAAATGGTGTTCCCCCCCCCCCCCTCGGGTTTGGGAACCACGGTGTCCCTGTCTTGCCCCGGTTTGGGGGAGGGGCGCTAGTCGCCCCACCGTCCCGGCCTGCTTCTGCTGGGGTGACAGGTGGCCTCACCCGCCACCCCCAGGCCTGCGCTCATGGAGGACGGAGGTCGTTAAGCCACCTCCGGCGCCTGTGTCGCCTGCGACGCGCGGCGTGCAAGTTGCGGGCTCGGCGGTCGCAGAAGGAGGTGGCGGCGGCCCACGCGCTCGCGCTCCGCACCATTGCCGCAATCATGCTGCCGAGCGAGAGGACTCCCACCCCGATGGCTGCCACGAGGTCACGCCTCGGCGCCTCCCACGCCGGGCCGTCCGCCAGCGTGTGCAGCCCTGAGTCCTCGCAACATAACGGACACTAGGCTACTTTATACTAAATGCCATCGTCAACCTATACATGATTACATTATGTTCGTAATTTATAGTAGGGCGTAAAGATAACTGTATTATGGTATTTAAGCTCTCATGAAATGTTGATCGCATAACTTGTTTATAGTCGGCATGCGGCACTATGTCCCATTTTGTATTAATGTAGGTATATGCCTTGAGTGAGCAGGAAAGCAATATGGCGGATCCACAAAGAGGAATCCTAATTAGGCGTATTTTTTTTTATACGTGTGGAAATCCCCACGGGCTTCACCGCATCTGTGCCGATGATGGGGTGGGCGTGTCTGAATTGGACCGACTAAAACAACACGGTGTCCTCCCCAAGTGTCCATTGCCGGGCACTCCTCGAAAGTCCTAATTAGGCGTAAATCATAGACCAAAATACATTATTTAATTAAAAAATCGAACAAATGTGACAGCACTGAGAAAATTGTGAATGTCCATGTAGACAGTGGCGGTATTTCGAAAACATCATAGGCGATCTGGATACTGGAGACCCTCGGTGTACCGGGTGTACCTTAGATTTAGACTATAGTTAGCGCTATAAATTTTATTCAATAACCCACCGTAGACCAGCTCGTATACGGTAATTCGAAAATATGACCCATTTTGTTTTTCCTATTCTCATACGGCCCTTATTGCACGTGGTCCTACTGGTCCCGCGAGCATTTTTCTTTTCCGTAGTGCTATCAGTAGGAGTTGTAAGAAGAACATCATTATTTTGTATGGGTATTATTAGTGTATGACCCAAAAAATTGAGCAGAACAGTCAATGTCAATATGGTGGGACCATTGGTGCTGGGTGAGGCAAAGTGGAAGCACTCATTATGAAATGTTAATGGTCCCAGTGCCCGTTTCAAAAACAATAATAGACTTGGTAGTCGTTATAGTATAGGTAGGTACTATTCCTAGCTAGGTTTATTAGAAAGAATGATAAATAATTCACCCTTTCTAATAATATTGATCTGAAACTGTAAAATTTTCAGTAGTTTTGTGAAGGACAATAACTATTTAATAAATAAAACAAGAAATGCTTATTAACAATTTAATAAGTAAATTCATTCGTACAACTAAAACACAGTAACCAATGTACTACTAATAAACCCGCGCTTAGCCAAACAAAATACACTTAAAAAAATGGTTACACACAAATTGTCATATTTACTTGTAATGTAACAAACGTAAAATTCATTACAAATAACACAGTTTGTAATTTATTTCAAAGATTACATAATGAGTAATCATTACATTACAAGCAATTGTAACAAAACCTACAGATTAAAATACGAGTGGACACAGCCAGTTAATTCAAATATACAAATAATAGAGAGGAATGATAAGTCGCAAGAATACATTGTCAAGAAACGAGATTAAGTATAATTCGTGCAACCTAGTAAAGTAACTAAACTAATTGTATACGTGAAGAGATGCTACCGTACAACGTACATCCGAAACTTTGGGCCCGAACTAAAGACAGTGACGTAGCATTTAGGTACCATGAAGTTATTTCGAATTTCTTTCGGCAGGGTTTATAGGGTCAAAGCGAAGTGTCACTTGCCGTCTTTAGGCCCGATTACGGCAATTCGAAGATTCGATCCGCAACTTCGGATATATGTTTCACGGGGAGCCCGCTGTTTTTTTCACGACAGCCTAATATGAAGACATGGCGACTAAGAATGCTTACATTTTGCATCTGAGTGGAAATAATTTTACATTTTATTCGATATATAAACACAGGACATCAATATCACAAAACGCTTTTATTATTTCGTTAGCCGCGTTACGACGATTAACACTAACTAAAGATGCAGTAATATGTATTTCGTACTAAGATATACAAGGCAATCTAATTGAGGTTCAATTGTTCAAGACTTGAACAGCTTGATAGCCAGTCTCATATTCCTACCATTGGCAGCCTCAGCAAGGCAGAATCGAGTCTCTAGTCTAGTGTAGGCAAATCCAAATCAGCGCAGAGGCGAGGCGTTAATTTATTTTAACATAACATAAACTCATGCCTATATCCCCGAAGGGGTAGGCAGAGGTGCTAGCACCCACATTTCGCCAGTTTATGTTTAGGTCCCAATGTAATAGGTGGCGAGATTGCCATTAACCGGGCACTTATAAACGATTGCGATAAATACACACATAACTTCGAAAAGCATCGAAAAGTCATTGGTGTGTGCCATGGTAAAACCTGGGATCGAACCCGAGACCTCGTCTCAGCAGTCCATTACCCATACCACTAGGCTACCGCCGTTAATTTATTTTAAAATAACAAATTCAACGTAATGCTCAATGTCACTTCCAAGACATCATGCGCGCATTCTAGCAAATACGCGCGTTTGCGAGTTTTTCCACTCTGCGCTAACATGAATTGATCCTTACATCAATGAAATAGCAGAACAATTTTTCACGTGACCAAAACACTTATTTCATTGGTCAAAAAAACTCCAACGACTCGAGACACAACACAGATTTTTACCTTGTGCAACCGCCACACAAATTTCGAATTTAATTTGTGGGAATATGTGAAGTTCCAACAGTAAATTAGTGCTACTAATACTTACTTTATATAGTTTGGGAGTACTTACTTAATTCTGGTCTAAGGGTCGCTGAAGATGCGGTCGGTCAAGTAAAATATTATGTTTATAAAATTATTAATGGTCGAGACGCCAATGCCAACCTTTATTATGTACCCATGTTCGCAAATAAATGATTGATTGATTGATCAAGTTTTCCAAGCAATTCTACGAGAACCACGTTAGTCACGCCAGTAAATTTATTTCCCGGTGTCCGTCCCCCGTATTGATATTTATTATCAACTCGTCTATTACGCGACCGACAAAATCTTCCGTCAGATGTGTAACGACCCTTAGTTGTATACTTAATTAAGTAATTATACCTAACATAAGGCGCGCCTAGCAGTTGATGCCTGTTTTGATAACCTAAAATGAGGTCGCGAGCGCAAGAACAACCTAATCAATATTTTATCAAAGTTTAGTCACGATTTTTATTTGTTAAAAAAGAATATTGGTAACCGAAATTACTATTCTCCTTAACGCCTCCAGCTAAGCTAAATTGCTTGTGTTAGGAGTGGGTTAATTCACATCTGTAGTGTAATGGCCAGGATTCAAACCCGGGACTTCAAGATCGTAACCGACTCCTTAACCACAAAGCTACAGATGTTTTATATAATGGCTTCGCATTTAATGTTTATATTTAACCCCCGATGCAAAAACGACAAGTGTTATAAGTAGCTGCCGAACGGATGAACCGATTTTAACGCGGATTTATTTGTTCGGAAGCCGATTTCGTCGAGATGGTTAGCTATAAATAAATTTGTATTGGGGGTTTTTCTTTTTAAATTAATGTTATGCCATCTGTTGTTGGTTTAAAAACTCGATGTTAGGCCACATTGTTTTCATAGCAAGCCATAGTCAGATGATCAAGACCATCTAACTAATTTTATTGTTAAATGTTTGGGCGCGCCCGAAACAACACGTCAGGGTCGCCAAAGTAGGCGGCGAAGGCTGGTCCAGAGTCTCAGGGACCTACCTAGATCTCCCCGGCCACGCAGGCTGATGTGACTAAAAACCGTAAAAAGGGCTATTGCGCTTGCGGCTACATTTCTATTGCTTCTCATAAACATGAAATTTTAATGCAAGCTTCTTTCTATTTCTGTATCTACATATTCTTAAATTGTCCTTCTTTGTCCAGCAGAAGGATGTTGGGGTTTTCCTTCTCGAACTCTGTCGGCTTGCGGGCGCGTTGTTGGTCGGTCCACTCGCCCTCGCCCGCCCCCCACTCGCCCACCTTCTCTCCTATGACGTCCACTTCATTCTTAGCTCTTATCTTCTCCAACTGTTGAAGTACAAAGAAGAATGGAGAAATTATAGAATAACAGGCAAGTTTATAACAATAGCATAACAAATTTTAGGTCGTTACATATGAGGGCACGCCGCAATAGCGGCGGTAAGGCCCATCATGGAGGATTGGCTGGAGAGGCGACACGGAAGCCTCTCCTACCGACTGACGCAGGTGGTCTCCGGGAAGGGATGCTTCGGGGACCACCTGCATCGGATCAGGAAGGAGCCAACGCCTGAGTGTCATCACTGCGACGCGAGCGAGGACTCAGGGCTGCACACGCTGGCGGACTGCCCGGCGTGGGAGGCGCCGAGGCGTGACCTCGTGGCAGCCATCGGGGTGGGAGTCCTCTCGCTCGGCAGCATGATTGCGGCAATGGTGCGGAGCGCGAGCGCGTGGGCCGCCGCCGCCTCCTTCTGCGAGCATGTAATGCTCGCGAAGGAGGTGGCGGAGCGCGCCCGGGAGAGACTTAGAACTCTCCCGGTCCGCCGAGCCCGCAACTTGCTCGCCGCGCGTCGCAGGCAACTCAGGCGCCGGAGGTCGCTTAACGACCTCCGTCCTCCATGAGCGCAGGCCTGGGGGTGGCGGGTGAGGCCACCTGTCACCCCAGCAGAAGCAGGCCGGGACGGTGGGGCGACTAGCGCCCCTCCCCCAAACCGGGGCAAGACGGGGACACCGTGGTTCCCAAACCCGAGGGGGCCATCTCGAAACCGGAGATGGCCCAGGGTCAGTCGGGGTGCGAGGGATATGCTCTATGGGCAACCTTACACCCCGACGTCTGTAGACCCGAGACGGCGTGCGGTTTTAGTCGGTTCAAGCCCGACATAACCGCCCCGCTGGCACGCAAAAAAAAAAAAAAGGTCGTTACATATGAAATTGCCGTTTTTCTTGAAGAAACTGGAGGAAACCCAATTTTCAGTACTAACCCTTTTTTCCATTTTTTTTAGGAATGACAAATTCAAATTTTATGTTTTTTTTTGTGTATGCTTGAGACAACAATCAGCTAACAAACAGAAACTTTCATTACATTTTTGAAAAGATACAGCTGTTATGTAATACGAAATTTATGATCAAAATGGATAGCATTTAGGAAGTACTGTTTTTGAAGATCGAATTAATTTATCAAGCGGCCAATAAAAACAAAATTTAATACAGAGTTGTAAAATCTTGAAATCAACTTTCAAACGTAATATAAATAATGGAAATAACTACTAAATCAGGAATAACGAACTCATGAATTTGTAAGAAAATTTCGGCAATTTCATAGGTACAGACCTATTATTATCTTTTTAACACCCTTGCTCGTAAAGCTGATGTAATTCCACCGGTTTTAAATATGTAAAGCGGGTCATAACAAACGCGTTTGTTACCAAAGCAAATAGTTAAGTTATAGTCCATACAAATTCCATAACAGTATTATTTGCCATTTCAAATATGGAACTGATCGCCGCTAGTGAGCAACGCGCTGTTGCTATTCAAATTTCGAACGAATCGCCGCGCGGCGCCAGTCAGTAGGCAGCGCTAGCGCGCTGTTAAAATGGCGGGAAAGGAACAGTGTGCATTCACAGATTAGTTTATTTAAAATGTTTTTTTTTTCTGTTTCCTCGCAAATGTGTTAAAAAACGCCGTACGATATACGTGCGTATTGGTTATAACATGCTCGGCTCAATTACGCCCTCGCCTTCGGCTCGGGCTAAAATTCCGCCTCGCATGTTATAAGCATCTTAACGCACTAATATCGTAATGTACTATTATTTATGTATCGAGAGCAAACCAACATCAAACAAAAAGCACAACAGAGTTTTAATATACAACTCAATGAAATTCATTGAGGATAATGTGCTGACGTAATTTAAATTGAATTAAACGCGTTAAAGCGTCGCGCGTCGGGTGCTTACAACAAACGTCAACAGCACCCACGCTTTTAACAAGAAAATCAAACTCATTATCTATTATTTTTACTTTGGTCTTCTTTAATAAATAATAATAATAACGGACTGATTGCCAAGAGCCTCGATCAACATCTCAAGAGGCTCGCGTTAGGCAGTTGGGTCAAGGGCTTGATGCAGAAGGCGGTGCTCCTCGGCACGGCACGTATTGTGAGGAGATTCCTCTCTCTGGAGCACTAACCACCGGCGGGTTGGTCCCCGTACCCGATGCCGGTGGGCTACTATATTTTATATTTTTAAATAAATTTGTTTTTTTTTATATATATATAGAATGTATTTAAAAATATAATTTATATGTATTTAAAGTTAAATAAAGGAAATAATAATAATAAATATTCTACGACAATCTACACTGCGCTTTCTAGATCCAAAGTAAGCATAGTTTAACTAGCTTGTGTTATGGCTACCAGAATGCGTATCAGTAGTCCGATGATCGAACTACTGAGACTTTTTCGGCTCAGTAGTCCGATGATGCAGGTGATTATAAATCATCGGACTACTTAGTCTTTTAGTCCGATTCGACATTCCGAAATAAGAATTTTAGGCACGACATGTTATCGAAATCCAACTTTCCGGACTAGTGGTTCCGGCAATTCGCCGGCCGCTGCCAACACACAGCCCAATGCAAACAGACATCGAACTCGCGACGTCTGACGTAGAACGTTCGACCGCCACGTCACACAATACAGTGAAGACATAATATAGTTGTGACAAGAGATCGCTCGTGCTACCTCCGTGTCGTGCTTGGCGAACTTGTCCAACATGTTGGCTTACATCTGCTACTCTAGCACAAACTAGCTTGTAATATGGATTCTATAATGTGGATACTTCTGGAAGTACATACATATTATTATGCGTACAACCAATGCAAATAGACATATCCAGGTATATAAGTATTTGCATTGAACGGGAATCAAACACGTAACGTCTGACGTAGAACGTTCGACCCCCACGTCACAAAATACAGTGAAGGCATATAGTTGACAAGAGATCGCTCGGACCTGTTACCTCCGTGTCGTGCTTGGCGAACTTGTCGAACATGTTGGCGTACATCTGCTTCTCCTTCTGTTTTTGCTTGCGAATGGTTGTCTTACACACGATCACCTGGTTAGCGGCCGCCTGGCAACACGACACAATTTCATAGGTTACTACTAGGGTTATCCTTTCGAGGGCTTACCCGGGGTGCCCGGCAATGGACACTTGGGAAGGACACAGTGTGGTTTTAGTCAGTCCGATTCCGACACGGCCACCCTATCGTCGGCACCGATGGGGTGAAGCCAGAGGGGGTTGCCACAAGCTAAAAAAAACACCTGGTGATTGACGGACGAGGCTCTCCTCGGGCTGGCTTTCCTCTTGAGGCTGGATGTCAGACGGCAGTCGGCATTCGCTTCAAAATAAACCAATTAAAGGCGGAGTAAGAACGCTAGTCCGGGCTCCTATAGTTGTAACGCTCTAAACTAGTCACATCGACAAAAGTTGGTTGACACTAAAATATTCACAACCCTTTATTAGATAGGAATACATGAATTAAACATGAATGTTTATGTAGTTTTATGATCCCCAAAGGACAAAGTTAATATTATTCATGTTTTATTTATTATTCTATGAAAGGGTAAAGAGCTTAAAGTGATCAGTAGATTAAAATTTGTTAAGCGACGAATTTGTGGGGGGGCGTACGAACGAGCGGTACAACGGTACCGGTCAAATTATAAGTGTGAGTTTTGTATGCGATTGGGGATTGACACTGTGATGAGTCAGAAGGGTGAGGGATGTCTCGTATCTTTTTAGGGATTTTCTTTAGAAAAGCCCTATTGCTATCGAGTTGTCGTCGACGTCGTCGTTGCCAATTTTCTGTCACGGTTTTGGGTATGAAGGAGATGAGCTATCGAGTTGCTGTTTTCGGTTATAGATTCGTGCTGGGGTGAAACATTGCAAGATGAAGAAAAAATCGCTCAAAGATAAAATAAAAGAAAATCCCTTGTATTCGGCTGAGCTCGTCTCAGGAATTCAAGTTGTTTTTTGTTTCGCGCAGAAATCCCTTCGAATACCCCCTCCGGCCAGCGGGGGCGGTTATATCGGGCTTGAACCGACTAAAACCGCACGCCGTCTCGGGTCTTAACACGCCGGGGTGTAAGGTGGGATGTCTCGTATCTCGAAGCCTAGTAGCTATGGCTTCCGGGATTTGCATGGTCAATATAATAAATAAATAAATAAATATTCTACGACATTCTACACAGCGCTTTCTAGACCCAAAGTAAGCATAGTTTAACTAGCTTGTGTTATGGGTTCCAGAATGCGGATAAACATACTTATATCCTTTTTTTTTTGTAAATACATATATATTATACATAGAAACACCCAGACCAATGTAAATAGACATATTCATGCATACAAATATTTGCACTGAGCGGGAATCGAACCCGCGCCCCCCTGTCGTAGCAGTCGAATGCACTACCGCTACGCCACAGAGGCCGACCTCCGGATACAAGCAATTAGGCTTAGCTGGACGGGTTAAAACGAATTCTAGTCGTCATCAGAGCATTACTCCTGGTTGCGACCGAGGTTTTCACCTCGGAGCCCGGGGTCCGCTTAAGCCCTCTCCTCCTATTTGTTTGGTTTATACGGCTTTAATAAGCGCAACTACTGTCCGAGCCCTCAATCCCGAGAGAAAGGCTTGCACTGAAGACTCACCTGTAAGCAGGTGTACCGGCTTACAGGCGTGGTTGACTTCGGCTCAGAGATATTGGTGGGGCACCAAACATAAACATAACATAACTTCACGCCTGTATCCCCGAAGGAGTAGGCAGAGGTGTATTACACACCCACGATTCGCCAGTTATGTTTAGGTCCCAATGTAATAGGTGGCGAGCCTATTGCCATCTACCGGGCACATTACTAAACGAGCGATTATTAACATTCATTTGGGGGCACCAAAAAGCACGTGAATTCCAGTATTTTGGTTACTAGTATTCTTTAAAAAGAAAAATAATCACCTTATTCTGTGGTTCGATCTCCAGGACCTTCTCAAAGTCTTTCAAAGCCTCATCCGCCTCCCCAAGTCCTAACAACGCCTGTCCTTTCCTGAAGATTCCTTTCACATTCTTCTCATCATACTTGAGGGCCTTCACAGCATGGTCTTTGGCCTCAAAGTAGTGGACTGGTGTCACCTTGAGGTAGACTAGGGCGAGGTTCAGGTGGGCTGATAGGATTAGGTCTTTCGCTAGGTCTCTGTTCTCTTCCGATTCGGTGGTCTCATCTGTAAAGTCTGGAAGACAAGAATAATTTGTTAAATACATGAAAATAGGTAAAGGGTTAAGAGGTCAACAATGAATCAATAGTTTGACTAGGGTACCACAGGCCTCTTTAAAACAGGACATTACATAGTCCAAAGTATACCCAAAGTAAGCATAGCTTAACTAGCTGGTAATATGGGTTCTAGAATGCGGATAAACATGCTTAGATACTTACATTATTTTGTAAATATTTACATATAGAACATACATAGAAACACCCAGACCAATGCACATTACTTGTTCATTTGCACGAGTGGGAATCGAACCCGCGACCTGTATCTTCGCAGTTAGGACAGTATTGCCTAAACATAGACGACAAACTGAGCTATGAAATTGAAATACGAAACTCACCTTCAAGTAACGAAACAACTCTCTTATACATCTTAATAGCTAACTGAAACTTGCTAGCCTTGAAGAAATTGGTGCCTTTTTCTTTGGAAAGCTTAGCCTGTTCGATTTTCTCTGGCCCGTCTAGTAGCCAGTGTTCCTTGGCCTTCTCAAGATTGGTCAATTTCACGATGTACTCTACCGCAGTGTTGGGTGGGACACCCAACTCGGCATTCCCTTCAGCCTTGAAGGCGTACTTTGGTTGGATCGTAATCCGAGACCTCTCGTCTTTGACGAACTTTTCCAGGGCTCTTTCGATACCCTCGCACACTTTGTGTTCGCTGCCTTCGCCTAGATGGAACGCAACTGTTCTCGTGTCGAAGACTTTGCCGTCCGGTAGTAATCTTCCCTCGAGCTCCACTGTAATATAAATATAATGTAATAATAATGTTTTGGTATGTATTACACAGCGTTATCTAGGGGGGAAACCAAGCTTAGCTTATACTATAGGTTCTAGCTAGAACCCGGATAACCAAAAGACTAGAGAAAGGGTTCGCCGGTTCTTTTTGTTCGTGCCTGCCTTTGTGTAAGGGTAAATTTCCAGTGAAAGAGCAGCGGCCGGAATTTGTTACTAAAAGTAGTCGCGAGAAGGTTCGGGCAGAATGGCGACGCCGCGCTTCCCCGCCTTTGCCTTCAAATGTCTATGAACTTTCAACTCACGCAGATAAGATTCAAAATGTTTGTAATCTTTTGCCTCAAAAAGCTGCTACCGTCCGCTGCACTTTCAGTGGTAATTGAACCAAGATCGTTTAGAGGCCCAAGTTCAGTAATAGGGGATTCACTGCCTTGAATAGGATGCTGACGTGTGGTTGATTTCACAAAATCTTGACCACCGCCAGAGGTGTGAGGCCACACAAAGGTCTTAGAGTCTGCACCTGCTGATGGACGAGGCTATGGCGCTTACTTTAGTCTGGAGGTTGGGGAACAGACGGCAGTAAAAGCGAAACAAACCAAATTATGGAATGGCGGAGTAGGAGAGTGGAACTGGGCTCCAAAGAGCAAGCTTTATTGGATACAACCGGGGTAAAGATAGTGGTGAAAAAAATCCACGGCTAGTTTTCATACTATTTCATACACACACAGTATCCAGCCTACTGTATAAGGTTAATTACATGGAGAGTTTCTTACCGCGAAGATACGACGGTCATGTAAACCAAAGATAGATAGATCGCCTTGTCATTCTCGAAATGTTAAATCTCTTTCTCTCTCCAAAGATTTGAATGCGAGATTTGCCATTCGTGCTCGGTACCTAGCACAATATTGTCTTGTTTAGACATGGACGTCCAGTGTTTAATGACAAGGCGATTATCGTCCTTCCACCTACGACATACGACATGGTATCTTGGACATGATCATATTTTTATTTCCTGCTGACGATAATCGTATCGTCGAGGTAAGAACCATGTAAATGACCCTTAAATCTGAGCAATGTTTCTTTTAGCAATATGTTGAAAGTAAATAAAGGTATCATAAAAGTTGAATACTTTCATTATGATAAATTAGCTTAGTCATATAAATAGTGCATTTACATTGCGAACAATCCAGTGTATAGGTTGTTTTTCCTTTGTTCTATTGACACATATCCTGTTACATTATCCATTCTAAATAGCGTGAGAGTTAAACAAAGTGACAAAGTGAGATATTATTACGGTAACTATATGCTATTGTTGTGTCAGAGAAAGGTGTTATAGGGCATTCATTATATATGATATTATATATATATATACTAGCGACCCGCCCCGGCTTCGCACGGGTGCAATGCCGATACTAAATATACTACAGAATGACTTTATGAACAACGTTACAAACATGTTATTGGATAAGGATTAATGTTGTATATTTTAAGCAATATATTGCTCAAAATCATACATAGATATACTCTTACGTTTTTCCCTCCGGGGTAGGTAGAGACAACAGCCCGCCATCTGCTTCTGTCCTTACACACTTCACGAGCTTCCTTCGCTGTCATTAAACCTTTCATGCAAGCCTGCCGGTTTCGAGCGCTTTTGACCTGCCCTTTTTTCAATACCTAATTAATTTGATCAGTGTATGTTCTGCGGGGTCGACCCCGGCTTGCCCTGCTTACATCTGCCTTATATACTTGGCGTGTCATTCGCTCAGTACTCATTCGTTCTAAGTGCTCAAACCACCTTAGCATACCTTTTTGCTCAAAATTACTTCGTAAGTAAGCCATTATTTCTCGTAACAAACTAAAGAATAAGAAATGTTTATTGTGGGTTATCCCTAAGAGATAGAAATACCATCGCATATGTACAATACTGTAGTACATTATTTTGATCTATCTCGTAGGGTTCAGAGAACGATGTTCCTTCGGGGTCCAAGTCAACCTCACCTGCTAGTCCATGCACATTACTCGAGCGCATCAGGATTCTCTTACAGGGTTGGGAGAGATAGCAGTCGCTCTCGTGAAAGCCAACAAACCAGTCAAAAATAATAAGCGGAACACGAGCTCCAGAGTGTAAGCTTTAGTCGCAACCGGGCAACAGCTGGGGAGGATGATGACAGAATAAGCGATTTATTGACTGACTTTTTTTGTGTGGTGTAGTGCCACCAACATCTTTGGGGAAATGCCTTAAGGGCAACCTTACACCCCAGCATTTGAAGACCCGAGACGGCGTGCTGTTTTAGTCGGTTCGAAACCGACCTAACCATTGATAACGGCTACAGGTGTACAATTGAAATATTCAGTAGTTAGTTAGTTAGTTCAGTTCAATTAAATTTTTAAGCATTTTGTATGCTTACTTTTTTCTAAAGATTTAGATCGGAAAAAGAGAACATCTAGGACGGGACTTGAACCCGCGACCAGTCCCTTACAGGGGGAATGCTCTGACCAACTGAGCCACCTAGACACGTCCCAGATATTCGAAATTCTCCGATACATTATTACGTCTTAAGGCGACGTTGGAGCCATCTACCGTAATTCTTGCGAACTACGGAAACAATGAACAACTTTACAGTCATTTTTAAACATTGTTTTTTTTTTTTTTTTTCTTTAGAAAAAAGTAAGCATACAAAATGCTTAAAAATTTAATTGAATTAATTAGGCGGAGTCATCAAAAACAATGTTTAAAAAGGACTGTAAAGTTGTTCATTGTTTCCGTAGTTCGCAAGAATTACGGTAGATGGCTCCAACGTCGCCTTAAGACGTAATAATGTATCGGAGAATTTCGAATATCTGGGACGTGTCTAGGTGGCTCAGTTGGTCAGAGCATTCCCCCTGTAAGGGACTGGTCGCGGGTTCAAGTCCCGTCCTAGATGTTCTCTTTTTCCGATCTAAATCTTTAGAAAAAAGTTAGTTCAGTACTTAGTTATATATTAACTTTAAAAATTAATAATCAAATTAATATAAAAGAAATATTTAGGGAGAGCTCCCATATTTTTTTTACCGTTTTTATAGATAATGGTACGGAATCCTTCGTAATCCCGTACATTATATGAAAACTAATAATTTACGGGCATATATGGGCTACAACGGGGGTCCGAAATACGCCTCGGGAGAAGCCGGGTGGGCCCGATAGTTATAATTAATAAAGGTAAAGCTGAAATACCTGTGACGTAAGCGCCATCGTTCGGATTGTCGCTGCCGGTTCCTTGTTCGATGACGTGGCGCAGGATGCCGTTGTTCTTGCCAGGGCTCAAGTCCTCCACCTTCCAATCTATCATCTCGATCTAATGGAAAAATAAAGCCACATTTCAGATTCCATATGCGCAACGAGAATAAATGGGCTAGGCCTCTGTGGCGTAGCGGTAGTGCATTCGACTGCTACGACAGGGGGCGCGGGTTCGATTTCCGCTCAGTGCAAATATTTGTGTGTTTGAATATGTCTATTTGCATTGGTCTGGGTGTTTCTATGTATATTATGTATTTACAAAAAAAAGAAGTATATAAGTATGTTTATCCGCATTCTGGAACCCATAACACAAGCTAGTTAAAAACTATGCTTACCTTGGGTCTAGAAAGCGCTGTGTAGTAGAATGTCGTAGAATATTTATTATAATGAATTTAAGCACATTTTTTAAAACAAGCTTTCTAGTAAGCTCAAAAATGACAGTTTTATCTAGTTTAATTCAGAAGTTCCAATGACCATGTTCCGTCTCCAACTTCAGACCCTGGATATCATGTGGCATCAGAATATTTGCCAAGACAAAACAAATGAGCCCAAACTCGATTGGTTTATCTTGTTTAGTTCAGGAGTTCCTATGGACACCTTCCGACTGCATTATCAGACCAGCTTCATAGTACTTACTATATTATCGCATTGTTACGGCACCAAATTTGAGTCCAATCTAACGTTAGGAAGCGGTTTTAATTGGGCTTCCAAGATTTGACCAAACTAACACAGCAAATTGAAGCTAACAGAAAAATCTTGTAAAAATAGGTGGCGAACAGCTCCGCTTCGGTTTATATATTGTGTTCTTTTTCAGCTGAGTGAGACGAATTCGAGCGAAAAGCTCTCTATTCTCCACTCGGTGTATTTCGGTTGTAACGCCACTCCTCCTAAACTAATTGACCAATTTTTACCAAACTTGATGGCATGTAAATACACAACTTGATAGCCGGAAGATTTAGAAAAAATAAAATTGAAAATCGAACATATCATGGAGGAATAATCACCCATCAAAAATTTCAAAATCTGATTTCTCCAAAATGATCCATGTTAAGACCACGATTTTAGCGCCAAAATGTGCAACTTAACTATTGGCTTGAGACAGATAAAGAAAATTGAAAATCGGTCTAACAGCGGAGGAATAATCACCGAAAAAACAATTCAAGTAGTAGGGTAGTTATTGGGCACGTACTCTCAGCTCAACATTGCAACAGCAGAATTCATTGCGCCCCTAGTTAACTCAAGCCATCGTAATTTACACATAATATGCCTATGTCTAATGGAGGATAATGGTACTTTCAAATGGTGTAAGAATTTTTCTAATAAGTTATGAAGATTACGATAAGAAAAGCAATAACCTTGACGTTCATAATACTGATTTGATTTTACTCTTGAGAGTAAGCTTCTCTTTGAGGAAACGGACAGATCGGCATCAAGCCAGTTATCATCAAACATATTCTACGAGATTCTACACAGCGCTATCTAGACCCAAAGTAAGCATAGTTTAACTAGCTTGTGTTATGGGTTCCAGAATGCGGATAAACATACTTATATACTTTTTTTTGTTGTAAATACATACATATTATACATAGAAACACCCAGACCAATGCAAATAGACATATACAAATATTTGCACTGAGCGGTAATCGAACCCGCGCCCCCTGTCTTAGCAGTCGAATACACTACTGCTACGCCACAGAGACCGTCATCATGGCGATTTTCCAGGTTCGTCCAAAGTTTCGGAGCCCGAGATCCGATTATTGTTTTTGATTGAGCGACTGCTCTGATCTCCCAACCCCGAGAGTAAAGCCTGCGCCAGATCCTCGTCAGTTGTTTAGGAGGTGAACCGACTAGCGGGTGAGGTTGGCTTGGCCTCAAGGATATTGGTAGGGCCCTGTAGACCCAATCTGTTCATCTACTATTTTGTTATACACACGAATTCATCAATAACATACTACATAGATAAATCCAACAGAACCAGATGGCGGGCTGTTGTCTCTGCCTACCCCGGAGGGAAAAAGGGCGTGAGTATAATAATATGTATGTATGTATAGATAAATCCACTATTCCTTGACACATACTTTATTATTGTTGACACGTCAATTACGGTCGGTCAGTCTTTTTTTTTTTTTCGTGCTGAAATCCCCTCGGATACCCCCCCCCCCCCGCCGGCCAGCGGGGGCGGTTATGTCGGGCTTGAACCGACTAAAACCGCACGCCGTCTCGGGTCTGCAGACGCCGGGGTGTAAGGTTGCCCATAGAGCATATCCCTCGCACCCCGACTGATCCTGGGCCATCTCCGGTTTCGAGATGGCCCGCTCGGGTTTAGGAACCACGGTGTCCCCGTCTTGCCCCGGCACCTCCCACGCCGGGCAGTCCGCCAGCGTGTGCAGCCCTGAGTCCTCGCTCGCGTCACAGTGATGACACTCAGGCGTTGGCTCCTTCCTGATCCGATGCAGGTGGTCCCCGAAGCACCCCTTCCCGGAGATCACCTGCGTCAGTCGGTACGAGAGGCTTCCGTGTCGCCTCTTTAGCCAATCCTCCATGATGGGCCTTTCCGCCGCTATTGCGGCGTGCCCTCGGTCACAGTATCTTTGCGATTTCTATCAAAAACATTTATTGCTATCTTACTTTATCATAATACGTGATAAATGTGATATTAGAGACGAAATGCTGCTTTATATCCTAAATAAAAAAAATCGGCGCGAGTGAATAAAATAATAATTGCCCGATCCGGGTTCGCGTGGGAAAATTTCGTAAAAATCTTATAAACCTGATCCAGGGACCAATTGACATAGAGCGGGTGGAGGTAGCCAATATAAATTGAGATCCAATATCGTGATGCGGTGTAGAGACCAAGCGCGTTGGTTTGCACATCAATATCATCCATATTATTGATAGGATCGCGATATACTGGGTGTTAGGGAAACACTAAAGAAAAGATAAGTGCGGCCAAGTGCGAGTCGGACTCGCCCATGAAGGGTTCCGTAGCAGCAAGTACCTAACATAATAATGCTTTTATTTAAATTTTATATTTGAGTTGATTGAATGAAAGGTAAATTGCGTTTTACGATTTATGACGCATTAAAAAAACTACTTACTAGATCTCGTTCAAACCAATTTTCGGTGGAAGTTTACAAAAAGTACATCATATATTTTTTTTAGAGTGTCTAAAAAAATACATGATCGCGCAAACTATTCAGTTTTTGAAGACCTACCCATAGATACCACACACGTATGGGTTTGATGAAAAAAAATTTTTTGAGATTCAGTTCTAAGTATGTGGAAACCTCCAAAATTATTTTTTTTCTATTTTTGTGTGAAAATCTTAATGCAGTTCACAGAATACATCTACTTACCAAGTTTCAACAGCATAGTTCTTATAGTTTCGGAAAAAAGTGGCTGTGACATACTGACGGACAGACAGACATGACGAATCTATAAGGGTTCCGTTTTTTGCCATTTGGCAACGGAACCCTAAAAATCGGCCAAGTGCGAGTCGGACTCACCCATGAAGGGTTCCGTAGCAGCAAGTGAAATTTTTAGGGATTTTCTTTAGAAAAGCCCTATTGCTATCGAGTTGTCGTCGACGTCGTCGTTGCCAATTTTCTGTCACGGTTTTGGGTATGAAGGAGATGAGCTATCGAGTTGCTGTTTTCGGTTATAGATTCGTGCTGGGGTGAACCATTGCAAGATAAAGAAAAAATCGCAAAACATCGCAAAAAAATAATAATCGCAAAATCGAAAATCCCTTGTATTCGGCTGAGCTCGTCTCAGGAATTCAACTTGTTATATTTGAGTTGATTGAATGAAGGGAAAATGCGGTTTATGATTATGACGTATTAAAAAAACTAGTAACTAGATGTCGTTTAAGCACGTGCAGGGCTGACGCCTGCCAGGCCATGGCTATCGCCCTTAGCATGCTATAAATCATAAGTGTACAAACCTAACCTTACAGGAAGACCGTTACTCGGAGGGTTCACTGGCTCTTGGACTATTAGATATAGGTAAGTGATGTATTTCAATACGATGAGTTTCAATTGTTTTGGCGAAATTTTAGTCGTTGTCGTAATATTTAGGAGTATTTCATTACATCAAATATTTTGATGAAAATTAGGGTACGGCAAGATCAAAGGCTAATCACCTCTCATCTACGAATTAGCTGCTAATTGGCTTTAAAGATTTGTCACAGGAAGCCAAACATCCTAAACCTTTTAAGACTAAACCACACGATACTTTCTTTAGCTTTGGCTAACGGTAATTAGGCAACTACAACTAGCGCGAGTGTGACGCCACTTTTTTTTTTTTTTTTTTTTTTTTTTTTTTTATCGTGCGGAAATCCCTTCGGATACCCCCCCGCGTGCCAGCGGGGGCGGTTATGTCGGGCTTGAACCGACTAAAACCGCACGCCGTCTCGGGTCTACAGCACTGGTGTTGCACACGTCCATAGGCCGCGATAACCGCTTCCCATCAGGTGAGCCGTGTGCTTGTCTGCCACCTGAGTGGTACAAAAACAGCTACATAGAGTTTTGGCCACTTTGTGCTGCATCTACACATAATAATAACACAGCGCCGTATAGACGCCATATTATAGATTTGAAATATTTTATAATTCATATGGATATGGATTGAACAATGCGAATAAACATACTTATGTACTTTTTTTTTGTAAGTACACACATGTTACACATAGAATACCTAGACCAATGCGAATAAACATATTGCATACATATATTTGCAGCGAGCGGTCATCGAACCCGCGACTTCTGAGGTACCTAGTATTCGAACGCTCTACTAGTCGTAGTCAACCGATTGTATTAATACTGCATATCATTTTAATCGCCCCGGTAAATAGACAGTCATTATTCTTGACGGTCTCTGTGGCGTAGCGGTAGTGTATAGTGCATTCGACTGCTACGTCAGGGGGCGCGGGTTCGATTCCCGCTCAGTGCAAATATTTGTATGTATGAATATGTCTATTTGCATTGGTCTGGGTGTTTCTATGTATAATATGTATGTATTTACAAAAAAAAAGTTTATAAGTATGTTGTTGAACACAAGCTAGTAAAACTATGCTTACTATGGGTCTAGAAAGTGCTGTGTAGAATGTCGTAGAATATTTATATTTATTTTATAGTTTTTTATATTCATATTTTGAAATAACTCTGACCTTAAAATAAGTTTTTTTTTTCGGTAATGGAACAATGGACGACATATATGATGTGATGGTTGAGTATTCTACTGCGACGCTTGGGATCGCGGTGTCATTTCCGCTCAGGAAATATTTGTATGTATGAATATCAATATCTACTTATATCTAAAAGGCTGCTTCTGTGTATAATATGTATGAGATAGTCTCAGAATACATATATTATCATCCTCCGACGTAGCACTTCGGCAGTGGAATGCTCCAACACCGCCGCAGAGTCATGCTATTCATTTGAGCTTAGCGCCACTTACACAATGAACCAAAAAGCTTTTTAAGTTATGTAAAATGTTTTAAATGACATTAAATGAATGCAAATCAAAATTTGAAACAATGTGAACTGCTTGTGAGGTCAACCATTGGTTGACCTCACAAGCAGTTACTTACATACAGCAGTTACCTACATACTACATTTAATGCGATACTGGTGATACATTTTATATATGTCCAAGGTCTTCACTAAGTAATGAATTATAGAAGACTCATTAGCGATTTTGGCTTTAATTTATAACTAGCCGTCGTCGCCGGCGGCTCCACCCGCGCTAAATACTGATTCCATTCCCATGATCCACATGCACTTATTCCCGGAATAATCGCACTTGTTCCCGGAATAATCTATCTCTGTTGCAAATTTCATCCAGAGCCCTGTTTAATAAACGTTACAATTCAACAATTATGTAAATAAGTTACATATTTTGTAAAGTTGTATGACAAGTGTTGTTTAATAAACCTTACAATATGTAAAAAAGTTACAAGTAAAAATGTTACAAATATTGCGAGTATAAATGCTGTTTAATAAACGTTCACAATTGTAGAAAACGCCTGTAGATTTCGATGACATTAATTGTATCTACAAATTGGAGTAGTTGTAAGTTACAATTTAGATAAAATGTAAGTTTCTGTTGAAGTTTCCTAGATTTAAGTTAACCGTTCCCTGGTATTATTGTATTCATTATCACTACTTTCACTACTTGTTGTTAAAACCATTTTTTTGTATTACAATTGAATTCCTTTACTAATGATATATTAATGAGCAAAATTGTAAATTTCTGACACAGTCGAGTCCATCTGTAGGAATTTTACTACAATTTACAATATATGTAAACTTGTAACTACAATTATGCGTTCAATAAAGCAGTTTTCCCTACAAATATGTAAATTGTCACCGTTAGAGAGTAAATCTTTATTAAACAGAAATATGTAAAATTGTAGTTATAATTTAACAATTTTGTGAATTTTCCATCAGGTAAATTTGTAACTTGTAATCTTTATTAAACAGAAACTTATAGACTTGTAGCCTGTAAAATACAATTACTATTTACAATTTGTAACTTTTATTAAACAGGGCCCAGGTCCGCTCTGCCGTTTTTGCGTGAAAGAGTAACAAACATCCAAACGCAGAGTCGGAAAGTAGGAAGTTGGAATATACTCAACAGTCTGTGCTGATACCTAGTGAGGATAATCTCTTCAGTGCACTACTGGTATTCTGTAATAAACAATTGGATGATTGATTTGATGAACTAGATCTCACTTGGCGTATGCTACCAGCGCTCTGGTGACAATACAATTCAAAAAGTATTATAATAGTTCACCTGAAAAAGTTGCTGCTCTTTCAGTGAGGATTAAGCTTAAGGGTTGATTCAGAGAGCTCAACGAACTTTCGCTGGATATGTGAGTGATTAGTGTGATTACGAATGGCTGAGTCGACCACCTGAGGTCAATGTCGTTGGTAATTGAGAACACGTGGGTTTATGGCGCACAGTACGCTTTCCGAACCTACCCTTGATAATGCCTACATTTGCATCCTAGTTTATAGCAACAGCATTGTTTTTTTTCTACATAGAATGGTATTTAAGTTAAACATTATCAAATTGTTACAGGATATTGTGGTCATTAACCAGAGAACAACCATAGATAAAATATCAGATATTTTTCCATGGTATACCACTCTAATGGTTTTTCTGTTTCCCTTAATTGTAGAATAATAATAATAAAATTGTCAAATGTACCTGAATTTCACAGACAACTTTGATAGCCATTGTCTGTTAGTATTTCAAAATAAAAATTATATATTGTTACAGTCTTACATAATGTAGTTAAGATGTGTCAGTACTAATGTTATAGTGAACCTCACCAACTAACTTAGTTGTTATGCGTCAGATTAAGTATTTTTATAATCTTAAATGTAAGCTGCATTAGCCAATACACCACTGTCATTGTTAATTGATTTCTATAACTTTGATGTTAGTGCCAAAAAAATAATAAATTATTCTTATTCTTATAATTAAAAAAGGACTTACTTCGAACTGTAGTGTGGAGTTAGGTGGGATCTTGGGTGGGCTGCCAGCTGCACCATATGCATACTCGGGGGCACAGGTCAGTACACACACTTCTCCCTTTTTCATGGTCGCTACACCAATGTCCCATGCTTTGATTACAGACCCTATAATAAATAAATCCAACTGCATGTATTTATTTATACCAATAAGAAAGCTGACACAAACTTTGTGGTCTAATATCTGAATAATCACTTGTGCAATTTGAAAAATTCTTTTAGTATTTGATAACCTAGTTTAACCACAGACCAAAAGGAACCTAAAGTTTCACCAATTAAACTTTAGGTTCCTTTTGGTCTGTGGTTGGTTTTTGACTTTCTTTTTGAAGTAAAAAACTCATAGTTAATTTTGTGCAGGGATTTTTAAAAATTGTAGGTGCATGTGCTAGTGACCGAAATGCCTAGTATTCCTGTTTACCCCTGGTGGGTGCGGAAACTCCCCAGATATAATATCTGCACTGGCCAGCAGGGTGGTTATGTCGGACTCGAACCGACTAAAACCGCACACCGTCTCGGGTATTCTGATGCTGGGGTGTAAGGTGGTCCATAAGGAATTTCCCTCACACCCCCACTGGGTTTTTAGCACCCATCTAGCACCAGGAGAGGTTTGAGTGCCTACTCTTCTCACTCTTACCCAGGGCCAGGTAATTCCTAAAAATATGTTTTACACATCTTTAGGTATGTAATAATCACATTTTGTAATTCCCGGTATAATTGTTTCATACTTACATTGGTAATTATCAATAAACACATTAGTGTAGTTTCTGTAATAAAAGCTTTATGCCTCTATAGGAAAGGATCACATTTGTAATACCTGGGCTTAAGGTTTTATTTGTAGCTGATCTGATATCGACATCCAACATTATAAGTATATACAGTCCGGCTTGCGTCAAATACCCAGATTACGGTAATAAGTTCCCCCTACTATGTGGGGCAAGTATACGTGAAATGTAGGTGTTTCCTCTTATTTACCGAACCTATTCCAGGTCCGGTAAATTGCAGAAATACATGCAGTGACGCCTGTTATCCCATAAGGGTTATGCAGAGGACAGGAAAGGAAAGAAATTTAATGAACTTATCACACAACAATATTTTTACTGACCTTTGCCCAAATTGAATTCAAAAGGCTCATTTCTGTCTTTGCTGGAGTCAAACTTAGTACCATCCAGAAGTGTTCCAGTATAGTGTACGGTCACTGAATATCCTGCGTTAGGAGTATCATTGCCTGTTCCTTCCTTGATGATCCTTTTCAACACACCGCGATCCCCTGCCTTCGAGATATCGACGCCTTCATCGACAGTCATGTTTGTGAATGATATTTTTACGAAGACTCTTAACTTCAATCTGACACGCCTATCTCACGCGAGTACTTGCTATTTATTGACGATATTTTCTCGGCTACAATCCAAATGGAAATGAGTAGCGCGCCGCCGGCCAATTTCCAATCTCATCAAAAATTGTCCAATTGCACAGATTAAACACAGCGCAGCGTGGTGTGCACAGACTATTATAGAAATGGTGTTATGGAATTTTCTAGAGAAGCTACTATATCTTTCTGTGTTACCATCTATTACTATTGTAAAACTGTAAACTAGGGTAAACTACCGAATTATTGGCACTTTAAGCAATACTGTACCTTAACCTGACTCAAATTTTTAATATCTGGGTAGAGATGTTTAGATTATCCGTTGAAATAATTCACTATAATGTGGCGATCATATTTGACTACCTTTTTTCAATATTTAAATGATGAAATAACGCATTACACATGTTTTCTTCAAATACACCCTAATACCATTTACTGGCATCTTTTGACCTATTATTGGCATGTGTTGGACCAACTACTGGCACTCCAGTGTCAATAATATGCACTAATTACTCTATTATTGGCATTTAGTACTTAAAATCTTCTAGGACGTCTGGTTGTTGTGAAACCCTGGATATCTACATATTGTGTAAGCGAAATAAAACTAGTGCTCTCTAAATTATATTTTATTTAGGTACCTGCCTACATAAAAATTGCAATTTGGTACATTTCTTAGGTACAAGGGGTATGTAATCTAGGAACATTTTGGTAACACAATATTATTTCAGTCTTAAATTAATGAACTTTCATAAATTAACAATCAGCTATACACTGCACATGCTCCTCGTCCTCAGCGAGACGACTATGACTTCAGAGCCACCCTGAAACGCCACCATACCGACGAACTGCCTGATATCAGCTGATATCAGTCAAGACGAGATCGTGTTAGCTCTGAAGAAGCTTAAAAATGGAAAAGCCCCCAGTGAGGCCGGAATTACTTCAGAGCCTCTGAAGGCAGGAGAAGCTCCTGTCATACAGGAGCTACAGAAACTCTTCAATGCCGTCCTTCACAGTGGGAGAACTCCTAAGGCGTGGAGCGGGCGTTTGGTTGTTCTCTTTTTTAAGAAGGGTGATAAGACCCTCCTTAAAAATACAGACCCATCACACTCCGTCTATCTACGTCGTACGTATACATATTACGTACACGTACGTATATCTACGTCTATAAGCTGTTTTCACGAGTGGTCACGAATCGTCTCGCCGGGAGACTCGACGAGTTCCAGCCACCGGAACAGGCAGGGTACCGCGGAGGATATGGCACCATAGACCACATTCACACAGTGAGGCAGATTATACAGAAGTCCGAAGAGTATAATCAGCCCCTGTGTCTCGCTTTTGTGGACTATGAAAAGGCTTTTGACTTACAGCGATGCCAAGTAGACTATCGTTATGTCGAGGTGCTGAGATGCCTTTACGCAGCTTCAGCCTCGCGACGCATCGGTCTTGGCATGAATTTGGATAAAACTAAAGTCATGATCAATGGCCACATTGATCCGGGACCGGTCGTCGTGGAAGGCCACCTTCTTGAATTTTTTTCTGAGTACACTTACCTCGGGCAGATTGTGCAGTTAGGTAAAACAATTTTGAGAAGGAGGCCAAGAGGAGGATCCAGCTAGGCTGGGCAGCATTTGGGAAACTACGTCGAGTCTTCTCATCATCCATACCGCAGTGTTTAAAAACTAAAGTTTTCAATCAGTGCATCCTACCCGTAATGACCTACGTAGCTGAGACGTGGACACTCACGCTAGGGCTGGCCCACCAGTTCAAAGTCGCTCAGCGAGCTATGGAAAGAGATATGCTCGGAGTTTCTCTGAAGGATGGAATTAGTAACGAATACATCCGACAGAGAACCAAGATTATCGACATAGCTCAAAGAATTAGCAAGCAGAAGTGGCAGTGGGCCGGCCATATCTCGCGAAGAACCGACAGCCGCTGGGGTAAACGTGTTCTTGAGTGGAGAGCGCGACTCGGCAAACGTAGTGTAGGACGCCCTCCGGGCAGGTGGGATGACTATCTGCGAAAGACTGCGGGCAGATGCTGGATGCGGCAAGCTGAAAACCGGGCGCTATGGCACTCATTAGGGGAGAATAGGTCTCCCAGCCTATTCTCCCAACCTATTCTAGTCCAGCAGTGGACTAGAATAGGTTGATGATGATGATGAAGCATCAACTTAGCAGTAAAGTCTTCAATCTCCCTCATATTTCATTCTACCATTTCAGATAAAAGTTTTTCCAACTTTTCTGTGGTGTAGGCTTTACTCCTCGTATTAGTTATTATAATTTCCTGTTCATAACTGAGTTCATTGTCTGTATCACTCTTATCACCAAGGTTTTAACTTTGTGGTTCATCTAAATCATTGTTTTTGTCACTTATGAAAGTATCCTTACTCTGAGTAATTTCACTCGAGCTTCGTTGCAATATTTTCGTATTTGAATTACTGATGTGTTTCCTTGTCCCTCTATTTGGTTTACTATTACTACTTTCCTTTTTTTGGTTTAGATTTTTCCAATTTCTTTCGCTCTCTTTCTTCTTTTCTTTTTCTTATCTCTTCCTGTTTTTCTTCCTTCTCTCTCCTTTTTTTAATGGTTAATAGCTTGAAGAGCTTCTTGCACACTTTCTTCTATATATTTTTTCCATTTTTGTACTCCTACTTCACTTCCTTTTTTTACCTGGCTTCTTATTAGGTTTTTTTTCCCTTCATCTTCGACACCTACAACCAATTATTGACATGCTTTTACCAATTATTGGCATTATTGCCAGTAATTAGATTTCAACTATTGGCTAGGAGCCAACATTTGGAAATCTTGTAGAAAATACGATGATTTCTTTGTATGGATGTTAAAAACTTATAATAGCTTGATTAAAATAAGGTTCCAATGGAAAAAAAAATCATACAACCCCATTTATTGTCAGAGTGCCAATAAATTAGAATTTTGTTTGAATCGCATACTGGTTATTGTCATAGCGGTAAATTCAAAACATATTTTATTTATTGCGAATACTAGGACAAAAATACGTGTGTAAACTATTCAAAACCCAAAAAACATTAATAATCATGTTTAGCCTTCATAAAATAACACGAAAACAGCTAAAACAGGGTGGCAGTCACCTTAATAAAATCTTAAGTAACTGGTAACAAAACACAAAACCTGTTACGACGTGAAAGAAATTTGAAAGTTTGACCGCGGAGTTATTTTACTGACAGTTGAGTGTTGCCAATTTATAAAATTAGTTAACCACAGATTCGTTTTATTTTTGTAGAAACAACGTTTGTTGAACTAGATCCTTATTTTTTACTGATAACATTGGAGTGCCAATAAGTTGGAGGGGTGCCAACATTGGGTCATGTTACCCTAGTTGTGTTGTGTGTGTGCAACAATAATACCCTGGTTGTGTGCCTCTTAGATACTCTTTGGTTGTGTGTGTCTGTAGTCTGTACCAGTAATTCATTGTTTGTTTTAATATAAATACTCTTTGCCTTAATGAAAAAAATACCAAATGTATTAAATTCACCTTACCTAATGTTACACAGGTGGAAACCAATGTACAACTCAATGGACAGTTGATGAGCCTTGTGGAATCGACCGTGTTCTCAGGTTTAAGTATCGATGCTAAATTATAGTGGGGATCCACAGAAGAATATACTCAGAGGAGATCACATATTGAAAAAATAGCTAGTAGGTTAAGTTCTGCTTCCTACGCTGTTAAAAAGATTAGGACATTAACAGACATAGATACCGCTAGAATAGCTTTGTTGAAAGTGTAGTACCTAACCGTCCATAGGTACCTAGCAAAATGCCTGGATTAACTTGCTAGTAAATGCAAGACACGAAAAACACGTTTTAAACTTGATAAAAATATGTTTATATTTTATTACAACATTCACGAAAAACAATATTATATGATAAGTGCCGTCAGTAAAAATATGATTCTGAAATAATTCAAATCATATTCAAATGATGTCACAGACATAGAGCAATACATTGCACCTCTTTACAACACTCCTCCTCAACTGTAGTGCTCTATGTATTCAGCAGCAAACACCTGTGAAAAATAAACTCATTATAGGAAATACCTACTATAATTCACACACATTCTTAACAATTTCTCATGCATAGCCAAAAGGCTATGCATGAGAAATTGGTTCTCTGGTGACGAATGGGATTTTTAGCAATCTGAATAGCTGATTGACTGTCACTCAACAGTTTCACAGTTTGATCATTTTGTGAAATTTCCCTAATCAGCGTCTTCAAGAACATAGCTTCTCTGCATGCTTCGGACATAGCAACATATTCCGCCTCTGCACTCGACAGTGCGATAGTGCGTTGTTTTTTGCTCTCCCAAGATACAGGTGCTCCTCCTAAAATAAATACAAATCCAAATTTACGATCACTGAGATCTCCAGCATGGTCGGCATCGACATATCCAGGAAGACTTTGACCAGTTTTCACAAACTTCAACTTGTAGTCGATGGTAGCCTTCAAGTATCTCAAAAGTCTCCTTAGCTGCAGTCCAGTGCTCAATAGTATAACAGCTGTTGAACTGACTGAGGTACGAAACTGCATAGCTAATATCTTGAGCATACAGCTACGTACATTACCGATCCAATTAAACATTGGTAAGGAATCTCGTTGCGTGGGACATGCTCATTACTGGGCTTCTCGAGCTTTATTCCAGTCGGCAGTGGTGTTCTATCTGGTTTGCAGTCAGACATTCCAAATTTCTTCAAGAGCATTTTAATGTAATCACTCTGATCAACACTAATCTCCTCCTTAAGCCGATTGATCTTCATTCCCAAGAAAGTGTCAACTTTCCCCAGATCCTTCATCTCAAATCTTTTCGTTAGTTCTTTCTTAACTGTGTCTCTCTCTTTCTCATTTTTATAGAATATCAAAATATCATCGACAAAGACGGCAATGATAATCATGTTTTTGATATATACACATGGTTCGTTATCCAATCGTTTCAATTTCATCTCAGATAAAGCATCATGGAGTTTCTTGTACCAAGCTCTTAAGGACTTCCAAGGATTTAAGCAAGCCGAGGGGCTTGCTTAAGTCCATATAGTGCCTTTTTGAGCAAACAGACATGATCCTCTGCGCCTTTCTCCTCACACAATCTGTGGGCCTACCGCCCAAGTGTCGTCGATATCAAAGCCGTCGAAATGTTGCGCTGGTCAAGGTCGACGGCCATTTTGTACCGCCCCATTGATAATCGATGCCGGCGCGGCGTAAGAATGAATGAAACGCTGTTTTTAAGCTGCCGCCTAAAAAAATTCAAATCTACGGCGTCGCTTTGAAGTGTCATTTCATTACGGCACCTCATTAGGTGACTAAAATAGTAGTAAATGACACTTCACACAATGAGCTGTCGTTTTGAATATTATTTTCTTTTCCGACGGTTGATTACGATGCTGATTGCACCTAACACTGGGCTACTATGGCATTTATGGGTGCGACTGCCGACGAGTGGATTCTGCCGTCCTATTGCACCTAACACTGGGCTACTATGGCTTTTATGGGGGCGACTGCCGACGAGTGGGTTCTGCCCTCCTATTGCACCTAACAATGGGCTACTATGGCTTTTATGGGGGCGACTGGGTTCTGCCCTCCTATTGTACCTAACACTTGGCTACTATGGCTTTTATGGGGGCGACTGCCGACGAGTGGGTTCTGCCCTCCTATTGTACCTTACACTGGGCTACTATGGCTTTTATGGGGGCGACTGGGTTCTGCCCTCCTATTGCACCTAACACTGGGCTACTATGGCTTTTATGGGGGCGACTGGGTTCTGCCCTCCTATTGTACCTAACACTGGGCTACTATGGCTTTTATGAGGGCGACTGCCGAGGAGTTGGTTCTGCCCTCCTATTGTACCTAACACTGGGCTACTATAGTTTTTATGGGGGCGACTGGGTTCTGCCCTCCTATTGCACCTAACACTGGGCTACTATGGCTTTTATGGGGGCGACTGGGTTCTGCCCTCCTATTGTATCTAACACTGGGCTACTATGGCTTTTATGGGGGCGACTGGGTTCTGCCCTCCTATTGTACGTAACACTGGGCTACTATGGCTTTTATGGGGGCGACTGGGTTCTGCCCTCCTATTGTACCTAACACTGGGCTACTATGGCTTTTATGGGGGCGACTGGGTTCTGCCCTCCTATTGCACCTAACACTGGGCTACTATGGCTTTTATGGGGGCGACTGGGTTCTGCCCGCGACTAATTAAAACACTCTTTAATCTTTACCTTACCTACTTAAACGTTTATGCTGTGTTGTTTGTTGTTTTCGTATATTTCAGAAGGAAGGAATAAGCGAAGGAGTTGGAGGACGAAATTCTATCGTCGGCAGTCGCCCACATAAAAGCCATAGTAGCCCAGTGTTAGTTGCAATAGAAGGGCAGAACCCAGTCGCCCCCATAAAAGCCATAGTAGCCCAGTGTTACGTACAATAGGAGGGCAGAATCCACTCGTCGGCAGTCGCCCCCATAAAAGTCATAGTAGCCCAGTGTTAGGTACAATAGGAGGGCAGAACCCAGTCGCCCCCATAAAAGCCATAGTAGCCCAGTGTTAGGTGCAATAGGAGGGCAGAACCCACTCGTCGGCAGTCGCCCCCATAAAAGCCATAGTAGCCCAGTGTTAGGTGCAATAGGACGGCAGAACCCACTCGTTGGCAGTCGCACCCATAAAAGCCATAGTAGCCCAGTGTTAGGTGCAATCGGCATCGTAATCAACCGTCGGAAAAGAAAATAATATTCAAAACGACAGCTCATGAGACGCGGTCGATTTGAATTTTTTTAGGCGGCAGCTATTTAACTGTCAAAAACAGCGTTTCAATCATTCTTACGCCGCGCCGGCATCGATTATCAATGGGGCGGTACAAAATGGCCGTCGACCTTGACCAGCGCAACATTTCGACGGCTGTGATATCGACGACACTTGGGCGGTAGGCCCACTGGGCTGCTTCATGTAAACTGGTTCCGTTAGATCTCCATTTCGAAATGCAGTGACTACGTCCATTTGATGTATGGAGAAGTCATTTTCAACTGCAATCGCAAACAATAGTCTGAGTGTACTATGTCTGATCACAGGTGAGAACGTCTCGTAGAAGTCAAGTCCTTGCCTCTGTGTAAAGCCGCGTGCTACAAGTCTAGCTTTATACCTAATTTTTCCCCCAGGTTGTTTTTTAATTTTGAAGATCCATTTGCTATCTACTAAATTAACATCAACCTCGCTAGGATCAGGCTTGACTAAACTCCAAGTACCGTTCTTTTTCAAAGCATTCAGCTCAGCATCAATAGCCTCTTGCCATTTCTCTCTGTCACTACCACTAAGTGCTTTTTCTACAATTGTTGGCTCGCTCTGCTCTTCAACTTCTACTTGGTACAGATAGTAGTCGCTGAAGTCTCTTGGTTTTCTTTATCTTTGAGGATACCGTCTTTCTACTGTTGGCGGTGTTCCAAACTCTTCCTCAACCGCTTCACTTTCGACATTGTCAGCATCATGGAAAAGTTCATCTTGTCTCTCCAGCAGAACTGGTCTCTGTTCAACTATTATTTCCTCAATAATTTCATCTTCAAACTGTATTATCTTCAATAGTTTCTTCTAAATCTATTCTTTCTTCAACAGCATCAGTTTCGGATTCTGTTGAGAAATCTAGCATTAGCTGCCCACAAGGCCCCTGTGTTTCTTTTTGAAGATATTCTTCTACTTTTGCTTTAGGTGTCTCTCTTAAAACTTAAGCTTCTCTTAGATTGAAGATCTGATCCTCAAAAAATACCACATCTCGTGCCTTATAAATATCTAGGTTAGCAGTATCGCAAAGCCTATAAGCTTCCGACTCGGTGCAATATCCAACAAAGATAAGCTCCATGCTTTTCGCATCAAGTTTTTGTCGTTTAGCTTTGTTGACGTGCATAAAAGCTTTACACCCAAAGACTCTCAAGTGTCCTAGTTCAGGCTTCTGTCCAGACCATGCTTCCAGTGGTGTCACCTTCACAGCTTTGGTAGGTGAGCGATTTTTAAAATATACGGCCGTATTAACAGCTTCCGCCCAGAACGTACTACGTAGCTTAGCTTCCTCTAGCATGCATCTAGTTTTTTCCATAATCGTACGATTGGCCCGTTCTGCTACGCCGTTTTGCTCTGGTGTATATTCTACAGTTGTTTGGTGAATAATACCGCTTTCTTTGAATAATTGACTAACTTGTTTATTTACAAACTCTTTCCCATTGTCTGACCTAAAAACCTTTATCTTTTTGTTAGTTTGGTTCTCGACTAAGTTTTTAAATTCAACAATCTTTTAAAAGACCTCACTTTTCTCACGCAAGAAGTAAACGTATATCGCGTTTTGTCGTCAATAAATATAAGAAAGTATCTCTTCCCACTGTGCGACTCTACCCTCAGAGGACCACAAACATCTGCATGTACGAGCTCTAGTATATCAGTTGCTCTGGTCGCGCCGCTTTTCTTAAAAGGTGTACGTGTTTGCTTACCTTTTAAGCAGGGCTCACATTTTAGATTATCAGGGATTTGGTACCTTACTCTTTTTGCCAAACCATCTCTTAGCCGTATCATATTCGATGATCCCAGGTGTGCCAATCTCCTATGCCACAGCTCAAATTCATCAGACATCGGCGCTGAAAAAGCAAACTGGTTAGCATTTGTATTAGCTTTGAATTTGTAAACTCCTTTTACATTTTCGCAGCTATGGAGTACTTTACCTTTTATACAACAATCACTCCTGTCATATATCTCACAACCATTCTCTGAAAATACTACAGTAAAATCTCTATTTACAAGTGTACTTACACTAAGCAAGTTTGCAGTCAGTCCAGGAACATACATCACATCTTTCACTCCGAATTGCATTCTCTCAGTCTTCTGCACATCTCCTGATCCAATTGCACTTAACTTCTGACCATTAGCTACACTAATATTTACAACATTGTTTAACACTGTAAAGTCTGTAAGCCAGTCTTTGCGATGGGTTATATGAGATGACGCTCCAGAATCAACGATCCATTCATTGTTATCATTCGTCTTGGCAGTGAATGCAGTCGGTAATGAGGTTCCCTTGTTATCATTTTTATTTGGCTTCTTTGGACATTTCATAGCTTTATGGGGTCCGCCACAAATAAAACACTTGACTCTTTTCTCTTTCTTTAGCTGCTTATTTTTCTTATTGCCTTCATTTGCTCTTCCAGCACAACTAGGGCATTTTCATTAGAGGACGTTGACTGTTTGTTGTCTTCCTGCTGTAGCAGCTTGGTCTTGACGTAATCTGACGTCAGGGTAATATTTGAGTTTTCAATGGCCATCTTCATTGGATTGTATTCCTCTGACAATCCTTGTAACATTAGCGCTGCAAGCATTTCATCGTCTACCTCTTTACCGATGTCTCGTAGCTGCTGTGCTACTTTCATTATCGCTGTAATGTAGTCTTTGATATTACTGAATTGTTCCAGCTTGAAGCTAATGAGTCGGCCTAGCAAGCGGCATCTGTTAGTGACACCCTTGTCTTCAAAAGCATTTACCAGTGCTTCCCAACACTCTTTCGTCGATTTGGCTTGCCTCACATGTACCAGTAACTCTGGGTTGATCATAAGACAAATTTTCGCACGTGCCTTTGAATCTTTTTTGGTACCTGGTAGATCCGTTGCCGGGGGCGTAGTTGATACATATTCCCAAAGGTTTTCGTGAGTCAAATATAGTTCCATTTGGAACTTCCGGGTCGAAAAATTGATCGACCCCTCTAACCGATCAAAAATAGGAATACTCATCTTGTTTGCGTGATTGTAACTGTTTCCGTATTCAGAACTATCTCCTGCTCCGAAATCTCTTGTCCACATTCACTGTTCAAGTTTTCGGCGATGGTACACAAAACCTGTTGAGAGTGTAGTACCTAACCGTCCATAGGTACCTAGCAGAGTGCGTGGATTAACTTGCTAGTAAATTCAAGACACGAAAAACACGTTTTAAACTTGATAAAAATATGTTTATATTTTATTACAACATTCACGAAAAACAATATTATATGATAAGTGCCGTCAGTCAAAATATGATTCTAAAATAATTCAAATCATATTCAAATGATGCTACAGACATAGAGCAATACATTGCACCTCTTTACAACAAGCTTATTTCAGTTATTTTCATAGTATTATGAGCTACAGCATCTTCCTCTGGGATAATTCCGCAGATTTAAATACAATCTTTGTACCTATTGCAAAAGCGGGCTGTGCGGGCAATTTATAAGTTGGGCCCAAGAGTCTCCCTCCGAGAAAAGTTCGCAGAAATAAACATTCTAACTGTAGTGTCTCAATATATTTTTGAAAATCTTTTGTATGTTAGAAGAAACATTTCCATTTGTTTAAGACTTTGTGATATACATAACGTAAATACTAGACATAAAAACAATCTTGTGGTATGTAATAGTCGACTCCACAAGATCAGTAATTCCTTTCAGGGTAACGCTACGCTTCTACAACAAGCTTCCTAGTGAAATGAAGAATCTACCTGTTCATAAATTTAAAAGCCAAATTAAAACTAAACTCTGCCAAAAAGGCTATTATAAAATTCAAGACTATTTAGACGACAAACAATCTTGGATAAGAACTGTTTGCTCTCTCACTATGCTACTCAAACGAAATATTGTAATTAGATAAAGTAAACATGTTTGTAAATAGATCAAAAAAAAAACAGGCCGCTGAGTTTCCTTTATCCGTACTTTCAAACTCCTATGTCTTTTGATATATAAGGTACAATATTTTAAATTGCTCAAAGTGTTAAAAAACTGCTCAAGTTGCATTTATAATTGCTCAAGTACAGTTTGTAACAGCTCCACTTTCCTTAATGACTAAATAAATATAAATAGTTTGAACAAATTTAACGTATATAGATATTAACGTATTTACGGTTATTTTTATGGCATGGGAGTTTATACCGCAGTTTTAACCGCACCTAAACCAATAACTATAAAAGATACGAAATAAGGTCACGTGACCTGAAGCCAAATGCTTCCCTAAAATGGCGTCGCCCCGCCTACTGCAAATAGTGCTGTTACTGTATGGATGTAGGTGCCCTTATCGATAAAAAGCTATATTGGCACATTTGTATGTAAAGGTTATACATTTATTTTTTCTGTTTTTAATGTTTTGTTTCAAACATAGTTCGTATAACATATCTACATTTTGTTTATCATTCATCTAACTACGGCTAATATTGGACATAAGTACTCAAACAACACATTAATCCTACACACGCCGATCAGTATAGGGCACGCAGAGGTACAAACTATATTTCATCTCATTGCATTAGAGCCACGGAAGAAAGCTAGTATTTTATATAATTCATAATATATAATTCATAAATTTTGACGAAGTGAACAAAGCAATCTCACGAGTGGTTCATTGGTTTAATATAAATAATCTTTGCCTTAATGAAAAAAAAACCAAATGTATTAAATTCACCTTACCTAATGTTACACAGGTGGAAACCAATGTACAACTTAATGGACAGTTGTTGAGCCTTGTGGAATCAACCGTGTTCTTAGGTTTAAGTATCGATGCTAAATTACAGTGGGGATCACATATCGAAAAAATAGCTAGTAGGTTAAGTTCTGCTACCTACGCTGTGAAAAAGATTAGGACTTTTACAGACATAGATACCGCTAGAATAGTTTATTTCAGTTATTTCCATAGTATTATGAGCTATGGCATTCTCCTTTGGGGTAATGCCGCAGATTTAAATACAATCTTTGTACTGCAAAAGCGGGCGGTGCGGGCAATTTATAAGTTGGGCCCAAGAGTCTCCCTCCGAGAAAAGTTCAAAGAAATAAACATTCTAACTGTAGTTTCCCAATATATTTTTGAAAATCTTTTGTATGTTAGAAGAAACATTTCCAATTTTTTAAGGCTTTGTGATATACATAACGTAAATACTAGACATAAAAACAATCTTGTGGTTTGTAATAGTTGACTCCACAAGATTAGTAATTCCTTTCAGGGTAACTGTATACGCTTCTACAACAAGCTTCCTAGTGAAATGAAGAATCTACCTCTTCATAAATTTAAAAGCCAAATTAAAAGTAAACTCTGCCAAAAAGGCTACTATAAAATTCAAGACTATTTAGACGATAAACAAGCTTGGATATGAACTGTTTGCTCTCTCTCTATGCTACTCAAATGGAATATTGTACTTAGGTTAAGTAAATATGTTTGTAAATAGACCAAAAAAAACAGCCCGCTGAGTTTCTTGCCGGAGTCTTCTCAGGACAGGGCCGCGTTTCGAACCGGTGGTCCATTTGCCAAACATTAGATTATTTATTTTTTTATGACGTTTTGTAAGTGCCTTATTAATGGTCTATGCAGAATAAATGGTTTTTGACTTTGACTTTGACATACGACATAGCCGACTTCAGGCAAATCACTCACATCGAATTTATTTTTTTGTGAAGATCTCTATAAAGACAATTGAGAATTTACTAGAATTTTAGAAAACTCAACAAAAATAAATGTGTGCCGACTAAGCTCACAATTTTCTGAACATCGTTTGTTATCCTACTAATATTATAAAGGTGAAAGTTTGTGAGTGTTTGTTACTGTTATTATGTTATTAATGTTTATATATTTAATCAGGCAGGCAGTTGCTACAACTAACAGTTGGCTGTATCCTGTGTTTCTACGTAATGTTGTCTTTTCTATTACTTAATAAAATAATTATTAAAAAACATCGGTTGTGCTAAAACGAAAGTAATGATATAATGCTTGCAACCCTTGCTAACGCTTGGGTTATTCCAAAAGCTTGTATCCCGCAAAATTTTAATTGCGATTAAAGCTTAAGAAATGAGCACAACCCAAGCCAAGCAAGGGTTGAAAGCATTTGTAAATAAATAGCCAGTTTTTTCTTGAATTGGTTAACAGTTTGTGCCGATATGATGTCATCAGGAAGCTTTTTCCACTCTCTAACCAAAATCTCCTTCAAGATAAAAGTACTGAACAGATTTTGATTGGTGTATAGGGTACTTTTTGCAGCGATAACGGACATTTTAATCACTAGTCATGAATGCGTCTGGGTTTCAAGATAAGAAATAAACAATAGCAAAATAAAACAATGATTACTCATTAGGAATTAATAATTTATTCATTAAGGAATAATATCAATTTGGTTAGCAAATGTTTCAGACACGTTTCGAATGTTTTTTTTTCGTAGACCTTATATTATCTTGAATCCAAATAACTTAACATCACAGCTTTTATTAATAATTATTAATTTATCGTGATTTTCAAAGATTTTTCTCCATTAAAAATTTGAATATTTAAATATAATCATTCTCGGGCTTAACTTTATGGATTAAATTTTGTTGAATTTTTGCTGTATTCCTGATAATTTGAATTAAGCTGAGGATGGCGACTTAAATAAAGCCACCTGTTTTTTTTTCAATTATACTGAATATGTATTGCTGCCTTGTAACATGTAAAAGTCCATTACACTCATCACATTTTGAAGACCTTGTCAATTTCGTGGCTAGGAAGCCTGCTATGTGCAGACAGTTTCACCCCTATGCTTCAAAACTTGCCGAGAAAGAAATTCTGGAAACCCAGCACATTCTCTAATAATCTCCAATAGCACCTTCATTAGCAACTAAATTTTGTTTCTTCAAATATTCAATTATATTTTGGAATGTAAGAACTTTCTGCTTTAACCTGCGGCTTTGATTGAGGACCTTTATTTTTATTTGCTGTATCTTCAGTTGCCTCGATAACTGCGGCATTTTTTCTTTTATTTTAGCAGCCAACACCTGACAGTAATATAACATTATATTTATAAGTATAATATGACGAATGAAAACTATTTTTTTAAATTGGCGATTGCTTTAAAAATTTGCAATAATTGTGTTAATTTTATTTACATTTTTATCTACCCGGGTGAAGAGATATAATATGCATGTCTCTAAATGCAATAAAAGCACAAATAAAAATAACTATTAACAAATATACTAGTATCATCGCAAACTTAAACTAATTTAATAATTCCAGCAATACACAACTAACGGCTTAATGTTCAAACGCTACTGAACTATATAAATATATTTCTGTCGCAACTATTCGCCTTAAAGCGACGGTGACCGAATGACCGAATGACCGAATGTTGAGGGCAACTTAAAATCGAGTGGTGTTTGTGCATTTACCCGTAAGAAAGATGAAAGAAGAAAGACTTACATTACAAGGTGGTAAAATATCAGTTGCACATTGTTCTTCGGCTGGAAGATAACTTGAAGTGCTATAACAAAAACAAACCATTAATTATACAAGCATTCTATTTCTGGTGTTACGAAAATACCGTTGCTGTTCACTCCGCGAGTTTTTAATCGAAATTAGTGCTAAAAGTTCATTTGAAACAACGAAACTCACTCCAAACTTAAATCCATACAGTGTCATATTGAATTTTCACTTAAGAAGTGTTTTTAAATCTAAGTTTCTGGCGAAAAGTGATAAAAACCGAAAAGAATTTGTATAAACACAATAACACTTATGTATAGTGAATATCAAAATACCCTCATCAAAGTCACAGTTTACCAATTGTCATTTCCGCCACTTGACATTTGACTTTGATGTTTCGGTTTGACGTTTTGGTTTGACAACCGGGCGCGTTCCAGAAGCTCAAAAAAATAGTAGTTGGATTTGTAGCTTGGCAGAAAAGCATAACAAAACTACCATTATACCAAAATATGGAAAAACAATTAGAAATGGTCTTAAAGAAAATGACTGAGAACATGAATGAAATAAAAGAAGAATTCAGGGTGCAAACCAATACTTTAGCTTCAAATGTGATAACCACAATTGAAGAAAAACTTAAACCTTTAGTGGAAGAAAATGAAAAACTTAGAGTTGACATAACAACCTTAAAGAAAAAAGACCATAACCTTGAAAAAGAAGTCAGGCAAAATAATGTGATACTGCATGGAATAGAGGAATCGGAGAAAAACAACATGGAGTTATTGGAACTAGTCTTAGAAAAATTTAATACCATTAACAAAATTAGCAAGATAGATGATTTTGACAAATGGGAAGTTGGCAGAGTCCAAAGACTAGGGAAGAGGCAAGATAATAAAAGGAGACCTATACAAGTTAAACTGACCTTGGGCTGGAGAAAAATGGAGATTTTGAGAAATAACAAGAATTTCCCTAAAGATAGCTATGTCACTGAAGATTTCCCAAAAGAAATTCTGCAATTAAGAAAGGAATTAAAAGTAACACAACAAGAAGAAATAAAGAAAGGAAAGGTCGCACTATTACGGTATGATAAACTCATAATAAAAGAAAAGGAAAGCCAGGAAATAGGCAGTGAAAAAAGAAAGCGGTCTCCTTCGAACACACCGCCTCTATCAAAACCAAATACTGGAACAGGTCAAAAGTTCCCTAGAAAAATGAACAAAACGAATGCCCTTGAACATATGTACCGCCCTAGATCGAACTCACAACCTGGACCCAGCAACGAATAGCAATTAACAATCAACACCCCCGGAAGACGAACACAAAACAACATAAAATCACACATGTAAACAACAAGCAATCACATTCCCCAACCCGGCCGGTCACCGTGGGGACTAATGACCACCACCCCTCATCCTTAGAAATAAGAAAACTAATTAAATCGAATTCATTAAAAATATGTACCTACAATGTAAGAACCCTTGCGTCAAGAGAACAATACCTACAGCTGTTACATGCTTTAGAAAAATTAGAGTGGCATATCTTGGGACTGGCTGAAATAAGAAGAAAGGGATGTAAAATAGAAGAACACGAAAACCATATACTTTGCTATATAGGGGAAACATACGAACTTATGACGGTGTTGGCTTTTTAATAAAGAAGGAACTCAAAAAACACATTGTCAACTTCACCGGAATATCTGAAAGAGTAGCCCTACTCTAGCTTAAGTTCAACGATTTAGCCTTATCCATAATTCAAGTACTTGCTCCAATTGCAAAATCATGTGAAGATGACATCAATTCATTCTATGAAGACCTATATACAGCTCACAGCCTTGCAGATCGATCGGTACTAGTTATAGGAGACTTTAACGCCAAAATTGGACACCCACAATCAGACGAAACTTGTATAATGGGAAAATACGGATATAGCACTAAAAATGAAAGAGGTGAAAAGCTAATACAATACGCGTACGAATACAACCTCTCGATTATGAACACTTTCTTCAGAAAGAAACAAAGCCGAAAGTGGACATGGCTGTCACCTGACGGGAGAACAAAGAACGAAATTTATTTCATTCTTAGCAGTAATCCAAAATACATATCCAATTTGGAAGTGCTAAACAAAATAAAGTATGTCTCTGATCATAGACTAGTGAGAGCATCAGTAAACCTAGGTAAAGCTAAACTAAATAGAACATCCTTCACAGTAACACCGAGAGCACCTAAAACAGAAATGGAAATAAGAAAATATAAAGAGAAGCTAGAAGCAAACATAAAAGCACAGGTTGAGAATTTAGAAAACATGCAAGATGCACAGACCTATTACAATGTACTTGAAAGCACAATCATCGCAAGTTTAAAAACAGATAATAAAAACAATTAAAACAGGGAACATAAGATATTCAAGAAAAGCACCATAGACCTGATAAACAGACGAACTGAACTAGTAACATGCAAGAATAAAACAAAGGAAATAAAGAATGAAATAAAAGAAATCTACAAAAAAACAAACAAAGCTATTAAGGAAGACTACAATCAGTACCGAAGAAACATTATATCATGGAACCTAACAAAATATAGAAGCGTGAAAAGGGCTAACAAACAATTAAACACACACAAAAACTGGATACAAACATTGAAACAAGGACAAGACAATACAAGAACAAGACAACAAGTACTAAAATGTGCTACAGCATTCTTCAAAGAGCTATACACAGCGTTGCCTGAGGACTCGCACGAAGAGGAAACAATATGCGTGGAGAGGCCAAAACTACATACAATTTGTGAAATAACAGAAATAGAAGTACTAAAACACACGCAAAAATTAAAATTAGAAAAGAGCCCTGGCCCCGACTGTATCAGCAATGAAGCTTTGAAGATGGGAGCTCCTGTTTTACTCACATTTTTATCGAAGTTATTTAATATGGTTCTCAACACTGGAATAGTGCCGCACCAGTGGTGTAAGTCAGATATAATACTGCTTTATAAAAAAGGCAGTTCACTTGACATCAATAACTACAGACCATTAAGTTTGCTCCCTAGTATATTATACAAGTTATTCTCATCCATCATGCTAGCACGAATCACAGAAATAATAGATAATAAACAACCAATAGAAAAGCAGAGTTCCGATCAGGATATTCTACAATCGATCACATACACACCTTGGAACAAGTTATCGAAAAATTCAAGGAATACAACCAAACCCTGTATATTGGCTTTATAGACTATTCAAAAGCGTTTGACAGCATCTCTCACTCTGCCATATGGCAGGCACTAGAATCATGCAACATTGAACAAAACTATATATCAATTCTGAAAAACATCTACAGTAATAGCTCAAGTACAATAAAGCTAGAAAACAAAGGAGAAAAAATTTAAATACAAAGAGGAGTCCGGCAAGGCGATCCCCTGTCTCCGAAATTATTCATTGCTGTATTAGAGGATATATTCCAAAATATCAAATGGGAGAAAAAAGGTATTTGGATAATAGACAAACATCTAAATCACCTACGATTTGCGGGTGACATCGTTATCTTTGCCAAGTCAGCTTTAGAATTACAAGGGATGATACATACTCTTAACGCTGAAAGTAACAAGGTTGGCTTACAGATGAATCCAAGTAAAACTAAAGTGATGACAAATGGCCTACATAAACCAATACAACTCGACAATAACAACAAAATTGATTATGTTGATGAGTACATATACCTTGGTAAACTAATATCATTCAGTAAGGACAGCAATGAAAAAGAGGTGCAGAGCAGAGTCAAATGTGCTTGGAAAAGCTTCTGGGCACAAAAATAAATTTTAAAGGGAAACTACAGCATGCCACTTAAAAGGACTTTAATGGAAACCTGTACATTGCCCTCCTTAACATATGGTTGCCAAACATGGACATTCACAAATAAAATAAAAACTAAAATTATTACTACCCAACGTGCTATGGAAAGGAGTATTCTGAAAATAAGAAAAATAGAAAAAATTAGAAGCGAGTGTCGCTACGATCGGACGATCTGCGAGGTTTCAGAAGTTTCCGCGAGTTCTACTCCAAAGGTATAAATCCTACCACCTGGTAAGATCATCGATCTTATGATCTACAATTCTGTTCTATATTTGAATTTGGATTTGATTCAGTTTCGTAACGTCAATAGGTGTTGTTCCAATTGAAACGTTGACAACGCGTCATGAAGAGTCCTAAAATTCCCAAGAGTCCTTAGAAGTGCGCGTGTAATCAAGTTTTCTTAAAGTAACAAGAAACGTTATAATCGCGAGTGTGAGGTGTATTTGTTTACACCTTGGAGACGTGACGTAACGTGTTTGTTTACACGTTGGGAGCCGTAACGTGGCGTGTTCGTTTACACGTTGGAGACGTAACGTGTTTGTCTGCACGTCGGAGGCCGAAAGTGCTCTGCGTGGGATAAACGAGCTGAGTATAGTGTTTTATTGGATCTAATGTTTGGTTTCTAGCTGACGAAGGCGTCCAGCTGATTTTCCTGGATTTTCATGCTGGTTCAGGAAGGTTCTGGAGCAGGGTACGATGTGCCCTATCTCCGCGACAAGGCGCGTGACAGATTCTGTCACGCGCTGGTATTTGGCCACACTCATAGCCCCTCGAGAGGTGTTGATCGGACCCCTCCGTCCGGGCCACGTCGCGGAACGGAGGTATTGTGTGATTGTTGTTCTCGTATGAGATATTGAACCGTCAGCGCATTTGCTTGCATTGCAGCAATGTCAAGAGGACATTGCAAGTTCATTCAAAATGTGTCTAATTGAGACGTTTGCGAGATCCTAGAGCCATTGCTCAGCTTATTCCTTCTTGGAATAACAGATATCCTTTTGTCTACAGGTAAAGTTGGAGAGATGCGACAGGAACAGCTGTAATCGCGTGCTCACCCGTATTCCCCATTTGGTGAGCCAGATTTAAGTTACTACATTGAACCCTAGTTGCTTCGCGACATGGTATAGATGCCACGTTGCTTCGCGACATGGTATAGATGCCAGGTTGTTCGCGACAGCGAGGTTATTAGGAAGAAGACAAAGCTGACAGATGCTCTCAGTCATGCACTAAAGCTGAAGTGGCAATGGGCAGGCCACATCACAAGGTACCAAGACAAAAGGTGGACTTTACAGTCAACGCAATGGGTTGGCCCATTAGGAAAAAGAAAGGTCGGAAGACCAAACAAACGATGGGCTGACAATATCATAGAAACTGTGGGTAGCAACTGGTGGACACTTGCCAAAGACAGACAGAAATGGCAAAATATGGGGGAGGCTTTTACCCAATAAGGGATTTATTTCTATAATGAAGAATAATTGAATTAAAGTACTATACTAACACTAAAATAAGAGGAAATACTAACAAAACATGTAACATTAAGAAATAGAATAAAAAGCTTTATTATTAATATATTATTATCTATTTCTGTCATATTTTAAGACTTGCAATGTGTGCATTTCAGACTAATGTGTGTAAGTTAAGTAAAAAATATGAAGCTCACCTCTTGTACACCTTTATTATCTATTTTTGTTGACAATGCCACTCTAGGTTCCATTGACGAACAAGTAAACTGAAAAATATATGTTAGGTTTATTTTAAACAATTAGAATTTCTCTATCGATTACGAAAAATAATCAAATATGAATCGTTTTAAATTATAAACTGGCAACACCAATACAATAGAACGCGGCATTGGTGGGGGCGGTAGCGACGGTCGGTCGGGGCATGAGCTCGTTAGGCAGTGAGTTGTGAGCATAGATTATTATTTATATACTAGAAAGTTGTGAGGAGTGGTACTGAGCGGTGGTGTCTTGTGATATTTGTGAGTTGTGATAAGTGTACCTACGTGTTCCTTATAATTATATGAGTATTAAGAGTGACTTGGTGGTTTAATTTTACATATATAAAAATTATAAGCACTATAATAATTTACAATGTATATTTAAAGATATATATTACATATTTGCAGAGGCCAAATAGATACTTACTGGAAAAAGAGTGGGCACCACATCATCTTTCAGGCGTACCACATCTAATATTTTATTTATATAATCTGTTTCAAAATGCTGGGAACATATTCTTATGATTGCTCCTGGTTTTATGTTTTCTTTACCCATGGTATCCATCCAAAGCTTTTTAAGTGTTTCATTTATCGGAAATCTGTAACAAAGAGCAAACTAAAATGAATAATTCTAGACCATTCATTACTGAATACAAAAAACTTTTGACACATCACTTTTGTTATATTCACTTTACTGATGAGATGATACACATTGAAGATGATTAATGCGTCCAGAAAATTTTGGAATAAGTTTACCTCTCAGAATATATAAGGTGTCACAAAATTAGGTCTCTGAATTTGGTGAGATGACTTGGTATCGACAATGTATATATTTGGAACAAAAAAAACAATATCGGGTAAAATAAAAATAAATAAGTCACGTGACGCGACGAGCACTCGTGACGCTGGTCGCGATTTAGGTATTTCCCACACATCCGCTTGGAGAATACTGCGAGGAGAAGGACTGCACACGCGATGCTGGTCGCTGGTGGTTTTTTTTTTTTTTTTATTTTTTTTTTACCCGATATATATTTTTTTGTTTCAAATACATATTTTGTCGATACCAAGTCGTCTCACCAAATTCAGAGACCTAATTTTGTGACACCTTATATATATATACATGAATACAGTTTTATCGATAGTTAATACATAAACAGGTGAGAAACAACACTACTTTTAAATGTAAACAATGCAAATGTTTTCTTGTTTTGATTAAATTGTTAAAATGTAATAAGTATTACAGTAAATATCGGGAAATCAAATCTAAAATCCTAATTACTTATTTACAAGAAGTAATCCATGCGCAAAATATGCCATAACATCGAAAAATGGGAACTAACCTGAAAAATGACAATCCCCCGTCATTCCATCGAGAATTCGAATTGCATCCTCTGATACGACACTCTTTCATGTTGTTTACCGTTTACTTAACCTTTTAAATGGAAAAATATGCACCGAAACTAACACACTTCAATAAAAAACTGAAAATTATCAGCGAATTTCGTGAAACTGACGGCTAAAGTAGGTACTTATGAAAGTGCATATTAGTCTATGGAAAGTGCAATCCTAAAATGGCGGATCTGCTTCAAGGCGGAGCTTGGTGACGTCACAGAGTAATGTCAACAGAAATTTGAGAGTGATGACATACATTGTATTTGCTTTGCATTCGTAAATCATGGCGTGTTAGAATGAGACAGATATGTTTCTGTTACTGAGGTTCATATTTGAATCATTTTTGCATAACCAAGAATTATATATATTGTGCAACTTAGGGCCTATCTTCTATTCTTCCTATATCTATGTATAACACCGATTCGGTTCTGGCACTTCGCCGGCCGCTGCGCGGCACGCTCGCTACGCTCGCTCGGTTCGTGCGCTGTGGTCACAGTTCTAACCTAACCTAAACCAATGACTATAAAGTCAATTTATAGTCTTTGTTTTAGGTTAGACTAGAAAAACACCTAAACCAATGACTATAAAGTCAATTTATAGTCATTGGTTTAGGTTAGGTTAGAAAAATTTGTTTTGGAATGCCTGCAAAAACTACTGAACGGATTTTGATGCGGTTTGCTCTATTAGAAAGATTTTAGTCAGACTTTATGTCTGCCGTATGTTTGATTGCAATTGGATAAGTAGAACCGCAGATATAACCAAAAAACGATAATCGACCTCCGCACGGGCATCAACTAGGTAGTTTTTTTAACGTGTTGAAACCCCCACGGGCTTCACCCCATCGGTGCCAACGATGGAATGGGCGTGTCGGAATCGGATCGACTAAAAGCACACGGGTTCCTCCCCAAATGTCCATTGCCAGGCACCCCTGGTAAGCCCTCGAGAGGATAACCCCAGGGTTACCGGGCGGCGTGTGTAGGACACACACGACACGCCTCCATCTGTAAGGACAGTGAGTCGGCCAACTGCCGTCCTCAGACTCATCAGGCCCCGATCATGGAGGTCGGTAGTCCCGGGCGTAGGCAAGTCTGCGACGATTTCATGTTTTTTATAAAAGCTACCATCTTCATAGCGATTTCGCAGTTGCTTTCAAAGTTTGTCCGCTTAATTGTTTTTTATTGGTATGTCGGCTTTTCCCTGAGCGATTGCACGAGACTCCCAACTCTGAGTGGAAAGCCTGCGCGAGAGCCTCTTCCGTTGTTTAGCTTCCCATGACCATTGGACTGGACAGCTGTGCCTACTGGTGATTAGCGACTCCTACTAGCCTTCGCTGCACCCCCCTCCTCTTTCGTTACTTACTGCCTGGCTGATGAACCGAAAAGCAAAACATATATGCGGGTTAATCGATTTGCGGCTAATTTCTGAAATTACTATGATTAATCCGCCCTCTCATTAATCTGCAGCGCGAGGATTCCTGCTGTGACGGCTGCTACAGGCACGCTCTATCTACGCTGGACACGGTCAGTGTATAAAGTGGCTTGTCCATGGCACAGGGGCGGCACTCGGGTGTCGGGCTCCCTATCTATACAATATAGGAATGCACTAAAGTAGGTGGTTATATCTGGCGAGCACCTGCACCGGTATGCAAGGCCAGGTACTATGGCGCACCCTATCTATTCTTCCATGACAGGTCTTTAAGGCCTTTGAACAAACTCCTGCCTAAAAATATCCTATATTATTTATTATTATTGTGATACTGCTAGTATCACAATAATTTTTGAAAACTATTTCATGCCATAGTTTTCACTTACAGCTGACAGGTCATTATTTTTTCATGCCCTATAAAAAAACAATTATAACAGTATACACAGTATAAAAAGGAGTCTAGAAATCTAGTATATTTATATATAATAATCTATGGTCTAGAAACACTCAAACCATGAATTTATAGTATATGTACACTTTATTTAGTATTCTTTCAGTCTTCAGGAGTTATAAATAAAGATAAATATAGTAAAATGTTTCATTTTTCAACATACCTAATTTAGTTCAATGAAACATTTATAACATTTCTCAAGGGAATTCACAAACCTGTGTAGACATTGCTACAATAGGCACATCTGAACAAATAGATTGTATTTACTTTGCATTTCTCATGTGGAAACTTTAATATCTTAAGCAGAATATAATATCAATAAAATTCACAGAATTTACACAACAATGCATATACACAAATATCAGATGGGTACACTAGAGTCAGAAAAAAAATTAATCACATTTATTAGGGCACTTTGTCACATAAAATCTGGCAAACCTAGTTCCCATTTGTGATAAAAGTTTATTATTTGAGTTGAGTTGAAGCCATTCATCTGAACCATCACAACAGTCACATATGCCATCATTGATTTGTCCAGATGGCACAGTGTTGAATGATATAAACTTGCTGCCATGTTGAGTATCACAATAAAAAGTTCCATTCACACACGCACTTGTGCTGGGTTCATCTGTTGAATCTTCACAATCACAGTAATCATCATTCACCTGCTCAAATGGGATTCTTTGAGAACTTGTTAAGCATTTAAACTCGTTATTACTGTTTGGCCTATATTTCGACATGTATATGTGCAATACACCTCTAATAACACCATTATTGTTGATGAACTTATCAGATTCAGATCTAACAATAACATGTTTTGGTGTTAGCTCCTTCAATCCTTCGATTTCTTGGTGATCCATGACTGAAATAATTCTATCGTTGAAGTCAGTTTCGGACGTTATGGCCAGAAAAAAATACAGCTGATAAAGAATGAAACATGCGACCATACAAAATGTAAGTATTATAATATTCTTCTTTTTCTTCAGTCCCATCATTTCGGTATTATTTATAGCCCTGTGTATCTTCGTTCGGTTGACGGCTTGCAATTCTTTATATTTAAAGTACTTTGCCAATTATTTCAATGTTAAACAAAAACCGTGATCGGTTGCAACTTACATGGCAAACAGACTGTACACATACACTTATTGTTAAGCATGTCAGATATTATATTGCTTCTTGCATCTCATTCTTTCCAAATGTGAGAATTTTATATAAATATATTCAAGTTTTATTGCAAGAATATAAGTATATGATAAGAATAAAAGGTAGACTGGAACTGGATCGAACCGTTTCATCAAATGACAAGACAATGACAAATAAGTGACATTCACATTGACGAATGACGATCCTTTACACATTTCATTTATCACAAGTACGATTATTTATCACATTTCTAAATTAAATTGTAAAAAATAGGTATATATTTGCTAACGAAAACAAGAAATGACGATCACCCACCCTCGTTTGTCTTCAGGTTGCAAGTTGAAGTCAAATAAACTACTCTTTTAGGGTTTTCTGTAAGTTTTTATTGGCAACATATTAATAGAATGGAAAAATTAAGTGTAACCAAGCCAAAAATCTTCAAAAAAAAAAATCAAAGAAAAATTAAGTGTCACTTGATGGATGATCGGAATTAGAAAAATATCGATGTTGTCATTGATGTTTACATCGATTGAAGAGAATCGATGTACGATAAAACCGATAGAAAAACATCGATCTCTAAAAAATATCAGTGTTTCGGTAGCAAATTAAACTATGTTCTATTTATTAAATGTGTGTATTATTATAACATTTTTTTTGGGTTTTAATATGGGTGCAAGCAACTAGACAAAGAAATAATTACAATGCAGAATAAAGATTTACCATACAAATGAGATTCAATCGGTTAGGCTCGGGTTACGTTGACCAGCGCATCTTGTATAAAGTAGTAGTTGAACTTGATGGTCATGTAGTTATAGATGACCCTAAAGATAATACCTACTAACGTTTCTATATTTTATTCTCATAACATCGCTGTGACGATATTACCGAATTCAAAACATCGGTATTTTACAGCTAACCGTTGATCGATATTTATTCAACATCGATGAATATCAACATCCCTAAAGTTGATTTATTGACATGCCCATATATGCCATAATCTATGGACAATATGGACATGCCTGTGTATTAATATTTACATTATTAAGTATATACTGTTTTTTTGATCAAATGAGTATCAATTTAAGAAATTAGAAATGGATTTTTTGACGGTGAACCGTCAAGTATCTGTATCAACTGAGAAAAAGGGTGAGGAATCCGAGCCTAATGACGATCTCGAGGTAAAAGCTGTCAACATACATTGTTTTCTTTATATATCCACTATGTAAAAAAACCCCGTGATAATTCATTCAAAAATATATACAGATAAAATGGTAACTTCGGGCGCGAGGTAATCTCCTAAGATTCCATTCTGATTAGAATTTATTACTGGAATGATTCTAATACATTATATTAGTGAAACTTGTTAGGATCTTGTTAAATATTCCATCATATTCTAGTCCAGTAGTAGTCTGAATATTTCTCAGTTAGTAGAATAATGAATGCTGCAGAAGGAGTCTGTGTGCTACCTCGAGAGCTTGTGCTGAATGGGCTGACAATATTATGATGGCAGTGCTATTACAGGCAGGATATTCTATTATAGTTATTTCATTTCACACAGACTTGTGAAGCCAATATATTTTCTATTAACTTAGTAAACCTTAATAAGAACACATATTTTTCTAGGTGGATAACTCCAAGAGTGTTCTGCTCAAGATAGCCACACTATATGCGGAACAGTTAATGAGTGATCTGACTTTGGAGGTGGGTGGTAAAAGGTACCCAGCACACAGGCTGATATTATGTGCTAGCAGTGAGGTATTTCAGGTATGTTAAAAATACTCCCATATTAAATCTTGGGTACTGCCATAACCATCTTTATAGTCCGGTCAAACTGTTTTTATTATCTGTCTCACTTGCTCTAATTTGTTAGGGAGCGGCATAATGTTGTATTTTGGTTTTTGAATTCACTTTAATTTTTTTTATTAAAATGTTACTTATTTATATAGACTTATCACTTTCCATGTTAAGTATATCGAAGCTACCACCACCACCATCCACCTAGAAGTTATTGATATGGCATGCCCCCGCCATATGCCTTTTTTCCTTGTCCTCGAATATTATGCCCTTGTTTGGCTACCATCCGACTATTTAAACAGGTGTCATTGCAATTTGCATTGTACCAAAAGGTAGAATATAATTTAGTAAGCGGGATTTACACAATATTTAAATTATTGATGAACAGCAGGCTATCTGTATTTTAAATATTAGTCAGAAAAATATGCTTTTATAACACATGGTATCGTTGTAACGATTGTTTGTGGTTATTAGAAGGTTTTTATCGAAGTTTGTAAATGGAGTTGCAATAAAGTTAAGGTGACTTATGCTCTGTGAAAATTAATTAAGTGATGGATGTAATTGAGACTACTACCGGCTAGGGCGAGCAGAGTTAAATAAAAGGTGATTACAATGTATAGTATGAGATTATAATCGTGAATAGAATGTTACATAAATTTATATCTGGTATTTGAGTAAATGAACCTCAGGGAATAGATTCTTAATAAATATTCTGCCGTGGCGTTGTTCGGTCCGTTGTGCAAGATGTTAGTATGCACTTAGCTAGTGGCCACGTGGCTGGTGGTGTTGCCGGCGTGCCAGGGTCTCCGCTGGTGTGCCTCGCTACCGCTATGATGGTGCGAAGCCCGGTGCGAAGACCCTGGAATTAGAAAAAGTGCGGGTCAGTTTGTCACTAGGTAATTACGTCCAAGTGACCCGCTAAAATAGCAGGTGAAGAGAATCTCCCAGCGGCAATGCAGCGTAGCTAGAAGCTATAATAAAAAGAATATAATTAGGCAGCACAAGCTGGTGCCGCGACCTCTGACCGTAGGGGTCATCGGCCTCGTGGCACTAAATAGGTAGGCTGAAATAGCACACAGTATAAAATAAAATATAATAAGCCATGCATTTTAGCAGGCAATAAGCTGCACCGCTGGAAAGTCTTCACCTGTAGAAAGAAGTAGGAAATGTTGATCTCAAAACTTACCCGGAGCCGACAGCAGTTGGCCACGGGGTCAAAGTGACTTTCCCCGGCGAAGGTTACCAAGGAAAGGAACGATATAAGAGCCGTCAGTTGATGACTGGGCTAGTGCTGTCCAATCTCGCTTGCACAACCATAGATAATTAGTAATATATTATAGAAACATACTAAAATATCGATTAATTTACGGATATAGTTTTAATTTCATTTATAAAGAATCCACAACGTTACAATACCCCCTCAATTAGTTCAGGGTTTTTGTTATCCAAAAACCCGATACTGGACTGCTCAATACAATGCTTGACTTACGCTTACACATACATACTTTCTTACATACCTCCTCTATCATTTTCATCCATACTTTGCGGTTACCACTTAAATAATGTAGCACACGCTTCCTTTCGAAGAGAGTTTCCAGGATAATAGGCGCTGGAGACTCAGACGTAAATCTAGCAAGATGGTGAACATTGAAATGTCACAGACAGCAATTTCAATGGGAAGAAAAAGAGCAATAAATACCACTATATATTTTCGACTATAAAAGATAAAGTGTTATGTTTTTAGTATAGGGCTTCTTTTAGATGTATACATTACCGCATCTGCAATGAGGCTTATTTAACGAGTTTGCAAACCGCTCGGAAGAAGACATAACAAGATATGCAATAAGGCTTGTTTTTGGAACTGAGTTTGCACGACCGCTCAGCATAATAATGGTATAAAACCACAAGAAACAATACCCAGATACTGGTTGAATATCCCAGCTCCAAGAAAAGGTATCCGTTGGTTTAAAACGCCAACGGACCCACAAATGGTACAAAACCATAAAAATAAGGTATCCGTTGGTTTAAAACGCCAACGGACCCAAAAACAACATCAGTTGGTTTAAAACGCCAACCGACCCACAACAACCTTTACTAGGCAAAGCCTAATAATAAAAGAAAACGAACATCAAGTTCAAAGTTCCATCTCAAAGAGAGGAGAAAAGAAGACGAAAATATATAGTAGTGGTAGGGTAATATGATTTAAATCAATAAAGACAATTAAATTGTCCAAAATATATAATGAACAACTTTCAAAGTTATGACCAAGTCAATTTATTATTAAAAGTGTTATTGTATAAAGTAAAATAGTTTATTATTTGACCCACATCAGTGAGTATGTCAACATCAGTTGCAATTGGAACAACTTGTGTTCAAATTTTTTTTTTTTTCAAAATTTCAAAAATATTCAGAACCCACGGTTCAACAAGGTAGGTAGTTTCTCTAATGTTTTGTAGTCGTATGTTTGTATTTATATTTTGTGGCAAAAAGTAAAAAAAAAATGTCAAGTTCAAAATGACCATGAAAGCATTTTAGGGTTGATCCAACGGATCATACAAAAAATTTTGCAACAGGCAAAATAATTAAAGTATAAGTTGAAAAAAACTAATAAGTTGAAATATATTTATTAAATTATTTTGGGGCAAGTCCAAAAAAATTATTATTATTTATTCACTAGTGAATAAATTTTAATGTTTTCTTCAAAACAACAGAAACAAAAGGGAACAGTCATCCTAAGAAAAGTATTACAACATGATAGAGAATTAACCAATAGGTTAAAAGATATTAATATTTAATATTCAGTACAAAAAGTCCAAAAGTTGGTATTCATCAAAGAATAATTTTATTTTGTTTTTAAAAAAACAAGACAAATTTTTAAACAATAACTAGTAGTAATTTTATATTTTAGTATACTGGCAACCTTTTTGATTGTCAAAACCATATGACGTTTGACAACTAAGTTTCAAACAATTTCAAAACAAACTTTGATAGAAATCAAATGTTCAAATATACGAACCGAAGATGTAATAACAATTGAAAAGTGTTACATTATTTAGTAAGAAGACATAATTGACCTGTAGACCGTGTCCACCAACAGGATACATGAGTTATTCAAATTATAAAAGTTTTCGTAATATGTGAACAAGTTGGTAGGTACATGAAATTAAAATTTTATTGGTGACCCTTTTTAGGTACAAATATCATTACGACCATTGTAGTATCGAGAAAAAGGTAGTGTATTACCACAGTGCAATAACAGTGTTATTATAAAATACAAGTTTTAGTTACAAGTATGTGTAGGTATATACTTGTTTGCCACAATAGTGTATAAGAGTGTTTAAGTGCAAAGGAAAGTTTATTGAATATTTACATATATTTACAACCATAGTGATTATTAGAACAAAACAAGTGTTGTTCATAGTTAAGAAATTAGGTTGCTATTTAATTAATAAATTTATTAGTTTAGGTTAGGTTCTTGTATTGTATTATGTTTGATTAAAAATGTTTTATATGAAATATATTGATTATTTTACCTATATTAAGTTATGAAAAGCTCCATTATTGCACAAGTCATTTTAAAAGGACTCGGGGAAAATGGCTAATGCATTGATGACTTTGAACGGTTAATTTATATAAGCGGTTATGATTTTAATGATTTTAAACTATACAGACACAACAATCCCATATGCAGAACAAGACGAGGTCTACAAATTTAAGTTATCTTTGTTGTTCTTTTCAAAGATTTTATTAATTGTATGGAGATCTTTTATTCTTTGTATTTTTTTTTCAAAGAATTATGTTTTCATTTTTTTTTTCAAATACATAAGCTAATTTGGATACAGAAATCCGACAACAAGCGACACTGACTACAAAACAGTTGAGTAAGTATTAAATTTAAAAGGTAAATGAACCCAAAGTTAAGTAAAAATAAAAGCTATGGTGCGATGAGCGAGATTGACAAAAATTTAGTAAGTAATTTACTTCAATATAAGGTACTAGTAAAATCAAGTAGTATATATGTAACCTGTCAGTCAGTAATAAACTATTTGTGTATAATACATCAAAATAGTATTAATATATCAAAATAAAGAAAAATTTCAACCAGCAATAGGTTGATAATAACTTAATATATGTTATTATAATGCACATAAAAGGTAAGCATGTATAAAAAGTATAATAAATTCACTGACTGGGTACTATGTGTGCGACAAACACCTATACAAAAATGGAATTAAAATAAGTAGATAACGGTTGAGATCAACAAGTCCAAGAAACAAAAGTGAATAGATCCTTATTTTACCAGTGGTATAACAGTATACAGTTAAAATGACCATAAAAGGTATTAAACCAGTCTAGATGTTAAATGCAAAATAATTGAATAAGTAATGTTAATTAACCTTGTTGTTATGTTTAACACAGGTGATTAGTTAAATGAATGAGTAATTTCACTAAAATAATGGAAATGTATGTAATTATTTTCAACTACCTTCATTTAGTTAAAATGAAAAATAACAATAAAATTGGTGAAAAAAATCACCACACTGGTAAAATAAAGAGGAAAATAAGAAGAAATAAAGTACTTACGGACCAAACACACAATACCTACGGCAGAATAATATCATTTTGGACTTGCCCCACGTTGGGCGCCAATGTAACGATTGTTTGTGGTTATTAGAAGGTTTTTATCGAAGTTTGTAAATGGAGTTGCAATAAAGTTAAGGTGACTTATGCTCTGTGAAAATTAATTAAGTGATGGATGTAATTGAGACTACTACCGGCTAGGGCGAGCAGAGTTAAATAAAAGGTGATTACAATGTATAGTATGAGATTATAATCGTGAATAGAATGTTACATAAATTTATATCTGGTATTTGAGTAAATGAACCTCAGGGAATAGATTCTTAATAAATATTCTGCCGTGGCGTTGTTCGGTCCGTTGTGCAAGATGTTAGTATGCACTTAGCTAGTGGCCACGTGGCTGGTGGTGTTGCCGGCGTGCCAGGGTCTCCGCTGGTGTGCCTCGCTACCGCTATGATGGTGCGAAGCCCGGTGCGAAGACCCTGGAATTAGAAAAAGTGCGGGTCAGTTTGTCACTAGGTAATTACGTCCAAGTGACCCGCTAAAATAGCAGGTGAAGAGAATCTCCCAGCGGCAATGCAGCGTAGCTAGAAGCTATAATAAAAAGAATATAATTAGGCAGCACAAGCTGGTGCCGCGACCTCTGACCGTAGGGGTCATCGGCCTCGTGGCACTAAATAGGTAGGCTGAAATAGCACACAGTATAAAATAAAATATAATAAGCCATGCATTTTAGCAGGCAATAAGCTGCACCGCTGGAAAGTCTTCACCTGTAGAAAGAAGTAGGAAATGTTGATCTCAAAACTTACCCGGAGCCGACAGCAGTTGGCCACGGGGTCAAAGTGACTTTCCCCGGCGAAGGTTACCAAGGAAAGGAACGATATAAGAGCCGTCAGTTGATGACTGGGCTAGTGCTGTCCAATCTCGCTTGCACAACCATAGATAATTAGTAATATATTATAGAAACATACTAAAATATCGATTAATTTACGGATATAGTTTTAATTTCATTTATAAAGAATCCACAACGTTACATCGTTTCAGGTAATGTTAATGAATCGCGAATGGAGTGAATGGAGTGAGAGTCGTATTGTGCTACAGGAAACTCCAACAGCTGCATCTGTCTTCCCACACTTTATTAAGTAAGTGCCATACATGAAGTATCGGTTGATATAATATTGGTTTTAAAAATCACTTCAGTTTTTGCTACCCTGGTAATGGAAGTGGACGACCTTCTGGTAACGGCGTAACAGTAGAGCGTTCGACTCCTAAGTCAGAGGTCGCAAGTTGAATTCCCACTCAGACCAAATATTTGTATGCATGAATATGAATATTTGCATTGGTGTGGGTGTTACTAAAAAAGTATCTAAGTAGTATTATATCCGCACTTTAGAACCCATAACACAAGTTAGTGAAATTTGTTAAGCTATGCTTACCTTAGCTCTAGACAGCGCTGTTTAGCATATTGTAGAATATTTATATTTTTTTTTGTTAAACAATAATATTTTTCCAGATATTTCTACACGGGGCATATAAGGATATCATATCAAAGCGTGTTGCCAGTGCTTTCTCTTGCTGATAAATATAATGTGAAGGCAAGTATAACTTTTATACATTTACGTTCTTTAAGTATGGAAGTTTTAATGATAAATATTGAGTGCATGCGATGAATTTGGAAATCCAAAATGAATGGTTGACAATGGGAGAGTTCTGCATACCGATGGCCTTAAAGTGGCGCACCTTGATCTATGACTGGTCGCCGGCCCTGTTAAAATTCTATCTTAACGCCTTTCAGATGACCCTCCCAGACCAGAGTAATCTGGTAAGGTGGGGGAAGGCCACAGAAAAACAATTCAGTTCATCCATAACATCCTGGAACAAACCTTATTCAATCTTAGATACTGCCCCAGATTGGACTCGCCTAATCGACACGGTATGAAAAGCACTATAAAATTCCGGAGGATGTTGGGGTTTCGTCATCTAAACCTGACATATTCCTATATTCTAAGAGGTTAAAACATGTGGTTCTTGTGGAACTTACTGTACCGTGGGAAACAAATATACCGAAGGACCACACAATAAAGAAAAATAAATACTATGATCTCACAAACGAATTCATCAAAAACGGTTACGTGGTTAATTTGTATGCAGTGGAAGTGGGAGCGAGAGGTATACCAGCAAAATCTCTCTATAACCTACTTAAAGATCTAGGCCTAACGAGAGCTACAATAAGCTCATTACTAGGATGAATGTCTAAAGCGGCACTAGTAGGTTCGTATCAAATTTGGTTAGGCAGGGAGGGGAACTTGGGTAGTGAAGGTGAGTGTTGATGTACATCAACAAAAGGGGCCCCTTCTAAACCTACACTTGGGTCGCAAGTCCCAGGCACTGTCCCGAGTTCCCAACTCAGCAACGCGATGGACCCGGCACCCGCACGGAGAATCCATGGATTGCTAAGAATATTGGTCTTAAAATTAGACCATAAGGCATGGACTCAAAGCTAACGTATGGAAACATGAGGCCTTCACCAGAGTCTCGTCCGTCAACAGGTTACCGGCTTGCAGGTGACATTGGCTTAGCCCTAAAGGTCTCCAAACAACCACCTTAATGAACACAATATAAGTATTTATTTTATGTCTAATAGAATGGGGATGTACCAATCTGGCAATGCATATTTAATTAAATTGGATGTCTCAAGTTCCTTGTATTTAATTTCATATCTTTTCTTTCAGGATCTAGTCAGCCTGTGTCTAGGCTACATGGCGCAACACATAGCGCAGGCCGCCAAGCGCGGACAGCTAATCTCCTGGATGCAGTACACCATGGCCTGTGGGCACAATGATGTCGCCAAGGTATGTCAGACTGTCTACATATCATATTTGATAGGTAAAATCAGCAACGAGACCACATTAAGCTTTCGGTCCCGGTTGCCACACGGGTAGTTGGAGCCCTAAAAAGTCCGACAACAGGTCTAACTACAGAAATTTGCTATCGCCATTGAGTTGTGGAGGTCAGATGGCAATCGCTTCAAATGTCGAAGTTCAGCCGCTTCGTAGTTAGATAGACAAAGCCAACCTCAACTGAATTGGTGAAAGGCTTGGAGAATGGCGTATAAGCAATGAAAACTATTTAGTACCTTTGAAAAAGTTCTTTCGAAGAAAAAATCCCCGTATTTCCATTGTCCAAGTTCCATTGTCCAGTTCCATTATGGAACTACTGGGATTTTTTTCTCCCAGTAGTTCCATGGAACTAGTATCCTGTTGCCGGCAAGATGAAATTAGTCTCATTAGTACCGGTACAGTTAGTAACAAAAACGTTGCTTAACCCTTAATCAGGCATAGTACGATTTATCGACCACCTAGGTAATTGGAGTTTTATATTGTAGTGATCTTTGTCTTTTTTTAAAATTCATAAAACCTTTATTTGATTAAAAATATTTGTATCTTTCGTATGAAGCTAAACATTTTTTACTAAACAATTCATTTTGACATTTATTTTTCCATTAGAATTGCGGAGGATTCTTCTCTAAGAAATGTGGTACAGTAACTTCTCCACTGAGAAGTGACATATGAGAATTTTGTAAAAGCATGTCCTTGACAACCAAAATTAAAATCGGACGATTCTGATTCATTTATTTTTTTAGTGGCGTTGCCTTTTTTATGCTCAGGAGGGTGTAAGTTCAAAGGGAGGTTTTCGACTCTTGCACCCATTAACTACTCGCTGTGTTCGTAACTTAGTCCGTGTGGACATAGATCTGGGCTTTAATTTTTACGCGGTACTCTAATACTGTTTCTAAAATAAAAGTAGCCTTAGTTACGTTACGCCTTATAACGTCAGCTATCTGCAGTAAAGATCCCGTCGAAATCGTCCTAGCAGCGTTGGAGATTACCTGGAAGTAAACAGACAGACAATTCTTTTTAATAAATTTTGATTTGTCACAAGTATCGTACTTATTTTAATATTACAAACAGTCACTTAAATTTTATTTATTTGTATATATTACTATTTTTTATATCCCCAATTTATTTATTTTGATCTCCTACATATTATATCAGATTGCATTCTTTGAGATCTCATATTCATGTTTTTTTCAGGCGTGTCAGAACTTCGTAAAATGGAATTTGGAGTGGGTGTGGTCGGACAGTGACCTCAGCGAGCTGGAAGGAGAGACTCTGGTGCAACTTCTGCAACAGAGTGATTTAGTTTTGCACAATGAAATGAGCCTATATCAGTAAGTAATAATACTCTTTCCAGTCTAGTGAATCGATCAATCAGTTAGCATATTGCAGTCCACTGCTGGACACAGGCCTCACCTAATGTACGTGATAGCACCCGATCCTCCGCCTTGCGCATCCAGTCTATCCCAGCTACCAATTTCAGGTCATCCGTCCATCTTGCTGGCGACGTCCTACCTTGCGTCTAGTCTACTGAATGGGGCGAGTCAAATAGTCAAGCATGCTTGCTTAGAGTCAAAGCACTGACGACCCCTATGGTGTGCTGTCTGACCTCTCAACCCTCACGAGAAAGCCTGCACAAGAGCCTTGTCCGCTAATCAGCAGCTTCAATGATAAGTTTTGTAGCGAAGGTAGGTGTTCTTTGAGATAATTTGGAATAAAACGCACTGACAATTGAATAAAGATTGACTGCTTGTATTTAGCTGAAAATTTACAGTTTATGTATTAAAAGAAATTCCCGCAAGTAGTGACGTTCTTACCGAACTACATTTTAGTGTATACAAAAATAAATCTCGCAAGTTGCGATAATGTTGGTAAACAATATGGTGGATCCAAGTGGTTTTCTTCTATTTTGGTCTCTCGTACCGCGCGGACCGTGAAATTTTGTCCTCTTCACAAGATTATAAAATAGCGTGGCACGGCGCCGTTCGTTTTTAGTGCTTACAGTGTTCTGACGCTGGAATGTTGTCCGTCGGAGAGCTGATTTGATTTGATTTGACACTTTAATAAATGAACAACATAATTGTGGTAGATTTGTGGTCCGGTGGCTGAACCAGCAGCGTGAGCGACTGAACGCCAGCGACCTGTCCAAGATCGAAATGAAGATGCACTGGGAGTCGCTCGTGGCGGCCATCTTCTCGCACGTCAGGCAAGTATAAGACTCCTACTTTTAGTCCTCAAAGTCTCACGGTGCGATAGCTAGGTAATGGATGTATTCTTTTTATTGGTTATAATAATATGACTTCACCTCGCCTGATGGTAAGCTAAAGGTAAAGTTTCAGGAATAAGGGTCACCATTGTAGATACCAGTAATGCTACTTGTAGGTAGGAGAGTGATGTTCCTCTGATGGTTGTCGCCCCACCATTCAGTGTTGAACAGCTTTAGTACAATTCCACTAAGATAGGGATGTTTCGAAACTTGTATATTTTGCACCCTGAACATTTTAATATGTAGATATTTTGCAACTTGGAGTTTTCGAGAATTAGAGTTTATGAGATATGAATATTTTACAACCATATGCTGTTTTGCAACATGTGAATGTTTTAATACTGAAGGTTTTGAAGGTTTTACCGGGTCGCAGCCCACTAGGCGTGATCACCTTGTCTGCCCCCTTATTCGAATTGACTAACCATACCGTAACCACGCGCGTTTGTATTAGCCGACACATTTACGTCGGTTAAGTTACACGCCAGTTCTTTCTTCTAAGTTAGCCAATTGAAATCCACCGACTTCTCACGTTACGACCGTGATAACAACTCTCTGTCAAACATTTTAATGCTCCCGGTGGGAGGAGCTTATCTCTGTGTCGGAGGAACATCTCACCTCCACTACTAGATGAATTGAATCGATATATCATGCTTTTGAATTGAAGTCATCCAAATTGTGCTTATCGGATAAAAAATCTGTACAACAGGTTCCCAATGATGTGTCCGAATCAGCTGGCGAAGCTCCTGCTGTGCCCCCTAACGCAGGAGCATAAGGACTTCTTCATGGAACGAATGGCGATCGCCATGAGCTACCAATCAGGTGAGTCAGACAAACCAATTAGCTTGAATGAATCCTAATTCTTACTAATATTATAAAATGTTAGAGTTTGTGAAGATGTTTGAATGTTTTGTATATGTTAAGATTTACTTAAGATTTTCACGGCCGGCGTTGCATGTAGAATATACTGCTTCCAGGCTGTTTGGCCGTGGTCTATCGGAAACTTGTGTTCCAAACGTTTCGTCGATCACTGCGGTCGACATCTTCAGTGGTACTGGTCCGGACGCTGTCGAGTGCGTCGAACCTTCCTCGGCGGCAGTCGCAGAGACGTCGCGCCGAGAAATGTTTGTTTTCTGATCTGGCAGAAATTTAGTACAGGTTGCGGAAACGGGATCAGAATTACACGCGGGTGGACCCTCGGGTAACAGCTAGTGTTTTGAAGGGTTTTTGGGAGCCCACCACGTTCTTTGGGGCCCAAACTAGGGGCCAAGGCTGATAAACGGACGAGGCTCTAGCGCAAACTTTCCTCTTGGGAGGTTGGGAGGTCAGACGGTAATCGCTCCCATAAAAGTTGCATAAGTCAAATCAGAGGGAGGAGGAGGAAGCGGACCAGGGAAGCAAGAATAGCAATACTTACTTACAGTCGAAATAATCTAAAAAGTGCATATTGATAAATGGGCTTGACAGAAGATTGGGAACAGAACGTAAACCTTGCACGATTCGAACTGTACGGAACACCGGTAGTTGATAGGAAATGATAGAGTTGTGTTAATTATTGATACTTATAATTACTAATTGATATTAATGCTAATAATTGATATTAATGCTAATAATTGATATTAATGCTAATGTCATTTAATTATATCAATTATTAGCATTAATATCAATTATTAATGCTAATAATTGATATAATTAAATGCTAAATGATAATGAGTACGCGTCGCCCGTGATTGGGGTGCAAATGTGAACTAATGATACAACTACAATGCAACTCATTCCAAATCCATTCGTATACGATAAACATGCAATTTCATACGTTAATGTTATGAAAATATGGCTTGAAGCGGCGCGCACCCGCCGGCTCTTTAAGGCGCCGGCGGGCTTTGACGGAAGCAAATCTGCTGCAATCGGTTATTCTCACAATCGATTTGTAGACACCCAACACTAAACGACAGCTGCCAAAATGTACTTCTTAGATTATTTCAACCGTAGGGTCTGTATTACGCTGTGTATAACATCCTTGTCATTTTATATCCTCCATTTCCAGGTCAATACGAGCGTGTTTCCGAGGTCCAGCAGACGGAGGCAGGCCGTATGCTGTTCACCCCTCGGCTCTATACCGAAGACACGTGGGGCTCAGTACTGGCCGTGGACAACTTCCACTCTTTGCCCTCCTACCACACGAGGACGTTCATTTTCTCCACCAGGCCGTCGGTAGCTGACGTGGCACCCCAGGATAAGTTGACGGAGTGGACCGTGGACTTGTATCCGAAAGGAGTCTGGTTTAGAAAAAGTTTGCTGATAGTGTGGGCGGGTACTTATGACGTAAGTGCTTTTAAGAGTTTATTTTAAAGATACAATACGAGCAGACCCCGCAAAATGAGAAAGATTCAGAAATTAATAATAAATTATCAGAATTTTATAATAAGAAGTGGATGTTTTGAGGTAAAAGTCAGTTTTGAGTCAAGTATTTATGGTTGTGGGTTCGATTCCCGCTCATTACAAATATGTATATTTGCATTAATTTGTATGTTTCTATGAATAATTATTAATTAAATCATCATTTACAAAAAAAAGTATTAAGTATGTTTATCTGCATTCTAGAACCCATATGACAAGCAGTGCGTAGTTTGGGTCTAGATAGCGCTGTGTAATATGTCCTAGAATATAATGAAATTTGTGTAACGTATCATTTTTTATATTCGTGCGGAAATCCCTTCGGATACCCCCCCGCCGGCCAGCGGGGGCGGTTATGTCGGGCTTGAACCGACTAAAACCGCACGCCGTCTCGGGTCTAAAAGCGAAGGATGTTCAACTGATTAAACTTGGTCTCGATCGATCTGTCTACTTATTTGATTATTAAACCCCCCCCCCTCCTTATGTACTTGCAAAGGCGCCATCAGAACACCAACGCTGCTCATCATATCTTTAGCATGTGATGGGGGCAGCATTTATGCTGAGATGGCGACCTATTGAGGCTCGCACACTTTTTATATTTTTTTTATCGTGCGGAAATCCCCCCGCCGGCGATTATGTCGGGCGTGAACCGACTAAAACCGCACGCCGTCTCGGGTCTTCAGACGCCGGGGTCTCGGGTCTTCAGAGGCTCGCACACCTATCGTCTATATGTACATATATATATTTTTGTTGCTACCTATGTGTGCGTGTCCTTAATAAACATATTTTCTTTCTTCTTTCTCTTTTCTTATCTTTCCCCCTTCTACCACAACTTTTCTACCATAGCACTATGACGTCGTATTCTACTACCCGCGCCAGTTGGAGCTCTCTGGGTACGCCCATGGCTAACACGTGCTGTGTGTCTGCCAGGTCCCGGAAGTGGTGCTCCGTACAGTGCGTATATCCATCACGTGTCAAAACTGCCCTGCGAGCGTCGTCAACCAGTATGGAGAGGCAGAACAGCCGGAGCCAGACGTCAGAGTCAAGGTTTGTCTTCTAATAATTCATTCATTTATATTAATCTTTATATATATATTACTTGTGTGCGTGTGTATGTCACTGAACTCCTCCTAGACATCTGGACCGATTTTGATGAATTTTTTTGTGTGAGTTCAAGGGGATTCGAGGATGGTTTAGATTCACAATTTGGTCGCGGACGAAGTCGCGGTAAACAGCTAGTAATTACATATAGACCAAGACTGTCGGAAGGCAGTCATTCCCGTAAAAGCCGAATCGAGAGAAAGCTTAGAAAATCGGACCCCGGGCTCCAATGTGCAAGCTTTGAATGTAACTGGGATTATTGTGACAATAATGCAATTTTATACATAATTATTTTTTGACGATGTTTGTTAGCTGTCAATTTATCTAATATAGTATGTTTGAGATATGATAATTTATTTTCATATATAATATATGTTTGATACAAGATACCACTTTACAACTAGTTACTTAATAACAATATTTACATAACATAACATAAACTCACGCCTATATCCCCGAAGGGGTAGGCAGAGGTGCTAGCACCCACATTTCGCCAGTTTATGTTTATGTCCCAATGTAATAGGTGGCGAGCCTATTGCCATTAACCGAGCACTTATAAGCCTGTGATAAATACACACATAACTTCGAAAAGCATCGAAAAGTCATTGGTGTGTGCCATGGTAAAACCTGGGATCGAACCCGAGACCTCGTCTCAGCAGTCCATTACCCATACCACTAGGCTACCGCGGCTATTTATTTTACAATATTTAAGACTTATGTCATATTGTGCCTGTACAGAAAGCATCATACTGATACAGAGTTAAGTACCTACCCGCACTAAAACTTGACTGTATTTTGTGCTGTAGATCGGTATTTTGGTGTGGGGTGTCCAGAAAGGTGTGGAACACGTTTCGTCTGTAGTGGAGCGAGTGCATCGATTTTCAGCTCAAAATAGGTAAGTTTTTAAAATATACTTCCAGTAAGATCAATGAGACAAGATAAACTACACAATTTCACGACCTCTGTGGCGTAGCGGTAGTGCGTTTGACTGCTAAGTCAGAGGTCGCGGGTTCGATTCCAGCTCAGTGCAAATATTTGTATGCATGAATATGTCTGGGTGCATTGCATTGGTCTAGGTGTTTCCATTATAATATGTATGCATTTACAAAAGAAAATGTATATAAGTAAAGTATATTTATTCGCATTCTAGAAACATTTTTTTTTCGTGCGGAAATTCCTTCGAAGACCCCCCCCCCCCCGCCGGCCAGCGGGGGCGGTTATGTCGGGCTTAAACGAGTCGAGCATATCCCTCACACCCCGACCGCATTCTAGAACCACACAAGCTAGTGAAGCTATGCTTACTTTGGGTCTAGATAGCGCTGTGTTGAATGTCATAGAATATTTATTTATTATTATTTACAATCTTGGGGAGCGAAATCCCCTCCACTGTCAGGTCCAAGCTCATGAAGGAAATACCCTCATCGTACTCTAATCTAATTTATACACAGTTACAATGACAAACAGCGGGCGAACCACGGCGCGCTTAACACGATTCAGTTTTGCAACGGAGCCGGGGGAGAAATATATACACTGGCCCTGGTGCTGATCATGATCGGCAGTAAGAGTGTGTGGAATGCCGCCGTCTTCTTTTGCGAGGCGGTGATACGCGCCAAAGAGGCGGTTGACAAGAAACAGGAGAGGTCTAGCACTCTCCAGTGCTGCAGAAGGCGCACATGAGCGAGGGCTGTGGGAGTAACGGTTACGGTCACCGTCACAGAAGCCGAATCAGAGTGGCAAGAAAGATTCTCCATTCCGATTTCTACTCAAATTCTTTGAGCTAGATCAGCGTGAAGTAACAGCACAGGAACAGCAATATACACCGTATAGCCCAAAACTGAATTGTTTTAACCGAGTCGTGGTAAGCCCTCAGTGAGTTAAATAGCGCTGTGTTGTGTTCCACAGAGTGCTGAACATAGATGGCGCGTTGGACTTCGACGAGCTCAACACGCCGCTGTACAGCCCCGCGCCCACTGAACGAAGAGCAAGGTCTCCCTCACCCGCCGCGCAAAACTCACTATCACATAAGTAAGTGGAGACAGTAGGACAAGTAGACTGGACCCAACAGGGATTACGGGACCCAAGCCAACTTCATCAGCATCCGGCACCACCAGCGAGTTAGGCGAAGGATTGCGAGATTTACACCCTACCGAGGTATACCCACCCTAAACAAATGCATGTAGAATATACTGCTTGGTCCATATGAAACTTGTATTCCAAACGTTTCGTCGATCACTGCGGTCGACATCCTCAGTGGTACAGGTCCGGGCGGCGACGAGTGCGTAGAACTCTCCTCGGCGGCGAGTTCTCTGCGTAGACTGCGTGACATCAGAAGCAATACCAAGAATACTTGTGATTTGTGCCCACAATACTAGCATTCTTTTTACTCCACTGCAAAGCCAAAAAAGAAGATAAAAGATGTGGGCGTATGCCTTCCCTTAAGCTCACTTAAATAATTTATTTTAACTACAGACTGTATATATTGTACTATATATATTGGTATTTAGATCCAATTGTCAAATTTTATTGTATAATTTACAGACGGTGTTCAAAATGTTCAGACAGTTGCGAAAACCCTGAGCCCCGCCACCTTCTGGGCCCCAACAAAGACCAGCTCCGCATCCAGGTGGTCATCATGCCGCTCACCGACTACTGCCACGTCACGGCGGCCGACACCACGCTCGCGTGACCGACGATCTTCTTGCATCCCGGTCGCACGCGCCATGCGTCTATACAAATGTAGACGAGTGAGAGACGAATATATTACTGTGTATGTCGCTTGTCGAATTTTACCCTCCATAACTGTTAGTGTACATATTAATATAGTTTTTATTTTGTAAGATACTGTTATGTTTGAGTTTGAGGCTGTTTTGTTAATACCGTGTAGAGGTCTGAACTTCGCAGTATGCGTTTTTTTTTAAAGATAATTTCTCATTATCATAAAGTTAAAAAAAAAAGTTCATAATTATGGTTTAAAAATATGAGGCAGTGCCTCACAGCTACCGCATGTGTGCCACAATCACAGAGCATAATACAGAGAGATGTTGTAATTATATTTCCCCGTCAAAGAATGTGTGACACTTTGCGCGGGTGAAGTGTGGTGAGGAGGGGTTAGATTCCGCCCACGTCTATGTCTTCGATCTGCTGGTCAATAGCGAAACTACTCACTTCATTCTATACCGATGCTATTACGTAGTATAACTATCTCACACTAGATGTCAGTAAATGTAACAGGGACGCACTCAGATACAAAGTGTCACCCCATTAGGGCCGTTAGGTCCAGTTACTAATTCGTCAAGTCGGTCCGTTCCACCCAGTGCCCCATTCCTCCATTTCCCATTTTGTTCAGTTCCCCTTTCGTCCATTTCCCATTCCGTCCAGTTCCCGTTTCGTCCATTTCCTAAGTGTTGTCTTGTCTTGACCGAAAACGAGTTAGGCAGAAGGCGAGTTAGACCGAAAACGAGTTGGGCAGAAGGCGAGTTAGACCGAAAACGAGTTAGGCAGAAGGCGAGTTAGACCGTATGCGAGTAGTGGTTAGTATCGTTTCACCTGTTGTTCACACTCTTATCACAATATAGCTTCTGGGTTAGGTTAGGTTATAACAGTGACCCAACTGTGAGTGCGAGCCGAGCGAGCGTGCCGCCGCAGCGGCCGGCGAAGCGAAAAAAAATAGCGAGAAGGAACCGGACGACAAGGGAAATGGACAGAACGGGAACTGGACGGAACGAGAACTGGACGAAAAAGGAATTGCCGAATGGGGCACTGGGTGGAACGGACCGACTTGACGAAATGGTAACTGGACCTAACGGCCCTAATGGGTGTCACCATCTAGTATCGAGTAGAATTGTATTTGGAGTCACTAAGGCTAAGAGAGCTGTGCAGTGGACGGACGAACACCGACAGTACGCTGACTAAGGTCACGCCTACTGTAATGACATCAGGGTAGGCCTTGATATCATTGAGTATCGCAGTACACAGTTACGAGTACTTAGGGCGCCGCCTCTCTGAATTGCTCTTTGACCACAATTCTGCACAGAGGCGCAGTGTATTTCAAATTTATATTCAACACGTACTCAATCGCAATTGGCTATTTGTTGAAACAGCGTCTGGAGAGCGTAGTGAACTAACAATAATATGACTTACTGCGTGGGTTTTTAGATTATATTTGGAAAAGAAATGGAGGTTCATGTCTAAGTCAATATAATAACTGTTAAAAATATAATTTTCATTTATAGTCGCCCTCAGAATTGATCAATAAATACTTGATGTATAATTTATTTTTGTAATCTTCAGTGGACACATTTTTTCAATTTTTGTTTATTTTTACGTAGTTTTGAGCTAAGGCGGTCGGTAACTTGAAATGTGTTAGCTAATAACGATGCCGACTAAACCTTGTATAAAAATGCAAAAAAATCTTTGGATGTACCTACGTCATAAAAATACCCGCTTCACGGCAATAGGGTTGCCCGCCCATATGGAAGCGAAAAAAATGGTTAGCGAAATAAATGCCTGCCTTTTCGAATATTTACAGGCGTGTGATTATATGTATGTTTACTTATATTTGTGTATTTTAACCGACTTCCAAAAAGGAGAAAAGTTTTCAATTCGTCGAATCTTTTTTTTTTCACACCTGCCTTTTTTCGGGGCCCGATTCGGTAAGTTTACATTTTTAAAACGTGTGATTTCATGACTTAAAAAACTTATAAATCTTCAAAATCTAATTAAAAACGAATCAACCTGCGAGTGATTCTGTTGGTTTGATAACTTCACCAAAACGCACAGATCCCGGCGCTTGAATTGGCATATCGAGAAAAAGAGAGTCCGGCGAAGATCGACTTGCTTCGGCTTTATAGATCGTGCTGACAGTTTGGTGCCATTATTATCAAGCTGCCAGGTTGATGTAAGTTAGAGACACCCAAATTGAAGCAAGCTAATCTTAGCCGGGTACTGTAGGTAGATTTTGTTTGGACAGATCATACGGAATAGCAGTTTTTATTAGATTTTCTGTATAATCGAATTTAAATCACGCGTTGGCGTGACGTTACAGAATCGGGCCCCCGTAACGAGAACAGATCATCTTTTTGGATTGGTACGTCGGGAGAAATTGTGAGTTTGGCTAACGGCGCTGTTCGGTTAAGATCGAGATACTTCGGTTTTGTAAAGCTTTCTCTACCGCACAGCGCATGTCTACAGCCTGATATAATATTAGGAGCTAAACCGAAGCTATCGTTGTATCTATACCTATTATTATAAAATTGCAAATTAGTTGTGTCTGTACATTCGACATATTTAAAAAAAAAACTTGGGATTCCGAACACAATGATTTTTTAAAATTCTTCTCTGTTAGTTCGCGATGGACGCAAACATTACTGAACCGATTTTGATGCGGTTTTTTCTATTAGAAATATCTTGGTCAGACTTAAAATCTGCGTATGTTTGATTGCAATTGGTAAAGTAGAGCCGGAGATATGACCAAAAACCGATAATCGACCTCCGCGCGGGAATCAACAGTACTTTATAAACACAAACGGTTTTAACTACTCTATAAAGCTATCAAATTGAGAACTCTCGACAAAACCGAAGCAAGCCGATCTTCGGGCCTAACTCTTCTTCCCGATGTGCCAAATGTAAAGTCGCGCACGCAAATGGTTCGCCGCAAGGCCTTTCGGATAAACTACACACATTCGATCTAATAAAAAATCATGCAAATAGGAGCTGTATTTCAAAAGAATAAGGTCGATATTGCTTATATGACGAATGCGAATAGAAGGTTCTAAATTAATCCGTAAGTCAAACTATTGTAACATTGAGGTTCTTTTTGGAAGTAATTAAAAAATGTTTATGGGTAAAACATCTCTTTTTTTGTCAGCCGTAGAAGTATTTATGTATGTTTCCAAGCTGTTGTACAAATACGATCTAAATATAAAAGAGTTAAAAATGTTTGTGTATCATTTTGAATCCAAGGCAATATGCAATTTAGATTTTTTTTGAGTTTCTTTCACTTCAGCGGCGTATTATAATGTCCTTTGAAATTAGCGGCATAAGACCATCGAGGAGATAATCACTTTCAGGTTTAAATTGTTTTATTAGCGAGTTAACGCTTGCTGTATCAGTGTTAGAATACTCTTTATTCTACACCATTTAGTATTTTACAAATGATTTTAGGTCTTAAAATAATAGGCATACGTAACGGACTGCTGAGACGAGGTATCGAGTTCGATCCCCAGTTGCCCGAGCACACACCTCTGACTTTTCGTAGTTATGTATGCATTAATAAATGATAATTATCGCTCGCTTAATAATGTGCCCGGTAGATGGCAATAGGCTCGCCCCCTATTACATTGGGACCTCAACATAACTGGCGAATCGTGGGTGGGATGTTTAATTATTTTTTCTCGAAAATGGTAACTTTTAGCGAAAAACTTTTCAGACATTTATTTTAGACTTAAAAATGGCCTATCGATTAAAAATGTTTCCGACACCAAGAATGTTCATCGGTTAGAAGTTATGATTTTTAACCCGATAAATTTTGGTTTTCCCCCCTCCACTTTTAGTTAAAGTTTTAATCTTATAGGTTTATAATTAAAAGTTGTTGGTATTCATGTATACTATGGGATAAAATTAGAACGGTTCGAATATCTTTCATGGAACGTGAAACTTTGAGGAAAAACAGATTTCACAAAAATTGAGGCCCTACCGTCCCCTTAGGCCGGATTCCACCCGTTCACGAACTTAAACTAAGAATCGATCTACCTATTGGTTTCTTGACTACTGTCGAATTTAAAAAAAGGTCTTCATAGGAGGTCTAGTTATGACCCCCTGAGTCCGAAATGACCACTGGTCAAAAAGTTTAAATATATAATATTTCAAACTGCGGTCAAAAATTGCTTGGGTGTACAAGCAATTTTTGACCGCAGTTTGAAATATTATATATTTAAACTTTTTGACCAGTGGTCATTTCGGACTCAGGGGGTCATAACTAGACCTCCTATGAAGACCTTTTTTTAAATTCGACAGTAGTCAAGAAACCAATAGGTAGATCGATTTTATCGAAATCTACCTAATTAGGACGACTTAAAATATGAACGAAGATTTAAAAAAAAAATTATATTATACAATTGACGGTCTTATCGCTTAGAGCGGTCTCAGGTAGATAACCTGACAACCAATAGTGTCAGTGTTCAGGGGAGTCGGTATATAAATGTTACTCAAGCGTTGCCAACTGCAAAGAAAGAAAAAGAGAGGCAGAAAACTGAGGGTAGTCATGTACGCCGTACGAAACAATAAGAACAAGTTAAACAACCATATCACATCCATATAAAGTATATATTATACAATACACGTTTAGGTATACAGTAAAATAAAAATAAGCTCATATTTAAATATATAGGTATTCCCTTACAAGCATGAGAATAAAAGGTTACGGCTATAAAAGTTAAATACCATGACTAAGCCACAGCACTCGGTCACATCATGATGAAAAATGCTTAATAATATAACACGTCCAAGTTCTTAACATTGCTTGTTAGACAAGAAGACTGTGCCTTCCTCTACATAATTCTAAAATATCTAAAACGTTGACTATAATGTTATCCCTATTATACGTAGTTAAACTTGTCTTAATAATGCGAGTGTCACTGGGCACAATAAAAACGCTAATAAATTAAAATGGCGGAATTTGGGCGCCAAATTAAAGCGGTAACTAGACGCCATATTGTGATAAAGTAAAAAAAATAATTAGTAATGCTGTTATATTTTTTTTATAAATACGTATATAGATCATAATAACCACATAATTTGTTTTTTAATACTTTCGTTCAATGTTTTTTTTTAGTAAAACAAGTTTGCAGGTGTACAATTTTTTTACGCTTGACTCTATTTCCTAACATAATAAATGCGAAATCTAACATAAGATAAGATATCACGTATAGGCGTCCAGTTTTGATTTAAATTTAGAATAAAATCGAATAGATCAGGCTACTTTTCTTAGAGTTCTAGACTCACATCAGTCACTCCGATTTAGATGATTTTTTGTTTGTCAGGAGTCAGGACAAGGGCGACGCCGAGTACGAACAGCTAGTTATTAATATAAACTTTAATGTATGAACTAACATAACAAGATGAACATTAATATTTATACATAAAATATTATAGTATGCTTCTAAATGTCTTCAGGCAAACTTAAGGAAATTTATCTACACCCATGCTTTAAATCCTCTATAAAAGATTCTGAAACAGTTAGCTTATTGCCAACATTAATACATCCAATGTCCTAATAACCATAATATCATCCGAACGGGTGTTATAATGTTGTATGAAATTTCATAATAACACTCCTTTCGCTTTTTCAATCTCATCCGCGCAAAGGGTTACTCATCAGACAGCCAAATTCTTAGCGCTCGATGCGTGGAATCTGTATGAGTTTCAAAAAAAGAACTGTCACTCACGCGCGTTGCATTGCACTACCACAGCGGCGGCGCGCCGTAAAAAAAAATTAAAGCTTATTCGTTCGAATTCGAATTCCCGCTATTTTTATTCGCTATTATTTTTGCAAATTGTTTTGTTTACTTACGAAAATGAGCGATTCAAGTTTTGATAACACACCTCCAGACATTTCGAATGCAGCAAAGGACATTTCTAACAAATTACTACCGGAAAAATCTAGAAAACAGTATGAAAAGGCGTACCAAGATTTCATGAATTGGAAAATATCAAGGGGCAGTACATCATTCTCTGAAGATGTATTATTAGTTTATCATGGGTGTAGATAAAGTCTTGTATGCAACTGTATAATTAGGTATTAAAACACTCATGTGATACTATTATCACACTCAGCTTCGCTTCGTGTGATAAACCCACATTCATGTTTTAATACCCCTCATTATACCACAGTTGCATAAATAACTATAAGCTCTTACTCATTACATGACTTTTACTTAAACTAAACTTAACTAAATATACCTACATAGCGCCTGTTCCAGAATATGCAAATGCGAAGTTATTCAGTGTTTGTGGAAATTCTAGAATCTATTTTACGATATTCATTACCAATCAATCAAGTGGAAAAATGTTATATCTACCTACCCCAATGGGTAAAAGGCGTGACTAAAAATATGTATCTACGTATAAAAACATGAAGAAGGCCGTTAAACCCCGTTAATATGCAACTAGTGTCGTCACATATTAAGATCAATCACGTCACATAAAACAGTGGCATCTTTTTTTTTTAGCGTGTGGAAACCCCCACGGGCGTCACTCCTTCGGTGCCAACGATGAGGTGGGCGTGTCGGAATCGGACCGACTAAAACCACACGGTGTCCTTCCCAAGTGTCCATTGCCGGTCACTCCGGATAAGCCCTCGAAAGGATAACCCCAGGGTTACCGGCGGACTTTGGCCGCCACCGCGGCCTCGCCTGGTGGGGTCGGGTTTTATTGGGGAGGGAGGGAGTTGGCGTCCTTATATTTGTGTAATAACAGAGTCTACCAGGGTCAGGATCCCCTTACCCTCCGGGATATGAAACCCGAGACGGCGTGCGTTTTTAATCGGTTCGAGTCCGACATAACCACCCATAGGGTATGTGTGGGGATTTTCGCACGAAAAAAAAAGATACTAACAGATAATTTTCGATAGCTCTATCGACAAATTTGAAACAGGCACATATGTAAAAGAAATTATATTTCTAAAAAGCAGGATACATTTTTATATTGCAACTCTGTTTCTCACAAAGGAGTTAAAAATCATTTTCTTTTTATTATGAGACATATAACTTATGTATAAATGGTATAATCTTCTGTGTACAATAACATTTTAATTACAATAAAATTACTGTTGAGTTAAGATCAAATTAACAAGTATGATTATGTTTTTAGAACAAAATTATGTATATAACGCGTAAAATTCTTATAATATAGTCCTGTACAACTTGTAACAGAATAAAAGCAAGACCAGAAAGTAGTTTTTAGATCGGAAAAAGAGAACATTTAGGACGGGACTTGAACCCGCGACCAGTCCCTTACAGTGGGAACGCTCTGACCAACTGAGCCGCCTAGACACGACACGTCGTCGTCCCGTCCTAGATCTTCTTTTTTTCCGATCGAAAATCTATAGGAAAAGTAAAGATATTAATTGCTTAAATCTAGTGGGGCGGAAATCACACAGTGATTGTCAAACTTCGGGCCAAACTTAGATATTTTTAGGGACAATTTGTATGGTAGGTACCCGAAACCTTGAACGTACAAACCCCAAAATCTACTCAGTTCTTCCCATTAACCAAACAAGATGATTGGCGAAGGAATTTTTTAAATCGGATAAGTGGTTCTTGAGTTATTGCGTAAACAGACATCTCGACCAACAGACAGACCGACACAAAAATTTTTTTTTGCTTAATTAGACTGAGTATCATGTGAAACGTCGAGAAAAGTGATTGTTTTTTTTTTTAAGACTTCGGTGTCCACCTGGTTGGTGGCCTGAAGTAAAATTTAATTGAACAGAAAGTAGTTCTTCAGATTGGGCCTCTGAATCGGTTTCCATCATTATTTTATTTTTCTAAAGAATCTGTCAATTAACATTAATTAGAATCAATGCGCGATAACAAGTTTATACAATCTTAAATTTAAGGAAACGCATGACGGAATTGTTTGTTTTACGTTTACTTAAGACATGTATTTTGTGAAAAAGTAGTTTTATAAGTGTTACTCGTTGACGTTTCATAAATGTTACTAGTTGACGTTCATAAGTGTTACTCTTCGATGATCATAAGGGTTACTCTTTGACGTTCATAAGTGTTACTTTGTGGACTAAATGTATAATTGATTTTTATTTTAAACTAACTGAAATTTTAGTACTTTTATATTATATTTATAATTTAATGTTCTAATTAAAGTGTTCAAGGTTTTGAGTTTATTCCATTAAAAGTTGTATAAAAAGTACAAGGCATAAAAACTAAATTATTTCAGCATCATTCCAGAATAATAAGGACAGCTTTTAAGTACATACTAATTGAGCGTAATACTCGTTTTTCGTTACACGTAAAAACTATTTCAATTCATATTGGATGGAATAGTAAATGCAGAATTTCGTAGTTAGAAAATATTGTGAAGAAAAAAAGCAAAATTAATGAATTGCTTTTTGGTGTATTCACAGTCTTCAATTCCTTACTAAGTAGACTATGGTTAGTTCGAATAGATTTAAAAAGTTATTGTCAAAGTTTCTATAAAAATACTATTCGAAAGTTTTTTTTTTAATGTCTCACCTGTTATCACAGTGTTGCATAAAAAATATTATGATTTTAATACGTAACCATAATACGTACGTATTAAAAGGTTACGCCAGCTAAGCACCTGATAGATGATACATGTACCCTTTATTTGACATTAAAATGTTAAAAGATTTGAAAGCTTTTAGCTCTAACCGTCGTTATATTAAATAATTGAGTAATCTTTTTTTAAAAATACTACTAGTAACGTGAGTCAAACGTTACTAGTAATGTCAAGTTACTTATAGGGTGACTAATAACCTGAACATTACTCGTAGCATAGACATTAGTAGTAACGTGGGTCACATATGAATAGTAACGTATGTCTAACATTACTAAGTAGTAGAATATACATAATTAGTAACGTGAGTCACACATTACTAGTAACATGAGTCGCACATTTTAGTAACATCAGTCACATATTCCTAGTAACGTGCGTCACACTTTACTAGCATTCTTATTAACCCCTCCATCTAAACTAAAGGCTTATCTTAATAGTGGGTTAACGTTACAGGTGCACTGGGTGGGGTTAAAAGTCTAATGCCATTACGCTACCACAGTATGAATAACCTATGACTGTCTTCTTACAATGAATAAACGACTACGGAGACACGTGTGTGACGAAATACCCCATTTTGATATATCGGTAAGGCATCATCAGGATTGGGGTACATCCAACATTGATATAAGTTTGGAATACTTGTGACAAAATGTCGCGAATCAATGGTGTGAGCGGAAGGCTACTTTTTTGTCCACTTCACATAAACACGGTGTGGTATAAAATATTTTTAAGTCGATCATAGGAGAAGCTCCTTTGGAAAGAGATTCATCGCAGCGTAGTCATCCAGCACCTGCAAAAAAATAATAATTTGTTTGTATGTATTTATGTGTTGCCGTATCGTTACCAACTTATTGCTTGCAATTGCGAAGTTTGGTCTCGGTAATCCGGGTTCGGGGTTATTTACGAAATTTTCCGGAAGTTGTAAGAAAATAGTGTGGTGATGTTCATCGAATGGTGGTGGCGGATCACTTCTCTCAAATCGTCAACGCTAAGCGCTGGTACCGCACACCCGGCGCCCAGCGCGTCCCGCAGCTTGCCCCCGTCGAGGCACAGCTGCTTGTTGAGCAGCAGCTCGGCGCGGCACACGTCACGTATGGCTCACCTCTCTCAAGTTGTCGGCGCTAGGCGCGGGTACCGCACACCCGGCGCCCAGCGCGTCCCGCAGCTTGCCCCCGTCGAGGCACAGCTGCTTGTTGAGCAGCAGCTCGGCGCCGGCGGACGGCTCCAGCGGCGTGTGCTGCAGCTCGTAGCGGCGGCACACGTCGGCCCACGCCGTCAGGTGCTTGTCGTTGGCCTCCTCCGCCACGGACAGGATGTCGGTCTGCGCACCACAAGTTACACACACATTAAATAACGAGCATCGCGCTGGAATACATTCTACGCTTGAATCGAATGTGTGAAAACATCATCATTATCGCAGGTTTATAAGTGCCCGGTTAATGGCAATAGGCTCGCCACCTATTACATTGGGACCTAAACATAAACTGGCGAAATGTGGGTGCTAGCACCTCTGCCTACCCCTTCGGGGATATAGGCGTGAGTTTATGTATATGTTATGTTATGTAAAAACATTTGAAATTGTGTTCATCGATGTGGCGCACTTTCGCACTAACGTGTGTCGCGTTACGGTACTGTAGGGCTACAGTTTATCGCTATTTTGAACTTCGAAATTCAGTATTGCAGTCCAGCTGTTCACTTGGCACCAGGGATATATGCTCCAAAAGCCCTCTGCATTCATACTTTGAACCTTTTTAGTAACAATTTATACTTTCATTTCTTCTCATAATAATAAATATTAAATATTCAACGACATTCTACAAAGCGCTTTCTAGAAGTAGGCATAGCTTGTATTATGGGTTCCAGAACGCGGATAAACATACTTATTTACTTTTTTTTGTTGTAAATACATACATATTATACATAGAAACACCCAGACCAATGCAAATAGACATATTCATGCATACAACTATTTGAACTACTGAGCGGGAATCGAACCCCCCCCCTTGTCGTAGCAGTCGAAGGCACTACCGCTACGCCACAGAGGCCGTCATAATATGTTCATATCATGATCGCTGTGAATACATTTACAGAATTATACAAACTATAATATAGCGACGCATCTCTGTAATAATTACCTTGGCTAAGGTAGAGATAGCCGTCCCGTAGTAATCATGATTGATCTTGAATATTTCAGCTATTATCTCAGCCAGGCGGCCTTGCGTGCTATTCGCCTCGTCCACTACGTTGTACGTCTGTTTGTTGGCGTCAGGTTTCGTGCCCAGCGCCCATATCACGCGGCAGACGTCCCTGACGTGGACAGTGTTCATCTTGAGGTCTGGTGTCCACAGAAGTTTCATGGTCTCGTTGAGATGTTTGTAGATACCGCCGTATAGGAGACGTGGTGCTGTGTAATTAATTATATGGGTAATTAATATATGTATATATTACGACTTATGTTAGTGTGGATAATCTTCAGATTAGCCGGTTAATTTTAAGTTTATCTAAGAGGAGCGAAAAGTATCAGTTTCACCTATTTTTAACCGGTTATTTTAATTCAATTAAATTTTTTAGCATTTTGTATGCTTACTTTTTTCTAAAGATTTAGATCGGAAAAAGAGAACATCTAGGACGGGACTTGAACCCGCGACCAGTCCCTTACAGGGGGAATGCTCTGACCAACTGAGCCACCTAGACATGTCCCAGATATTCAAAATTCTCCGATATATCATATACGTCTTAAGGCGACGTTGGAGCAATCTACCGTGATTCTTGAAACAATGAATAACTTTACAATCATTTTTAAACATTGTTTTTTTTTTGATGACTCCGCCTAATTAATTCAATTAAATGCTTAAAAATTTCTAGATGTTCTCTTTTTCCGGTTATTTTAAGTTAAGCCGAAGCCTGCTGGTTAAAAATATATTAGTTAAATGAAACAGCTTGTGGCACCTGAACCCGGGACCTCTCGATCGTAAGGTCGACTCCTTAACCACTAAGCTACCGACGCTAGTTGTCTTCTAATATAAAAATACTATTATTATTTCAAGAGAACTCACTCAAACTCCTTCTATCACCGATTCCGTACACTATCGCTGGCCTGATGATGGTGTAGTTCAGCTCTGACGCCATACTCTTCAGCTCCTCCTCCACCTTGGCTTTCATCCGACCTTCCACCGTCCACGGTTCTACGGGGCAGTCTTCCTTTTGAGGCTAGAATGCAACAAGTATGTCTTGAAATAAAAATGTTGACGATTGATTGACGCTTATTGACGGACGAGGTCTCGGGGTCTGGAGGTCAGACTGCAGTTGCTCCCATAAAAGCCGTGTAAGCTACATCGAAAGGAAGAGAAAGAAGTAAGAGAACCCAAGGCTCCGAGTTGAAAGCCTCGGATGTCAATGGGAACAACGCTAACCTATACATATAAATAAAATTGGAGTGTCTGTTTGTAATATTGAAATAACCGTTTTTAGGGTTCCGTTGCCAAATGGCAAAAACGGAACCCTTATAGATTCGACATGTCTGTCTGTCTGTCCGTCCGTATGTCACAGCCACTTTTTTCTGAAACCATAAGAACTATGCTGTTGAAACTTGGTAAGTAGATGTAATCTGTGAACCGCATTACGATTTTCACACAAAAATAGAAAAAAAAACAATAAATTTTGGAGGTTCCCCATACTTAGAATGACTGGTTAATTTAAGAAAAAAATTAGGGTACCGCGCAAAAGAACCAAAGCCATAAAAATCGAAATCCACGCGGACGAAGTCGCGGGCACAGCTAGTAATTATTATTTATGTGTATTATGTATTTGTTATATTTAAACTACAATTAGTACGCCAAGCAACTACCGCTCAATCTTCGACCGTTGCCTGGTAGAAATCGCTTCAAACTATAAGGTCGCGCTGTACTGCTTCCGTAGCCTTTAAGATTATAATACTTAAGTATGTTACGTTTGCCTGGTGTCCTGGTGTAGAATAAAGTAAGTATATCTATAAATATACTTTTATAGCAAATAAAATTGGAGTGTCTGTTTGTAATATTGAAATAATCGTTTTTACTACATGTATATGAATATATATACGGTACGTACACCAAAATAACATTTTTAGGGATTTTCTTTAGAAAAGCCCTATTGCTATCGAGTTGTCGTCGACGTCGTCGTTGCCAATTTTCTGTCACGGTTTTGGGTATGAAGGAGATGAGCTATCGAGTTGCTGTTTTCGGTAATAGATTCGTGCTGGGGTGAACCATTGCAAGATAAAGAAAAAATCAGAAAAAAATAATAATCGCAAAATCGAAAATCCCTTGTATTCGGCTGAGCTCGTCTCAGGAATTCAACTTGTTTTTGTGTTTATTATTGTCGGACAAGGTTTGTATGGAAGAAAAATTTAAGAAAGTCCACGGGTAAGCTCCTATCATTGCAGCGGGGCGAAGCCAATCGCATCTAGTAATAAATAAAAACAAGTTGAATTCCTGAGACGAGCTCAACCGAATACAAGGGATTTTCGATTTTGCGGGGGTTTTTTTTTTGCGATTTTTTCTTTATCTTGCAATGGTTCACCCCAGCACGAATCTATTACCGACAACACACAACTCGATAGCTCATCTCCTTCATACCCAAAACCGTGACAGAAAATTGGCAACGACGACGTCGACGACAACTCGATAGCAATAGGACTTTTCTAAAGAAAATCCCTAAAAATAAAAATAGATTTATATTTTCAACCTATTTAAAAATGTAATTAATTTAGAAAATATACATATTTGTGGAGGCCATCATAATAGCGATGAATAACAATGAAATTTCAATAAATGCTTCCTCAGTGGACAAAATAATGTGTTTATTTTTAATACCCGAAACCCTTTTTTTGTCAAAAAAAGAAGCGTCCGATTTACATTTGAAAGTTCAATGTGCTCGTTTCCCTCGATACCCGTCGAGCAACCTGTGACGTCAGAATGACGTAACATTTTAAATGTCACACCAGAGGACTAGTTCACGAGGCTCGAGAGGAAGCTAGCGCCCTTTTTCTTATCACAGAATATATTTTTAACTTTCGAAGTCTTTAGTACATTTTAACATTTGGTAAAATCCATATAAATATGATATAGCGTAACATATATACTGCCAGTGGGGACGTCGTTTGACCAGACGGGTGATCAGCCCTTCTATGTGGGGCCATTTCACCCATTTCCCCTATAACGACTGTCATACATATTCGTATGGCAACCGGGACCGACATCTTAACGTGCTCTCCGAGGCACCACCAGACCAATGCAAATACTCATATTCATGCATACAAATATTTGCACTGAGCGGGGATCGAACCCACGCCTCCTGCGTAACATACTCACGCCTTTCTCACTCCGGAGTAGGCAGAGACAACAGCCCGCAATATGCTTCTGTTTTCACACACTTCACGAGCTTCAAGTAGCATATGTTTTCATACATTAACGCATGTTTTTTTTAAAATATATTTAGGACACGTCAATTAGACTTCACCTCGCCTGATGGTAAGCTGAAGGTAAAGTCTCAGGAAAGAGGGATACCATTACATACACGTACCAGACGGCCTCATCAGAAGAGGATTATCATCGCAGCACCGCGTGACACCCACCGGTCCCACTAGTGCTGCGACCACAATCCCCCTGCCCGGCTATGCACTTGCTGACCCCTGAACGCAATCAAACCGAAATTGGATTACTAGGGAGGGTTTTTCGCAATGGTTCACGGTGGTACCCACCCAGCCCAATTTTGTGACAAATTTGTGTCATCAAATTTCTACCATGTATGTATCTGAAGGTATTCTTAGTAACACACGTGTTGCCTTATTCCTATAATCGCGTGTCCTTTAAGCGGGGCGTGATAAAGCATCTAATGTTTAGAATAAGTTAGACTATAGTAACATTTCAACACAATGTAAGGATTGTGAACCCACTCCTAACACAAGCAATTTAGCTTAGCTGGAGGGGTTAGGGGGAATATTAATAATTTCGGTTACTAATATTCAAAAAAATAAAAATAGTTAAGAAAAAACAAAAAATGAGGCCGTCGAACTGAGAACCACCATTGTACCATTATTTGTATTTGCAATGGTGACCCTACTTTCTGACAATCTTCCCCTTTAGCGTATCATCGGTCGAGCTGGAGTTATATTGACGTGACCATAATAAAATAAATGTTTTATCTAAAGAAAGCTAGTAACATGGAATTATTAATATTCTCGGGAAGCCTTACAGCTAAGTTGCTTGTGTGTAACTGGCACGGCCAGTTGGCGAAATGTTTGTTTGATTGCTACCTCGGGGGTCGCCAGTTCGATTCCCGTTCAGTGCAAATATTTGCATTGCTAAGGGTGTTTCTATGAAGTTATAATGTATGCAAAAGAAAATGTATCTAAATATGTTTATCCGCATTCTAGAATCCATATCATAAGCTATTTAAGCTAAGCTTACTTTGAGCCTATATAGCGCTTATTATGCAGTGTTTCGTAGAATATTACTATTATCGGGAGTGCAAAATTATACCTCTGCCTCATTTAGTTTCGAGTATAAAAAAATAAAAATAGTTTTAATCTTTCTGGCAAATCTCACCTTGTCATTACTGTACATCTGTCCACTAGAAATTTCGACCAGCCGTGGTACTTTCAGATTGGCGCACTGCTTGGCCACGGTAACGCTGAGGGTGTAAATGCCCTCATTGTATACCGCCTCTGTCCTCCCGACCCTGGTTTCGCCTGCGCAGTTGACCACCATGCCCCAAGGGGCGTCGTCGACCGGCTCCAGGGCTGATGCACATGATTCTGTAAATAACAATTTACGTAATACGTAAGGTATGAAAGCGTAGGCAATGTTTTCGTCTCGCGGCATTAAAGGAGAAAGTCAGTTTCGGGCCTGGAACGACCGAACTCAGATATTTTATGTGAGGAATATGGGACCTAGAAGCGAGAGCCCTTGCGTCGTTGTACCAATGGCGCAAGAATAGGCGCTGGAGCGGGCCCATAGGCCGGAGCCCCGAGAAATCAGGACATGGAGGGTGCGACTTGAGCCTCCAAGGTGGGGGGAAACCACCATAGCGGCGGTGAGGCCGATCATGAAGGAGTGGTTGGAGAGGCACCACGGTAACCTCTCCTACCGGTTGTGCCAGATAGTTACCGGACACGGGTGCTTCGGTAAATATCTGTGGTGAGAACGCCGCAGACTCGTCTACGCCCGGGACTACCGACCTCCATGATCGGGGCCTGAGGACGGCAGTTGGCTGACTCGCCGTCCTTACAGAAGCAAGCCGTGGCGGAGGCGTGTGTGTCCTACACACGCCTGCCAACTCACCGACGCGGGTTCAAACTCGACCCCACCAGGCGAGGCCGCGGTGGCGGCCAAAGTCCGCCGGTAACCCTGGGGTTATCCTTTCGAGGGCTTAACCGCCCGGCAATGGACACTTGGGGAGGACACCGTGTGGTTTTAGTCGGTCCGATTCCGACAGGCCCACCCCATCGTTGGCACCGATGGTGTGAAGCCCGTGGGGGTTTCCACACGCTAAAAAAAAAGGAATTAAATATCGAAATTCTGCAGTTTCGTGGTTAGACTAACATCCCAACTAATGAGAAAGGATTGGAGAAAGATGATTATTGGGCTGCGGCCCACGTAGCGTTATCTAGCTTGGTCGGAGTCTTAGGTACTCCACGAGTCAAATATTCTTATTTATATCAGGCAACGTAAGCTGGTGTTTAAATTATAAACATGTAAAACATTTATTATCGCGCTAACACCCTCAAGTATTTAATTATGAATAGAATGGATAGGTGTACCTATCCAATAATAAACTATGAGTAAAACAAACCATAATAAATTATAATGAGTCACAAAAATATACAGCAATTCAATAACCCGAGATACAGGAAAAAATAGTAAGTAGGTGCTTACAGGACTTTAAGGCAACTTATTAGGTACACAAACATGAGGCAGCCGATAACAATAGTCGGTGAATGGTTGATTATTACATTCGTTTATATGTGGTATTGTTAACTAATTGGTTTCGCCGCCTATTGTCGACGCCATTTTCATAAAGGAGAATTCAACACATACACACAACACAAGTTATAACTGAGAACCACTAAGATTTTCAGAGCCCACGCCAACCTTGTCTGAAAGCGGGTACAACTGCTGATTGACGGGTCTCAGGGTCACAAGCTCTCGTAAAAGCTAAAATAAAACAAAGAGTTGTAGGAGAGGAGCAAGCGGGATCTAAAGCTAAGATGATGATGAGTTTGAATCCAACACACGAAGTTTAAAGATTTTTTTGTTACCTTAATTAAGAAGTGATACAACCGATTCCTAAACTAAGGAATATAAAACTGAAGACCTTCGTTAGCATGGAAACTAGTGTCGCCTTTCTATTGTTATTTATTAGCTGTTCTGATCCCATAGATTTAAATCGGAAAAAGAGAACATCTAGGAAGGGACTTGAACTCGCGACCAGTCCCTTACAGGGGGAATGCTCTGACCAACTGAGCTACCTAGATACGTTTCGGATATTCGAAATTCTCCGATATATTATATATGTCTCGGGGCGACGCTGGAGCCATCTACCATGTTCTGATCTCGTTACCGTAATTCATGGGAGCCTATTTCTGGGATAAAAAGAAGCCTATGTCTGTTTGTACGAGCATTCGCCGCCAGAGTAGCTCTGTTTTTATTTTGTAATTTTTTCTTTTGTATTTGTACTTTTTTTTTTGTGCGGAAATCCCTTCGGCCCCGCCGGCCAGCGGGGGCGGTTATGTCGGGCTTGAACCGACTAAAACCGCACGCCGTCTCGGGTCTACAGACGCCGGGGTGTTACCGATAGAGCATATCCCTCGCACTCCGACTAACCCTGGGCCATTCGCAGTGTCCCTCTGATAAGAGCAGAGGGGTACCTGGATCGACCACCCTCCCCGTGGGCGGTGCAGGCCCGCCATACCCCGACCCCCTCGTGCAATGGGATCAGCTGGCCCTGTAAAGGGCCGGTTGGTCAGACTCTTGGCCGTTTACGTTGACGCCAGCTACTCCAGAGGAGCAATCAATGATGCGTCATCGCCCACGTTGCCCAGGGTTCACCAAACTTGGAGGTCCCCAACCAAGCACCCCCCTTTGTATTTGTACCTAATCCGCAATAAAAACACTTTTCTTTCTTTCTTATTCCGAACTATAGTCTATCTCCATATCTAATTTTACCCAGATTCGGTTAGCCGGTAGAACTTGATTGAGTAACAAACATCCAAACATCTTTACAAACTTTCAAATTTATGATATTAGGATATAATAGGATCAATTAAATGACTAGTTCATTGTTTCCGTTAGTTCGTAAGAATTTCGGCAGATGGCTCCAGCGCCGCCCCAGGATGTATGTATATATGTGAAATTTTGACTTCCCAGGACGTGTTCAAGTAGCTCAGTTGGTCAGAGTAGTCCACCTAGACAGGGAATAGTCGCGGGTTCAAGTCTCGTTCTGGATGTTTTTATCTTTCCGATTTAAATTCATAAGTTACATACCAGCATAAAAAATACGGACTTTAATTACCAACACTGAGCCCTTATTAGCATTGACCAATAGTGGAACGAGTTTGGTTTCAATATTTGGCAGTTTCTTATAGGTTAACCAATTGAAATCTACCGAACTACTCACTTTATGACTGTGGTTAAACACAGTTTTCAAACTGAATAATGTTTTTGGACGCTTATCGTACGGATGTCAAGCTCGATGGAGCCTTATTGAATTATTCTACCGTAGACACGTAACTAAGTTAATAATTCCCCGGTTCATACAAGGGTGCCACTTTGCGTCGTAATGATATTTCAATATCCGCCTCATTTTATTTACTTGTCAAAGGTGCACTTTCACAAGTAAATTCGTTAGTATTGATTTGCGCTTATTTGTGAACGAACTTGGGTTCCAGGTCGGGAGAATTATTTAGTTTTGCCGTCAGGAAGTTAAAAATGGCACTGAGTAGCGGAAGTAGGTTGGTGAGAGTTTATTCCCAAATGTTCCTACTTTAATCTGAAGTATCAATAACATGGTAAAGTACATTATCGTTGAACGAGTCATATTATGGTTTCTACTACTGACTTCTATACTATTATAAAATTGTAAGTTAGTTGTTATTGTACATTGGAGTTATTTAGAAAAAATACTGGGTTATGTTAAATGAGTACAGAAAAATATGTTTTGGCAATTTTGTCTGTTCGCGATGGACGCAAAAACTACTGAACGGATTTTGATGCTATTAGAAAGATTTTGGTCCGATTTAACATCTGTCGTATATCTGAATACAATTGGATAAGTAGAACCGGAGATATGAACAAAAAACGATAACCGACGTCAGCGCGGGCGGAGCCGCGGGCATCAGGTAGTCATTTTATATAGAGCTTGATCTAATCCAAACTTTACGAGCCATTTTCATTGGAGGACATTTCGTATTCAGGTAACGATTATTGATACGACACTGACTATTATAAATGCGAAAGTTGTAATGAATGTGTGTTACGCAATCACGCCAGATCGGCAGAACGGGTCTACGGGTATTTTTTTTGTTTTTTTTTACGTGATGAAATCCCTTCGGATGCCAGCGGGGGTGGTTATGTCGTGTATCGACTAAAACCGCACGGTGTCCTCCCCAAGTGTCCGTTGCCGGGCACCCCGGGTAAGCCCTCGAAAGGATAACCCCAGGGTCGGCTGAACGGGTCTGGATGAAAGTTTGCACAGAGATAGATTATAGTTTAAGTTTGGAATAGCACATAGGCTTTTTATTTCGGGAAGAGATTCCTGTGGGTTGCGGGTTCAGAATCAGTATTTCGCGCTGGCAGAGTCGTGGGCAATAGCTAGTTTCTAGATTCTTGGTTTTGTTTGTAATAGTTTTCTTTTTTTTTTGCAATAAAGAATATTTGTAACAGAAATTACTAGTATCCCCCTAACCCCTTCAGCTAAGCTTAATTGCTTGAGTAAGGAGTGGGTTCACGTCGGAAGTGTAATGGCCAGGATTCAAACCCGGGACCTTTCGATCGTAGTGTCGACTCCTTAACCACTAAGCTACCGATGTTTCTATAGGTAATTGGCTTTGATTGTAATAGTTATTAAGTTGTTATATTTTAAAATTTAATGTGTCCTTGTCAACATCAAGTAAGTCGCTATAAAATAGCTAGGCCGCATTCCGCATCGCCTCTATTCTCCGCATCGATTTTTCCGCATCTTTCTATTTAGCAGAGGACACTGGAGAGACGGTAAAAGGAAGGAGCGAACTACACACCATTTGCAGGCTAGCGCGAAGTGGTGTGCAAGTTTCTATGGTTACCCTATTTTTTTCATTAGACCGGGACCTCGTTCTACTAACTATGCGACTGAATGTTTTACCGAGGAGGGAGAATTCAAAGTTTTGGATTATTATTTATCCGTTTGTCCACCTGATTAGCTGAGAGCACATTGAGAAACGAAACGCAGGGGGTACGCTGTCTCATGAGGATGCTTCTGGACTGAAAGACATGGTCTATCTAGGACAGAATGCTGCTCGGTCCAACCTGTAACTTTGTCTGGTAAGGGATAGATTATACTTGATGAAGGAATCGTAATATAAGTTATTTATAACATGTTTGGTAGACTACTGTTTTAATATTACTTACAAGGATAATAATATTTATCCTGGTTATTAATAACACTTAGGTCCTTCAGTCACTATTGTTGTGACAAATAGGTAAAATCTAGGCAAATAACAAAACGCAACTAATAATTATTTAATTACCCATTTCTGTGCGTCTTAGATTTACGTCTAAGAACTCAAAATCTAGCAAAGCTTTTTTAAACGACTTTGAAATGGAGATGGTTCTATGTCATCTGTATCTATTTTTTTATGTATGTTCACCGATATTTTCATCGTTTAAAAACTGATTTAAAAAAAATATTTTTGCCTTGAGTTTGGTTTAGCTACAAGTTGGTCCCATATAAATTTTATTGAAATTGGACCTTGAACTCCGGAGATACAGCAGAAAACTCCGCTAAATCAAACAGAAAAGTCTTGTTTTTCATTATAATCAAATCTATTATTATAATTCAGTTATTTTGCACTTTTCAGTGTTTTTTTGTTTGTTGTCTGTCTTTTTATGAAAAATGTGACGTAGCAAACAAGAAGACATCCAATCAGATGGTCATCGGTTACCGTGGCTTATGAACGCTTACAACAACAGAAAAAGAAGAATGAGAATTTAAAAAAAATCGAAAATGAATTGATTTTCCGGCTCCTCACACAAACAGCATCAATTGCAGCATACTGAAACGTAGGTCGATATTCAGCGGGTGAATCTTTAAAATGTTTTGCGGAACTTATTTACTAACTTAGGTGACTATATAATTTTCCAGCCCTCAACATCACGTCTAGGCACATAGGGAAAGTCCTTCGCAGGGCACGCCGCAATAGGCCCATCATGGAAGATTGGCTAGAGAGGCGACACGGAAGCCTCTCGTACCGACTGACGCAGGTGATCTCCGGTAAGGGGAGCTTCAGGGACCACCTGCATCGGATCAGGAAGGAGCCAACGTCTGAGTGCCGTGACTGCGACGCGAGCGAGGTCTCGGGGCTACACACGCTGGTAGATTGGCCGGCGTGGGAGGTGCCGAGGAGTGACCTCGTGGCAGCCATCGGGGTGGGATTCCTCTCGCTCGGCAGCAAGATTGCGGTAATGGAGCGGAGCGCGAGCACGTGGGCCACCGCCGCACCGCCTCCTTCTGCGAGCATGTAATGCTCGAGAAGGAGGTGGCGGAGAGAGCCCGGGAGAGATTTAGAACTCTCCCGGCCCGCCGAGCCCGCAACATGCTCGCCGCGCGTCGCAGGCGAGTCAGGCGCCAGAGGTTGCTTAACGACCTCCGTCCGCCATGAGCGCATGCTTAGGGGTGGCAGGTGAGGCCCCCTGTCACCCCGACAGAAGCAGGGCCGGGCGGCGGGGTGACTAGCACCCTCTCCCCCTTCCGGGGCAAGATGGGGACACCGTGGCTCCCAAACCCGAGGGGGCCATCTCGAAACCGGAGATGGCCCTGGGTCAGTCAATGTGCGAAATGCCCGGCGTCTGAAGACTCGAGGTGTAAGGCGGCGTGCCGTTTTAGTCGGTTCAAGCCCGACATGACCACCCCCGCTGGCCCGGGGGCATCCGAGGGGATTTCCGAACGAAAAAAAGAAAAAAAGGCGCATAGCGAAAGTGGGAAAGCGACTCCATGCTATCAAGACAAGTGAAATGTAGGTATTTACTTAAAAATACAGCTACAATATTCTTGTCGGACGTAATTTGCGGTCTAGTGCACACATTAACATTTATAACACTTTTTATATTTATTAAACAACGGGTTTACGCGAATATAAGACTGCTGTACTGCTGCATGCTTTTGTTTACTGAGGATTAAGTGCAATGGATACTCGGACATGATATTCAAACTGTCAGAAATCAAAAGCCTTAGAATGTAGAGCATTCGCCGGCATTTGTGCAAAAAGACTCATTTTCGCAAACCCATTTCTACAACGCCATATCATCGAAGTGCTCTTTAACCGATGGGCCACTTCATCGAATAGCCATATGTACAAACTCCTATATCACCAATAGTATATAATAGCCTGATACGGATAGATTAGGTTAGAAGGGTGTGGCGGGAGCCTCGCAGTCACCTGCCCCATACCATTTGTGTTAGGTTACTTTAGATACAGCATGAAGAAATAATGTACTATCGTCGATATGGGCGTTTGGACATGGGGCTATTCGATGAAATGGCCCATCGATTGGCTAAATAGCTCTTCGATGATTTGGTGTTGTAGAAATAGGCTTCACGAAATTCTTTTTCGAAAATTCGTAAGTACGAGACCCGCAAGGACTCAATGAGAGTTCATTAGTCACTTACGTCAAAAGTTATACATATTCATGATCGTCGGCACCGATGGGGTGAAGCCCGAGGGGATTTCGACAAGTATAAAAAAAAAGGGAGGCCTATGTTCAGCAGTGGACTTCCTACGGCTTATATGATGATTATTCATGAGAGACTCTTTATTTTGAATTTTCTACGCGGCTCCTATTGTTATGCTTATGTTATGACTTTTCTGACACATTCAGACGCTGTACTGCAATTATACGCTAATTGTGGCGTAATACAAAATGATTCACACTATACCGGACTATTTCACACATTAAGTTAAGCCACACCGGGTCACAAAAAGTAAGTTTTGAATGACTGTGTCCACATAAGTAAATATAGGTATGGGCAAAAGTCTTGACAATCTAGTAATCTAGTTGCGCCGCAGTACCCATTTTTTTAAATCTCTTTTGTGGGAAGAGCGGGATGCGGCTGCGCCCGGCGTAAGCGCAACAATTTACTGTTGAACTGCAAAAAGAAGTAGGGCTCTACCTGGTTGGGAATACTTCAGGTTTAAATTCCTCAAGATTCTCGGAAAATAACGTACAGTAGTAGGTTTTGGAAGACCTAGCCTTTTGCGGCTAGCCAACGTTACACAAATAATTAGGGTCTATGCTAATTGTATAACTTATATATATTTTGATGGTGTCCAAATTGTCAGTAAAAATAATATGAAAATCAATAAAAATAGAATAGATATTTAAAAAATTGAATAACCCGCTGTAGCTAAAAAGACCGAAACAAGTTTAACAGCAGGCGTACCATTAATTATTTTCGGTTTGTGATTTGCAAATGGGTAACGCCTGCTATTTAACTTCTTTCGGTCTTTTTAGGAGCAGTCTGGTTATTTTATTTTTTAATTATTTATCTTTATTTGTTGGTTTTTTAGTTCACAACACAAACGAAAACTGGACTTAATATAAAACCTCCGCTTGTTGTAAGCTCCGTAAACGCTTTAGTTTTAATTAAAATATAGTCATGATACACCATTTGAAATCCTCATGAGAAACCCTTTAATTTAATTTGATACCCATATTGCGCCTCACAGTCATCGTGTTGTTTTTTTTTCGTGTCACCTATTTAAGGACGCTTAGGTTATCAAGACCAATCTAACGATATGCTAATTAAACAAATCCGTACATGAGTTTGGAAGATATGAGATAACAAGGAATGCATACAATACATGCATACAAGATACGCGTGAACAACAAAAATAAGCCTTCTTGGCAATAAAAAGTGTCAATTTGGACAAGTGTCCCTAGAAGATTTGTGCCCCTCAGCTTCACGGCGGGTAGCTCATCACTACATAGTATAAAACAAAGTCGCTTTCTCTGTCCCTATATCCCTATGTATACTTAAATCTTTAAAACTACGCAACGGATTTTGATGCGGTTTTTTTTTATAGATAGAGTGATTGAAGAGGAAGGTTTATATGTATAATAACATCCATTGCACCCGTGCGAAGCCGGAGCGGGTCGCTAGTTTTACAATAAAAGAAAACGTTTATTTTCACCTATCCATGCATCCTTGATTCAGTATGGGTTTTGGTCCCATACAACAAATATTACGTATATCTTGTTTTTATCTCTTGTTGGCTCCTTATATTCTGGGCACAGATCTGTCCAGTCTAACATCCAGCATACGAAGAAAAAATTTTCTTGCAGGATCCAAATTTTTTGTTTCAATTATCTCGGGAGAAATAAGTACCTTACTTGCATGAAGAGATGTACGTGGGCAATGTGGCCATGTGGAAGCTAGCTATAAAAGTAATTTTACAACCTAATTAGCTTGGGTAGAATAGGTAAGTGTGCCAGCTGCGCACGCATTTACGACCATGTAAGTAATATATACTTACTACTTAAAAATAATTGCGTCCGCGATAACAAGCGAGACTCACTAGGACAGAAGCAAAAGAGAGATGTTTAGAAATGGCTTTAGAGTACGGCCACTACACTCTATGACACCATGGTCGATCGACGCACACCTTAATCTGATTATTTGTAGTGCTCTGGACACCGTTGGCATTCCAACCAACATCATTCACTATTTGACCAAACCTAAAAAGCTCAGTTTTTTTTCTGTGTGGAAATTTAGAGCCGAGGGTAGATTAGAGACCAAGAGAAGATTATGTAGAGCTATCTCTCCATCGCACATAATACTGACAGTTTTACCTTTATAGAGTAATTAAAGCAGTTTGTGTTTATAAAATATCAAAATTCTAACCACGGTTTTAGCTACTCTAAAAATATATCTAGCTGTAGAGGTGCGTTGTGCAATTGAGTTTTTCGTTATTTAGTCATAACTATAACACTACAGTAAAGATAATTTTTAAACATGACAAAACTGTGTATAATAAAATGCATGCACGCAACGATAGCATGCATGACGGAATAATTAATGTATAAGTACTAGATTTATGAGGTGATAATTAAAAAAATATGTGCGCGTTGTTAACCAAAGCGTTATTACGTAATAGTGCAATGGCCAGTCATTATACCGACCTACCTTCATGAGTGAGCCCCGACATCGAATTTGTATATTACAGAATAGAACTAGAGCCTGGCCTAGAGTCAGGGTCTATGGAGGTCTTCCAAGGTCTCCACGGTCTCAGCCAACCTCACCTTCAAGCCGGTATACTTGCTAATTAACGACGAAGCTCTGGAGCAGGGTTTCCTGTAGAGATTGGGTAGTCGGACGGCAGTAACTCTCAAGGTAAGCCACAAGCAGCCAAAGCGTGGCAAGGCGTGACAAGGCGAGCTTCTAAGTGCAAGCTTAGGATGCAATCGGGATTAACGCTGGGGTGATGAACTACTGGGTAGTGGGTACTGAGTATTGGGGTGCTTGTTTGGGGACCTCCACGCGGTGCACCCTGGGCAACGGAGACAGCAGCGCCTCTCTCCTAGGGCGGGAGAGACGCTGCCGCCTACGGCCAACTCCGACCGAGGCGAGGACGGCTCTGTTGAGGGCTGTTCGGAAGCTTTCCGCGTGTCCCTCTGATTAGCAGATGGCACAGTGGAGAGCAAGTAAGGGGGCTATCTCGAAACCGGAGATGGCCCAGGCTCAGTCGGGGTGCGAGGGATATGCTCTATGGGTAACCTTACACCGGCGTCTTAAGACCCGAGACGGTGTGCGGTTTTAGTCGGTTCAAGCCCGACATAACCGCCCCCGCTGGCCGGCGGGGGGTTATCCGAAGGGATTTCCGCACGAAAAAAAAAAGGTACTGAGTATTATCATGTAGTCTCAAGCGAAATAGAAGTCAACTACCGGCAATCGGCCATACCACCATCATTGAAGGATGAGAGCGGGAGCCTTACCAGGGATCAGAAAATGGTAGAAAATTTGTGTGTCTGGCAATTTGAAAAATCCTTCGTTATAGAACCGGCTACACTTATCCCAGATTCCTCGAACTGAACAGTCTATAGAGTCACTGATATTTACCTCAGATATAGTAACTAAAACCTTGACAACATTTAGTGATTGTACCTCGATGGGACCGGATGCTTTGCCTTCAATATCATTGAAACAATGCAGCCATGTTCTTGCTCACCAACTAGCACACATTATGAACCTGTCACTGAAAACTACCTCAAAACTGGAAGCAAGCCGCTGCGACACCTATATATAAAAAGCGGCCAAGTGCGAGTCGGACTCGCCCATGAAGGGTTCCGTAGCAGCAAGTAACATAATAATGCATTTCTTATAAATTTTATATTTGAGTTGATTGAATGAAAGGTAAAATCTCGTTCAAACCAATTTTCGGTGGAAGTTTACATGGTAATCTACATCATATATTTTTTTTTTGTTTTATCATTCTCTTATTTTAAAAGTTGGGGTGGCACATTTTACTACTTTGGAAGTGTCTCTCGCGCCAACTATTCAGTTTAAAGAAAAATGATATTAGAAACCTCAATATCATTTTGGAAGACCTATCCATAGATACAAATGGCTTTGATGAAAAAAATATTTTATTGTTTTTTTTTCTAATTTTGTGTGAAAATCTTAATGCGGTTCACAGCATACATCTACTCACGAAGTTTCAACAGTATAGTTCTTATAGTTTCGGAAAAAAGTGGCTGTGACATACGGATGGACAGACAGACAGACATGACGAATCTATAAGGGTTCCGTTTTTTGCCATTTGGCAACGGAACCCTAACAATAGACTGGACATACATTATTTTAGGTATTACGGAATGTTACAATCATTTTTAAATGATTAATTTTGATGATTGATGTTATGGCTATGATGTGACAGCTTTCAAACTTGTTTCGGTCTTTTTAGGGCAGTCGGGTTTTTTGATTCTTTTAATTAATAATTTTATAATATATATATACAATATATGTATATATATATATACATTTATATGTTATATATATTTTTTTAATAACATACATTTTAGTGCCGAAAATCCGACATTTTGTTTTTTTTTATGATTTTGATATACCCAGTAGCACTCTCACAGTAAATACGAATCTAACGACACCTCTCAAGCTAAAATCCATGGAGCCGTTCAGGCTGCATAGCGTGCCAGACAATTATACATAAATAGTCTCGAAAAACATAACCCTTTTTTTTTAAGTGCGGAAATCCCTTCGGATACCCCCCCGCCGGCCAGCGCGGGCGGTTATGTCGTGCATCGACTAAAACCGCACGGTGTCCTGCCCAAATGACCATTGCTGGGCACCCCGGGTAAGCCCTCGAAAGGATAACCCCAGGGTAAAATGGTTATCTAAAGCCCCTCAGCGAGTTAATTACCTAATCTGCGTTGGCGCTTAGGGTTGTCACGTTTATTTTTCGTTAAATATGTACTCGTATACGTAAATACGTATTATGAGCAGCACTAGATTTTTTAAGCCCCGACGCCAAAACGACGGGGTGTTATAAGTTTGACGTGTCTGTCTATGGCATCGTAGCTCCTGAACGGATGAACCGATTTTGATTTTGTTTTTTTTTTATTTGAAAGGTGAATTATTCGGATGGCGGATTACATTTATTTTTTCACTACTCCCTCAGTGTGGGTATCAAATAAAAGGGCTTGACTAGTAGAATACTATACACTATAACAAATTTGAAATACGCCATCTTGTATTTCCACGCCACCACAAAATGACGAATTACCTTCTTTTTTTCACAACTCTCTCGATATGGGTATCAAATTAAAAGGCTTGACTAGCAGAATACTATACACTATGACAAATTTCAAATCCAAGATGGCCGCCACTACAAAATAGCGAATTACCTTCATTTTTTTTCACAACTTCCTCAATATGGGTATCAAATGAAAGGGCTTGAACAGTAGAATAATGTGCAATATAACAGATTTCAAATCCAAAATGACTGCCGCCACAAAACGACGGATTTCAATTTTTTTCACAACTTCCTCAATATGGATATTGAATGAAAGAGCTTGACTAATAAAATATAGATATGAAATAATAAAAATAGAACAAAAAAGGTATGAACGTGAATCCGTATAAAAAGAAAAAAAATGAAATTATGACCCTACTACGTAAGTACTTATAACGTTTTAATAAATTTATGCAATTTCCTAACGTAAATACTAAATATTGAAAAGGCCTTTTATGAACATACCTCATTATTTTATTTATATAATTTATAGATAATAAAATAAATATTTCATTATCGTCTATATGTAATAAACCGCCAAATGAAAATAAACTGCGCTAATCAAATGAAATCCAGTGGGAGAAGGCGATTTTTTTTTATCGTGCGGAAATTCCTTCGGATACCCCGCCGGCTTGAACCGACTAAAACCGCACGCCGTCTCGGCTCTACAGACGCCGGGGTGTAAGGTTGCCCATAGAGCATGTCCCTCGCACCACGACTGACCCTGGGCCATCTCCGATTTCGAGATGGCCCCCTTGTGTTTCTACGCTATGAGAACGTGCACGATCTCACTCACAGTACGGCCCAAACTGCGACCGTCGTATGTTACCTTATATTTTGCTAATATGTGTGAGTGGCAGCTCGTGCCTATACGGCGCCCGGCGCGCGCTCACACATTTAAACCGGCAGCGGCCCATTTCTATGAAGATAACCTACTGCTTATACTGTGGCATTATCCTCTGGCGCAGTCGGGTAAAAGAAAGGTATTTGTTAAGGTAAAAAATAACGAATACCTATGCGGTATTCGTTATTTTTTCAAAGGTTAAGCCTTCGAGGCGAAAGTCACCTTGTTTGTCTAATAGTTTATTTTGCATTCTTTATCAGGCATCTGACCTTGAGATTTCTTTCTTTACCAATATTGGTTTAGTCTGTTTGGTGTTTCTATTAACTTAGTCACGGAAAAAGAATGTATAGGGATCAAAACTAGAACAGAAAACATTCTTATCATATTAACGGTGATGCCGGTTGAGGCTTTGACATCGGAGCTTAGGTTCCCGCTTCCTTGATTTATTCTGGCAATGGTCTCACTGCCACGAATGCCCAAGATCGTGTGAAGTGAAGGAGGAGAAGCCGGATTGGCAAGTTGGCGATAACGATTTATTTCGGCTATTACGGGAGTGTCGTCTGAACTCCCAACGTCCGTGGTGGAACGGCAGATGTAACTGTTAGCAGGCGAGGTTTCCTTGGTCGTTTGGAATAGTTATAATAGAATTAAGACCATTGGCGAACACTAGTGTTTAACATTCGTTTACGCTGAAACGGCTGGATGGATTACAGTGAAACATGGCATTCTGTTATAAATAAATAAATTGGTCTGGTGTTTGTATGTATTTATCCGCATGTACACAAGACTGTATCTTTATCGGCAATCTACAATTGAGACTTGGATGACTGTGAATCGCAGGCCGTAGCTAGTATGACAATATGTTCGAATGGAAATGAATCATCTTCTGATAACATATCGCACATGCTACCAGAGAGAGACTGATAGCATTTATATGTCAGGAGGATAATAAATTAATTGAGATAAAGGAATTAATATTGCATACAATATATGTTACATATTGTTGACAGATTAATTGATGGCAATGTTACCTCCTTATGTCAAACTGCACATAAATGTCAGATTGCCCAATAGTCTTTCCTGTAATAAGCACAGAGATTTCTTCAACCAATCCTCAATTCTGGTTGCATCCAAAGATTGCACTTTAATGTGTAGGGTCGGCTCTCCCACTCTTCCTCTGCATTAATGTTCTACTAACTGCGCGCCCTGGTGCAATTATAGCACCTAATATTATTTTTTCATACAAATCTTGTCCTGACAATAACGAACACAAAATAAGAATTATCCTATTTGGTGCAGTCATTCTGAAGTATGGGCGATTCATTTTTATTTATATAGATTTTGGCATTTAACTGACTGTTTTACCTCCAACCCCGAGAGGAAAGACAGCGTCAGAACCTTTTTTTTTACCACCCCGCCGGCCAGGTTATGTTGGGCTTGAACCGACTAAAACCGCACGCCGTTTCGGGTCTTCAGATCATAGTAGATAGGATGTAAGGTTGCCCATAAGGCATTTCCCTCGCATCCCGACTGATCCTGGGCCATCTCCGGTTTCGAGATGGCCCCCTCGGGTTTGGAAACCACGGTGTCCTGTCTTGCCCCGGAAAGATAGGGGGGGGGGGGCTAGTCGCCCAACCGTCCCGGCCTACTTTGGCCTGCTGCGCATTGGAAGATATGTTTAAGACGCTGGACTGGAAAGGCAAGGGCATAAATATAAACGGCGACTACATCTCACACTGCGATTCGCTGATGACATAGTCTTAATGGCGGAGTCGCTAAAGGAGCTAACCCGGATGCTGGACGGCCTAGCTTGAGCCTCGCGACGCATCGGTCTTGGCATGAATTTGGATAAAACCCATTATCAATGGCCACATAGATCCAGGACCGGTCGTCGGGGATGGCCACATTCTTGAAATTGTTTCTGAGTACACTTACCTCGGGCAGATTGTGCAGTTAGGTAAAAAGAGAAGGAGAAGGAGGCCAAGAGTAGGATCCAGCTAGTCTGGGCAGCGTTTGGGAAACTACGTCGAGTCTTCTCGTCATCCATACCGCAGTGTTTGAAAACGAAAGTTTTCAATCAGTGCGTCCTACCCGTAATTACCTACGGAGCTGAGACGTGGACACTCACGGTAGGGCTGGTACACCAGTTCAAAGTAGCTCAGCGAGCTATGGAAAGAGCTATGCTCAGAGTTTCTCTGAAGGATAGGATTCGTATATAGATAGATTCGTACGAATACATCCGACAGAGAACCAAGGTTATCGACATAGCTCAAAGAATTAGCAAGCTGAAGTCGCAGTAGGCCGGCCATATCTCGCGAAGAACCGACAACCGCTGGGGTAAACGTGTTCTTGAGTGGAGGCCTTGACTCGGCAAACGTAGTGTAGGACGCCCTCCGGCCAGGTGGGATGACGATCTGCGAAAGACTGCGGGCAGATGCTGGATGCGGCAAGCTGAACACAGGGCGCTATGGCGCTCATTAAGGGAGACCTATGTCCAGCAGTGGACTAGAATAGGTTGATGATGATGAGGAATCAAACCCGATACAGTACATACTTGATGATTTAGTGAGTTTTTATTAGTGTTTTTAGTGCTCACGTAATGTCTATTGTGGTTTACTGACCCTTCTAAACAATATTATGAGACATGGCTGCTGACCACATAATAATATTTGATGTAATTTCAATAACATTTACAAGATATAACAAACATAAGATGTTATAACAAATGAATATAATAAACAGGACCTAGTATCAGATGACATATAATGTCATAACTACATTTGACTAACTTTATGAATGTGTTTTGATTGGGTCTTCCTAGTCACCTTTTTATGGCAAGTCATATCACAAGCCAAAAAAAAAAGATGGACTTTATAGTCAATGCAATGGGTTAGCCCATTGTGCAAAAGAATAGTTGGCAGAATAAATTAATTATGGGTAGACGATAACATAGGAACTGCGGGTAATGAACTCTAGGCATTCGCAGACAGAATTGAAAAAATATAGTGGAGGCTTTTAATCAATAGGGGTCTGTTTCTATAGTTACTAATTAGTTATTTATGCAACTGTGGTATAATGAGGGGTATTAAAACATGAATGTGGGTTTATCACACGAAGCGAAGCTGAGTGTGATAATAGTATCACATGAGTGTTTTAATACCTAATTATACAGTTGCATACAAGACTTTATCTACACCCATGATAAACTACTAATACATCTTCAGAGAATGATGTACGGCCCCTTGATATTTTCCAATTCATGAAATCTTGGTACGCCTTTTCATACTGTTTTCTAGATTTTTCCGGTAGTAATTTTTTAGAAATGTCCTTTGCTGCATTCTAAATGTCTGGAGGTGTGTTATCAAAACTTGAATCGCTCATTTTCGTAAGTAAACAAAACAATTTGCAAAAATAATAGCGAAGAAAAATAGCGGGAATTCGAATTGAACGAATAAGCTTTAATTTTTTTTTACGGCGCGCCGCCGCTGTGGTCGTGCAATGCAACACGCGTGAATGACAGTTATTTTTTTGAAACTCGAGCGGTAAGAATTTGGCTGTCTGATGAGTAACCCTTTGCGCGGAAGAGATTGAAAAAGCGAAAGGAGTGTTATTATGAAATTTCATACAACATTATAACACCCGTTCGGATGATATTATGGTTATTAGGACATTGGATGTATTAATGTTGGCAATAAGCTAACTGTTTCAGAATCTTTTATAGAGGATTTAAAGCATGGGTGTAGATAAATGTACTTAATCTAACACTAAAATAAGGAAACTTACTAAATAAATAAATAAATAAAATTTGGAACATTATGAAATGAAATAAAAGCTTTATTATTTTTAATATTAGTCACATGTTTACGCAACAATTTTTTATCTCGGTTCTCAATAGAGCACCACTTAGCAACACCTACATACTATAATACTGTAACTGCGTATCATAATCATCATCATCATCATCATATCAGCCGTATGAAGTCCACTGCTGAACATAGGCCTCCCACTCACTCGACTACCATTTGTATGTCCAACTTTAATTAGTCAAATGTTGTATTATACATATGGAGTGTTGATGTATGTATTAATAAAAAAGAAGCCATGCTTATATTGATAAACCTCATCAGTGATTAACAGATAGTCTATCATATAGGTATATTTTCATAATCACAGATGGTAAAATGCCACTGTGAAATATGATAAAGTCCATGTAAACTCTCATACCAGTTTGAACAGAGATTTAATTGAAATAAAACAATTTTTAATGAATTCTATTGCAATTTATTTGATGTGATGTTATTTTATATTTTACATCAATGTAAAATATAAAATAACATCAAATAAATTGCTATAGAATCCGTTAAAAATAGTCTTATTTCAATGTGTGACATTCATGTAAAATTTCGACAATATCACAGAGATTTTATCTTATCTGTGTTTATTTTGTAGTCCTTATTAAAACTATATGTATTAATGTATGATATATAGTTGGGACAGATTACAGTTTAGGATTTGTTACATCCTTTGTTGATGGAAACCAGTATCTATTAAATGTAACCGGGACACAAGTCAATTGTTACATGTATGGAATCAGTTTGTCATTTTTAAAACACATATAAAAATGCAATTATAATTATATTGTATTGCATGTTAGTATACCAACAATTCAAAGTTTTTAAGTGTGGTTAAAATTTAGGATGTGTTGAGCGGTACTTGCTTGCACAGTATAAGGAAGGATAGAAAAACACCTTCAATCTTGAAGGTGTTTTTCTTAGATATGAATAGTCAAAAGTTTCGAAAACTCTTTTAATTAATTAAATAGGAATTAAAATTTATTTTAGAATACTTGAGAATTGCATATAACTTTAAATAAAAGTATACAGACAAAACTGGTGTACTTACTCGCATTTATAAGGTTTGCGCTCTTATATTCAACACGGGAATCTTCAAAAATTTTACTGTGTGTTGGATTTAGAAAAGCCAACTGCGGTGGAGTTTTGTCCACAATGCGAAGTCCGCTCACCAAGTCGTTAGATATCAAATATTCCACGAGGTTCCGGCCAATGAAACCGCACCCTGAATCAAAATCACACGGTCATTTGTAAAAGTATCTTCGCTGTCCTGATGACTAACACTTGAGACCGTTACGAAAAATAAAAAAAAGCACGTCACTGTTGTACAAGCTTATCGAGATCAAAATCGTAGTTATTTTAAATGAATTAAAGAGTGACTGTTAACGATAATAAATATCAATTACCTCCTAAAACCACAACTCGTGGTTTTGAATTGTTACCGGCACAATCAGACATTTCGCTAACCGTTTCACAAAAATGAATGACAGTTGAGGTTGAGGATTTGACTTGACAGATCCGTATTTTCTTTTTTAAAGATTTATTGGCAACTGGATACAAAGTCCTTAATGCCTAACTTAATAATAAAAAATACATTTTACAGACTATTGACTGTTGACAGGTATGAGCTGTCCGTTGGCATCTTTTTTCATAAATCTTTTTGTTGGAATATGAGTAGATTTATTCTGGCAACACTGAACCTTTAACTGTTGGTTCTGCACTGCGAGTGTGATGATGTCATGTTTTTGATTATGAATGTTAAATCTGTTAAAATCATTGAGAAAGAGTAATAAAACACTTTTAAATTGAAGAAATCTTTATTATATAATAACATGGTAGCTGAGAGTGGTTGTATTTTGTAAAAATTGTTTGGAGATTGCGAAGAAAATTTTGTTTAAAAAATATGGCGGAACAGAAGACCGTGCCCGAAACAAAGGCCGAAACAAATTGCCCAGAGGAACTAGGACGTATACCAATATTTGATGGTAAAGAATATGAGTGTTGGAAAATACGTTTAAATGTTGTACTTTCATTGAAAAAATGCAAAGACGTTGTCACGAGAAAAAAATTGAGGTCGGATGGTGACGAGTGGGACGAGAAGGATCTAAGGGCGGTGAACATAATTTATAGCGCTATATCGAACAACCAACTACAATTCATTAGAGAAGAAACAACGGCATACGATATAATTAAAAAATTTGACGAAATGTATTTGAAACAATCTACAGCGTTACAGATATGTATAAGAAACAAACTGGAAAAATTAAGGTTAAAAGATTTTGAAAATTCAGATAATTTTTTCATTCAATTTGAAAAATCAATAAACGAATTGAAGAGTGCAGGAGCTAATATCACAGAAAAAGAAAAATTAAGTTATATGATAAAAATGTTACCAAGTTCACTAAGTTACATAGGAGATTTAATTGATGTTTTGCAAGATAATGAACAGACTGTCGAGTATGTGAAAAGTAAAATTAAAATGGCCGAGATAAAAGAAAAAGAAGAAGGATTTAAAACAAATACAAATGTATTCAAGACGGAAAGGAAACAAGGAAAGACATGCTACAGGTGTGGAGGTTATGGACATCTTATAGCGCAGTGTACTAATAAATCAAACAATTCATGGAGACAGAGAGGTGCACAACAGCCAGGAGGTGGATCACAGCCAGGTGGATCACAGCCAGGAGGTGAAATGCAAGGTGGTGGATTTTCTCAGCAACAGCAGTATAGACAATCTCGTGGTGGTTATAATAGGGGTCGTGGTGCGAGTCAGCAGCGAGGAAATTGGCACCAACAGAGACATTTTCAAGGACAGAGTGGTGGTAAATCGAGTGGTTTCTACACGGAGGTGAAAACTTCAAACGAATCGGACATTGAGGTAAATTCTTGTGATTCTAAGATAGATTGGTTACTTGATAGTGGATGCTCTGACCACATAATTAATAATGATTCATATTTTTATGAGTGTGTTGATCTCAAACAACCCGTTAATGTTAAAGTGGGTGACGGGAGAATTCTTAAAGCAACTAAAGTAGGTACTGTATTACACGAATTCAAAGTAAATGGTGAATATGTTACAAATAAGATGTCTAATGTATTTTTTGTAAAAGAGATGGATAAAAATCTAATAAGCTATGGTAAAGTTACTAATAAAAATAAAATTGTGTCATTCGGAAATACTTCTAAAATATATGATTGTAACAGAGATTTAGTGGCAGTAGCATATAAAGTTAATGATATGTATCACATGACAAGTGAAATTGTTTATCCAGAAGTTAATGTATCTAGGAAGTGTAATATGACATCAAAAGAGAAATTGCACAGGACGTTAGGCCATGTTAATTTTAATTATTTAAAAACTATGTGTAATAAACAAATCCTGGATGGTTTACCAAAAGATATAGAATCTGAATATATGAAGTGTGGCATATGTGTAGAAAATAAAATGCATAATTTACCTTTTGAGAATGACAGAACTAGGGCAAAAGAAATATTGGAAATTATTCATACAGATTTAAATGGTCCGCATCAAACTACAGGTTTAAATGGTGAGAAATATTTTTTATCTTTTATAGACGATTATAGTAAGGTAGCAAAAGTGTTTGTAATAAATACGAAAGATGAAGTGTGTGAATGTTTTATTGACTATGTGAATTCAGTTGAAAGTAAGACTGGAAAGAGAGTGAAAAGATTACGATGTGACAATGGTAGAGAATATATTAACAAGGATATATTTAGATTTGCTAGAGAAAAGGGAATCTACATTGAACCATGTCCACCATATGTTCACGAATTAAATGGTACAGCAGAAAAATATAACAGGGATATAATGGATATGGCAAGGTGTTTAATGGCAGAAGCTAATGTACATAGGAGATTCTGGCCTGAAGTTATTAAAACAGCAGCTTATTTGAAAAACAGGATTATTACTAATACTGTTGAAAGGAATAAAACACCTTTTGAAATAATGTTTGGTGAGAAACCAAGTGTGAAACATCTAAAACTGTATGGAAGTAAAGTTTATGTTAGAGTGCCTGAGGTGAAAAGAAACTCAAAATGGGATCGAAAAGCAAAGTTAGGAATTTTATTGGGATATGAAAGTGTAGGGTACAGAGTTTTGATAAATAATAAAATAATAGTAGCGAGGCATGTTGATATTGTGGAAGAAGGTACGGATGTTATAGGATTGGAAGAGGTACGAGAAGAAGAGAAAGATTTGCATTTTGTTGTTGAGAATGTGAATGATCAAAGTGAATGCGACAGTATTGTGCAAGGTGAAAATGAAAATTTTGGTGAGAACTTTGAAAATCAAAATGAAAACATGGAGATAAGAAAGTCTACTAGAGAGAGACGAAAACCTGTAAAATTAAGGGATGAAAATTTTGTATATAATAACATTGTATATGTAAACTATGTGAATGCTGAAAGTCCAGTAAGCTATGAAGATGCTATGAATAGTGATGAATCAGGTAAATGGAAGTGTGCTATGGATAAAGAAATGAATAGTTTAGTTAAAAATGAAACATGGGAATTATGTGAAAAACCGGTAGGTAAAAAGACTTTAGATTTGAAATGGGTATACACAAAAAAGGCAGATGATGTGTACAAGGCTAGGATTGTGGTTAGAGGATATCAACAGAATGATTTAATTGATGATATTTATTCACCAGTGGCTAGAATGCAGACATTAAAAATTTTATTATCTTATTGTTGTCTTAATAATATGTTTATTAGACAGTTGGATGTAGAAACAGCATTTTTAAACGGACATGTCAAATCAGAGGTGTATGTCAAACAACCACAAGGTTATGAAGATGGTACCAATAGAGCATTGAAACTAGTTAAAGCACTGTACGGACTAAGAGAAAGCCCAAGAGCGTGGTATGAGTGTTTTGATAAATATTTGAAAGATTTAAACTTTATAAGAAGTGAAAATGATTGCTGCTTATATACACTAAATGATAAAAATAATAAAAACAATGCCTATATAATATTATTTGTCGATGACATTTTGATTTGTTGCAAGGATAAGGTAAAGTTAAGTTATATTAAGAATTTATTATTTAAGAGGTTCCAAATGAAAGATTTAGGTGAAATAAACACATACTTAGGTATTGATATAAACTATAACCAGAATGAAGGGAAAATGACTTTAAGTCAAAGTGATTACATTTTGTCATTAGCTAAGAAATACAATATTGAAAATTCTAAATTGTACTCTACTCCAATGGAACTAAATTTAAAATTGTGTCAAGCAAACTCTTGTAATGATAACATCAAGTATAGAAATTTGATAGGAGCACTTTTGTATATAAGTTCTGGAACTAGACCTGATATAAGTTTCTGTGTTAACTACTTAAGCAGATTTCAGAATTGTTATGATAACACACATTATAAATATGCTCTGAGAGTTTTAAAGTATCTGTATCTGACTAAAGATTTAAAATTAACTTTTTCTAAACATTTAAATTCTGAAATTTTAGAATGTTATGTAGATGCCGATTGGGCAGGTGATATAACAGACAGGAAGTCAACTACTGGATATATCATTAAAATGTATGGAAATGTAATTTTTTGGAAGTCAAAGAAACAAAACGGTGTAGCTAGATCGTCAACTGCAGCTGAATATGTTGCTTTGTCTGATTGTGTAAATGAGTTGAGATTAGTGAAGGATATTTTAAAGGATTTTGACATTGAGATTTGTAAACCAATAAAAATATATGAGGATAATTCTGGTGCGATAAATATTGCTAAGTTTGGCAATTTTACAAAAAATTCAAAGTATATTGAAACACATTATCATTTTGTTAATGAAAATTATATTAATAAAGTAATAGATATTGTAAAAGTTAGTTCAGAGAATAATGTTGCAGACATTTTGACTAAAGCCTTGGGTCGTTGTAAATTTGAGAAATTCAGAAGTTTGTTAAATGTTATATAATTGTATTTGATTGTCAGAATAAATTTAAGGAGGTGTGTTGGAATATGAGTAGATTTATTCTGGCAACACTGAACCTTTAACTGTTGGTTCTGCACTGCGAGTGTGATGATGTCATGTTTTTGATTATGAATGTTAAATCTGTTAAAATCATTGAGAAAGAGTAATAAAACACTTTTAAATTGAAGAAATCTTTATTATATAATAACACTTTTGATAGAAATTACGTCTGAATCGCATGTAATATTTTTATAAATGTCTTTGTCAGTTATATCAGTAGGTACAAATTTTATTATCCCGCGCCATCATCCCAGCTCACCTTGTGGAGAACCACAAGGTGAGCTGGGATGATGTCGCGTAATTTATATTTATTTAAAGAGCTGTCTTCTTTTAAAAAGTTGTTCGCCGCTGCGGCCTTCTGGAAAGTGACTCCAACTTTGAACGCATTTATGCGATAAACACTTGTTACGCCTTTTATGTTGTCGACAAATAGTTGGGTGAGCTTTATCGGGTTTCTATTGCCAAGTATTTCTATTTCTTTCGATTCAACGGATACCGTGTAATCAACGGCACTTTTTTCCAAAATTAGACGAGTGTAATTGGTCTTCAAATATATTTTGTACTTATCTTTGCTGGTGTTGGTTTCACGCTTCCGTTTTCAGTCACTGCTTGCTTCAGCCTCTCACCAATATGAGTTTATTTATTAGGTTTATATCCAATATTAAAATTTATTTTAAGAGACGATTCAAAAAGCGCGCCTTCGTTTTGACTTCCCGCCAAAAAGTCCTGAATTACATACGGAAGTAGAAGGATATGTAATATAATAATATGTAATAATGTGTAAAAATGTGTGCTCGGACCCCCGAAGTATTGCCCCTAGTGTTTCGACCCGCAACGGCTCAAACATGCAAGAGTCTGGCACAGCTCGCTTCTTTCCAAGCTTCCGGCCTATGGTCTGCCTACTCGATTGTGCAATTGGGTTACCAGCTTCCTGCATGAGCGCAGCATCCGAGTTCTCTGTGACGGCCGAGCTTCAGAGTTCATGCAGGTTAATGCTGGCGTACCTCAGGGGTCCGTCCTATCACCCACTCTCTTTCTTCTGCATATCAATGACATGCTGTCTACTGGCAGCATTAATTGTAATGCAGACGATAGCACTCTGCATGGGGGATACTACGGACACCCTGCGGCCAAGCGGACCGATATTGAGGAAAACAGACGACAACTTGTCACTGAGCTCGACCAGGTCCTGACCCGCATTTCTCAATGGGGGTCTGAGAACTTGGTCGAGTTCAATGCCAAGAAAACACAAGCGTCCGCGTTCACAGCCAAAGTATCCTCCTTCCTTCCTCTTCCAACTCATTAGAACACACCGCTACCACTGCAAGACCACCTTAACATGCTCGGAATGGACGTTCGCTGCAAACTGAACAATAAAAACTACATCGAGAGCGTCATCAAAACAGCTTCACGAAAACTCGAAGTTCTGAACAGGGTGAGACGGTTTTTCACGCCTGAGCAGCGGTGTCTTTTGTACAAGACACAAATTCGCCCCTGCGTGGAATACTGCTCTCATCTCTGGGACGGCTCCGCAAAGTACTTATTAGACGCTCTCGACAGATTGCAGCGGCGTGCCATCCGTATCATTGGGAGTCCAGAGATTACCAACAGCCTGGAACCTCTGCAGCTGCGTAGAGACATTGCCTCTCTGGCTGTATTTTACCGCCTCTACCACGGCGAGTGTTCTGACGAGCTCTTTCAACTGATCCCACCTTCTCCATTTCGATCCAGAACAACACGTGCTGGACTGCGATGCCATCCGCACACGGTGGAAACCATTCAGTCCCGAACTCAGCGGTTCGGTGCTTCCTTTCGTTGTCGCATGATAAAGAGCTGGAATGCTCTGCCCGCGCACGTGTTTCCTTCTTCTTACAATCCCGGGTTCTTCAAGCGGGGCGTGAAAAAGCATCTTTTGAGGCCGTCAAGGTAGGGGCTACCATTTTGGGATCGTCAGCATCAGGGATGGTGGCCCATATCTTCTGGACTTCACCCTAGCTTCTCACCATCCAGCGGGGTGCAGTCAATCTGACTATGTATATTATTATATTTAAGCTGTTTAGGAGTCTGCGCAAATGCCGCCATAGCACAAGCGTAAGCCCGTCGTACTTGGAAAATGAGAAGGTTCAAAGATGTCGACACATCTTCCCTAGACATCTTCCAAGGCATCAAGGACATACCGTGTGGTGTCTTGCCATAGTACCGCACCAAATCAACTGGCTCATGCACAGCTGGAACTTCGGCAATGACCAGAGCCAGGTGTATAAAATAAAATTTTTGTAAATTGAATTATATAAGAACCACTATTTATTGCTGTATAACTAAAACAGAGAAGTTAATCATCAGTCAGGAGAATCTTAAACGGTTTACACGTTGAGCTCTGATCTGAGGAATTCCATCAACATGTAATCTTTACCGTTTGCTGGTCTTCTTGCATATGAATACGGGTAGTTTGGTTATTTACACTGATACCAGTTGTCAGATGTAGGTGGAGTTGTAACTTCGGGCCGTCACTGTACAATACCCGAAGAACACTGGATATTGTCTTCGACTGTTGATTAGACTGATTAGTTATACGACTGATTTTGGGTATTTACGAGAGCCGGAGCACTCTTCAGACTAAATACTCGCAATACTGCCAGCTAATATTGATAAACTTCCAGATACTGCCGATGACTTAAAACATTAACACATTCTGCCAGTGACATTTGGTCACACTGTACGGAACCCGGGCTCCAAGGCCAACTTGAATCGCATAAATCGCTAGAAGGATGATTGCTTAGAAAGTTACACAGTACAGCCGCATTCGTTATTCAAAAAACTGCCATTTAATTGGCAGGGCGGGATTGTAGTTGGAGCGGAAATGAGACTATGGTCGTAGCCAGGGTTGTGTTGGGGATTGAAACCCCTTAAAATTTAGAATATTAACTGCAAATCAACCTTTTTTTTTAGTTTTCAGATGGATAGAAAATAAATCATTTCATGCGCATTTTTATTGTTTTGATTTCCTAACCTTTCCCTCGAAACTTATACCCTCCCCCCGAAATATATCCCCCCTCCTTCCAAAACTGAAACATGAAATAAGACCAAAGTAGTAAGGGATACTTTATTTAGTTGGTTATAGTAGGTAAACTACAGTCTTATTCTATTAAATACACTTATTCTTAAATAATGAGGTTTTATTATTTCTTTCTATTGTCGACTTCTGTTGGGTTTGATATCAGGAGGCAAGAAAGTTGCTATTATCAATCCAGCTGAAACAAAGAATTATATAGGTATAAGTGTAATTGGGGTGCTTGGTTGGGGACCTCCACGCGGTGCACCCTGGGCAACGGAGACAGCAGCGCCTCTCTTCTAGGGCGGGAGAGACGCTACCGCCTAAGGACAACTCCGACCGAGGCGAGGACGGCCCTGTTGAGGGCTGTTCGGAAGCTTTCCACGTGTCCCTCTAATTAGCAGATGGCAAAGTGGAGAGCAAGTAAGGGGGCCATCTCGAAACCGGAATGAATGAATGGCCCAGGGTCAGTCGGGGTGCGAGGGATATGCTCTATGGGTAATCTTACACCCCGGCGTCTTAAGACCCGAGACGGCGTGCGGTTTTGGTCGGTTCAGGCCCGACATAGCCGCCCCCGCTGGCGACCGGGGGGGGGGGGGAGTATCCGAAGAGATTTCCGCACGAAAAAAAAAAAGGTATAGGTGTAATTAAATTACTTGATGGAAGATGGAATTGTTTGCACCGTACGAGGGTGGCACCTCAGCCCTGCACGTGTTACTCTCTGCAGGAAATGGGAGCTGGGAGTGGGGCTAATTGCAAGAGTTCATATCGAAATACTCGCCATGGAAGCGGCGGTAAAATACTGTAGTGCTAAAGAGACAATGTCTCTATGCAACTGTAAAGGCTCATGTATGTTTGTGACCCCATGACTCCAATAATGTGGACTGTCGGGAGCATCTAATAAGGTACTGTGCGAAGCCATCCCAAAGATGAGAACAGCGCTAGTATTTCCAGCAAGACCGAATCTGTGTCTTGTACAGCAGACACTGCCACCCGGCCTGAAAAAGCTGTCGTCTCATCTTGTTAAAGACTCTGATTTTACGCGAAACAGTTTTGAAGATGCTCTCTATGTAGTTTTTTTTTGTTCAGTTTGCAGCGAATATCCATACCGAGACTATAACTTATCTAGATATTTTAAGGTAGGTACTACTTGTTATTATTGTATTGAATTGAAATTCGTCGATAGTACTTACAAATAACTAGAATTACATATCCACTGATCATTAGCGTACAATGATTAGCCAGAAGATTTGCGATCAGTTGCACACTAAAGAAGCCGAAGCCACGGGCAACTACGACCGACAGACACGTTGCCATACCCCTGCAAAAAGAGAGTTATTGGCCATTTAAGACAGTATATCCCATTTAAGACAGACGTCTTAACTGAGAAAAATGATATGATACAAACCTTAAATGTGTAGGATTCAGCTCCACCAAATAGGTGTTAACATTGCCCAATATGAGACAAACATATAGAAACAAGTAGAATAGGACTATGCTTAAGAACGGGATTCTAATAAACAGCAACAGGACACCACACGTTGCTGTTAAGGTGAACACCATAAGTGTTGTGAACTTTTTGCCCAGAGGAATCACTATAAAAGTTAGTAGTATAGAACAGAATGTTGATCCAATAGAGTAGCACATTACTGCGTAGAGTGTGAACGGTTCGATGGTGTGGTCGCAGTCTATTGAATCCTAGAAATAAAATAATGTATAATACAATATATATATAAACAAGAAAATAGAATAATGTATAATGGGGTGAAATATTATGAGCTACAAAGAAACAGAGATCTTCGGATGGCCACTGTTTCTCTTAGATAGGTTTCTATTGAGAAATAATTAAGAAGAAACAAACTATTGCATCGTTTATTTCAGTAATACCCGCACAGTATACTAGGTATTTAAAAAAATATGCTCTCTTGTGCAACATACAACTTATCATAGCAAGAAAAGTAATAGACAAGAAAAGGATTTAGACATTAATATTTAGAACGATATAGTGCCTCAGGGTGGGATACGAAATTCAAATCACTTTTAATTACACTCGCAGCAAACAGCTATCAGAATTTATAAGTTTAGGAACTTCTATGTATAACTATTTTATCCTCTGAGAAACTCGTAACTCATAGTACACTTACAATTTTATTAACGCTAGCACTTCGGCTTGCCACTTCACAGAAGGAACTACCTGAATTATCTTCGCCCATAAAAAACGCATTCGACATTGTAGGGACCCACATCGTGAATCCTGTAGAACTGTAATGTTTAAGAGGTATTAATTTTTACTTATCCGAGTAAAAACTTTATGAGCACATTTTATTTTTACTTCGATAACCTTACGTCATATAAGCACATAACAGCAAATAGTAGAGTATGACAGAGTTCTTCAAGAGCGGTGGCTTGAATATAGGCGCGGTTTGGTTCCACATTTTCTTGAATAAAGATGTCTCAGTTTTGGTCACTATAATCTCGTCTAGGTATACGTGCTTGACCTATAAATATCAGCATTGTATCGTAAATGTGATTTAAAATACAAAGTCATTATTATAATGGTCGATACATGATATCCTGGTGAAATTACCGTTAATGTTACAGTTGAGACACTGGCACTTGGCCTTACAAGTATATTCAGGAAGAAATAGTTTAAACTTTTTTCGTATCATTGGAATAATTATTCTCAGCGGTAGCTCTAGCCCTTGTTCAGGGTAGAGTGTAGGTAAACAGTTTATAGCATTACATTGTTTATAGCTTTTTGGCACCCCCTGCGGCGCCGATTCTTCAATACATCTATATTATTTTATAATTTAGTCTCAATTTTATAGTATTTTAATAGTACTAAAACTCACCAAATAAGCATTCTTACTTTGCCCAGTGTTCCATTGGAAAATATCTTGCAATATCAGGAGCGCCTCGTCGTTTTTACTTTTACTCAGAAGGAATTTGGGGCTCTCTTTTAAAAACAACAGATATAAAACTCCAATTGCGCCAGGTAAGCTGATTATTTGCATAAGTAATCTCCAAGGTCTATACTCCATGCTCAACAAGGGAATTTCCCAGTGGAAGGTTAATTTGAAGACTGGTACACCGAAAGCTAACAAAGAAATAGATTTTTAGTTAGGTCCTGACTTTTCTAACCTGTTGGAACTCTAATAGATTTAACTTCCTATTAATAGCTGAAGCGTATTGAGAATACATCATTTGGTATAAGGTATCAATTAATTAGCTTATTGCAGTCTACTGTTGGATATAGCACCCGATCTTCGGCCTTTCGCATATAGTCTTAGAAATGTTTCAAAGTTACGAGTACTCACAGCTTATAAAGCACTGCATAAACATAGTGACGGTGGCCATGATGATGATGAATCGGCTACGGTTCTTTTCAGGAATACTTTCCGCCATCAGCACGAATGCCGCTGCGTTCGCTGCTGATGTGCTAGAAGTAAAGTCTTGTACTAAGTTTCTTACACACTCATGTGAAGGTTGGGTTTTTTGAATTCGCTGTTAGCGCCTTTTGTTGCTGCTTAAAGAGAATTCTTCGTTTGGAAATATTTTTAAAGATTTGCTGTAAGGGATGTTACCTTATGATTTTAGCGGAAGATTTTAGGTAGATTGGGAGGGGGGGGGAGGGAGCGCTAGCAGAAGTTAAGTGCTGACGCATCGCAAAGAAGAGTAGGTACTCCGTAAACGCCCGAGGGGGCCATCTCGAAACCGGAGATGGCCCAGGGTCAGTCGGGGTGCGAGGGATATGCTCTATGGGCAACCTTACACTCCGGCGTCTGCAGACCCGAGACGGCGTGCGGTTTTAGTCGGTTCAAGCCCGACATAACCGTCCCCGCTGGCCGGCGCAGGGGTATCCGAGGGGATTTCCGCACGAAAAAAAAAAAAAAAAAAAAAAAAAAGGTACTCCGTAAACGTACGTCAAGTCTCAGTTACTGTCACAGTCATCATTGGTCGTCACGTGATGGACACAGCACATAAGCGGTGAATCCATCGAAGACCAAGAAGAGTTTTCGTTTATATTGATATAGGGTATCGCAAGAATTTGAGAACGTCCTTTGTGTCTTACACAGAATACTTACAACGTGGCTGAGAAGAACTTCAGCACCGCCAGACTCTTATAACCAGGTGCCATGCTGGCAGCAATGTTCAGCACAAAACCAATCGGCATAGCAATCATAAGGGCTTTGTGGCGTCCTATCGTGTCAGCCGCTAAGCCCCAGCCGTATGACGATAACATTACACCTGTAAAGAGATGCAGGTCATACAGGGCAATTATTAAGAGAGGAAGTGCACGGTGAACTTTGTGAGTTACTGCTGCCTTCTGGTATATTAGCTTAATAATATCGTTTCTAACGTACCAACATGATGGCCTTTTATAGCAACGAAGTGATTTTTCTCCAACACAACGAGTGGACCCTCTAAACAGGTAATTACGTTATCATCCAATTCACAAATCACACCTAGCAACAGCCTCCCGAGTGCCACAGCCTGTCTATACCCAAGACTACCAACCTCGTCAGTCGGCGGACTCGTCGTCCTTACAGAAGCAGGCCAAGACGGAGCCGTGTCGTGTGTGTCCTACACAAGCCTGCCAACTCATTGAAGCGGGATAAAACCCGGCCCCGTAGGTGAGGCCGCGATGGTGGTCAAAGTCCGCCAGTAACCCAAGGGACTCGGGGTACTCGGCAATAGACACTTGGGGAGGACACCGTATGGTTTTAGTCAGTTCGATTCCGACACACCCATCTCATCGTTGGCACCGATGGGGTGGAGCTCGTTGGGATTTTCACAGGTAAAAAAGGGCTAAATAACGAGTGAACACCCAGCGTGTCGTTTATTCGTCACCACCGATGACGTGATGCGAGTGGTAGTCAAAATCATCTTAGGTTTGATCTCGGTTGCATCCGAGGCCTTCACACTTCTACCAATCAAATCAATACTTACCAATCAAAGGCACAGCCGACAGGAGCCCCTGCTCTGCAGTGTCCAACGACATGTCGCAGGCTAAAGCAGGCATAACTACGCTGAAGCCGAAGATGTCCGTGTACATCGCCATGATGAGAAAGGAGCAGGCTGCCAGCATGTGTATATTGTATCTCCCGAAACCTGTACGGTAACTTACTGTGTAGGGATATTTTTTTATAAAGCTGTATAGCTACTCTGAATTGGAGAGGCAGTTTTTTGGGTTAACCATCGCTATAAGACGTTTGAAGGGATTCATAAACTATGCTTTACTTAATCATTAACAGAAGACAAGAAATAAAATATCTTAGAAATGCATTAAAATTACTTTAAACTTTCCCTTTCTGTCTTTTGTACGTATATTTATACTTAAGTAATTAGAAATTCGGCAAAGAGAGAGAGAGATAAATAAATAAATATTGTAGGACATAGTACACAACGCCATCTAGACCCATACTAAGCAGAGCTTGTCATATGGGTTCTGGAATGCGGATAAACATACTTAAATACTTTTTTTTTGTAAATAAATCCATATTATACATAGAAACACCCAGATCAATGCAAATATACATATTTTGCACTGAGCGGGAATCGAACCCGCGACCTCTGGCTTAGTAGTCGAACGCACTACCGCTACGCCACAGAGGTCGTGATATTTGTGAAATTAATAACTAATAGTACATTGTTACCCTAGGGGTTCGCAGTCTGCGGCGAGGACGCCGCAGACTCATCTACGCCCGGGACTACCGACCTCCATGATCGGGGCCTGAGGACGGCAGTTGGCCGACTCGCCGTTCTTACAGAAGCAGGCCGTGGCGGAGGCGTGTCGCGTGTGCCCTACACACGCCTGCCAACTCACCGAAGCGGGATAAAACCCGACCCCACCAGGCGAGGCCGCGGTGGCGGCCAAAGTCCGCCGGCAACCCTGGGGTTATCCTTTCGAGGGCTTACCCGGGGTGCCCGGCAACGGACACTTGGGGAGGACACCGTGCGGTTTTAGTCGAGACACGACATAACCACCCCCGCTGGCCAGCGGGGGGGTATCCGAAGGGATTTCCGCACGTAAAAAAAAAAAAAAAAGGGGTGAAAGTAACTTATTTAGTCCCGAGACGAGGTTTATATAGTCAATAGTTCGAGGGACTAAATAAGTCTTTAACCCGAGGTAAACACTGTGCTTTTCATTACGAATACAAGGAAAGTAAAAATAAAAACATGAATTAGCTAAAGAAAAAATGAGTAAAAATGAGTAAAACCTTTAAATCGAAAAACAAATGAAGATCAATTGCCGCTTTTCCGCCTATTTTGTTTGTTTTTTTTTCTGTGGCCGGCCAGCTATTCAGCCATTATTTTTCATTTTCATCATTGAAAAAATGGTAAATATTTTGCCCAAATCTATGTTATTTCGAGGAAATTGTTGAAACTAAACTAAAGTAAAGTTCCTTAATAATTAAATAATTCCTTAATCAATACTTAACTTTATTTTATTTCAATTTTACATCGCGCTGTAATTGAGTGGCTGTATAGAAAGTTGGTACATGGTTGGTACATTAAAAATTGTGAAAATAGAATTAGTTTTTTTAAATAATTTGACAGCTGTCAGTTGAAAGCGATTCTCCCTAGGGATGAAAAGTATTACTTTCATCCCGCTCCTCAGGCAACTTCAGACCTACTTTCAGAGTATGAGTAATGAAAAATAAAATGATAATGTTGCGTAGAAAAAAGAATGTCAATTGGTAGCCAATCACTTTGCGAACAATGTAGACCATCTTCACAACATGAAGCTGGCGGGGCTCTTCCTTTTGATTTATATTCCGAGATACATCACTGTCAAATTATCTGAAAAACCGGCCAAGTGCGAGTCGGACTCGCCCATGAAGGGTTCCGTAGCAGCAAGTAATTTATGACGTATAAAAAAAAACTAAGTACTTTCGTTCAAACCAATTTTCGGTGGAAGTTTACATGGTAATGTACATCATATATTTTTTTTTAGTTTAGTTTAGAAGTTACAGGGGGGACGGACACATTTTACCAGTTTGGAAATGTCTCTCGCGCAAACTATTCAGTGTAGAAAAAAATGATATTAGAAACCTCAATATTATTTTTGAAGACCTATCCACCTAGACACCCCAAACATATGGGTTTGATGTAAAAAATTTTTAGAGTTCCAGTTCTAAGTACATTTTTTTGTTTTTTTTCGCGCGGAAATCCCTTCGGATACCCCTCCGATGGTCAGCGGGGGCGGTTATGTCGGGCTTGAACCGACTAAAACCGCACGCCGTCTCGGGTCTACAGAAGGATGTAAGGTTGCCCATAGAGCATATCCCTCGCACCCCGACTGACCCTGGGCCATCTCCGGTTACGAGATGGCCCCCTCGGGTTTGGGAACCGCGGTGTCCCCGTCTTGCCTCGGTTTGGGGGAGGGGTGCTAGTCGCCCCACCGTCCCGGCCTGCTTTTGCTGGGGTGACGGGTGGCCTCACCTCTCACCCCCAGGCCTGCGCTATTCCCCCCCAAATTTATTGTTTTTTTTTTTATATTTTTGTGTGAAAATTTTCATGCGGGTTGCAGAATACATCTACTTAACAAGTTTCAACAGTGTAGTTCTTATAGTTTCGGAAAAAAGTGACATACGGACGGACAGACAGACAGACAGGCATGACGAATCCATAAGGATTCCGTTTTTTGCCATTTGGCTACGGAACCGTAAAAATGCTCTTTGTATATCTCTGTCTGCTGCAATTATATTCGCTCAGCGTAATATATTTGACCATTGTTATGTTAATAACAATTAGGTAAGCATATTGAAGTGACAAGTTTACCAAAATATGTTGGTGCAAATGATTCCGATAATGTTGAATAAGTACTGTTACAAAAATTCATGATTTTTTTAATAGAAATCCTGAAATTTCTGAAATTATAGCCCCTGGGTTGCGCACAATGCCTTGCAATCCCGCGGCTGTAATGTCTAAAACTGGATCAGCGCTACCTGGCGACGAATTTGTGATATTTTAAACTAATATTTTGCCATACATTACTGCATATTACAGTCTCACGGGCATTCATATCGGACTCGCATAGGGTAATTTGAACGTACCTACCTAGTATTCATTTAATTATGTACCTATATTATGACTTCTTTGCATTATAGTCTAATTTGGCGCTTATAGAGGATTCTAAAATAGAAAACATAAAGCCTGTGTTTGTATTGTTCAAGCTCTTCAACATTATGTTATGCTTTCATTACTAGTGCAGTCGTGATATACCTTTTTTTTTTTTTTTTTTTTATCGTGCGGAAATCCCTTCGGATACCCCCCCGCCGGCCAGCGGGGGTGGTTATGTCGGGCTTGCACTGACTAAAACCGCACGCCGTCTCGGGTCTTCAGACGCCGGGGTGTAAGGTTACCCATAGAGCATATCCCTCGCACCCCGGCTGACCCTGGGCCATCTCACCACTAACAGCATCGCTCATCCTGTCTCCTCTGAAAGCAGAGGAGTACGGAGAGCGATGTGTTCCCGCCACGTTGGGTATTGGCCGACGATCAATGCCAACCCTATGAAGGGGTGAAGGGGAAGCCATTGCCCGCCGCCCAGGGTGTACCGGCCGCTCCGATTGCGTTCCCCCCGGACTGCAGCGGGATCGGAATCGGAGCGACACTCGAGGAGGTTACCCAACACACACCCCAGTCGTGATATACCTACAACACGTCAATGCATGTGGGTTTCAGTATTCGGCTTGTTCTTTTTCCTTGAAGCAATATATAACGTGCAGCTATACACGTTGAACTCAGTCAAATGTCTGCAATAACCACGTAATTTAAAAAACAAGTTTAAGCCTGGATCCCTGCCGACGGAATTAAATCTACTATTAAATACATGAGAACATCATTTGTTTTTTTTTAGCTAGGTCTATGAACGAGAGCCCTTGTTGAATATATTCTTCTTTCTTTGAGAGATCTAGGCGCCAATAGCTGGTAGCCTCGTCAATATATTGGAATTCATCTCAACTCTAGCGCGCGGCAAAATTTCTCACCAACATCAGCTTGGCTGATTTCTGCTAGAACAGCAGCCTACCTTACTGTTGTGTTGCTGAGGCTGAAGGTAATTTAGCGGACTCTGGCACTCGATGTATTTGCTACGACATGGCTAGGTAATGGCTTATGGTTAGCTTATATCACCTATTTTGCGTATATCGCCTCCTTGTAGTTAAGTGGGAGGAAACATCGCGAACTCTCCCTGAGGACTATGGATGCTACTAAAGTTGGTTACCGCAAGAACACTACCAAAGTGTAGGCATACCGGGTGGGTACCGCCATGCTGGCATTCGGGCTTTCGGCTTATAATAGTAGCCGCGTCGTTCCCGCCGAAATAGCATACAAGGACTTATCCTTATATGCTAATTAGGTCACCTTACCTCTTCTTCACGTACAAGGTGACTTAGGGATAGAACCACTCTTCATCCGACATCCCATCCCCATGAAAAGAATCATTCTGTTGACGGTAAAACACGCGAAATGAAGGAGTTGATACATCTCTGCTTACGCCTTCGGTGTTGATGTTTAAATGTATTTAACAGTTGTTTGGTCAGGTCGTTTTTTAAATAGATAAGTCAGGTTCATTAGTTGTGCTTCTTCTTGATGACATTATTGAAACCGCTTGAGGGCTAGTGGGCACTTTGCCTATACTCGGGTATAGTGGTTATACATGGTTGGTCATAAATTGTTCTACTCTGAAATAACCGCATCGTCGAAATACTCACAGAAAGAATAATATCTTATTATTAATTCTGGTTGCTACCTGGGACCTTACACTGTTAACGGTAATCCTATGGCTGTTCCAAACTTATGGGGCGGAGGGCAAGTAGCACTAGCGAATTGTGTTGAAGGGATCAATAGGATAGGACACACAAATTTTACAGGAAAGCGTTGCGTGCGAGAGTCTCTTGAGTTGTTCCTTTAAGAATTGATGAATCAAATAATTGATTAAAGTAAAACGATATTTAAGTCCGCGTTTTATGACTAGTACTGTAATTTTCTAACAAAAGTTTATAATAGCTGCGTATGATATTAGAACAATAATAAACGATTAAGTACTTACCAGTCAAATTTATTGCAGTTTCGAAACTGTGTTTATTTACACAATTATTTTCTATGGTGTACACCATATTTCCGAAACAGTAAATGCGAAATACTGAAAAACAATTAAGCACTAACGTACACGGCAAATTTTAACTGCGTGACTTTTGTACATTATAAAAATATTTTTTGAGCGAAATTAATTCTTAACTACACGGAGTTCAAGGAGGCAGAGAGACAGTGCTATGAGAGGTGTTTAGGTATACTCGAAGTTATACTAATATGAAGGTTGTATATATACGTAAATACTGTCATTGTCAATAAATACGAATGCATTCCACACATTAGTGATGTGTAAGACATTGTTACATGAAAATTAACAAAAGGTGGCTTATTTCCATTCACTCCTAGTATAAATATTTTTTTCCTAAAATAAGTTTTCCAAGGAATGACTACTGACAAAAGCGAGACACTACGGACGTTTTGTCTGTTAATTTTTTTCTTCTTTAGCAAAATAATCGGTTATTTAGATATAACAGAAGTGATTTAGAGATAACGGGCTGTGATTTAGAGACAGGCTGTGATGCTTCAATAGGTGGATTTAGAGATAATGAACTATCGATATAATTATGTCTATAGGTAGTATATATAGTTTACGAAGTAACTATATGTGCTACTATGACGCACTTACTCCAATGCACTCACAAATTACAAAATGGGCAGTTTGGTCATACATACGTAGGTATTGACAGAACGTATGCAAATGTAGTATTGATTTTAACCGAACAGGCGCATACAAATATGTTTATAATAATAACCTGCACCCATGTGTTACCGATAAAGTAAAGGCATATCCTATTCTTATGAAACAACGTCATTGCCTCTTGTCTTGACTGCATTGTATTAGTTATTGATTCCTTTGTAAACAATTTGTGAATAGTTAATCACATGTTATATGGGGGAATCTAAATATATGGTCGCATGGAATCCCAACGTAACATGAAAAGTTTTTTGAAATATTGAAAAGTACCGAATTGCCAATAGATTTTTGAGGATAAAAACCCAAATTATTGATTAAATAAAAGAAAATATATATTACAAGTTACAAAATTCATTTCAGATTTTATTATAATTTATTTGGAACAGTGGCAATTGACCTGACTAAATATGACAATTTTTTTTCATAAATAGGTATCGGGATAACTGCAATAATTTTCTTCTTCTAGAGAAATAATGGCACTAAAACTATATTGCTTTTTCCATAATGATAATGCATTACCTATTTTTAAGGCAAGGGTTCAAGAAATAATAACAAAATACCGAAATAAGCATATACCATATCAAAAGTTAAAAATCTTCAATTACTTACATAAGAAAAAAAAATCTAGTCTATTTAATTTACTGATCATCTCAGCTCGTAAACCTTAAATAAAATAATAAACAAACTATGAAATGTATTGTGTCCTCTGAGGATTATAAAACTAATTGCCGATGACTGTACTTATCAGGTACAAAAAAAGTACTATTTATGTATTGTGCATTGAGTAGTACACAAAAGTACCCATAGATGGCGCAATGTTACAATTTGCATGATAGTTCTACATTGCCAGCACTAGGTAGCGTTGTATTGATGACGTCACTTTCTGTACTGCGGTGTTAAGATTCTCGGCAACTGAATCACTACCCCGGTTAGTGTTAGCGAAATCATACTTACCTGGCATAGGGGATACCGTGATCAAGAAGGCGGTTCCCCCAGGGCGAGACCCTTCCATTGCACTGCGGTCGGGTTGACCCCTGCGATTATCCCTAATGTGGATAACTCGGATGCGTAATTTTTGGTAGTGGGGACTGCGTACGCGCTGTCCCCCTGATAAATCAATTATAACTTATCGCTTTTATAAACTCTATCGGTGGGTTTTTGACAGTTTTTTGCCATGTTTTTGTATACTCTTAAGTTTTTGCGTTAACGAAATAAAACAGTTCTTTAACAAATTTATACGCCGGCGGTGAAAATGTGACCTAGGCCAGGGGCCAGACATTATTATTATATTCTCAAGAAACAATATTCGCAATTCACGATATTTAAAAAAAAGGGAGAACACAAGATATTTTATCTATTTAGAGTGGAAAAAATACATACTGTAACTGGCTAGTGGGGCTTACATTGACAAAAAACCGCTCGTCACTGATTGTGTACTTAAAATGTCTTCAGGAATGCTGAAAACCGTAAGACAATAGGGACATAGGGATAAAATAAAACACATTTTTATCATGGAGCATTTTTATACGACCTCAAGTTTCCTTTTTAATCGTGAAAAAGTTTTTTTGGTGTCATACTACCTAGCATGGTCTCGTATAGAATTGTTTTACAAAGATTTACGAGAAAACTATGATCACACTGTCACCGCTAGGAAGCATACTTCTTGCGGGCGCTATCTATTCGGCTTCAGACCGAAGCGGTCAACGGGTGATCTTCTGGCGTACGTCACACATCTCTGGGGTGAGGCTATGGACAGGCATGGCGAGTCATTGGCTATCAGCCTTGATATCGCCAAAGCCTTCGATAGAGTCTGGCACAGCTCGCTTCTTTCCAAGCTTCCGGCCTACGGTCTGCCTACTCGATTGTGCAGTTGGGTTACCAGCTTCCAGCATGAGCGCAGCATCCGAGTTCTCTGTGACGGCCGAGCTTCAGAGTTCATGCAGGTTAATGCTGGCGTACCTCAGGGGTCCGTCCTATCACCCACTCTCTTTCTTCTGCATATCAATGACATGCTGTCTACTGGCAGCATTCATTGCTATGCAGACGATAGCACTCTGCATGGGGGATACTACGGACACCCTGCGGCCAAGCGGACCGATATTGAGGAAAACAGACGACAACTTGTCACTGAGCTCGACCAGGTCCTGACCCGCATTTCCCAATGGGGGTCTGAGAACTTGGTCGAGTTCAATGCCAAGAAAACACAAGCGTCCGCGTTCACAGCCAAAGTATCCTCCTTCCTTCCTCTCCCAACTCTTCAGAACACACCGCTACCACTGCAAGACCACCTTAACATGCTCGGAATGGACGTTTGCTGCAAACTGAACAATAAAAACTACATCGAGAGCGTCATCAAAACAGCTTCACGAAAACTCGGAGTTCTGAACAGGGTGAGACGGTTTTTCACGCCTGAGCAGCGGTGTCTTTTGTACAAGACACAAATTCGCCCCTGCGTGGAATACTGCTCTCATCTCTGGGACGGCTCCGCAAAGTACTTATTAGAAGCTCTCGACAGATTGCAGCGGCGTGCCATCCGTATCATTGGGAGTCCAGCGATTACCAACAGCCTGGAACCTCTGCAGCTGCGTAGAGACATTGCCTCTCTGGCTGTATTTTACCGCCTCTACCACGGCGGGTGTTCTGACGAGCTCTTTCAACTGATCCCACCTTCTCCATTTCGATCCAGAACAACACGTGCTGGACTGCGATGCCATCCGCACACGGTGGAAACCATTCAGTCCCGAACTCAGCGGTTCGGTGCTTCCTTTCTTTGTCGCACGATAAAGAGCTGGAATGCTCTGCCCGCGCACGTGTTTCCTTCTTCTTACAATCCCGGGTTCTTCAAGCGGGGCGTGAAAAAGCATCTTTTGAGCCCGTCAAGGTAGGGGCTACCATTTTGGGATCGTCAGCATCTGGGATGGTGGCCCATATCTTCTGGACTTCACCCTAGCTTCTCACCATCCAGCGGGGTGCAGTCAATTGACTTTGAGACTTGAGCACTTTTTCACCTAACCATGGACTTTCCTACAAAATTAACCATTTATTTTTCATACCAAAAACCTTAAGATTGAAATCGCATTGCTTCTTGCATCTTTATTCCAAAAAGCTTTGTCGATCAGACTATCAGTAAATACAGAAAGGTACATAGGTTAGTAGAAGTTTCCTGGAAAATTGCATGACATTTTTTCACTCAAGTTTCTACATCTGAAATACTAGGCACTCAAGGACGCGAAGAGGTAGAGAAAATCCTTTTATCTACATGAAGTTACGAAAAGATGTTACCTATAGGGCCGGGCACAAATAATGTAACTATAGAAATTATAGAAAGTGCTACCTTCAAAAGAAAGTGTTATATTAAATAGTGAGTCCTGCCATAATGCAATTACGAGCAAATTAAATAGATCGTACCGTAAATATTTGAAATGTCCTGAACACTCTTTGTGCATGGCTAGAATCACGTGCAGAACATAGTAGGTATAGTACGTGTTGCAGGTATCTGCTGCTCATGAAAACTACTCAATTAAATTTACCATACTCTAAAAAATTTGGTACTAAGTAGTACCTCAATTTTTAGGTTTACCATATTTGTTTAAGAAAATAGCGGTTCAGCATCAACATGCTAAATATACAACCTACTGAATATTAAACTGTCGACCTATTCAATAATTAATTGAGCGGGCAAATGGCAGCCAAAGTAAACTAGGTAAAGATATCAGTTTCAGTGAGGGTGGATTATCCATACATGTACCAACCCTCTACCTACATTTGCAAATACTCGTAAATAAAAAAAAAGAAATAAGATATTAATCTATCTTGCCATGCCAGCAGTGCAATTCGCTGCAGTTTTAGCCGTATCATCAGTGCGTAACTCTATCAGACTAAGGTCATTGATCCACACGTACAGCAGTAGCAGTAGGTATAGCAAGTTGGTTGTGAAATGTATTTACATAAAGGCGCGCTAAGCTTAAACATATAGGTGTCAAAATTTATGAAGTAAAACTTTATTAGTTATAAAGAATACATAGTATTTAATTCAATTTAAACTACATAGATTATTTTGTAAATCTAAGTAAACTAAACTAAATAAAACTAAAATAAAATTAATAATTAAAAGAAACTTAAACCTAAAATGCATCGTGGAATTCCACCGCATCGCATGCCTCCTGTGGTAACGTGCCCAGAAGACTGGCAGCATTGCCACGTTGTATGGCAATACTTATTCTCTGTGCTTAAAAGAAGCCAGCCTTCTGGTCAAGAGAAGCATCAATCATACGTGTTGCAATCTCCCTGAAGAGACTGCGAGCACTCGGACCCCATGCCCCTAACGTTTCGACTCCAAACGACAAAAATTCATAATCTCCAATTAAATTTGAGTATTTGCGCCGTTTGAGAGTCTCCGCAGAAGCAGCAGCAGCACCGGGACAGCCAGCCGTGCTGGCTATATGGTAGGAGCAATGGTGTCGGTGCATGTTGCGTCCCAAACCAGAGTCCTACCCATTTTCCACGGCATTAATGACATACCATGTCCGGTCTCTTGCTATCGTCGCTTGCCAAACCATTTGGTTCAAGTACAGCTGGCACACCGGCAGTGACAAGAGCACGTGGGATTATGTCATTGAGACTGGCGTGCCGTGGTATTCGCCCAGCGCTCCTGCAGCACGATAAGCCATGGTGTCCGAACCTGTCGACGGCTTCTCCACTGCGACATCGATGCGGAGAAACGCACGAGGCACCTAAACGAAGGCATGTTGCGATGCGGAAGGTAGTGTCATCTAACATAGTTCCTACGTTAGATGACGGAAGAGCTTGTAACCAAAGACCCGACTCCCACACTCCTACCGGCAGCAAGCGGGCACGCTCTGCAGCATTAGAGCATGTCTTTATTAAATGTGGTCTTACTAAGCTGCAAAGCGGCTCGTCGCACTGTCGCTGAGAGAAAAGGTTCTTTGGGAAATCGGTGTTCGGGCATGCAATTTTCCTAGCATTTACTGCATCAGTTTTACACAATACTTCAGAGTTAACCAGTGTAGGTGCAAGGATTTTCCTGGTTAATTCTTCCGTACCGTGGACCGAGGACAGGAACGCTGGTAAGCTTATATCCGAAATTTTGCGAACACCGAGTCGGCCCAACCGAATCGGTAGAGACGCTTGTAGTGATGCTCGGTCATTCAAGGCCACATTTAAGATTTTTGTGAGAGGTGCTTTGTATAATTTTATCCATTTTTTCTAAAAGTGTTGAATGTTTGAAAAAATGGGAAGATCTGAGGGCATGGGTGAATTTTGGAACAAAAAGGCAATACCGAAGAATAGTAAAAGCAGAATGAATGTTAATTTTGAGTAGACGATCTGAAATATCACAAAAAATTTGAATTTTCTCCTCTTTATAGGAGTTATAGGCATCTTCTAAAATTGGGGACCCAAGGAGGCGTAGTGCGTCTTTTTCAATAATTTTAATATTCGGTGCTAATTAATTCAATTTTGAAATTGTTGAAATTTTGTCCAAATCATCATTTAAAAAAAGTTCACATTTATTTGCATTGAGTTCTAAACCTATTAATTTAAATTCATTTTTAATAAAGGCCAAATCTTGTAAAACAGTATCTATATCTCCTCCTAAGGTCCCATCGTCTAGATACCATACATTGAATTTAGAATTTAACTGCCGAATAATAGGTTGAATAACTAAACTGAAGATTACCGGACCGAGGGGGTCTCCTTGTTGACATCCAACAGTAGATTGTCGTCGCAGCACCGCGTGACACCCACCGGTTCCACTAGTGCTGCCACCACAATCCTCCTGCCCGGCTATGCACTTGCTGAACCCTGAACGCAATCAAACAGAAATTGGATTACTAGGGAGGGTTTTTCGCAATCGTGCACGGTGGTACCTACCCGGCCGAATTTTGTGACAAATTTGTGTCATCAAATTTCTATCACCAGTCATAAAGTCATATAGAAGTCAATAAAAAGGAATTAATTTCTTTCAAATAAATAGGATATTTTTTTTGTGACTAAATCAATAGTTGTAAGATGTACTTATAATAAAAATACAATTTAAAGCTAATTATAAATAAATGTAAAAATAACTAAACCTAAAAGATAGAATAGGATAAATTAAATATATAAACCTAAAATAAAATAAACCTAAAATAAAATAAACTAATGAAAAATGCAAGTAAACCATGTCCAAATATATTGTGTTCTTAGCTCTTTGGGCATTTAGGGGTGACGCGTCATGACATTAGAAAAATCAATACAACTGTGACCTGTCAAACACTAACACCCGCCACGCGCGTTCACGCATGCGCTCACTTGCCTGTTTTCATTTTCACTGTGTAACTCGCTATCTTCTCAAACTCCTGTACTCCTGGTACCACCGCCCACAAATCTGAAATTTTCCTGCCCTCCTTCAGGTTTTCCGGGCGTGAAAAACCATTTCTACCGTGCATAGGGCGGAATAGTGTCTGTCATTTCTGAAATAATATTCGTCCGAAAACTTTACCGCTATTATTTTAGATTTGAGGTTATGTTACCGCGCACATTTCTTGCGCAGAGGAATAAGAGTATGCTACGTATTTAGGTAAAATTAAAAGTAGGTAAGAGGAAATGAACTGGATGGCTCTTCGTAAAGGATGTCCTGTAACTGCATCGATTGTGTGGAGTAAAACGTCTAGACATACCTACCCAGTAACAGAACAGATAACCCCTTCTCCTTTCCTATCTAGAACATAACATGCAGAACTGAGGTGTTGAATACAATCCTGAAAGGATATAAAGGTGACTTTGACGTCAAATTAGGGAACTCTATTTTAGCACTATTAGCATCTAAAATGGTGACTTTTTATTAACTTGTTACACCCGTAGGATTCGACGAAAGGACGGTCCAAGACTTCCAAGACAGGTATGGCTCAATGACATTAAATAACAAACTGGACTGAGATTTCAAAACGCATGCTTTCAATTCGGTTAGAAAGAAAAACGCGAAAATATCGTTTGTATGATCTGTAAAAATAAAATCTACCTACGTTTCCGTTAGGTTGTTGAGCCTTCAGAACCACTCATAGTTGGATTCGTTGTCTATTATTATATATATTTATATATATTTGATATCAAACCTTTCAAAAACGTGATTTTACTAAATCGAGCCTACAAACCTCCAAATTAAGTACATTAAGAACACACACTGACGAATCTGATATGATGATGTAGGTGTAATTATTATTTATGGACGAGGTTCCAACCAATTATGTTGACCCCATAGCTTAATTACGATTTAAAAATAAAATCTGTAAGTACCTAATTAGGTATACTTAACTGGGGTGTGTGTTGGGTAACCTCCTCGAGTGTCGCTCCGATTCCAATCCCGCTGCAGTCCGGGGGGAACGGAATCGGAGCGGCCGGTACACCCTGGGCGGCGGTCAATGGCTTCCCCTTCACCCCTTCATAGGGTTGGCATTGATCGTCGGCCACACACACAAACACATCGCTCTCCGTACTCCTCTGCTTTCAGAGGAGACAGGATGAGCGATGCTGTTAGTGGTGAGATGGACCAGGGTCAGCCGGGGTGCGAGGGATATGCTCTATGGGTAACCTTACACCCCGGCGTCTGGAGACCCGAGACGGCGTGCGGTTTTGGTCGGTGCAAGCCCGACATAACCGCCCCCGCTGGCCGGCGGGGGGGTATCCGAAGGGATTTCCGCACGATAAAAAAAAAAAAAAGGTATACTTAACTGCGCTCGTAAATCATATTTTACTGATTCGCCTTTGTTTATGTAGGTTTATCATTTCTGCACTTTTTATTTTACGTATTTTTTTTTAAATGTCAACTATTTGAGTATTATGCCAGATTATTATCTATCCCTGTACCAAATTTCAGCCAGATACATTCAGCCGTTTGAGCGTGATTGAATCAACTATCCAAACATCTTCACAAACTTCCACGTTTAAAAAATATTGGTAGGATTTCTAACGAATAATTATTTTCACTTAATGTTTCTTTTATTTTATTTCTCAGATTTCGCTTTTATAGCTTAAATAATGAAAACACAATAAGGTAATACATTTTAATATTAATATGGATATAAACAAGTTGTGGGCACTTTTGGTTATACGCCAGTTTCTTCAACTTACAAATATATTTAGGAAAAGAACACTAGCTAATAGTGAATTAATTAATTAAATTAATTAATTCAAATACGAAAAACAAGAAACAATAAAGCGGGTTTTCGACCAAAGTGGCAGTTAAGCGATATCAATTATCGATATACACTTGTGACTGGTCAATCGGATCCATTTTACAGTTTTTCTTATAGGTAGGTTCTAACAAAAAAAAAGTACTAGGTAGGTCCTAACATAACCCGACATAACCGCCCCCGCTTGCCGGCGGGGGGGTATCCGAAGGGATTTCCGCACGATAAAAAAAAAAAAAAAAAAAAAAAAAAAAAAAAAAAAAAAAAAAAAAAAAAAGGTAGGTCCTAACAACTACTACGTGTTTCAAGTTACCCGGCAGCGAACTTAAAATTGATACAAGATCCCGTACAGTCACTTACAAGGCAGGTTATTTTTTAAATTAAAAGTTAAAGTGAAATTTGAACTTATATTTATATTATTTAGATTCAACAATTGCTTCAGGATAATTCTCTTCACTGATCACATTCACTTTAGTTTTCGGATCTGCAGGTAAAAGCGTAGCTGTTATCAATCCAGCTGAAACAAGAAGTACACAAGGTTTAATCAATCAATCAATCAATCATTAATTCACGTTGGTGCCCGTTGACAGGCCCCTCTTCACCATTGGGGACCCTAGGCACTTGCGCAGGTGGTACTTGGTACGACTTCCCGAGGGGGCCATCTCGAAACCGGAGATGGCCACCTTAAAACCGAGGTGTGGTTTTAGTCGGATCGAATCCGACATAACCACCCCTGCTAACCGGCGGGGGAATGTCTGGGGGGATTTCCGCAAGAAAAAAAAGGTACTTGTTACGAAAGAAGACGCTCGTGAGCACAGAAATATAGTATCGAGAAAATTTCTGTGTTCGTGAGGTATGTAAAGACGCAAAAGGAACGGCTGATACTTATACTGGGGTCAGATTCAGTAAAAAATCCGTTTTTAAAACGTGTAAAAATTTCAAATGATAACCTTTGATAAATTCCACGATAGCGAATGTAGGTCTTGTTTTGATAGATCATACGAAATACCAAACATTTCGTTACGTTTCTCTTTCTAATCGAAATGGAATAGAAAACTTGGTGTTACGAAATCGGCCCCCAGTATGTAAGTAGGTATGTGAATTACTTAGTATATACTTTACATATGTAAGTATGTAAATTACATAGGAGGTAGCCGAAGGGATTTCCGCACGAAAAAATAAAAAGAAAAAATAAAAAAAAAGGTAACAATTTATTCCAGCACAGTTTATTGAGCTGAGCGAAGCGAAGCTCTTATACGTGGCTAAGCCGTTTGGTCGAGACTGTACTCCTCCGGAACCACAATACCGATCTTGACCAAATTTACAATGGTGATAGTGTAGACACCGCTGAGTGTTTTGAGGGGTCAACTGTTCAAATACAATGTACCATTGAGGAATAATCATCGAAAAACAGTTTCACGAGCGCGCGGCCTTAGCCATGCGCGCGACCGTAGTAAGATGCCTTATTTTTCAAGTAAGATTCCTGATCGCTCAGCTCAATTTATTTCAGTCACACCCCGCACTGAATTCCTAGTGTAAATACGGTGTAAATCAGATTAGTCACTAAAAAGAATGCCAGCATCTTAAAGGATACAAAAAAGAAAAAAATAACAAATATGTTATACTTACAAAGACCTAAAACAATGTACCCGCCAAGCATTGGTGTACAGTAATTCGACAGGAGACTACCAATTATCTGCACGCTAACAAATACGAACCCTCGTGCCACCACGACTGACAGACACGATGCCATTCCCCTGTGGAAAGTGGAAACAGATTTTTTTATACAAGCAAGACAAGTAACCCACTAAGATAATTAAAGCATATATGCATATACTCACGCCTTTTTCTCTCTAAAATAAGCAGAGACAACAGCCTCTGCCTATCTGCTTCTGTCTTTACACACTTTACGAGCTTCATCTACAGTCATTAAACCTTTCATTCAATACATCATTAATTTGATGAGTGTATATTCTGCGAGTTCGACCCCGGCTTGCCTGCCCACTTACAGGTGCTTTACATACTTGGTGTGTCATTCGCAAAGTACTCATTCGTTTAACGTGCCCAAACCCTTTTCAATTATCATTACAACATTCTCTTTCAGGTCATAATTAGAACTACTTAAAAAACCGGCCAAATGCGAATCGGACTCGACACTGGGGGTTCCGTACAAAACTGGATACCTTATTTGAGGTCGGTGCCAATTAAGTTAGACCTCTAAATTATAAGAGCGCCCATCAAACTCAGAGGTTTGTCTTAATTGGCGTCAACTATTTATGTAGGGGGGTGGATGTATCCCTTTAATTATCAAGTATTTTAGTTTTTTGAATTTTTTCTGTTATTTGTGCTGTAAGAACTTGCTTTTTGCCAACTTTCGTGATTCTGGGTCAACGGGAACTACCATATTGGTTTTTGAACCAAAACGATACTAGGGTACTTAGGACATTTCCGGTTGACCTACAATTGTCAATTTAGGATAAATAATAATAATAACATCTCTTTATTGTACACCAAAGACATCAAAAACACGAATCCGAAATACAATTTGTGGTACATGCAATTGGCGGCCTTATCGCTGATAAAAGCAAGGTCTTACAGCACCAATTAAAATACTTGGTAATTAGAGAGAAAATTCCGAAAAACTAAAAAAGTTGAAAAGTAAGGTAAATTTTGGTACTTACAAATTTCGATAAAAATCCAAATTAACCTACATCTTTTTATCGTTTAGACCTCGATTTTTATGCACCTAATATATACACCTCAGTATCCGGTGTAAATTTCAAATTGCTGGTCCACCCATTCCTGAGAGAATAGGTGGTGATACCCGGACAGACGGACAGACGGACAGACGGACAGACGGACAGACGGACAGACGGACAGACCGACAGACGGACAGACGGACAGACGGACAGACGGACAGACGGACAGACGGACAGACGGACAGACGGACAGACGGACAGACGGACAGACGGACAGACGGACAGACGGACAGATGGACAAACGGACAGACGGACAGACGGACAGACGGACAGACAGACAGACGGACAGACGGATGGACGGACAAGATACTGATCTTTTTCTAGTTTTTAGGGTCCCTTTTTTACCTTTTGAGGTACGGAACCCTAAAAACTAACTAATTAAAAAATAAAAGCATCGGTAGCATCGTGTTAAAAAGTCGGGCTTACTTTCGAATCCTGGCCATTACACTAGCGACGTGAACCCACTCCTAACACAAGCAATTTGGCTTAGCTGGAGGGGTTAGGGGGAATATTAGTAATTTCACTTTAAAAAAAAAATTAAACGTACCTTAAATGTGTTGGGTTCAGATCCACCAAGTATGCATTGATGTTGCCCAAAATCTGAGCGACGTACAGAAACATGAAAAATAAAGCTATACTCAGTAGTGGGATCCTCACGAAAAAAAGCAGAATGCCACAGAACAACGATATGGCGAAAATCATGAGTGTGGTTCTCTTCTTGCCCAGAGGACCCACTACAAAGGACAGTAGGATCATTAAGGTCGTTGATGCGCCAGAGTAACACACAATAGCGTAGAGAGTAAACGGTTTGATGATCTTATCACAGTCTTGCGAGTTCTGGAAACAGAGAAATAAATAATAATTATAAAATAGAAAATTAGTTGTGTCTAAATATTTAAAAAAAATTGGGTTATGTTAAATTAACGATTGTGAAAACATATTTTTTTGGAATTCTTGTCTGTTTGTACGCGATGGACGCAAACACTACGGTACGGATTTTGATGTGGTTTTTTTCTATTAAGGCCCTGTCTGGACGTAAGCTACCATAATTATGCTTATTATTTGTTTCTAAGATTATTTCTCTCTCTCTCTAAGATTACTGATGCTAGACAGTTGATTTTTTTAATATATAGGTACAGCTAATTATCTACTGTTCACGCACATTCAAAAACATTTTGGATAAATAGAGCAGTTTCTTGTTAAAAAAATTGCAAAGAAACACTCTTTGAAATAAATTTTTCGTTTCAATTATCTCAATATTTTTAGCGATGACATATATATTTTTTGTCTCAAATATAAAAAAAATTTAATCAGCTAGAAGAATATCTACAAATTAACATCCTCAAATCCGTCATATTTTTTAAATGATTTATTTATCCGTTTGCCGCCAAACAAATCAAACAGATAAATAAATCATTTAAAAAATATGATGATTTTTTTAACAAGAAACTGCTCTATTTATCCAAAATGTTTTTTAATGTGCGTGAACAGTAGATAATTAGCTATATAAATATAAAATGTCTAGCATCAGTAATCATAGAGAGTGAGAGAAATAATCATAGAAACAAAAAATAAGCATAATAAAATTATGGTTGCTTATGTCCAGACAGGGCTTTAAACCCTGCCCTGACCCTCTCATGGTCAGACTTGAAATGTATGTATGTATGTATGTTTGATTGCATTTGGTTACGTAGAACCGGAGATATGACCAAAAAACGATAAACAAATTAGTAAATTACTAATTACTACCTAAACTAGCGGCACGCGCTATGATGGTCGTTTTGACGTTGTTCCGCTCCTGAAGTTTCGTAAAAATAAATACCAAGTTTGTAGGAGTAAATTTCTGTTCTTTATTGTCAATAGTGAGGTGCAGTGTACTAATTTACGACACACCATGTTGTTTACACCATTAATGTTTTTCGAAATTAAAAAAATGAAGTTAATATTCAAAAGTTATTTATAGATGTGACTCGAAAATGACATTTCACATCACTATTTTAACACTAGCTAGTAGCTAGTGTAGTAAATTATTAGGTGTCGTCAATGACTTCTTAGTATACTAGTAGACAAGCTGTTTAGAACAAAATATGTGTCACGGTTCCTGAGTGAGGCGAGGATGAATTTTGAATTCCGAATGTGGAACGGGACGCAAAATGAGTAAATGAATTTTGACAACTTTCTGTCATAGAGAGCCTTTTTGTTATGTCATCTGTATGACAGCAACCAAAGTAGCGTATTGTTGCTGGCCAAGTATCGGTCTTAAATTTATACCTAATTTTTTGCTCCATACAACCAGTGTAGTAAAATACAAAGAAATCATTGGGTGTCGTAATTTTGATCATGGCTTGAGAGGAAAATCGATTTGTAAAATTACCGTTTCATGAAAATTGGGGCTTTGGCTAACCAATTGACAAAATGTATGGCCTGAACTGTTTTTACTCGTGAAAAATGCGTTGGTCATTGTTGGCACCCACATGCTATATCCAGTAGAACTGTAATGAAACGTGTAAGAGATATAATATTATCCATGGCATCCCTATTTAATATGAGACTGAACCACAGAGCAAAGACAGAGAGGAGGCGGCCTAAGTAACTGTGCCCTGTGACTCTTGGGCCTGCCCTATCGGCGTTCGTCCTATGCACAGATCTTTCAGCCTCAGTGTCTCCAAATATAATATTTCTCGATGCGAGGGGCGATACTTCGTATCTGAATACACTAGATGTAACAGGGACGCTTTTACTCTTAGTGACATCTAGTGTAAAATAGTTAAACTACATTTTAACATTGACACAGATGGAAGTGAGTAGTTTTGCTATTAACTGGTAGATGGAAAATAAAGAAAGTGAAGTGGACGGGATCTAACCTCTACCACACCCTCACCCCTGCAAAGTGTCACGCGTTCTTTCATAGGGAAATCTAATTACAACACCTGTCTGTATATATGCTCTGTAGACTGAACCAAAAAATACTCAGCAATTTCTCACAATAAATCTTACATCATATAAGCACACAGTAGTAAGTAGTAAACTATTAAAGAATTCTTCAAAAGTGGCGGTTTAAACAGAGGTGCAGTCTGATTCCACATTCTCATTAGAAAAGACGTTTCAGAGTTGGTGATTACTTTTGTCTCGTCAAGAAACACGTTCGTGACCTAAAAGTGAAATAAAAATAATATTAAATTAATAAATAAATATTCTAGGATTAGACAGCGACATCTGGACACAAACTAAGCAGATTTTTTTTATAGGTTCTAGAATGCGAATTAACATACTCGCTTAATAACACATTATTTTTAGTAGATACTTACTAGTCCAATCTAAACATAGATATTCATGCCCTTAAATATTTGTGACGAGCGGGAATCGAACACGCTACCTCTGACTTAACAGTCGAACGCTCTACCGCTCACCTCCTCTGTATCGAACATTCGACTGCTAACAGCTAAGTCTGTGCGCTAAGATTGTGTAGATAATTCAGGGATCAGGACCAAGCAGAACATCTATTACTACTCAATGTTAAACTTACAACGTAAGCATCTTTTTTAAAACCAGTGTTAGCTTGAAATATTTTTTGCAGTACCGCAAGCGCTTCTTCGTTTTTCTCCTTACTGAGAAGGAATTTAGGGCTCTCTTCAAAGAACAATAGTGCAAAGACCCCAATAGCTCCAGGCAGGCAAATAATTAGGAGCACCAGTCTCCAGGGTCGGTAAATCATATTCAACCAAGATATTGTCCAATGAACATTGAATTTAAAGATTGGTATAGCACAAACTGTAAATCAAAATAGTAATTTTTAATGATTAGTCCGTCAAATTGAGTGCCTGATAGTAAGCTAAGATGGGTGGAATATAGAAGCAATTAGTATGCAACTTTGCTATGAATTTAAATTGGCAAATGTCAACATCTCAGACGGAACTTGAACCTGCAACCAGTGCCTTTCTAGGGGAATACTCTGACCAACTGTGTATACAGTGCCCCATCAAGGTTTTCGGAGCAAAGCGTAACTCACCTGCAAACCGGTATACCTGCCAATTGACAGATGAAGCTCTGGTACAGGTTTTCCTCTCGGGGTAAGGACGTCAGACTGCAGTCGCTTCCAAGTCGAATCAAAAGTAAGAGAACAATTAAGTGAACTCCGCGGTGAGAGCCTCGGATGCCATCATTAACAACTCAGAAATGATTGAGCTGAGTGAGATGAAGTCGAGCGAAAGCTCGTCATACTAGACTTCAGGATTTTCTTTGTCACAGGTCTCCTCCTAAACTACTAATCCAATCAGAACCAAATTTGGTATGATTAAAGAGGTCAATCAGAGAAAGGTTTATGGATATATTTTGAAAAAATTAATGCTACCACAGAGGAATGATCACCGTTAAAAAAATTCCAGATGGAATTACATAATAACCGCTCGAGACACTGTGACCAAAATTTACATGCTCAGAAAACATGTCCAGAGTTGTGACTTTCAAAAATAATTTTCAAAATCGGACTTGCCACGGAGGAATGATCACTGTTCAAAATTTTCAAAATCACGATGTCTCACTCAGCTCAACATTGCAAGCAGCGATTCGCCTTGCAGACCTACTAATGACTTACCACAAATAAGACACATCACAAACATAGTCGCGCTAGACATGACGAACATGAAGCGGCAGCGGTTCTTATTAGGCACGCTTTCCGCCATGAGCACAAATGCTCCTGCATTCGCTGTTGACGTACTAGAAATAGAATAGTTTATATAACAAGTTGAAGGCTAATTACATTAGGTGGTAGTCTCGTAACAGCGATCGCAAAGTTGTGCCGATTTGAATTTAATGACATAGGTAATCTCCAATTTCGAAGCTTGTGACTATTTTCGATATCTAATGATATTATCGAAATTACCGAATGTCATCGCAAACTTAACGATTTTATGATAAACCTTCGATAGCATAGTGATCGTTGCATTTCTGGGGTTACGATTACAAACTGCGGAATTAGTTGATTCTGACTGACTTATTCTTCGACGTTGTATGAAAATTGTCGACTTCTAAGTCTAACTAGACAGCTCGCAAACGTATTAGCTCTAACTAAGCTTTGTTGTTGAGCGGTCAAGTTCAAGAAAATTCTCCACTGTTACCGATACTATGACTATGTATATCAGCTGAGGCCTGATACTTGTTTAATAGGGTTAATTATAACATTTTCGTCACATTGATACTTACAACATGACTGAGAGGAACTTAAGTATAGTCAAAACCGAGTAGTTAGGTGCTATGCTAGCGATCATGCCCAGTAAAATCCCGATCGGCATGCCAATGAGTAAAGTTTTTCGACGTCCTATTGCGTCTGCTGCCAGTCCCCATCCGTATGACGATATTATTACACCTGGTGAAGGAAATAGGTTGGTTTTAAAAAGTTTGTAGCATACCGTAATTACATTTACTATCCCTAAATTGCACTGTGAAGTTGCTGGTACATAACGTTTTCGTATGACCTTATGAATATCGAAATTAGTCTATTTTAAAAGATTTTAACATATCATCATTCAAAATCAAAATCAACAAAAACTTGATACAGACTTATCGCTCTGCATATCTTGTAGGTATTAGACAGCTTTGTCTGCGAAACGTTTTGTTTAAAGTATTTTTGTAAGGCAATAGCCGGTTTTAAGGGTGTCGTGTCTAGCAATAGTCTCTCTTTAGACTCTCTTATGTCTAATGAGCACTCAGCCTTATTGTACTAGATAATAGCCGCTACTGAATAGAACATTTTCGCTTGTACACCCTTCTCCGCTTCATCAGATCCACTAAACATGTCATATTATGTATGGTGAAATTAATGGAACTTCAACTTGTCTAATGAGCACTCAGCCTTATTGTACTAGATAATAGCCGGTACTGAATAGAACATTTTCACTTGTACACCCTTCTCCGCTTCATCAGGTCCACTAAACATGTCATATTATGTATGGTGACATTAATGGAACTTCAACTTACCTACCAAAGGAACTGCAGATAGTATACCCTGTTGCGCAGTATTTAGCGACATGTCGCAGGCTACTGATGGCATCAACACACTCAGCCCAAATATGTCCATGTACATTGTTAGGATCAGTAAACAACAGGTTGCCAGCATGCTTATATTATATTTACCAAACCCTAGTGGTGGAAGAGCAAAATTCAGATTAACACATAATGTCGTTAGAAGTGAATATATATCGGGTGCTGTCCCGACCATAGAGCAAGCACATAGAGGAGGTGAATCTCAACTAGATCCTGACGTCATGACAGTAGGCGTGTCTTTTTTTCTTCTGTGCACTCTTAGCCTTAGTGTCAGACACAAAATTTCGCCATCTAACATCAAGTAATATTATTTGACTCGATGCTAGATGGCGAAAGTTTGCGTCTTACTATAGAGCTACTGGTACACCTGGTGTGAGACCCATCTCAATACCTAGGTGTACTGAAACACAATGCCCCGAAATTTGGGTACCAAGATACCAATTGCATCAAAAGGACCATACATACATTATATTATCTTTACATATATTTATATACCTATATATATATTATCTATATATTATAACTATGATATCTATTTATATATTACTATTTTATTTTACTATCCACCTCTTATAGTAGAAAACCGTAAAACTTTTGTTATATATGTATCCTTACTACCAATGACAGTGTAAACCGAACCAATATTAATTTATCTGTAAACGAGAATGTAACAGGCATCCACAAGACAGACCTAGATCTAGAGTGGGGCGGAAATGTAACTACATATGTAAGTGTTTATGATAATAAATGAATTATATTATATTAGTTCGTCCTTGTTACATTTAGAATATCTAGTGTGAGATAGTTATGGTAAGCAGTAACAACGTTATAGAATGTAGTGACATTACTATATGGAAAATAAAGAAGTGGGCGTGAGCTCACACTCGCAAAGTGTCACGCGTTGTTTCATTGGGAAATCTAATAACAACACCTTCTCTCTGTGTTAGAGATATATTAAATTGAGTTATTCATTCATTTGATGACACAAATTTGTCACAAAATTCGGCACGGGTAGGTACCACCGTGCAGGGGTGTGTGTTGGGTAACCTCCTCGAGTGTCGCTCCGATTCCGATCCCGCTGCAGTCCGGGGGGAACGGAATCGGAGCGGCCGGTACACCCTGGGCGGCGGTCAATGGCTTCCCCTTCACCCCTTCATAGGGTTGGCATTGATCGTCGGCCAATACCCAACGTGGCGGGAACACATCGTTCTCCGTACTCCTCTGCTTTCAGAGGAGACAGGATGAGCGATGCTGTTAGTGGTGAGATGGCCCAGGGTCAGCCGGGGTGCGAGGGATATGCTCTATGGGTAACCTTACACCCCGGCGTCTGAAGACCCGAGACGGCGTGCGGTTTTAGTCGGTGCAAGCCCGACATAACCGCCCCCGCTGGCCGGCGGGGGGGTATCCGAAGGGATGTCCGCACGATAAAAAAAAAAAAAAAGGTACCACCGTGCACGATTGCGAAAAACCCTCCATAGTAATCCAATTTCGGTTTGATTGCGTTCAGGGGTCAGCAAGTGCATAGCCGGGCAGGGATTGTGGTCGCGGCACTAATGGGACCGGTGCGTGCCACGCAGTGCTGCGACAACAATCCTCTTCTGATGAGGCCGTCAAGCTGAGTGCCACCATTGTTAACATGGTACGTGTATGTAATGGTGACCCTCTTTCCTGAGACTTTACCTTCAGCTTACCATCAGGCGAGGTGAAGTCAAATTGACGTGTCCTAAATATAAAAAAAAAAAAAAAAATAACATGTGCAATTGCAAAAGAATGTCGTAGAATATTTATTTATTTATATATCGCTCGCTTAATAATGTGCCCGATAGATGGCAATAGGCTCGCCCCCTATTACATTGAGACCTCAACATAACTGCCGAATCGTGGGTGTGTAATACACCTCTGCCTACCCCTTCGGGGATACAGGCGTGAAGTTATGTTATGTTATGTTGTTGTCAGATTGCCTGTTTTATTGGCTTTTTTATCTGAAAATGATATTTCGGCCAAATTGTGTTTGACAGTAGGTTTATTTCAATATATGTCTAAGGTAAACAACATACCTGTGAGATCCAAAGCAGTCTCAAAGTTGCATTTTTTAAAGTCACTCCTTTCTGGCAACTCCATTTTCTTGAAGCAAATAACACAATAATCCAAACCTTAAAAAATATAATTAATTATTTCAAGTGATAGTGTTGGTCGTTGGCGCAAATTTTACACACTGAAAAAAAAAAGACTAGCTCTTGCCCGTGGCTCTGCCTGCATGGAATTCTGATCCTGTTCCCACTTCTCAGGGATAAAAAGTAGACATGTGTTATTCCAGACTATAATCTATCCCTGTACCATATTTCAGCCAGATCCGTTCAGCCGTTTGTGCGTTAAATAGTAACACACATCTATACATACAAACTTTATAATATAAGTAGGTGCACCTTGTGCTTTTTCAGTATTAATTCTGATGTTTTGCTTAAACATTTGAGATTTTTAATAAAGAGTGTCGTTGTCTGTTCAGTAAAATAAATCTGTAGTATTTAATCAATTACCTACAAATGTTTTGATCACGTATTTGATTGGAAGTAACTAGAGAGTTATAATGAACAGAGGCCTCATAACGATCAAGTGGTATCAATAAAACTTATTGATACTGCCCCAATAGCTGTCTTTAAGTACGTGAACATATTTTACAGACTTTGAACTCATCTCATGGAAAAATACGTAATTGCAATTAGTCGAAACGTCACGTCACTAACTCGTTACATATGAAATTGCTGTTTTTCTTGAAGAAATTGGAGGAAACCCAATTTTCAGTACTAACATTTTTGCATTTTTTTAAGGAATGACAAATCCAAATTTTATGTTTTTTTTTTTGTGTATGAATGAGACAACATTAAGCTAACAAACAGCAACTTTTATTACATTTTTGAAAAGTGACAGCTGTTAAGTAATACGAAATTTATCATCGAAACGGATAGCATTTAGTTTTTGACGATCGAATTAATTTATCAAGCGGCCCATAAAAACAAAATTTAATACAGAGTTGTAAAATCTTGAAATCAACTTTCAAACAAAATATAAATAATGGAAATAGCTACTACAGGAAATTACAGGAATAAGGAACTCATGAATTTGTAAGAAAATTTCGGCAATTTCATAAGACCTAATATTTGAGGCCGAAGTCAACCTCACCTGTAAGTTGGTGCACCTGCAACAACGGATGAGGTTCAGGCGCTCAGGGTTGGGAGGTTAGAAGACAGTAGCTCCCGAAAAGAGATGTATAGTAAACATAGAAATATCAATGCAAATATATAGGCATACCTAAAAATATCTGCAATGAGCGGGCATCGAACCATGACCTCTGATGTAACAGGCACAGGCAGAAATGTGCTCTACATCATTTTTCTATCTTGTTTTTTATTATATACCATTTAGGTCTGCCACTTAAATTAAATGGTCGTGTGCTAAAAAGCACACGACCCACCTGATGGGAAGCGGTACCGTGGCCTATGGACGTGTACAACACCAGGGCCGTCACACTCGCGCTGCCGACCATGTAGAAACCTTCTAATGCCTACTTGAAGAACCCCATATTGTAGTCGATTTTTTTAAAGTGATTTTAGATTGTGTTGTGTTTATTTTATTTAATATAATAAGTCTATTTACACTGAGAAAATAAATATTATGAGTGGGTTTTTAATACTAAATGACCTCAATTTATGTATTTCATGACCTAACTTTGTGTTGTGATTGTAAAAAATGTTGAAAGTTTTTATGTATACGCGTACTCTATTGGCTTTATTTCTTTTATAAATATTATATTATTATTATACATAGAAACACCCAGACCAATGCAAACATACGTATTTGCACTGAGCGCGAATCGAATCCGAATCTCTGGCTTAGCAGTCGAACGCCCTACCGCTACGCCACAGAGGTTGTCAAAAGATTGTACAAAGAATAGATAGCAGGATGTACAGAGGCCTACCAACACCTTGGGGGCTCAGTTCAACCTCACATGCTAGTGCATGCATCTGCTAAACAACGGACGAGGATCCGGCGCAGGCTTCCCCCTCGGGGTTGGGAGGTCAGTCAGCAGTTACTCTCGTAAAACGCAACAAAACCAATCAAAACGAATAAGCGGACCCGGGCTCCAATTTATAAACTTTGGACGCACGCAGGCAACAGTTAAGAGAATGATGATAATAAAGAACAGGTAAATAGAAAGTGACGTACCTTCAGACCTTCTAGAAAGAAACACACTAAGTTCACAGACACCGAATATATAAGTATATAACCTGTTTTCTCGTCTTCCCTACACACTTTACACTAGTTCTCTACTTTTCATACTCTCCTCTCGCAGTTCTGCTGGGAGAGATTTCTTAAAGAAATAATCAGAACCTCTGTACTACTTTTATAAATGTATTTTTATGTATCATTGTGTGGTACCATAAACGCTAGTATTTTCGTTTACTTATTGTGTGTACATAAACTTAAATGACCAAAAATTAATATAATAGCAAAAACATACACAGTTCAATAACTAGAATATTAAAATTAAAAAATAAAAGCTTTTAAAGAGCGAAAAAATATAAAATAAAACATGTACACTACACGGCGCGGGTCAACCGTCGATGCGGGGTAATTATCTGAAAATAATTTGACGACTGAACGTCAATGTAATATTATTATGGATCAGCGTACGCGCACCGGTTAATAAACCGGAATGCGGAGCGCGGCTACATTTTATTTATTTATTTGGGCAATCAGTAGTTGTTACATTGTCACTTACATCTAAAACATGCAATTATAATATTTTATTTAATGCAATCAATCAATCAATCATTTATTTTGCTAAACATGGGTACATAGTAGGGTGTTAGAACTGTGGTTGTCCAATCCATGTTTTACCATGTTGGTGTGCAAAAGTGTTATGGTTAGTGTGTTAATAATTTATGGTTCCTTATACAAAATTCATAACCATTATCTTGCAAAACTAATTACCATTAAGTTTACACTTACAACATAATTCACTCACTTCATAAGTAATAATAAATATACAAAATAAAGATAATTAGTTATATTATAGTCTTAAGTATGCATTATCTTCATAGCATGGTTCCCGACTGCATCTGATCTGTTCCCGGCTTTCACCTTGAAGCTCGGGATCCGGTTTCACTTACTTTAGATTTGATTTATGCGACTTTTATGGGATGAACAGCAGCGATAGCCTAGTGGCGTACGTAACGGACTGCTGAGACGAGGTCTCGAGTTCGATCCCCAGTCGCCCCGGGCACACACCTCTGACTTTTCGTAGTTATGTGTGCATTAATAAATGTTAATTATCGCTCGCTTAATAATGTGCCCGGTAGATGGCAATAGGCTCGCCCCCTATTACATTGGGACCTTAACATAACTGGCGAATCGTGGGTGTGTAATATACCTCTGCTTACATACAGGCGTGAAGTTATTTTATGTTATGTTATATTATGTTATGTTATGTTATGTTATGTTATGTTATGTTATGTTATGTTATGTTATGTTATGTTATGTTATGTTATGTTATGTTATGTTATGTTATGTTATGTTATGTTATGTTATGTTATGTTATGTTATGTTATGTTATGTTATGTTATGTTATGTTATGTTATGTTATGTTATGTTATGTTATGTTATGTTATGTTATGTTATGTTATGTTATGTTATGTTATGTTATGTTATGTTATGTTATGTTATGTTATGTTATGTTATGTTATGTTATGTTATGTTATGTTATGTTATGTTATGTTATGTTATGTTATGTTATGTTATGTTATGTTATGTTATGTTATGTTATGTTATGTTATGTTATGTTATGTTATGTTATGTTATGTTATGTTATGTTATGTTATGTTATGTTATGTTATGTTATGTTATGTTATGTTATGTTATGTTATGTTATGTTATGTTATGTTATGTTATGTTATGTTATGTTATGTTATGTTATGTTATGTTATGTTATGTTATGTTATGTTATGTTATGTTATGTTATGTTATGTTATGTTATGTTATGTTATGTTATGTTATGTTATGTTATGTTATGTTATGTTATGTTATGTTATGTTATGTTATGTTATGTTATGTTATGTTATGTTATGTTATGTTATGTTATGTTATGTTATGTTATGTTATGTTATGTTATGTTATGTTATGTTATGTTATGTTATGTTATGTTATGTTATGTTATGTTATGTTATGTTATGTTATGTTATGTTATGTTATGTTATGTTATGTTATGTTATGTTATGTTATGTTATGTTATGTTATGTTATGTTATGTTATGTTATGTTATGTTATGTTATGTTATGTTATGTTATGTTATGTTATGTTATGTTATGTTATGTTATGTTATGTTATGTTATGTTATGTTATGTTATGTTATGTTATGTTATGTTATGTTATGTTATGTTATGTTATGTTATGTTATGTTATGTTATGTTATGTTATGTTATGTTATGTTATGTTATGTTATGTTATGTTATGTTATGTTATGTTATGTTATGTTATGTTATGTTATGTTATGTTATGTTATGTTATGTTATGTTATGTTATGTTATGTTATGTTATGTTATGTTATGTTATGTTATGTTATGTTATGTTATGTTATGTTATGTTATGTTATGTTATGTTATGTTATGTTATGTTATGTTATGTTATGTTATGTTATGTTATGTTATGTTATGTTATGTTATGTTATGTTATGTTATGTTATGTTATGTTATGTTATGTTATGTTATGTTATGTTATGTTATGTTATGTTATGTTATGTTATGTTATGTTATGTTATGTTATGTTATGTTATGTTATGTTATGTTATGTTATGTTATGTTATGTTATGTTATGTTATGTTATGTTATGTTATGTTATGTTATGTTATGTTATGTTATGTTATGTTATGTTATGTTATGTTATGTTATGTTATGTTATGTTATGTTATGTTATGTTATGTTATGATATGTATCCCAGATACACCCGACGCCGAACTAATTAACATAAATGTTGATGAAGTTGCCGCTGCTTAGTGATCAAGGTGTCAATGTGGTCAAGGTTCCAGGTTTGAATCTCGGCAATTACACTACCAACGTGAACCCACTCTTAACACAAGCCATTTAGTTTAGTTGTAGGAGTTAACAGGACCGCTAGTAATTGCGGTTACTAAAAAAAATATAAGTTCTACGAACAAGTTCAATAACAATGCAATTCGAGACATCGAACACGGGCCTTACACCTTACCACGACGCTCTTATAGCAATTAAAAGCATTTTTTTTTATAAAGAACATTAGTAACCGAAATTACTAATATTCCCCCTAACCCCTCCAGATAAGCTAAATTGCTTGTGTTAGGAGTGGGTTCACGTTGGTAATGTAATGGCCAGGATTCGAACCCGGTACCTCTCGATCGTAGGGTCGACTCCTCTCGATCGTAGGGTCAGCTGGGCGAGAGAGGGAGCCGAACACGTTGTATGCTAACAACGCAATATGATATGATAAATCTTTTGAAAGTCCTTTCATACGTCAGAAGTGAGATCCACGAAATATTATAACTAAGTACAGATTCCTTAATTGTTATTGCCCGGGGTCTTACCACGACGCGACGCTTTAAGAGCAATTCAAAAGCAATACAGTTCAGTTGAGGGAGAGAAGCTATATACATTATCGACATTGGCTTCATTATTATATATTAAATACAATTTTAACAAAAAAGAGACTGATGAAGTGAAAAATAACTAACAGATCAATCAATCCGTCTTCTGGGTCAACCTTGTTTACTGTTTTGCCTATAATATATGAGGAGTTCCCTCAATTTCTCATAGATTCCACCATTAAAACGGGAATTTTATCAAACTGGGGTAGTAATCTAGAATTAAGAATGCCCCTACAATTCTAGAATTTTTTTCAGAGTTCTGCGCCACGGAATAACAATTTGTTTTTCACGTAAGTATTTCCTTTTACTGGAATTGAAACCATGTGTTTTGATAACGTGATGTTACTGAATTTACTTAAGGACTTTACTGAATTTATTCTTCAATCTAATAAATTGACTCTTAGATTGAGCAATAACTCATTCGACATGTATCTTATGTTGGCTACTGGTTCTCATAGATAGAAAAGTAGAGTGTGTGTACTGATAGCCTGACATCCAGCCTGATAGCAATTATTTTCGAAAGAGAGTGTTGGATCTGAGACTATAAGTTTTTTCTGCCTTGACTACAATAAAAAAGTCATGAGAAAATAGCTCGAAAATAGTCATTCATTTTACAAAACACTGAATAATTGAAATCTATGAGATAAATAGAATATCAGCTGTGTCTCTGTCTTGACAAGGGTTAGGGTGACGGCAAAATAAACTATATACGAAGGGGTCGTCAGGGCCACCGCGACGGTCTCTTTCCGACACCGCCGCATGGAAAATCAATAACCTCTTCATACTTTCTGCTCTCCTGGTAAATATGACGAAAATGGCGGATCCGTCAGCGGATTGCAAATGAAACTTTAGCCTGACTGTTATTAGGAATGGACTGTCCGGGACTATAATTGACTTTCCTAAATTATTTTTCTTACTTTAGAGCTAAAATGGAATTATCCTAATATAAAACATAATTAAAAGATACTTATTTCATAATGAATATACATATATATTAAAAAGTGATGATAAGTAATTTTCGTTACACTTATGTAGAAAATAGTTAATTTTCACATTACAATTTATAGGTTTTCCGCTCGAAGAATCGTTTGACATCTTTTCACTCACGTTTTCACGACATCTGAATTACTAGGCGCCTAAAGAGATAAAGAGGTGGAGACATTCCTTTCTCTGTGACGTTGAGTTAGGAAAAATGTTGATACGTCCGTTTTTCTAACAATATTTGAGCTGAGCGAAGCGAAGCTCTTATACGTGGCTTAGCCGTTTGGTCGAGACTGTGCTCCTCCGGAACCACAATACCGATCTTGACCAAATTTGCCATGGAGTGTAGACACCGTTGAGTGTTTAGAGGGGTCAACTGTTCTAATACAATGTATCATTGAGGAATAATCACCGAAAAACAGTTTCACGAGCGCGCGGCCTTAGCTATGCGCAAGATGCCTTATTTTTCAAGTAAGAGTCCTGCTCGCTCAACTCAATTTATTTCAGTCGCACCCTGCACTGAATTCCTAGTTTTATAGGTACTCGAAAGTGGCATGCTACAAGATGGAGTTAGATTGCTACAATGATGACCTGCATTATTTTTTTTTGTTGTCCAAGAAAAGAATGTGTAGTATTTGTCGAAAGGATGCATTGACGGTTATTATCCAAATGATAGGCCAAGTACCTTCAGGGATTATAAACCTCTTTAAAGCAGACGTGGTTTCACTTCATTGAAGGTTTCACCAACATGTAAAGTGTTCAAGTGCCTGACCGATTAGCATTCGGAACGAAAACCAATGAGTCGTATGTTGTATGTGGTCTCGTCACCCATTGTAGGCTTCAAGTTAATTGTTAATAAGCATATATTGTCACCTTAAGTTTTCATATGCCACAATAATCTGTGGCGTAGCGGTAGTGCATTCGACTGCTACGTCAGGGGGCGCGGGTTCGATTCCCGCTCAGTGCAAATATTTGTATGCATGAATATGTCTATTTGCATTGGTCTGGGTGTTTCTATGTATAATATGTATGTATTTACAAAAAAAAAAAGTATTTAAGTATGTTTATCCGCAGTCTGGAACCCATAACACAAGCTAGTTAAACTATGCTTACTTTGGGTCTAGAATGCGCTGTGTAAAATGTCGTAGAATATTTATTTATTTATATACACATTCGGCCGGGTAGGTACCACCGTGCACATATTGGGGTGCTTGGTTGGGGACCTCCACGCGGTGCACCCTGGGCAACGGAGACAACAGCGCCTCTCTCCTAGGGTGGGAGAGACGCTGCCGCCTACGGCCAACTCCGACCGAGGCGAGGACGGCCCTGTTGAGGGCTGTTCGGAAGCTTTCCACGTGTCCCTCTGATTAGCAGAGGGCACAGTGGAGAGCAAGTAAGGGGGCCATCTCGAAACCGGAGATGGACCAGGGTCAGTCGGGGTGCGAGGGATATGCTCTATGGGTAACCTTACACCCCGGCGTCTTAAGACCCGAGACGGCGTGCGGGTTTAGTCGGTGCAAGCCCGAAATAACCGCCCCCGCTGGAGACCCCCCGCTCTCCAGTGGGGGCGGTATCCGAAGGTATTTCCGCACGAAAAAAAAAAAAAAAAAAAAATTATATAATAAAATTTATCGATTGCGAAAAACCCTCCATAGTAATCCAATTTCGGTTTGATTGCGTGGTCGCAGCACTAGTGGGAGCGGTGGGTGTCACGCGGTGCTGCGACGACAATCCTCTTCTGATGAGGCCGTCAAGCTGAGTGCCACCATTGTTAACATGGTACTTGTAGGTAATGGTGACCCTCAAAAAAAAATTTACTTACATCGAAGTAAGGGTGACCAGATCTGATTTCGGGTTTTACGAGACAACTGCATTGAAAATATGGGATTAATTAAGAAAATCAAAGATAAAAACTTTAAGTTATGCAGTTGATTACTTCACATCGCTTCACATTTAATTTTTCCTTTGCAAATCATGTAAAAATTATTGTTTTTAAATATTTAATATTGCTGTCAAAGTCTAAAATTATAATAATATAGCATGTAAATAACATACTACTACTTTACATATACAAACAAATATATTTAAGAAACTCGGACATTTTTAATGAAAGACAATCTGTCTTCCCCTCTCTCTTCGTTTATACTCTATCACTATCACACTCACTCTTATCCACGTCATTCCATCAAATATTCGCCAAATTACGGGACAATGAAAAGTTCGTTCGTGGTCACCATAATCAGAGTGCTTGTTGACTTCGTTAGATTATGAAAAGATATTGCATAAAATTGGGCAAGCACAGTGTAGTGACTTTTAAAATTTGGTATTTAGATTTAAAACTACCGTGCGTTTTAAAACTTCCAATTTTTAAGCGTAGCGAGCCGAAGGCGAGCGAAGCGCCTTTGGTTTCAAAGTTACATTTCAAACAAATGATACTCCTCCGAGACCGTTTGACCGATCTCGACCAAATTTGCCACGGTGATCAAGTAGACATTACTGAGTGTCGTAAGGGGTCGAATGTCCAGATCGGTCTTACCATCGAGGAATAATCACCGAAAAACCAAATCAATGGAAAAAGTCGACCGGTCACGTTGACCTATTGTTGGATAGGCAAATCTCGCTACGCTTAAGTTTGGGCTGATTGCCATGCTGGCAACCGTCCTAGTAATAGTCACTTTCAAAAGTAACAATTGAAATATAAAACAAATTATATTCTGTACGCAGAGTGCGTATCTATGTATTTTATTCGTATCTCCATGTGCAAAAGTAGAGGGTGCACGAAAATCAATATTCAGCGTTGCAATGACGTCATATCATACTCGCGCATGCGTATCAGTGACGCCACACTGTCGTCCTCCTCAAACCGATGTTACCCTGGTACCGCCGCCCACAATTCTGAAATTTTCCTGCCCTCCTCCAGGTTCTACGGAAGTGAAAACCTTGCACTTCCGTTCTGTAGGGCGGAATATTCAGTTTCTGAAATATTTCCCGAAAACACTGCCGGCCGTGAATTTGCATGCTGAAGAAAAGTAGAAATTGGACGTTATGTTATTGCGCATCCCCTTTGCGCAGAGCAAGTGGTGCGAGTTTATGAATGGCGAAAATTTACTTACATTACGTACACAGAACAAAAAACATAACAAGACGGCCTCTGTGGCGTAGCGGTAGTGCATTCGACTGCTACGACAGGGGGCGCAGGTTCGATTCCCGCTCAGTGCATATATTTGTATGCACGAATATGTCTATTTGCATTGGTCTGGGTGTTTCTATGTATAATATGTATGTATTTACAAAAAAAAAGTATTTAAGTATGTTTATCCGCATTCTGGAACCCATAACACAAGCTAGTTAAACTATGCTTACTTTGGGTCTAGAAAGCGCTGTGTAGAATATCGTAGAATATTTATTTATTTAATTATATAAGTTACAAAGTTATTTATCCCTATCACATGATTAAATAAATATATTCTTCAACACGGGCATTAGATTATTTCTACAGGGTTGGCAGCGCGACTGTGACGACCGTGGTGTTGGACACGTCCATAGGCCACGGTAACCGCTTCCCGTCAGGTGGGCTTGTCTGCCACCTAAGTGGTATAAAAAAAAACTGTGCCTCTACCACACATACCTACTAACTAACTCGTGATAACATTTCACTTATTTCTATTTTCAATGACATGTTCATGAATCTTATTATGACTGGCAAAAAAACTAGTAAAAGGATTGTTAAAGATCGCGAACTCATAACTGGGTTTACAGCGATGAACCTTTCATTATTATAATTATTCTAAAACGATTATAAGTTTACGTAGCCGATTTCATGCGCTATGTGACCTTTCGGTGACTTCTAAAATGTGAGTTTTTAGGGTTCCGTTGCCAAATGGCAATAAACGGAACCCTTATAGATTCGTCATGTCTGTCTGTCCGTCCGTATGTCACAGCCACTGTTTTACGAAACTATAAGAACTATGCTGTTGAAACTTGGTAAGTATATGTATTCTGTGAACCACATAATGATTTTCACAGAAAAATAGAAAAAAAAACAATAAATTTTGGGGGCTCCCCATACTTAGAACTGAAACTCAAATTTTTTTTTCATCTAACCCATACGTGTGAGGTATCTATAGATAGGTCTTCAAAAATGATATTGAGGTTTCTAACATAATTTTTCTCTAAACTGAATAGTTTGCGCGAGAGATACTTCCAAGGTGGTAAAATGTGTCCCCCCCCCCCATTAACTTCTAAAATAAGAGAATGATAAAACTTTAAAAAATATATGATGTACATTATCATGTAAACTTCCACCGATAATTGGTTTGAACAAGATCTAGTAAGTAGTTTTTTTTTAATACGTCATAAATCTTAAAACGCAATTTACATTTCATTCAATCAACTCAAATGTAAAATTTAAAAGAAAAGCATTATTATGTTGCTTACTGCTACGGAACCCTTCATGGGCGAGTCCGACTCGCACTTGGCCGCTTTTTTTCATAAGAGCCACAACTCGAATTTAGCGATGTGTTATAGTAATCGTTCACAATTTTTTTTAATTATTGTCCGTCTGTCTTTCTGTCTGTTTGTTCCAGGTGATCTCCGAAGAATCTACCGATTTTGATGGTATTTTTACTGATGTTACAAAGCAAAACTTAGGCTACTTTTAGTTTAGCAAAAGTATTTTTTATTTATTTTTATTTTATTCTTTTTGCACACACAAGAAAATGATAGTAACAATAACATTTCAAAAAAGATGTACAAAGGCGAGCTTAACTCAATATGAGTTCTCTCCCAGCAAACCTTTGAGTAATAGAGGAAGAATAGTTTACGAAAGGCTGTGAAGTGTTTACAAGACAAAAAGAAAAGAGAAACATGCTACAATACTTATAATAAAAAATGAATACATATATACACACACATACATACATACATAAATATATTCGTAGGTTAGATATATACACACTAAATTATGGAGAAAGGAAAAATTCTTTAATTCTTCTTCTGAAGATGTCCAGACTGGTACTACTCCGAATGGTATGAGGGAGTGAGTTCCAGAGACGAACAGCTTGCACCGTGAAGGATCCGTCATAGCAACTAGAACAGTGTGCAGGAGTATGAAGCAGAAGAGAGGAAGAAACACGACAGGGTTTGCCCCTAGGTACAAGATATTCAAAACGTTCCCGCAGATATGACGGAGAATTAGGATTTTGTAGTATAGAGTAGAGAAGAGAGGGATATGAGTGTTACGGCGCTGCCGAATAGGGAGCCAATTCAGTCTTTTACGAAATTCACTTACATGGTCGTATTTACGAAGGCCAAATACGAAGCGAATCCCCAAATTCTGCAAGCGTTCCAGTTTATTCAGTAGTTCCTCCGAAGCATCGAGAAAGCAGACATCAGCATAGTCTAATATTGAGAGTAGAAGAGATTGCGCAAGAGTAACTTTAGTCTGAAGAGGTAGGAGTTTCTGGAGACGTTTGAGAGATTGAAATGCGCAGTATACCCTCCTGCTTACCTCCGCAATGTGAACATCCCAGGCAAGCTTGGAGTCGATGTGCACTCCTAAATTTCTTGCACTCTTGGAATATTCAATGGCCACAGACTCGTACTTAACTGGAGGTAGAGACTCATGATCCAGGAGGCCGAGCATATATCTGCCACCGATAATGAGTGCTTGAGATTTTTTTGGGTTGACTAACAATCCAAAAGATTTAGCCCAAGCATTAATGTTCTCAAGGTCATTATTGATGGCAGCTACAGCCCTAGCTAGTTCATCGGCTTTGAAATGTCGATATAGCTGCAAGTCGTCTGCGTAGAGATGATAATTTGAGGTTACGACCTTAGTGACGGCGTTTATAAAGACAGAGAAGAGGAGAGGAGAAAGAACGCCACCCTGAGGAACGCCCACCACTAAGTTGCACCAATCGGAGGAGGCCTCGTTCATTCGAACTGATTGTGAGCGTCCCTCAAGATAGGATTTAAACCAGGCAGTTGCAGAAGTAGAAACGTTAAAAGATGATAGAATTCCTAAGAGGATGTCAAAGTCAACCGAATTGAAGGCACTGCTGAAGTCCAATAAAACCAGAACTGTCAGTTGTTTGTTCTCCATGGCCAATCTTATATCGTCTGTTACTTTAACTAGAGCTGAAACAGTACTATGGCCGCGGCGGAAGCCAGATTGGAATGGACTTAGCAGGTTATTAGAGGAGAGGTAATAGGACAGTTGATCGTGAACAACACTCTCGAGTACTTTGGACAAGATGGGAAGGATCGAAATGGGTCGGAATTGAGAGTGCGTTGCAGGATTGGATACTTTGGGCAGAGGTTTAACAGAAGCTTTCTTCCATGATGAAGGGAAGCAGTTAGAATATAAGGAGTAGTTTATCATGTGGGTAAGGATAGGAAGAATTTGATTCAGGATGGGAAGAAGCATTTGAAGTTGAAGGCCATCGTCACCGACAGCCCTAGAAGATATGGTTTGCAAATGTTTCTTAACATCTACCTCTGAGACCGGCTGAAATGAGAAAGAAGTATTTGAAGGTAGTGGAAGAGAAGAGAGGAAATTTAGAGTAGAGGACTTAACATCACAAGGAATAGTAGTGGGAGGCGCAGAGAAATGGGCATTCAATGCATTGAGGTCCATATCGGTAAGGTTGTCATGAACGACCTTACCAATACCCAAAGATTTAAGAAACTGCCATTGTTGAGAAGTGTTAAGATTTTTCATAGAATTATGAATGTGGTCTCGTCTCGCATCCCTACACATACGATTGCAGCGATTACGTAGCCTCTTGTACAGATCCCAGCTCTCCTCAGACGGACATTTAACATGTTTACGCTTGGCCTTATCTCGCTTCGACATAATATTTTTGATGGCTGGAGAAAGCCATGGCGCAGGATGGTGTCTAACTCTTACCTTTTTAAGAGGGGCATGTACATCATAGATGGCCAACAACGTGCTTGTAAAAATAGACACCTTCTCATCCAGGTTGTTGCAGTCATAAACAGATGACCAATCAATACCATCTATGTCACCCCCCAAACGCTCCAGATCAATATCTTTAAAATTACGAAGAACTAGAAATTTACTCTTGCGTTTCGGAGGACGCAGTTTATAGGAAAGGTATAGAAGGTCGTGGTATGAAAAGGGAGCAGACAGCTGTCCATGTGAAGCCACCTTATGAAGATTAGAAACTAGAATAAGGTCAAGTAGAGAAGGCTTAGTATTAGGAACCTTGTGTGTGGCATTTAGGGGAAGAATATGCATATCTACAGAAGAGACAAGAGAGCAGAGTTGACGGCTGCGTGAATCATTTTTGAGAAGACAAGTGTTGAAGTCCCCGAGGATAATTCTATGTTCATACAGTGACGATAGATTTTCAAGTTGCATTTCAAAAGCGGAGAAATAATTAATATTACTACAAGGGCTGTAATAAACGCCTAGTAGTGTTTTAGTGTGCTTAAAATCAATTTCAATAAAGAGATATTCTGTAAAATTTGAGTATACACCTGGGGACTGGTCAACAACTTTATAAGTGATATCTCCACGAAGATACACGGCAACCCCGCCACATGCTTTACCCGTTCTATCAACACGCACAAGCTTATACCCAGGAAGTGAATATTGGGTCGAAGGGAGTACAGGCTTAAGAAAAGATTCAGAGACAAGGATAGCGTGAACGTTCTTAGCATTGAAAGAAGCTAGAAGATCAGAATAGTGTGCAGGAATGCTCTGAGCATTTATATGCACAACATTGAAAAAATGAGGAAAGTGTGAAAAAATAGAGGACAGTTTGTCACAGAGCTGTACGGAGTCGCCATCACTATGTGCACTATCAAAACTGTCACTAGACGCAACAGAAGAAGAACAAGATATAAAACTATCATCTGAACCTACAAACATAAATAAATAACTATAATATAAAATATATATAAAATAATATAATTTAAAAAATTACAATACTAAAATTTTAACTCAAAAAAAAAAAAAAAAAATTCTTTCCTCTCCAGTCCTCTATGCACTCGCTAGCATGCACAATGTTGATAAAAATACTAGTTTTCAAACATACATTATTGATGTTTCCGAACGAGTGACACATTAGTCAATACGCTGAATTAGGTACGTCAAAGTCAAATATACAAAAGTTGATCTGTAAAAGTGTAAAACTGACCGACAATATAAAATCTAAATAAAAAGAAAACAGTAGTATTAACAGGAATTCGTGATTTTATCTACTTGCATGGTTTCTTATGCAAAACTGTGCCCGTAGTGGATGTACTAGTAGATTTCGATTCGGCAACAGGAAATGTCCTTAAAAGATATTGCAGTTCAGCCACCGTCTCGATTTTTTTTTTTTTTTTTTTTTTTTTTTTTTTTTTTTTTTTTTTTGATCTCGTTCAAACCAATTATCGTTGGAAGTTTACATAATAATAATAAATCTTTATTGTCAAAAAATTTACACCTTATACACAATAATTTGCATCTATAAAATATGTGCTTATATGAATATTCTGACCACTAAACTAGGCGTAAACCTGTATTTTAGAGGTCAGTGCCCACCGTACAGTTTGTATTAAATATAAAACAATGTGAGAAGACACTATAATAAAGATCTTATAGACTAAACTCAGTTTAAATTAGATTAACGAGTTCATGAGTGTGTGTGTGTTTGTGGGTGTATGTGCGTGTGTGTGGTTGCGTGCAGGCCCCTCTTTCCCACTGGGCACTGTGGGCACGTGCCCAGGGCCCCGCGATCGAAAGGGGCCCCTTGGTTCCAGCAAGATCACCAAATGATAACCGATATCAATGACCGAAAACATATTGGTTTTGAAAAAAAACCAAATGATATTTAACTTTATCCACCTAGTCACTTTTTCATGTAGTATAAATCAATTTACATCAATTCTTGTTACAATTTAAATGTAAGTCGGGTCAATCTCATGTAGTAGCTACTAATACTGTGTTTACATAATAAGTGTTGTAATTACGCAACGCTTTGGCAAGCAACAACCGTGAGGCTGACATCAATATACCCACTACAATAGCTTCAAGTATTGTATACTTTTATTTAATTGTAAGATTAGTTAGGTATACCAGACGAGGGACTCGTGAACAAGTGGTAATCGAATTGTCAAATCAAAGCAAAAAAAGAGAAATGTGAACGGGTAGGTACCTGATACATATTCCACTGCTGCTTAATAACAGAACATAACATAACACTTAAATAATGTATGAGATGCACTTAATATTAACACCACTAACACAATGTCTTACATACATAATCCACAAAATAAAACAACCTTAGTAGGGCTTTTATCACATTGAAAAACATAATTAGAAAGTTGGCGGTATATTGAGAATAGAACATTACCTTCCGTGCTAGTCTAGCAAGACTGTGTTACGGCAAGGTAAGATTCTCGCTACGCAAATAACCACTATCGCTAATTATAATAAGGACACTTTTTCTTCCAACAGCTGGTCTAATATTATATGTAATATAAAAACCGGTAGCTGATACACACATAGTATTGGCTTAAAGTTCAGATCAAGTAAATTTGTTTTTTTTTTCTTTTCTTTTTTTTTTTTTTGTTTTTTTTTTTTTTTTTTTGTTTTTAACAGGTTTCATAATGAAAAGAAAAAGATAACGAATCAAAATAATAAGAACATAAATATCTAGTGACAAAAATCAATAAATAAATATATATTTATATATATCTATACACACACATACATATCATATATACACATATTACATACTAAACAAATAAATATTAATCTGCTTTCCAATATATAATATCTATAATTTGTAGTACTAATTCCTAATTGCAGCTCAGGTTATGGGCATATCTGCATCAACTTTTCTGTCTGATCATAGTCCAGATTTCTCAACAACTCATCCAGTATTCTTCCACAAATAACTCTAGTCATATCCTTTATGGGATGAGTTTCGCTTATGCGATTATACAGAAATGGCGCTAGAAAGAAAGAGAAACATTGGGCAAAAGATGTTTTACATGAGGGAACATCAAATACTGCATGCGTCCTTCTGGCTGAAGCTTTCACACGTCTTTGACCGAAATGCTGCTTTAGAATTATTTTTTTTATGAACAGTTGTCGTACATTTAATACATCAAACTCTTTGTATAGCTTAACTGTAGGGTAGCGAAAATCCTTAAAATTAATAACTTTTAGAACACATCTCTGAGCCCTTTCCACATTTATAAGAATCGTTTTTTTAGCACCCCCCCAAGCTGAAATACCATAGGTCGCTATTGACTGACATAACGTTAGATAAACTAATTTGCTTGTTTTATGATCTTTTAAATTTCTAATTTTCTTAAAAATGGGTATTAGTCTCCTTATTCTAGACTTTAAGTTATTTATATGGTCTTTCCAATTCAGGTTTTTATCTATTTCCACACCAAGATATCTAATACTATTTGTTACAGATAGGACATAACAGTTACAGCCTCCAATACAAGGACACATAGAAGAGTGTGCTTTTAACTGGAAATTTGTCTGTGACTGACGGTTGTTTCTTATAGAGAACGTTATGTATTTTGTTTTATTCAAGTTCAGAGTAAGTAAATTTACATCGAGCCATTTTATTATGTTTGAGAAACCCTTTTCAGCTGATGATTTCACACGGGTCCAGGTGGAATTTTGAAATAAAACTACAGTATCGTCAGCATATGTGACTATTTTTGCATCTGGCAGTTCCATATCACATAGATTGTTAAGGTAAATTAAGAACAGCGTAGGCCCAAGCACTGATCCTTGGGGTACACCAAAATTAATCCTCAGCTTACAACTACTAATATCACCTATTTTAACAGTTTGTGACCGATTACTTAAATAATCCTTAAAAAGATCAAGCGGCACTCCTCGTATTCCTATAGATTCTAGCTTACGAATCAGCAAGGGAGTAGATACAGTATCAAATGCCCTGGCCAAATCAAGGAATATGCCAATACATTTCCCCCCACCATCAAGATACCCAGCCACACTATTTGTTAAATTTTCGATTGCATCTAAAGTAGATTTGTTTTTTCTGAAACCATATTGATTGTTAGAAAGAAGATCATATTTCTCTAAGTAATTCATTAGCCTAACATTAATAATCTTTTCCAGAATTTTAGCTATAGTAGGCAGAAGTGAAATCGGCCGATAATTGGCAACACTGTCTCTTTCCCCCGCTTTAAATACGGGTACAACAATAGATTCTTTTAGCACATCGGGGAATCTTCCAGTAGATAAACTCACGTTAATTATGTGGGTTAAGGGTTTAATAAGTATAGCAATAAATTGTTTAAGAAATATGGAAGATATACCGTCCCAACCTGTAGATTTCGTATTTTTTAATGACATAACTGTTTTAAATATTTCCGTTTCATCTGTTTCTAATAACATAAATGAGTTTGAAGGAGTATTTTTGCATACATATCTCCGTACGAGCTCTTGTTCAGTTGATTTCAGTCTCTGTAAAATGCTATTTGATAGCCTGGCACCTACATTAACAAAGTATTCATTAGCACTGTCAATAGACTCTTGAGGTGTTGACTTCATTTTTAATAACTCATGTGGCACTTGAGAATATTCTGGTTTATTCAAATTACATACACGTTTAATAACGTTCCAAGTTCCTTTTATATCATTTTTATTAGTGTCAAGGTCTTTTTTATCGTGCTCGTTTTTTAATTTATGGAGAATATTATTACAATGGTTTCTATAGCGCTTATATGTAATTTTTAATACGTCGTCTTCAGGTGATTTCATATGTCTCCTATGCAAGGTGTCTCTAAATCTCATACAGCGCAATAAACCCTGTGTTAACCATACTTGTCGTGTTTTCCTTCTGCTGGGTACTCTTACTGAGCTTGTGCTTTTTTTAATTATGTCAGATAGGGTTTCAACGAAGAATTTAGTCGATTCGTTTGGGTCTTCCATAACAATAAGTCTGCACCAATCAATTTGTTTTAGTAGTTCATAGGCTATATCATGATTAAAACTTTTTATGTACCTCTTATGTTCAATATTTTTACAAGGTCGTGTCAAAGATATACTAAAATAGATACTTCTGTGGTCTGTAATAGAGGATTCGCATACGAGAGTTAAAGTTTTACAATTAGACTTCACAAAACAATGATCGTAGCACTTATCCAAACGAGTGGGAAACAAATGACCCGGCAAAAGACCATGAGTAGCCAGTAAATCCAAATAATGATCGGATTTTGGATCTTTGTTATTGTTACCAATATCTATATTAAGATCTCCAGTGATATAAACGTTTGATACACTTTTGAGGCCCTTTAAAAGTTCATCCAAAGATCCGAGAAAATTTATTGGCGAGGTAAAAGAAGGTGATCTATACACACAAATAAATGCGTGACTGTTGCTAATTTTTATTACCAAACAATCTGCTTCGATAATGTTAGGTTCAAAGACTAGCACATTTGCTAAAGTACTCTTTATATATACAACCACTCCGCTATTCTGGTTGATATGCCTACGGGTATGAGTAGCATTATATTCTACCATTTGTGGGATAAACTCGGAGTTTGATAGCCAGCATTCGGTCAAGACGATGATGTCAAAGTCTATGGTACTTCTTGCCATAAATACTCTAAACTGTTCAAAATTTTTATTTATGCTACGTATATTCTGCACTATAATTTTAAAAGAAGACTCAGTTTCAAGTTTGTATTGTGAAAAAGATTCTGGATTCTCGACCAAAAAACTGTCACCGACGTTGACATACTTGTCAATCTCGGTGACCACATTATTCAGATCAGTGTCCATAGTAATGTCAACAAATAAACGCAGTGCGTCAAAATTGGTCGAGAATGCGAGATGCCGAGGTTTATACAGGACGTATCAGATATGCAATTTTTATCGTATACAATTATAACAGTCATGTGGTGTATACTGTGAAATGGTATTGTACTACAATAAGATATGTACGATGAATATATAAATGAAAAATTAGGAGAGAATATAATTCTTTGATAGAGTATAAGATTCATAAATATCGAAATTGTTATTATGTAGCATAATGTAATGAGAGGAAAAGTGAAGTTGATAACGAAATAACAGCATAAACAAAGTAATGGTACTGAAATCAAAATAGCTGTGAGAAAGTAGACCTTTAAGAAATATTTACCAACATATAGTCAATCCAAAACCAGGTCTTTGATTTGCCTTAGAGTTTTAATGACGATTGCAGGATGTCCATCTTCTTTACGTATGAGAATATTACCTCGTGATGCCCAGCAATACTTATATACTCCACTTTTAGTAAGTTCACGAGAGGCTGCTAATATTTGCTTTGACAAGGGTGTTAGAGATTCCGATATAAACACTCGTGAGTACGCACCACCAATCCCCAGGTTTTCGGTACTCAGTGGTCTCTCTTTATTGGCTGAGTTATAATTTTTAACAGCTTTTAGTAGGATATCCTTTTCAGTGGAATTTTGGTACTCTATTACAATAGGCCCGTTGTTTTTTCCCCGTCTAAATATGTTTGTTGATACATCAGTGGGCTCCATCTTAAATAACTTGTATACGATGTTGACAACTTCTCTGACATCTTCTTTTTCTTGTCGAGGAATGTTTCTTATTTCCACCGTATTCTTAAGACTTATCTTTTGTAAGCCATTTATTTGAGTTTCCAATTCATCTATACGTTGATTTGCTTCATTTTGTTTGATTTCAAGGATTTGTACTCTGCTTTGAATTTCATTATAATTTGCTGTGCTAATTTCAAGCAGCTTAATAATCTGCAAATTTGACTCCATTATCTTGCCATTCTGATCTTTTATTTCCGCCATCTCAGCATTCATCATTTCTCTGAATGACTGCATAAGATCTTTTTTTAATTCTAAAAACTCTTCATGTTCAGGATATTTCCGTTTCCTGATATTCATATTTCGGATAATGTCTTGATCCTGTAATTCAAGAGAGAGATCCGGATACGATGAAAACTTGATTGCCTGTCCGGATATGGGTGTGCGTTCCATTTTATCTGATATTTTTTCTTAGACTGTAAACTTCCTTGATCCGCACAGTGCTGCCGTAGTATGTAACAAATTAGTCCTCAAAGTGATATCTACCCTTATTCTTATGGTCACAAAGTTTAGAATCGATCTATGATATGATTAAGAATAATTAGCACGTCTGACTTCAACTATTAACTGAGCGAGAATCTCATTTTATTTCGAGAGTTATCCGTGACCTGGACAATTATCTTTCCATCGGAGGTCCAGCACTGTCTTACACCATAATGCCTCCTAGCACATACAAAAAGATCGTGTCTGGGCTTAGTGAGGAACTCTGACAATGTTAGGCCAATGCCTTTAAGTTTGGATTTATTACGCCATACTTCACTACGAGTCGCACGATTTTCAAACCTCACTAACAGTGGGCGAGGTTTACTGGTGTCACTCCCCAGACGATGGCAGACAGCTATGTCCTTAGATGAGACACTCGTAATATTCATTTTATCCGAGAACACTTTAATGACTCTGCCCGTGAGGTCTCCTGTATCATCCTCAGAGAAGCCATGCAGAAGAAGAACTTTGGCTCTTGATGCCATCTCATGCCGGTCCAAGCCCTTCACCAGCAACTCCATCTGAGACTTTAGGGCACCCAAGGTTTTCCATATAAGGCCTTTGAATTCAGTGAAGTCTCTAGATAAGCTAGCTACACTCTTATGGATGGTTGACTCACCCCCAGCATTCTTCAAATCTTCGTCGTACTGTGCCATGCGCCTTGTGAAAGTTGTTGACAGCTCCTCCATGCAGTTAAATAAGTTTGTATATAAGTCCATTTTGATTTTTATAAATTATAGTGCAATTATGTAATAATAAATAAGATTTTTAATATGTGAGAGGGTGCAATAGAGGATAGAGAAGATTTTTAAATAATATGTAGCATTAAATGTTAAGTTTTTGAATTTTAAATTAAAAAATATGCAAGAGCTTTTTTATTTGGTACTGACACTTCAACAGCTACCCTCCAAAAGTACTAGGGTTCCACGTAAAAAGTCAAACTCATATCTAAGTCCAAACGGGAGAAGCGGCGGCACAGCTAATTTATATTAAAACAAACATTTTCAAACAAAGCTTTTATTAACTTATCATAAGATATGTAGGTCATATCTATTTACTTTTTTCGAGATAATTATAATTTTTATTTAACTACTTAACTTACATCACGTAGATATATATGGCACGACATGCAACTTTTTAACCTCCGACACAAAAAGAGGGGTGTTAAATGTTTGACGTGTCTGTCTGTCTGTCTGTGGCTCCGTAGCTCGCGAACGGATGAAGCGATTTCAATTAAGTTTTTTTTGAATGAAAGGTGAGTTACGGGCGAGTGTTTTTAGACATGTTTGATGAAAATCGGTTGAGTCGTTTAAAAGTTATCAAAGTGTCAAAGTGGGGAAGAATAACCGAATCTCTGCAAATATAATCGAGTGGGGTCTCGAATGAAAGCGCATCACGTGCACATTACAAAATAATATGTTCAATGAAAATCGGTTGAGCCCTGAAAAAAGTGGGGAAAATACCCAATATGTGCAAATATATGTGTCGGGGGTTTTTTTAAATTTTAAATTTATATATTATTCATGATAGTCATAATTACAGTACCTAGTGCGAGTTTCTCATAATATTAGCTGATAGCTGATATAGTTTTTTCAGATTAGCGTCATCTTGCGATAATTTCTTTTTCATTGAAACTTGAACACACGTTGGTGAAGTCACTGGATTCTTTGGTGAAGTCACTGGATTCTTTGGTGAAGTCACTGGTTTTTTTTGGAAAAGTGACTGAAGTCTTTGATTGTTTGAAATGTTTTTCTCTCGGCCCTTTTAACTCGGCACTGTTATTTCGTTTAGCTAATATCATTTAATTATTTTTCTATCTTAATTTTAATATATTTACAAGCTTATTTTACTACAATTAACTATATGAATTTTTAGCTAGGCATAGCAGCATTATTTTTTAGATTCTTAATAACATAATAATACTTATTTCTTTATCGTATACATATTTATGTCACAGCTCTTTGGTTTTACATTTGGTACAACTGGGGCGCTACCATGGAACGTAAATACGAAACTTCGGGTCCGTACTGTGAAGTAACTTCAGGTTTCCTTCGGTTGGCCATCTTTCAGCCCGATTGCGGTATAAATGCGTTTCATAGTAACGATTGCCGAAACTCCGGTCCGAAATTCCGTACGTACGTTTCATGGCACTAGTCTTTAACAAAGGTTAATGTAATCAATTAATTCACTAAATAAATATACAAATAGAGAATGTAATCGGCAGAGCATTTCTTAACATTCTCATTTTTAGCTCAACAGAATGTCTTAGTTCTGTCCAATACCAATAGATGGTGTTAAAATCTTCAAACGGGTTCGTGCATCTCATTCTGTGTTGATTCTACAATCACTTTTTTTTCCGGTGACTTTGGTTTCTTGTTAGGCAGCGTTAAGCAGAACAGGGAGTTTACTGGAAGAAGAAAAATTGATAAATTAGTATGATGTGTCGCAGCGTGTTTTCTGATATGAAGCTACTAAATATTTCTGTTTAAAAGGATAAAAGTCGCTGAATAATCTATGAGTAGAGTGTTATTATAATCTATATATAAAAGCGAAGGTAGCTTTCGGAGAGGGAGCGGGAGAGAACCCTGCCCCCCGAGTTTCGCAGTCCGCGGCGAGGACGCCGCAGACTCATCTACGCCCGGGACTACCGACCTCCATGATCGGGGCCTGAGGACGGCAGTTGGCCGACTCGCCGTCCTTACAGAAGCAGGCCGTGGCGGAGGCGTGTCGTCACACGCCTGCCAACTCACCGAAGCGGGATAAAACCCGACCCCACCAGGCGAGGCTGCGGTGGCGGCCAAAGTCCGCCGGCAACCCTGGGGTTATCCTTTCGAGGGCTTACCCGGGGTGCCCGGCAACGGACACTTGGGGAGGACACCGTGCGGTTTTAGTCGAGACACGACATAACCATCCCCGCTGGCCAGCGGGGGGGTATCCGAAGGGATTTCCGCACGTAAAAAAAAAAAAAAAGGGTAGCTTTCTCTGTTACGCACGCGTAAACCAGTGAACCGACTTTGATGAATTTTGGTATAGAGATGGACAAGGGTTTAGGAAAGGACTATAGACTGCCTATTATGAAAAAAAGAAAGCTTAAAAGGGTTCAAATACGGGATAAAAGTTCCTCATTTTCAACACCATGTCCATAGGCTATGTTTGTTCGCGATAACCTTCATCCAAGCGTACGGAACCGCGAGCAATGTAGTAATAATTGTTCTATAATGTGATGAACTTACCAATGATGATAGATCCGAACATGTAGAAACCGGCGCCGCAGTTTATTTCCAGGAAAAGACCAATCAGGTTCGATCCTACCATGGAGCCGACACGGCCCATCATCATGGCTAGGCAGATCGCCATGGCCCTGGAAATACAAATAGTAAGAAAATAAGTGATATTCTGTTATAGAAATCAGTTCAGCTATGATAATGGAAAATGAAGAAAGCAGTTCTGTTCACACGTTATCATTGATTAGGAAAATAACAGTATCGGGCCCTTCAAAAAAAAAAACTTTTAAAAAACAAGTTTTTTGGGGCGGGCGCTTTGAAATTTTTAAATTATTGAATATCTAAGGAAAACGATACATTAAAGGATTAAAGCGCCCGTTCCACGTTTTTTAGTGTTGAAAAGCTTTAGGGTGATCACAAGTGGTCGAAAATTAAGTGTCAATTTTTGGCTTGAGAGGGAAAGAAACACAGATACACAGACACAAAGTGAAACTAAGAAAAACGTGGTAATAATAGAGGTGTGTTCGTTCTCAGGAACTAATAGTTCGAAATGAAAAAATATTTTTGTGTTAGATAGCCCATTTATCGAGAAATCATATAGGCTTCATAGCATTACGCTAGTACCCGGGAGAGTGGAGCAGTAATCATAAATGTTAACAAAGCGGGTAAATTTTCATGGTGCGAGGGAAATGGCTTATAAGCCACCTTACACCCCGGCGTCTGAAGACCTGACACGGCGCGCGTGCAGTTTAAGTCAGTTCATGCTCGATATAACCACCCCCGTTGGCCGGCGGTGGGGTATCCGAGGGAATATCCGCACGAAAAAACGGTTTATATAGGTTAGTGCTATTGGGATTAAGTCACGAGTGAAGCCACGGGGTACAGCTAGTTAGTTATAATAACAATCTTACCTGTACTTAGTCGGGAACAGCTCCACAGCGACTGCGTTCATCAATCCAATACAAGCTCCACACATTTGGAATATCGCGAACAGCACCACAGCCAACTGCTGGTTGTACGCCAGGTGAGCCCCGATGCCACAGCACCCGGTGATGAACAGGATCACCACCACAATGATCTTCTTGCCAATGTAGTCGACGAGGAAGCCGACGATGACGTACATGGAGGAGAAGACGAGGCCTATGTATATAGAGCGCTCGAAGGTTGATGTGTGGATCGTGTCGTCGCAGACCTGAGAACAAATGAGTTTATTTGTAAAAAAAAAATGTTTGTATCGAAAATATTGATGCTTTCACAACATAACATGATATAACATAAACTCAAGCCTATATCCCCGAAGGGGTAGGCAGAGGTGCTAGCACCCACGTTTCGCCAGTTTATGTTTTAGGTCCCCATGTAATAGGTGGCGAGCCTATTGCCATTAACGGGGCACTTATAAACCTGCGATAAATACACACATAACTTCGAAAAGCATCGAAAAGTCATTGGTGTGTGCCATGGTAATACCTGGGATCGAACCTGAGACCTCGTCTCAGCAGTCCTTTACCCATACCACTAGGCTACCGCGGTGATGCTTTCAAATAGTAATATATCTATGGTCTCTACAGTCTCTGTGGCGTAGCGGTAGTGCATCCGACTACAACGACAGGAGGCCCGGGATCGATTCCCGAGTGCAAATATTTATATGTATGAATAAGTCTATTTGCATTGGTCCGGGTGTTTCTATGTATAATATGTAGGTATTTACAAAAAGAAAATATAAGTATGTTTATCCGCATTCTGGAACCCATAACACACGCTAGTTAAACTATGCTTACTTTGGTTCTAGAAAGTGCTGTGTGGAATCTTCTTTGCCTGGCTGTAATGTCGTAGAATATTTATTGTTTAATTTAAATGTAATTTATGGTAAAAAACCTCTACAGAAATCTGATTCGGATCAAAATTCAATAATTTAATACCGTTTCTTATTTTTTATTAATTGTTCTTTGCTCTTTCTGTGAAACGAATTAGAATGGAATTATTGGCTTTTGTTCAGACCTCAGTTATAGTTCCGATTCTAATATTTTTTCTTCTTCATCCGAGCACCAATCCCGGTTGCCTCAAAGCTAGCACTTTGGACCTCAGGGTCCGTTCTACCACTCCTTCCTTTCCCAATTTGGTTTAATGAAATTCCGAAGGAATTAGTGTGCTAACTTTTTCTATACATTAAAACAGAAAACGTGAATAAGGAGAACAAGGGACTTGGATGTTCACCTTTTTTCGATCTGAATCTAAATTGGTTTGTTTTCGCTTTTACGGGAGCGACTATCGTCTGACAACCTAACCCCGAGTGGAAAGCCTGCGATAAGGCAATTAGGGCCTTGTTTGTCAGCCCGCGAAGCGCGGAGGTGACTCAGGCTTCGGAGGTCGCTCCATGAGCTCCGCCGTGAGCTCTGGTCAGGGGTAACAAGTGTAGCCCCCTGTCACCAGCAAGATCAGCCGGGGCTCGAGGGAAATGCCTTATGGGACCACCTTACATCATAAAGTCTCGAGACGGCATGCCGTTTTAGTCGGTTAGAGTCCGACATATTAACTGCTCCCGCCGGTCGGCATGAAGGGGATTTCCGCACATAAAAAAAACGGTATAGTTTGTCAATTAGCAGGTGTATCGGCTTGCAGGACACGTTGGCTAGGGTTTCGAAGATCTTAGTGGTGGTCCGCCTTCCGTATCCAGTATCCCGTTTTTCTAAAGAAATCAATATTGTTTTAGAAAAAACAAAATCTTTAGTTCAACATACCATTGTGCCGTTGTTAGCGAGATTTTTATTGGAATCGAGCACGTCACAGATTCTAGTTGCGTCCCCATCGTTGTTAGCCAAGGAGTTCAGAATTGATGGAAACCACACGTAGAAACCGTTAGTTCTGGAATTAGATACAATACATTCCTTTGATACCATATACGAGGTGTATTTTTTTTACTAGTATAACTCTCTTTATCTAATTCTTTTTTTATTATTAAATTTTAAATAAATATTAAGCAGTATGTCCCAGCTGCCTAACGAGAACCTCTTAAGATGTTGATCGAGGCACCTGGCGATGAAACGACTTGCGGTATTATTTTTTTTCGTGCGGAAATCCCTTCGGATACCCTTCGGGTGGTTATGTCGGGCTTGAAGCGACTAAAACCGCACGACGTCTCGGGTCTACAGACGCCGGGGTGTAAGGTTACCCATAGGGCATATCCCTCGCACCCCGATTGACCCTGGGCCATCCCCGGTTTCGAGATGGCCCCCTCGGGTTTGGGAACCACGGTGTCCCCGTCTTGCCCCGGTTTTGGGGAGAGACGCTAGTCACCCCACCGTCCCGGCCTGCTTCTGCTGGGGTGACAGGCGGCCTCACCTGCCACCCCCAGGCCTGCGCTCATGGAGGACGGAGGTCGTTAAGCGACCTCCGGCGCCTGAGTCGCCTGCGACGCGCAGCGAGCATGTTGCGGGCTCGGCGGGCCGGGAGAGTTCTGAACCTCTCCCGGGCGCCATCCACCTCCACTCCACCATCTCCTTCGCGAGCATTACATGCTCGCAGAACGACTTTCGGTACCTACCATAATAGCTGAGTCCTCATACCACACCGAGTCGACGATCTCATGGGCCAAGTCCAAATTATTTATTTCTCTGCCTTCACGAGATTCTCGCCATGGGGGATAGTGATAGAATCAATTACTACAATTACAATTACAGAAGCACGGAGTAACAATTAGTCCTGTGAGTGCTATAGATCGATCCCACTACAGATATGCCCATTTTCAATACAACCACCACCTTGGAAGTATTCGAAAACACCTCTTTTGTCAAATTAACAAATGGTGAACTTACGTGGCAAAAATACCAAACTGCACAAAGCACGTTAATGCAGTCCAGGGCACTAATGGTGACTTGAAAAGTGGAATGGTCTGCTCTTTCATGGACTCCCACACGGCCGCAATTCCCGTCCTAGTTGTAATCTTCGTTGCCTGGCCATCAACTATTAGAGACTTGATCTAGAAGAAAGAAAAAACTTTCTATGAATGTTAATTATTTCGGCTCCGTAAACTTATAATTCACCTGAACTGAATCACCTGGGTGCATTAAATACACTTCTAGTAACTCTAAAGCCTGTTCCGCTGCTCATAAAAAGTCATAATATTAGAATCATAAGTAAACTTTATTTATTCAAATTATAAATGGTTCTAATGGACCATTTGGACACAGTGTATGGGTCTCACTAAGCCCACCTTACCTGCAAGCCGGTACATCAGCTGATTGACGGATGGACTCTGGCGCAGGCTTTTCTCTCAGGGTTGGGAGGTCGAATAAAAAGGAGGAGAAGGAGTAAGTGGACCTTGGATTTCGAGGTGATAGCTTCGGATGCAACCAGGAGTAATACTAAGAGATAATGATGATTTTACATTTTACAAATAGGTTTTGAGTTCAATTAATTTTTGAAGCAACTATTATGCAAACATTTCTTATCAATTTAGATCGGAAAAAGAGAATATCAAGGATGGGACTTTTACCCGCTACAAGTCCCTTACAGAAGGAATACTCTGACTAACTGAGCTACCTGGACACGTCTTAGGCAAGAATTAAGGTAAATGGCTCCAGCGTCGCCCCTAGACTTATAATATATCAGAGAATTTCGAATATCTAGGACGTGTAGCTCAGTTGGTCGGAGCATTCCCCCTGTAAGGGGCTGGTCGCGGGTACAAGTCCCTTCCTGGAGGTCCGATCTTTTTCCGATATAAATGTATATTTTTACTTACTGGAAAGGTATCCGCTGACTTTTTAGAATTAAAAGCGTACATCTTCTTCACCACGCCTAAAGCAGCGTCATGAAGACCCGTGGCGAACAGGAACTTAGGACTCTCCGGGGCGAATAGCAGAAGAACAGTGGCTAGAGCAAACGGTATCGCGCAGGCCACCACCAGCAACCGCCAAGGCCGGTAATCGATATTCAGGAAGTTGATAGGGTAGGCGAAGTCCGCGGGGAGGATCAGCCAAGATATACCTATTGAAAAAATATTTTTTTTAAAACATGAATAAATCTTCAAGAGCGTAACGCATTCTAATAAAATATTTAAAAAAGATTTTGATTCCTATATTTCTACTATTTGGTGTTGTCACATTCTTAGATTTTGGGGAGATATTGAGTAATTATAATCTAGGAAATGGCATTTAAAATTCAAATAGTACATTTATATATGACTATAAATTTCAGGATACCTATGTGCCCCTTATTAATCGGACACTAGTTTTGTTACATACTGTATACAAAAAAAAACCGACCAAGTGCGAGTCGGACTCGCACACCGAGGGTTCCGTACAAACCTGTAGGTATATAAGTAAGAGTAGTAGTATTTTCAATTTAATACCTCTACGCGTTCGTGAGAAAAGAAGTAGCAACTTTAAAATTATCAAAAATATTTTTTATTATATGATGTAACAAAAAATTTACGGTTTTCGCAATTTTTCCTTTATCTGTACTATAAGACGTTACTTCGTACCAAATTTCAAGATTCTAAGTTCACGGGAAGTACCCTGTAGGTTTTGATTCCCGTGCTAGTTTCGAAAATTTGCGGAAATTCGCGGCATAAACGGCTGTATCTTTTGATTGCTTTGGCTTAGCAGTTTGATTTTTTCACAGCTCCAAGGGACAGTAGACCTAAGTATTAGATATAAATTTCAATTTGATACCTCCACGCGTTCCTGAGAAAAACGGTCTTGACAGACGGACGGACGACGGACGGACAACGAAGTGATCTTATAAGGGTTCCGTTTTATCCCTTTGAGGTACGGAACCCTATAAATGAAATTGAAGTGAAATTTATAATATTTTAAATAAAATTATAATATTTTAGAACCAACAATCAAAAGAGGCTAAAATAACTTTAAACAAAAAAGTAAAGGTGTTAATGAACTTACACGGTAGAATGACGGTGCCAATGCCGACGAAGGACGAACCAAATGCCACCATTTTGTCTCTGTGTCGGAGATTATTGAATTCGCCCAAGTATGTGTACACCACGGCTGACGAGCCCGACATGCTGAAAATCACGAGAAAATACTCCATAAGTATATTTGTCATTACAAAAAGAGCGCTATGTCCATACAGATAAGTATCAAAATTCATTTACTCAATTATCTAGTTTCTACGTCCCGCTCCAAATTGAAATTCAAAATTCATTCCCGCCTTACTCCCGAACTGTGACGCTCATTTTATTTCAAACAGTTTATCTAGTATACATAAAAAATATTGTTCATGACAAGATAAACCTACGTCAAAAAGTCAGCAATTAACCTCATTAAGAGTTCCGGTTTTGATCAACCAATATCTATATAAGCAAATATAATTTTCATGACCTTTGATTTTTAAGATTTGTCTCCGCCTTTACAGTGCCTTCTTGTGACCTTTTTTTGCAGAAATTACCACGTTTACTCCCCCGCTGGCCAGCAGGGGTGATTATATCGGAATTGATTCTAAGGCGGAACGAAGTTTGCCGGGTCCCGAAATAAAACAGAAAATACTTACAACACAGCGGACAGAAATATCAGGATCCCGAAAGAGATAACTTCAGGTGCGAAACTTGCAAACGCTGAGAATATGGCAGAAATTAGCATTGAGAACAGCATCACTGGTCTTCTGCCTTGCGTGTCCGCCAGCCAGCCCCAGAAGTAGGAGGTCAGGATGATAGCTGGAATCGGTAATAACATAACATAACATAACATAAACTCACGCCTATATCCCCGAAGGGGTAGGCAGAGGTGCTAGCACCCATATCTCGCCAGTTTATGTTTAGGTCCCAATGTAATAGGTGGCGAGCCTATTGCCATTAACCGGACACTTATAAACCTGCGATAAATACACACATAACTTCGAAAAGCATCGAAAAGTCATTGGTGTGTGCCATGGTAAAACCTGGGATCGAACCCGAGACCTCGTCTCAGCAGTCCATTACCCATACCACTAGGCTACCGCGGCTTTCTTTTTATATATCAGTAATAAATAGTTTAATAAACATACACCTGAGGATATCAGCGGGTCTATGAGGCCCCACTAAGACGTACGGAGCCAAGCGAACCTCACTTGCAAGCTGGTACAATTACTGATGAACTGACGAGGCTCTGACAGTCTTTCTTCTCAGGTTGGCAGTTGCTCCCATAAAATCCGTGTAAGCCAAATAAAAAGGGGGAAAAGGAGAAAGTAGGCCCCGGGTTTATGATGATGACACCTGAGTATATCACCTACGATTTAAACGATAGATGAAAGATGACTGCATGTTGCGGAAAAGTGAAAATAAGGGTGGATGAGTGGTATAACGATAATACAGATTAACAATGCCTGGACGCCATCGACTACGCCTCTCTCAATAAAAAATCCTCTCGGTCGGAAGGTGAAACGGCAGTCACTCTCGTAAAGGCAAAAATAATTAGCAAATAGCAAATAATTAGACACAGGAATCCTCCGAAATCGCTAGTAGGATGATGATTATGATAAAATAAATATTATTTCGAATAGAAATTGTAATTACCCATGAACGGTATAGCAGACAGCCAGCCCCGCTGTTGCAGCGTGAGCTCCAAGTCGCACTGCGCAGCTGGCAAGATGTAGCCCAGCGCCAAGCTCTGCATGATCATGCCCATGAGGATGACGCCCGACATTAACATGTGCAACACGTTGTACATGCCGAAGCCTGTAAACCATACCACAGATAAGAATAATGAATAGTAACATGTGCAACACGTTGTACATGCCGAAGCCTGTAATTTTTTTTAATGCCTCTCAGGTGGCATGCCGTGCACACAGCCCACCTGATGGGAAGCAGTTACCGCAGCCTATGAACGTGTGCAAACCATTAAATAATAATAATACATATCCTACAATATTCTACACAGCGCTATCTAGACTCAAAGTAAGCATAGCTTAACTAGCTTGTGTTATGGGTTCTAGAATGTGGATATACATACATAGATACTTATATATTTTTTCTAAATACATACATATTGGTGGGACGTCCCACGTTAGTGGCGAACTATGTGGCGTAGCGGTAATGCGTACGACTGCTAAGCCCGAGGTCACGGGTTCGATTCCCGCTCAGAACAAATATGTATATTTGCATTGGTCTAGATGTTTCTTATAATGTGTATTTACCTATTTACAAAAATAAGAAGTATTTAAGTACCTATGTTTATCCGCATTCTAGAACCCATTTGACAAGCTCTGCTTAGTTTGGGTCTAGATGGCGTTGTGTACTTTGTCCCAACAACAATATTATACATAGAAACACTCAAACCAATGCACACAAATATTTGCAATGCGCGGGAATTGAACCTCTGACTTAGCAGTCGAACCTAGTCGAACGCTCTACCGGTACGCCACAGAGTTCGTCTAATCTATACTATTATATAAAGCTGAAGAGTTTGTTTGGTTGAACGTTTTTTTTTGTGTGAGATAGCCCATTTATCGAGGAAGGTTATAGGCTACTATCACGCTACTACCCAGGAGAGCAAAGCAGTAATCATAAATGTCAGCAAATCACCAAATTTAAAAACAAAATGTAGATACCTTTTTTTCTTTTTTTCGTGCGGAAACCCCTTCGGATACCCCCCCGCCGGCCAGCGGGGGCGGTTATGTCGGGCTTGAACCGACTAAAACCGCACGCCGTCTCGGGTCTACAGACGCCGGGGTGTAAGGTTGCCGATAGAGCATATCCCTCGCACCCCGACTGACCCTGGGCCATCTCCATTTGCGAGATGGTCCCCTCGGATTTGGGAACCACGGTCTCCCCGTCTTGCCCCGGTTTGGGGGAGGGGCGCTAGTCGCCCCACCGTTCCGGCCTGCTTCTGCTGGTGTGACCGGTGGCCTCACCTCTCACCCCAGGCCTGCGCTCATGGAGGACGGAGGTCGTCAAGCGACCTCCGACGCCTGAGTCGCCTGCGACGCGCGGCGAGCATGTTGCGGGCTCGGCGGGCCGGGAGAGTTCTAAATCTCTCCCGGGCGCGCTCCGCCATCTCCTTCGCGAGCATTACATGCTCGCAGAAGGAGGTGACGGCGGCGGCCCAAATGTGTAGATACCTTTAAAAAACTAGTAAAAATATCGGTACTCAGTACTCGGCTTTACACTAGGCGTGTCGGTAAGAATAATAATGTTGTTTATTGCCTCACCACAAGCCAGAAAAGATAATAGATTTAGATCGGAGAAAGAGAACATCTAGGAAGGGACTTGAACCCGCAACCAGTCTGCAGGGGGAATGCTCTGATCAACTGAGCTACCTGGACATGTCCCAGATAGTCGAAATTCTCCGACCACACCTGTTTCCTTCTTCCCATAGTCCCGGACCCTTTAAGCGGGGTGTGAATAAGCATCTGATGAGGCCGTCAAGCGGAAGTGAGGGCACCCTTGTAATATTATCGGTGTCTGTTACGGTTACCTTTAGCTTAACATCTGGTGAGGTAAAGTCATATTGACTTGTCCATTTAAAAAAAAAAACTTTCTAGCACTGACTAGTATATAAGGGTACATAAAATTAAAAAATTTAAAAATTCCTCGACACATATTTGCCGATATTGGGTATTTTCTCCACTTTTACCCCAGAGTTTTTTCAGGGCTCAATCGATTTTCATTGAACATATCATTTTGTAATATGCACGTGATGTACTTTCATTTAAGACCCCGCTCGATTATATTTGTAGAGATTCGGTTATTCTTCCCCACTTTCACCCCCCACAACTTTTAAAGGACTCAACCGATTTTCATCAAACATGTCTAAAAACACTCGCCCGTAACTCAACTCACCTTTCATACAAAAAAACTAAATTGAAATCGCTACATCCGTTCGCGAGTTACGGAGCCGCAACTCGCGAACGGATGCACGGAGCAGACAGACAGACACGTCAAACAGTTAGAGTCCAGACGATCGGCTGCTGATTTTGTAGAGGAACGCTCTATTCATTGGACTGACAGTTTAATACCTTATATCAACGTTTCCCAAAGTGGGCGCTGTAGGCCTAAAGGGGGGCGGTAAGAGACCCAGAAAAAAAATTGGGGCGTTGTGTAGGCTTCGGAGGGCGATTTGTAATTTCATCTAGCTAGGAGGACTCTTAGACACCGACAGAGCTCTCGACTCTCGGCTATAACTTATGAACATCAACTAATATTAATTAAGAGATTGCTCAAACTCGGTTCGATATTTCTCGCCGCGTAGTTCATGTATCTGTCCTGTTTTATTCAATAAATAGAAGAAAAATCATGTCAATCGGTCGCTCCGTTTCGAAGTGAAAGTAGACACAAACAAACAAATAAAAAGGCAATAGACACACTTTCGCATTTTAATAGTTATTAGTATTCCTATAGGTAATTTTCGTAGATAATAGACCGCGGGCAATCATGTTTTAACAAGTTTTTGTTAAATAACCCGATTTGTGCATTCCTGTATCAATCGGCTGATTCATAGAATACTTGTTCTTACTTGTTGAGTACAATTGAGCGTCGAATGAGATAAACGAGTTAATGCATGTTTGTCTTATTCCTGTCGGTGCGTGCTGCTTATGCAATCCTATATAAACAACGGAATATTTATTTTATTTTCATTTGCGGTTTCGCGCGTAATAGATAAGCAGTACTTAAGTTCAACACTTACTTACGTTTTTCTTCAAAACAAAACAATGTCGGAAGTAACTCTGTGGAATATATTAAATTCGTTTTCATTGAAAATCCCACAAACCCATCGTCGCCTCAGTGCCTTCTATGTCTAAAAACATTTTCGAATGAAGCAATGAAGCCTTCAAGACTGTAAGATCATTTGAATAAAATGCATCCAGATAAGAAAGACAAGAATGTAGCATATTTTCAAGACCTAGAGATGAAGCATAATACTCAGCCAAGTGTAGCAAAACTATTTTCGGCAGCTGCTAAGCAAGATGACGACGGACTTCGAGCTTCGTACAATATCTCTTTGTTAATTGCTCAAAAAGGCAAACCACACAACATCGGAGAAGAGTTAATTTTGCCAGCAATGAAGTAATAACTACTGTGCTTCATAAACCGGCCGCAGATATTATCCGAAAAATTCCTTTGAGTAATAATTCTGTGCAAAGACGAATTGATGAAATGGCTGAAAACATTGAAGGATCATTGTGCAATCATCTGAAGACTAGTCAATTCTCAATTCAGCTCGATGAGTCCACTTTACCTACTAATGAAGCATTGTTGTTGTCTTACGTGAGGTTTATTAAACATGAGAAAATATGTGAAGAACTATTGTTTGCTAGAAATTTAGAGACCGATACAAAAGGCGAAACCATATTCAATACATTGGAAAAGTTTTGAGATGAGAAAGAGATTCCCTTGAAAAATATTATATCAGTTGCTACGGATGGCGCTCCGGCTATGACAGGGTGCCATAAAGGCTTCTTAGAGTACTTAAAAAATAAAATTCCAGATGTACTTGCTGTACATTGCGTTATTCATACACAACATTTGGTTGCTAGAAACTTAAGTGAACGACTATTTCAATCACTGCAATATGTCATCAAAGCAGTCAATAAAATCCGTACCAGCTCTTTAAATGATAGATTATTTCATCAGCTTTGTGTTACTAATGACGAAGATTCCAACCGTTTGTTGCTTCACACTGAGGTTCGTTGGCTATCAAGAGGCAATTGTCTGACTCGATTTTACAACCTGTTTGACTCTGTGGTAGAGTTCTTGGAAACTAAAGATACAGAATTGCGCAACAAGTTCATTACATCAAATAATGATATAGCTTACATGACAGACCTGTATAAATTGTTCAACGACATGAATCTCCAACTGCAAGGCGATGAACTAAATTTAATTAAAACAAAAAATGTCGTTGCTGCTTTCGCAGCTAAACTGCTTCTACACAAAAAGAATATGGGCAGACGTGAGTTTCACAATTTTCCGAATTTATCAGTATCCTGCAGTAACGACGACTTGTTTGCCTACTGCCAACATTTGGAAAACCTCCATATTGACTTCACTGAACGATACCAGGACATTTTGAACTTGGAAATACCAGGCTGGGTGTTAGATCCGTTTTCAAATGTCAACACAACAATCTCACCTCAGCTGGAAGAAGAACTTATAGAATTGACAACATACGAGGAAATAAAAATCAGGTTCAAAAATGGCTATCAAGAATTTTGGCTACAAAAACCGATCCCGCAATTGTACCCTGGATTGTGGTCAATCGTTCAACGATTCTTGATAGCATTCCCATCGTCATATTTGTGTGAACGTGGATATAGTGCTGTGACAACGCTGCTTACTAAAAAGAGAAATCGTTTGCATGTTACCGAACGTGGCGACTTGCGGCTGTTCTTGAGTAAATTGGAACCTGATATCAACAAACTTATTAAACAGCATCAGATTCATCCTTCACATTAGATTTTATATAAGAATCGATTATGTTTGTTTTATTTTGAATAAAAGATACTCTGTCTGAATACTATAAAGTTGCGTTTCAATAATCATTCTCATTTGGCAGGTGTAGCCCGTAAGAGTTAACTTGTGACCTGAGCGTCGTTATGTACTACCTGCTGTGCTCAGGTCTCAAGTTAACTCTTGCGGATTATAGTAAAAGTCTATTTTAGAATGAATGTTTAATCTCTGCTAATATAGCGCACAACAATTAATTAATTTAATTTGAAGTTATAGTGGTTTTTAAGTAGGTGAAAAAATGGGGATGCTAAAAATTAATTTAGTATCAAAGTGGGCAGTAGACAAAATAAGTTTGGGAACCTCTGCCTTATATTAAACTGTTTGTCTGATACTCGCCATAGTAAAGTTGGTAGAATACTGCTAAAAACGCAACGTCTCTACGTAACGGGTGTTCTTAAAGTTCCGAAGGAACATAATATGTCATAGCCGTACTGAATTCGTCAAAGTGAACCAAACATGCGTCTATTTTCATATATTTAATTTTAGTTTAGAACCTCTTATCCAAAAATTACGTGACAATTTATATAATTTTGTCAACAGTATCAAGTTTTCTATCGTTCACTTCACATCTGGTATCTTTATTAACGTTATAAAGTAATTTCAGAGCAAACAATCAGTGTTATCTTGATTTCATCTCGCTGGGGTTTCCCTCATTTTGATATTAGTCTACTACCTGTTTTGTTTGTTTAATTTAGACTGTAGCATAATATGTTTTATAGCATGCTTTATATCTTCTGTAAACATGTGCAAAAACGTTGTAAGTAACTATTTAGTAAATATGGATTATAGATAACTTTTATGTAATACTCCCTTAGTCTCGCTGTAACTTGCGAATGACTTTAATGATTATATTCGTCTCTTTTTTGAGCTGAGTGAGACGAAGTCGAGCGAAAGCTCCTCATACCAGACTTCAGATTTTCTTTGTCACAGGTCTCCGCCTAAACTACTAATCTAATCAGAACCAAATTTGGCATGATAAAAGAGGTCAATCAGAGGAAGGTTTGTGGATATATTTTGAAAAAAATAATGCTACCACAGAGGAATGATCACCGTTAAAAAAATTCCAGATGGAATTACATAATAACCGCTCGAGACACTGACCAAACTTTACACGCTCAGAAAGCATGTCCAGGGTTGTGACTTTCAAAAAGAATTTTCAAAATCGGACTTGCCACGGAGGAATGATCACTGTTCAAAATTTTCAAAATCTGATTCCGCAATAGTCAAATGGTCAAATCTATTGGACAAGTTTTGGTATAAATCGCTCTTAATAATTCAAATCACGATGTCTCACTCAGCTCAACATTGCAAGCAGCGATTCGCCTTGTAGACCTAGTTTTAGGAATTTTCGGAATTCTTAACGACTAATCCAGTATTCTATGCGGGTAGAGCTACTGGCAACAGGTAGTCCATACAAATAAAAATCCCACGGATATAATAAATTTGAAAGATTTGTAACTCTATCACGCTCAACGGCTGAACAGACCTTGCTGAAATTTGGTACAGGGATAAATTATAATCTGCATAACACGAAGGCTACTTTTATCTCTGGAATAGGTTCCGATAGGTCGTGGTAAGCCCCGGGTAACAGCCAAAATGAAATAAATATAGATAGAAGACCAGCTTTACACAGCGAGCAAAAACACATGTTTATTCGGATACGCAAAAAAACGAAACAACAATTTGCAGCTGTGTTTTTAATTGTCCGAAATTGTTCTGCGGTAGTCATCATCTTCATGTCGGTCGTTTCAGTTTAAGTAGAACAATTAAATGAGACTTTTGTAATTAGACAACCGAATGTTCAATCAAAGACATTTGCTATAGAGTCGTTGGTTTTCTTAGGAACATAAATATGAGTTCCATAGATCTCGTAATTTAGTACGAGTTAGTATTGGATGATATATGGAAATACAGTAAAATCCATTGGACGTCATCATAACGTCAAAGGGAAGTGACAAACACGTCATATTAAGCGGACGTCATAAAAAGCGTAGTCTTAGAACATAATAATGTAAACAACTTCTTATTATTGTTAGGTATTTGCTATACTATGGGTATTTAGTTCAATAAAAAGAAAATTTACAACAAGGTAATTGATGTCGATGTCGTCAATGTATCTGACATTGACGACAACTTGTCGTCGCAGGGAAAAGGCCGTTAGGAATCATGTCGGTCACTATAACCGGACATAATTTCATAAAAATATACGTTATTATAAGCGGCATGCCACATTAAGCGGGTTCGATTCCCGCTAAGTGCAAATATTTGTATGCATGAATATGTCTATTTGCATTGGTTTGGGCGTTGTATGTATTTACAAAAAAAAAGTATATAAGTATGTTTATCCGCATTCTAGAAGCCATAACACAAGCAAGTTAAACTATGCTTACTTTGGGTCTAGAAAGCGCTGTGTAGAATGTTGTAGGATATTAGGTAGATTTCGATGAAATCGATCTACCTATTGGTTTCTTGACTACTGTCGAATTTAAAAAAAAATCTTCATAGTAGGTCTAGTTATGACCCCCTGAGTCCGAAATGACCACTGGTCAAAAAGTTTATATATACATATATGTATGTATATATGTATGTATGGTTCCACTTCCCAAAATTTGCGGCACTCTCACGGTCGCATTTTTGCCCCGATCGCTTTCAAACTGCGGTCAAAAATTGCTTGGGTGTAAACTTAGTTTAAGTTCGTGAACGGGTTGAATCCGGCCTAAGGGGACGGTAGAGCCTCACTTTTTGTGAAATCAGTTTTTCCTCAAAATTTCACGTTCCATGAAAGATATTCGAACCATTCTAATTTTATCCCATAGTATACATGAATACCAACAACTTTTAATTATAAACCTATAAGATTAAAACTTTAACTAAAAGTGGAGGGGGGAAAAACCAAAATTTTTCGGGAATAAAATCATAACTTCCAACCGGTGAACATTCTTGATGTCGGAAACATTTTTAATCGATAGGCCATTTTTAAGTCTAAAATAAATGTCTGAAAAGTTTTTCGCTAAAAGATACCGTTTTCGAGAAAAAACAATTAAACATGTTAAAAAATAATATTAATTGCTTCACGAAATTTACCTGTGAGTTCCCCCTGCGGGAACGGATTTTTTATATTTATATTTATTTTATATATTAGGTATACCTTAACATTTAAATATGTCACCAGATTCGGATGTATGAGGAATCGATAGTGTCCTTATGTTCGACGCCAATGACACGGTCAATAATGGTCAAAAATGAGTAAAACATTTTTTAAATATGATTCAAAACCAAGTGCCTTTTTAATTTATCTCGAGTGAAGAGTTCTAAGTCCTCGCTCCTACTTTTCATTATCAACATTAAATACAATTGTTGTATTTAGTAATATTGTAATTCAATACTTTTGTTAAACCTTATCATTATTTACTCATAACAACATGATAATATTGTTTATGTATCCTGTCAACAAAACTAAGTTTAATGCAAGGGCCTGAGTGAACCTTGTTCGCTTGAAGAGCGGCATATGCATTCGCTGCTCTATATTGCAATAATTAATCATTATTACTAGCCATTAGCCGCTGATATAAATAATAAGTCGATATTACAGCGAATTCAATATTACTCTTGTTTTCTAAGCGAAAATGATTTATGTAATCATTTAATTGTAACACAGATTACTTATTACATAAACTCTAGTGGACTGGTATTTTGTTTAACATTTATTTTTATTATATACTAGCTGTTGACAGCGGCTTCACTCGCGTGGAATTCTGATCCTGTTCCCACTATCCATGTGACCCTATTCCACCACCACAGTCTATATAAGATACACAATTCCACCATACATCAATTTGTTAAATCTCAAAGGCAGCGTTTGCATTGAAAGCTCCCAGATGGTTTATTTTTTTCCGACACCTCCAACACAAAAACTTGACAAATTATATACTAAAACCTTTCACGGGAACCATTCTATCTATTGGTGAAAACAGCATGAAAATCAGTGCAGTAGTTTTTGAGTTTATTGCAAACAGACAGACAGACGCAACGGAGGACTTCGTTTTATAATATGTAGTGAAGATTAGATAATCTTGTGGGATAGGATGTATAGATAGCATTGCGTGTCGGAAGGAAGAGTAAGAGTCCGGCTTAAATTGGCTTGTTTCGGTTTTGTAGAGCGTTCTCTCATCTCATTCTATCATAGACTCATAAAAGGTACATCGAAGTGCCCGAGCGGGCCATCTCGAAACCGGAGATGGACACCCGAGACGGCGTGCGGTTTTAGTCGGTTCAAGCCCGACATAACCGCCCCCGGTGGCCGGCGGGGGGGTATCCGAAGGGATTTCCGCACGAATAAAAAAAAGAGGTACATCGAACTGACATGACAGTTTGATAACTTTATGGAGTAGTAATAACCGTGCATATTTTGGGAATATTAAACATATAGCTTCGTCATATCAAGTAGACATGTGTTGTGCGAAAAAGCGAACGCTCTACAAAACCGAAAGAAGCGCATTTTATGGGTGACACACACGCTTCGAGAAATCGTTACGATCGCACTGTACTGTGCTTGAAAGAATCTAAAAACTGTACACTTTATTATTCACACGCATTGTGTAAGTATTAAGTTATACGAAAACTGATTCAATTATTGAGCGCTGTAATTTTATTATCTTAATATTTAAAAATCTAAATTTTGAAGCATTTTCTTGCTATCTGTAGGTACATTAAATTTTTGTTTGTAGTTGTGCAGTTAAATTGATCTGTGCATAACACAATAAATAAACAATAGGAAGGTTCCTATTCTTTATTTATTGTGTTTCTCACAGATCATTTTCGGGGGAGAACGCAAGAATTCCATTATTCTTTAAAGTGGTGTATTATTCGGGGAAAATAGCATTTGGGGAATACTGCCACAAACCCGATTTATCGGTGTAGTTTGAACGGTAACGATTTCTCGTAGCGTGTGTGCTACCCATAAGATGGACTCTTAATCTTTTTCTCGACGTTTCTTATCAAAAGCTGGATATTGTATTACTATCATGTAGACGTCACTTACCCGATAACAACATGGCGTCGTCCAGCGACGCAGCCGTCTTGTCAACTTTCTCGCCGCTTTTATCCATTGTGGTGTTCACTGACAAAGACGACTCAAGAACCTGCAAATACGGAATAACTCCTCTGAATATATAGTACGACTTTTCCTGAACTGATTTTGTGTGAGTCAGTTTAGTTCAGGGACAGTGTTGTAAGTACATTATAAGGCGTGAATTAAATAGAAAAGGTAAAAAAAAGCTAAAATCGTACATATCAACGCGTTTGTGCTCTGCGATCGCGTCGCACGTACGTATTTTGGTTTGATTATGCCTTACGTCTTCTGCCTTATGCCTCTTACCTTTTTTGAATAAATTCAAGCCTTACATATTTTCAAAAACAAGTTAGCTGGAGTGCACAAAAAGTTTTCAACTCCTGTTAACAAATACATACACGGTAGTTTTACACAATACTCTGAAATTATAAGCGGATCTCACTAGTAGTAACTGCAGTGCCTTAGTGTGTTACCATACCAATCAATCGATCGTCGATCGGTGTCTTTAATCGATAATAGAATGGATTAGCCAACGTCAATCGATAGCTTTTATACACCATGCGGGTGATCGAATGGTGTGAGTGGCACGAGGAACTCTGCTCTGTATATTTTATTCGATTAACTCTGATCTACGGGATCGACCGAAGATCGATCGATTGATGTGGTAGCACAGTAACAACGATCGAGATGAACTTAACTACATTATCACGTTTACTCAATCAATTTCATTGAGTAAACATGAGAACCCAGTTTAGTTAAACTTTTACACCATTATAACAGTACTGTAGTGAAATCCGACCTAAGTTTTGATACTTTTATGTAATGTTGAACATGGTATGATACCAAAGGGGCTACCATGAAACGTATATTCAAAAATGATTCCAAACTTTGGGCCCGCACGAACCAAAATCGACAGACATGGGATTTAGGTATACTGTGAATTTACTTCGGATTTCTTTAGGTAGATTGTAGGTTATTTATATGTGAAGGAGACACACGGACAAGGAGATAAGTATACACTTTTACATGTGAAGGTGTGACGACCTCTGTGGCGTAGCGGTAGTGCATTCGACTGCTAAGCCAAAGGTCACGGGTTCTATTCCCGCTCAGTGCAAATATGTATATTTGTCTGGATGTTTCTATGTATAATATGTATTTATTTACAAAAAAAAAGTATTAAAGTAATTTTATCCGCATTCTAGAACCCATATGACAAGCTCTGCTTAGTTTGGGTCTAGATGGCGTTGTGTACTTTGTCGTACAATATTTACTTATTTATATTTATACTTATAACCTTTCAGAGTTTAGGCCGGAAGAAATATCACGTACACACGTGACATTTTGTGCGGCCTAAACTCCACCGAAAACACCACTCTATGGTCTTCGGGCCCGATTGCGGTATTAATGCAGTTTATGGTATCAATTAACCGATACTCAGGTTCGCCACTTTGGATATACATTTCATGGTAAGCCCACAGGTTAAAAATATTTCCAAAAATATCAGAGTATTGATTTTTGTGAATACATTTTAGGTATCGTGGCGTACGATCACGAGACAGACAAAATTCACGATGACAATCACAGCACTCTATAGCAAAAAGCGTTGTTGGTGCGGTTATAAGAGCTATTATCCCACTCGCTTTTTTTCTTTTTTTATGTCTCTTGTTACCTCTAGATCGGGCACAACGTTATATTCATAGTTTTCTTTTTCCTTCATTGTTACTGGCCGTCAGATATCTCGGAACCTAAAAATGTTAAGGCTGTAATACTTTGTCTCAGTATTTTTCACTTTATTACATTTTAGTAGTCATTTAGTTAAGTAAATAAGATAGTATTAGAAACCTTTAAGTTATGTAGAATATTTTCTAACGTTTAAATTTCGAAGTTAGGAGTTATCAGGAGTTATAACTATCAGGCAATGACAATTAGGTTTACTAACTAGACTGGCTGTTCGGAATTAAATAAAATTGGTATCGCGAAATACGGTAACTTTTTGTAGCCGTCATACAGAAGACATTACAAAAAGGCGCGCCATTACAGATAGGTATCAAACTCATTAACTCATTTATCTAGCTTCTGCTTCCCGTTTCAAATTCGAAATTCAAAATTTCAAGATTCAGTACAAATTTTTACACGTAGATAAAAAAGAAGTGGAAATGATTAAGAAATTTTAATAAAAAATTTGAACAGAGTATTTTGCGACGTTTTTATTTGGCGGAATTAAAAGCTAAACAAATAAATAGAATCTTATCACATTAGTAGTATTTGCTTATCATGTTTTGATGAAAGCTTATGAGTAAGAAGTAATAAAATTCACAAATATTATTTAATACATTGCTCAAAAAATTCCATTCTATATATTGATGATGCTTATCAAATCGTATGTTTGTTATAATTACAACTCGCGAAGTTTATTGCCTTTGCGAGAATATAAATAATCTGCTAATAATATAGCCACTAAACAAATATCTGTTATCGCAAGCACTGTCATAAACTATTTTATTGTATTGTTTAATTTTGAGGCCGATATTGGGCACCATTTTAAGTATTAAACAAACCGTACAAACTCTATAGACTAGTTTTAATAAAAAGAAATAATGAAGTTAAGCAATACTTATTATTAGGTCGTTACATATGAAATTGCCGTTTTTCTTGAAGAAATTGGAGGAAACCCAATTTTCAGTACTAACATTTTTGCATTTTTTTTTGGGAATGACAAAGCCAAATTTTATGATTTTTTTTGTGTATGAATGAGACAACATTAAGCTAACAAACAGCAACTTTTATTACATTTTTGAAAAGTGACAGCTGTTAAGTAATACGAAATTTATCATCAAAATGGATAGCATTTAGGAAGTACTGTTTTTGAAGCTTAGATTAATAATAATAATCTAACTTTTGAAGATCGAATTAATTTATCAAGCGGCCAATAAAAACAAAATTTAATACAAAGTTGTAAAATCTTGAAATCAACTTTCAAACAAAATATAAATAATGGAAATAGCTATTAAATTACAGGAATAACGAACTCATGAATTTGTAAGAAAATTTCGGCAATTTCATAGGTAACCTATTATTTGACATCAATTTTTTTTAATCGTAACATATTTGACTTGATTATATATTAATTTGCATTTTTAATACTATTTTTATTTCTTTTTGAACCATTAACATATTCATGTATTATTATTAACTGTAGTGTTTGAATTATTTAAATTTAGACACAATGGATTATGGTTTTGTGAACAATTTAATTGAATATTATTTAAGTATGGCACTGAATGACACACACACACGACCTATTTATAATAATTATGAACATCGATATCTTTGAATGGCATGAACGTCATTATAATCAATTTTTTATTGTTTGATATCCGTGAATACTTTATCAACCACAGATTATAGATAAGAATAATATTACTTAGTTTTTCATCTGAATATTCAGGACATTAAAAAAAAATACTTCTCATTTCTATACTACTCATCACCATTCAAGCCCCAATCCCATTTGCATACACTTTGGAGCTCCCGGGGTTCACTCTGCTACTTATAGTCCGATCTAACATGATGGATCGGTCCCAATAGAGCCTGGCGCGATCGTTTTCGAGCACTTCTTCCGGCTCATCCTTGTAGTATGGCAGCCACGGCTCGATGAGGCCGTATCCAAGGGCAAACTCCTGATGTAATATCCTGACTGCTTGGTTGTGTCTGTGCAGATACTTAGTGTTAGCAAGTAGAACAACCGGAGGTCACATGTCTGAGAGACTCACTGGGGCGGTGGCATAAACGACACTCGTACTGTCCCATCCCTCAGTATGTACCTCCTGTAGTTGTTCGTCTTAATAACCTAATCCTGTATCATACAGACAAAACCTTAGGTTTTCCCGGAGAGGTCACCAAAACGCAGCCAGTGCACGGAGGCCTTTCGGTTCACATGAGGCTTATGTAAAGCCTGAAACAAGAGCCGTGCAGCTTTTTACCCTTCCATACGGCCTCACGCTCAGAGTATCAAGTACCGTCGGAGCATGTCACTCTGTTTTTGCCAGGGCTACAGAGGTCAGTCCTGTATCGCAATGATGCCGATCCCGAGTTTTGGACCGTCGTCGACTGGTTCTGACTTATCGCACTCCAGATAATTACAGTTACTAATTATTTACTCGTACGGCAATATTTACCTTGGAAGCAGTGGATTTCCTTGTTTTGTTATTTATTAGTTAAAATTTACATAATGTTTTTTTATGAAAAAAAAAATTACATATTTCTTCATTCTTCATTCATTCATAACTTCACGCCTGTATCCCCGAAGGGGTAGGCAGAGGTGTATTACACACCCAGGATTCGCCAGTTATGTTAAGGTCCCAATGTAACAGGGGGCGAGCCTTTTGCCATCTACCGGGCACATTAAGAGAGCGATAATTAACATTTATTAATGCACACATAACTACGAAAAGTCAGAGGTGTGTGCCCGGGGCGACTGGGGATCGAACTCGAGACCTCGTCCGTTACGTACGCCACTAGGCTATCGCCGCTTACATATTAAGCACATCTAATAGAACAATGAAGCAATTGTAAAAATAAAATACTTGTTGGAATTGTTATAAGTTTCCGTTGCGTAAGTTTTCAGTAAAAAAAAAGGATTGTTATTTATAAGGTCACGTTATTGCGCCCACATTACATAGCGCCATCAAGATTCCTAACTAAGCATAGCTTGTAATATGGGCTTTAGAATGCGGATGAAGATACCTCTATTATGTTTTTTTTTTGTAAATACATAGGAACACCCAGATCATTACAAATATACATATTCAGGCATAAAAAAAAAAACATTTTCAATATGCGGGCATTCAATAATTGTACAATATGTTTCATTTATGTACATCGACATGTGTATACAAAATACTTTCATCTGTCTGTATACTTGTTAGCTTATATAAAACACATAACATAACATAAACTCACGCCTATATCCCCGAAGGGGTAGGCAGAGGTGCTAGCACCCACATTTCGCCAGTTTATGTTTAGGTCCCAATGTAATAGGTGGCGAGCCTATTGCCATTAACCGGGCACTTATAAGCCTGCGATAAATACACACATAACTTCGAAAAGCATCGAAAAGTCATTGGTGTGTGCCATGGTAAAACCTGGGATCGAACCCGAGACCTCGTCTCAGCAGTCCATTACCCATACCACTAGGCTACCGCGGCTACAGCTTATATATACCTACATATATTATTTTCTAATGTATTTCCTGTTTCATTTTCCTATTACATTTTTTAACCAAAATGCTGTGGTTAACCTTAACCGGTTAAGGATTGGTGAAACAGACATTAGCCGTCCTTCTTAGATAAACTTAAGATTAACCGGTTAATGTCAAGATTATCCGTGCACCTGACATGAGTCGTAACATTATATACTAGGTCCGCAAGGCAGTAGTTCTTGCAACGTTGAGCTGATGTCTGAGTGATTTGGAAAAGAGCATAGAATTTTTTGTTCGGTCGAAGGGTCTAGGCGCTAGGCTAGAGGAACACAAACGAAATACATCGAGTGTAGTGAAAGGAGCTTTCTCACTCGCGACCTAAAAAACCACTATACTAAAAACCAGTTGCTCTGAAAAATCCTAGTAAAATATTACAACTGGTCACATGAACAATTAAGTACTCTATTTAAATCCAATCACTTGTTTATCTTTTAAGGAAGGAATCACCTTGCTGTATTGATAACAAATCATTACCTAATTAATACACGTCAGCAATGTCATGCCACAGCTGTGGAAGTGTGCAAACATTCTCCTGACGTTTCGGTTGCTTTTCAGTAGCGCGGGGAGGTTAATCGGCGGGGAGGCCTATCCACACACATCAGGGCCGTACCGGGGACGTGTTTGGGCCAAGTACTGAAGCTCCCTCAACGGCCCGGGCACGGATGTTTGTGAACGAGTTCATATAAAATGTACACAAATAAATTTATATTTGAAGTAAGTTAGTCATGTTAAAATACAATCAACGATAAAAGTACCTTAACAGATTTTAATTTATTGATCACCTTCTTCCTAAACAAAAAATCAAATATATTGACTTCTCCTTTGGGGTTATAAACCTACTTAGGTATACGTCTATCTTCGTATCGGTATATGTATGCCAGTGTAATAAAGGTATAGGGAAATATTCCATTTAGAGCAAGTAAATATAGCCAGAGAGGCTCTACATTTATCATGGTAGAGCAAGAAAAAATAGTCAGGAGGCTATTGTCAGAGAGGCTCTACACTTATCATGATAGAGCTAGAAAATATCCCAAAATATGCCAGCCAGAGAGGCTATGTGGCTCTGGTCACTAACAAGTGACCGCAGGAGAATCTATGATTCGGACAACACGCCGCGGTGTTGCGGGCTGCTGCAATCTGTCGAGAGGATCTGAACGGTTAAGTGACAGTAGTGTTGCTGGTTGGGACAAGAAAGTGGTCAAAGTAACATTGTGAGACAATTGAATTCTTACAACCAGTAACACCAACATTGAGCAGTGTCACTGGTTGAGACAGAAACTCCCGGAAAAAGTCAATATTACGATAAAAAACATTAATTGGAAACCTTGTACGCAACTGGGAATTCGATATGAGAATGATTACTTCCCCACCGACTAACTAGCACGCAAGTTGAGATAAATAATGAAGTCATCGAGTAACAGTGTGACAATATGGGATTTTCTTTTCCTAACCGGTAACACTGTCACTCGTTTGGGTATTACTGAATGGGGATAAACCTAGAGGAAGCATGTGAGGTGTATGCAAATGACGGGGTGTTGACAATACCTATCAGCAGTCAGCTGCATGAAAAAGGTACGTATATACATACTGCATGGAAAACGATGTATAAGGATTGAGTTTTTCTAGTCAATTCTCAACATATTTGAATAAAACTTGGTCTAAGTGTTCATGCACATGACTTCTAATGATAAAATTTATTTAGTGCATGTAACATTGAGAATTACTTAAAAAAATCCCTCCTTACATCGTTGAGAGGCGTACATTTTCTCTGCAGCTGACCGCACAAGGCAACAAAGGCAGTTCCCACTTATTTTGACTATTAAGATATTAATAAACCAAATCAAAATCATTTATACAAGATTGTACATCCATAAATATAGTAACAATGTCTTACACTAATGTTAGTCATAATTTAAAATAAAAAATGAATCAAATTTCACATCAAAATCGAATTAAACATCAAAATTAGAATTAAAATTAAAATCTAAATTATAAAATTATACAAAATATCAAAAAAAAAGTGAACATTAAGATGAAATAAACAATAATAAAAATTAAAATCAGAATTAAAGAATTAAGGCAGCGACTGACGCCTGTCTAGGGGTGTCCACTTTGAAAAAACATCGATGTTTTTTTTGATTCGATACATAGCAACTATACATCGATGTCTTTCGATGTATCGGATGAAAACATCGATGTTTTTTAAACATCGAGTACTTTCTCTAAAATTTTATTACAAAATCTAGTGGGGCGGAAATCACCCAGTGATTGTCAAACTTCGGGCCAAACTTAGATATTTTTGTTGCAGTATTTTTATTCAAAATTACAGACCTTAGGCTTTATGCATATTATTCGACGCGTCTTTATAATTATATTGAGCAATAAATATGAAGAAAATGAAATCAAATCAAACGTCTTCGACGTCAAAAACACAAAAAAAAAAGATTTTATATTTCAGTTTCTTTCAGAGTCTGGTTGTTTTATGTAAATAACTAAATATACAATATACGTATTGTCATTGTCACTCAAATTCGCGTTACTCTGATAACTCGAAAGAAACTCACTTGTAAAAGTTTTTTAGGGACAATTTGTATGGTAGGTACCCGAAACCTTGAACGTACAAACCCCAAAATCTAATCAGTTGTTCCCATTAACCAAACAAGATGATTGGCGAAAGATTTTTTAAATCGGATAAGTGGTTCTTGAGTTATTGCGTAAACAGACATCCAGACATCCAGACCAACAGACAGACCGACACAAACATTTTTTTTGCTTAATTAGACTTAGAATCATGTGAAACGTCGAGAAAAGTGATAAAAAGTGGGTGTAAGATTTTGTTTTTTTTTTGCGTGATTTTAAGACGTCGATGTCCACTTGGTTGGTGGCCCGAAGTAGCTCAAATAATGTGGAAAGTGACCCATCTCAAAAGAGGCCATCTTTACATAGTAATTTTTTTTACATATAGTTTATGAAAAGAGCTAAATCCATTATTTTATTATAGTTTAGATAATAATCTTTCATAAAATAATAGATTTAGCTCCTTTCATAATGAGTAAGTAAAAGAAAATACAAGTAAAAGCCATGTGTCAGAAACATCTGTATTATATCTTACAAAAGGTCAAATTTAAAAAAAGCACTAAATAACCCGCAACATTTTCGCTAAGTCTGTCATCATAATGTATTGATTTGTTAAGAAATCTATGTATATAATGCAAGTTGACGAATGCTTTGCTAACAAATATCTTATTTTGCTTTCACAAAACCAAATGTAATTAAATGTTTATAAACATAGAAACTCGCACGCCAGCCGACATGAGAAAAGTAGTTTTTTTTTTATTGTCACTGAGTCCTTAATAGAGAATTCGGAATAATGATGATTTCATAATAGTAATAAGTAATATTTTAGTGGTAAAACTTAAGTTTTTTTTTACTAAGCTCAAACCAAAGAGGATATAATCACTACGTGGCCTAACTCGTCTATCACCAATTCGATGTTTTTTTTTAAAACATCGATGCGTCGAGTATTTTGAAAGCTTTTCAAAACATCGGATGGATTCGATGTTTTTCATTACAAACATCGATGTTTTCGATGCATCGATGTATATCGAATATCCCTACGCCTGTCGTTCCAACCTGGAGAAAACAACCTGCGCCAGTGCCTCGTCCGTTGATCGGCACGTGCACCAGTTAACCAGTGAGGCGGCATGGGCTTATTTTTTTAAAGAGTACTTGTAACCGAAATTAATAATATTCCCGTTAACCGCTCCAGGTCAGCTAAATGGCTTGTGTCAGGAGTGAGTTCACCGCAGTAGTGTCACCAGGAATCGGACCCGGGACCTCTGGATCTTTAGACCGAGTCTTTTACCATTAAGCTAAAGATACGTTATCGATGGGGAGGAATTGTTTGACACCAAAACTTTCTACTTTGTACATACTCTTTTTTAGGATGTAAATATTTTAGTTTACTTATAATTTTGTTATTCTAGCAGTAAAGTTTTATCTTCTGGTTTAAATAAATCATCAGCTAAAGATCGATAACAGCTAATTATTTCCTTAGTAACCATTTAAACACCTTTGATCAACCTTATAATCATTGCTGTCAATAAAAATAACTTGGTATGTGTCAATGCTTTTAATCCTCATATCTGATATACCTATATATATTTCACAACTATGTCGGTAAAAGTCGATTATCTGGATAAAAACTGATATTATATATTGATGTTATTTACTCTAAATATGTTACGTTAGAGGGCGCTTTGCATAGGGCACTTCATTTTTCTTTATTTCACACTAGCAACGCCACGTGGTTTTACCCGCGTAAGTCCTAATATAAAATAATTTTCCATTGAGGAACTTGTGTAAAATAAAGAATAATGATGTTACACTTTATTTATGTCAAATAATTTACTTAAGATTTAGATCGGAAAAAGAGAATATCTAGAACGGGACTTGAACCCGCGACCAGTCCCTTACAGGGGGAATGCTCTGATCAGCTGAGCTATCTAGACACGTCACAGATATTTTTCCGATCTAAATATTTAGAAAAAGTAAGCATACAAAATGCTTAAAAATTTAATTGAAATAATTTACTGTTAGTTACAAACGATAAAATGGGGAGGCATGTAATTTTACCGCTCGTTTCTTCATTCAATAAACTCAGTTATATATGTAATTTGTTTTAATTACCCTTTTTTTTCGTGCGGATAATTCGGATACCCCCCCACCGGCCAGCGGGGTGGTTATATCGTTCTTGAACCGACTACAACCGCACGCCATCACGGGTCTTAAAACGCCGGGATGTAAGGTTGCCCATAGAGCATATTCCTCGCACCCCGACTGACCCTGGGCCATTTCCGGTTTCGAGATTGGAAACCCTCGGGTTTGGAAACCACGGTGTCCCCGTCTTGCCCCGGTTTGGGGGAGGGGTGCTAGTCGCCCCACTGTCCCGACCTGCTTCTGCTGGTTTTTTAACTACCCTACTGTTTAAAATTGTAATTACGGCAATTATGTTTAGTACGTTAATTTTACTGCACCCCGCCTGATGGTAAGTAAAGTAAAAGGTAACATTCCAATTTTAAAGGAATCCGAGATTATTCGGCGGCCTCTGTGGCGTAGCGGCTTTCGACTGCTTTAAATGGGGGCGCGGGTTCGATTCCCGCTTAGTGCAAATATTTGTATGAATAATATGTATGTATTCACAAAAAAGTATATAAGTGTGTTTATCTGCATTCTGGAACCAAGCAAGCTACACATTCTACACAGTCCATAGACACATAGGTCTAGAAAGGACTGTGTAGAATGTCGTAGAATTTTTATTTGTTTATTTATATTATTATTAAGTGGACCACGTGCTCCAAGGTGAAAGCCTGTGGTGCGGCCGGGAACAACGCTAAGATGATCATGAAATTTAATTATTTTTTACCGACTTCCAAAAAGGGGGAAGGTTCTCAATTCGTCTGAACCTCCTTTTTTAAAGTTTATAGAGTACGAGTCTGTGACAACTATTGTTCACGTAGATTATACGTCATAAATTATGTATTTCTAAACAATTCCCACGCTCTATCTATGCGCGTGGGAAAAGCGCCTCTATTTTTCGGTAGACAAATAGGTGTCCGAATTCTTTAACTCATTGATGGTCCAAGATCCCACTGTCGCCAGCACTCACTGATTTTTACAAGGATAATATGTATGGGATAATGTAGTGTAGGTATGTATCTTGAGTTTAAGAAAACGTACCTAGCTTGTCTACCCATTTGTCAATTATCAGGTTCTAATGGTAGATAAGTTTATGTTGTTCAGACTTGTCAACATAATACTTTTTTTTGGAGTTTTCAGGGTTCTAGCATTGCTCATAATCAATTTTTAACAATATGTGGTAACACGAATGTAAAAATCAGCATTACAAATGAAAGTGAACAATTTTTACCTACCTTTAGCACCTGATTACTGACAAATGGCCGCCGGGACAAGCTAGCAGGTATGTATACACACACTACTTTATCCCATTCATTTTATCCTAGTAAATATCAGTGAGTTCTGGTGAACCTGGGATCTTACTCTATTTTCTAGTTTCTGCGTTCCGTTCTAAATTCGAAATTCAAAAATCATTCACGCCTCACCCAGGAACCGTGACACAATTTTTATTCTCCACAGCTTGTTAGAAGTTATTGTTGTTTTTGCAATTGAACAATGGAGTCACAGAAAGTCATATGTGCTTATCGTTGGTGTCGAGTACCTACTGTTATAGATACCTATACCTACTAAAGTTCGCGGAGTAGCATAATTATATATCTGGCTCGGTTCATTAAAGATTAGCTGGCCCTTCCCGGCTTCGCCCGTGGCGTGTTTCGAACCTCCGATCCATACCTAAAACACTACCACTTTTTTTGTTAGAAACCTTAACGGACATGTGAACAACAGAAATTCAAAGTTTCATCGCACACGGATAAATGATATAGGAATACATTGAAAATACAAACAAGAGAAATAATAGTAGTTTATGCAACTATATATAAGAAGGGGTACAAAACACGAGAGTCTGTTTATCGCATGAGGCGATGCAGTTTCATACACTACTTTATCTTCACTCATAGGAAAAATTGAAATTAAACAAAGTAGGTAGGTTACAAGGACTTTTTTTTCACAGTACGAACTGCGCATGCGTTCGCCTTTTTTTTCATTTTCAGCCTAAAACCTTAGACTAGTTTGATGAATAAAAAAAAATTGCGATACTATAATGAGTTTTATGATACAGTTGGCGGTTTAATTTTTAATTTTATGTATATGCTTTTATAAAGTGCGTATGTATAGAATCGTCTTTGAATTCGTAATTCGAATTTTTCGATTTGAGTGTAGATAAAATTCATTTTTAAATAGTGTAGATTTCTAATAGTTATTGTTTTTGTTAATTCTAAAACAGTATTTAAGTTAAGATCGAAATTAACATATTTAATTTTAGACGTAATATTTAATACAAAACGAATAAAGCAGCCTACACTCACCAAAAAGGTTTTATCACGTCTTTACCGCGCCTTGCATAAATCACTAATAAAATGGACGGCTTCTAGTGAAGGATTTGCCAGGACTGTAGTGTTATTCTGCAATGTGCAAATTCGATATCGACTCTCACTTAGATAAAAGAGCTCATTTCGAATATGTCCGGCGACCTCGCAATTGGCGCTATTACCCGCTTCGGCCGGCCAAACTCATCATAAAATCATCACAACGTTAGTCGTTTGCATCCGAAGCTTATACTTTGAAGCCGACGGGGTCCACTCTCCTCCCATTTCTCTGGATTTGGCTTTTTTACGTGAGCGATTGTCGATCTGAAATGTCACTGAGGAAAACCCGTGCCAGAGCTGCGCCGTTAATCAATGGCTAGCTGGTGAGGTTGGTTTGGTCTTGAAGAAACCCCATAAATCCCAACTCAACACTGTTTGTGATTAGGTTATAGTGACTATTAGATATATAGATCGATAACGAGCTCGAATTCGAAGTGAGCTTTCTCAACGAAGTGAGAGTCAATATCGAATTTGTTTATTACAGAATAGCACTACAGTACGGGCTTTGATGTTTCATAGCCACTGATACGCAGTGTATTCGAGTACCATAATTTTATATAATCGATGATCTCTGTGGCGTAGCGGCAGTGCGTTTGACTGCTAAGTCAGAAATGTCGAGTTCGATTCCCGCTCAGTGCAAATATGTATATTTGCATTGGTCTAGGTGTTTCTATGTATAATATATATTTATTTACAAAGAAAGTATCAAAGTATGTTTATCCACATTGTAGAACTCACTCACTAAGCTCTGCTTAGTTTGGGTCTAGATGGCGTTGTGTTCCGAGGGGGCCATCTCGAAACCGGAGATGGCCCAGGGTCAGTCGGGGTGCGAGGGATATGCCCTATGGGTAACCTTACACCCCGGCGTCTGGAGACCCGAGACGGCGTGCGGTTTTAGTCGGTTCAAGGCCGACATAACCACCCCCGCTGGCCGGCGGGGGGGTATCCGAAGGGATTTCCGCACGAAAAAAAAACAAAAAAAAGATGGCGTATTTTTTTAAACACTTTATTTATACAAATAAAAGTCAATTGCCACTAATGTTTGTCCACGTATGTCGCCTTATTAGTTAGTAGTTTTCTCCAGCAGAGCGCAAATCCCAGTTGCTCTGTGGAGCCCGGAGTTAGCTTTCCTAGCTCTCCTTTTGATTTGGTTTGTTTGGCTTTTACGGGGGTGACTGCGCCTGACTTACTGCTGGGTTACTGCGCCAGAGCCTCAATGGTCAATCAGCAGATAAAAAAATTATTAAATCAAACATTACATCATAATCCTACTTTCTACTAAAATTATAAACGCGAAAGTTTGTGTGTATGGATGTTTGTTACTCTTTCACGCAAAATCTGCAGATCTGCACTTTCCGCAAAATCTGCAGATCTGCACTTTCCGCAAAATCTGCAGATCTGCACTTTCCGCAAAATCTGCAGATCTGCACTTTCCGCAAGATCTGGCTGAAATTTGGTTCAAGGATACATTAAATTATACTCTGGAATAACACATAGGCTACTTTTTATCCCTAGAATAGGTTCCCATGGGAATGTGAACAGAATTCCTCGCGGAGTGTGAAGTTCTGAGTTATCAAAACTTAACATAGGATAATAAATTTTATTATAAAACTTGCAAAACATTAGTCTAATTTTTTTAATTGACGGTTTGTTTAGTACGTGTCAACGTTTTAATGGTCCAAAAAGAATAAATTAACCGAAGTGTCACATGCCCACCTCACCGGAGCTAACGGTGAGGTGGGCACATGTTTCGTCACATCGGCCTGTGTGGCCGGGGAATCTAGTGTGTCCTACGAGGATGGAGATCGGTTCGGGAGAGACAGACCTTTCGCGAACCTTTTCTGCCGCCGCTATTGCGCGCATCACTGCCTCGTAGGAGAAGGCGGCAGCGTTCCACACGCTCACGGTGCCGACCGTGGCCAGCACCAGGGTCTGCAGCGTGAGGCTTTCAGCTCCGACAGCTGCTTCAAGGACACGGCGCCGCGCTGTCCACCCTGGGCACTCTGCCAGTGTATGGAGTGGCCAGTCCATCGAGCAGCTCCGGCAATGGTGGCACTCGGGCATTGGTTTCCGGCCTATACTATGCAGGAACTCACCGAAACATCAATTTCCCGTGAGCACCTGCGTCAGCTAGTAGGACAGGCTACCGTGGCGCCCCTCCGTCCAATCGAGTCGATGCGTACACCTCCTACAAGACTGAATCCCGCTGGTTGCCGATTCGGACTTCGTGGCCCATAGAAAATAAGACGCTCGGATTTGTGGAGGGCCAACGAGACGGGTAATTCCGACTGTGGCCTTCCTGGATGCTTCGCGGAACGTCTGGCCATGCGCCGTCACGCGGTTGCATCGTCGGCCTAGCAAGTCATGGCGACACCCTCTAAAAGAGCACCGCGAAGCACCCAGTCGTAACCGATATTCCACAGGAGCGGCCCCAACACTGAACCCTGTGGAACATCGCAAGACATGTCCCTTCGTCCGAGCCCTACTCGGGTACACGGTACACGGGTAGATAACAGCTCTCTCCGAAAGGTAAGCCCCAACAATACGGCGGAGATAGAGAGATACTTTGTGATACACGAGCGCCTCTCTGATGATGATTACAGGGTTGGCAGCGCGAGTGTGACGCTCCTGGTGTTGCACACGTCTATAGGTCATGGTAACCGCTTCCCAGCAGGTGGCCTATCTGCCTAAGTGGTATAAAAAATGTCTACTAGTGAAAGTTCCATCAAAACGGCCTAACCGTTTCAAATATTAGCCAAGTCAAAACAGAAAGAAAGAAAGACAAACAAAAGTTAAAAAAGGGTTTTATTGTAAGTATCACGTTTACAATCATATGCATTCATTTAAAAACATATTTTAACTTAATACAATATTTAAATAGTTATTATATATAAGGTGTCACCAAATTAGGTCTCTGAATTTTGTGAGATGACTTGGTATCGACAAAATATGTATTTGAAACAAAAAAAAATATCGGGTAAAATAAACATAAAAAAAATAATAAAAATAAAACACCACCAGCGACACGTGACGTGACGCGACGAGCACACGTGACGCTGGTCGCGATTTAGGTATTTCCCACACATCCGCTTTGATCCGCGGTTAAGATTTTGTAGGTGGTTAGGGGAAGATACTACCAGAAAAATTTTGTGGACAGAAGAGTACACTTTTACAAGAGTGAGCTTGTTTAATATTCACAATGCACACTGGTGGTGTATTTTTTTTTATTATATTTTATTTTTATTTTACCCGATGTTGTTTCAAATACATCTTTTGCCGATACCAAGTCATCTCACCAAATTCAGAGACCTAATTTGGTGACACCTTATATACTATTATCAAATTGTAAATTAGTTGTATGTGCACATTGGAGACATAAAAAATATTATGTTAAATGAACGATTGTCAACACAAAAATATATTTTTTGGAATTCTTGCCTATTTGTTCGCGATAGACGCAAAAGCTACTGAATTTTTATTAGAAGACTCTTTATATATTTTAAATTCTACCGGATATTTGATTGCAATTGGTTACATAAAACCGGAGATATGACCAAAAAATCGGTTGTCTGTAAAGTCGGTTTACTGACGATAGTTGAACGTGACAACGGCATATTCAATGGAACGCCTCAGAGCGAAGTAACGCCGCATACGAGGTAACGCCGCATACGAGGTAACGCCGCATACGTTACGTAACGCCGCATACGAGGTAACGTCGCATACGTCAGGTAACACCGCAGCCGGCTCCATCGAATTACAAATAAATAAATAACGAACGATAACGAACATCAGTGCGGGCGGAGCCGCAGGCAACAGCTAGTTATATATAAAGATAGTGAGTTCAGATAGCCTCATTTTTGATCCAAGCAGGTAAACACAACTTATCACTGCAACGTGACTGTATTTCAGTCTATTTGTTCCAAGGTTAATTAAGTTATTATTCGTGCGAGTTCATTAATTTCACTACGTTCTTATATTATATTGAGTCCATGAATCACTAGACTTGTTATTGTTTTAGAGAGAGTGTCACTCAACTTTATATTTTTTTTTTATATTTAGGGCACGTCAATTTGACTTCACCTCGCCTGATGGTAAGCTGAAGGCAAAGTCTCAGGAAAGAGGGTCACGATTACATACACGTACCATGTTAACAATGGTGGCACTCAGCTTGACGGCCTCATCATAAGAGGATTGTCGTCGCAGCACCGCGTGACACCCGCCGGTCCCACTAGTGCTGCGACCACAATCCCCCTGCCCGGCTATGCACTTGCTGACCCCTGAACGCAATCCAACCGAAATTGGATTACTATGGAGGGTTTTTCGCAATCGTGCACGGTGGTACCCACCCGGCCGAATTTTGTGACAAATTTGTGTCATCAAATTTCTACCACCACCAGTAATCTATGGAAAGAGTTCATGTGAGACTTCACCGATGATATGTCGATACCAATATTATAATTGACTAGCTGATGCCCACTGCTCCGCCCGCGCGGAAGTCGGTTATCGTTTCTTTGGCCATATCTCCGGTTCTACTTAACCAAATGCAATAAAAAATACGACAGATTTTAAATCTGACCAAGAACATTCTAATAGAAAAAATTGCATCGAAATCCGTTTTTGCGTCCATCGCGACCAAACAGACAGACAACAATTCCAAAAAAAAATATTTTTGTGTTCAGAATCGCTTATTTAACATAACCCAAGTTTAAGTTTAAATATCTCCAATGTGCAGACATAGCTAATTTACAATTTTATCGTAGTATTGATGTACAGTCAACAACAAAAGTTGAATAACCCTACAAACCTTTTTGACATTGGAACACATGTACGGCGATTGATGTATAAGTACTTAGTTGTATTATCCCTAGAGGACAAAGTTAATATATTTTATGTTTTGTTTATTGTTTTATTAAAGGTTTAAGAGCTAAGGTAAGCAAGAAATTGGAATTTGTAAAGCTACTTTTGAATGCATGCGGATAAACATACTTACATATATATATGTAAGTATGTTTATCCGCATTCTGAAACCCAAATAACAAGCTATGCTTAGGGAAACTGGTCCTCATTCGAAAGGAGGGGTGCCCGGCGGACTCACCGTCCGCCTACCGGCCCATAGTGTTGCTCGACGAGGTGGCCAAGCTCTTTGGAAGAGTAATTGCGAAGCGCCTCGTCGAGCACCTCTCAAGAGTGGGGCCGGACCTGGCGGATGGCCAATATGGTTTCCGCCAGAGGCGCTCCACCGTGGATGCCATCATGCGCGTGAGGGCTCTGGCGGAGGATGCAGTAGCCCGGGGTGAGGTGATGTTGGCGGTGTCCCTGGACATCGCCAACGCGTTCAACACCTTGCCCTGGAGTTGCATTAGGGAGGCGCTCGTGTATCACGAAGTGCCTCTCTACCCCCGCCGCATAGTCGGGGCGTATTTGACGGAGAGAGCCGTCTTCTACCCAACCGTGACCTGTCTCGGCCGGCGTGAGATGTCGTGCGGTGTTCCGCAGGGATCGGTCCTGGGGCCGCTCCTGTGAAACATCGGATATGACTGGGTGCTTCGCGGTGAGCTCGCAGACGGTGCCGTCGACACGTGGTACGCGGACGACACGCTCGTGACGGCGTGCGGAGCGACGTACCGCGAAGTGACCCTGAAGGCCACGACCGCGGTTGCCCAAGTCGTGGAGCGGATCCGGCGGCTGGGTCTCGAGGTGGCTCTCCATAAAACCGAGGCCCTGTTCTTTCATGGGCCTCGGAGCAAGCCACCTGAGGGATCCAGTCTCATCGTGGGAGGTAATCGCATCGGCATCAAGCCCCAAATGAAATATTTGGGGCTCGTGCTCGACGGCCGATGGGACTTCGGAGAGCACATCCGAAGTCTGGCCCCCAAACTGAAAGGCACAGCTCTCGCTCTGGCGCGACTGCTGCTCAACATGAAGGGGCCCGATGACTCCTGCAGGAGACTCTACGCGGGGATCGTGCGGTCCATGGCCCTGTATGGGTGCCCAATATGGGCGGAGGCCCTGAAGGCCGGAAGTGTGCGGATGCTGCGGGCTCCGCAGCGAGTGATGGCCATCAGGATCATCCGCGGGTACCGCAAGATCTCCTTCGAGGCGGCGAGTCTCCTTGCCGGAACTCCGCCATGGGACCTGGAGGCGAGAGCCCTTTCGCAACTGTACCAGTGGCGAAAGGAGGCGCGGGAGCAGGGACTGAACCCCGAGCATCGAGAGATCGAGGCCTTGTAGTCCCAGCTCCGCCAGGCCATCGTGGTGGAGTGGAAGGGACGACTTGGGTGACCAAGCGCAGGGCACGCCGCAATAGCGGCGGTAAGGCCCATCATGGAGGATTGGCTAGAGACGCGACACGGAAGCCTCTCGTACCGACTGACGCAGGTGGTCTCAGGGAAGGGGTGCTTCGGGGACCACCTGCATCGGATCAGGAAGGAGCCAACGCCTGAGTGTCATCACTGTGACGCGAGCGAGGACTCAGGGCTGCACACGCTGGCGAACTGCCCGGCGTGGGAGGCGCCGAGGTGTGACCTCGTGGCAGCCATCGGGGTGGGAGTCCTCTCGCTCCGCAGCATGATTGCGGCAATGGTTCAGAACTCTCCCGGCCCCCCGAGCCCGCAACATGCTCGCCGCGCGTCGCAGGCGACTCAGGCGCCGGAGGTCGCTCAACGACCTCCGTTCTCCATGAGCGCAGGCCTGGGGGTGGCAGGTGAGGCCGCCTGTCACCCCAGCAGAAGCAGGCCGGGACGGTGGGGCGACTAGCGCCCCTCCCCCAAACCGGGGCAAGATGGGGACACCGTGGTTCCCAAACCCGAGGGGGCCATCTCGAACCGGAGATGGCCCAGGGTCTGTCGGGGTGCGAGGGATATGCTCTATGGGCAACCTTACACCCCAGCGTCTGCAGACCCGAGACGGCGTGCGGTTTGTCGGTTCAAGCCCGACATAACCGCCCCCGCTGGCCGGCGGGGGGGTATCCGAAGGGATTTCCTCACGAAAAAAAAAAAAATTGGTCTATAAGGCGCGGTGCCATAATAATCATCATAATGTTAGTTCCGATGGCACCAAAGTGTGTACTTAACTTTCCTCTTTATTCATTCTCCATCTTGATTTGGTATATTGGCTTTTATTGGAGCGACTGACGTGTGACCTTCTAACCCTATGAGGAAAATTCGCGTCAGAGACTCGTTCGTCAATCAGCCGGTGTACCGACTAGCATGTGAGGTTGCCTTGGGCCCCTTAAAGCCTTGGTGGGACCCCCCATACACCCTCAATATTTAGATAATATTAGGTCGTTACATATGAAATTGCCATTTTTCTTGAAGAAATTGGAGAAAACCCAATTTTCAGTACTAACATTTTTGCATTTTTTTAGGAATGACAAATCCAAATTTTATGATTTTTTTTGTGTATAAATGAGACAACATTAAACTAACAAACAGCAACTTTTGTTACATTTTTGAAAAGTGACAGCTGTTAGGTAATACGAAATTTATCAACAAAATGGATAGCATTTAGGAAGTACTGTTTTTGAAGATCGAATTAATTTATCAAGCGGCCAATAGAAACAAAATTTAATACAGAGTTGTAAAATCTTGAAATCAACTTTCAAACAAAAATCCGTTCCCGCAGGGGGAACGCTCAGGTAGATTTCGTGAAGCAATTAATATTATTTTATATAGAGAACTACGGACTTTAAACAGTTTAATTTTTTTTTCTCGAAACCGGTAACTTATAGCGAAAAACATTTCAGACATCTATTTTAGACTTAAAGAGGGCCTATCGATTAAAAATGTTTCCCACAGCAAGAATGTTCACTGGTTAGAAGTTATAATTTTTTTCCTGAAAAATTTTGGTTTTTCCCCCCTCCACTTTTAGTTAAAGTTTTAATCTTATAGGTTTATAATTAAAAGTTGTTGGTATTCATGTATACTATGGGATAAAATTAGAACGGTTCGAATATCTTTCATGGAACGTGAAATTTTGATTAAAAACTGATTTCACAAAAAGTGAGGCCCTACCGTCACCTTAGGCCGGATTCCACCCGTTCACGAACTTAAACTAAGTTTACACCCAAGCAATTTTTGACCGCAGTTTGAAAGCGATCGGGGCAAAAATGCGACCGTGAGAGTGCCGCAAATTTTGGGAAGTGGAACCATACATACATATATATATATATATATAAACTTTTTGACCAGTGGTCATTTCGGACTCAGGAGGTCATAACTAGACCTCCTATGAAGAAATTTTTTTAAAATTCGACAGTAGTCAAGAAACCAATAGGTAGATCGATTTCATCGAAATCTACCTAAAATATAAATAATGGAAATAGCTATTAAATTATAGGAATAAAGAACTCATGAATTTGTAAGAAAATTTCGGCAATTTCATAGCTAATGTTATTGTTGTAAAAAAAACATAACATAAACTCACGCCTATATCCCCGAAGGGGTAGGCAGAGGTGCTAGCACCCACAATTCGCCAGTTTATGTTTAGGTCCCAATGTAATAGGTTGCGAGCCTATTGCCATTAACCGGGCACTTATAAACCTGCGATAAATACACACATAACTTCGAAAAGCATCGAAAAGTCATTGGTGTGTGCCATGGTAATACCTGGGATCGAACCCGAGACCTCGTCTCAGCAGTCCTTTACCCATACCACTAGGCTAGTTATTGTTGTTACCTATTATTATGTCCTAGAATATATACTTGGCCTGAAATGTTGGCTAAAGTTATGCGACCTTGTCATATACATCTTTTATTTACCGTATACAACCGAGTAATGAATACCCCTATACTTTGCAATAATGGAATGCTAAGTACTGTAGCGTTCGGACCTCGTTCGATCACTACAGTTCGTTGACCTGGCCATCATGTGTCAGAGTTTAAAAATAAATTCTTTTGATTCAAATAAGTCTAGGGAAGAAAAACAATTGCTTGGCGGACCAAGCTGCTGACAGCGGGCGACTTGGGGCGCCGCCCTCGCCCGCCGTCCGAAGAGAAGATACAAGTGTACTGAATGTAGGCTCAATCCCTGAGCAGAATCCGCGATTCCCTACAGTTCGTTTAAATATAAATATATTCGCGTAAAAACCTCCCTAAACTCGATATAGGAAGCTTTGTTGTTTAAATAAATGATAATATAAAGTTTAATCCTTGTGTTTATCTTTTCATCAACACGAGGTATTGTGGCGTCCAACCCCCGGACGCTACAGTACATACACACATATACTCACGCCTTTTTGCCTCTGGGGTAGGCAGAGACAATGCTAAGTATTGTGGAAAAAGTATACTTATACAATGTCTTGTTTAACCCATCAGCACCGTCCTATCTGAAGGGACGATTTGAGTTCCTTCATGATACGCACAATAGATACTTGAGATCATCAGAAAATCTAAAATTAAAAATACCTTTACACTCTACTACGTTTTATGATAAATCCTTCACCGTTCAAGCAACACGACTGTGGAATGCTTTGCCGGTAGACATAAGACGCGCACAATTTCTAACCACTTTTAAAACAATGGTTAAAAATTACTACCTGAATATTTAATTAACCAACTACTATTTATTTGCTCTGCTGTGTGACTGTAGGTATATGTCTTTTATGTATTGTATTAATTGTATGTATTTATTATATTTTTATTTATTTTATTTGTACGTAGAATTATATGATATGTAGTATATTATTTATATCTATGATCAATTTATGACGTAGTACGCCATCAACTGCCATTCTACTCCTATTGATATATAAATCCAAAGGTTGTCTGGTAGAGATCGCTCTTAGCGATAAGACCGCCCATTGTACCTTTTTTTTTTTTTTTTTTATCGTGCGGAAATCCCTTCGGATACCCCCCCGCCGGGCAGCGGGGGCGGTTATGTCCGGCTTGCACCGACTAAAACCGCACGCCGTCTCGGGTCTTCAGACGCCGGGGTGTAAGGTTACCCATAGAGCATATCCCTCGCACCCCGGCTGACCCTGGGCCATCTCACCACTAACAGCATCGCTCATCCTGTATCCTCTGAAAGCAGAGGAGTACGGAGAGCGATGTGTTCCCGCCACGTTGGGTATTGGCCGACGATCAATGCCAACCCTATGAAGGGGAGAAGGGGAAGCCATTGACCGCCGCCCAGGGTGTACCGGCCGCTCCGATTCCGTTCCCCCCGGACTGCAGCGGGATCGGAATCGGAGCGACACTCGAGGAGGTTACCCAACACACACCCCACCGCCCATTGTACCTACAATATATTTAGACTTAAGTTATTTTATATAATAATATGTGGTGTACAATAAAGAGTATTCTATCTATCTATCTATCTTATGTTACTTTGAATGGGATATAGAATACTAGTTGCTGCCAGCGGCTATACTTGCATGGAAAACCTTCATGCCGGAAAATTGCTATTTCCCATAAGTAATCTGCAAGGTCATAATATAATATATTCTTAGTAGTGTTCAAGGTATAGTTTAGACATTAAATTTAAATTTTAACAAAATCGTCATAACAATAAAAAAAAAATCGTGCGGAAATCCCCTAAAAGACAGGTAGAATTACTGTCGTATTTGTAATACTAGGTGTTGCCCGTGGCTTCACCCGCATGGAATCCTAAAGCCGTTCACTCGACCTACAGAAACTTATTCTCGGGTTTAAGACCTTACTCGTACATGGCATATAATCAATTATGTTATACTCTATGTTTCCAACGACGATAGCCTGGTGGCGTACATAACGGACTGCTGAGACGAGGTCTCGAGTTCGATCCACAGTCGCCCCGAGCACACACCTCTGACTTTTCGTAGTTATGTGTGCATTACCAGATTATTATCAGATTCACCAACAATCAATTTAAAAAAAATACTACTGGAGTGGTTATGGCAAAATAATTACGGTGAAATTGAAAACATGATCACAAATAGGTAACCCACGCACACACATATACAAACACTCTCATCCTCACCCTTTACACACACCCTTACACACACACACACACACACACACACACTCCCTCACACACATACACACAATGTACTCGCACAACTAAGCATAAATGCATGCTCTAGTTGCCCAATGCGTATGCGCAAGCTTTCTCACGTTTGTTAGGGATTTTCGCTAGTAACTTAAGCTAAAATAAGATAATACTGTTAATTTAGTAATTGTTTTCTGTATTCACTATTTTTTTCCGCTTGTCTATTGACATCAAATTGTAACTACTAAATAGGTGAAGGCACTGTTCCCTGAAATACAGTTCACACTAGTTTGGGGACCAGGGAATTCATATTTACTGTCGACTGTATTTTTGTCAATAAAGAAAATTATTATTATTGTTATTAATAAATGTTAATTATCGCTCGCTTAATAATGTGCCCGATAGATGGCAATAGGCTCGCCCCCTATTACATTGGGACCTTAACATAACTGGCGAATCGTGGGTGTGTAATACATACACCTCTGCCTACCCCTTCGGGGATACAGGCGTGAAGTCATATGTTTCCAAAATTTGAGCCGTTTTTGAGTAATCAGCATCCAGCCATTAAAACTTTCGCATTTAAAATTTGTAGTAACATTAGTATAGATCAGTTACGGCAGTAAAGTTTCGTTTTATATACAAGTGTTAATATAATTGTGTCCAGAAATATGATATTATGTAAGAGAAAACACAGATAAGGCGTTATTATTATACACCGAGACGTATCATTATCTCTATGGGTGATGTAAAATCATCTCCGCTCTTTACGCCACGTGACTATTGTAAATAATTACATAGTATGGTTTTGTAAACAACTGGCGGATCCGTCCCGGCATTGCATGGGAAAATTTCGTTAAAGAATCCAATAACCCGATTGCAGCGCCACACAAACCGTGTCCAAAAATTGTACTACCTAGGTGGCTACACTTGATTAAAAAATAATTTAAAAAAGTGTGTGTGTACTTATTTTTGTACGTACGTAAGAAGTTAAGTATACTTTTTGGCGTAATAAGATAAAATACTTTACACTGAACTTTACTTTACTTTACTTTACTTGTACAGTCAACACGTGAATCAATAAATTATTATTATTATTATTATTATTACTTTCTATAAAATTTATTCATTGCGTTATTCTACTTTTGTAGAAATATAAGAATGTAAAAAATTATTTTAGTTTATGAATTAAATAAATAATACATACCGTAAACTAACCTATAATTCAACAAACGTACTCCAAGTGAAATATTGACTAGCTAACTTCATGGTGTCGGTTTACCGTGACTCTCATAGGTAGCTCAGTTAGTCAGAGTATTCCTCCTGTAAGGGACTGGTCGCGGGTTCAAGTCCCGTCCAAGACGTTTTCTTTTTCCGATCTAATTCTGCACTATTTTAAGTTACCATTAATGTATTGAATTTTATTGTCAAGCATGCAGGTATGCAAACCTATTGATATTGGGTGATCGCTGGCCTTTGTTATGTGGAGTAACGGTAGTGACTGTGTGTTCGACTGTGTGTGCGACTGTAGTGCGTTCGACTGCTAAGTCGAAGGTCGTGGGTTCGATTCCGGCTCAGTGCAAATATTTGCATGCATAAGTATATCTATTTGCATTGGTCTGGGTATTTCTATGTTGTATGTTTATCCGCATTCTAGAACCCATAACACAAGCTAGTTAAACTATGCTTACATGAATACGCTGTGTAGAATATCGTGGAATATTTATTTATTTATCTTTGATATAAGTCACCCAAAGCTTAGTAGGGGTGTTTGACTATGGCGGAGCGCGCCCGGGAGAGGTTTAGGAACTCTCCCGGCCCGCCGAGGTCACTTAACAACCTCCGTCCTCCATGGGGGTTGCCGGTGAGGCCGCCTGTCACCCCAGCAGAAGCAGGCCGGAATGGCCCAGGGTCAGTCGATGCTCTATGGGCAACCTTACACCCAGATCCCCAGTCTTGAGCCCAGAGACGGTGTGCGGTTTTAGTCGGTTCAAGCCCGACATAACCGCCCCCGCTGGCCGGCAGCGGGGTATCCGAAGGGATTTCCGCACAAAAGAAAAAAAAAAGGGTGCTTGAATTATTAAGAAAACTTAGTGTACTCATTTTAAGGCAACAAAGTTAGTCCGTAAAAGATTGGGTATTATTAGATTCACGGGTGTTAGCCAGGTAGGCATACATTTTAGGGGTTAATAACAAAACAATGCGTGGGGATGTCCACACAAAAAAAGGACTGGTGGTACAGATTAAAAAAATTGATATCGATTTTAGACCACCACTTGACCAGTAACAATATGCCACTTTTGATTGCTCTCATACCGATCACATAACAATAAGGCAGCATTCAGATAAGTGTCAAAATTCATGAAGTCATTTTTTTAGTTTCTACGTCCCGTTCCACATTAAAAATTAAAAATTCGTTCCCTGCACACCAAGGAACCGTGACACCTTTTTGTGTCTAGTAGTATAGATGAAAGTGATTGGTCACTAATTACGATATCATAAATTGGTATCGTTATGTGATAAGGATCATATTTTGTATCGGGTTTGGGGGCTTTTCATCCCCAAACCCGATACAAAATATGATTCTTTATAACCACCCACTGGCTAAACTTGTAAGCTGTGATTATATAATTAAAAAAATCGATTACGATTGATTTGATAGGTATTTGATTTGATTGATTTGATACGGTTGATTCAAATATATTTTCCTCTTTCTTTTCCGTGTAAATAGATTATAGGTGGTGTTTAAAAAAATAGGTACTTACATATATTAAAATCAGCTATTCACAACAGTGTGGCTATACACGATATTGTTCATACTATGACACTTAACATGCGACTGAGTAAATTTGATTGTCTCGCACCATTATATTAGGCGAATATCGCCGCCAGATAACAGATGGCTGGGGACGGATCTGTGTGAACTTATAAGCTGTAATGTCATGTACAATAATTTGGGGTTATTAGAGTATAGGAAAAATTTCTTGTAATGCGTACAGCAGTTCGAGTCCGGTCATACAGTTCGAATACGGCCGTTGTAAAATTAATAAATAATGTTTTATTGCAAAAAAGTGACTGTAGGTCTTTTTTTTTTTTTTAAAGAATTTTAGTAACCGAACTTACTAATATTCCCCCTAACCCCTCCAGCTAAGCTTAACTGCTTGTGTTAAGAGTGGGTTCACGTCAGTAGTGTAATGTCCAGGTTTCGAACCCGGGGCCTCTCGATCGTAGGGTCGACTCCTTAACCACTAAGCTACCGACACTTACACCGACAGTTACAACGGTAGTACATACAGGGTACCGGAGATGGCCCAGGGTCAGTCGGGGTGCGAGGGATAATGCCCTATGGGTAACCTTAAACTCCGGCGTCTGTAGACCCGAGACGGCGTGCGGTTTTAGTCGGTTCAAGCCCGACATAACCGCCCCCGCTGGCCGACGGGAGGTATCCGAAGGGATTTCAGCACGAAAAAAAAGGTCTTACAACTATTTCCGGTTACAATCTAGTGGGTGAAGTTCTGTTTCCCTTGATAGGTTCGTTATTAACCTGTAGTAAGGAGCAACAGTCCCTTTCCCTATGGTTTAATATACATAACGACCTCTGTGGCGTAGCGGTAGTGCATTCGGCTGCTACGTTAGGGGGCGCGGGTTCAATTCCCGCTCTGCCTTGCTATGCCTGCTATGTCTATTTGCATTGGAGTGTTTCTATGTATAATATAGTATGTATTTACAAAAAAAAGTATATAAGTATGTTTATCCGCATTCTGGAACCCATAACACAAGCTAGTTAAACTAGGCTTACTTTGAGTTTAGAAATCGCTGTGTAGAATGTCGTAGAATATTTATTTATTTTATTTATTTATAACAATAATAAAAATTGTGCTATAAAGTGTTTGCAAGTTTTAGACCACAATACAATATATACGGTATGTTAAGTTGATTAGATCAACTTACAATTCATTTTGTGTATTTAATATATTATCTATACTATTATAAAATTGGAAATTAGTGATCTCTGTACATTAGATCATATTTAAAAAAAGTACTTAGGGTATGTTAAATGAACAATTCTAATCACAATTTTTGGTTTTTTGAAAATCCTGTCTATTGTTTGTTTGTTCGCGACAGCCGCAATAACTGCTGAATGGATTTTGATACAATGAGGTCTTGGTCAGACTTAAACACTGCCGTATATTTGATTGTAATTGGTTAAATAGAACCGGAGATATGACAAAAAACAATAACCTAACTCCAAGCGGGCGAAGCCACGGGCATCAGCTAGTTTCAAATAAATAACTCATTTGTATTATACAAATTAACAATGATCTTAGAAAAGTACAATGCGCGTCGTCATTGCACAGTGCTTTTTAGGTGCTAAATACAATAAGAACCTAATGTAAAAGGACACAAAAAATATATTTGTCGTGGTGCCATTGGTGGTAGGTACTGTGGAAAAAATGTTTACCTTGGTACCGTCAGTGGTCAACCGACAAAGAAGTAAAGTTACCGACATAGCTCGCAGAATGAACAACCTTAAGTGGCAATGGGCTGGCCACATCTGCCAAAGGACGTACGGTCAGTGAAGCAACCGAGTCTTAGAGTGGAGATCGCGAATAGGCAAACAGGAGGAGAGACGCCCCCTAGCTGTTTCAGTAGTCGACACAAACTACCGGACCGGGCAATTGATGATTTACCATCAATGGTACCATATATAACGGTACTACTGCAAATAAACTATGTATGTATATGTATTCATGTATATGTATGTGTGTATCATGTTTCGACTAATTTTGTATGCATACAGAAGCCGTAAATGTTGCCGTAGAGTGTGTTGGTGGCATGGAATTTCTTTCAGTCTGCTTTATCCTTTTTGGACAGCGAAAAAGCTTTATAAATATTGCTACCATAGAATGGATATATGAATACGCAGTGGCTCGTCGTCTTATTATGTATACTTTAAAGTGTTCACTCCACGTACCGCCATGATTAATTTTACGTTGTTTTCGTATTAAAATGCAGATGGGCGAATGTTATATTATCTTGCACTTCGATACGTAAAGTTGCATAAGTACCAGCTCATTCTGTTGAGAGCCGATAGAGTGGGAAGGTAAAGTGGTCGAAACGCGTGTGTTGTTTTTTTTTATACCACTCAGTTGGCAGACAAGCTCACGGCCCACCCGATGGGAAGCGGTTACCGTGGCCTATGGACGTGTGCAACACCAGGGGCGTCGCACTCGCGCTGGCGATCCTGTAAAATTGCCTTCTAATACCCTTCTTGAAGAACCCCGTATTGTAGTCGCTTGGGAAAACCACTGCAGGGAGATCATTCCACAGCCTGAGTGTGCGCGGAATAAAGTGCCTTTCATACCTAACTAAAAAATCGATTCTTTGTGGTGCGGCAAAGAAAAGAAACACGGTAATATCGTTGATAGATGATAGATACGTAACTAATATCTTTATATCCCTGTAATCTAAGATATTATTTTTATCTTTAATGAAATTATTAGCCATTATAAATTAACGCTTACTTGTAACCCCATTTTGTGACCCCACGTGTAGTTCGAGTTGTACTTTTTGTGTCGTCTCAATTGCCTTTTTTTTCTTTTTTTACGTGCGGAAATCCCTTCGGATACCCCCCCGCTGGCCAGCGGGGGTGGTTATGTCGTGTCTCGACTAAAACCGCACGGTGTCCTCCCCAAGTGTCCGTTGGCAGGCGTGTGTAGGTGTAGGGGCACACACGACACGCCTCCGCCACGGCCTGCTTCTGTAAGGACGGCGAGTCGGGCAACTGCCGTCCTCAGGCCCCGATCATGGAGGTCGGTAGTCCCGGGCGTAGATGAGTCTGCGGCGTCCTTGCCGCAGACTGCGAAACTGGGGGTGCAGGGTTCTCTCCCGCTCCCTCTCCGCCGTCTCTTTCGCGCGCATTACCTGCTCGCAGAAAGAGGCGGCGGCGTGCCACTTGCTCCCGTCGGAGACCACGGCCCTCACCATGGTCTCCAACGAGAGAACGTCCACGCCCAGGACCGCATCGAGATCCCGGCGTTGACTCGCCCACGCAGGGCACTCCACCAACGTGTGGAGCGCCGTGTCTTCGCCAGGATCCTCGCAGTGCTGGCACTGCGGCGTTGTCTCCCGGTGGATGCGCCACAGATACTTACCGAAACACCCGTTTCCGGTAACCATCTGGCACATCCGGTAGGAGAGGTCCCCATGGTCCCTCTCCAACCACTCCTTCATGATCGGTCTCACCGCCGCAATGGTGGATTCCCCCCACCTTGGGTGCTCAAGTCGCACCCTCCATGTCTCCATGAGTTCCTGGCGGAGCAGGGACCGCTGAGCCCTGATTTCTCGGGGCTCCGGCCTATGGCCCCGCTCCAGCGCCTCCTTGCGCCACTGGTACAGCAGCGCAAGGGCTCTCGCTTCCAGGTCCCATGGAGGGGTCCCGGCTAGGAGACATGCCGCCTCGACGGAGATCGTGCGATACCCCCTGATGACTCTGACGCCCATCGCTTTTAACGGGCCATACTGGGGCCCCGTACAGGGCCATGTTTCGCACGATCCCCAGGTTCACGTCTCAATTGCCTGGTATAGCCAAAACATGTTCTTTAATTAAATTACAAATTTGGAAGCATACAAGTATTCACAACCGTGTTTCTCATGGCATGCATATTAATTGTTAATTTGTTTTTATTCTCTTGTTATTTTGGAACCAAGTTCCTTATCGCGCGTTACGAAAGGTATTAAGATTGTAACGACACTTTTTGCATTTGTAACTTCTGCGCACCGATACTATGGAAACGTATGGTGTCATTGTCAATATTTTCTCTTATGTAAAAATAAACTACGATTTGATTTAATATTTTTAATGTGTTTCCTTGTGGCGTAAAAGTGGTGACCCCGACGAGATGGATATCATTTGTGAATTCGCTAATGAATAGGAGTTGACGAGTACGACGAGGAGTTTCAGTTTCTGAAGAACTTCTCAAAAGCGCGTAAGTCAGCGCATCTATGACGTGTACGAAAGAATAGACAGACAGAGTGCATATATATATATATATATATATATATATGCACTCTGTCTGTCTATTGAAAAGTTCTTCAGAAACTGAAACTCCTCGTCGTACTCGTCAACTCCTATTCATTAGCGAATTCACAAATGATATCCATCTCGTCGGGGTCGCCACTTTTACGCCACAAGGAAACACATTAAAATATTAAATCAAATCGTAGTTTATTTTTACATAAGAGAAAATAGTGTTTCTGAAGAACTTTTCAAAAGCGCGTAAGTCAGCGCATCTATGACGTGTACGAAAGAATAGACAGACAGAGTGCATATATATATATATATATATATATATATATATGTATATATATATATGTATATATATATATATGTATATATATATGTGTGTGTCTGTGTATGTAAGGAACTTCGTTCCATCCGGATGTCCCTTGACACCTCTCAAGTTTTTTTTTAATTCTTTATGTTGAACTATTCAAAAACAGTTTAGATTGAATTATTCATATTAGTTTCATCAACAAACCAGAACAGGTTCAGTAAAATTACGAGCGTTCACCTCGGAGCCCGGGCCCGCTTACTCCATCTTCTCGTTTTGGTTCGGCTTATACGGCTTTCATCGGAGTGAAAGCCTTCTGACAGCTGTAGGCCTACCAAGAAATGTAATCCGCAATTGCGGGCCCGCACGAAACACGAACGGAGGAAGTGTCATTTAGGCACCATGAAGTTACTTCGGATTTCGTTCTTTCGGTCGGGATATAAATTATTTTCCGGACTAAATCAAACATAATATCAAAGAGGTTTTATTTTACAATATATTTCTATTAAAAAATGAACTCATTATAAGAAAACTATTTTTAACGGATTCTATCGCGGTTTATTTGATGTTATTTTATATTTTACATTGATCCCGACGTTCCGGTTGCTTTTCAGCAGCCATGGTCACGGGGAGACTAAATATGGTTGTTGTCTTGTAGTTTGAAGTGAAAGTTATCTCAAAGTACCCGAACTATGTTGAATTGTTGATGTTACTATTTACGCAGAATGAGCTCACAGTGTCATGAAGTCTTGTTGTATTTTGATTTTTCTTGGAATTAATTAAGTGAATGACTGGGTCCCAAGCTGGTGGTACATTCCAACCATCTTCTCTATTAAAATTAGGATGTTTTTTAATTTCAATTTTTATTTAACGTGCTGTCAAATGCGATTTTGCGGTTCAAGGTTGCTTCATGGTAGGGTTAAGCCCGAATGAACTGTCACGTGCCATCTTCGGGCCCGAGGATAAGTGCGTTTCATGGTACCGATTCAGTCCGTAATTACGGATATACCTTACATGGTAGATCTGCTGACCTCCTAAGAGCTGCGCTGGAGCCTCATCCGTCAATCAGCACTTGTACCGACTTGCAGGGAAGCTTTGCAAAACACTGTCATGTACAATAACAAATTCTCCCAAGAAGTAAGATTTCTATTACACATTGCTTATCTATCTAAACTAGGGCATTACCTTTTGTTTACATTATTATAATGTTATCATTAATGCTATGATTACCTAATTATAACGTTTGATTATTATAGAATGACATGCTTAATTATATTTATTTAATTGAACTTTATTTAGTTCAAATACATATAGCCTTTTACCTGAAGATTTAATCTTTTGTTTGTTAGATCAAGTTTTATGCAGGAGCTTAATACCTTCCTTTTCTACCGTTTTTCATCATTTGAATTACTGATAGACATAGTACGTCATGGTTGCCATGGTTTATTTGAACTGGTAGTGCTGAAAGTAATAAAACTCAATTGAACACAAATAGAATATGTTTCAATTAAATAGCTTGAGATTTTCTTGATTCCCAACGTATCTATCAATGAAAAGATCAGGACAGATTCAAAAATCTAAACCAAAATTTATATTCGTTCCATCTGGGTCAAAATAGCGTGTATTTTTTTCCTCCAAAATGAACGGGTTTGATTGATATCAAACCCGTTCATTTTGGAGGAAAATCAATATTCCTAGCCAGGTGGCTAGGAATATTGATTTTCCAAAATTCAAATGATGCAATTTTAGTTTTCATCAACATCGGGCTCGACAGGAATTAAACCCGTTGATTTTGAAAAAAAAAAACACACCCTGTAGTATCGCACCATTCGATAGTGCCGCTGATAAGGAACGAATTCTGGGAAGTAAACTTAAGGAAAGACCGCATTTTCAACAAAATATGTCTTTGGGAGATTCCAGGGTTCTAGTAAAAGTTTCGGCCGACGTAACGTTGCTGGTAATGTTCATAATGAATTTTTAACAATATTTTCTAACACATAACGTAAAAATTAGCACTGCAAATGAAAGTGAACTTCGTACTAATTTTTACTTCTCAAGGCACATAACTACACTGCTCTATCCCATACATTTTATCCTTGTAAAAATAAGTGAGTTCTGGGGAAAGTGGGAACTTACTCTATAGTATATTTCTTATATTCCATCCTATTTCCTTAGAGTAATGACCGGGGTTATCAAAGTTGCTGAGATAATAATTCATTCAATAACTCGGGTGACCCTGGCCGTGGCCTTTTATGGTCGCCAAGCGGGGCCTTCGCTCTTGCATCATCACAAGAGTGATGTCGGTATAGCATGTAACGAAGATATCTTACTGGAACACTCCATGCAGTACAGTCCTTGTGGAACACCGGGAACACCGCACGACATATCTCACAAGTTTTAACTTGGTTTTAACATACCTTATATTATTCAGTATCTTGTAAGTAGGTGATAAATATATCTTTTTTTTTTTCGTCCAGAAATCCCTTCGGATTCACCCCCGCCGGCCAACGGTTATGTCGGGCTTGAACCACTAAAACGCCGTCTCGGGTCTAAAGACGCCGGGGTGTAAGGTTGCCCATAGAACATATCCCTCGCACCCCGACTGACCCTGGGCCATCTCCGGTTTCGAGATGGCCCCCTCGGGTTTGGGAACCACGGTGTCCCTGTCTTGCCCCGGTTTGGGGGAGGGGCGCTAGTCGCGGCCTGCTTCTGCTGGGGTGACAGGCGGCCTCACCTGCCACCCCCAGGTCTGCGCTCATGGAGGACGGAGGTCGTTAAGCGACCTCGACTTATTGACTGTATATCTACTGTATGTATATATGTATGTATATATGTATGACTGTATGTATATATTACAAACGCTTTAGATTACTCTAAACACTGATAGGAGTTTTTTGGTACAAATTGTAGATATACAAGAAGAAGAAAGGTAGGTACAATAAATTTAACGTTTTACAAGCTATTATTTAACTTGCTCGGTGCGTTTGTATGTTACTTCGGGTTAAATCTTGCAACTGAATTTTGAGGCAGTTATCCTCAACCGATTGAGATGAAATTTTGCATGCACGTTTAGTTTGGATGACAATGCATTAATATGATACCATGGAGCTGTTCTGATGATAGAGTGGAAAGGTGGCTATAGGAACTTCTAACCTAAACAAATGAAACCTATCGAGTTTGTGCTCATTTGTTTTGTCTTGATAAACTCTCTGATGTGACATGGTATTCAGAATCTGATGATGAAGTACGAAGGTGGCCATAGGAACTCCTAAGTTGGGGATGGCAGGTGAGGCCGCCTGTCACCCCAGCAGATGCAGGCCGGGACGGTGGGGCGACTAGCGCCCCTCACCCAAACCAGGGCAAGACGGGGATACCGTGGTTCCCAAACCCTAGGGGGCCATCTTGAAACCGGAGATGGCCCAGGGTCAGTCGGGGTGCGAGGAATATGCACTATGGGCAACCTTACAACCCGGCGTCTTAAGACACGAAACGGTGCGGTTTTTGTCGGTTCAAGCCCGACATAACCAACCCCGCTGGCCGGCGGGGGGGTATACGAAGGGATTTCCTCACGAAAAAAAAGGTAGTCCTAAGTTAAACAATATAAACCTATTGAGTTTAAGCTCACTTGTTTTATCTTGACAAACTCTCTGATGTGACATGGAGTCGCAGAATTCAGCAGTAATTTATTTTGAAATCAGAAACTGACAGCTAATTATAACCGATAAAAATTAGTAAAACGTCAAATACCTTTTTTTCCTCAAATGTTTTGACCGAGTTGACAAAAACAGGGACATGATAGTATTGACGCAGACATTGTACTACTTTGCGAGTGCCTCCTCCACTTCAGAGGTCATCCTTCTTCAAAGAGTAACGTAATACTGGAGATTCTACTCCATAAATGGATATATCTCTATTTTATTTTACGAGCATGAATAAAAATGGAAATTTTATTGCATTTTCACGGCTAACAAAATCTTGTTGAGATGAAAATGACTACCGGAAAACGCTTCCCACACACGAACTAATACATTAATGTTACTGTCTCCTGCAACACAGTTTTAACTAGCGCAGGAGTCAGGGAATTCTAATTAACATGTACACCTGTTTAAATGTCAATAAAGATTATTATTATTATTATTATTATTGTTTATATTACTAAATAATATACGAACATGAAAATGAATTTCTTACTAATAATATTACGAATTAGCTATTTTAATTACTCTGCGGAACTAGCTGATGCCCGCGGATCCGCCCGTGCGCAGGTCGGCTAAAGTTTTTTGGTCATATATCCGGTTCCAATTGCAATCAAACATACAGCTGATTTTAAATCTGACCAAGATCTTTTTAATAGAATAAATCACATCAAAATCCGTTCAGTAGAATCATCGCGAACGCACAGATAAACAGATAAAAAGACAAGCAGACAAACAGGCGAGCGGACGAGCGGACGAGCGGACGAGCGGACGAGCGGACGAGCAGACGATCAGACGAGCAGACGAACAGACGAGCAGACTAGCAGACGAGAAGATGATTTTTTTAAAATATCTCCAATGTACAGACACAACAAATTTACAATTTCATAATAGTATAGATAGATAGATGTGAAAGCTTATGAGGTTGAGGTTTCCATTCGGAGTAATTAATGTATTTGATATTCTCAAGATAACAAGGCTATTTTTAATTATAATAATTCGGCGACTATTGTTCCGATATTCGTATCAGTTCACTGACTGATTGCCAAGAGTCTCGACGAACATCTCGCGTAGGGCAGCTGGTTTTTTCACGACACGTATTGTGAGGACGTTCCTCTCTCAGAAGCCTCAACCACCGGTAGTTTGGTCCCTGAACCCAATATTTGATGGAGTAATATTTTTTATATTTTAAAATATATTTGTATTTTTTTGCTATATTTAAAAATGTAATTATCAGATATAGTGTATTTAAGAGATAAAGCAAATAATAATAAATCCTCTAGGATATAACTAGGGATGGGATGCAGTTAGCCGATCGCAAGAAAATTGAGCTGAGCGAGCTTTTTTTTTAAATTTCAAAATCTGAAAAATTCAATTTTTGCGCGCGCGATCTTTTTCCATTAGTTTCAATGGTAAATTGGTTTTTCGGTGATAATTCCTCAATGGTATGTCTGATTTTTGATTTTATGGTCTCAAAACATGCCCCTAGATTGTCGTTATGACCATGCCAAATTTGGTTGAAAAAATCAGATTTGTGGTTGCAAAGGAGTATCCGAGTTTGTAAGCGGCTATCCCGCGTATAATCCGCGTATATCCTGCGGCTCTTTCAGCTCAATTATACAGTGCCATTTAGACCCAAACTAAGGATAGTTTAGTATATGGGTTGTAGAATGAGGATAAATGTAAATTAATGTAGATTTGACGGCCTCTGTGTCGTAACGGTAGTGCATTCGCAGTGCAGTGCAATTAAAATGAAATAGATATATATACAACTGACATTATACACTGAATTATTATATGAAATTGATGATTTTTTAATGAAATTATTTACATGACAATTAAATGTGATTATTTACTTTGTTTCTAATTCAGCTTGTAAAATTGCATGCCTATTACGGTGAAATATGGTGAAACTGTACTTACTTACTACTTTTAACAACCATCTGTAACCCATATTTGCAACGATTATAATAAATAAATAAATAAATAAGAATTCGACTGCTACGTCAGGGGGCGCGGGTTCGTTTCCCGCTCAGTGCCATTTGCATTGGTCTGGGTGTTTCTATGTATAATATGTATGTATTGACAAAAAAAGTATATTAGTATGCTTATCCGCATTCTGGAACCCATAACAAAAGCTAGTTAAACTATGCTTATTTTTGAGTCTAGAAAGCGCTGTGTAGAATGTCGTAGAATATTTATTTATTATTTATTATAAATATCGTTAAATACTTAAATTTTTTCAGCTTTTAATCTGTTTAGAATGTTTATCTTGGAACAGATTTTACATAGCGTCATTTTATGTTTTAGGTGGTCATAAACCTCGGCTTCTTCAGTGAGTACAGTATATGACTATGTGAGTATACTGTACGTATCTAGTAATGTGTTGTTTTTAGACGTATTAACCCAAATTGCTTTAAAAATCTATAATCTACTCGAATATCAGTACTTATGACTATTTTGCACACTGTCTTAGGTCGTGTGCATGAAGCTAAGTAGTGGTATACCTACCTAATTTGTTATTATGAATTAGTTTTTGTATAGCGGAAGACCACATCTTGACCAGCAACAATGCGGATACCCTCCCACCGGCCAGCGGGGGTGGTTATGTAGGGCTTGAACCGACTAAAACCGCACGCCGTCTCGGGTCTTCAGACGCCGGGGTGTAAGTGCCCATAAGGCATTTACCTCGCACCCCGACTGACCCAGGGCCATCTCTGGTTTCGAGATGGCCACCTCAGGTTTGGGAACCACGGTGTCCCCATCTTGCCCCGGGGCCTTCACTGTAGGGGGGGGGGGTCCTTGTCGCCTCGCCACCCCGACCTGTTTCTGCTGGGGTGACAGGCGGCTTCACCTGCCACCCCCGCTGTTGTTTGTGTACCTTTTTTTTTTTTATCGTGCGGAAATCCCTTCGGATACCCCCTCGCGTGCCAGCGGGGGCGGTTATGTCGGGATTGAACCGACTAAAACCGCACGCCGTCTCGGGTCTACAGACGCCGGGGTGTAAGGTTGCCCATAGAGCATATCCCTCCCACCCCGACTGACCCTTGGCCATCTCCGGTTCGAGATGGCCCCCTCGGATTGTTTGTGTACCTAAATTCAAATTGAAAATTTTGAATTTAGTTGTTTGTGTACCTAAATTCAAAATTCATTACCGCCTCACCCAGTAACCGTAACATAATTTTTAAACTAACCAGCTTGTCAGGCAGAACGTTGCGGTGAAGCCCGGCCACAGTCGATGAAATGATTTAAAGATGTATTAATTAAATATTCTTGTATTGTTCTTGCATTACAAATAAATAGATAAAGTTCACTACACTATATATGTATCATTGGCCAAAACTAAATACGAAACGGCACACAGTCCCTACATGTAATAGTTTACTTACTGTGCTAGGGAGTGTTGGGTGCAAATGACTCACGCCTCGTTAAGCGATATATGAAAAGCTTTTGTGAGTATAAATATGGGATGTCGTCATCACAAGGGTAGGTTTCGGAAATGTCTTCATGACGTCATTTCGGTTAGCGTGCGCCGTGCAACGCATTAAGAAATAGCTTTTTTCTTTTTTAGAGCTCTGTTCTACGAGATGGATTATTATTAGCCAATAGATTATTTATACAATAATAAAACTGCTTGCCTCGCCAGGGTTATCTCGCCGTCTCTCCCTTACTCTAGGGTGAGGCGTGATATACCTCGATCTATAATAATAATAATAAATAAATATTCTAAGACATTCTACACAGCGCTTTCTAGACCCAAAGTTAGCATAGTTTAACTGGCTTGTGTTATGGGTTTCAGAATGCGGATAAACATACTTATATACTTTTTTTTTGAAATGCATACATATTATACATAGAAACACCCAGACCAATGCAAATAGACATATTCATGCATACAAATATTAGCACTGAGCGGGAATCGAATCCGCACCCCCTGTCGTAGCAGTCGAATGCACTACCAGTACGCCATACCACAGAGGCCGTCAATAATATCCTACTACGCTCGTATATAACAGTGATATGACGGTGCAACTACGGGACATGTATGTTATAGGATTTTATATAATTTTAGCAACCATCAATGTCAAACACTCCAAGGTGTATAGCGCACCATAGAGATCTTGGGGGCCCAAGCCAAGTTCACCAGCGAGCCAGCACACCTGCTGACTAATGGATGAGAATGGAAGTTACTCCCGTAAAGGCCAACATCAGCTATATCCGGAGGAGGAAGCGTAAGAGAGCGCATCCCGGGCTCCATAGTACAAGCTTTAGATTATGATGAGGCTGGATGTTTGGAGCTCAAGACCTACAGGGCCAAGCCAGCCTGCCAGTTGGTAGATTGATGGACGAGGCTCTGGCGCAGGATTTCCTCTTGTGGTTGGGAGATCAGACCAGTGTGGAACCTAAGATAGAAACACGCTTGTACGATACGACTACATACAGAAAGCACAGCTAATAGAAATCTCTATTCCTAGACAGCACTTTTCGCCAAAAATTTTGTTGATAGAAAACATTCTCGAAAATTGCTGTCTAGGAATAGAGATTTCTATTAGCTGTGCCTTCTGTATGTAGTCGTATCGTACAAGCGTGTTTCTATCTTAGGTTCCACACTTAGATCAGACGATAGTCGGTCCCATAAAAGCGTAGCACTCAAACCAAAAAGATGAGGCGTAAGCGGAAGTGGACCCCGTGCTCCGAGGTCAAAGCCTCGGATGCTACCGGGAACAACAGTAAGATTAAAAGGATGAACGTTCAAAAGTCCCTTTGGGGGGTTCCGAACAGTTTCAAGAGATTTATCTTGAACTTGCCATGTCAATGTTCGATTTGACTCAATTCACACAATCGATACATCGAAGTTCTATGCCCTAATAGAACCTCGTGAAGGTCAAATTAATATCTATACTAACGGCCGAGCCACACGGTGCGGCACCGCACCGCACTGCATTACTCTGCGCCGCACTGGCGGCCACACGAGCAGCGCGGCGGCGTCGCAATATTTTTACGGCGCGGCTGCGGCACATAGAATCAACGAGTGTGCACTCTTCCCTATGCCGTCGAAACAACGGAGCGGTGCCGCTGCGGCACCGTACTACTTGCACCCCTCCTCGCCTCGCCTGCCTCGTACCAAGTCCGGTGCGCCCGTGGCATCCCATACATTTTTATATGTAGGAAACCGTTGCGGCACCGCGAAGGCGCCGCGCCGGAGCCGCACCGCACCGTGTGGCCTAGCCGTAATATTATAGAGAGGCCGAATATTGTGAGTTTGTTTATACATGTGGGGTTTTCTTCGGAACCACTGCAGTTATGAGAAAAATTCTTTCACTATTCGAATCCATCCACGATGGGCATAGGCTATATTATGAGTAAATTACAATGGCTTGAGTTAAAAAAAAGACTCAAATAATACGAAACGAAGCGAGAGCAGGTTGCAAGTCTGCGGCTAGGAATATTGATTTTCGAAAATCTAAATGATGCAGTTTTAGTTTTCATAAAAATCAGGCTCGCCAGGAATCAAACCCGCTGATTTATAATATAATCTATGCAAATAAATAAAATTGAAGTGTCTGTTTAATAATATTAAAATAACAGGTTTTAAATAAATATTTATGAGTGTATGTACGTACATATACATATAATAACCAAAAAAGCAATTTAAAAAATATTTCTCCGTCTGTTTGGATTAATAATATTAATCTCTGCAACGGTTTGGCCGATTTTGGCGGAACTTTCACTGGCAGGTATTTAATATTACAAGATGTAAACACTACCTTTACATCAGAAACAAAATAGGGTTCCGCGCAAACAAACTAAATCCTAAAAATTTAAATGCACGCGGATGAAGTCCTAGCGACTTCGTCCGCGTTTTACAATAAACTTGTAAAATCTAGTTTACTATGACAGTTTTACTTGGTGATTGGTGATGCACTGTAAAAATATTTAATAAAAAGTTTACGAGGATTGCCACATATACTCATGAACAAACACATTGATGATATCAACAACAAATCTTATCTATGAAGCAAGTGAAAACCATTTTTATTGCAGATAATACCTCGTTTATGGATGTAATATATAAGCCATATTATAATAAGTAGATAAATAATTCATGTATAAACGGCTGGTAACTGCTAAGGACTGATAACACAAGGTTGTTAAAGGATAATTAACAAAAACAGCTGATATTAATTATTGTCTGATATAATTAAGTGGAATGTAGATATACTTCAATCATGTTTAAGACGTGTCATCTATTTATATTGTCATGTATACTGGTGTGAATGTAAACAGTTGTTGGTGGACCTAAGTAAATAAATAAAAATGTTAAAGTTTTATGAACTGATCGATAAAAATCGATTGATAAAATTTACTTTTAACTGTGATATCGAGAAAGTTTCTAATTTTGATGTACTGTTTCCCGCGGTTTCACCCGCGTGGTATTCTGTTTCCGTTACTGCTTCGAATGGAAGGCTATTCTAGGTATAAAAGTAGTCTTTCTTCTTCCGGACTATAATCTAACGCTGTACCAAATTTCAGCCAAATCCGTTCAGCCGTTAGAGCGTGATTGAGTAACAAACATCCAAACTAACAAATATCTTGCCAAACTTTCACATTTATAATATTAGTAGGATTAGTAGGACTAGTAGGAAGTAGGAGTGGTAGAGTCAAGCAACAGTCATTTTGGCCGTTGCATGAATGGGCCAACACGACCGGGGAAGCACCACCCTCTCACAGAATATCGACGCCAAGTAACAGAATTTGAACTGTTGCGTTCCGTTTGGCGAGTGAGAGTGCCGGAGCCCAAATTCCTTTCCCATCCCCTCCCAAACTCCTTTCCCATCCCCTCCCAAACTCCTTTCCCATCCCCTTTCCTTTACAGGGTCGACAGCGCGAGTGTGACGCCACTGGTGTTGCATACGTCCATAGGCCGCGGTAACCGCTTCCCATCAGGTGGGCCGTGTGCTTGTCTGCCACCTTAGTGGTATAAAAAAAAAAAAAAAAGGATGTGAAAGTTTGGAAGCATGTACAGGTGTTTGTTAGTTTTGTTGCTCAATCACGCAAAAACGGTTCAATGAATCTGGATAGAATTTAGCACAGAGATAGATTTTAGTCTGGGGGTGTATGGCGTCTGAGAGGAGAAGCGCGCTTGCGGCAGAGCCTCATTCGTTGTTTAGCAGTTGCACGTCTTGCACGTATGGATTTTTTGCATGATTTTGTGCAAATATCTGCCCGAAGTTAGCTCAGTATTATTTGCAGGAAACAGGCGCCCGTATGAGTGCACACATACGATGCAACGCAGGCCATAAACCTGAGACCTTTGAATTAAATATACGATTAGTACTTAGTAGCCATCACTCACCGTTGCTAGAGAGGAATATTTGATTTTTAGCTATCTTAATCTATGCAAATAAATTAAATTGAAGTCACGTCTTGCAGGTGAGGTGGGCTGTGTCCTTGAAGATCTTGGTAGAGTCCTGTACACCCAAGGCATATGGGACCTCATAAGTAGCGGCGCAATGCATTCTGCTGTTGCAAGGTTGAGCTGAGAATGCACTACATGATTACCTACAATTCACAGGATATTTTTTTCAATTGAATACCATTGAATTGTTTTTTCGGTGAGCAACGGAGGCAACGTTGCCAGACCGATTTTGAATTTACTTTTTCTGTCTTAAGCCAATAGTTAAGTTGCACATTTTGGCGCCAAATTCCTGGTCTCAACATTGATAATTTTGGATTCCTCTATGGTATGTACGATTTTCAATTTTATATTTATTTTTCTAAACCTTCCGGGTATCAAGTTGTATTTACATATCAAGTTTGGTCAAAATTAGTTTAGGAGTAGTAGCGTCACAACCGAAATACACGGAGTGGAGCATAGAGAGCTTTTCACTCGACTTCGTCTCATTCTCAGCTCAGATAACAAAGTTAAGTCAAGACCTTAATCGATCATGAAGGAGTGGTTGGAGAGGGACCACGGGGACCTCTCCTACCAGAAGTGTCAGATAGTTACCGGACACGGGTGTTTCGGTAAGTATCTGCGCCGCAGTGCCAGCACTGCGAGAATCCTACGAGGAAACGGCGCTAAACACGTTGGTGGAGTGCCCTGCGTGGGCAAGTCAACGCTGGGATCTCGATGCGTCTGCGGCGAGGACGCCGCAGACTCGTCTACGCCCGGGACTACCGACCTCCATGATCGGAGCCTGAGGACGGCAGTTGGCCGACTGTTGCTTGTATGCTGTACTGGTGTGCTGTCCTTATAGAAGCAGGCCGTGGCGGAGGCGTGTCTTGTGTGTCCTACACACGCCTGCCAACACACCGACGCAGGATAAAACCCGACCCCACCAGGCGAGGCCGCGGTGGCGGCCAAAGTCCGCCGGTAACCCTGAGGTTATCCTTTCGAGGGCTTACCCGAGGTGCCCGGCAATGGACACTTGGGGAGGACACCGTGTGGTTTTAGTCGGTCCGATTCCGACACGCCCACCCCATCGTCGGCACCGATGTGGTGAATACCCGTGGGGGCTTACACACGGTAAAAAAATTACCTTAATCGAATGGAAAGACAAAAATCAAAGACAGTTTTCGATTAAATATAGCTATAATAACATAATACTAAAATATTATCATACAGTTCTATATTATACAATAGTATGTAGATAGATAATGTTTACACTGGATAACTATCAGCTCTCTGATGATGAAGGATGTGGCTTCGTCACGTGGTCCGGTGGGAGGAGGAAACTTAGACCAGCGCATACTGTGAACAAAAATTCCTTTTTTAATTTTATCTTTACAACCAGCTGTGCCCCAAGGTTTTATCCGCCGAACTCGTTTCCGTTCCACTCCGTCGCACTGCCCGCTTGCATGTCTCTCAACTTTTATTCTTATTGCTAGGTTCCTAAGGGTCATAGCTTAGTGCTTCAAGAATTGGGCTATAAAATAGAAAAATAAAATTTCTAATCGCTCATTTATATACAGATTTTAGCGCGTTCAAACAAACAAACAAATTCTTCAGCTTAGTATAGATTCGTTATAGTCCAAGTGTAGAGTTTCAGCACTGGCCTTCATGAATGTGGGTCTGAGGGCGATGGTTCGGACTATTCGTTGCCCTAGCACAAGGAATCGCAGGATAGCAGTGCACTGTATTTCCACGAGTCTCTATACATAGGAGGGGGATTTGCCTAGTTATTCTTATACACTAACAAGTTAAAGATGTAAAGAAGTAGGTAAAGGTAATTATTGCCAATATTATCTGGTGTAAATTGGTCCAGTTAACGACGCTACGCTATGCTCATAAGCTGAATGGGAGCTGAGAGCAATGAGCAGCCATCGTCAAAGTAGAGAGTCAATCCTCGTACTTAATAGTCAGTTTAGTAATATCAATGACACAAATAGTCAAAATGCAGTTTCGATCTTATGTCGATCCCGAAATGTCATAAAGGTTTATCTACACTCAAATCGAAAAATTCGAATAGGGATGTGGACTATTTTTGGGAAAATGTTTAAAACCATGCATAAGTACCAAATATAGCCAAAACTATTTTTTTTTAATACAACTAATAACTAATGCCTTTAAAATAAGTTATTTAAAATTCCATTTCAAATTTCGCGCCAAAACGTGGATACCTGTCAAACGCCCGCTGTGACGTCACATGTTCCTAGACATTGTCGAAGTTGTATGTAATAGAAAGTTATTTCGTAGTTTTGTGTTAATAAGATGGATTCTACGTTTATAAATGTTGTGTGGTGCCGCAGTGTGAAAGTGCTACTATTAAAACACCTGAAAAACTATTTATTCACGTTCCACGTACAAAAACGATGCGGAAAATGTGGCTTCAACTAGCCCGTCGGGATCCGGCACTTGTATCTACACAAAGTAAAATGATTTCTGTGAGGATCATTTTGATGTAAGTTTGATAATATTTGTTAGATTTCCTTGTATTAAAAGAATTTTTAATACATTTTTTTTTCTGCCTCGAGGAACCAAAAAGAAATGAAACAATTTGTTAAAAAGATAAAACATAACCTCTAAATCATATTATTTTATTTTATTATATTCAATTTAACTTTTCGAGTTTATAAATACCTACGATTACTATTATAATGTATCCTGAGTATATTACTTACATTTTTTAAATTCACTAGAGCAGAAGTTACTATTTGTTGCCAAGAAATTAGCCACCGTAAAGCAATCAATTCTTGGCAAATTTGAACTATCTGCCTTAATATATCCACTTTCCATTATGGGAAAACCTTTAAAAATTGATCCAAAAAGACAATTGAGCAAATTTCGAAGAAATTTCACGGGAATCACAGTAATAATATTATCCAAATATCAACAAACACCATAGTACTTGACAGCAAAAATTCTTGTTTGGCAACGCATTTTGATTTGATTTTGAAATTAGCCACCGTAAAGCAATCAATTCTTGGCAAATTTGAACTATCTGCCTTAATATATCCACTTTCCATTATGGGAAAACCTTTAAAAATTGATCCAAAAAGACAATTAAGCAAATTTCGAAGAAATTTCACGGGAATCACAGTAATAATATTATCCAAATATCAACAAACACCATAGTACTTGACAGCAAAAATTCTTGTTTGGCAACAGGTGACGTCACGCATTTTGATTGGTGTTCATTGTCACGTGACTTGAGGGTGAAATATTTAATTACATTTTATTAAATAAAAAATTAATCCCTTGTTTATTGAAGAAAATATTGTGTTTTTTATTATTTCTATTATAGAAACTACCTTTTCGTGGTAACATTGTATACTTATTTGAGTACAGTCCACATCCCTATTACGAATTCAAAGACGATTCTATACATACGCACTTTATAAACGCATAAACATAAAATTAAAAATTAAACTTATTATAGTACCGCCAACTGTATCATAAAACTCATTATAGTATCGCTATCTTTTTTTATTCATTAAGCTAGTCTAAGGTTTTAGGCTGAATATGAAAAAAAAGGCGCACGCATGCGCAGTTCGAACTGTGAAAAAATGGCGCCTTTGTAACCTACCTACTTTGTATAATTTCAATTTTTCCTATGAGTGAAGATAAAGTAGTGTATGAAACTGCATATAACTTAGGTATTAAAACACTCGTGTCAACCTATTATCGCATTCGGCTTCGCGTCATGCGATAAACAGACTCTCGTGTTTTAATACCCCTTCTTATATGACAGTTGCATAAACTACTATTTCGTAACACAATTTTGAAAACCCAACATTGAATAATGTCGTTATACACAATACGATTGTGACCGAAAGTTGAAAATAGTGCAAATAGTTATTCTGCTAGACTTTGTTGACTTTAAAATATTGTCATGCGAACGAAACATTTGCTAGAGTGGAGTAATTTCATTCCTTACAGGCAACCTTTTGGACATGAAATTTAATGGACCTTATAATATTGAGTTTCATTGTCATTTAGATTTATCTATCTTTTGTTTTCAAGGGATTTCCCCAAATTAAATTTATCTCCATCAACGTGCAAAAAAAAACCTAGCGCATACAGAAGAATACCTACATAATCTAGTAACATGTGGGCAAGATAAGGTTTATAACCATGTTGTCTTTAATTTAGGCTGGCAACTGATAAGAAAGGGAAGAAAATAAAACGGTTGCTGGCAACTAATCAAACTAAACTCGTATAGCTCCTAGATAGCTCGAATAGCTCATAATCATAAATTATAGGCACTATGTATTATTGTGTAAGGTTCAGGTGAAATAATGAAAAAAAAATGTATCACATACTGTTTTAATTTACAATCAGCTATATTAAGCTGACGCCATGAGTTTTCACCGGCTGATTAATTCTTTTTCCACAGACTTTACTTATTGTCTTTGAAGTTGACTGTAAATGTGGAAGCTATAATCTAGACCAGCGTTTCTCCTCACAGCGATAGTGCGGAGCGCGAATGCGTGGGCTGCCATAAACCGAAACGGGTCCGGGAGAAACTTAGGTCTCTCCAGATCTGCAGAGCCCGCGAGGCGCGGAGACGACACAGGCGTCGGAGGTCGCTGAACGACCTCCGTCCTCCATGAACGCAGGCCTGAGAGGGACAGGTGGAGCTGCTTGTCACCCTAGCAGAAGCAGGTCGGGGCGGTGGTGTACTTTGCGCCCCTCCTCTTTACGGGATCAAGACAGGGACACCGTGGTTCCAAAACCCAAGCGGCATCTCGAAACTGGAGAAGGCCCTGGGTCAGCCGGGGTGCTAGGAAAATGCTTTATGGGACACCTCACACCCCGGCGTCTGAAGAAACGAGACGGCGCGGCGTGCGGTTTTAGTCGGTTCGAATCCGACATAACCATTCCCGCTGGCCGGTGGGAGGGAGGGTAGGGTACCTTTAAGATACCTATTTTTTTCGTGCCAGCGGTTACAACAAAAAAAAAACAGTGTTTCCCAAACGGTTTTCTGGCACAAGGTCACGGAAATAAAATACCGGATCGCAACACTGTTTCAATGTTTACAGTAAATCACGCTCTTTTATGATCAAGATATGTGTTGCTTTAACTTTTTTGTTTACTTCATGAAACTTATACATACATATATTGTGCGAGGTTGAAATCCCTAACATTAGTGTACCGTACACAGATAAATAATTATCGACTTTCTGCGATGCATTTACTTTTAGTTTTACTAAGGGAGGTCTTTGTACTGTTGTCAACAACTTGATAGAGGAAAGTTCATTCATTTATATTGAGTTGTTTACGAATTAAAAGTCATTTTGTTTTGATAGCGATGTGCGTTTATCAAAATATACTTTATTATGGGTTTTTTGTAGTTTTTTTGTATAGTAGGTACGTGATAAACAACTACGTAGGTACCTTTGAAGGTGCATTACAGTTGAATTCCCTAAATGGTTCCCCCAGAGGTTCCTACAGGAATTATCATTTAATTGGAATCCCTCAGGGAATCTTAAATCATCATAAGCAATCTTGAATTTGTATTCTATTACAATATTTTGGCAGGGGGTACTTGGAGCTCTAGTGTGCGACAGTTGGCAGAAATTCGATATCGCCAGTGAGTTCTGGAGGTCAGATGTTCTGCCGTTTCGTAGTTAGACTGAGGGGACACTCCAACTGGGTCAGTAAAAGGCCCGAAGGACGAATGATTTCCGGGTTTAAATTATGAACGAATTTCTTTATTCCATCATCTATTTTACTTATCTGGACAGATTTAGATAGTATCGTTGGAATTCTCACTCCCGAGTGACACTAATATCACAGTCGAACGGACTCTTTCATGGAGTTGTAATTGTAGGTAGGTTCATGGAATTTTCCTTCAGAGTCAAATCTTAATAAATGTACCTATGTTTGCTTACAAAATATTATTACATTATAGGTATAAAAATTAATAATATTATTATATTATTGATATATAAACTAATAAAATCTTATTTTTAAACAAATATAAGTTCCAAATTATATCAGTTAAGTTCTAAATAATATTAGTCACAGATATGTCTAACTATTACCAGTATTTCTATAAACTAACACTGACTCTTGACGTAATGAAACTGTAGCCATCATCGTTTCGCGATTGATATATATTTTAGTTTCGTTCGTAATAAGATAATTTACATCAGCTTTGAGGTGACGAAGAAATATATTATAAAACAACGGATCAACGGGAATAACGTTGAGATGAACATGATGATTGATGATAGTCCAAGAAAAGATGATCCTTTTCCGTCAATTTTGAAGATTTCCTTTTTTATTTTTATTTACCATTTTACAAAGCCAATTACAATAATAATTATGTCTATAGTGCATTTGAAAACCACTGAGGTTTGTAAAAAATGCAACTGATGCTACATCAAGCGAAGTCGATAAAACCAAATTGTATACAGTAAAACATATGGTAAAGATTGCATTTATCATTATGTAGGTAGTTTAAAATAACTATCTAAGCGTACGGGCGCAGAACGGTGAAGTGCACCTACTGCGAGTCAAGCAAAGAAAGGAGAAGGGGTTACTTACATTACATGACATGACATGTTTTCCAAAAAGAATCTCTTCAAATTATGTTTGATATTTTTTTCATTTAGGCGTTCGCTCACATCTGGCGGTAGTTTGTAAATTAAACGCGGTATAAGTATATGTATCGCGTTGTTCTTTCATCGAATACGTTAACAGCGCGAGTCGTTTGTAACCGGTTCTGTGATACTGCGGGTGTACATACAGGATGTTCCACTTTATCACCCAAATTATAGTTAAAATAGTTTTCTTTTAACAAACTAAATTTTATTTTTAGATGAATAGGTAAAACTTTACAGTGTTTAAAAAGACCCTGATCATCGGTACTGTTTTGTAAATTAACCTGTGAAGATGTTATTGTCTTTAATATTTTTAATTGCATACTATATACAGGATGAGGAAAAAGTATGGAAACCCAGGAAAATTCGGAACACCGCACGAGGTTAGTCGTGAAAAAATATCATACCCTAGGTAACTTTCAACGAGGAATCCAACGGTGACCTCTGATTTGACCTTGAACCCTTCTTTCAAGGTTATTTCAAGTTCAACGTAATTTTTTTAAATGGGAACCCCTATTTTTTATACGGTAATCGAAAAGAACGTAAAATTTTACGTCCGAATACGTGTTTAGGTATGAGGTTAACGTAACCCCTGAAGGTCAAATAAAGGTCAAAGTATGACTTCTTAAAAGTCTCACTAGTTTAGTGGTAAAACAAAACAAACAAAGCTCATACCCTTTTTTTTTTTTTTTTTTTTAACGTGCGGAAATCCCTTCGGATACCCCCCCGCCGGCCTGCGGGGGTGGTTATGTCGTATCTCGACTAAAACCGCACGGCGTCCTCCCCAAGTGTCCGTTGCCGGGCACCCCGGGTAAGCCCTCGAAAGGATAACCCCAGGGTTGCCGGCGGACTTTGGCCGCCACCGCGGCCTCGCCTGGCGGGGTCGGGTTTTATCCCGCTTCGGTGAGTTGGCAGGCGTGTAGGGCACACACGACACGCTTCCGCCACGGCCTGCTTCTGTAAGGACGGCGAGTCGGCCAACTGCCGTCCTCAGGCCCCGATCATGGAGGTCGGTAGTCCCGGGCGTAGATGAGTCTGCGGCGTCCTCGCCGCAGACTGCGAAACTCGGGGGGCAGGATTCTCTCCCGCTCCCTCTCCGCCGTCTCTTTCGCGCGCATTACCTGCTCGCAGAAAGAGGCGGCGGCGTGCCACTTGCTCCCGTCGGAGACCACGGCCCTCACCATGGTCTCCAACGAGAGAACGTCCACGCCCAGGAACGCAACGAGATCCCGGCGTTGACTCGCCCACGCAGGGCACTCCACCAACGTGTGGAGCGCCGTGTCTTCGCCAGGATCCTCGCAGTGCTGGCACTGCGGCGTCGTCTTCCGATGGATGCGCCACAGATACTTACCGAAACACCCGTTTCCGGTAACCATCTGGCACATCCTGTAGGAGAGGTCCCCATGGTCCCTCTCCAACCACTCCTTCATGATCGGTCTCACCGCCGCAATGGTGGATTCCCCCCACCTGGGGTGCTCAAGTCGCACCCTCCATGTCTCCATGAGTTCCTGACGGAGCAGGGACCGCTGAGCCCTGATTTCTCGGGGCTCTGGCCTATGGCCCTGCTCCAGCGCCTCCTTGCGCCACTGGTACAGCAGCGCAAGGGCTCTCGCTTCCAGGTCCCATGGAGGGGTCCCAGCTAGGAGACATGCCGCCTCGACGGAGATCGTGCGATACCCCCTGATGACTCTGACGGCCATCGCTTTTAACGGGCTGTTTAGTACAGCCACGTTGCGGGCCGCCAGAGTCTCTGCCCATACTGGGGCCCCGTACAGGGCCATGCTTCGCACGATCCCCAGGTACAGTCTCCTAGTGGGGGCGTTGGGTCCCTTAACATTAGGCATCAGCCGTGATAGCGCGGCCGCAGCCCCCCTCAGTTTCGGGACCAGACTTCGGAGATGAGGTCCGAAGTCCCATCGGCTATCGAGTACGAGCCCAAGGTACTTCATCGTGGGCTCGATGCCGATGCTTACGCCCCCTACGGTTATGCTGGTTCCCGCAGGTGGCCCCCTCCGAGGCCCGTGAAAACACATAGCCTCGGATTTATGGAGAGCCACCTCGAGGCCCAGCCGCCGTATTCGACCCACGACTTGAGCAACCCCTGCCGTGGCCTTTAGTGCCGCGCTTCGGTGCGTTGCTCCCCGCGCCATAACGAGGGTGTCGTCAGCATAACATGTTATGCTGACACCCTCGAGCAACGAACCGCGCAGCACCCAGTCGTATCCGATGTTCCACAGGAGTGGCCCTAGGACCGACCCCTGCGGAACACCGCACGACACTTCTCGCCGCCCTGGCCCTAGCCAGCTCGGGTAAACTATAGCCCTCTCGGATAGGTATGCCTCGACAATGCGGCGGAGGTAAGGAGGCACTCCGTGATACGCGAGCGCCTCCCTAACGCAGCTCCAGGGTAGGGTGTTGAAGGCGTTGGCGATGTCGAGAGACACCGCCACCACCACCCCACCCCGCGAGACTACTTCCTCCGCCAGGCGCCTAACGCGCATGATCGCTTCCACGGTGGAGCGCCCCCGGCGGAAACCGAACTGGTTGTCCGCCAGATCTGGCCCCACGTTCGTGAGATGCTCGACGAGGCGCTCTGCAATAATCCGCTCAAAGAGCTTGCACACCTCGTCGAGCAACACGATCGGCCGGTAACCGGATGGCTGGTCCGCCGGCCGCCCCACCTTCCGGATAAGAACCAGTTTCCCCGTCTTCCAAGCCTTTGGAAACTGGCCCCTTTCGAGGCATGCGCTAAAGAGCGCCACCAGTCGAGGCCCTAGTTCCTCCAGGGCCAGGACCCATGCTCGGCCTGGAATGCCGTCGGGTCCGGGGGCAGTGCATTTCCGGGCTTTAAGCCGGAGCACTGCTACCCCCAGTTCACTCTCCCTGACTTCGGGCACATCGCTCTCGCTATTATCAGCGGCAGGCGCCTGAGGCGGAGCCATACGCGGAGGGACATGCTCCTCCGCTCTCGCTGTTAACAAGGAGCCCAGTATCCCCTCCAGCCGCTCCGGCTGGAGGCTCTGGGTCAGTAGGGGCGCCCTTGGGCGGATTTTGCCCCTGACCGCAAGGTAAGGACGCCCCCATGGGTTCTGCTCCAGAGACTCCAGCAGCTCTTCGCGGGCCCGCCGTTTGGCCTGCTTAATGGCTTCCTGGAGGGTCCTCTTGGCCCCCTTGTACGCCTCATACAGCTCCGCCTCTCGGGGTGCCGCATCGTCTGGGCGGCGACGCCTCCGGCGAAACCTCGTGTACTGGCGGCGAGCGGTCACGCACGCTGCTCGCAGCTGTGCGATCTCCACTGACCACCAGTACACCTGTTTCTTTGCCGGGCCGGGCTTAACCCTAGGCATCGCCGCATCGCAGATATGCGACATGGCTCTCCTGAACCATTCCGCCTCTGCGTCGACATCGGCAGGCCTGGCCAGTGACGGAATACAGGCCTGCACTATTGATGCCTCCAGGAGAGCCTCCCGATCCAGACGCCTGAGCGCCCAACGTGGATCCGGGGGATTCGCGATTGGCGGCGGCAGGTTAGTTGGAGGGGAGACGTTGAACCGAATATACTTGTGGTCGGAATCCGTCTCCTCCTCCTACACCACGCGCCAACCCTGGACGCGGCGGGCGAGAGCAGGGGTCGCGAATGCGACATCCACGACCGAACTGAGCCCCCGCCGCTCCCAGGTGGCGACACTCCCCCGGTTGAGGACCTCTAGACCACGGGTGTTGGCCCAGTCCTCCAGTACTCGCCCCTTGTCATTGGTTTCCCGGGAGCCCCAGGCCTGAGACCAGGAGTTGAAGTCTCCCAGGACCAAGACAGGACGAGGACGGCACGCAGCGAGAACAATGTCCAGTTCAGCGAGCCTTAGCTCAAGCTCGTACTGGTCAAGGCTTGGCGAGAAGTAGACGGCCACGACAGCCAAGCCCTCATAGTCCGCCGCGACACAGCCTCTGCACCTTGCAATGAGTGCAAGGCGCGAGGTGTCCGCGGCGGACCCCCCGAAAACGGTCGCTACGCCATCCAGGTCCACCGGGCTTCCGGGGTGGACCCAGTACGGCTCAGCGACCACGACCACATTGATAGACCACTCCACGATGCTCTGGTACAGAAGATCCTGAGCACCGGTGCAGTGGTTTATGTTCGCCTGCAGGATGCGGATTGATGTGTCCATTAATGGACGTCCATCTCCGCATCCCGCTGCGAATGTGTCCGCTCCTGAACGGCACCCCCGCTACCCGTTGCGGACGAACGGGGCTTTGGCCTCGAGGCGGCACATGTTCTGCTGTCCGCCCGGTGCTCCGCCGCTTTGCCCTCCGCTACGCATTTGTAGCAGTGCGGCGGAGCATCACAAGCACTGGCCTTGTGCCCGGGCTGACTGCAGCGGAAGCACCGACCCCCCACGGTGTCTCCCGCTGTGCACTGCACTCCCACATGCCCCACGGCCAGGCACCTGAAGCACCTGGTCTCGCGGGGCTGCAGGAGTTGCACCCGCGCCTTTAGGAAGCCCCCAACGAGGAGGCTCCGTTCGTCCGCAATTTTCTGCGCCGCTGCGACGGGGCAGTTGACGACTGCCGTGCCGTGACCCGTGGAGCTGAAGCGGATTTCTCCAGCTCTCACCTGATCACGGGGGCAGCCGCCCGCCTCCACGACGGCGGAGATGACTTCCTCCGTCGTGGCCGCGTCATCCAGACCCGAAATGCGCAAACCTGCGCATCGGTATCCAGCGACTCCCTCAGCTTGGCCGCTAGGGCGTCGGCTTTGGGGCCGCTGGTGGCGCCGGAGACCTCGAGGAGGCGAGCTCCGGTGCGAGTTGTTTTGCACCGGAGCCCCCCCTCAATCTCGAGGGCCTTGAGGTCCACTGAGGCTTTAACCTGCCTCAGGACCTGGGCGTACCCCACGCCCTTCTCCACTCCCTCCGTCGTCACCGTCAGGACGACGGCAGTGGAGCGTGGGGCGCGGAGCCTCTTCGGCGCCTTCGCCGCAGCGGCTTTTGCCGCCTTCTGAGCCGCCTTTTTGGCGGCTTTTTCGCCTTTTTGGCGGCTCCCGCTACCACCCATTCCTCCCCTCTGGAGGAACGCTCGGGTGCAGCGGGAGCGGCGGTTATGGCGGGGGCGGGGGTGCCGCGCTTCTTCCCCTTCCCTGGTGGCGTTGGGACCACTGGGGCAGCGGGGCCGGGCTTACCACTGACAGCAGCCGCGTACGACGCAGTCCGTGTCAGTGGGGGACGGTAAGCCCGGTCCTCCAAAACGCCGAGCCGCCTCTCGATGGCCGCCAAGAGCTGCACCACACTAGGCGCAGGCTCCGGCGGCGGATTGGGCGCCGGCCTAGGCGCTGTTTTCGGCGCCGGCTTAGGTGCCGACTTTGTGGCCGGCTTTGGCGCTGAATTTGGCGCCGACGTAGGCGCCCCCCCTGGCGGCGCAAAAGCCCTCGGGTGGTCGGCCACCTCCTGGGCTCTTGGGGCTTCTGGGCCTCCGGGGATCCCCTGACCATCTGGGTCAGCTGCCTGACCTCCTCCCGGAGGACCCACTGTTGCTCCAAGGAGTTGGCCAGCTCAGTTTCCAGGCTTGTGACCCGGGCCCTGAGCTTCGCCTCCTCCTCGGAGACGCTCCTACCGAGGAGCTCCTCCAGCGCCGTCCTGGCGACGGCGACGTTTTCCGCCACCGTCTTCTTCTTTCCCGACACATTTTTAGACCCTTTTATTGTGTCGGTAATGCGGGCAAGCGCTGTGAGGAGCTCCCTCGCCGCGGGGACGCCTTGGTCCCGGCCGCTGGGTAGCGGAGGGACGTGCACCGGTTGTTTCGGCGTTCTAGCCGCCGCGGTGGCCAATATTTTGGCCGGCCGATCGTCCTCGCTCGAGGAGATCGTCCGTTGCCCGGAGCTTCTGCTACGGTCAAGGGACGGTCCACTCGAGCGAGGCCGCTTACGTCGGAGACCCTCCTCGGTCTCCATTCGGCTGGATACTGACTCGTTGTCAGTACCCGCCGTCGACGCCGCAGACGCAACGTCTGCGTCCGTTTCCCCGCCTATAGGTAGCGGAGTAGCGGGTCTGGTGAAGACAGCCTTAACCGCCCGCGGGTGAGGCCGCCGCCTCAACTCCTCTTCACCCCCAACTACCTCCACCCCGTCATGCTCGTTGTCCTTGTTCGCGCCTTGGTCGTTTTTTGTTGTATCGTCCGGTTTCTTTTTATTTTTTATAGAAGTTTCCATGTCTAATAAAGCTCATACCCTAGGTAACTTTTAACGAGGAATCCAACGGTGACCTCTGATTTGACCTTGAACCTCAATTTCAAGGTTATTTTTTTATACCGGAATCGAAAAGAGCGAGAAATTTTACGAGTACTTTGACCTTTCACCTTCAGGGGTAACGTTAACCTCATACCTAAACACGTATCCGGACGTAAAATTTTACGCTCTTTTCGATTCCCGTATAAAAAATAGAGGTTTCCATTTAAAAAAAATAACGTTGACCTTGAAATAACCTTGCAAAAAGGGTTCAAGGTCAAATCAGAGGTCACCGTTGGATTCCTCGTTGAAAGTTACCTAGGGTATGATATTTTTTCACGACTAACCTCGTGCGGTTTTCCGATTTTTCCAGGGTTTCCATACTTTTTCCTCACCCGGTATATTATTTAAGTGAGTCTTGTAAGTCCGTCCATAGCTGGTGAGCCCATACTGAATATGAGACTCGGCTAGGATGATAGCCCAAGAAAAGATGATCCTTATTTTGTCAATTTTGAAGATTTCATTTTCTGGTCAGATTCGTTAACCAAATACTGTACAGTATGAGAAAACTGTCTGGTTAAGGTAACTTTTTTTTTTTTTTTTTTTTTTCGTGCGGAAATCCCTTCGGTTACCCCCCCGCGTGCCAGCGGGGGCGGTTATGTCGGGCTTGAACCGACTAAAACCGCACGCCGTCTCGGGTCTACAGACGCCGGGGTGTAAGGTTGCCCATAGAGCATATCCCTCGCACCCCGACTGACCCTGGGCCATCTCCGGTTTCGAGATGGCCCCCTCGGGTTTGGGAACCACGGTGTCCCCGTCTTGCCCCGGTTTGGGGGAGGGGCGCTAGTCGCCCCACCGTCCCGGCCTGCTTCTGCTGGGGTGACAGGTGGCCTCACCCGCCACCCCCAGGCCTGCGCTCATGGAGGACGGAGGTCGTTAAGCGACCTCCGGCGCCTGAGTTGCCTGCGACGCGCGGCGAGCAAGTTGCGGGCTCGGCGGACCGGGAGAGTTCTAAGTCTCTCCCGGGCGCGCTCCGCCACCTCCTTCGCGAGCATTACATGCTCGCAGAAGGAGGCGGCGGCGGCCCAGGCGCTCGCGCTCCGCACCATTGCCGCAATCATGCTGCCTAACGAGAGGACTCCCACCCCGATGGCTGCCACGAGGTCACGCCTCGGCGCCTCCCACGCCGGGCAGTCCGCCAGCGTGTGCAGCCCTGAGTCCTCGCTCGCGTCGCAGTGATGACACTCAGGCGTTGGCTCCTTCCTGATCCGATGCAGGTGGTCCCCGAAGCACCCCTTCCCTGAGATCACCTGCGTCAGTCGGTAGGAGAGGCTTCCGTGTCGCCTCTCCAGCCAATCCTCCATGATGGGCCTTACCGCCGCTATTGCGGCGTGCCCTTGGTTAAGGTAACTATGAAGTAATGAAAACTCACGAATCGTTAACGAAATCTACAAAACTGGCGAATTAGAAAACTGACGAGTTAGGGCGACGGGCGACCTAACCTGATAATCTATACATATAATAAAAATGTAACGAGGTGAAAACTGCACATTGAAAAGTTTTCCAAAAATAATTGATGCGTGTTCTAGAAGCGATACCGATGAAGAAAATGTGTAAATTTAGAATTTTTGTCTGTTGGTTGGTTTGTCTGTTTGTCTGCTTTTAATTATCGATGTCCGAGCATCACTTGAAATCCGCTGAACAGATTTGGCTGAAATTTTGCACGAATATTATTGCATGGGCATTAGGGCATGGTCATGAACTGAGCTATATCATCACGCTATTATAGGTATGATAGGAGCAGTCGATCTTAACTATTTTTGAAGTTCAGCAGAACTTAGATATGGTCAAAATCCGGAATATAACTCAATTCTTAAATGTGCAGTGAGCAGTAAAATGTAAAATCTTGAAACTCCACAGAGTTACACACGTACAAAAGATATTTGATTAGAGACGCATAAATATTTCATAATGAATATCATCACGTTATTATATTATGGAATTGGGCAGAATTGATTTCAATGTTAAATATTTCTTTATCAATTTGGAACGAATTGTAAATGAAATACGAGTGTAGTACATCACTCAAATATTTCTTTATCAATTTGGAACGAATTGTCAATGAAATACGAGTGGAGTACATCACCTCATCCGGCCCGTTAAATAAAATAGTTCGAGATTAGTGTCGAGACTGCAGAAATAAACATACCTTGATCTATTCTGAACTTAACGCGTACGAAGTAGCGGGCAACAGTTAGTATTGTAAAAAAGCAGCCAAGTGCGAGTCGGACACGCCCATGAAGGGTTCCGTAGCAGCAAGTAACATAATGTTTTTTTTTAAATTTGTTATTTGAGTTGATTGAATGAAAGGTAAATTGCGTTTTACGATTTATGACGTATTAAAAAAAAAACTACTTACTAGATCTCGTTCAAACCAATTTGCGGTGGAAGTTTACATGGTAATGTACACATACTTTTTTTAGTTTTATCATTCTCTTATTTTAGAAATTACGGGGGGGGGGGGGGCACAAGTGTCTCTCGTTCAAATTATACAGATTAGAGAAAAATGATATTAGAAACCTCAATATCATTTTTGAAGACCTATCCATAGATACCCCACACGTATAGGTTTGATGATGATGAATACATCTACTTACCAAGTTTCAACATCATAGTTCTTATAGTTTCGGAAAAAAGTGACTGTGACACACGGACGGACAGACAGACAGACATGACGAATCTGTAAGGGTTCCGTTTTTTGCCATTTGGCAACGGAATCCTACAAATAGAGATACTTACAAAATAGTAGAAGGGTATATTAAATAAATAAATAACTAATAAATATTCTACGACATTCCACGCAGCGCTGTCTAGACCCAAAGTAAGCATAGTTTAACTAGCTTGTGTTATGGGTTTCAGAATGCGGTTAAACATACTTATATACTTTTTTTTTGTAAATACATACATACACACACAATTGTAAACACCCAGACCAATGCAAATAGACATATTCATGCATACAAATATTTGCACTAAGCGGGAATAGAACCCGCGCCCCCTGTCGTAGCAGTTGAATGCACTACTGCTACACCACAGAGGCCGCCTAAATCACCATATTGGGCCAACTAAACCACCTGCTAGATGGTATACCTACCGATTAACGGACGAGGCTCTGGCGAAGGCTTTCCTAAAGATTTAGATCGAAAAAAGAGAACAGCTAGAACGGGACTTAAACCCGCGACCAGTCCCTTACAGAGGGAATGCTCTGACCAGCTGAGCTATCTAGACACGTCCCAGATATTCGAAATTCTCCGATATATTATATACGTCTTAAGGCTGGAGCCATCTACCGTAATTCTTGCGAACTACGGAAACAATGAATAACTTTAGTCATTTTTAAACATTATTATTATTTTTTATTACTTCGGGCCACCAACAAGGTGGACGGACACCTTCGGTCTTAAAATCACGCAAAAAAAATCAAAATCTTACACCCACTTTTTATCACTTTTCTCGACGTTTCACATGATTCTAAGTCTAATTAAGCAAAAAAAATTTTTGTGTCGGTCTGTCTGTTGGTCTGGATGTCTGGATGTCTGTTTACGCAATACCTCAAGAACCACTTATCCGGTTTAAAAAATTCTTTCGCCAACCATCTTGTTTGGTTAATGGGAAGAACTGATTAGATTTTGAGGTTTGTACGTTCAAGGTTTCGGGTACCTACCATACAAATTGTCCCTAAAAATATCTAAGTTTGGCCCGCTGTTTGACAATCACTGTGTGATGACCGCCCCACTAGTTTTTTTTGTTCAAGTCCCGTTCTAGATGTTCTCTTTTTCCGATCTAAATCTTTAGGAAAAGGTTTTTCCCATAAAAGAGAACGTAAACCACATCAGGAGGAGAAGACAGGAGAGTGGACTCGGGCTCCAAATAACAAGCTTCGGATGTAACACTCGGACGATGATACATAACATAACATAACATAACTTCACGCCTGTATCCCCGAAGGGGTAGGCAGAGGTGTATTACACACCCACGATTCGCCAGTTATGTTTAGGTCCTAATGTAATAGAGGGCGAGCCTATTGCCATCTACCGGGCACATTACTAAGCGAGCGATAATCAATATTTTTAATACATACATAACTACGAAAAGTCAGAGGTGTGTGCCCGGGGCGACTGGGTATCGAACTCGAGACCTCGTCTCAGCAGTACGTACGCCACTGGGCTATCACTGACGATGATGACAATCACAATTGTTGATGTTCAAATCGGTTTTCAGTTGCAAGAGCTGTCAATACTAAGTCATCATCCTCCGAGTCCATTCCCATTCGGCTTTTCAGTTTTACTACGAAGCGGCCGAGATTCGATATTTTCCGTGCAGCAATTGCCATCGGACCTCCACATCCCATTGGCGATATCAAGTTCCGTAGTCAATACTAAGTAGGGACCCAAACTGTAACCGTAATAAAGTGTTTTAACACTGTTTTTTCAAACTGTTTTAGAAGAAAACCATTAACTAGGAATTCAGTGCAGGGTACCACTGAAATTAATTGAGCTGAGCGAGCAACTCTTTCTTGTAAATAAGATATCTTACTACGGTCGCGCGCTTAGCTAAGGCCGCGCGCTCGTGAAACTGTTTTTCGGTGATTATTCCTCAATGGTAGATAAGACACGAACCATCTCGCTTCAAAACACTCCTCAGTGTCCACACTATCACCGTGGTAAATTTGGTCAAGATCGGTCAAGCAAGAGAAAAGAAGTACAACGACAAAGAAGTGGCTATCCCGCGTATATAAGAGCTTCGCTTCGCTCAGCCCAATAAATGTAACAGATACGAAAGTGTACCATATTCATAGTGGTACGTTTTATATATGTTAATAAGTGTAACAGAAATAACGTCCTAAAGTACTTGCAGGTGTAAAAAATACCTTTATTTAAAAATTTAGATTATAAATATATTAGGATAGTAAATTTGGCAACGTAGCATTTTGGTTAACACTTATTAACACTGTACACACATACTCACACTGTTACATAATTGAAAGTGGTAACGATTAACAGATTCAATACAACATTTATAAGTGTAACACTTTCATTCTGTAACCTTTTCATAGTGTAACACAAATAATTATGTAACCTGTATGAATGCGTTTTTAAGTCCCTGATTAGTATCAGGGACTTATTCAACGTAGTCGTTGAATAAAAGTTTGTAATAATAAATGGAGTAACGAACGTAATGGTAGGTACTTACGAAGTATTAGAAGAACGAAGCCATAGAAGGTGGGCATGCAAGCCACGCTGAGAGATACTCCAGCAACATTCGCTCCGACCACGGACCCCAAGCGACCGAACATCAGCACTCCGCCAACGGCTGTGCCCCTGTTGGTAAATAAGTTATCATTGATGTGATTACTGCCAAAGGTACCGTTACTTTCCATCGGTAATATGGAAAATGTAAAGTCGGGGCCCATCATGGGCCATTGTGTACTGAACACAGTGACCCTTGATGGGCCACGGCAAGTCATCACCACTGTGTATAGGTAGCAATGGTAGAGGTTATATATGGAGAGTTATCACAGGGGACACTGCGAATGGCCCAGGGTCAGTCGGAGTACGAGGGATATGCTCTATGGGTAACCTTACACCCCGGCGTCTGTAGACCCGAGACGGCGTGCGGTTTTAGTGGGTTCAAGCCCGACATAACCGCCCTGGTCATTAGATTCTAACTAATACTGCTTATTGTCCTAGTTTTTTCAGAAAAATATGCATAGCAGAATGAGATGAAATAAGTAAATTAATAAATAATGCCTAACTAAACTGAAACTGACTTTTTTTAGTTCCCTAATTTGGTTAATAATATAAAAATACTCCACGTAAAATATATAACAAGTTGAATTCCTGAGACGAGCTCAGCCGAATACAAGGGATTTTCGATTTTGCGATTTTTTTTTTGCGATTTTTTCTTTATCTGGCAATGGTTCACCCCAGCACGAATCTATTACCGAAAACAGCAACTCGATAGCTCATCTCCTTCATACCCAAAGCCGTGACAGAAAATTTGCAACGACGACGTCGACGACAACTCGATAGCAATAGGGCTTTTCTAAAGAAAATCCCAAAAAATTGGGGATACAGTTTGGTTTTAAAGCACCCAACATTTAATTTTAATTACACGATTCCATAGCTAAAACAAGAACCCACTTTTAAGGCTAATTGAACCACTTGAAGATGTCATTAAGTGCATGATACATGTCTTCTTTATTAGTAACTGCATGTATATTTATAACGCTATATTGTCGTGATAATTAAAGACATGGGATTGTGCTACAAAAACTGAAGCTGAAAATCATTTATGTAATAGACGTAAAGTTTTCTTCGGGACATTTACTATTGAATTGTCTTTCTATATTTATATATATATTATATATTTAAAAAAAAGCGACGATAGCCCAGTGGTGTACGTAACGGACTGCCGAGTCGAGTTCGATCCGCAGTCGCCCCGGGCACACACCTCTGACTTTTCGTAGTTATGTGTGTATTAAAAATGTTGATTATCGCTCGCTTAGTAATGTGCCCGGTAGATGGCAATAGGCTCGCCCCCTATTACATTGGGACCGAAACATAACTGGCGAATCGTGGGTGTGCAATACACCTCTGCGAAGTTATGTTATGTCTTTCTATGAATAATAAAGCAAACTGATTAACCGAAAATATGGTGTCTTATTTTGTACGTAAGTCTTATTCTGTACGTAATTAAATTCAAACCAATAAACGAACCAAAATATGAGTATTTCCACTTTGAACGAAGCGGGCTGACGGGAGTCTACTGCTGGCCTCATGGCCTCATCATATCATTTAAAAGGCCTCTCCCAAGGTGCACCATAGTGCCCAATCGTCTATGGATAGGATCGGATATGGATGTATGTATGAGTATAAGGAAGCTGTGGACTATATTTTTCGGTCCTAAGTATTAAGCACTTATCGCCGTTAGTCAAAGTCAGGCACTTTTTCATACGCTGTATGTTAACTGTTGGAAGAAGAACAGTCATATTCCATACTCACCTATTCTCTATCCGACAGTAAGCACAGCCTATAAAAAAATACATAGCTGACTGCAACAGGCGAAGGCAAAGCGTTGTTGGGGAATTGCGGGTGTTAAATTTTTGTTTATGATTGATGGGTCATCATGTGTGACTTCTATATCACCTAAGGGATGATGTGGTCACAGGTGTGAAACACAGACTGAAGCAGGGAGTTCCACTCATTAGCTGTACCCTTTTTTTTGTGCGGAAATCCCTTCGGATACCCCCCCGCCAGCGGGGGCAGTTAAGTCAGGCTTGAACCGACTAAAACCGCACGCCGTCTGGGGACTTCAGACGCCGGGGTGTAAGGTTGCCCATAGCGCATAGCCCATATATCTCCGGTTTCGAGATGGCCCCCTCGGGTTTGGGAACCACGGTGTCCCCGTCTTGCCCCGGTTTGGGGGAGGGGTGCTAGTCGCCCCACCGTCTCGGCCTGCTTCAGCTGGGGTGACAGGCGGCCTCACCTGCCACTCCCAGGCCTGCGCTCATGGAGGACGGAGGTCGTCAAGCGACCTCCGGCGCCTGAGTCGCCTGTGACGCGCGGCGAGCAGGCGGCGAGCGGCGAGCGGGAGAGTTCTGAAACTCTACCGGGCGCTCTCCGCCACCTCCTTCTGCGAGCATATAATGAGTGATCTCTAAACATTTCGTGCGCATATCCTTTTGACTGACGGGATATGATTTTGAGGGACGGTTCTTTCGACGATTTCTCGATGATTTTGTATGAATGCCTACTAATGTATATATATATATATATATATTTATATATATTTGGATTCCTTATAAAAATCCCTACCGATTAGTATGTAAATAGTCTAAAGTTTTAAAATAAATATTGTTAAAATTGCCAGCAATCAGGAGAAAAGTAAAAGTTGCGATGTATATGCTTAAAATACAGCATATATTTTAAAAAATAAAACAGTTTCATGTACAGATTTTGTTTTATTTTTAGTGGAATAGTATATTTACAAATTATAATAGTCACGTTATAATAGACAAGTTTCCATAGATATTTTTAACACCAAGGCTATTTAGAAATTACGGCGTAATTTGTCACCCTTTGTGCATGTATAAAAAATGAACAAGTGTCAAGTTGACCGATTAGCTGAGGGCCTTATTCCAGCGCATATTCTCCGAAATGCATCCGATAAAACATTCTTACTACAAGTAAGTACTACGGGTATAACTACAAACAAGCCTGCAGCTGTTTATCATATCAGCTGATATTTACAAGTTAGAAGACGATACAGTCCCTGTGGGGTCAGTGCACAGTACGTACTGCAACCTTATCCAAGTAAGTAGTACATACGATTGCATCAACGGTAAGTTTATCAGCCAGTAAATATTGTGAGAGTGATTTGATATAAGTGTGTTAATAGGTTATTGTAGATGAACTAGAGATGAATACTAGACTAGTGATGATTTATACATTAATATTATTTAATTACTTGTCCTCGCTGATTGATTCATCAACACAGAGCGTAAACTGCTGGGAATACAGACTTGAATATTTCGCAGTTAATGGATTTATGATATAATTATCTACTAAGGAAGAATTTTTGGAAATTATACCCCTAAGGGGGCAAATTAATTACTTGTCCTGACTAACTGGTTCATCAATGCAGAGCCCAAACCGCTAGCCCTACAGATTTAAAACTTTAGTACTTAGTTGTCTTTTATTAGGGTTCCGTTGCCAAATGGCAAAAAACGGAGCCCTTATAGATTCGTCATGTCTGTCTGTCTGTTCGTCCGTATGTCACAGCCACTTTTTTCCGAAACTATAAGAAGTATGCTGTTAAAACTTGGTAACCGCTTTAAGATTTTCACACAAAAATAGAAAAAAACATTAAATTTTGGGGGCTCCCCATACTTAGAACTGAAACTCAAATTTTTTTTTTCATCAAACCCATACGGTGGTATCTATGGATAGGTCTTCAAAAATGGTATTGAGGTTTTTAAAATCATTTTTCTCTAAACTGAATAGTTTGCGCGAGAGATACTTCCAAAGTGGTAAAATGTGTGTCCCTGTAACTTCTAAAATAAGAGATTGATAAAACTAAAAAAAATATATGATGTAATTACCATGTAAACTTCTTTTTTTGAACGAGATCTAGTAAGTCGTTTTTTTTTAATACGTCATAAATTGTAAAATGCAATTTATTTTTCATTCAATCAACTCAAATATAAAATTTAAAAAAAGCATTATTATGTTACTTGCTGCTACGGAACCCTTCATGGGCGAGTCCTACTCGCACTTGGCCTTTTTTTGTAAGCATCCACTAAAGAAGAATTTTTAAATATAAAAAAATCCACGATTCTGTCCAATCCCGAATCTGCCGAATCACGCATCTGCCCAATCCCGAATCTGTCTAATCCCGAATCTGCCGAATCACGAATTTGTCCAATCTCGATTCTTTCCAAGACCGAGCAAGCGAAATAATGAACGGTTGTATCAAAGTCCACCATTTATAAAGAAAGAAGCACAACATTTAGTATACCTGCTTCTTGTTACAAGTAAATGTATACGAAAATCGCCATCATTATCCAAAATTGTACTTCTATGGGGTAATTTTAGTAATATAGACATCAATGACTGTGAGGGTGAATCAGCACTTGAAATTTATTTGAGAAATTCGTCACTTTGGTTCTTCCAAGCATGAAATTCAACACTGATGGAATTGTGTGTGTGTTTGACCAGGTTTCTGGATTGTTGAGATCCACAATTGAACCCGGTAAATGGTGTTTCAATCGAGATATAGGACGTTTTCTCAAAATTTTCCCATGTGAACTTGGGATGAGCCTGTAGGTTATAAGTAGCAGGAAATAATAAATCCGTATACCATGCAACACCACACACCACGAGCTAGGCCTGTAGAACGCGCACGCGAGACTGTAGTCCCTTTTTTAAGGACCACGGTCCCTTTCCACACGCACGTCCCGCTTATATGATGTCAATTGGAATATTAGGTAAGACCCGTATCTCATCACGCTAAACCTCTAGTTATTACGCCTAATCCTAAATAATATTATCATACATAGATTACATATGTGAAGGTTTCTAATGGTATCTACTTACTCAATCAATTTAAACAAGCAATATATTTCGTGTTTTTCGGAAACACCTGTTACGTATTACTTCTCAGTTGCGTTCAAAGTTGTCACTTATAGCTCGAGATCCGCTTATTGTTTTTGATTGGTATGTCGGCTTTTCCGGGAACGACTACCGGTTGACCCTAACCCTGAGAGGAAAGACTGGGACTTGTGTCCGTCCGTGTGCACGTTAGTTGTTTAGCAGGTGCACCAAATAGCAGTTTTCTCTTTTTTTTAAATGAATAATAGTAACAGAAATTACTAATATTCCTCCTAACCCCTCCAGCTAAGCCTAATTGCTTGTTTTTTTTATACCACTAAGGTGGCAGACAAGCACACGGCCCGATGGGAAGCGGTTACCGCGGCCTATGGACGTGTGCAACACCAGTGGCGTCACACTCGCACTGCCGACCCTGTAAAGGAAAGGGTTGGGAAAGGAGTTTGGGAGGGGATGGGAAAGGATTTTGGGAGGGGATGGGAAAGGAGTTTGGGCTCCGGCACTCTCACTCACCAAACGGAACGCAACAGTTCAAATACTGTTACTTGGCGTCGATATTCTGTGAGAGGGTGGTGCTTCCCCGGTCGAGTTTGCCCATTCATGCAACGGCCAAAATGACTGTTGCTTGACTCTAACACTCTTTTTACCCGATTTATTTGTTATTGTGTTAGGAGTGGGTTCACGTCGGTAGTGTAATGGCCAGGATTCGAACCCAGGACCTCTCAATCGTAGGGTAGACTCCTTAACCACTAAGCTACCGACACTTAAAAATAGTTAATTAACGCTTTATAAAAGTTGAAGTTGCTCCTCAAAACTATTGATAAGGCCCTCCACACCCATTTGTATAACCTATCTATTAAAGTGTTTTTTAAAAAAAAAACGATTTATTACAAAAACATTTTTAGTGCGATATTATGTGACGCCATCTCATTAATCTTTGATGACACCTATACCTACGCATTGTAGCTATTACTATACCGGTACCTCAAAACTCTACGAGATGGCGTTATAAATCAACGTTACCTACGAGTGCCTACATTGACTTCCCATAAAACATGCCTACGTACCTATTTAGGTATTAAAGAACGAATGTAAATCTTATGTATTGAACCGTTGAAGTCTGTTGATGAAGTACGTAGAACTCCAAGGGAATTTAGGTACAGTCAACGACAAAAGTGAATTAACACTAAAATATTTATAAACTTTATTTACATAGGAAGACATGAACCTAATATTGAATATATCTGTACCTAGTTCAATTAAATTTTTAAGCAATTAGTATGCTTACTTTTCCTATAGATTTAGATCGGAAATTACGTGCGGAAATCCCTTCGGATACCCCCCCGCCGGCCAGCGGGGGTGGTTATGTCGTGTCTCGACTAAAACCGCACGGTGTCCTCCCCAAGTGTCCGTTGCCGGGCACCCCGGGTAAGCCCGCGAAAGGATAACCCCAGGGTGGCCGGCGGACTTTGGCCGCCACCGCGGCCTCGCCTGGTGGGGTCGGGTTTTATCCCGTTTCGGTGAGTTGGCAGGCGTGTGTAGGGCGACACGCCTCCGCCACGGAACCAAAGTCAAGGTGTCTAGACTAGGTTGGTCAGTTGCGGGCTGGCGCAGTTGGTCAGAGCATTCCCCCTGTAAGGGACTGGTCGTGGATTCAAGTCCCATCCGAGATGTTCTCTTTTTCCTATCTAAATCTATAGGAAAAGTAAACATACTAATTGTTTAAAAATTTAATTGAATTAATGTGGCGAAGTAATTATAAACCAATGTTTAGAAATGATTGTAAGGTCATTCATTGTTGCCATAGTTCGCAAGAATTACGGTAGATGGCTCCAGCGTCGCCTTGAGACGTATATAATATATCGGAGAATTACGAATATCTGAGATATTCGAAATTCTGGCTCAAAACAGGCTAAACCTGGCTCAGTTGGACAGAGCATTCCCTCTGTAAGGGACTGGTCGCGGGTTCAAGTCCCGTCCTACATGTTCTCTTTATCCGATCTAAATCTATGTATCTGTAGTTGTATAATCCCCAGAGGACAACGTTGATATATTTTATACTAGCTGTTGGCCGCGGCTCCGCCCGCATAGAATTCTGATCCCGTTCCCGCAACCCATGGGAATCTATTCCCGGGATAAAAAGTAGCTTATGTGTTTTTCCGGACTATAATCTATCCCTGTGCCAAATTTCAGTCAGATCCGTTCAGCTTTTTTTGCGTGAAAGAATCACAAACATCCATCCATACTTACAAACTTTCGCATTTATAATATTAGTAGGATTTTGTTTATTATTTTATGGAAGATTTAAGAGTTAAATTTGCTAAGCCACTTATGTCCATGACTGTACATAAAAAATGTAGTATTTTTGGGGAGCCAACAAGATCTTCGGGGCCCAAGCCAACCTCACCTGCAAGCCGATACACCTGCTGCTTGACGGACGAGGCTCCAGCACAGGTTTGCCTCTCGGAGTTGGAAGGTCAGATGGCAATTGACCCTAATAAACACGTATAAGCCGAACCAAAAGCATTAGAAAGACTAAGGGGACCCCGGGCTTCGGTGAAAGCCTCGGTTATAATTGGAAACAACGTTAAGATGATGATGATGGCATAAAAAACCGGTCAAGGGGTTCCGTACAAAACTGTATTGAGGGGCGAACTTAACATTGATAGATGGATAGATAGCTAGACAGATAATTCTTTATTGTACAGCAGAAACATTAGGGATACAAATTTGGAACATTTACAGCTGCTAGTCTTGACAGACAGATATACAGATATTTGTTTTGTGATGTGACGGTTTTCCGACTTTTTCCTTTACTTGTACTAAAAGACTTTACTTTCCAATTGAAACATCGTTAAGATGATGATGGCATAAAAAAACCGGTCAAGGGGTTCCGTACAAAACTGTATTGAGGGGCGAACTTAACATTGATAGATAGATAGATAGGTAAATAGATAGATAGATAGATAGGTAGGTAAATAGATAGATAGATAGATAGATAGATAGATAGATAATTCTTTATTGTACACCAAAATCATTAGGAATACAAATTTGGAACATTTACAGCTGCTAGTCTTGACAGACAGATATACAGATATTTGTTTTGTGATGTGACGGTTTTCCGACTTTTTTCTTTACTTGTACTAAAAGACTTTACTTTCTGCAAAACATCATGATTAAAACTCAACGGGAAGTACTGTGGAGTCTGGGGTTTGACTTCACAGCTTCTTGTCGATAACTTGTGATATTTAAATTATAAGACACGGATTTTATATGATACTTCGGGGATATAGGCGTGAGTTTATGTTATGTATGTTATGTTTTATATTTATTCTTAATTATATTTCTACTGAACGTGTTTTTATGGGATTTACGAGAGGATCGCGAAGTGATTGAGCCTAATACACTTTTCATTTCTTGAGATTTTTTTCTTCCCGATCAAGGACGGAACCTCGATCAACTCACTGACGGGATCTGTCCGCCAACCTTTGTTTTTTTCCTATGCTCTCAATTCAAATGGATTTATATATTTTATTTTAATATTCCTGACGCATGATGGCCAGGCAACTAATTATAGTGTTCGAAGGAGTCCGAAAACTACAGTAGCCTATAGTTTTGATTCCTTAGCGATTGTTCAAATATGCTGCATAAACGGCAACATCAAATTTGATTGCGTTGACGTAGAAGTTTGATTTTTCACAGCTTCAAGATGTTACAGACCTGAGTATTTCCTATTAATTTCAACTTGATACCTCAACGCGTTCCTGAGAAAAAGGTCTTGACAGACAGACATACAGAATTTTTTTTTGTGGTGTAGGTAACCACATATTTTACCTTTTACTTGTGCTATAAGGCCTTGCGTCTTCGATCCTTCTACCCTTCGACCCTTCTACCTTTTAGGGTTTGATGCCCTTTGTACCTTTTGATAGCATTGACCTAGAAATTTGATTTTTCCACAGGTTCAAGGTGTTATAGACTCAAGTATTTGGTATAAATTAGAAATGCCTCGAAGCGTACGTCTGAGAAAATGATTTTGACAGACAGACGAACAACGAAGTGATCCTGTAATGGTGCCGTTTTTTCCTTTTAAGGTATGGATTCTTAAAAACACAATACTTCGTGATATCTGTATAGCACGACTTGTCACTTAATAAGTTATCTAGAAGGTTAGACCTTGCTTATCAGGAGTATTACTTGTGAACTTTTATCTAAAACGACCAAAGGCACTTTCCAAGTTATATTGTTAAATAGTTATAACTAGCTGATGCCCGCGGCACCGGTCGGTTATCGTTTTTATGGTCATATCTTCGGTTCTACTTAACCAATTGCATACAAACACACGGTCGATTTTAAGCCTGACTGAGACCTTTCTAATAGATATAACCACATCAAAATCCGTAAAGTAGTTTCTGTGTCCATCGCGAAAAACCGGACAAGAATATCTAAATTAAAAAAAAATTGTGTAGAATCGTGCATTTTACGTTACCCATATTTTTTTTTATATATCCAATGTACAGACACATGCATTTTACTATTTTATAATAGTTTAGAGAGCCAATAATCAATGCCAGCTCAATAGTGTAGGTACCTATACTTATCCAAAGAGAGATCCTGATGAGAAACGGTTACCGCGGCCTATGGACGTGTGTAACACCAGGGGCGTCACACTGGCGCTGCTAACCCTGTCCATTGGGTATTATAAAACTAATTATACATCAAATATAGGTCCATGTATACCAATGTAAAGATGTTTTGTAAATATTTTAGTGTATATTGTACATACCTTAAGTTATTATTCTAATCTTTTTAAAGATTTTCTTTCTATGTATAATATGTATGTATTTACAAAAGAAAATGTTACTAAGTATGTTTATCCGCATTCTAGAACCCACAACACAAGCTAGTTAAGCTATACTTACTTTGGGTCTAGATAGCGCTGTGTAGAATAGCGTAGAATATTTAATTATTATCATTTTGCTAATAAACTACCTGCTGGCATCAGATAAATATTTCACACATATAGTTTTAATATTTATCACCTCTCTACAATAATGGTAGTTTTGTTTAATTGTGGAGTACACGATTTGATAACAACTTATGTACATACTGTTGTAATACTGGTTGATTTATCTAATCTACTTATAAAAAGAATAGAATTCTATTTGACACTTAGCAAATAAAGAAACCCGTCAATACATGTGTTTCTAGTTTTATTTATATTCCAACACGTTATCAGCACGATGATACTATAAAACTGTGTAATTGTCGGTTAATTGTGTAGTCTTGTGGTGGAAAATAATAAAAGTTCCTGTTAATCCACAATTTATCGTGAGTATTGTTCATTTATTTGACACCTCATCGTTGTCAAAATAATTTCAATTATAATGTTTAGTACAGACAAAAGTACTGGAATCAAATTATTATCTTCCAAAAATGGATATGCAGAGTGGAAGTTTAAAATGCGCATGTATCTTCTTCATGAATACCTATGGGAGGCTGTAGTCGGTTATCCTTCAGAAGATACCACTTCCCAGGCAGTGAAGGACAAGCGTGAGGTAAAGGCTTTGTCAAAAATATGCCTTTCTTTGGATGGTGCAACCATCACACATGTGCGTATTGCAAAATCTGCCAAAGATGCATGGCAGGCCCTAGCAACGGCATATGAAGATCGAGGCATGGGACGACGCCTAGCCTTGGAGCGGAGGCTCTACAGGTATTGCCTAACTGATTTCGAGTCTATAGAAGACTACTTAAATGCTATTTTGAGTACGGCTCAAGATTTAAATGATATCGGAAAAGTTATAGAGGATACGACATTAGCTGCTAGGGGGGCTAAACTGTACGCGTAGTTCTGCCGATCTATCAGCATTTGATGTGCACTCTGACGTTTCTCAGTACAGACTATGGCATAAACGCTTAGGCCACTTAAATCGTATAGGAATGGGTAAGCTTCTAAATGGTCTTGCTACTGGTATTGAGTTTGGAGGCGTTGACATGGAACCATGTGTGGTTTGCACAGAAGGTAAGCAATGCAGAAAACCTTTTAAACCACTTCTATACAAGAAGGCAATTGATATTCTACAGTTGATTCACTGTGACCTTGCAGGTCCAATGTCTGTAACTTCTTTTGATGGAAATATTTATTATATATTTATATATTATATTTATTATTTTGATGATTTTTCGAGATTTGTTTTTACATATTTTGTAAAATCAAAAGCAGAAGTCAAGAAAAAGATTTGTGGTTTTGTCAATTTGGTACAGAGACAGACCGAAAAACAAGTAAAGATTTTACGTACTGATAATGGTACAGAATTTGTAAACAAAGAGTTGTCTGAGTACCTAGTGAGTAACGGTATTTTTCATCAGACTATCGTACCATATTGCCAACAGCAAAATGGAGTTGCCGAACGTACTAGGCGCTCTATTATGGAAAAGGCTCGTGCTTTACTTGCAGATCCCCACTTACCAAAGATATATTGGCAAGATGCTGTCACTTGTTCCGTTTCCCTGAAAACTAGGTCACCTCATCGTGCCTTAAACGGAGTGACACCTTATCAAGTTTGGTATGATCAGAAACCAGACCTCAGTCACCTAAAAGTATTTGGGTGCAGGGCACTTATTCATGTGCCACATCAAAAGCGTACAAAGCTTGAAGCCAAAGCTACACAATATAATATGTGTTGCGTATATTTTGTAGGATATCCAGAAGATCCTCATAGTTATCTCTTTCGTGAAGTTCAATATCCTAGAAGATTGACCAAGGGAAGAGATGTAGTATTTTTTGAAAATTCTTTTACAGATATCACTACGAATAATAATAACGATCATCGTGCTCCGCTGTTGTTGTCTTCAGATACTCAGCCAAGCTCTTCAAATTTAGAGCTTCAAAGTTCAGATGGTCCTATTGAAATACCATTGGTTTTTTCCACGATAGATGAAGATGATGTGTTTGAAGAAGCATCTAATGAAATTGAGAACGAAGCAGATGGGTTATGTGACGCACAGAGATATTCTCAACGCGAACGTAGAAAACTAGATTATTTTAGTTTAGACTCTTGGGTAGCTAGATCTGGAGAAGATACAAATGAAGAGCCTCAATCATATGCAGAAGCTATTCGATCAGATGAAAGAGAGAACTGGATTTCAGCTATGAAAGGTGAATATCAGTCTCTAAAATCAAAAGAAACTTGGTTTTTAGTAGATCGACCCAATACAAGAGTGGTCCCCTGTAAATGCATCTATAAGGTAAAAAAAGATGCCGATGGTAATCCTACAAGATTCAAGGCTAGACTGGTTGCAAAACGATCTACGCAAGTAGCTGGTATTGATTATAATGAAACCTTTGCTCCAGTTATTCGGAACTCGTCACTTCGAACTTTATTTGCTTTAGCAGCTGAAAAGGACCTGAAAATGCATCACCTTGATGTGGACACTGCCTTTCTCAATGGCACTTTAGAAGAAGAGGTGTACATGGAGCAGCCACAAGGTTTTAAATGCAAAGGTCAAGAACATAAAGTTTGTTTACTGAAGATGCCGCTGTATGGCCTCAAACAAGCGCCGAGGGCTTGGAATATTAAATTAAATAGCACTCTAGCTTCATTAGGTTTTAGACGAACACCTTCGGAACCATGTATTTATATTAAAAAGTTTGGTAGCGAAGTAGTCATACTAGCGGTATATGTCGATGACATTATTGTCTTTTAAAAGAAAGCTGTCATCTGAACTCTGTCAAATGTGATTTACAAAAACATTTCTCACTAAAAGACTTAGGGGATGTTTCTTATTTTCTGGGTATGAATGTAACTCGTAAAAATGATTGTATTACGCTTAGTCAGCGTACATTTATTACCAAATTATTAAAAAAATATGGGATGGAAAACTGCAAAGCTGCTGATACCCCGTTAGTAAAGAAATTAATTGATTCTGATGAGTTGTGTGATCAAACTGATTATCAAGCATAAAGCGGCGATAGCCCAGTGACGTACGTAATGGACTGCTGATACGAGGTCTCGAGTTCGATCCCCAGTCGCCCCGGGCATACACCTCTGACTTTTAGTAGTTATGTGTGCATTAATAAATGTTAATTATCGCTCGCTTAATAATGTGCTCGGTAGATGGCAATAGGCTCGCCCCCTATTACATTGGGACCTTAACATAACTGGCGAATCGTGGGTGTGTAATACACCTCTGCCTACCCCTTCGGGGATACAGGCGTGAAGTTATGTTATGTGATCGGTTCCTTGATGTTCATAGCTATCAATTCTAGGCCAGATATAGCTTTCTCTGTTTCGTATCTGAGCCAGTTCAATTCCAAACCAGGGAAAGTTCACTGGATGGCAGCAAAACGCGTTCTCTTAAACCGCAGTGATCGACGAAACGTCTGGAATACAAGTTTCCGATGGACCACGGCCAAACAGCCCGGAAGCAGTATATTCTATATTGTAGTATTGTCTGGGGATAGTCAGAGTGCACAAAAAATTGCCTTGAACCCTATCCATCATGGTCGAACAAAACATATAGATACCAAATATCATTTTGTTAGGGAAAAAGTATCGGATAATACGCTAAAACTTAATTTTATACCAACCACAGATCTGCCTGCAGACTGTTTTACTAAACCTCTGCAGAAAGTAAAATTTAAGCAGTGTTTTAGTAGGTTAGGTTTTTAACTTGGTTAAGTTTTATGTTGTACTACATATGTTTATATATTTTTCTGTTACTTTTTACAGTAGGTACGTAGATTAAGGGGGCATGTTGTAATACTGGTTGATTTATCTAATCTACTTATAAAAAGAATAGAATTCTATTTGACACTTCACATATAAAACGAAACCCGTCAATACATGTGTTTCTAGTTTTATTTATATTCCAACACATACATACAATCACAAGTGTAAATTCACAAAGGGGTAGGCAGAAATGTTACAAATATTATATCATCAAGTTATTGTTAAATCAACGTGAGCTGCATCTACCAATAAACTACAATGCCGTTTGGCGGAGGTGAAATTATGAGATTGTAATTAAAAATGAAAAAAGAACAGTGGCTCTTTGGGAGTGTGTTTATTATGTGTGTATTTCTTAATTCCCCCCTTCCCCTCCCACCTTCCTCCCTCCTTTCTCCCTCTCTCCATCCATCTATCCATCCATTTTTGAATATGGAAAGCATTTCGTGATGATGACGCGAGTCCTCCAGTTTATTGAGTGGTAGAGTCAAGCAACAGTCATTTTGGCCGTTGCATGAATGGGCCGACTCGACCGGGGAAGCACCACCCTCTCACAGAATATCGATACCAAGTAACAGTATTTGAACTGTGACTCCACTGGTGTTGCACACGTCCATAGGCCGCGGTAACCGCTTCCCATCAGGTGGGCCATGTGCTTGTCTGCCACCTTAGTGGTATAAAAAAAAAGAAAAAAAAAGTCAATTTCACCAGCAAGTAGGTACACGTGCTGATTGGCGGACGAGGTTCTGGCGCAGGGTTTCTTCTCGGTGTTAGAGGATTAGACGACAGTTACTCTCTTAAAAGTCAAGATAAACCAATCCACGAGGAATGGAGGAGTATTACAGCGGTTCCGGGGTCCGAAGTGCGATCATCCGAGTTCATCCGAGTGCAACCCGGATGCACTCGGATTATGATGGTTGTACTACTTGAGGTTTAACAGTACTGATTTTCTTCTACATTTCTATAGTTGTCAACAAAGTAACAGGATTCCTTTCAACAATAATATAATCGTTAAGCATCGTAAGGATATCACTCTTACTGATTATTATAAGCAAAAAACCGGCGAACACTGGCAGCACTTAATCTTTATTGGTTTGTTGTTTTTACTATATAGTACATTAGGTACCAGGCCACTCAGAAAGTATTGCGAAAAAAAGTTTTTATATATGAGAGACTGGTCAGTTATAATCTATTTCTAAAATATGATTATTTTACCCTAAACCTACATCTGGGTCGCAAGTCCCAGTCGCCGTCATGGTGTTCCTCTCTGTACCACGCTATGGACCCGGCGACCGCACGGTGAATCCATGGAGTGCTGAGAATCGGATCTCTGAGTAAAAATAAGTACCTACATTCCAATTTCAAAATTTCTCTCTGCATTTTTTGCAAGATAATTTCAATTATTGTGTCTCATTGAAAAATGGATCTGCGTCGGGAACATTTTCGCGCTATGATTTTCTACGATTTCAAGTGTCGCCTGAAACCAGACGAATCGTACGATAGACTTCAAATGGCATTCATGGATGAAGGCCCTTCCAAGGCGACCATGTATCGTTGGTATAACGAATTCAAGCGCGGTCGACTTTGGAGGATGAAGAAAGAAGTGGTCGCCCTTTGACGGCTGTTACGGAAGAAAACGTGCTAGCAGTGAAAAATTTAATCCAAGATAATAGACGAGTCACATATCAAGAGAAGGATAGTTTCACGCTGGGTGCCGCACAATCTCACCTATGCTCAGAAGCAGGCCCGGGTGGAATGGTGTCGTGATATGCTAAACAAGTTTGAAGCAGGCGCGTCTCGGCGTGTTTATTTTATTTATTTTATTTTACAGTTTTAGGAAAACTTACAGCTAACAAATAACAATAAAAAGATAAACAACATAGTGAAGGCCAATTACAAGTTTTCACAAATAACACTTAGCTTTTAAACATATAAAAGAGAACGATGCCGAAGACTCATTCCATTGATAAGCACAACATGGTCATTTCATTCCAGAAAGTAGTGATCACATAAGGCTTTTTTAACTTTGTAGATACTTGTGAAGAATATATCCATATTAACATCCCGACATGCTACATTGTACGTACGGCAGGCTCGTAGTAGATACGAGTTTTGTCGATAGGAAGTGCTTGCCATAGGAAAGTGGAGCAAGTTAGGCTTACGCAGAAACAATGGTGGCGCGTACAAGCCAACCCTGCATACCAGCTCCGGTAAATCTGCTGATCCATTAAATATAGACATTAAGAATGATAAATCCGCTATTTTACGACGCTCTATTAGAGGTAAAATATGAATTTTTTTTACAGCGAGTATAGTAATTAGGCAGAAAACAGTTAGATCGGAATTGAATGTACCTTAAAAATTTTCTTTGTATGCTTTCAAGACGGTCAATATAGATATTATAAATCGGGTTCCATACTGGTGAGGCATATTCGAGGATACTACGAACGAAAGAGCAGTATAAAATTTTAATGGTTTTAATACTTTTGAAATCGGCTGAGATTCTTAAAATAAAACCTAAAGCTTTGGTGGCTTTACTAATGATGTTGCTAATGTGTAAATCGAAGAGAAGTTTGCAGTCAAAAGTAACTCCGAGGTCCTTGACAGATGTAACCCGGGTTAAAGGAATATCACGAAGTGTATAGATATAGTTAATGGGCCGTGGTTTACGCGTAAAAGTGCAAGTGAAGCACTTGGAAACATTTAAGTCGAGCTTGTTCAATATACAATAATTTTGGAAACGGTCTAGATCCTGCTGTAAAGAGAGCGCATCTTTAAGGTTGTTTATCTGTTTCATGATTTTCACGTCGTCAGCGTACAACAATATTTTTGACCATTGAAAACAACACGAGATGTCATTGATAAAAATGTTGAACAAGAGAGGTCCTAGAAGCGATCCCTGAGGAACGCCCGAGGGGATGCGCATGGCTCTCGAGGAATATCCATTTAGTACCACAGTCTGGCACCTATTCTCTACGTACGATGTAAACCATCTGAAGAGATTACCCCGGATACCCATAGATGATATCTTGTTCATAAGTATGTTATGATCTATTTTATCAAAACACTTACTGTAGTCAGTGAATAAACATCTACTTGGGATCTCTGTGACATGGAATAGGATAGAAAATCGCTACATAGGATAAGGTTTGATGTAGTTGACCGCCCCTTCAGGAAACCATGCTGGTTTTCGCTAAAGTTAAGTTTAAGTGCCGAGTACACCTGTCTATATAGATTTTTTTCTAAGATTTTAGCGAACACACATAGCTTAGAAATTGGTCTGTAATTTTCTATGACAGTTCTTGATCCTTTTTTAAAAATAGGTGTTATATACACAGACTTCCAAATAGTGGGCACTACTCCCGTAGTAAGTGAGCACTGAAATAGAATTGAGAGCGGTACAGTCAGACTCTTAGCGCAGTTTACAATGAAAGCCGGAGGAATGTTATCTGGGCCTGAAGAGTTATTTAGGTCTACTTGCTTCAGTAATCTACTGATCTCTTCCCTGTCCACCTCAATGCCCCCTATATCCGAGCCAACCCAACCAGCACCTCCGCTACCGTCCTGAGTAGTGAGAAGCGATGAGCTGTGACTGTTGATGTTTGGTTCTAGGAAGTTAGAGTGAAAGTAGTCACTAAACATATTGCATACAACATCGCCATCGCCAGATGATCGCGGTCCATAATGTAGAACCGAGGGATAGCAGTTGGAGTGCTTTTTAGATTTTACGTAAGCCCAAAAAGCACGAGAATTGCGATGTATGTTAGACTCAATCTTGTCAATGTAACCTTCAAATAACTCCTTTTCCAGATCTTTTACCCTCTGTCGCAAGGTAACAAATGAATGATGATCCGAAAGGTTTCTATATTTTTTGAATTTTGAATGATACTTTGCTTTTTCCTTGATTATCTTAATTAATGAAGTATTATACCAGACAGGATATTTCAAATCTACGGTAACAGTTTTTGATGGTATGTAAGTGTTACGTAAATCATTGATAACATCATAAAAATACGTCACAGCATCCTCGAGGTTTCTGCAGTTCAGTTCATAGTCCCAGTTCATGGAATCCAGTTCGTGTTTTATGGACTCATAATCAGCCTTGTAATACATGTACTGTACACGAGGACGAGCTGGTAGACTGTGTAACTGCACAAACTCGACCGAGACGCAGAGTGCCTTATGTTGGGGATCCTCGCGTACAAGGGGACTATCGCAGCGAGCAACAGAGACATCGCTGTTCGAAAGTACAAGATCCAGCAACCTATCGTTAATATTATGGAAGCTATTATATTGCGACAGGTTACAAATATTCAGATTGTCAATGAAATTAGTCTGTACATCACCCTGTTGGTTACTCGGACCGAGGTAAGGGGCATCAACCGACGGACACCACTTTATATTCGTTTGGTTAAAATTGCCTAGTATTAAAAATGAATCGGTCGGATGTTTGAGTACAATATCAACTAAGCTATTAGAAAAATTAGTTAACTGGACTGCCAGTGTATTACCTAAGTTTTCGTTGCAAATATATACAACACAAATATGTATTTTGAAAGAAACTTTCGGCTTTCTATGACTTACGGTAAGTGTAATCCACAAGTCCTCGGCTGACGAACACCATTCGCCTCGATCATCAGCAACTATTTCCCTTTTAATAGCTATTAAAACGCCTCCTCCCTTCTTTTGATCAGTTATAGCGTAATCACGATCCCGTCGCCACACAAGATATCTATCATCAAATAGCTCCGAATCCGATATACTCCCAAGCAGCCATGTCTCCGTAATACAAATCACATCGAAATCACTGACACGCACATTTCTGTAAAAAGTACTTGTTTTCGTTCGTAGACCCCGAACATTCTGATAAAAAACGCTAAGAGGTGCCATTATAAATGTTATAATAGAAATTAACATAAGAATAGCAATAATGTAAGGTACATTCTAAGTAAGGTGAAAAAATATATTGCACGCCAATAAGAACTATGGCACTATATCTAATAAGTACACAAATTCGAGAGCACAAGTATTGGGTAAAATTAAAAAGCGATTCTATTTTTAATTGGATAATGTCTAATGTGATTAAAGTAATCTAATGCAGGGTCATTAGCAACGAGAGATAAGCGAACAAAAGGCCGGTAGCATCGTAGTGAATAGCAAAAAAATGTACCTGTGGTTCTCAAACCTATTGAGCCGATGAAACAATGTAACACGTCGGTATGTTGTGTAATTATAACTATGATAAAAACATTTTTAGATCTCTTTCTGTATTTATATGGTGCTTCGGAGAAGACATGTTTTTTCGTAAAAAAATTTTGCACCCTTTGACCCAAACGTGTTCAAATCCTCGTTCTTTGGCTCGAGCTTTGGTTTTGTTTAAAAGGACCTTGTTCTCCAGAGTCAAGTGATCATTCACGTAGATCCTGTTATCACCCCGTAGTCCTAAATCCGTTGCTTTAAGGGTCTTGTGTTTTTTTGCCGCTGCTACAAATTCATTCTTTAGGTAACTACTGTGGACAGAGCATATTATGTTCTTGTTCTGCTTATCATTACGCATGGGCACTCTGGCTATGTAGTTGACCTGTTCTCTTTGGATTTTACAGTTGATTATATCCCCAATCTTATCCAGTATAATAAATAAGTTTTCTGAATTAGACGTAGGCACGCCTTTAATCTCAATATTGTTCATACGAGATCTTTGTTCAGTCTCATGTTGCTTTTCCTCCAACCTGCTGACACGATCCTGAAGGCTCGATACATCTTCTTTAGTCTTCTTGATGGTTTCGATTTCCTCTTCTAGAATTGATACCTTGATAGTTAAAGCCTCAACCGCATTATGGACAAATTCAATGGATGATTTCACGTCCGAGAACTCATCTCTCATAGCTTTTAGGTCCACTAACTCAGCTTGTATTGCCCTCACACTATTCACTAAGGCTGGTATATCCTCCATTTGCGACGATAAACGCTTCAGCTCGGCAAGGATGGAATCCGAAACTGTTACCGGGATTCTTGGACTAGCAACACCCACGGACTTGCAACCATGGCATTTCCAGGTTGACTTCCGCTCTCCTAGTTTCCTCCATCCACCTTCTGTTATTCCGGCACAAGGAAAGTCAAACTGACCCCCACACAAAGAGCATGTGGCGCCATCCCTAGCTTCTATCTCACAACGTTTGCACGAGAACATGGTGATCAAAACTTTGAGAAACACTTGCAAATAGTTAGTAATCGAGTAGCGAGACCTTGTATAGGTGCGATCGGAAACGAATCTACCGACATACTGATGATTATGACATCATTACAGGTGATGAGTCGTGGATTTATCAGTATGATCCAGAAACTAAACGATAGTCGACGGTTTGGGTGTTTCAAAACGAATCAACACCTACCAAAGTGAAGCGATCTAGAAGCGGAGGGATGATTTTGATCGCGAGCTTTTTCAATTTGTCTGGCTACTTGTTATCAATCCCTTTACGAAATCAAAGAAGCATCAACGCTGAATGGTACTCTACCAAATGCTTGGCAGAAGTTTTCTCTGTAGTGAGCTACAAGCGACCAAACACAGGGCTCCGCGGGATACTACTCCACCATGACAACGCGCCCGCACACACCGCGCTTAAAACGAGGGACTTCCTGGACAGCACTCCGGTTAAACTCCTAGGTCACCCTCCTTACAGCCTGACCTTGCACCGTGCGACTTCTTTTTATTCCCGAAAATAAAAAGTCAGCTCGCAAAGGGATACAATTTTCGTCGCCGGAAGATGCGCTGTCAACGTTTGAGCAGGCTGTAAACGAGGTATCTGCGGCGGATTGGAAAGTGTTTTGAAAACTGGTTCAAACGCATGAAACTTTGTATAGAGGCTGGTGGAGAGTACTTTGAAAAGATTTAATAAAAAAATATTTACCTATAGAACACTTTTTTTTATTTTCGCAAAACTTTCTGAGTGTCCCACGTACTTGGCTTCTAACTATATCTTGGCAAATTATACTGCTGCAAAATGATGCTGCGGTTTTCTAATTTACTATATTTTGCTTTTCTAGATTTTCTGTCGGGGTTGCGAGGTCAGACAGCAGTCGCTCCCATAAAAGCCGTATAAGGCAAATCTAAAGAAGAAGAAAGCGGACTCCGGGCTCCGAAGCGAAAGCCTCGGATGCAACCGGGAACAACGAAGGTGATGATCGTGAATTGAACTAAATTGTCCACCAGCCGCCCAGTACCAATTTTATTGTTGTGCATAAAGTTTAAATAAATTAATAAATAAAACTTAGAAAGATTTCTTAAGTCCCATTTTCACAATTATCAGCAATGGCCAAATCAGTTTAAATGAGGCATCGTTTGTGGTACGTGTATCTTAAAGTATTAATTTTTTGACAAAATATTTTTTGAAGAACTCGGCTATTGCCTACGAGGCAACAGCTAGTATAAAATAAACTACATTTCAGATTGGTTTTCAGCAAATTCTTACCTCAGTGTGGTGGGAAAGAGATGTACAACGTAAGCAGTGAGAGGTCCGATGCCTAGTGCTGTAATCTGCAGTGAAGATAGCGCGACGCCAGCGATTATCCTGGGAAGAAGATGTTAGTGAGATATAAAACAGCTTTTTTATACAGAAAAGATAGTTTGCATTGGAAAAGAATGCACCGCCATTACGTACAAAAATCAGGTACAACCCAGGTCTGTGTTCAAGACGCAGTTGTCACACTCTGTTTTTTTAGTTTTAATAAAATAATGACAAATAAATATTCTACGACATTCTACACAGCGCTTTCTAGACACCAAGTACCTTTTTTTTTTTTTTTTATGTGCGGAAATCCCTTCGGATACCCCCCCGCCGACCAGCGGGGGCGGTTATGTCGGGCTTGAACCGACTAAAACCGCACGCCGTCTCGGGTCTACAGACGCCGGGGTGTAAGGTTGCCCATAGAGCATATCCCTCGCACCCCGACTGACCCTGGGCCATCTCCGGTTTCGAGATGGCCCCCTCGGGTTTGGGAACCACGGTGTCCCCGTCTTGCCCCGGTTTGGGGGAGAGCGCTAGTCGCCCCACCGTCCCGGCCTGCTTCTGCTGGGGTGACAGGCGGCCTCACCTACCACCCCCAGGCCTGCGCTCATGGAGGACGGAGGTCGTTGAGCGACCTCCGACGCCTGAGTCGCCTGCGACGCGCGGCGAGCATGTTGCGGGCTCGGCGGGTCGGGAGAGTTCTGAATCTCTCCCGGGCGCGCTCCGCCATCTCCTTCGCAAGCATCACATGCTCGCAGAAGGAGGTGGCGGCGGCCCACGCACTCGCGCTCCGCACCATTGCCGCAATCATGCTGCCGAGCGAGAGGACTCCCACCCCGATGGCTGCCACGAGGTCACGCCTCGGCACCTCCCACGCCGGGCAGTCCGCCAGCGTGTGCAGCCCTGAGTCCTCGCTCGCGTCACAGTGATGACACTCAGGCGTTGGCCCCTTCCTGATCCGATGCAGGTGTTCCCCGCAGCACCCCTTCCCGGAGATCACCTGCGTCAGTCGGTACGAGAGGCTTCCGTGTCGCCTCTCTAGCCAATCCTCCATGATGGGCCTTATCGCCGCTATTGCAGCGTGCCCTGTGCTTGGTCGCCCAAGTCGTTCCTTCCACTCCACCACGATGGCCTGGCGGCGCTGGGACTGCACGGCCTCGATTTCTCGATGCTCGGGGTTCAGTCCCTGCTCAAGCGCCTCCTTTCGCCACTGGTACAGTTGCGAAAGGGCTCTCGCCTCCAGGTCTCATGGCGGAGTTCCGGCAAGGAGACTCGCCGCCTCGAAGGAGATCGTGACCGAGACGGCTCTCTCCGTCAAATACGCCCCGACTATGCGGCGGAGGTAGAGAGGCACTTCGAGATACACGAGCGCCTCCCTAATGCAACTCCAGGGCAAGGTGTTGAACGCGTTGGCGATGTCCAGGGACACCGCCAACATCACCTCACCCCGGGCTACTGCATCCTCCGCCAGAGCCCTCACGCGCATGATGGCATCCACGGTGGAGCGCCTTTGGCGGAAGCCATTTTGGCCATCCGCCAGGTCCGGCCCCACTCTTGAGAGGTGCTCGACGAGGCGCTTCGCAATTACTCTTTCAAAGAGCTTGCACACCTCGTCGAGCAACACTATGGGCCGGTAGGCGGACGGTGAGTCCGCCGTGCGCCCCTCCTTTCGGATGAGGACCAGTTTCCCCGTCTTCCACAATTTCGGAAACTGGCCCCGCTCCAAACATGCGCTGAGAAGCCCTCTCAGTCGGGGCTCGAGAGCGTCGTCGACTAGAGCTAGGACCCACGCTCGGCCTGGAATGCCGTCGGGTCCCGGGGCGGTGCGTTTGGCTCTCAGCCTTCTCACCGCCAGCTCTAGTTCTACCCAAGTGACCTTGGGCACGTCGTCGTCATCCACGTCGGGCACCATTGGTAACCGAGGCGGAGTCATCTGCGGTGGAACATGTTCCACCGCCCGCGCTGGGAACAGGGAGCTAACAACTCCTCCGAGCAGCTCCGGCTGGAGACACTGGGTCAACGGCGGGGCCTTGGGGCGCAGTTTTCCCCTTACCATTAGGTAGGGTCGCCCCCAAGGGTCCCGCTCCAGAGTCTCCAGCAGTTCGCAGCGGGCCGCCTTTTCGGCCCGCCTTATCTCTGCTCGGAGGGCACCTCTGGCCTCCCTGTATCCCTCGTACAACTCCGCCTCTCGGGCCTCCGCATCTGCGGGGCGGCGACGACTTCTACGGAATCGGGCCCACTGGCGGTGCGTGATCACGCAGGCCCGTCTGAGCCTCGCGATCTCCGATGACCACCAGTAAACCTGATCCCTCGGATTATAGGGCGGAGCCCTAGGCATCGCCGCGTCGCAGACACGGGTCATGGCCTCCCGGAACCACTCCGCCTCATCGTCTACGTTGACAGGCCTAAGCATAGTTTAACTAGCTTGTGTTATGGGTTCCAGAATGCGGATAAACATACTTATATCATTATTTTTTTGTAAATATATACATATTATATATAAAAGCACCCAGACCAATGCAAATAGATATATTCATGCATACAAATATTTGCACTGACCGGGAATCGAACCCGCGCCTCCTGTCGTAGCAGTCGCATGCACTACCGCTACGCCACAGAGGCCGTCAATATTGGTATTAAGGACACATCACTGTAATTTTTTCTAAATTACAGGGGGCAAACTTTCAATCATACACTGTTCATGAGCTGAATATTTTCTGTCAGCAGATCGGCCTAATGCCTTAGTAGTTAGTAGCTCTGTACTACATTCCTAGTAAGAAAGAGGATTGTTTCCCTACCAGGCATTTTAAAAACTATATGAAAATACACAAAAAAACCGGTCAAATACGAGTTGGACTCGCGCACTGAGGGTTCCGTACAAAACTGGATTGATGGGCGAACTTAACGTCGCTGTAAAGCTGGCGCTGAAGCTGTCGTCTTGACAGACAGATGTACAATTTTATTTTGTTATATGTGTAAGTATATACTTACGGTTTTCAGATTTTCTCCATTACTTGTGCTATGAGACCTTGCTTCTTGCTAAATTTTATGCTTTCAGATCAACGGGAAGGTTTTACTGCCCTTACATTTGGTTAAATTTGCTAAATAAACGGCTGTGCCTTTTGACTGCATTGACCCAGGTGTTTGACTATTTCACAGCTTCAAGGCGTTACAGACCTAAGTTTTTGGTATAACTTTCAACTTGATGTCTCTATGCGTTTTTGAGAAAATGGTCAGACAGACGGACAACGAAGTGATCCTATATGGGTAGAGTTTTTTTCTTTCAGAGGTAATTACGGAACCCTAAACCATTGTTCAGTACCCGGCTTTTGATTAGTCAAATCAACAAGAAGACAGATAGCGCAACTTAACTCTGTCTACCTACTACATTATACTGCGGACATAAGTGCGGGTAATACATTTACCAAGTTTGTTACATAATTATTTTTTTTATATTCGTTCCGTCAATTGACCCCGCTAGATGTTGAGAAGCTAGGGTGAAGTCCAGAAGATATGGCTATAATAGGATAAGCCACCATCCCAGAAGCTGACGATCCTAAAATGATAGCCCCTAAAGAAAGCACCGAGTTCGGGACCGACCGTATGGTTTCCACCGTTTGCGGGTGGCATCACAGTCCTGCACGTGTTGTTCTGGATCGAAAGGGAGAAGGTGGGATTAGTTGAATGAGCTCCTCAGAACACTCGCCGTGGTAGAGGCAGTAAAATACAGCCAGAGAGGCAATGTCTCTACGCAGCTGCAGAGGTTCTAAGTTATTAGTAATCTCAGGATTCCCAATGATGGCACGCCGCTGCAATCTGTTGAGAGCGTCTAATACGTACTGTGCGGAGCCATCACAGAGATGAGAGCAGTATTCCACGCAGGGGCGAATTCGGAATTTGTGTCTTGTACAAAAGACACCGCTGCTCCGGCGTGAGATACCGTCTCACCCTGTTCAGAACTCCGAGTTTTCGTGAAGCTGTTTTGATGACGCTCTCGATGTAGTTTTTTTCTTGGGTCTTGGATTTATTTTTTATTTATTTATTTATTCATTTACTTGCAGAAATGTGGCCATACATGATGTTACATAAAGATAATACAGTTCCGCACATCTACCATTCAGTGGCATGCAAATATTAGCTTAAGTTATATTTAATTTCTTCCACGCAAAACAAAATTGAGACACAATTATTATAAGAATAAAATTAGACTACAATACAAAATTTCATAGAATAATCATAGGGTAAGTGCACCAGTGAATGAACACCCACCGGTGAATGAACAAAAGAGAGTTTTTTCATAAAATTAAGAAAAATAAATATTTCTACCAGACATTGTATTTTTTTTAGGATTGACCACATTATCTAACGTGTACTGGTCACGCTAACATTGCTTTGTTTTACATAGTTTTAAAATGAGCACTGTTTAAAGTGCACGTGTTGTGCTGTGTTACGTTTTTATATGAGCCAGAAGTTAGAACTCAGGTAAGACAGATCATTTTGATATTCATGTTGTACATGTTACATGCGAGTCTGAGAAATGAAATGTTCCAAATAAGATATATCGATAGTTATTTTACTGGATAGAAAGCAATTTGTTTGTAATTTCATGAGTTTTTACAATATAAAAGCATGTTCGAGGACTGGATCATGAAAGTGCAATTAATTTGGTGAATGAACGGGGGTTCATTCATTAGGTATAGGCTGTTTTGTTACTTTTAGCTAATTTTGATTCTTAATGTTATGGGAATTAGTTCATTTTGTGTAGGAAGGCTTATTAAAGGATTGTCAATCTTTTGGCCAGTGCTCGAACAACTATGTTCATTTACTAGTTTCTAAAAACCAATGAATGAACTACAGAAATAATCATGTGTTCATAAGAAATAATCATGTGTTCATATACTGGTTATTTGAAACCAATGAATGAACTGTGTTATGTTTTATGTTAATTTCAAGCAATTATCGAATTATTATATTCATTTTAGTACCTAATAGCTAGAAAAATCATTTATTTTCTCAATTTTCATTATAGTTTTCTCTCATCTCTGAAGCTCTGCCACCTAGGCTGAAGATCCATAAGCCTTCAGTACCGCTCCGGCCCATCGTGAGCGCTATTGGCTCACCCACTCATCCAGTCTCGAAGTATCTCACCGGACTGCTTCAACAACATGTCGGATCGTCCTCGTCATACATCAAGGACTCGCGCCACTTCGTGGAGAAACTGGAGAATCTCAAGCTACACCCGGATGATCGTCTGGTCAGCTTCGATTTCGTCTCTCTGTTCACGAAAGATCCAGTCACGGAAGCTATGTCACGTATCCGACTTCTGTTCTCTAAGGACATCGCAGAATTGTTCGAGTTCGTGTTGACGACTTCATACTTCTAGTGGAACAACACGATCTATGAACAAGTTGAGGGTTTAGCCATGGGAAACCTCATCAGTCCTGTAGTTGCGAACTTCTACATGGAATTCTTCGAAGAAGCCGCTCTTTAACGAGCACCCAAGAAGCCTAAGGTCTGGTTCCGTTACGTAGACGATACCTTGTGGTTTGGAGTCATGGAGACACGGAGCTGACTAAGTTCCTGAATCACCTGAACAGCATCCATCCTAACATCCAGTTCACCATGGAAGTAGAGAAGAACGGATACCTGCCATTTCTCGATGTCCTGGTATCCAAAAAAGGAGGATGGCAGCCTTGGTCACCGGGTCTATCGAAAGCCTACACACACAGACCGTTACTTACACAAGGACTCCAACCACCAATCCAGACAGAAAATGTCAGTCATCAAGACCCTGGTCCACCGAGCTAAGAGCATCTGCGAGCCTCAACACCTTCAAAACGAGTTACGCCACCTGGACTCGGCCTTCCAAGCCAATGGATTCTTTGTCCAGGAGATACGGAGAGCTCTTCATCCGAGGAAATGTTCTCTAACGAACCAGGATGAGGAGAAACCTGCCCCTCTAGGGAAGGCCTTTTTGCCATACATTCATGGTACAACGGATCGTATCGGGAGACTGCTAGAAGCTTACAACATTAAGCCTATTTTCAAGCCCACGACGCAGTTACGTAATCTTCACAGTTCAGTCAAGGACCCTCGTGACCCACTATCTTCAGCTGGAGCTTCCCCTGCTCGTGTGGCTCGGTATACGTGAGCACTACTCAAAGAAGCGTCAAGACCCGCCTTTCGGAACATGAACGAATTTGCCGCCTCAGCCACTTCGACAAGCGATCAGCGGTTGCAGAACACACCCAGGAGGATGGTAATCATACCATCAAATTTCAGAACACGAAGATTCTAGCCACCACATCACATTTCTTCCCACGGCTATGTCGAGAAGCCAAAGAAATATTCAAGCATCCCAACAATTTTAATAGAAAAAACGAAGGTTTTCATCTCCAAAAAGATTGGTACCCAGCACTGAAAGCCGCGCGTCATCACAATTCAAACATGACGAAGCCACCACCGTCCCCGGTATCGGGAGGCCACACCCCCTTACTTAGCCTCGACCAATCAGGATCGAGCGCATCGGTTGCGGCGCTCTCAACCAATCAGGAACGATCACGTCGTTTCCCCCCTCCAACTGCGCCTATAAATAAGCCAGTGACTCGGGCCTCTACATCAGTCGCAGCGAGTTTTCCGCCTAGGAAGGTTCTCCGCACTGGACGGTGTCCCGACCTGTACCACTGAAGATGTCGACCGCAGTGATCGATGAAACGTGTGGAATACAAGTTTCCGATGGACCACGGCCAAACAGCCCGGAAGCAGTATATTCTACATGCCACGCCGGCCGTGAAAGCCTTAAGATTTATATTCCTTTATATAATTAGGTGTAGACAATTTGCTTTACAGTATTCTTTATGTTGGTTAATTATCTCTTTCTTTATAACTAATGATGATTCCTGACTGGAGTTTGTTTTGATTCTTTAGATTAGTCCATGGCAAGTTGCTAAGTGATATTTTAGACTGATATATGTTGATTGCTCTGTGATTTATATAACTGTGATTATAATGAGTCTAGGTTCAAATGAAACTTATTTTCTGATTCAACTGCTTTTCCTTTTACGATATTTCCTTATGATACTATAAGCCATTTTACGCCACCACTGGGTTTCTATACATCAATTTCATCCCTCAGCCACTTAGCTATATTCACTGTGATATTAAAAAAAAAACATGAATTAGAAAAAACTATTTCCTCGATTAGTTAAATGAGTTAGATTTGGATAAGAGTCTGATGTTCATTAACTGGAGTTTTATGTGTTCATACACTGGATTTTGGGGTTCATTTACTGGTGATTTTGGGTATTTTTACATAAAATGTGAAATATCTTATTAACTATACATATTAATGACATATTATCCATGTAATTTCAATCTTGAATAAATTTTGAATATCAAACAATAGCAACATTATGGATTAGCCGACCTGATATAGATGCAAATATTTTTTAAAGTTCAAAAATGTCTTAAGGGTTCATTCATTGGAGCACTTACCCTAGTCATAATAGGATGTCAACAGGCAATAATAATAATATAGTCATAATGTCCAAGATAATTCACAATGTCAAAAATAAATTTATAATAATGTTTTATCTTCAAGATACTCCTTTATTGTATAGTACACCTTGTTTATTAACATTTCCTTTAGTTCTCTTTTAAACAACACAATATCTGTAATTTGAAGAATAGATTTTGGTACCTTATTATATATTTTAGGCGCCATTCCAAGAAAATTTTGATTGAATACAGTTTTTTTATGTTGTATACATCTAATTTTATAACTATACCGTGAACTATTCAGAGTATCGAATAGATAAAAATTATTTTTTATGAATGTCGCCATTTCAAATATATATAAACAAGGTAATGTTAAAATTCCAAGGCTCAAAAAATGAGGTTTACAGCTGTCGGTACTTTTTATGCCACATATAGCTCTAACACATCTTTTCTGCGCTTTAAAAACCATTTCTGTGTTGGTGGAATTACCCCAATATATGACTCCATATCTTAGAGATGATGTTACAAAAGCATGATATGCGGTAAGCGCAGTTGTCTGGTTAACTATTTTGGAGAGGTTATACAACGCATACGAATATTGACTCAGCCGTTTACAAACACTCTCAGTATGAGTTTGCCAAGACATATCTCGGTCTAGTGTTATGCCCAAAAACTTTGTAGAATCTATTTCTTCAATTATTTTAGTGCCGTATCTTATGTTAGGTTTTATGTGATTAGTCCTTTGTTCAAATGTCATAATTTTAGTTTTGTCAAAATTTAATTTTAAATTGTTTGCCTTTAACCAATTATTAAGTGCCCTTAGACACTCGTTCATATTGTTTTCTATTATTTGAATATTTTCTGCACTAAAAAGTATAGTGCAATCATCAGCAAACAAGACCATTGGGTGACGTGTAACTTTAGGCATATCATTTATGTACAGGAGAAATAATAGGGGCCCCAAAATACTCCCTTGTGGTACACCATATTTTGTTACTCTTTGATTTGAGACGTATTTTACTTCTGTTTTTGATTCCATACAGACTTTACTTAGAGTAGTAACTTGTTTCCTGTCTGTCAAATAGTTTTTTATGAGGGCATGAGCATTACCTCTGATACCGTACCTTTTTTTTTATTTTTTTTTTTTTTTTTTTATCGTGCGGAAATCCCTTCGGATACCCCCCCGCCGGCCAGCGGGGGCGGTTATGTCGGGCTTGCACCGACTAAAACCGCACGCCGTCTCGGGTCTTCAGACGCCGGGGTGTAAGGTTACCCATAGAGCATATCCCTCGCACCCCGGCTGACCCTGGGCCATCTCACCACTAACAGCATCGCTCATCCTGTCTCCTCTGAAAGCAGAGGAGTACGGAGAGCGATGTGTTCCCGCCACGTTGGGTATTGGCCGACGATCAATGCCAACCCCATGAAGGGGTGAAGGGGAAGCCATTGACCGTACCTTTCTAGCTTTTGTAGGAGTTGTACCCCCCCCCCTTCCTAATATTAGAGGTGGTATTGAACCCATACCCTAATTTAACCTCCTACTCTCTTAATATCAATTTTGTCAATTCAATGCTTACCTACTTATCAAATAACCCTATCATGATCTACTTAAATTCTGTTACAACTTAATATTAATTTGGCCAATGATCGTCATAGTGAGAAAGAACCCTTATCATGATACGTAGTTACCCTTAGCTCTATAAAGGGATGATGTGCTTCTCCTCCGTTAAAATGAATGTCTACTTAAATCCTTATTCTACTCAACTTGTAATTATGAATTGTTATATTGAATCTCTATCTACACAATATATTACCTGACCTAATTATACTTTGATAAATTGGATACCTACCTAATGATTTACTTGAACTAACTTTACTTGTTATAATGAAAATCTGTCTAGTCATGATATTACCTAACTTATTAAATACTTGATCATAATAATACCTCCCTGATCTTCTATAGGTCTAGTTTACACTATAGGAATAGAATGTAATATCAATTTCATATAATTAGAGTTTAGAATTTATAATTTTATTCTACAAATAATTGTATTTACTAAGTTCCATGTTTCTCCTATAATGATGCATATTAAAATATCCAAACTTAACTTTGTTCCAGTTATTATACAACTATTGATTTCAACATGATATTTGTTTTTCGGTCTAATACATAAACTAATTGAGTTCTGTACTTATGTGGATTAGGTATAAATCCTAATCTTATTGGATCAAACACCTTATATGGATTCTTAATTTATTATTAATAACTTTATACGACAGAATATATTTGTTTTTCGGTCTTAGGGCCCCATGTCACACGCCCAAAGACAGTACAGCTCACCAACTGATTCAGCTGTTCCTATGTCTGCTATAGGAATTGGAGTAGGTTTACTTACTCCACCTGGCCAAGACATCTGGCACCCATAAATAGAGAAACACCAATTCGAATGGCGTGGAATTACAATATATCATTCCCTTTACTTAATTAAAAGCTTAAGATAAGTTATAAGAGTATTCTCTTTTGTATATCCAACTACTGTAGATATAAAAGTATCATAGAGATGTATATAATAAACTTGGAGAATAATAAATATCCTTTATATTTATTTTTTATGTTAGAATGCATATTTGCAGTAAATGTTTATAGATTTTCACAATAGAATTCAACCTGGAACTACTGTCCATTCCACCAGAACACATTTTAATGTTTAGGTAGGTAAAGTTGAGTTATAACTTATTAGTTACCCACGTCACCAAGTTACACAGCCGTTACCAGACTATAAGTGTATAGGGGTCTATCGACCAAGTCTAAGAGATTTGAATCCATTCCATAGTTGGAAAATATCATCTATTGTGATAAGACTCTCATTCTCTAGACCATACTCGGCTAATTGAGCAAATACTAAGTCAATTGTTACAAATGAGAACTACCCTCACTTACAGTAGAATAGACATAAATTCTGTTATAAGGAAACTAAGCTTTATCAGTTTTCTCCGGTTATTTGCATATAGAATATAACTAGCTGCAAACACATGACATGAACGACTCGTATCTACAATCGTTTATTATTCACCAAGCTCATATAGTTACCCTAGATTCTAATCTGAGGTTATCTTTTGTTAATAATATTATCATAACTGAATGTTTATATGAATAGTCTAATATATGATTGAATACCAAAATGTAATACTATGGGATATTCTATTCGACTTTTAGATTTGTTTGTATTCAAATGACCAATTTGACACCTTTAATTACATTACAAATTTGTAGGATATTGAATTAGAATAATAAGATAACATTGCTTTTCTATAATGTAAATTAGGTAGACATTTCATCCTTTGTCAATGAATTTGAAACTGATTATACTTGGATCAGCTCTTAGCTCGTTTGTTTGAGTAATTTCTGTATTGAACTAAAGAGTTTCACAATCAAAATTCATGAATTATTACTTTATCGATAATTTGGACTGACCTTGAGGGAATTCATGGCTGTATCATACGATCTCATAAGCCAAGTTCAAACACAAACCTACACACACTCATAACTTCTTATATCACGGTATTATATTGGTCATGGAATGGAAGTCTGCGTATGTTACCCCCGTCCATAAAAGTGGTGATAAGGGAGAAGTAAAAAATTACAGACCAATATCAAAATTATGCATTTTTGCTAAGCTATTGCGTATTGTACACACACAGGTATATAATACATTAAAGAACATTTTTATTGCTGAACAACACGGTTTCATTCAGAATAGATCAACCACAACAAATCTATTGTCTTTTATAGACTTTGTTACATCACACATGATGGGAGGCGGGCAAGTGGACTCGGTATTTACTGATTATAGCAAAGCCTTTGATCGTATTGATCACGCGATACTTTTTCAAAAGCTACTACGTGCCGGCATCCACGGGAATTTGTTTAGGTGGTTTTGCTCATACATAGAGAACAGGTCGCAGGCAGTTGCAGTGAATGGATCTGTATCAACATGGCATACTGTACCCTCTGGCGTCCCGCAAGGTTCATTATTAGGCCCTCTGTTGTTTAACATCTTTATAAATGACATCAACACCTGCTTTCTTCATTCGCATTTCTTAATGTATGCTGATGATATGAAAATTTTTAAGCAAATTATAGATGACACTGATTGTTTTGATTTGCAGCAGGATCTGTTCAGATTTGAAGAATACTGTGCACTAAATAATTTAACAATTAATGCTTCCAAATGTTATACAATAACTTTCTCTCGCAAACCTATAATATATAAATCTGACTATTTTCTGAAAGGAGTGGCACTCGCGAGAGTGAACGAAATCCGCGATTTAGGAGTGATACATGATTCTAAATTAACATATGAAAACCATATCGATGCCATTGCCATCAGAGCTAATAGAATGTTAGGTTTCGTGATAAGGTCGTGCTCTCAGTTCACAAGTGTAAAGCCGGCTAAAATACTTTATTGCTCATATGTCCGCAGCATCCTTGATTATTGCTCACAAGTCTGGAACCCACAGTACGATGTTTACATTGAAAGATTGGAATCAGTGCAACAAAAATTTGTTAGATATCTGCAATTTAAGTGCAGGGTATACGACGATAGCTACTTTAAGAGATGCATAAGACAACATTTGCTGCCGCTTCAAGAAAGACGGGTAAGCGCTGATATCACATGTTTAGTAAAAATAGCACAGAGTAAAATAGATTCTCCTTACCTTCTTGAGAAATTGCAATTGAGAGTTCCTACAAGATCTGTTAGGTTACAAATTCCGCTTCACGTCCCACGAGGTACCACTAATTACCGAAATGGCTCATTTCTTGTACGAGCAGCTGACTGTACCAATAAATTGGGAAACCATCCGGAATTAGATCTGTTTAACACAAGTCCATCCTCCTATAGTCGCTTTATCTCTAGGAAGTGGTTCGAATCGGTTCTCTGACTGTATTTTTTTTTTTTTTTTATTTTTTTTTTTTTATGTATAAATGTTCAACACATCTGGCGAATTCCCTTCGGGGATGCAGGCGTGAAGTTGTGTAATGTTTTTAAATGTTTCAAAAACATACATTTTTATAAGCAAGCTCTAAATATGCACAAGCGAAAACACGTAAATGGTTTACAGTTGTTTTAACAGTCGTCAATTAGTTGTAAGATACTGTTTGTTTTCCTAATAAAATAAAATAAAAATAAATAAAATAAAATAACACTGAATTGCAAATAATTTCTACAACAACTTACGACGGTTATGAATTATGAATAATATGACACTGTCCAAAACGTTCCGTTTCCCTATTGCGTTTCAAGTCTGAGGGTTACTTAACATTACTAAAATTAGATTTCATAAAGACAATTATGTTTAATGCCAGTTTATTCCTAATCCCGGTTATTATGTGTACCTACACCTACCTATAAGACTAATCCCTGTGTTTGAACAAATTTTATTCGTTTAGACTAAATGCGTGATGTGTTATGTCCCTAGATAAAGTGTAAAGATTACAGGAGGGTCAAGCCTGATTTTGACGTACCTAAGACCCGTGTATTGTCATAAGACCACGACCGTAGTCTGGGATGTAGCCTTACGACCTTCCCTACCATATGTACTGTGTGCATAAATAAATATATATTAATATAAGACTGAGCTGCTGACTCCAATAAATGTGACTAGGCCAATCTACTGGATATCAACACTCAGATGGCTATTTCGACCCTGAAACTCAGGTAAAGTCGAAAGCTGTCCCGCCATTTTGGATTATCAGCCATCTAGCTAGAAAGTGGACACAAGCTTAGTTATCACCGTAAGGTATCCACTTGTGGCTGCCACATCGACAGACTTACCTAATGGGATTTCCTAGCTATTCCTAAGGCCTCAGCCGCCTAGCCTAACTTCCTAACCCTACTATCCCCAATCGAACTCCTAAAACAACATTTCGCGTCAGGAATGGCCGTTGAGCAGACTCACTCGAACGAACTACGCTTTCATATCTGAGATATTCAGCGTCGCCAGGAAAGGTGTCTTGCTACCATTCCAACAAAATGCTGTTAACGCGACATTTCAACCAATGTTCGAGCTAAAATTCACTACAAGAATTATGATTCTACACAAATGTAACGCGATTTTATCAAACTATAATGAATTAACGCGATTTTCAATGTAAAAACGTTTCAATCAATTCACAAAGCAAGGTTTCACTAATTTACCACAACTTCTTCAAAACTTCGCTTGGTAACCCGCCCACCGGTGACCTACGTTATCCCTCAAACAAGAATGGCCGAGGATCCGCCAAAAGGTTCCCAAAACCCATCTTTTCTCACTATTTTCGCGGTCTACATCCGGGGAAGCCTCTTTCCACCAATCAGCGTCTCTTAAAAATCCTTTTTTTAGTTTCTACAAACCCCGCAATATTTCTAGACCAATCCAGTGTTTTTCCCCCAATACTCCCAACTTAACAAATATCATTTTTTTAATTAATAATATTAATTCCCTGTGCGAAATATTTACTTTATACAATTTAAAATGCTTAACTAAATTAAAATTTCTTCCCTTTTAATTTAATTCCCTTCTTTGTAATTCATTCTATTTATTTACTATTATAAAATATACTCCAGACCGGAAGTTATCTACATATTTTATAAAACAAGCTATCTTAGAATTCTTTTTTTTTTTTCTTCTTCTGAAAAGTATTTCTTTCATTTATTCTTTCAATTTAGTTAACAAATCCCCATTTATTAAATCTATTCCTTATTATTAGAATATATCTTCAATAATATTGTAGCAATTTAAAATTATTAATATTTAAAAGAACTTACAAATAATTATAATTGCTGAGAACAGCGCCATCTCTCAGAAATCCCGAATTATTACTTAGATCAATCGCTACTATGACGCAATGTGGTAGACGCTTCCTTTCATTACACTTACCAACAACATAATTTCATTTACTAGATTCTTTCTTTAAAACAGATTATTTCCTGAATTGTATTGCAACAATTCATCGTTATTTAATTCTAAATATCATATTCCTCAACTTAATTCTTTACTAATACAGCGCCATCTCTTAGAAATTGATTTACTACTTATAAAGACCTGTGACATTCTGTCTCGTTACATTACCAACAACCTAATTTCATTTATTAGATTCTTTCTTAAAACAGATTATTTCCTGAATTGTATTGCAACAATTTATCGTTATTTAATTCTAAATATCATATTCTCAACCTAATTCTTTACTAATAAAGCGCCAGAAAATTGATTTATTACTTATAAAGACCTGTGACATTCTGTCTTGTCACAGAGTCTAGACCGATCCACAAAATCAAATGCCTTGCTCATGTCCATGAACAGAGCCGCTACAGGATTTCTTGCGTCAATATTCGTTATGATTTTTTCATTCAGTTTATAAATAGCCATGTTAATATTTTTATTTCTTCTAAAACCATACTGTTCTTCTACTAGGATTTTATTTTGTTCTAAAAAAGAATACAAACAGTTATATATTACCTTTTCAAAGATTTTAGAAAAAATTGACAATAGAGCAATTGGTCTATAATTGCTGAGACTTTCTTTGTCACCTTTCTTGTATAAAGATTTAATCACAGACAGCTTTAATCTCTCTGGAAATACGCCCCTTCCATGCACATATTCATAACATGGCTGAGGATTGGTGCAACAACAATAGCCACCGATTTAATAATATGAGTAGCAATTTCGTCATATCCGTAACTATTTGTATTATTTAATGAATTTATTATTTTTATAATGTCATTAGGAATTGTAGGTATTAAAAATAGAGAATTACAATGTATGTCAAATTTCAAATATTCATTAGCGTCATTACTATCACTCAAGCATTCTATTTCTTCAATAAAATAGTCATTAAACGTTTGAGCTATGCATTTTGGGTCAGTTAAAATCTTATTATTTGTTTTGATTTTATTTATACTGTCCATTGGTTTATTATTTTTACCTTTATTAATTATTTTCCATATAGCCGCACTCTTATTTTTTGCCTTGTATATATAGTTATTATTTTGTATTTTTTGTGTCAAGCGAATTATAGTTTTTAGCCTTTTAGAGTAACATTTGTATAGTTGTTTGTTTTTGGGGGTAGGCGTTTTACGAAACTCCCATAACATACTGCGCTTACGTTTGCAACATACTTTTATTCCTTTACTAATCCATTGTGGCTTTCGTACTAAGGCAATTTTTATTTTTTTAAGAGGGAAGCATATATTATAAAACAACTGAAAAGTATCGTGAAATCTATAAAATGCTTCATTTGGCTCATTACAATCATACACATAATTGAATGAAAGATTCTGTAGACATTCCTTAAACTTTATAATATTTTCTTTACAGTAATTACGTCTGTAGATAAACCAGTATGGTATAATACACTTCTTTTTATCGGACATCGAATAAGTTGTGCAGTGTGGTCTGATACTGATAACTCTATTACCTCACACTTGCTACCTTTAATATTACAAATTATGTTGTCTATACATGTTCCAGTACATAGTCTGGTAGGTTCATGTACACCTATGATCAGCCTATAGCTAGACATTAAATTAAGGAAATATTGAGAACTCTCTGTCTTCTTCAATATGTCCACATTAAAGTCTCCACACAATATGGTCTTCTTTTTACGAGATAAGCAAATGTAGTTCAAAATGTTGTCGAGATTCATTTGAAACGTGTTCAAAGACAACCTGTCCCCCCTAGGTGGTCTATATAGGCAAATGATAACGATGGGAGGATTTACTAATTCGACCGCACAACATTCAATTATATTCGGCTTGCACCATTTTTCAATGTCAAGTTGTTGGCATTCAAGACAATTTTTTAGAAGTATACAGGAGCCACCATGTCTATTTTCTCTAGCATAGTATGCACCTAAATAATAGTTAGATAAATTGAGATGAACATGGTCGCCGCTTCTCATGTTTGTTTCTGTTATGCAGACTACATCTACAGATTTACCTTCCTCTGTCAAATTATTCAGATGTACGCTTAGTAGGTTCGATTTACTAATAAGTCCATTTAAATTTTGGTGTAGTATGGTAATATTGTTATTATGAACGAAAAAATGTTTCATTACAAACAGGCTTAGGTTCAGTGTTTGACATAGGAATTGCTGGTATTAAAATATTCGGATACCTCTTTTCTGGTTTAAAGTAATGCAATATACTTTTTTGAAAAACTTTAGTAGATCTTAGGGATTCATTTATATAGTTTTGTTTTCTTTCATACAGTGCCTTATTTTTTAGAAACTTTTGCTCATATTTCAGATAGTCAATTTCAATATTTAATTTATAACTAAGATGTTTTAGACTTATTATATTATTTTGTTGGTAGCTCAAGTGAGGATATTGCACAAAATCCAAAATATCAACAAATTTACAGTTTGTGTAATTTTGAACTAATAATTTCATACTTTGATTTAACATATGCTCATTTAAATGTTTATTGTATTGCACACCAAGTAAAATTATTTGTTTACATATTTGAAATCTATTCAATAGAGTACATAGTTCTTTATTAAACATTAAAGGACTCTTTTCATTTGTTCCGACGGAGATGATGACAATATCTTCCTTAGTAACGGATTCAAAAATATCAGAATTGCATTGAAATTGCGAGCAGTTAGCACCTGGTTTAACCATAGCTGTGACCGAGTAACAGTTATTCCATTTATTTTGTCTGCTTTGTCTGCTGTTCAGTTTGCAGCGAACGTGCATTCCGAGCATGTTAATGTGGTCCTGTGGTAGCAGTGTGTTCTGAAGACTTGGGAGAGGAAGAAATTAGGATACCTTAGCTGTAAACGCGCACTCCTGTGTTTTCTTGGTATTGAACTCGATCAAGTTCTCTGATCCCCATTGGGAAGTGCGGGTCAGGACCCGGTCGAGCTCAGTGACAATTTCTCGTCTGTTTTCCTCAATGTCGGTCCGCTTGACCGCAGGGTGTCCTTAGTATCCTCCATACAGAGTGCTATCATCTGCATAGCAATGCATGCTTCCAATGCTGCCATAGCATGTTATTGATATGTAAAAGAAAGAGAGTGGGTGATAGGACGGACCTCTGAAGCACGCCAACATTAACATGCATACACTCTGAAGCCCGGCCGTCACAGAGAACTCGGATGCTGCGCTCATGCAGGAAGCTGGCAACCCAATTGCACAAAGTAGGCAGACCGTAGGCCGAAAGCTTGGAAAGAAACGAGCTGGGCCAGACTCTATCGAAGGCTTTGGCGATATCAAGACTAATAGCCAATGACTCGGCATGCCTGTCCATAGCCTCATCCCAGAGATGTGTGACGTACGCAAGAAGATCACTCATTGACCGCTTCGGTCTAAAGCCTTAATGCCGGTCATTAATTAAAGAGTGATCTTCTAGGTAACGCATGAGCTGTGTGTTTACGATATGCTCAAACACTTTACAGAGGACTGAGGTGACAGCTATAAGTCGATAGTTGCCCGAACGAGCCCCCTTTTTAGGGAGTGGTTGTATGTTCGGCTCCATCCAAGCCCGCGGGACTTTTTCTGAGGAATAGGACAGGTGGTACAGCCGCGTTAGTGTTAAACCACAGTCATCGACCCGGGAATTACCCGCGAAGAGGTTAACCAGCATGTCTGCTTGCTATTGCGGCGCATGAGCCAGTGAACCGTCAGGGTACCGTAACGGAGGTAGCGAGGGCTGGCAGAAGTTGGATTACACGGCTTTGGCCAATCGCCAGTAGCCGCGGCTGCCTGCGAGATGCGACATGAGTTGTTGACTAAGCCGTGCTATGCGCTGAGCATCCGCTGTAATGTATGCCCACTTGCAGTCCTTTGTGGCTCTGTTATACGCCGCCTTGAGGTGACCCACATTTGGATCGCGTACTGTGCGTGCCCTGACCCAAGCGCGGAACGCCGAATGTTTATGTTGAACAGCGTCAACGCACTCACGCCCGAACCAGGGTCGAGCTCTGTGGGCACTGGTGACTTCGGTGTATGGGATGTAATACTCCATACCCAAACTGATTTCACCAGCGACGGCAGAAGCGCAATCCAATGGGTCCCTTCCATCAAAGCAGCGCTGAGACCACGGAACGGATGCGAAGTAGTCGCGTAGTCCGTCCCAATCTGCTGACGAGTAGTGCCGTAATCGCCGCTTTACCTCCACAGGTTGTGGAGGAACGGCGACTGGGACGTCGGCACAGGCCAGACTGTGGTCGGAGGAACCCAATGGCTTCTTATGGAATGATACAATGTATAACTGTTTTGTGTCCCAATATGAAATAAATAAATGAACTATGTTGAATTTTTGGTGTTACTATTTACGCAGAATGAGCTCGGTCACAGTGTCATGAAGTCTTGTTGTTTTGATTTTTCTTGAAATTAATTAAGTGAATGACTGGGTCCCAAGCTGGTGGTATATTCGAATCATCTTCTCTACTATAATTAGGATCTCTACTATAATTAGGACCTTGCGGCGCCTTATGGAAATCCATGGTGATCCCAATATATCTAAGTCATCATCATCATCAACCTATTCTAGTCCACTGCTGGACATAGGTCTCCCATAATGAGCGCCATAGTGTCCTGTCTTCAGCTTGCTGCATCCAGCATCTGCCCGCAGTCTTTCGCAGATCATCATCCCACCTGGCCGGTGGGCGTCCTACACTACGTTTGCCGAGTCGCGGCCTCCACTCAAGAACGTGTCGCTGCTAAAATATTAGGGAAGGCGTTTTCGTGTATTTGTCATAAGTAACGTATTTGATAAGGTTTTGGTTTTGATAGGGTAACAGGTTAATCTACCCAAAACTTATGTACTGTAAGCACGATTCGCATTAAATATTTTTTATTTGAAGATTGGACTTTCATTAGTCCCAGTATATAATCAAAATATACATTAGTTTTATTTCAATGTGTGATATTCGCGTAAACTTTCGACAATATCATAAAAGGTACCTGTTTGTCGACAACCCGGCGATAAGACACCCAACCCCAACAACGAGGAACATAGACACCAACAAGGTCTTCTTAGAGAGCGGACTCATGCTGGCGAGGGTCACCAGCACCCCGTAGATGAGGGTGGTCACCACCATGATGTAGAAGGTCTGATACGATATCGCGTCTGTGCACTCTGCTGACAACGTCTGGAAAGAGCGAAGGATTATGAAGATATGACTCAAAATAATATCTCAGTATACTTGGGGTGTTAGTGAAACTAATTGTGATTAGGGCACTAACCATGACACGCTTTAGGAATTCAGTTCAATTCAGTGGCGCTGGGGGAGAGAGGGAGTTATACATCGTGTACCTGCTGCTGCCAAAAACTGAATTGCTGTTAGCGCGTCGTGGTTAGCCCGCAGAGGAAATTAAACTGGGATAAATTCTTTGAGTTTTAAACGTGACAAAACAGTTAAGTTTGATTGGTTGCGACTACTATTATATTATTGATGAAATTCAGTGGTACCCGGCTTTTGATTAGGCACGTCACAATACGTCAAGAGCCCTTAAAAAGGGACATCCTCTTTTCTCTATAGGTACTAGCACATATGGCCGAGAGGAATCCGTAGTTATAACGTATTGCAACTTGGTTTGCGGCCCGAAGATCTTGTGAGTATCAGGGGTGTATGAGGTCTCCCATACCGCTTGCTCGATATTGGACATATTCGGGATTGGACAGATTCAGGTTTGGACAGATTCCTGATTCGACAGATTCGGGTTTGGACAGATTCTTGAACAAATCAAAATCTGGCCAATCCTGAATCTGTCAAACACCGATCAAGCGCCCCATTTAAACTAGTTACATCTAAGTAAAATAAGTATTTATAAACTTACCGAGTTGTCGTTCTCAGTCATAAGCTCGCACACAGTGCCGGTGCTCGTGGGGTTTTTCATCACTTTGTTGATAGTGTCAGGCGCGAACAGAAAAAGACCGTTCAAGCTGAAAAGCAGTTCTAGTTAATACTGAAAAGTGTAGTACATTGCAAGGTTTAGCAACACTAGCCTAGTCAGTCTTAGGATGTTTGATCATTCTTAACACATGTAGACCCATCCATGCCCCGGAGAGCACGTTAGGCCGTCGGTCCCTGTAGCCATACGAATATCTGTGGCATTTCTTAGAGGGAGTTGGAGCCCTAAAAGTCCGACTACCAATTTTATGGTTTTTTTTTTGGATTCGCAAGGGTGCCGATGTCGAAGTTCTGTAGTCAGACTACGTTGTCGGACTGTTTAGGACTACAGCTACCCGTAACGAATGCCACAGATGTTCGTATGGTAACGGAGGTGTCTCCCTGCGTTATGAATGCAGAGACTATCCTAAGAATGGGTTTGAACAAAATCGGAGATCAGAATTTTGTTACAAAACATTAATACTAACAAAGAAAACACTCCAAACATGAGGAACCCGGTGAGAAAGAACCACTTCAAGTGTGGCGGCCGGAGCAGGGACAACGCGGAGACATTCGACGTTTTGTTGTTCAGTGTGCACGCTGAACCGCTCGCCGAATTATTTTCGATAGCTGACTTGAGAGATTTTACCTGCAAATAGGATGGTTAAGGATTCATTTTAAATCCTCCAACAATCCTATTCACTCCCGGTTCTATGTGGTGTATACAGGGCAATACCAATGTCATTGCCTAAGCCAACCTCATCTGCAAGTTGGTGCACGTGTGCTTTGTGTCCCAACGACCAACAATGATGGCAGTTTTTGTGGTTTTTGTTGTCACAAACTTTCACATTTACAATATAACATAACTGTTGCTCGCAGCTTGTATCACAATGAATTCTAGTCCCATTTGTTAACCCATGGGAACCTATTACAGGGCTGAAAAGTAGCGTAGTAGTAGAAATGTGTTATTCCAGACTATATCTATCCCTGTAGCAAATTTCAGTCAGATCCGTTCAGCCCTTTAAACACGATTGAGTATCATGAATAAATATTGGTAGGATTTTTTGAGGTTTTTACTGTGCAAACTCAGTGATAACTGCAAAAAAGTAAGAAGAAACGGAAAACTGAAGCATTGAAATACTACTTTCGCACTATCCCATTTTTTTTATTAAGATCTAGCTGTTGCCCGCGTAGATGTCGGTTATCGCGACCAATGAACTATCATCCTCTATTTCATCCCCACACAGATCGAAATTACAAATAAACCAGTATTGAAACAGTCTTGAATACAAAATCATTTATTTGGATAAGAATGAATACAAAGATATGGATAGCATAGTCTGATTTTGATCGGCATTTCTGTCAACTTTAAGAATGTAAAGAAGTAGTTATAGTAACATAACCACAATAGTCGGACAAATGGTCTCGTGAAGTTTTTTGTAGATATTGATATGTTCTATAATATTATAGAGTTTTTTTTGTTCTACCATCAATACTTTTCACAGTACATGCGATGAAAGACATTTTATGACAAATTTTTTTACACCTTTGGTTGGTTTTCGTAGGGATTTCTAAGGATCTAGAACTATTTCTAGTAATAAATATAGCCTATGTTACTCAGTGATAGTATAGCTTTCTAACGGTGAAATATTTTTTGGAATTACCTAGTACAGTAGTTTTTAAATTTATTCGTTACATACAAAAATCCAAAAATACAAATCTTTCCTCTTCATAATATTAGTGTAGATGTAGATTTAGGAACGTTCAATTTTTTACTTGAAAATTATCAGAGACACCCCTTTTATGATTTTAGAAGCCCATATCTTGACACATAATATTCTAGTAGGTTTATCATTATTCGCTTTCGAACTCTGCCTGACCACCCAAGAGGGTTTCATCTATCAATAAGGGTTTTAATGTTACTCACACAGAACGTATCTTCAGAGTTCCCAGTGTTCACTCTATAGATCCTCTTCACCACATTCAAAGCCTCGGCATCCTTGCCCTTGGTCATGAGAAACTTGGGGCTCTCGTCAACGAGGAACATGAGCAGCGCAGTGACGAGCAGGGGGAGGGAGTAGACGGCGGTGAGCAGGCGCCAGGGCCGCATGGTGATGAGGCCCCAGTCGTACTGCCAGCTGTACGAGAGGATCAGCCAAGCTAGGCCTGGGAATGTTGAAATAAGATATATTAAAAAATGACTTGTGACCAGAAGTAAAACTATTGCAGTACAGTGAATTCGAAGTACCTGCCAGAATGGATAAATGCTCATAAAATTTCAGTTTCAATTTCAGCGAGCTATGGAGCGAGCTATGATTGGGGTTTCTTTGAAGGATAAAATTCTAAACGAGGCCATTCGACAAAGAACTAAAGTCACCGACATAGCTCGCAGAATAAGCAAGCTGAAGTGGCAATGGGCTGGCCACATCTGTCGAAGGACCGATGGCCAATGGAGCAAACGAGTCCTAGAGTGGAGACCACGAATCGGTAAACGGAAGGTAGGGCGTCCCCCGGCAAGATGGACGCACGACCTGAAAAAGGTGGCTGGGATAGACTGGATGCACAAGGCGGAGGATCGGGTGCTATGGCGTACAATGGAAGAGGCCTATGTCCAGCAGTGGACTGCAATAGGCTAATTGATTGATTGATTGATTGATCGTATTTTAAATTTATTTAGATTTACTTAGTTTTCACTTGGGTCAATTTTTTTAATATATATTTATTGTATCAGGTACAAAAAATAGTCATGCGTTTTACATTCGTTTCTTGCTCGATGGCGTTAGTGTCGGTCGTGCGTTTTTTAGATACATATCTGGCCACAGAATATACATAAAGAAAACAAGTTCTATTTATATTAAAATGAAAATCAATCCTAACAGAATGACATCCGTGTAGGATTTAGTGAGGGAAAAATTAAATTTATTCTCAGTAAGCGCAAAAATATTGTCAAATCAGCTTACCCGGACTGAAGACTGTCAGCACATTGACCAATCCGTTGATGACGAGCACGGCGATGTCGCGTCGTCTTTGCGGCACCACTTCTGAGATGTACGCGTAGCCAATGGATGAGGGGCCAGACAGACTGGAAGCAATGATTGGTGACAATTAGATTGCATCTATCTTGAAGTTTCACTAATCTACCCGTGGGGCGAGGTGCCGGGCTCAATTCCCAGGTTATGCGAACTGTTATTGGCTTCTTATATTAGATGCCGTGTTACCTAACCGCCGAGTCTCCCGTTTTGCGGGGAACCAATAATGATGATTGTTAATCAAATATGGATGTTAATAATGACGACCTCTGTGGCGTAGCGGTAGTACATTCGACTGCTACGACACGGGTCGTGGGTTCGATTCCCGCTCAGTGCAAATATTTGTATGCATGAATATGTCTATTTGCATTGGTTGGGATCTTTCTATGTATAATACGTATGTATTTACAAAAAAAAAGTTTATAAGTAGGTTTATCCGCATTCTAGAACACAACACAAGCTAGTTAAACTATGCTTACTTTGGGTCTAGACAGCTCTGTGTAGAATGTCGTAGAATATTCGTTTATTTATTTAATACATTTTGGCCTAACTCTTCGTGAATCTACAGATGGAATTTCCGGCCCAAGCTAATGTCACCTGCAAGTCGGTGCAGCAGCTGATCGACGGACGAGGCTCTGGCGCAGGCTTCCCTATCAGAGTTGGGAGGTCAGACGGCAGTCGCTCCCGTATAAGCCTACAAGAGGAAGAGAAGGAGTCAGCGGACCCCGGGCTCCGAAGTGAAAGCCTCCGAAGACAACAACGCTAAGATTATGATTACTGATTTTTCTTAAATATATATTGCCAGGTATCTATACCTACTAGTAAGTTATATACCAAATAAGTATATATTTCATAGCCTGGCAATACTTACAATAGAGAGCAAGCAAATTTTAAGATTGCAAATCCAATGATGTTGGGCATAAACGAAGCTATGAACGCCATCGCACCGGCCGCTGCTAAAGAGCCCAGTAACACTGGCTTTCTGCCCAAGCGGTCGGCAGCTCTACCCCAGCAAGGAGCAGTCAGGATAATACCTGAAAATGAGAAAAATAATCTATCGAATTTGGCTGAAATCTGACAGACATCTACTAAATACTGTTATTCATGCTCGGCGTCACTCGGGTGCTGACTTATGTCATTGCTTTTACAAAAGTTCCTAACAAATAAGTAATCCTTTGTTTGCATTTCGAAGCCCCCTTTTGCTTCACCTCACCGGGGATAATGATGTAGTGGATATTTTGGTCTCGAATCGATTAAAATTTCACGGTGTTTCGTCACATCGACCGGTGTGGCCAGGGACTCAGGCCTAAAGAAGATATTCCCGTTATTCCTGGCCACCAACACTGGCAAACCCAACGTGTTGTTAGGGATTAAGATGAACCATCCCCTATTCCCTGGGCCTGCTTCTTCTAGGCCAACGGAAAGCCCCAACCGTCAGCCCCAGATTTGCGATCAATGTGTCTTCTGCGACACGGGCAATATCAAAAATCTCTTGTTCTGATAATTATGAACGTAATAACTAATGAATAAATCATTCGAATCGGTCGAGTTGTTCTCAAATTTTTCTTTGGTATAGCCAATTATATTTTAAACCTTCACTGAATTGTGACTGGACACGATGGTAATCTGGTTTCTGAAGAATCTTTACCTTTGGGGATTAGATTAAGAAAACTTATCTATACCTACTAGACTGATATTATAAAGAGGTAAAGTTTGTGAGGTCGTAGGGGGTGTATCTACTAAACCGAAAAACCTAAAATTATTTTACCAATAGGAAGCCACATTATTTGTGAGTATCATATACTGCCAGTGGGGACGCCGTTTGACCAGACGGGTGATCAGCCCTTCTATGTGGGGCCATTTCACCCATTTCCCCTATAACAACTGTCATACATATTCGTATGGCAACCGGGACCGACATCTTAACGTGCTCTCCGAGGCACGACCAGACCAATGCAAATACTCATATTCATGCATACAAATATTTGCACTGAGCGGGGATCGAACCCGCGCCTCCTGCGTAGCGGCCGCTTTCAATACCGCCACGCTACGGAGGCTGTCTGCTGCTGCTGCTGTGAGTATCATAATCACGCTACATAATATTATTCTAATACTACTACCCAAGGGAGCGGAGAATAATATCAACAAATCTGGCAGATTCCCATACATTATATGAAAACCAATACATCACTATATATTGGTTAACTTTATTTATATTGGTTAAACTAACTTGAACGTGAGGTGTAAATTGCATTCTACTGACTATTAAATTACCAATATTTGGCATCGAAGTAAGGATTCCTTTGAGATTATCTGGTACACTCAGGTCACAGGCCGCAGCAGGTAGTATAAAGGCCACACCGATCATTTCCAAGATGGCTGCCTCAAGAGTTGCCAGCATGAGCACGCAGTGGAGGAATTGGTACTTCCCAGTGCCTGCAATTTAATTAATAGCACCACCCCGATGAGTGAATATTTTTGTTAGTTTGACCAGGCGTCATATTTTTCTACGTATTTTATTAATCGTAATAAAAATAATTACAAGTTTATCACTTTTCAAGGATTACAATATGATTTTTTAAATTAAAATTAGTAGTTCTGTAATTCAGTAATAATAATAATAATGTTTTATTGCAAAAAAAGTGATTGGAGTTACAACGGTAGCACATTCAGGGCAGGTCTTACAATTATTTCCGGTTACAATCTAGTGGGTAAAGTTCTGTTTCCCTTGATAGGTTAGTTATTAACCTGTAGTAAGGAGCAACAGTCTCTTTCCCTATGGTTTACTATACATAACGATTACAGATGAAGTTGTCATGACGAATAATTATCGGAGGTATATCCTAAGGGACGGCACGATTGACATATGTCGGGCGTGTCACCGTCCCGGAGAATCTCTAAGACATGTTATCTCTGGTTGTTCTCGTCTTGCCATCGGAGAGTATTTGCATAGACACAACCAAGTGGCCAGAGTCGTTCATCAACAACTTGCTCTGAAGTACGATCTTGTAGATTCGGAGGTGCCATATTACAGGTATGAGCCCGAGCCAGTTCTTAATAATAGTCGTGTCACATTGTACTGGGATCGATCAATCATCACTAACAGGACTATTGTAGCCAATAAGCCGGATATAGTGGTGATTGATCGATCAGAGCGTCTCCCAATATTTGTTCACATCACCATCACCCATGATGACAATCTCGTGAAAGCTGAAAAAGACAAACAAATAAAATATTTGGACTTGGCTCACGAGATGGTCGACATGTGGGATGTGGATTCAGCAATTATTGTTCCGATAGCCGAGATCGGTTCACGGACTGATTGCCAAGAGCCTCGACCAACATCTGAAGAAGCTCGCGTTAGGTAGTTGGATCAAGGGCTTGATGCAGAAAGCGGTACTTCTCGACACGGCACGTATTGTGAGGAGGTTCCTCTCTTTGGAGCCCTAACCACCGGTATCTTGGTCCCTGTACTTGATGCCGGTGGGCCACTATTTTTTATAATTTTAAATATATTTGTGTTTTTTTTATACCTATAGAATGTATTTAAAAATATAATTTATATGTATTTTAAATGTAATAAAGGAAATTAATTGTGCTATAAAGTGTTTGCAAGTTTTAGACTACAATACAATATATACGGTGAAAAAAAATAATATAAAGATTTTAATAACATGACTTCATGTAGTGGTTTCAAGTTCGCGTGTGATATGTGTATGTGTGTGAGATTGTGAAAATATAGTGTATAATTATGTATACATATATATATACTAGTATTTTGCGCGGTGCGCGAGCTGCAAGCAGCTCGCGAGTGTTAAATAAAGAAATCGATCCCCGTCTTGGATTTTTCAACTTTTTTTTTCAAAAATTCAAAATCAGAAGCCTCGATTTACTCAAAAATGACACCCATGTTGCCATGTCATCAAAGATTGCGGAGAAACGACCACCATGTTGGCCGCCATCTTGAAAATTTTGACATTTCGGATTTTTTCCATAGTCACCTCAGCTCTCTCTACATTTTTCCCATACATCATCCATATCCCCCATTACTCCTTCTAGGAGAACAATTGTGTCAGTGAGTGAGTGAGTGGTAATCGAGCTATATATAATATAATATATAATTTGTCTACGCATCTGCTCACACCATCTATCGGCATCTCATACGTAACTACTACTACTACGGGACTACAGTGCCATACCGTGCGCGGCGGAGAAGATAGGAACCCTCCGGCTCTCAAGCTCGACTCGGGGCGCCCGCACCCCCCTCGCCCGCCATCGCCATTACCATCTTACCATCTACAAGACAAGTCACGACGCGTACTTGATTATCTAATTAATTAGTTTTTTTTTGTTCTTTGAGTAATCATATGTACATCATTATTCATTCATTCATTCTCATTATCAATTAAACCACTACTTACAACAAGATACAAATAAATAATTTCATTTGGAGTAGACAAACCCGAAGCCCCCGTACTACACATTTGATCCACGAGCCGCATATTTGAACCGAGAAGACGATACCAAGTAGCTCAACGGTTAGGCCTTCATCCCGTCTACTCTAATCCTCGTGATCTGTTAAAACCGTCCTTTCGGCCGCCATGGTAACCGAGGTTTGGTAATCAGTAACCTATGAAGAAATTTTGCTCTTTCCTGGTAATCCTGTTACAAATGAAGATTTTTCCGCCTGCTTTCGTAATTTTTTCGTAACCAGTTACCAAAGAAAAATTTGTCCTCTTCCCCTGTAACCAATTACCAAAGAAGAAATTGCCCTCTTCCCTCGTAACCATGAAGAAATTATTATTTGCAAGTGGCAAACCATTTTTCTCATAGACAGAGAGAAGTGATCCTATAAGAGTATTTTTTACGTTTTGAGGTACGGAACCTTAAAAAAACAACTTTTTTTTTTTAAATTTAAATTCATTATAAAATAAACCAATTTTAAAAACAGGCAGGCACTAAAATAATTAATTTCCTTAAACTTATAATAATAACCTGTCCACTATTAATAAAACTGAAGATCAACTTCTTATATGACATTTATGTTTAGCTAATTATGCTTTAGGTCTCTAAATAAATGTAAAGGGGCAAATAATTTCTAAGCAGTGTCCTGTTGAAATTTTATCTGCCTTAAGTTCATTAATAGTTGCATTAATTTCTTCGTCAATCTCTGCATAATTTTTATTTCTCCTGTTACTTTTGAATCTTTTGTTAATATAACATAATTTTGTTTCCATCTCCAATGTTTCCAATATCAGGCCCAAATTCGGGTTTTTTGTCCCAATGAATCTATTTAATTTATTATGCCACCATTCGAGGTGATTTGTAGTTCTTATGCTTTCTTTTTCACAACCACATTTTTTTTTGCAAAAACAGAAGCCCCTTTATTGTACCATGTTTTATTAAAATATCTATTGAACTGTTCAATATCTTGACCTTTGGGACTTTTCTTCATCACATATTCATATCCTATTTCTATATTTTCTTCAGGCAAACGAGCTAATCCGACGCACCGTGCAACATGCCTCTGCTTTACTTTAGTTTTTATTTTCTTAGCTTTGCGGAATAGACATTGGTTAAAATAATAGTAGCAACCTTTTGTGATAATTTTCGGAAACACTTCTTTAACCGCTTTTATAGCGGCGGTTTCATAATCAAATGTGATTTTTTCAGGTTTAAAATGTTCACCAACTGTAGCAAATATTAATCGGTATAAAATTATATATGTCTCCATTTTCTTATCAGGAAGTAGAGCGAATATTAGTGGATCAACTCTGCCGGTCTCTTCATTAAATCCATGTATAGTATAGAGTTGTTTAAAGCTGAATGGGCATGATTGAAAAGTTCCATCTGCTAAGACATGATTATAATTACCCAAATTATTTCTGACTTCTTCGTTGCAAAATACACGGATCCGTGTTTTATCATCATTCGGATTCTGGTAATCTGCGAGGAGAAAGTTATTGAATTTTTTTGGTACAGCCACTTTACAGCATTCAGAGGGATGATAGCGCAATTTAGGGGCACCAATTACCTTATTGCGTTCATTGTACAGACCGGTTTTTATGTTTTTGAAGCTTGGTACTTTGTGTAGTAAGGCGACCCCTTCATCTTTCATATCACAAACCATTCTGTTGTATTATTTTTCAATAGGCTCGAAGTTGCAACTCGTTTTTTGTTTCAGTTTATCCAATCTGTCCCGAAAAATATTTTCACCCACGTCTTCGCAGCAATTATGATGTTCCGCTTTTTTTACTATTTCATTCTTAATGCTTAGCTTTAAACTTCCTTTACAATCGATTTTGCTGCATAGCCAAAAAGAGCTACCATCACGGTATATCCTCCTCCTATGAAATCGTCGGCCATTATACAACAACAACACGCCACCTCTACGTGATGAGATGAACTTAACTGGATGTGGGCTCATTATAGAAATACGACGATTTTGAACAACTACCTATTTTATTATTTTAAAATTATTTTTTAATTATTTAATTTAATTATTTTCACACAATCAAAAGAAATTTAAACGCAAATGAAATCAGAATATATTCGGTAGAGGTATAGTTTTTTAATTAATGGCTTCTGCAGTAGAATCACCGTAATTTCGCCAATGTCAAGTGGAATATAATAAATGTTTATAAAATTATTAATGGCGAAGACGCCAATGTCAAGTTTTTTGGTATCACCACCAGTATCTTGCGCCAGAGCCTCGTCCGTTGTTTAGCAGGTGCACCGACTTGCAGGTGAGGTTGGCTTGGGCCTCGAGGATGTTGATGGGCCCTATACACCCCAGAATATATTAAATGTCAGTATCAATTCAATGACAAGTGGTAATATTCATAAAAAGAAGGACTATCTATGAAGTACTAATTGTCATTCAGTAAAGAGAATTTAATCTGATTTACTGCTAGTGGAGTACTTACCACTTCAAAAAAGAACAAGTTTCATTATGTTAAAAAGTGTTCGTTTGTAACTGGATTACCAGGAAAAAGCAAAAATTCTTCATAGGTAACTGATCTGCTAGTGGAGTACCACTTCAAAAAAGAACAAGTTTCATTATGTTAAATTCTTCGTTTGTAACAGGATTACCAGGAAAGAGCAAAATTTCTTCATAGGTAACTGATTACCAAACCTCGATTACCATGGCGGCCGAAAGGAAAACCGTGTTGCATAATCGTTTTATTTATTAATTAGGTAGGTACCTACCTGTCGGGGTGCGAGGGATATGCTCTATGGGCAACCTTACACCCCGGCGTCTGTAGACCCGAGACGGCGTGCGGTTTTAGTCGGTTCAAGCCCGACATAACCGCCCCCACTGGCACGCGGGGGGGTATCCGAAGGGATTTCCGCACGATAAAAAAAAAAAAAAAAAAGGTAGGTACCTACCTAGTTTACCGCGTAAGTCTAGCTTGTGCAATACCTATTCAAAAGTGCATCCTCGTGCCTGTTACCGGATAAACCGTAAGTACATACCTTATTCTACTCTATTTAGAGGCCATTATAATGGGGGTTGATCAGGATAATAACCTCAATGATCTCAAACGGCAACGGGGCACAATACGTGGTAGAATAACTCACTTCCAGAAATACCTAGACGCCTTCAGCGACAGCTCCCCTTCTAATTTACAAATTAAAGAGATAAAATTACGAATATCTGCTGCCAAAGACCATTTCCATAGTTTTAATTGTCTACAGAGTCAAATAGATTTGTGTTCCCCAGACTCAGATAGCGTTATAAACCTTGAGTATGTCGAGTCTTTTGAAAGTTTATATTTTACGGCATTAGCAACTGCTGAAAGCTTAGTGGAAAGTGGGGATTGTGGAGAGACTGGTTCAAGTTCTGTAAGTAACAGCGTTCATAAAACGGTTAAACTGCCGCAAATCAAACTGCCAGCATTCGATGGTTCCTACGACCATTGGTTGGAATATCGCAACTCGTTCATGACTATGATACACAATCGCACGGACTTAGATCCTATTCAAAAATTCCACTATTTACGTAGTTCACTTAGCGGCACGGCGATGCAGGTTATAAGTGCATTAGACTTTACAGAGAATAACTATAAATATGCATGGGAGTTAGTGGAGTCTAGATTCCATAATACTAGGCTTCTCGTACACAACCACATCAAAGCGTTGTTTTCGATTCCTCCTAATAAACAAGAGTCCGCGTCACATATAAGAAAGTTAATAGACACCATTATGCGAAATCTTAGGGCGCTTAGTTCATTAGAGGAACCCACCGAGTCATGGGACACTCTGATAATATACCTAACCGTCTCGCGACTCGATACTAACACAGAACGTGATTGGGAAACCCATTTAGGCACGATTTGTTCCAATTCCAATAGGAAGTTGAAGTTAAATGACCTCCTTACATTTCTTAAAAATAAGGCTGATACCTTAGATATGATAAATGCGAACACCAAACCTCAGAATAAGCCACCTGTTGTTGCTCATAACTCGAAAGGGTCACACAGGTCGCCTGTTCAGAGTTTCGTAGTTAATAATAATAGCCTTAAGGGTAGGTTATCTAACAATCCTAACCAAGTGCGTAAGTGTGTCTTTTGTAGTGGTAATCATTATTTATACGCATGTTATTCGTTTTTAAACTTGCCGGTCAAAGAAAGAATCGTATTCGTAGACGATAAACAATTATGCCGCAATTGTTTACGTTCGGGACATGCATTGACCGAATGTTCTTTCGGGCCGTGCAAAGAGTGTAATTCTAGTAGGCATAATTCACTCCTCCACTTAGCGGACAGTAACGACCGCTCTGGTGCATTTCGTGAGCGGTCAGCTCTCGCGGTACCCGTATCGCCGCCGCCGACGCCGGCGCCTCCGCCGACGCGGGTTCGTTAACGGCACTTCACACTATGTCGGTAGGGACCTACAGCTCGAATGTAGGCAACATTTCAGAACCGAAAGATTCCCTTCAGACTGTGTTGTTGAGTACCGCGTTAATCGAAGTATTAGACGTAAATAAGCGTGTACATACAGTGAAGGCACTGTTGGACAATGGCAGCCAACACTGTTTTATAACTGAGAAATTAAGACGATTATTAAATGCGCCTTCTATACAGTCCACAGTTCAGGTTTGTGGCGTTTCACAAACTATCACAAAATCAAATATTTCATGCGATATATCTATACGTTCTAAGATAAATGAATATAGCGCTAGGGTGAGGTGCCTAGTTTTGCAGCGTATAACGTCTAGTATACCCTTAACTAGCATCGACTCGGAAATTATACGTATACCTACTAATATTCAGTTAGCGGATCCCACCTTTTATATACCTTCAGAGATCGATTTATTAATAGGGGCAGATCTTTTCTGGGAAATATTAGACGGAAATAAAATTCGTTTAGGCAACGGACCGTACCTACATAATTCCAGGTTAGGTTGGTTACTATCCGGCCCTTTGTATACAAAGGGTCTATGCGTAAAGAATTTACCTAAGGTCCAATGCAACTTTATTCAGTCAATTGATGAACAACTCATGCGTTTTTGGGAGTTAGAAAATGTAACTCAGACTCGTAACGTCTATACACACGACGAACGGTTGTGTGAAGAATTATTTACGAAAACTACCATTCGCGAGGCCGATGGTAGATTTTCCGTACGAATCCCATTGAAGAACTCACCAGAGACTTTAGGTGATTCGTTTAATATGGCTAAGAATAGGTTCTTGTCCTTAGAACGTAAACTGGAACGTTCACCCTCTTATAAACGTATGTATTGCGACTTTATGCGTGAATATGAGGACTTAGACCATATGACACGTATAGATAAATTCGATAGCCCTCACTATTTTCTATGCCATCATGGTGTGTTAAAGGAGAGCAGTACGACGACTAAGTTAAGGGTCGTATTCGATGCCAGTGCTGTGACCACGTCCAACCAGTCGTTGAATGATATTCAGTTCCCGGGTCCTGCACTTCAAAATTATATTTTTTCGATACTTATGCGTTTCCGACGGTATAAATACGTGGCTTGTGCGGACGTAGAAAAGATGTTTCGAATGGTGAACATACAGTCCGATCAAAGATGTCTTCAACTCATACTATGGCGTGATAAGGTCACTGACCCTCTTAAAGTGTATCAGCTGAATACTGTGACGTACGGGACGGCATCGGCCCCTTACTTAAGCATGCGTTGTATTCGTCAACTAGCATTGGAAACTGATGATAAGGTTATAGCTCGGGTCATCACTGAAGATATCTTCGTTGACGATCTCATCACCGGTGATGACAGCAAACAGAAGTTAATCACCATATGTGAAAAAACCGCTCAAGTATTAAAGTCAGGTTGTTTTATTCTTCGAAAGTGGAAATTTAATTCTGACGTAGGACAAACCGACACTATGTTTGTAGATCAGCATACACAGAACAAAACACTTGGTATAGGCTGGTATAGTGACACGGATTATTTATATTATTCTACAAAAATAAGTGACTATAGTAATGCATCACTAACTAAACGGGTAATGCTTTCTGCAATTTCACAGATATATGATCCGTTAGGTTTATTATCTCCTTTCGTTATTATAGCGAAAGTTTTATTACAAAAATTGTGGCTTTGTAAGTTGGACTGGGACAGCCCTGTGGAACATGAGATCAGCGTAACGTGGCATAGTTTTATTGAGTCTTTGTATAGTTTAAGCGAATTAAAAATACCACGTCATGTTATGAGTGATAATACTAACGTAGAGAATAAGGAACTCCACATATTTAGCGACGCTTCCCAAGGCGCGTATGGGGCGTGCGCTTATATACGAACATAATAATAGTAATTCAAGTATGTTGCAGGTTGTTATGTGCAAAGGTTAGAGTTTCGCCTCTCAAGTCTGTTACGATACCTCGATTAGAGCTCAGTGGTGCTCTTATAGGTGCGAGATTATATAAAAAGATTATCGAATCGTTAAGGTTAATTTTTACCAATGTATATTTTTGGACAGACTCCACAATTGTTATCGGGTGGTTAGGTATGTCGCCGCATCTATTGAAGACTTTCGTGAGTAATCGCGTAGCCGAAATAAATGAGTTAACAGGTGACTCCACCTGGTTACATGTTTCGAGTTCTGATAACCCAGCTGATCTTTTATCTAGAGGGTTGCACCTCAATGATTTAATTAATAATAGTTTGTGGTGGAATGGGCCGTCATTCCTACAAGATAATAGTAGTGTTTTTTGTAACTATGTAAACAACGATAGTTCATTTAATTTTGAAGTAAATAATTTACCGGAACTAAAGTGTCAAACTATAAACCTAGCGTGTATTAGTCAATCGTATGACGTGATTAAGTTTGAAAATTATTCGTCGTTTAATAATTTAAAGCGAATAGGTGCTTATGTATTACGATTTATAGCTATAATTCGCAGTCATCGCGTACTTACCTACGGTACCTGTCCATTATCAGTGGATGAGTTGAACACGTCGGAACGTATGTTAGTGTTGCTAGCACAAAAACAGTCATTTCCCGATGTTTATAAAAAGTTGTTTAATAAGGAGCCTCTGAAGATTAATTCTAAGGAATGTAATCGTATTTCTGGGCTTAATATATTTATGGATGAATATAACATTATTCGTGTGGGTGGGAGATTGTCTAATTCGATTAACTTTGATTTTAATAAAAAACATCCAGTACTGTTGTGTGGTAAGCACCATCTTACAAAATTACTCGTTAGATTCGAACATATGAAACTATTTCATGCTGGTCCCCAGCAGGTTTTGTCCAGTTTACGTGAACGCTGGTGGCCGCTGAGTGCACGTAACATTACACGTAAGGTTGTGCGAGAGTGTATCGTTTGCTCGCGTATGAAAGGTAAAACGTTATCACCGTTGATGGGAAATTTACCCTCTGATCGCTTGGACCCGGGTTCACCGTTTATGCGAACAGGGGTGGATTATGCTGGCCCTGTGCATATATTAAGCAGGAAGGGTAGAGGTGCTCAGCTGACAAAGGCGTACATCTGTCTTTTCGTTTGCTTCCTTACGCGAGCAGTACATATAGAACTTGCTACCAGTCTGTCTACTGATGATTATATTTTGGCTTTAAAGCGTTTTATAAGCAGAAGGGGTAAACCTAACGTAATTTATTCAGATAATGGTCGAAATTTCGTGGGTGCAGAGAAAGAGTTGTCGCATATTTTCAATAATAGTAACAACACTAAGCAGATAATTGACTTTGCCGCTAATGAGAGTATCAAGTTCTCCTTTATTCCCCCCTATTCCCCCCATTTCGGTGGCCTGTGGGAGAGTGGAATAAGATGTTGCAAATATCATCTTAAGCGTATGATAGGGAACGCGAATTTAACTTATGAGGAATGTAGCACGGTTCTAACTCAGATAGAAGCCATTCTCAACTCCCGTCCCCTTTCCCCTCTATCTTCAGATCCTAGAGACCTAACTCCACTTACCCCTAGCCATTTCCTCGTCGGTCGGCCGTTGACTGCTCCACCATCCGAAGACCTGGAAAATAAGCCGCTGACACGTTTGACCCGGTACCAGCGAGTGGAACAGTTGCGGCAACAATTTTGGCAGCGATGGGCCAAAGAATATATATCAGAGCTACAAGTACGCACCAAATGGAAGTCACGCCAAGCTGACATTCAGCTGGACAGCCTAGTTATCATTAAGGAAGACAACCTTCCTCCGATGCAATGGAAGTTGGGGCGAGTTATTAAGATTCACCCAGGGACAGACGGCGTTTCACGCGTAGCAGATCTCCGTACGTCGATGGGTACTATCCGAAGGTCATTCTCACGCATATGCCCTTTGCTAGAAGCCTAAAACATTAGAAGAAGCGTGATGTGTTGGAAGCAGGTGCTTCCAAAGGCGGGGCCATGTCTACGCATCTGCTCACACCATCTATCGGCATCTCATACGTAACTACTACTACTACGGGACTACAGTGCCACACCGTGCGCGGCGGAGAAGATAGGAACCCTCCGGCTCTCAAGCTCGACTCGGGGCGCCCGCACCCCCCTCGCCCGCCATCGCCATTACCATCTTACCATCTACAAGACAAGTCACGACGCGTACTTGATTATCTAATTAATTAGTTTTTTTTTGTTCTTTGAGTAATCATATGTACATCATTATTCATTCATTCATTCTCATTATCAATTAAATAATAATAATATATAATAATAATCTTTATTTCGAGTATCGAGGACTCATATCATTAGGGTTAGTAACAACGTACAAGTACAAGTAACAACGTACAAGTAACGTAAAAGTAGTACAAGTTACAACTTGGATATAATGATTTCTGCCTATCTAGTTAGTATTTCGTTAAAATAAATTAAATTAAACTAAAATGACATTTAAATTCAAATGTATGATAACATTAAAAATAAAATCAAATAAAATCCAATAAAATCCAATAAAACCTAATAAAATCCAATAAAATCCAATATAATCAAATAAAATCACATAAAATAAATAAAATCAAATGAGATCACATACCATCAAATAATACTAATAAAATAAAATCTAATCCAATCACTTTACCTAGTACCTTCTCTTCGGCATTGGGACGGCAACATGTCTATCGCAGCAATGTCGAACATAGGGACATGCCAGGCGATCTGCCACCATGGCCAGAACGTCGTTAGAGCTGGCCCGCACCCTGCGTACCAGCGACATGCACCGCTGGAGTATAGTAGCGTGAAAACAGTCCACACGAGCGTCCGTAAACTTGCCAGATGCACTGCAGAATCGGGGCAGCCCCAACAACATTCTAAAAGCATTATTGTACAGGACGCGGAGAGCGCTGTAGCTTTTTTTTGCATAATCAGCCCATAGGGCGCACGTGTAGAGGGGCGTACAGTACGCTCTAAATAGCGTAATCTTAACTTTTACCGAGCAACGTGCAAACCTGCGAGCTATCATGTTCGCTCGTATCGACAGCGCTCTCCGCTCACGCTCAATGTCAGCATCATCCCCAAGGTCAGCGGTGACCACATGTCCCAGGTACTTAAACTGTTCAACAGTATCTAAGACCTCACCATAGAGCCGAACCGGTGGTACATTCTGTGGACATTTGGTACCGGCCTTAAAGACCATACATTGACTCTTCTTTACATTATATTTTAACCCGAGACCACCTGCGTATTCCTCACAGGTCTTCAACAATTTTCGTATACCACAGATTGACGCGCTCAGCAACACCATGTCGTCTGCGTAACTCAGATTGTTAACACAGACTCCATCAATATGACAGCCCACATGTTGGTTACTGAGCGCGACTATCAGCTCATTAATATATAAGTTGAACAGGGTTGGGGACGTCAATCCACCCTGCCTAACACCACATTCAAGCTTATATGAATCTGATAGGACCCCCGCCCATCTTACATTATTGCATTGATTTGTGTACCAATACTGAAACATAAAAACCAATTCATTTGGTAGGTTTATACCTCTCAGCCTTCGCCACAGAAGATCATATGACACCAGATCGAAGGCCCTGGATAAGTCAAGGAAGCACGCATATACGGGCGTCTTGCGATCTGTGTAGTATTTAACAGTATGCTTAAGACACAAAATCGCGCTTTCAGTAGACAGTCGAGGGCGGAACCCAAACTGATTATCGTGAAGTGTCACGTAATTGTTCAACTGTGCGTTAAGCACACCGTCAAACACTTTAGCAACAATAGTAGCAAGTGAAATAGGCCTGTAATTACTTTTATCTGCTAGATTGCCAGTTTTATTTTTCACTACAGGCACTACCACCGTTCTCATAAAATCGTCAGGTAAGTAGGAATGGCCCACGCACAGCGAGTAGAACAGAGCTAACACTCTACAGATATCTGGACCCGCATGACGGAGGTGTTCAACACTGAGTCCGTCGTGACCCGCTGACTTGCCACTAGATAATTGTTTAATGACTCTGGCCACATCCTTTGCAAGAAACGAAGTCCCTACAGCTTGCCCGCTACTTTCAGTCTCCAACATCTCCGTCGCCGGCCCCAACGGAGACTTCACCAGGAAATGGGTCTTAAACATGTTAGCAATTCCCTTAGGATCACTAACATCATCGATGCTCACCGGAAGGCCAGCTCGCACATTCATTTTGTTGGTTTCCTTCCAAAAACCACTAAAGTTCCCTTTGGAGTGCTTTTCCACCAGAGCGTCCATTTTTAGTTGCTCTTGATGGTCTTGGCACCATTTTAATCGAGATTTGAATACTCTTCTAGTCTCACACATTTGCAGGTAAACGGTACCTGGGGTGTGTGTTGGGTAACCTCCTCGAGTGTCGCTCCGATTCCGATCCCGCTGCAGTCCGGGGGGAACGGAATCGGAGCGGCCGGTACACCCTGGGCGGCGGTCAAACGCTTCCCCTTCACCCCTTCATAGGGTTGGCATTGATCGTCGGCCAATACCCAACGTGGCGGGAACACATCGCTCTCCGTACTCCTCTGCTTTCAGAGGAGACAGGATGAGCGATGCTGTTAGTGGTGAGATGGCCCAGGGTCAGCCGGGGTGCGAGGGATATGCTCTATGGGTAACCTTACACCCCGGCGTCTGAAGACCCGAGACGGCGTGCGGTTTTAGTCGGTGCAAGCCCGACATAACCGCCCCCGCTGGTCGGCGGGGGGGTATCCGAAGGGATTTCCGCACGATAAAAAAAAAAAAAAAAAAAAAAGGTAAACGGTACCTGACTTTGGCCCACATATCACCCACTCTCTGAACCCCTCTCTAGCCCTCCTGTGCGCCTCGCCAACGTGCTTATTCCAACCCACTATGCGCGGGCCACTCCCCCTCACCCGCACGCTTCCTCGACTCACCACAGCCGCCTCCCGTAAGGCAGTCACAATGTCAGAATATAACCCATCCAGAATACGCCTATGGTCATGGTTATCACAGAAACAATCAGCACATTGAATACATTCCGAAGGAAAATTAATTAACTTTAACCTTTGATGACATTCGCTGGCATAAATCTCTATCTGCTCATCATTTCGTACGCCCCATATTACATCCCTATTTATGTCAACACTTAGAGATGTTACCTTTGGGGTAAGTAATTTTAGATTGCATTTCACTATGAGAGGACAGTGATCAGACCAACAAGCGCCATGCGTCACCCTTACATCCATGACTACACGCTTAGCCGAGTGAGTCACGATACAATGATCCAGCCAGCTAGTCGTGCCGTGCGCTTCACTAGTAAAAGTAAAGGTTCCGGAGTCTAGTCCTAGTATTTCGGTATCTATACATGACCATTGTTGATCTTTACACATATTTATAAGTTCTTTATAAAACAACTCACCCGGGTCAGCATTAAAATCGCCCAGTATAAACACAGATTCAATTCCTTGCTCATCAATAATAGTGCTCACTGCGCTTAAACAATCTATAAAGTCAGTTAGATTATCGGCCGAATTTGTTGGTAAATACACACTAATTATGAGCATAGGCCTGTCGCACATCTCAACTTTAATGGCACAAATGCGATCATTATTACATTGCACTACCGACACTCGCTGGAAAGCATCATATCGCCACAACAACGCCACTCCGCCATAGGGTCGACCTCGTCGGATGCCCACATCAGTATCCATGGCACTTGTCGCCGTATATCCAAAATCACTATCGATAGCGCCTATATATGGTATATCATGCGGAAGTAGCCAGGTCTCCTGCAGGCACACCACCTCACACGTACGGCATAGTCGTCGGACTTCTTCCACGGAGCGTTTTATATTCTTACAATTGAAGGTTGCAAATTGACAACTATTCATTGTTCATCCGCTTTGAGCCGTTATCGTTATTTACATCAAACTTTCTGTGCCTAGAATGAACAAATCTTCTGAATATCACGCCTGAGGGCCATAATGTCTCATCTAAATATTTATATAAATTAGCTTCAGAGATGAAAAATTTATATGCCTTGTGCCCTCTATCCAATTTCATAATAATTTGCTCTAAAGTGACTGATTCCTGCGTCTTATTGTAAATATGTTTTACTATATCACTTTCGGTGGCCGACATATGTATATTTGTTATAAACATTGGAATTTTTCGGTCCGCAGCCCGAAAACTACATTCTAAATCACGTGCCACACCTGATTTCCCAATAAATCTGTATTTTCTTGGCTTCCTACGGTTCACAGTTTGCCAACGCTCATTAGTATTACTTTCATGTGTTATCGTAGCAGGCATTTCTGTTGTCATCGACGCGCTTTGCGTAGAACCGGTTGGCACTGCTATCTCTTTACTCACCGGGGAGCCGGGGCTCCCCACCCCGCAGCCGATACGCGCTCCGCTTTGGGCTTGTTCAACAGACTCTGGTTGCTCGGTTAATCCGTTATGGTGATTTTTGTCATCTACCCTCATTTGCCTATATTGTGATAACGGCAATCCGCAGTTCAATGAGTCACTAATGCTATCTTTATTCGCCTCTTTTATTGCTGAATCATGCGATAGACCCATTGGGCCACTATCCCTCCACCCACCTCGTTTTACATTTATTTTGAATGCCGAGGACGGCGGCAAAGAATCATGCCCCATTCGCACCACATCGTTTTTCAATTCATTAAGTCCTTCCACGGTAGCATACGTAGACTTAATATTAATGATCTCGTTTTTTAAGATTAAGATATCCTTCAGCAACTTCGAACAGTCCAGGTTGTTTTTTTTGAGAATACTTGTACAATAGTTTCTATAGCGTATATATCTAATACGTAACATTTCATTTGATGGAGATTTCATAATACAAATAAATAATTTCATTTGGAGTAGACAAACCCGAAGCCCCCGTACTACACATAATTATATATTGTTTTTGTAATGATCATAATAATAAAGGAATGGGGGTAGTTGTATATACATATATTGTGTGTTCTATATTACCATTTTTACCTATAAGTAACCTTCCGTTTCATCATAGGATTTATTTCGTAAAAATTCTGAGAAAATAGTGTGTAGGTAAATATATAAATATTGTGTTGTAATAATCATAATAATAATAAATGTATGTGGGTAGTTGTATATAATATTATGTAAGTATTCTATTTTAACTGTCATATAATTTGTACCAAGTATTCCTCCGTTTCATTATAGGATTTATTTCGTAAAAAACATCTAACTATATTCTTACAAGTAAACTGTGTTGAACCATATATCGGACATGTTAAGTTGATTTTATTAGAAAGGTACGGGCCCAAGTAATAGGCGAAACGCTTAGTGAAACTTTTCCGTGATTTAGGAATAACGCAAATTTTGTCCGTTCGTAGTTTTGTTATTTTTTTTGTATGGAGCGTGTCTGTGTTGGAGGAGGATTGTATGGTATATAAATAGTTGTCGTACATTCAGTACATCATAGATATTGTACAATAGGTTCGACGGGAACATAATCGGCCTAAATGTTGCTACTTTCGAATGGCTCTGTGTGTCACTTCCACTGGCATGAGTATTGTCTTTGCTGCACCACCCCAGCATGAGATACAATACGTGACGATAGACAAGCACAGGGCGTAATATACGTTAAGTATAATGGTTTTATTTGCAATATGGCGTAAGGTTTTAAAAACGTACATTAATTTACGGACTCTGACTACGAGAGCATTTATTTGAAGTTTATAGGTCAGATTCTTGTCCAAGATTACGCCTAGATATTTAATATTATCAGCAGAAGATAAGGTGGGACAGTTACTAGGAGGTTCCGTCGAAATGTTGCAGGAGTGAGCTTTTAAGGTAAGTGGAAATCGTGGCTGCGATATCGAACTAATAGAATAGGTAACATATTTGGTTTTCTGTATGTTGAGAGTCAGTGTGTGTGATGAAAGCGAGTCTAATGCTAAGTTAAAACATAACTGTGCCCTATGTTCCAGTTCCGACCACGTGTCTCCTACAGATCCTAACGCTGTGTCATCTGCGTAACATATAGTTTTTTATTTTGGAATTCTCAGATGACAAGGTCGTCTATAGTAGGAACAACACGAGGAACAGAGTAGGACCGAGAATGCTACCTTGTGGCACGCCATAGTAAATAGGGAGCTCCTCGCTAGTATAACTGTCAATTTGAACCATTTGCAAGCGATTTGTGAGATAGCTCGGAAACAACTCCAGCTGTTCCCCTCTGACGCCCATCCGTTCAAGTTTGAGTAGAAGTGGGGCTGCGGGAACCGTGTCAAACGCTTTCGCAAGGTCAAGGAAGATAGTTAAGACCTTTTTATCTTCATTGAGGGTTTGGACGATAAAATTAGTCAATTCATGAATGGCGTCACAATTAGACTTTTTTCGACGGAATCCAAATTGTTGCGATGAAATTGAATTATAGTGATCGAAGTAGTAGACCAGTCTTTTATTAATGAGACGTTCGAGTACTTTAGATAGGGCACTCAAGACTGCGATAAGATGGTACTTGTTCGGTAGGCTCCCATCACCCCCCTAGAAAATAGGATGGATTATCGCTTTTTTAAAAACATCGGGAAAGACAGCAGTATCGAAACAAAGGTTGAATATGTTGCTTAGGATGGGTGTCAGAGAGACAGAATATCTCTTCAGGATATAGGGTGAGATGCCATCCCACCCGGTAGATGCATTAGACACATGAGCATGGAGTGGGCTTATGTATGAGTTGTGGGGTAATAGCAAGATGTGGAGACTGCTTCTTCAATATGTTGTCCGCTAGCTTTTTGCCAATGTCAACGAAGAAAGAATGTACGTTGTTATATGATTGAGTGTGCGAAGGTGAAGTTCCGAGTAGTAAAACAGAGGAATTTCTAGGTTTGGTTGTATTTGTTACTTGTTTTATAGTATCTCATAATAATTTTGAATTGTGACTGACTTGTTGTGACTAATTTGTTGTGCATCATAAAGTCTTTTTGTTTTTTTTGAGAATACTTGTACAATAGTTTCTATAGCGTATATATCTAATACGTAACATTTCATTTGATGGAGATTGTTTAGCTTTTTTATGAAGAGCGTCCATATGTTGTATGCATTTTACTAAGCCGGGCGTAATCCACGGTTTCAGTAGTCTTTTTTTTATGGAACTTTTCGAAGCACTGTGTGTTTAGTGATGGCTGATTTGAGGAGTTCTATTAGGTTATCTGTCGCTGTGTTTGGGTTAGTTATCGAAAAAAGAGGGTGAAAGTCTATTCGAAGTACTGTGTTGTCTAGTGCCTCGTAGTCAATTATAGTCGTGATACGGGTGGTGGTTCTCTTAATATTTTGGTGGTTTATACAGAGCAAGGTAGAGTAGTGGTCAGTAACTGTCGATTCATACACAAAGGTTATGGTTGGGGACTTTGATCTTAGGATAATGTGATCTAAACAGATTTTATCTCTAGTGATGCGTGTGAGCCGGCAGGAAACCATGAAAGGCGAGGCAGTTTAAGTATTCCGGTGCACGCTCATCAACGCTACTAAGTTTTATATCTACGTTTATATCAACCGTTATTACCACTGATTTAAAGCAAGCGAGGGTGGGCAGTAGTGTGTTGAGGGCTGATAAAAAAATGCTGATATTATGACACGAGAGTGCGCGGTAGATACACACAATGGCTACATTAGAATTAATTTTAATTAAAATTCTAAAATCAGCAAGTCAGTGTCAAAAGGTATACGGTGTAAGAGATATTAGAAATTTGATGACACAAATTTATCACAAAATTCGGCCGGGTAGGTACCACCGTGCACGATTGCGAAAAACCCTCCATAGTAATCCAATTTCGGTTTGATTGCGTTCGGGGGTCAGCAAGTGCATAGCCGGGCAGGGGGATTGTGGTCGCAGCACTAGCGGGACCGGTGGGTGTCACGCGGTGCTGCGACGACAATCCTCTTCTGATGAGGCCGTCAAGCTGAGTGCCACCATTGTTAACATGGTACGTGTATGTAATGGTGACCCTCTTTCCTGAGACTTTACCTTCAGCTTACCATCAGGCGAGGTGAAGTCAAATTGACGTGTCCTAAATATAAAGAAAAAAAAGGGGGAGTATATGTGAATTTCTGATACGGAGAGTTTATTTATACTATCAATTAAGTCATTAGAGTTGTTAATAATTTATGTAGAGGATAATTTTATTGTCATGACGTAAAAAATGAAAACAAACTTTAAATCGCGCTGTGGTCATAAAAAGGTAGCAAATTAATACTGCACTGTGAAACAGTTGAATTTCAGAATTCCTCTCAATTATCTTATCGGAGTAAACGTTATTTACGCATAATTATAAATTATAGATGATGGGTTTAATATAAACATTTCTTGATCTAGGATGCATGACTGAAGTGTTGTTTGAATGTAGGTTGTAATATATATATATATATATATATATATATTTATATACATTGCCTGACTGGGACAGTTACTGCAGCTGTTGTCCATTTTTAATGATTATGGCCTGGCTATTAGAACCCTTTTTTAGCATAACCCTTCCGTTTGAAGTCCAACAGAAGCTGTATTGATATGATTTCGTATAAGATATATCCTTGTAAGATTGAACATTTTTTGGCGTGAGAAGTTCGGTTGTTTTTATGTCCAAGTGAGAAGAGTTTACCTTGTTCTTAGGGTTTTGTTTGTTGTACTGTTTGATGGCATTCAGAAAACTGGTCTTCAATAGGGTGTTCGAGAACTCCAATGTTACGCTTGAAGTTGGCTTTTCTTTTCTGGCTACATCCCGAATATGAGTGGTAGCTATTTCAATGTTTAACTGTCTCGATAAGTGGATAATCGTATCATATAACATAGATTTGGTTTCAGCCACTCTCTTAGGTACGTTGCGCAGTTCCAGCGAAGTTTTAATAAGATTACGATTGTGGTCTTCCAGTTTTTCCTCCAACGTTAACAGCTTTATTATCATTGTTTGCCGTTCTTTCTCTAAACCAGTTATCTTGGTCTCCAGAGTAGAGAGTTTGTCAGATACATACGAGATTGACTTTTCTAACTCGCTGCTGGTTGTTTTAATATCTGCATAGTGGCTTTTTATCTCCATGAAATGGTTTTCCAATTTATCGAGTCGAGTGTTCTGGGTAGTCATAAGGTCATTGATCATCTGCCTGATCTCATTTTTAAAACTATCAGACTCCTCTGCAGGTATCTCAGGAGATATACACTTACGTTTAGATCGTTGTTTTGAGAATTCGGCTTCATACAATTTTTGAATGTCAGACTCTGATTTTGAGGGTATGGTTTGTTTTGGTGGTGTCCTATGTAGTGATTTTGACATTGTTTTTAGGGTTCCGTTGCCAAATGGCAAAAAACGGAACCCTTATAGATTCGTCATGTCTGTCTGTCTGTCCGTCCGTATGTCACAGCCACTTTTTTCCGTAACTATAAGAACTATGCTGTTGAAACTTGGTAAGTAGATGTATTCTGTGAACCGCATTAAGATTTTCACACAGAAATAGGAAAAAAAACAATAAATTTTGGGGGTCCCCATACTTAGAACTGAAACTCCTAAATTTTTTTTTCATCGAAGCCATATGTGTGAGGTTCTATGGATAGCTCTTCAAAAATGATATTGAGGTTTCTAATATTTTAAAAATTATAAAAATAAAAAAAAACATTTTTATGTTACTTGCTACGGAACCCTTAATGGGCGAGTCCGACTCGCACTTGGCCGCTTTTTTATAAAATCAGAAATGCCCAAGATCAGAATTAGTAATAAAAAGCAACAAATGTTACCCGCCAATCGCTATCGCTCGTGTATTGTGGCAAGCGGTCAAGTAGACGACACTGGATGACGCGACGTACGTGGGCGCAGCGTATCTGTGTTGATAACTTCGTCTTTGTTGTTTTCAATACCTACGTATGTATTATTGTACATACTGCATTGTTATTCTCTTTGTAAATAGTTAATATTATTAATGCCTAAATTGTTACCTACCTTTGGAAGCGTGTTATTAGCAATATTGTTACATATATGTTGTTATGATACGATTTGTCATTAGTCTTCTTCAAAAGTAAATAAATAATAAAAATAGATAAAATTAAATATTGGCTAAACCTGGACAGCTAATCATGACCTTATTTAAACTACCTACCCTAGTACTTCATCGTGGGCTCGATGCCGATGCTTACGCCCCCTACGGTTATGCTGGTTCCCGCAGGTGGCCCCATCGTACCGCGCAGCACCCAGTCGTATCCGATGTTCCACAGGAGTGGCCCTAGGACCGATCCCTGCGGAACACCGAACGACACTTCTCGCCGCCCTGGCCCTAGCCAGCTCGGGTAAACTATGGCCCTCTCGGATAGGTATGCCTCGACAATGCGGCGGAGGTAAGGAGGCACTCCGTGATACGCGAGCGCCTCCCTAACGCAGCTCCAGGGTAGGGTGTTGAAGGCGTTGGCGATGTCCAGAGACACCGCCACCACCACACCACCCCGCGAAACTACTTCCTCCGCCAGGCGCCTAACGCGCATGATCGCTTCCACGGTGGAGCGCCCCCGGCGGAAACCGAACTGGTTGTCCGCCAGATCTGGCCCCACGTTCGTGAGATGCTCGACGAGCAAGTGGCACGCCGCCGCCTCTTTCTGCGAGCAGGTAATGCGCGCGAAAGAGACGGCGGAGAGGGAGCGGGAGAGAACCCTGCCCCTCGAGTTTCGCAGTCTGCGGCGAGGACGCCGCAGACTCATCTACGCCCGGGACTGCCGACTTCCATGATCGGGGCCTGAGGACGACAGTTGGCCGACTCGCCGTCCTTACAAAAGCAGGCCGTGGCGGAGGCGTGTCGTATGGGCCCTACACACGCCTGCCAACTCACCGAAGCGGGATAAAACCCGACCCCACCAGGCGAGGCCGCGGTGGCGGCCAAAGTCCGCCGGCAACCCTGGGGTTATCCTTTCGAGGGCTTACCCGGGGTGTCCGGCAACGGACACTTGGGGAGGATACCGTGTGGTTTTAGTCGAGACACGACATAACCACCCCCGCTGGCCGGCGGGGGGGTATCCGAAGGGATTTACCTACGCACGAAAAAATAAAATAAAAAAAAAGGTACTTCCTACTACGAGTACTTATCTTTTTTGTAATTGTCTTTTTCGCTTTGCTAAATGTGGATAGCTTTGTTTATTTATTGATATAAAATACTAACATATTTTCATTTTATAAACTAACTAGCATCGCCACGCTGTTTCACCCGCGTAAGTTCTGATCCCGAGGGAATATCGGGCTAAATAGTAGCCTATGTTACTCAGGGATAATGTAGCATTCTAATGGTTAAAGAATTTCTGAAATCGGTCCCGTAGTTTCGGAGCCTATTCAATGCAAACAATCAAATCTTTTATTTTTATAATCAATAATTTATAATCAATATTATAAAAATCACTACCACTTTTCGTTGTAATTTTATAACTATATAATTTTATGGTGGTAGAAATTTGATGACACAAATTTGTCGGCCGGGTAGGTACCACCGTGCACGATTGCGAAAAACCCTCCATAGTAATCCAATTTCGGTTTGATTGCGTTCAGGGGTCAGCAAGTGCATAGCCGGGCAGAGGGATTGTGGTTGTAGCACTAGTGGGACCGGTGGGTGTCACGCGGTGCTGCGACGACAATCCTCTTGTGATGAGGCCGTCAAGCTGAGTGCCACCATTGTTAACATGGTACGTGTATTTAATGGTGACCCTCTTTCCTGAGACTTTGCCTTCAGCTTACCATCAGGCGAGGTGAAGTCAAATTGACGTGTTCTAAATATAAAAAAAAAAAAAAAAAAAAAAAACAAGAACGGGCTCACCTATCCAAACCAAATGTTTAGGCTTTGTTCGGACTATTTAGTAGATGGTTTATGTGAAGTTTGCACAAAATCGGTCGAGCGGTTCTTCGTTTATCACATTTTTTGTAACAAATGAATTCAATTAATGGAGGATAATTTTGACGTAGCGAAGCACGTACGGGGCCGCTAGTATAAGTATAGATATAGATACAGTTTCCACAAACCATGCAAACGGTTTGACTGTGGGATCAGGAAAAGCTGGAGAAGCTAGTCATCCTAATGTCCTTAAAACTAAAACGTCCTAAAACTGGTGGTAGAAATGTGATGACACAAATTAGTCACAAAATTCGGCCATGTGGGTACCACCGTGCACGATTGCGAAAAACCCTCCATAGTAATTTAAGTTCGGTTTGATTGCGTTCAGGGGTCAGCAAGTGCATAGCCGGGCAGGGGGATTGTGGTCGCAGCACTAGTGGGACCGGTGAGTGTCACGCGGTGCTGCGATGACAATCCTCTTTTGATGAGGCCGTCAAGCTGAGTGCCACCATTGTTAACATGGTACGTGTATGTAATGGTGACCCTCTTTCTTGAGACTTTACCTTCAGCTTACCATCAGGCGAGGTGAAGTCAAATTGACGTGTCCTAAATCTAAAAAAAAAAAATATAAAAAAATAGGCCTACAACGAGATCATAATATAAGCCGGTGGTACATCTATGTTTGACGAACGAGGCTCCGGCATAGGCTTGCTTCTCGGTCAAACAGTTTTTCGAGGGTATTCGACGACTTTAGGTATTGATGGCATAGTAAAGTTACCACTTTACGCCACAGCGAGGCACTGGCGGTCCGCGTCCAGTGTTTCTCGTCAATATACAGAAAAACACAAACACTGTATCAACACAAATAATGACGCAATTGTTATTTACACAGATCTCATAGCTCCACCTTACATAAATGGAATAGAGCTTATAATAATTATAATATAGCTATCAGACAATCGCTCCCGTAAAAGCTTATATGACCCAAACTATAAAAAAGAACTGAGATGGCAATAGGCTCGCCCCCAATTGCATTGGGACCTTAACATAACTGGCGAATCGTGGGTGTGTAATACACCTCTGCCTACCCCTTCGGGGATAGAGGCGTGAAGTTATGTTATGTTGTGTTATAAAAAAGAGGAATAGAAGAGTGGACTCTAGGCGCCAAGCAGCAAGACCTTGATCTCCGCCCATATACCCATAGGGCCCCCTAAACCTAATCTGGCATCTGGGCCTAAGCAAGATTTAATACGGCAGTCGCTCCCGTAAAAGTCAGAAGAAACCTATTCAATTAAATTTTTAAGCATTTTGTATGCTTACTTTTTTCTAAAGATTTAGATCGGAAAAAGAGAACATCTAGGACGGGACTTGAACCCGCGACCAGTCCCTTACAGGGGGAATGCTCTGACCAACTGAGCCACCTAGACACGTCCCAGATATTCGAAATTCTCCGATACATTATTACGTCTTAAGGCGACGTTGGAGCCATCTACCGTAATTCTTGCGAACTACGGAAACAATGAACAACTTTACAGTCATTTTTAAACATTGTTTTTTGATGACTCCGCCTAATTAATTCAATTAAATTTTTAAGCATTTTGTATGCTTACTTTTTTCTAAAGATTTAGATCGGAAAAAGAGAACATCTAGGACGGGACTCGAACCCGCGACCAGTCCCTTACAGGGGGAATGCTCTGACCAACTGAGCCACCTAGACACGTCCCAGATATTCGAAATTCTCCGCTACATTATAACGTCTTAAGGCGACGTTCTGTAAATCTTTAGAAGAAACCTAGTTATGGAAAGGAGAAGTAGAAGAGCGTACCCTGGGTTTCAAACTGTAAGCTTTGGATGCGACCTGGATTGGAGCTCGGATTCATACGGCTAGGCCTAATTAATCAGCAATGAAAACATTATACCTATAGATCTCAAGAGGCAGGTAGTAGTAGTATTTGGTAGTGCTGAAGGTTCATGTCAGTATACATTATGCTGTAGACCCGAGACGGCGTGCGGTTTTAGTCGGTTCAAGCCCGACATAACCGCCGGTCCGAAGGGAATCCGAAGGGATTTCCGCAAGAAAAAAAAAATCGGCTGATGTCATGAGACATTTAATGCTATTATAATGCCGATACATGACTTAGTTTTAATATTTTGTGCAATGACTAACTACTTATTTATTTACACAACTTATACTTTACAGAAAACAGTGTACTTATACTAGCAATGTATTCGCAAAAGTTCGAGTCTCAGCTTTTTACCATTGGATTTGTACACACGTTCTCTACGATGTGGCATTTACGCTAAGTAACTACATTTAAAAATTGTACGGTTTCACTGTGCATCTGCCGCAAACTGACACACGTCCTGCCTCTAACACATTCCGCTCGGGACTGATTGTCTCGCCGAACGCGTCGTATAGGTAGAAAGCGTAGGTATTTTGAATTTTCATGGTATAATTCAGAGTTTTTGTAAATTTTGATAACTGTTTTTCATTCTCTTATCAATGACCTTCATTTTGGTATCATTTTTATTTTTCTAATTTGAACACAGCTCCAATAAAACTAGAATGTGTTTTTGGTTAAACCAACCTTTGAGAGCAAATTCTATCGAAGCAAGTAAAAGTCATCGTGTATCGAATAACCGAAATTACTAGTTTGAATAGCCTAGTATAATATATATGATTTTCCGAATACGAGGGACTTCTCATTTTCGAAAAATCTTAATCTAAAGACACCCTTCGACCGTCGCCTTAAGCTGTGCAAATGACCAAAGTCAACGATTTCGTTTTTCTGGTCGAATAATAAGTTTTGGGTAAAACGCAGGTTTAGATCGGCTTTCATCAGTGAAAATAGTTGCGTTCACGTTTTACTGGCATTCATTTGGTAAACGTAATGACGCTGTTTAGTTCGGTTTGATCACTGTTATTTTCATTGGTGAAATCTCGCTCTTAAGATTCTAAACTAGGTATTGTTATCGTTGGGGTGTGTGTTGGGTAACCTCCTCGAGTGTCGCTCCGATTCCGATCCCGCTGCAGTCCGGGGGGAACGGAATCGAAGCGGCCGGTACACCCTGGGCGGCGGTCAATGGCTTCCCCTTCACCCCTTCATAGGGTTGGCATTGATCGTCGGCCAATACCCAACGTGGCGGGAACACATCGCTCTCCGTACTCCTCTGCTTTCAGAGGAGACAGGATGAGCGATGCTGTTAGTGGTGAGATGGCCCAGGGTCAGCCGGGGTGCGAGGGATATGCTCTATGGGTAACCTTACACCCCGGCGTCTGAAGACCCGAGACGGCGTGCGGTTTTAGTCGGTGCAAGCCCGACATAACCGCCCCCGCTGACCGGCGGGGGGGTATCCGAAGGGATTTCCGCACGATAAAAAAAAAAAAAAAAGGTATTGTTATCGTTAAACAAATCAGACAGAGTTATACTCCAATATGTTTCCAACAATTTAAATCTGCTGATAAAAAAGTTTAATAATTCAAGAGTAGATTATATATATATTTTTAGATAAGTAACTCTGAATTCTAACAAACAAACATACCACTTGAGAGAGATAAGATAAATCTTTAATTTATACGAGTTTTCTGTCACTAGATTTGAAAATCTCGACATACAATGGGGCAATTGTTTTAATCTGTGAAATCTGTGAAAACTCTCTACACAATTCAGCGTATCTTATGTAAAAATATAAAATTTCATTAAATCATTACAATTATGTTTTGGCAGGTCTTTTTTTTTAGAGTGTGGAAACTTTCACCCCTTCGGTGCCGACGATGGGGTGGGCGTGTCGGAATCGGACCGAATAAAACCACACGGTTTCCTTCCCAAGTGTCCATTGCCGGGCACCTCGGGTCCGACTACATTATTTATAGTAAGTATATCATTATTTAATTGACTGTTAAATAATCGACACTAACCAAACCTCTTTTGTTTACATTATGTGCCAAGCTTTGGCAAATAGGGTATAGTACTGACCAGCAAACTGCAACGCCACCTCAAGATTGGCTTCCATGACTGGTGGCTGCACCGGCTCAGCGCTTGGCGGTATCGCGTGACGCATGTCCACTCCTCTGGAATAATACACCATAATTATTTCCTTTCATTTTAACACTTGATTCTTAGCTTCACTTTTAACTAAGGCTTCTGATTTGACAATTATTTTCCAATGTTGTGTACATTATGTGGCTCGGTAGATTGGACGCCTAGGCCGCTCATTAAACCTCGGCATCCAATCAAATGGCTGAATAACAAATCTTCGTACAGCGTCTAAAGTAACTGAGGAACACGGGGTCCACGAGCACGCTTCACTCGCTCCCTCAAAAACCTTGTTCGGTACCAATTCCGAAACTCTGGTTCTATAGCCGGCTGAAGCGTATGAAACATTATGCCCGCGTACGAGTATATTACTACGGGTGATATATGCAGGGATAACAGGTGGAAAATCGAAAGGACCACTAACGAAAAGGAATGTTGGCAGACAAACGAAACGATGAACTGATGATATTATAACATATGTGGGGTAAAATTGGATGACTCTGGGGAAGACAGGCAAGCGTGGAAGGAGAAGGAAAAGGCCTTCACCCGATCTGAGATCCACACTCCGAAGTGAAGTAACTAACCATACTAACATTTGTATACTAAGAAACATACAAATAATATCTAGGTAATACTTTACTAACAACATTTGAATTATAAAATCGTAATAGATATGTAATAAAAGACTTCGTTGTTTCATTACTAAACATGTGAAAGTGACGCTGTTTAAAGCTATTAGTTAACTCATTGAATGGCGGCTTATTTCTTGTGTGTTGACCAGTTGCTTTTGGTAACGCGAGTGGTTTCTAGTTTTTTTTAAGTGTAATAATTATTACTATTACCTACAAAGATTATTACCGATCGTGACATTCGTGACTTCGACGCGGATAATAACCATACTTTCTAAATCACGACTACTAATAATATGAATTACATGTTACTAGTATTTTTTAGGGTTCCGTAAGGTTTTTTTTTTCGTGCGGAAATCACAAAAAAATGCTGTATTTCTGTTTGTCAAGCGCAGCTCTACAGCAACGTTAAGTTCGCTCTCAATCCAGTATTATACCAAACCCTTAGTGCGCGAGTCCGACTCGCACTTGACTGGTTTTTAGGGTTCCGTTGCCAAATGGCAAAAAACGGAACCCTTATAGATTCGTCATGTCTGTCTGTCTGCCCGTCCAAAGTATAAGTACTATGCTGTTGAAACTTGGTAAGTACATGTATTCTGTGAACCGCATTAAGATTTTCACACAAAAATAGAAAAAAACATTAAATTTTGGGGTTTCCCCATACTTAGAACTGAAACTCAAAACTTTTTTTTCATCAAACCTAAACGTGTAGTACCTATGGATCTGTCTTCAAAAATGATATTGAGGTTTGTAATATAATTGTTTTCTAAACTGAAGAGTTTGGAAGAGAGACACTTCCAAAGTGGTAAAATGTGTAACCCCCCCTGTAACTTCTAAAATAAGAGAATGATAAAACTAAAAAAAATATATGATGTAAATTACCCTGTAAACTTCCACCGAAAATTGGTTTGAACGAGATCTAATAAGTAGTCTTTTTATAATACGTCATTAATCGTAAAACGCAATTTACCGTTCATTCTACAACTCAAATATAAATTTTTTTAAAAAGCATTATTATGTTACTTGCTGTTACGGAACCCTACATGGGCGAGTCCGACTCGCACTTGGCCGCTTTTTTTTATTACTGAATCTTTCTAACTGAAATACTTTTTTATGAAATGTCATCTATACACCGCGGATTTCTCACGGGTTTCAGACAGTACTCACTTCTGAAAAAGCCGTGATAAAAAGCCGTGATAAACAAAATCATAGAATGGAGGCATAGGAGAGCGGTCTCCGGGGCTCTAATTGGCATGCTTTTGATTCGTACTCGGATGATGATGATTCTAGCAGATAGGCATACGGCCTAGTGGGTACTGTCGCAAACAGCAAATTTATTACCGCGCCGGTAACCCTGGGGATATCCTTTCGAGGGCTTCCCCGGGGTGCCCGGCAATGGACACTTGGGGAGGACACCGTGTGGTTTTAGTCGGTCCGATTCCGACACGCCGGCGATCGTCGGCACCGATGGGGAGAAGCCCATGGGGGTTTCCACACGTGAAAAAAAAAGCCCACTTTTACTTAAATACTTGGAACACCAGAGGTTGCAGATGGGAAGCAGGCTGATAAACACGATAATAGAAGAAAAAAACTCTCTCTCTCTCTACTGTCACTTATCATTTGACCTTGAGAGGACGTTCCCTGTAGAGCTATCCTGATTGTACTAGGTTAAGAGTGTTCATTACGATAGGGTGCTGATTGTGGTTAAAAACAATATTTTTACTAGAACCGTTAAGGGTTATTGGTCTCTCGCCGTTCTCCCAATACCTGATCGACCAAGAGTTTCGGAAGATAGTATTTCATAACTATACTAACTTTTAGTTTACACAATCTGTCAATCAAATGATATATAAACAGTACATCACGATTGTGCGATCAGTTTATTTTGTTGACGCAATATTTCGATCAAAGTAAGATATCTACGCTAAACTCTTGGGCTGTTCTCGTAGTAATGAAGGTGCCTATTTTAAATCGTATCATTGATTTGCATATACATTCAAATCAGTTGGCCTACCGTGAAACGTATATTCGCAATTGCGCACCGAAATTTCGGGCAATCGGTACCATGAATCGCACTTATCCCGCAATCGGGCACGAAGACGGCACGTGAAAATTCATTCGGCCTTAACCTGCTACCCTGAAACGACCCGAAACCGACAAATTCGGAATTTTGTCAGCCCACCAAAAAATAAATTATGATTAAAACACGATACTATAAGACTTATTTCAAACCGCGAAAGGTTATCATCCAATACAAAGGAATGTATTTTTTAATATGTAAGTTTATAATAACGGCAACTTCCTTGATATGTTTAATTCAGTCCCGAACATACTTTATGATCCGGCCGAAAGAACGAAATCCTAATTAACTTCATGGTACATAAATTACACTTCTTGCGTTCGTGTTTCGTACGGGCCGGCCATTGCGGATGCACGTTTCATGGTAGGCCTACTTAGGTGAACATCCAGGACGGGATTTGAACTGCAGCACTTTTTGATGCTTATTGAATATTAACCTTATTCCATACTTCTTACAGAAAGGTCGATCGAAATCAGTTCAAATCGGTTCAAACAGTATTACTCAGATAATATTTTCATCATTATCGGTATTTAAACTATCATGGTCACTAACATAAGTATTAGAGTGAACGGGATATTTACCATGTGTCTTTAAGAGTGTCCGATATTTCGGCACTGTTGCAGGCGCCATGATCACGGAGGAACTGAAGAGGCGGTTAACGGTGAACGAGTTTAAGAGTAAATATAATTATAATTTTCATCATTATTGCTCCCGTTTTTTATAATGAACACAAACCTGTTCGCCCGTAGCTTTTTTCTTTCAGATATTTCACTGATTCGAAATGAAATACAATAAACACATCGTTTTTATAGGTTATGTCGCTAACCAATACAATTGAATTTTTAAAATTTAAAAATCGCGCCAAAATAATGTTCTAATTGTCTAAAACTTCATCCGATGCTAGAATTTTTATACAATTTAGAAGATTTAAATATTATGCGTCTGCATTGACATGTTCTATTATTAAACTAATCATTGTCGTAATGGATGCACTCTCAGACTCCTTGTATTATCGCTATTCGGCCAGCTTAAAGGTTAACAAGAAGTAATAATGTATCTTCCGACGGATATATATTAGGTACTTGAGTTATATTATCAACAATATATTGTTTTTGTTAGAGCAACTTGGCATTAACCCTTGTTAAACCCTACGTAATAGAAGTGCATTCCTAATCACGCAGCTTTACATTAGTACATAGATATTCCTTAAAAGATTATGGATTGAAAGCTTTACCTATGGAAGTGAAACTTGTTAAACTTGCATCTATTAATGATAAAAAACGACGGGTTGCAATCCGGAAGTGCCGACAAAAGTGAAAACTTGAATATTAACGTTGTGCATTTTTGATATTTTGGAATGGTTAGGGAATGATTTTGCACGAATTGCTTTAATTATCAGTATAAAAGTACTGTCATTTATGTATTAACATACAATATTCATTTATTGCGCTATCGTACACAAACATGACAATGTATATTACATTAAAAATTTAACACTTCAGAACTATTACAATTATTTTACATTAAAAAGTTTATCTCTCAGAAAAATCAACTTCCATCCATAATTTCAACAACTTTTTCACCATTATTATTACCAGAACCATCATCGCCAATATATGTATAAAGTCCTCACTCATTTTCTTTCGCTATTTCTTCGTCACTTTTTTCAATAGATGCACTTTGTTTATTTTCCATTTTATATTAATAGATTTATGGTACAAAATAAAATAAATATAAAAAAAAGTTAAATGATGACAAAAAGTAGACGAACGCGCCACCAAGGTTGTAAAGTACAGTGTGAAATTAGCGCTTCTATATTTGTCTGCAAACGTCTTACGAATTTTCGATCAGGTCACGTGTCCTGACGCGAGTTTAATTTTTTTTACCCATTACAAAAAAAAGCGGCCAAGTGCGAGTCAGACTCGCCCATTAAGGATTCCGTAAAAGTAAGTAAAATTATAATGTTTTTTTTTTAATTTTTATATTTGAGTTGATTGAATGAAAGGTATATTGCAGTTTACGATTTATGACGTATTAAAAAAAAACTTCATACGAGATCTCGTTCAAACCAATTATCGTTGGAAGTTTGTATGATAATTTACATCAAATATTTTTTTTAGTTTTACCATTCTCTTATTTTAGAAGTTACAGGTGGGAGTACACACATTTTACCACTTTGGAAGTGTCTCTCGCGCAAACTATTCAGTTTAGAAAAAAAAAATTAGAAACTTCAATATCATTTTTGAAGACCTATCCATAGATACCACACATCTATGGGTTTGATGAATAAAACTTTTTTGAGTTTCAGTTCACAGTATTAGGACCCCTAAAATTTATTGTTTTTTTTTCTATTTTTGTATGAAAATCTTAATGCGGTTCACAGAATACTTCTACTTACCAAGTTTCAACAGCATAGATCTTATAGTTTAGGAAAAAACTGCCTGTGACATACGGACGGACAGACAGATAGACATGACGAATCTATAAGGGTTCCGTTTTTTGCCATTTGGCAACGGAACCCTAAAAAGTGCACAACGCCACTAAAGAAGTTTTCATTTAAAAACTGAAAATATTTTCAGTTTCAGTATACCTGATTTTTAGGGTTCCGTACCTTTTTTTTTTTTTTTTATCGTGCGGAAATCCCTTCGGATACCCCCCCCGCCGGCCAGCGGGGGTGGTTATGTCGGGCTTGCACCGACTAAAACCGCACGCCGTCTCGGGTCTTCAGACGCCGGGGTGTAAGGTTACCCATAGAGCATATCCCTCGCACCCCGGCTGACCCTGGGTCATCTCACCACTAACAGCATCGCTCATCCTGTCTCCTCTGAAAGCAGAGGAGTACGGAGAGCGATGTGTTCCCGCCACGTTGTGTATTGGCCGACGATCAATGCCAACCCTATGAAGGGGTGAAGGGGAAGCCATTGACCGCCGCCCAGGGTGTACCGGCCGCTCCGATTCCGTTCCCCCCGGACTGCAGCGGGATCGGAATCGGAGCGACACTCGAGGAGGTTACCCAACACACACCCCAGGGTTCCGTACCTTTTTTTTTTTTTTTTTTTTTTGATATCGTGCGGAAATCCCTTCGGATACCCCCCCGCCGGCCAGCGGGGGCGGTTATGTCGGGCTTGCACCGACTAAAACCGCACGCCGTCTCGGGTCTTCAGACGCCGGGGTGTAAGATTACCCATAGAGCATATCCCTCGCACCCCGGCTGACCCTGGGCCATCTCACCACTAACAGCATCGCTCATCCTGTCTCCTCTGAAAGCAGAGGAGTACGGAGAGCGATGTGTTCCCGCCACATTGGGTATTGGCCGACGATCAATGCCAACCCTATGAAGGGGTGAAGGGGAAGCCATTGACCGCCGCCCAGGGTGTACCGGCCGCTCCGATTCCGTTCCCCCCGGACTGCAGCGGGATCGGAATCGGAGCGACACTCGAGGAGGTTACCCAACACACACCCCAGGGTTCCGTACCTCAAACGGAAAAAACGGAACCCTTATAGGATCACTTCGTTGTCCGTCCGTCCGTCCGTCTGTCAAGAGCGTTTTTCTCAGGAACGCGTGGAGGTATCAAACTGAAATTTGTATCTAATACTCAGGTCTACTGTCCTTTGGAGCCGTGAAAAAATCAAACTTTTAAGCTAAAGCAATCAAAAGATACAGCCGTTTATGCCGCAAATTTCCGCAAATTTTCGAAACTCGCACGAGAATCAAAACCTACAGGGTACTTCCCGTGAACTTAGAATCTTGAAATTTGGTCCGAAGTAACGTCTTATAGTACAGATAAAGGAAAAATTGCGAAAACCGTAAATTTTTAGTTACATCATGTAATAAAAAATATTTTTGAAAATTTTACGGAATCCTCGGTGTGCGAGTCCGACTCGCACTTGGCCGGATTTTGATAAAATAATATTGAAACTTGATTAATTTACCTGTCTGATTAATTCCTCAGTCTTGCACTATCAACTAATTTCTGTAATAGTGGAGCACTGTCACACTTACTTTATACTCATTGATAAAATTCAATCATAGCGAATAGTAACTCTCCATTGAACCACGCGACTTAGTTTTCTTAGATGTACAATTGTATTAAATAATCCTATATATAATGGTCACCATTATATACATCAGGCTCACAAAGACGTCTAGACATGGACCAAACAAGAATTCATCACTGTTTATTCTCTAATCTACTTTAGGAAATGATAAAACTTATAAAACAGTGACAAAAGATATAGCAGTCTTGTAAACACCTAATAAACAATTCTTAATGTACTCAGTGCGATAGTTATTGACAATTATTTACAACTTAAAATGTAATAAATTTGTATTATCAGGTCCTTGCACTCTGTATAATTATGTAGGTCCATGGTCTAACTATGCCTGTAAATTTTCAAAGGTCGTCAATCTTTAGGCCATCTCCTACCTCATGTCGTGCCTGTCTCATGCAAAAAAAAATCGATTGTCTGTAGAGTCGGTTTACTGACGATAGTTGAAGGTGACAACGTCATAAGAAAATACTGATGGAATGGTTGCATTTTTCAAAAGACAATTTTAATTTTATATGTGGAACGCTGCCGAACGCGGAGGCCGATTGTGCCTCTTTGTCGCTCGTTCCGCGCTCTCGCTTACACTTCAAGCCTTAAATGGAACGCCTAATTTTTTCGTGCGTGCAGCCCGCTATATCGAATTATAAGACGTTGTTGCTGGACGTGTGTTTGTCAATAATACTGTGCGAATTGTGTGAAAAAATTATGATTTGCACGAAATCGTACGCATTGCGGATACCCGGATAAGGCGGATGGCTTTAAATCGTATAAAAAGTTACTATCCATGTCTGTCTCTTTCTACGTTTAATTCATTTTAAACATACAAGGGATTAGAAAGTGGTTTTCATGCAATGTTAATATATGATATTTTTGAACCTTGTTAATAAATAATAATTAGCTAGTACTTGACAAATAAATAACTAAAGATCTAACCGACCCGAACTTTTTATTTCATTCCACCGTACAGCCAATATTAATAGTTTGGTCATGTTTCTATGAAAAGTTAAAAAAGTTTTTTTTAATGATATGATGGCAGGAAATAGCACTTAAATGGAATAAGGTTGATATTAAAAACTGCTCCAGCATTTTTCTGCCTAATCTGAATTGACCATAGGTATGCTAGGTCCCCAGGCGACTTAGGCGCCGGAGGTAGGCCACTCAGGCGCCGGAGGTCGCTTAACGACCTCCGTCCTCCATGAGCGCAGGCCTGGGGGTGGCAGGTGAGGCCGCCTGTCACCCCAGCAGAAGCAAGCCGGGACGGTGGGGCGACTAGCGCCCCTCCCCCTAACCGGGGCAAGACGGGGACACCGTGGTTCCCAAACCACTAGGCCATCTCGAAACCGGAGATGGCCTAGGGTCAGTCGGGGTGCGAGGGATATGCTCTATGGGCAACCTTACACCCTGACGTTTTAAGACCCGAGACGGCGTGCGGTTTTAGTCGGTTCAAGCCCGACATAACCGCCCCCGCTGGCCGGCGGGGGGTATCCGAAGGGATTTCCGCACGAAAAAAAAAGGTATTGTAATATAAGTAATATAAGGTATTGTAAATAATAAGTGGGTCGAGCTCGCAGAACATGTAACCATTTCGGTGATGTATTAAACAAGTTGAATTCCTGAGACGAGCTCAGCCGAATACAAGGGATTTTTTTTTTCTTTATCTTGCAATGGTTCCCCCCCGCACGAATCTATTACCGAAAACAGCAACTCGATAGCTCATATATAGCGATCCTTCATACCCAAAACCGTGACAGAAAATTGGCAACGACGACGTCGACGACAACTCGATAGCAATAGGGCTTTTCTAAAGAAAATCCCTAAAAAGAAAAGGGTCACGAAAGTTAAGAAAACACTTGATTTGTCTGCTCTGTACGAAGTGTAGGAACAGCATGAGCGGTTTAATGACAGTAGCGGAAACTCATGAGTTGTGTAAGGATACGAAGCAAATGGCAAGTTATTCTTTGCTTACCCTGAAGAATGGCGACAATATACTGTCTATATTATATCTTCAAAGATCTTCGCGTCAAATTCCTCCAAAACACAAGATTCTTTGAATGTGATTAATTATTATTCAAGCTATTTTTATAATCAGCAACTTCATTATACACGTAAACGAGTTAGTAAGCATTATATTGAGATTTTTTTATTGTAACTGATTGAAAGCCGAAGTGGCATGGACTTGTTTCAATAGGTTTTGATGAATCGAATTGGTAAGTAAATTTAAAACAACTACCGTCAATACGGTAAGTTCTATGTGGAAACTTGTTTGGAATAAATAAGTATGACGTCACACGTCATTATCCTTCATTATCCTACTAATATTATAAATTTGAAAGTTTGGAGGTTGATGTATGTTACTCTTTCACACAAAAACGGCTGAACGGATCTAGCTATTATAGAAATAAATTGTAGTCTGGATAACACATACACACGACTGCTACGACAGGGGGCGTGGGTTCGATTCCCGCTCAGTGCAAATATTTGTATGCATGAATATGTATATTTGCATTGGTCTGGGTGTTTCTATGTATAATATGTATGTATTTACAAAAAAAAAGTATATAAGTATGTTTATCCGCATTCTGGAACCCATAACACAAGCTATTTAAACTATGCTTACTTTGGGTCTAGAAAGCGCTGTGTAGAATGTCGTAGAATATTTATTATTATTATTATTTATGTCCTAATTGTGTTATTGTTTTATGATATGCCTAATTGGTTTTTAGGCTTTTTCTATTCTCGTTATGGTCTTGAGTGACTTAATTAGATGGATTTCTTTTCGTGTGTATACCTCACGGGCTTTACCCCACCGGTGCCAGCGATGAGGTGGATAGGTCGGGAGATAGATAGATAGATGCTCTTTATTGCACACCAAACAAAGGATACAAATGACAATGATACATAAAAAATATTTGTAAAATGCGCGTTCTTATCGCATTTTGTTATCTCTTCCAAACAACCAGATTGCTAGAATAGGGTATCGGTACCTAGGTGCAGCACTTAGTAAGTAGTTCTACACAATCGACACATGCGCCCCGTCCCTAGTTCCCTCGAGGAACCGTTCGCGTTGAACCGCTCACACCAATTTGAACCACATTGAATTACTTGTGCTTATAAGGGGGTTTTCAATAGGGACGCTCGAACTATGACAGCGAATAGCGGCCATCTTGGTAATGCGATAGCTGTCAAATTTGGCATGAATATATATTTAGTCGTGGCATTTCACCATAGAACGCTACACGCTTCAACAACGCGTAGAAATTGTTAAAATGTATTATCAAAACCAGTGCTCTATTCGTCTAACATTCCGTGCGTTGCGTCCAATTTATATGGCGTTCATGGCCGTACTGCAGAGTCCACAATCCGTCGTTTGATTTGGTCCGGCGGTATTATCAGCCCTTATTTCTTCGAAGATGCGAAAGGACACCGCTGTGCGGAAATCACTGTCAATGGTGACCGATATCGGACGATGATAACAATTTTTTTGTGGCCTAGGGTAGGTGGTATGGATCTTACAAACATGTGGTTCCAACAGGACGGCGCCATTTGCCATACAGCACGGGAAACATTAAATTTATTGAATAGTAATTTAACATCTACAGCGTAGTCGCGGTGGCCATTTGGCTGATATTATTTTCCACACATAATGTCATTTAAATATTCTTTCAAATGTAATCAAAATTGTGGTAATATCACTAAAACAGGTCGTTTTATTTCATTTCAAAGTTGGATAGCTCATAATCAAAAACCCGTTATAAACGTGTGTTTTCTGTCTAATAGTAGGTAATATGATGTAAGAACTAGGCGCCACTGATTGTACAAAGCTGACGGTCTTATTCAAACGTTGCCTAATTGATGTCTATATTACTAAAGTAACTGCTGTTCAGTTAAGTGTCATAATTCAGTAAAAAACCTAGCTACCTGGCCAACTTCAGAACCTAAACTATAAAGGAACTTTCAAATAGCTACACCTAGTGTTAGCCTATTTGCTATTCTAGACTAAGTATAATCTATTATTGTTTCAAAATTCATAGAAATTCGTTAAGACGTTCTGGCGTGGTTAAGTAGCAAACATTCTTCCGTTCATTCATTTTCATTCTGTCAACTCAGCGTCTTCATAGCGTTGTTCCCGCAGGCTCTCACCTCGGAGTCCACGGTCCGCTTACTCTTTCTCCTCTTTTTAATTTGGCTTGTGCGGTTTTTATGGGAGGGGGGGGGATCGCATTTATAATAGTACTAGCTGTCACTCGCGACTCCGCTCGGCGATCCAGTTTTCATTGTGATTTACCTATAGATTTTTACGGTAGGTTTAAATATATAATACATCCTAAACTTTTATAAAAACGGGAAATCAAATGGCACTCGGGGGTCACTAGTATAGATCTTTACTAATATAAAATTGTAAATTATCTGTCTGTACCTACATTTGAGATATTTAAAGAAAATATTTGGGTTATGTTAAATTAACGATTCGGTATTTTTTTTAATTGTTGTCTATTTATCTGTTTCGAAAGATCTTGATCAGACTTAAAATCTGCCGTATACTATGTTTGTTTACAATTGGATCAGTAGAACCGGAGATATGACCAAAATACGATAACCAACCTCCGTGCGGCCAGAGCCAACATTAGCTAGTATATAATGAATATTTTAAACTTGCCATTTTACTAATACAGTCACTTCTTCTGGCGTCAGTCTGCCGCACTTAGATCTCACTATCGACAACGTTTGATACTCGTAACTGGCGACAGTCGAATGCTGTGTTAGCGAGGAGTGACCGCTGCCCACTGCAATGTATTCAATAAGTTAAGGCAGCTTGACACGGTGCCTGATGCTGCAGATTTTAGTACTAGCTCCTACTGATGGGCTCGCGGCTAATTTGTAATGTAACTTAGTAGGTTATTTTACCCCGTGACACCCGCCGGTCCCATTAGTGCTGTGACCACAATCCCCCTGCCCGGCTATGCACTTGCTGACCCCTGAACGCAATCAAACCGAAATTGGATTACTATGGAGGGTTTTTCGCAATCGTGCACGGTGGTAACTTTTTTTTTTTTTTTCGTGCGGAAATCCCTTCGGATACCCCCCCGCCGGCCAGCGGGGGCGGTTATTTCGGGCTTGCACCGACTAAAACCGCACGCCGTCTCGGGTCTTAAGACGCCGGGGTGTAAGGTTACCCATAGAGCATATCCCTCGCACCCCGACTGACCCTGGGCCATCTCCGGTTTCGAGATGGCCCACTTACTTGCTCTCCACTGTGCCATCTGCTAATCAGAGGGACACGTGGAAAGCTTCCGAACAGCCCTCAACAGGGCCGTCCCCGCCTCGGTCGGAGTTGGCCGTAGGCGGCAGCGTCTCTCCCACCCTAGGACGCCGCCGTCTCCGTTGCCCAGGGTGCACCGCGTGGAGGATCCCAACCAAGCACCCTTGCACGGTGGTACCTACCCGGCCGAATTTTGTGACAAATTCGTGTCATCAAATTTCTACCACCAGTTAGCATATTACAAGGTTAAGGAATGCTAGCCAGGATGGGGTACCATTCCTAGCCCATTGAAGTCTTAACGTGTTCTCCGTGCCTCAACGAACACATCACAAACAAGACAACCATCTGTGGCATTCGTTACGGTTAGTTGTAGCCCTAAGAAGTTCGACAACCAAGTCTAACTAAAGAACTTCGATATCGCCCATAGAACTCTTAATAATAAGACCGTCAAGTCTTATTATTAAGAGAACAGAGGGCCTAGACAAACGGCTTTCGCTCCGGAGCGATTCTGCTGCTACGCTCGCCACCGCTATAACGTGAACGAATTTCGATTTGCAGACAAAGTCACCTCCATTCGTCATTCGTTAAAGCGATTCGTTGGTTCGGCAAACTCTACCTTTTGTCTATGATCTTTCGTTTCCAAGTGACGAATTCCCACTATCTTGTCAGTTGTCACTGTCAATATTTTATTCAAACGCGGGAATCACGTTAATTTTAAAGCCAGTTGATCCGTCAGGAAATAAGTGGTCTGCAGTATAATAAAATTAAAGTACTCTCTTAAAACTAAAATTAAAACCTTTATAATATAGTGAAAAACAAGTCAGTTGGTGAGTTTCAAAAAATAAAGTACTTTGTGAATATGAATAATTCAGCTCTGTAAATAAAGTTTTAACTAAACTTATTCTAAAGAAAGAACTAATCATTTTGTGTATTTTTAGGAATGGAATCCAGGGCAAGGGCTAGTGGAGAGCAATTCTCCACTCTTTTGGAATATATGGAAAGGTTCGTACAGATCTAATCAGTAAAATGACATTCTAAGTTTCAATGTTATTGAAGCGAAAGAAAGATAATGTAAAAATGATGTATTTTGCAATTAAATACTCAAAGGGCTCTTTTATCATTCATATTCCAGCCACGGTGATCTTTCCAAGCCGCAACCTGGGCTTCAAGGTCGCATAAGGGCCGATCAGTTGTGGCAAGAGTTGGCCAACACTCTAAATGCCATTGGTGGTGGTGTGCATAAAACTCCAGAGAAATGGAAAAAGGTATGAACCATACTGAAAGTAGAGTACATAGAACCAGTTTTGATATTATATGTACCTAAAGAGATGCATAACATCATTTGCTTTTTCTTTTAAGTGTCTAATATATACTTATTTATATAATGCATGTAACAATAACCAAAATGTGACATAAATTATTATATATCTATATATACAGTGTAAACTTGATGCAACATCACTCAATTTAAAAACAAACTCCCTAAAGCGTTGAAATCACTTGGCTTTGGTTGGTTTAGCGTGCATTCCATACAATGATATAATGATACATACAATGAATACATCCACTGTCAATAACATCCAATTAAGTAATAAAAAGTACTTTTTAAGTTGTAAAATTAGTATAAACTGCGTAGCTATGTACATTCTTTTTTGCTTCATTATCCAAGCCTGTAATAAACTGAACTGTCGGCATCATGCATATCAAACTTTATAAGAAATTCATTCTTGTGTTTATAAATTGGGATAGCTCGCATATGTAGACCATGACTAATAAGTAGAAGTCATGGATTAGCTATACATTAGAATATTCTTAGTTGCTCACAAACTTTCAAACTGTAATCATGGCTAATAAAAGAAAATCACTGTGTCTTGATGACTGAAAACTAATTCTGATTTTTCTTTTTTCGATTTAACAACAACTCTATAACGCCATAAAATGCACAGTCCCTTCAATGTCGTTAAATAGAGTTTACACTGTAGTTGCATGAATTTATCATTTTAAGGTGTGGGCCGATTGGAAATCAAAAACAAAAAAAAAGGGATTGACAATACGGCAGCATGCAAGTGGCACTGGTGGTGGTCCCCATAGCCGGTTAACCCTAACAAGGTTTGAGGAAAGGTTGCTGGCACTCATTGGTGCATTGGCAGTAGAAGGTCACCCTCAGATAGAGGAACGAGGATTTGATGTTAGTAGATGTAATTTTTTGATTGACTTGCGGCTCAAAGCGATTTGAAATTTATATATAAATAGTTTTCCAAGAGTAAAGATTATGATGATAAAAGAAGTTACCTTTAAATATAAATTTAAATATTCTACGACATTCTACACAGCGCTATCTAGACCCAAAGTAAGCATAGCTTAACTTGCTTGTGTTATGGGTTCTAGAATGCGGATATACATACTTAGATACTTTTTTTTTGTAAATACATACATATTATACATAGAAACACCCAGATCAATGCAAATATTCATATTCATGCACACAAATATTAGCACTGAGCGGGAATCGAACCCGCGACCTTTGACTTAGCAGTCTAATGCACTACCGCTAGGCCACAGAGGTCGTTTTGGCTGATTTTTCGGTTGAAGTAAAAGTAATTTATTCAAATATTAAACTACATTATATTATAGTAGGTAACGATTTTGGATATTTTACTTTTACAAATAGGTTTTCATAATTGCAATCAATTACAAAAACTAACCACAAAATAAATATTAAGTGCTAATGCATTTATTTACATAATGATTATATGTATTCTTAAAGTGTTTGTTTCTATCAATCTTCATAAATTAAGTATGAAAACAAGTCGCATTGATAATAATTACATGCCTATATGTAGTTTATCTTTATATTCTTTCAGGGACCATCAACTGCATCGGGGGCAATATACGAGTACCAAGACAATCTTGAAATTGAATATGGTATGTGGACATACTTGCATGTTTATTTATTTAGTCACCCCCTCTTTCCTATTGGGGGTAAAGAGAGACTATGTATCTATACTATCATAAAATTGTAATTTAGTTGTGTCTATACATTGGAGATATTTAGGGTTATGTTAAATGAACGATTCTGAACACATAAATATTTTTTTTTTGGAATCCTTGTCTGTTTGTTCGTGACGGACTACTACTGAAAATCAACACTGCTTTTTGTTCTGCAGACATAGTAACTCTACCACCACCACTTGCACCACTACCGCCACCTCTGCCACCACCACCAATGCCTTCGACCAGCCAGCAACCGCTCCCGCCCCCGACACCGACGTGGAGCTCACCACCAAGACCAGCTGCTCCGACCACCCCTACCATTGCTCCTGCTTCTGGCCACCACCTTGGCGCAACTATATCGCCAAACTCTGCCGCTTCTCCTCATCGAAGGCGTCAGGCTACGCGCCGCAGACGTACACTCACGCCATTCGACCGGGCCGCAAGTGAGTTTGTGGCAGTCGAGCAGCAGCGCCTTCGATTGGAGGAGAGGCGGGAGAGGAACGAAGCTCGTCGGATAGAGGTGGACGAGAATCGCAACATCGTTTTAAGCCGCTTTGCAGCTATTGCTGAAGCTCTCCTTCAGCAATATCTGCAAAGTAACGAGCGGTAGCGAATAGTTTTTAATTTTTTTTGTTTATACATTTTTAACAGTCTTCTATTTTTAGAAGGAAGTTCACAGTTTGTTTGTTAACTAATGTTTGGCAAGTGGTCGATTTGCTAAACATTAGTTCTTGACGTTTTATCAGTTCCGTTATAATGGTCTTTACAGAATAAATGATTTATTACTTTGACGACGATTGTCACTGCTGAAGCGTTATTTTCTTAATTTATGTAATTGTGTGAATATGTACTTTTGTGTATGTCTTATTGTATTTGTGTAATTAACACAATCAATTGGGTTCTCAATTTGACCTGTATGTTTGTTGGCGATTATCTAGCGTTTGGTTGAACCGATTTTGATGCGATTTTACGAGAAGTATGCTAACAAATATAGGAGAAGGTTTTGGCATATTTAACCGACTTCAAAAAGTATTATAAGTCTGATTTATAGTCTAATAAAAACTGTAAGTCTGATTTACAGTCTAATAAAAACTGTAAGTCTGATTTAGTGTAAAAATGATAAATCTGATTTAGTCTAGTAAAAACTGTAAGTCTGATTTAGTCAATTATAAGTCTGATTTAGTGTGTTTATAAAATAAATGAAAAAAATGTTGTGTACTTTAAATTATATTTTAATTACAGCCTGCTAACCAAATGATTGAGCATCGCTCTTCCCTGTATAATTCGTTTTGACTCGCAGCATTGGAGGGTACAGGTTGTGAGTAATAATCATTATCATCATTACTAACAGCCTGGATAACACTTGGTATTGGCAACCCAGCCTTAACAGCTATGTTGTGCAATACACAACACGCAAGTGTTATCTTGCTAGCAAAGTAAGGATGATAATGAAGAACTCGGTCCCTCAGTAAACACCTCCATCGCGACTTCAGCAAGCCGAAGCAACGCTCTATTTTAGTTCGAGCCTGCACATGGCGCGACGTATAAATCTCTGCTCGAGAACCAGGTGCAGCATCTAGAATAGGTGTCATCAACCAAGGTCGCTGCGGGTACCCGGAATCACCTAAAACAATCACAAGTCTTAATATGGCCGTCCTTGTACTAATAAAGAAATCTCTTGTCTTGTCACAATCAGCATAAAAACAGGTATTATGTCTGTTGTCCTTACCCAGTAACCAAACACGTTCTCCACTTTGATGAAGACTTCGCATGTATGGCTCTACTCTACTTGCTGACCATATGTAGGAGTCATGTGTGGCTCCACCAAACTTAGAATTAACGTTTATTATTTCTAAATTTTGGTTGCATACCTGTAAACGAAATAAATTAATATATTCCTTCATTTATCCTTCTATCTACCTACAATGGGCAAATACTACTATTTCTTACTTACCATTTGAACATTTAAGGAATGAAATCCTTTTCTGTTGAAATATAGATTTTCATCAGAGGCTGGCTTAACGATGGCAATGTGTGTACAATCTATGCATCCTATTACTCCCGGCAAATTGTGTCTCCTTTGAAACCTGTAAAAACCATACAGGTAATAGGTAAATAAAATGCAAGTGTCCTACATGAACACAAAACTGTTTACTAAATAATAATAATACGACATTCTACACAACGCTATCTAAACCCAAAGTAAGCATAGCTTATTTAGCTTGTTTTATGGGTTCTAGAATGCGGATATACATACATACTTAGTTTTTTTTTTTGTAAATACATACATATTATACAAAGAAACACCCAGACCAATGCAAATGTTCATATTCATGCACACAAATATATGCACTGAGCGGGAATCGAACCCTCGACCCTTGATTCAACAGTCGCATGCACTACCGCTACGCCACAGAGGTCGTCGTACTTGCTCAATAATATAATCATTGACAACATGAAAATAATTCCACTTACTCTTCTTTGTTAAGTGCCCGTTCTTGTGGCGTTTGGGGGAAGACAATATATTTCCCCATGATGGTGTCATGGTTGAGGGCATCAACCACTTGTTGAATACAACGACTCGTGGTCCGTTGGGTAAGGTGTTGTGTAACACCCACGATCCTCTGGTATGAACCAGTTGCGAAAAAACTAAGGGCACAAAGCACCTGAAATATAATAAGAATGAGTGCTTTATGTACTTAAAGTGAAACTAAAATACAAAAGAACTTAATCGGTGATATTGTTCGATTCTTCAATGTCTTACCTTGATTTCCAAGGGTATCTCTCGAGACCCTCTCAATGCACTTAAAGCTCGTAAATCCTCACAAAGATTTTTAAAAGTTGATTTACTTAACCTAAAATGTTCTATAAATAAAATTTCGGGCATGTCGTCGATGCTTTCCAATTTTTGCCTCGAATTATAACGTCTTTGGCGTCTTAGCCAAACATTTTCGTGGTGCGCTGCCCACAGTAACCGTAGCGTATGCATTTTATTTTTACAATTGCAAAATTCACTTTAACTCAAATATAAAACCGCCTTTTTGGTCGCTTTCTACAGGGTCTTGGCTTTCGCTGCGGTTGCCATCAAGAGATTCGAAAACTAGCGAAGACGCTGGTCAAAAATGCCACTTGGCTACGCATTCCATACAAATAATCGTTCGACTATGTCGATTCGTTTCATGGAATCGTGTTTAGAACATTGTCTAGCAATTTTCTGTTCGTTGTCCATGGATCACGTGACATGCCGACAAATAATGTCAGTCCCATACATTTTGGACTTTTCCACTGGCGTTATAGCCAATGGAATGTGACTTTGTCTAGGCCCCCAGTTCTATGATATCGCCAGTGGGTTGCGAGGGCAGTCGCTTCAGGGAAAATATGATAGTTCGGCCGTTTCGTAGTAAGATTAATAGTCGACCCTAACTGATTTGGGAAAAGACTCAGATCAACACACACTTTCCATGGTGCATCGGCACGGGCTGATCCGCTTCCGTCCGCAGATTCTCGCACCGTGAAAAACCGCCTTCAAGTGCTCAGGCTGTCATTTCGACAGCTGCTCGTCACAAATTTCGAGATGAATCGTATCAAGCTGGAAATTTTTCAGAGTGAAGATGAACTGGATTGGTACGGTATCAGTTTATCTTATCAAGACATTGAAGTATCTGTTCATCAACACACTACACAATACACATGTAATGCCCTATGTCCAGTATCTTTTTTGACTATGACTGAAATGAATGAATTCTATGTAGGTAGTACTGGATAAGCTATTTACGACATAAATTGTGTCACGGTTCCGGGGGTGAAGTGGGAATAGTGGAGGGGTATGGGACGCGGAGAGTGGATGAATGAGTTATTACATTTTGGCATCAATCCGTAAGTATTAGCGCGCTTTTTTGCAATTTCATCTGTATGACAGTTAAACTAGGGGCGCAATGCATTCTGCTGTTGCAATGTTGAGTTGAGAGTGCACTACATGATTACCTACAATTCACGCGCAATCAATTTTTTTCAATTGAATACCATTTAATTGTTTTTTCGGTGATTATTCCTCCGTTGCTAGACCGATTTTCAATTTTCTACATTTTGGCGCCAAAATCGGGGTCTCAAAATTGATCATTTTGGAGAACAGATTTTAAAATTTTTGAAGGGTGATTATTCCTCCATGGTATATTCGATTTTCAATTTTATTTTTTCTAAACCTTCCGGGTATCAAGTTGTATTTACATGCCAAATCTGTTCAAAATTAGTCGATTAGTTTAGTTTAGGAGTAATTATTCAAAAGTGACTAATTGTCAACATATGATACACATTTTATGAATGCGTCAACCTAACAAGCCTATGTTAATATCCATGAATAAACAGTGAGCAACCAGTGAAATTATTTCTTTAAGCATTTGAATCATACATTCAAACATGACATCAGACATCTTAAGTTTACGATAAACAATGTCAGTTTAAAGGTTAGTGACAAAATTAATGTAATAACAACAAGTTATTTAGACAATTTATAACATTTTTGTAACTTTTTAAATATATTTTATTGAAATTACAGAATTATTTTTTCTTAAACTTTCGCGTTCCATGATATTCAATAATGTTAATGGGAATTAATGCGATCATGTATAGGTATTTACATACCTTTGGATTGCCTGACGTTTCGACCAGGTTACACAGGCCGTGGTCCCAGGCTGACTGGCTCAGTGGTGCACGCCCTCCGTCTTCGAGTCCGTGAGGTAGAAAGTTTTTCTACCACCCGCACATTCTCGATATTTTTCATATTTTCGTTTTGCCATGTACCGTCACATACTATACTTACTAAAATATGATACTGTTTGCTGATGATAGCACTGCTATTTTTGCTGATGGCAGAAATTCGAATTATGTCAAGGAAATTAATGGGTCACTGGTAAATATAATCAATTGGATGACGCAAAATGAATATCAACTTTTTGGGAATTCAACATTTCGAGAATTCAACATTATGAGAGTTCAACATTATGTTCCGGAAGGAAAATAATCTTAAAATAAACTTGGAAAAAACCAATTATATAGTATTTAAAAATAAAAACTCAAATTACAACACTGTTTCATTAGAATACAAAGGTGAGTTAATTAAAAAAGTTAAGACTACAAAATTCTTGATTTAAGTTGGAAAACCCAGGTCAATCATATCCGCAATAGACTCAATTCTTTCTCGTATGCACTTATACATGCTCAGGAAGGTAGCGAACGAAGACACATTATTAACAGCCTATCATGCTTATGTGGGTTCCGTTCTTAAATATGGTATTCTATTTTGGGGCAACTCTGTTAACAAAGAAGATGCCTTTAAAACCCAAAAGAAATGCATCAGAAGTACCTTTTTTTTTTTTTCTTTTTTTTTTTCGTGCGGAAATCCCCTCGGATACCCCCCTCGGAAGTACCTATATGCGGACTTAAAAAGACAGAATCATGTAAACCATCGTTCCGTAAACTAAAGTTACTCACCTTGCCTGCACTATATGAAGCTGCCATACTAGTAAGGAAAAATATCAACAACTATACGACACTTAAAAGTGCAAGGCATAAAAACACTCTTTAAGATATATAATAAGCTACCGGATTCTGTTAAAACCGCAGAATCCATAAATATTTTTAATAATAGACTGCGAGAATTGTTAATCGATGGAGTGTACTACTCAATTACGGAATTTATTGAAAATATGTATTGTTGATCACACTAAAAATATTATTCTCATACATAATTTATCTATTATTGTAACACTTGACATCTAACCAATAAATATCTAAATTGACATTGAATTTTACTTTCCTTTGCGAAAATTTTGCGACATTTTTATTGACATTAAACATTTCTTTTTTTATATAATGACATGATTTTATTGAATTTTCTGAATTTAGATGGTACGGTGGTACGGTGATTAAATACTGTAAAATAAGTAATAGTCTTTATTTTATATATCCATTGTATCGTAAATGTAGGCTTAATGCTAATTAGTCTTGCATGATAATTATAATGAATTTTGTATAAGTAACCATAATTAACACACTAACCATAACACTTTTGCACACCAACATGGTAAAACATGGATTGGACAACCACAGTTCTAACACCCTACTATGTACCCATGTTTAGCAAAATAAATGATTGATTGATACTTACAGTGTCCCTATTCTCTAAGCAAACTGACCGGTATCTATCCGACTGCGCAGAAAAGCGAGGTAGCAAGTTTTTTATCACTGGATTTCATGTTGCAGATAATTTTAACCCATCTTCCCGATTGAAATCCTTATGTTTCTTAATTTCAATGGCTTCACGTACAATTCTTGAACAGAAGTGACGTTCCGCGGAGAGGACTTGCGTATGATGGAATTCAATCCAGTGATTGGTGTCTGCTTCTAGAAGATGTTCTGCAATCGCTGATTTCTTCCTTACAGCTGCAATGTGTTCCTCGACCCTCTGAGCAAGTAGTAGTCTAATCCACTTTGTTTGATATATGAACTGCCGCAGCTGCAATTTATTTTGTAGACCCCTTTTTTTTTTATCGTGCGGAAATCCCTTCGGATACTGTAACGTTCCCCCCAATACGTTCCTTTATGTGAACTTGAATCGCCCACTGATGAGACGTTGGACCTGAGTGCAGCAACTGCCTACAGTGCTGAAGGCACTGAAGTATCCGTTACTATTATATCCTCCAAGTTTAGGAAGATACCATTGACATTTGGCTTTATTGTGATCGTCTAAGTATGGGACCCTTTATACGTTGTGTTTAAGCATTGTAGCAACTCATAGTCCTTTATTTGGTACATTGAGACAAGGCAGAGTACATGGTATTGAGAACACTGATTACAATCTAATTCCTATAACGATTTTCTGTCTAGCAATAAAGTTAAATAATGTTCCTATACAACTACATTGAATCCCTGAACCTAATATGAATTAAGATTTTGAATTTAGGAGCTACCTAGCCTCAGTGATACTTAGTGATATCAAATTCTGAATATTAAGTTCATTCCTAAGTGATCCTAGGTATAGACAGTTCAATTCAAAAGGTAATAGTTTTCAGTAAATATAGAGAATTGAAATTAAAATTAGAGTTAAGATTACCTATGTGCTTGACCTACATTGATAATTGTACAGAATGCCTGAGACTTTCCTGCATGAAGCTAGATCATGGCTAAAGGTAATAAATAGTTATTGACTGTTCTAAGTTACAGAAATAAGTATTAACAAGGGTAAAATATATAATCAATTTAGAAATATCCTAAAAATAACTGAATAATTAAAGGAATGGATATGAATATCTTATATGCAAGTTAGAATATAATTGGTAACACTTGTTGGCAGTCATAAAATAGTGAAACAATGCTTAACTACTTGTAAAACTAAGTTTCACCTTAAGATGTCTGCGAGTAATTGTTCTAGATAATTAATAGTAGGAACATTATATGCACTTAATACCGTCTAATCCTTTACTGATTAACATGATAAGTTTCTAAGGCTTTCTTACATGCAAGCAAGTTTAATTCCACAGTATGATATAAGTATAAGCATGTAGTTTAGATGGAAGTGAAGGTATAACACACTCAATATAGAGTGGCCTCACTATACTGGACCTTTCAAAGGAAATGTACCTACATAGTCTTCTTATATACAATTTGAGTTATTTAGACAAAGATATAGTAAATAATGGTGGTCAAGTGAATAAAATGTGTGATTAAATACATATGTGGTTAACAATCAGGTACCGTGAGATAACCTACATAATAGATTATCTCAGAGTAGCCGGACAAATGAAATGAAGCTTCTCTTGATATATGGAGACTGCTAGGATGGGGTATTTTGATAGGTAATTAGGAACCCTATGACCGGTTCCATTTCTGGAACCGGGGAGGCCGCATCCACCAACCCCAGGCCCCCAACGAGCAACCAATCCTCTCCAAGCTGAAGGCATACTAGTTCTAAGTTATGCACAACCTTGGTGCTTTACAAATTAAATAGTACCGAATTGGGAATGAGTGCCCAATTTCGACAAGTAGGTTAGATGGAAATATATCCAGTCTAACGAATGCATAGCTCAAATCATTGCTGTTATGGGTACCAGCTGTAAACAGACATGGTAATATATATGATTAGGCCCTCCCGGATCATAGGACCAAGACGCCAACCGTCACCACTCAGGGTCGAACCTAATCGTCACAGTGGACGAGTCAAACAGTGACCAGTGGGTGTTCGAGGCTGTGTGATCATGTGGCAACTGTCCACGTTTCAGGGTCAAGCGATACCGCGACCAAACGCTTTCAAGACACACGCATATCACCGAGAGGACATAATAATACATAGGTAAGTATGATGGCATGTATTGTGAAGGCTTAGCCCAATACAATGCTTACAATGAAATGAGCACACATCCGTCAAACAGGATACATAGATCAAATTGAACATCGATCCTGTAGACAATTTGTTTTTAATATCCGAATTAAATCAGGCACTCACAAGGAATGGATAGGGACAAGGAATTGTCAAGAGTTAAATGAAGCTACTTTATAAGATAACAATCATTCACCCAAGTAATTTCCGTACCTTTTGAGCTTCTCATCTTTACAATGAAAGTGAGGTCTAATTGATAGGAACGATAATCCAGCAGATGGCTACATTTCAGTATAACCATCGTAATTAAGGTAGCTCAATTTATCAAACCTTAATCTCATCCTAAGCAAACTGAAGAGCTTGGGAGGCTCCTTGAGCGTGCCTAGAACCACTTATTCCGTATACACAAGGGTATTGTATAGTATGCAGGCTGAGTATAACGAAGAGCGTAGGTATAACGTAATGTTTTATAAGTTAAATCATAAGGCCCATTAATCACACTTTGCACATTAAATGCCGTCACAGATGTAGGTTAAGGGTCTACAATAGACATCCCAAGCTTATAGAAACTAGCCATCTAGGTTTAAATAAAGTAGGTAGCATCAAAAGAAAGCGTTAGTAGCAAATTGCTTAGGTAGGTACATATAGGTTAACGGCGATAAAACTGTTTTGTAATCTATTCATGTGACCTAAACTTTAAGGATTATGAAAGAACACACAGAACATACTTTCCGCATGTAAATCGGAATGCCGCCTGCTTCAAATGTTATCGTTCCCTAGCTGTAATTCAGAGGAATATGGAGTTGGTTGGCACCGTTAGGTATCCCTCCATAACCAGGCACATTGCTTGGGTTTCCTACGGGAAAACTAGCTAAACCTCCGCCGCAGCGCTACCCTCAACTTCTAACTTAAGAGACGATAAACGACAGCAATGACTTTACGAATGGGTCGCCAGACTCTTCGACCCAAGACAGTAATAGTACGCTTATATTTAGCGTTCTAAAACGCCTAATGAAAGGAGTCTTGATTTTCGTAAAGGCCCTACACTTCCTACGCTAAACAACTTTACGAATGGGTCGCCAGACTCAACGATCCAAAGCAGTAATAGTACGCTTGTATTTAGCGTGCTACTACGCTTAATGAAAGGTGTCTTGATTTTCGTAAAGTTGTTACATCTTATACCCTACATGTATGAATATATCTCACAAAAAAATTCACGTTTCGTTTTATTTTCTACCCACAAAAGTAAATTATCATGGAAACAATCATGAAATCCAAATACAGACAACATATTAAGAATAAGAAGAACAAAACTAAGATAACTCACCACCAGACTTACACGCAGCTACCAGGCTCGAAGGCTGCTCAGGCAGGGCCACCGCTTGTTCCTCGTTCCCGATGAATTCTTGAAGACTGTCACAAGCCTGCACGGGCAGAGCTTCTGCTAGGTTCTAATTCGCGATGAATTCTCGATAAAAACTCCCTGATATTCTCCGGTACGCCCCTTTTATTTCCTCCTACTACCCCCTCCTTTCCAAATTTTCGTTCGCCCCACCGATAATCACGCCACTACACGTCATCTCTTCCGAGTTGCCATAAAACAATCCGTTTCAAAACTACTACCAACTATCGACTATTTGAAATTAATAACGGAACTATCAGCCTAAACGAATAAATCCACTTCAACCATAATTTATTCGATTCTATGTTAAAAGTAGCCTCACATTAAATCAATTGTTTTGCAAATAGTTTATTTATATTCATTACTAATATGTACTAATTTTATTTCATTATTTATTTTCTTTCGACTATGTTTGCTTTTCGCTTTTATATCGTATTAAATCAATTATTAATCAATTACGCCTAGAAAAATGTGCGAGTTCAATCCTTGTTCTCTTCTACAGTCTTTTACAGTTTACATATTGAACCCAGAGAACATGTCCTTTACTTTTATTCTACTTTTAGACCGACAATGTACGAGTAGTGAGAAGGGTATTTTAATGTTAATCTGCAACATCTGAAGCCGTTCTGAACAGCAAGCCCCCATCCTCTGACCGCCAATGCAATCTCGATGGGTGGGACCGTCACAATACCCCCCCGCGTGCCAGCGGGGGCGGTTATGTCGGGCTTGAACCGACTAAAACCGCACGCCGTCTCGGGTCTACAGACGCCGGGGTGTAAGGTTGCCCATAGAGCATATCCCTCGCACCCCGACTGACCCTGGGCCATCTCCGGTTTCGAGATGGCCCCCTCGGGTTATTTTGTAGACCCCTGGAGTTTGTAGCGGCAAGAAATCCTTCGATGTGCCTACGATGTTGTACTTTTATAACACAAAGCTGCTTTTATCCATTACTACCTTGAGATAATTAAAAGTTAAAATTTGAAGTTAAAATATAGGCTAGCCGTCTGCTCACCTCTGGATGCCTCTGCCTCAAAGTTCCGTCGTCCGTTCACTTCGTATCCGTTATTTTTAAGTACCTTCTGAACATGATCTGGCTCTCGCTCCAGATGTTCAGGGTCACTGAGATCATAAGCTCTATTCATGAGTGAGATCCTAATGGATTGCAAGTATCGGGGATGGTTATGAGACGTGGCGTGTAGGTATCTGTCCATATGAGTAGGTTTCCGGTACATACAGTGTGACAAGGACCCATCTGATCTCACGGATACTTTAACGTCTAAGAAAGACAACGACCTATGCTTCTGTATCTCATACGGGAACCTCATCGTGGGGTGAATAGAGCTGAGATGTTTTATGTATTGATTACCTTCCTGTTCACTGACAATATTGAAGATATCATTCACATATCGCAAAGTCGGTATGGTCGGATGATCTTCGGGCCAAGTCTCAGCACCATCTCTTCAAAACGTTCCATCCAGATATTGGCAAGTACAGGGGCAACGTGACCTCCCATTGCGCCACCATCTATCTGTAGGTAATGTTGATCTTGAAAAAGGAAGTAGTTGCCATCTAAACAGTGTTCAAATAAATAAATATAAATAAACGGCAGTTCATTGTCACTCAGTAGGTCTTTCACGACGTCTAAGTACTCTTTTAGGGGAACGTTCGTGGAAAGGGGCTCCACGTCAAAACACACCGGGACGTCATGCTTGGTCCTTATAGGGTTCCGTTGCCAAATGGCAAAAAACGGAACCCTTGTAGATTCGTCATGTCTGTCTGTCTGTTCGTCCGTATGTCACAGCCACTTTTTTCCGAAACTAAAAGAACTATGCTGTTGAGACTTGGTAATTAGATGTATTCTGTGAACCGCATTAAGATTTTCACACAAAAATAGAAAATTCAAATTCATTTATTGATGGGAACTAGGCCCAATTGGTTAGTAACAATTTGACTTAAACCTACTGTTAGTAACAATATTATGTCAAGTGAATTACTAAATTATAAACTGATCATTATACTATTACATTTATGACGAATAAAATTAAAATTATATTTATGTCATACAAAATTAAAATTATTTTTATGTCATACAAAATTAAAATTATATTTATGTCATACAAAATTAAAATAATATTATACTAGTTCTTTTGATGAATTGAATTCAATATTGATAAATAAAGAGTAGCATATATAAAATGAAATTAGGGTAATGAGAATAATAATAAATGTAACAATAAACAAAAATCAGGTCACAAGTCAGCAATAAGAACATGTATTAATTAACTAGAGTGACCATGTAGGGTTTCACTCTACTGATGACATGCCTCAGTACAGGTGATTCGTGCCGCGCTGCTATTACTTTTAGAATGCTATTAGAGCTGCCGCGAATACGGCTCAACAACGATGCAGATCGTTTGCGCCACACGGCATGGAAACCATCTACTCCTGCCTCAGCGAACATCGCTGATGCGCTGCAATAGGGCGGCAGCCCCAACAGCACCCTAACAGCATTATTATATTGAACACGCAAGGCATTCAGCGGCTTCAGTGTGAAGCTCACCCACACTCTGCCCGTGTAGAGGTTTTGGCAGTATGCCTTAAATAAGGTGATTTTAACCTCTTTGCTACAACGAGCAAACCTGCGAGCCAGCATATTACACCTCACCGCCAACGCCCTGCGCTTACGAGCTATGTCTACATGATCCCTGAGATCATCGGTGAGATAGTGGCCAAGATATTTAAACACATCTACCCTCCTTAACTGAACACCTCCTAATGTTAATGGTGGAACATGGTCAACTCTCTTTCCGGCCACCCCGAAGACCATGTATTCGCTCTTGCTGACATTGTACGACAACCCATGGTTTTGTGCCTTTTTTTTTTTTTTTTTTTTTTATCGTGCGGAAATCCCTTCGGATACCCCCCCGCGTGCCAGCGGGGGCGGTTATGTCGGGCTTGAACCGACTAAAACCGCACGCCGTCTCGGGTCTACAGACGCCGGGGTGTAAGGTTGCCCATAGAGCATATCCCTCGCACCCCGACTGACCCTGGGCCATCTCCGGTTTCGAGATGGCCCCCTCGGGTTTGGGAACCACGGTGTCCCCGTCTTGCCCCGGTTTGGGGGAGGGGCGCTAGTCGCCCCACCGTCCCGGCCTGCTTCTGCTGGGGTGACAGGTGGCCTCACCCGCCACCCCCAGGCCTGCGCTCATGGAGGACGGAGGTCGTTAAGCGACCTCCGGCGCCTGAGTGGCCTGCGACGCGCGGCGAGCAAGTTGCGGGCTCGGCGGACCGGGAGAGTTCTAAGTCTCTCCCGGGCGCGCTCCGCCACCTCCTTCGCGAGCATCACATGCTCGCAGAAGGAGGCGGCGGCGGCCCACGCGCTCGCGCTCCGCACCATTGCCGCAATCATGCTGCCGAGCGAGAGGACTCCCACCCCGATGGCTGCCACGAGTTCACGCCTCGGCGCCTCCCACGCCGGGCAGTCCGCCAGCGTGTGCAGCCCTGAGTCCTCGCTCGCGTCGCAGTGATGACACTCAGGCGTTGGCTCCTTCCTGATCCGATGCAGGTGGTCCCCGAAGCACCCCTTCCCTGAGATCACCTGCGTCAGTCGGTAGGAGAGGCTTCCGTGTCGCCTCTCCAGCCAATCCTCCATGATGGGCCTTACCGCCGCTATTGCGGCGTGCCCTCCATGGTTTTGTGCCTGACATATTTGCAACAGCCGTCTCAATGAACCAATTGTTGGCGTCAGCAGCACCATGCCGTCAGCGTAGCTTAGGTTGTTTACACATACATTATCAATATGGCATCCAACACGTCGACTGCTGAGATGAACAATCAATTCATTAATGTACAAGTTGGACAGCTTTGGTGACGTTAACCCGCCCTGTCTAACTCCGCACTCCAACCTATACTCATCCGACATACTATCGTGCCATCTTACACTGTTAACTTGGTTCAGATACCAGTACTGAAATAACCTGACCATATCGTCTGGCATATCTGCCTCCCTCATCTTATCCCACAGTTTATCGTATGACACAAGCTCGGCTTTTGAGAGGTCTAAAAAACAAGCCATGATGGGAGTTCTCCTCTCCGTGATACTTCACCGTGTGTTTCAAGCTCAGAATAGCACTGTCAGTCGATTATCCCTACCGAAAGCCGAACTGCGCATCGTGTAGAACTAAATATTCATTCAAGCGTAAGTCCAATAAGCTGTCTAAAACTTTAGCCAGTACTGAAGCCGGTGAGATAGGACGATAATTGTTTTTATCGGCAATGTCACCAGTTTTATTTTTAATTATTGGTACAACTATGGCCCTCATGAGATCACGAGGAAGATAGGAGTGCACCAGACATAGTGAGAAGAACATAGATAACACTCTGGGCAGGTGTGATCCCGCATGTTTGAGATGTGCGATGCTGAGTCCATCATGACCCGGGGACTTCCCACGTTTCATCTTCGTAATCACGTTAGTAACTTCTTTACATGAAAATCGTATGCCACCCAGTTCACAGCTGGTCTCAGCATCAACCATCCCCTGTGAGGGTCCCAGGGGTGACTCAACTATAAAATGTTGTTTAAACAAATTAGCTATGTCCCTAGGTTGAGTACATCCTTCAACCGACACAGGTTTGCCAGGCCCAGAGTTCAGACTCTTTTGTGGCCTTCCAGAAGCTCGTAAAGTTACTAGAAGCATGATGAGTCGCAATAATGTACATACGGCTCTGTTCCTGATGGTTTTGACAAAAAAAGTTTAGAAAAAAAAAACAATAAATTTTGGGGGTTTACTTGAAAAAAAAAATGTTTGAGTTTCAGTTCTAAAACTGAAACTCAATTTTTTTTTTCATCTAACCCATATGTAGGCATATCTATGGATAGGTCTTCAAAAATGATGTTGAGGTTCCTAATATAATTTTTTTCTAAACTGAATTGGTTTGCGCGAGAGACACTTCCAAAGTGTTAAAATGTGTCCCCCCCCCTGTAACTTCTAAAATAAGAGAATGATAAAACTAAAAAATATATATGAGGTACATTACCATGTAAACTTCCACCGAAAATTGGTTTGAACGACATCTAGTAAGTAGTTTTTTTTAATACGTCATAAATCGTAAACCGCAATATATCTTTCATTCAATCAACTCAAATATAAAAATTTTACTTGCTGCTACGGAACCCTTCATGGGCGAGTCCGACTCGCATGTGGCCGGTTTTTTTTCAATAAATCATCAATTTGATCAGACTCGTTCTGCGAGGTCGACCCCAGCCTGTCTGCCCACTTTCATGTGCCTTACAAACTTGGTGTGTCATTCGCGGAGTTCTCACTCTAAGTCAAATTAGCAGTATAATTAACATCTATTAGGAATTTTAACAAAATGTATCAACATTTACAGAAAAATCACTTTCAATTGACATTTCATTCAGTCAATACATAACGATAATGAATTACTTGCTTACAATGGCGCTCGACCCATCGACCCACCGGCTAAGCCTTCTCGTTAGTGCAGTGGGAAATACATTTTCCCTGTACACCCACTGCACTAACTAAGACGTCACGAAAGAATGAATTTCAATCTACAGCAAGTTTTTCATTTAACCATATATGTATACTGTACATAAAACTCGTCGCATTAGCTCAAAAAAGGTGCAAACCTTTTAAAATTGGAAGTAGCAATTTTCCTTCAGAATTCGTTAGAGACAGTCTGTGCGAGGGATATGCTCTATGGGCAACCTTACACCCCGGCGTCTGCAGACCCGAGACGGCTAGAGAGGCGACACGGAAGCCTCTCGTACCGACTGACGCAGGTGATCTCCGGTAAGGGGTGCTTCGGGGACCACCTGCATCGGATCAGGAAGGAGCCAACGCCTGAGTGTCATCACTGTGACGCGAGCGAGGACTCAGGGCTGCACACGCTGGCGGACTGCCCGGCGTGAGAGGTGCCGAGGCGTGACCTCGTGGCAGCCATCGGGGTGGGAGTCCTCTCGCTCGGCAGCATGATTGCGGCAATGGTGCGAAGCGCGAGCGCGTGAGCCGCCGCCACCTCCTTCTGCGAGCATGTAATGCTCGCGAAGGAGATGGCGGAGCGCGCCCGGGAGAGGTTCAGAACTCTCCCGGCCCGCCGAGCCCGCAACATGCTCGCCGCACGTCGCAGGCGACTCAGGCGCCGGAGGTCGCTCAACGACCTCCGTCCTCCATGAGCGCAGGCCTGGGGGTGGCAGGTGAGGCCGCCTGTCACCCCAGCAGAAGCAGGCCGGGACGGTGTGGCGACTAGTGCCCCTCCCCATAAACCGGGGCAAGACGGGGACACCGTGGTTCCCAAACCCGAGGGGGCCATCTCGAAACCGGAGATGGCCCAGGGTCAGTCGGGGTGCGAGGGATATGCTCTATGGGCAACCTTACACCCCGGCGTCTGTAGACTCGAGACGGCGTGCGGTTTTAGTCGGTTCAAGCCCGACATAACCGCCCCCGCTGGTCGGCGGGGGGGTATCCGAAGGGATTTCCGCATGAAAAAAAAAAAAAAAAGGTACTGGCAGTCTAAATTTTGTTTTGCGTGGAAATTGATCCATTGCGTTTTCCACCATCTTGATTTTAACGGTTAATTTTTGTTTATTGAATAACTCGTTTATTTTAATTTCACGCGAAAATGATAAATACAAAAGTGGTTTAGAATTACATTTCCTACAATTTTGTACTTAGAAATTTAGTTTTAAATAAGGTTGAAATTTAATTTCCTGAAATTTTGGTCGTCGTCAATTATTACTTCACTAACTGCTGAAGTGTACTTATTTCTAGAACATTTATTCATAAAATGTATTCGAGAGCGTAGATGTTAGCTATCATCAACTATTCTCTGTTACTCCTACAGCGAAGCAAGGGCGGGCTTTTCCAACCTCCCGGTAAGCGTAACCTGGTAGTTATCCTATGCTAATTGTATAGGTTTACCTTTCAGACTTACCTATAGATTGAAAAACCCGCCCTAGAAGAGAAGCACTATCACATTATGTAGGTACACACTACTTAATTATTAAACACTATATCTATAATTTAGCTAACTAAATTACAGCACAAAAACTATAACAATAATCTAATTACTTAAAAAAACAATAATAAACAATAAAAAACAAATAAAAACATCTTTAAATAACAAGGACAGCGGGAATGATAAATGAAATGACGATCTGTTTGATTTCTTCCTTTCATCAATACAATATTTTTTTATGAGTGATCTGATAGGCTCACGTTTGACCTATCAAATATTTTCTATCCTTTTTTTTTCATATACTATAAATGAAAATATCAGTTTCTATTACGCGGGTATATAATGGGTAAAGTATTCCCGTAATTTCGTAGGTTCGTCATAGAAGTGTTAACAGGACACAGCCGACTGAACAGGCACCTGACACTGATAGGCGTGAAAACCGACCCCAGATGCCCAGAGTGCATGGAGGGCGCCGCGACCAGTTTCCACCTCCTGGCCGAATGTCACATGTACGCACTGACAAGATGGGAGACAATAGGGTCGGACACAATGGATAAAGAAGAAGATAAAGAAGGATCTGAAGGTGGAATAGATCGTAAAATTTTGCAAGAATACAGCTACCTGTATTCTTATCTACATTCGACGGAACGCCGTGATTGCTGGATACAATATCCTTCCCAATAGGAAGGATCCGGGGAAATCGGTGAAATGGCCCACGAAGGTGCTGCTCACCCGCCAGATCACCGGCATCCCCGTTGGAAATAATAATAATTCCCGTAATTTAACCGATAAAAGTAAGAGGAACATGTCCTTTTACAGAAATATGTAGTCAAGTAGTGGTAAGGAATGAGAAAAAATATCTCTTATAAACCGATCGCTCGCGGCCGGCATCGGATGCTAGGGGCTCCTTGAAAGTTTATCTACAATTCTTATCTATGCTTGAACGCTGCAAGTGAGCTCCTGTAGCAAGAAATAAGTATTGAATTTTTATGTGGCTTGAGAATTGCTATAATTTTAGCGAAGGCGTTTTTTATAATTTAACGTTCAGTTTTTGATCTATAAATATAAGTTTTAAAATTGTTTAAAAATGATTTTATTTCAATGTGTAACATTCGCGTGTACTTCAGACAATATCATGAAGAGAGGCCCATACTCGGGGCTGCACACACTGGCGGAGTGTCCGGCGTGGGAGGTGCCGACGCAAGAGCTCGTAGCAACCATCGGGGTGGGAGTCCTCTCGCTCGGCAGCATGATTGCGGCAATGGTGCGGAGTGCGAGTGCGTGGGCCGCCGCCACCTCCTTCTGCGAGCAAGTAATGCTCGAGAAGGAGATGACGGAGCGCGTCCGGGAGAGATTTAGAGCTCTCACGGCCCGCCGAGCCCGCAACATGCTCGCCGCGCGTCGCAGGCAACCGAGGCGCCGGAGGACAATTAACGACCTCCGTCCTCCACGAGCGCAGGCTTGGGGGTGGCAGCTGAGGCCGCCTGTCACCCCAGCAGAAGCAAGATGGGACGGCGGGGCAACTAGCACCCCTCCCCCAATCCGGGGCAAGACGGGGACACCGTGGTTCCCTTACCCGAGGAGGCCATCTCGAAACCAGAGATGGCCCAGGGTCAGTCGGGGTGCCAGGGATATGCTTTATAGGCAACCTTACACCCCGGCGTCAGAAGACCCGAGACGGCGTGCGGTTTTAGTCGGTTAAAGCCCGACATAACCGCCCTCGCAGGCCGGCGGGCATCCGAGGGGATTTCCGTACAAAAAAGAAAAAAAGGTGCGGTTTTCTGAGGTTTAAAAATCACCAGTTTTAAAAACGTGCCTTTACTGAAGTCCTGGTAGATGGTTATCAGAAATTTAAAATCAATCGAAGTTTCTATTCAATGTGAAAAAATAAAAAACCCCTGCCGTGTTGCCTTTATTACAATTGATACCGATACAGTTACATAGCATGAAGAAATAATCAGGCGCTTCATTATGAAATTCTTACAGCTATTTTTATTCAGTATACTTAGATGTATGAGAACTCATCTGGTGCTTCGGCACCCAAGAGAACCTTACCATGGCTTTTATTAGGTACAGTCAACAACAAAAGTAGCTTAACAAATTCTAATTTATTGATCACTTTAGCCCTTAAACCTTTCATAAAATTATATTCAAAATGTGGAATATATTAATTGTACCTGGGGATTATAAAACTAACTATACGTCAGTTATTGATACCAATACCAATGTAAAAAAGGTTTGTAAATATTTTAGCGTATATCAACTTTTGTTGTTGACTGTACTTACATAATGTTTTGGTTACCGAGGAGTCTTCCCTCGGCGTAACTACAAGCAGCTAAAGTACTCACATTAGAAAGCCAGTGTTTTTTTTTCAATGGAAAGTGAATTTTTTTTTTTAAGAAAACCACAGATTACATAGTATTATTCTAATGTAAAACTGAAAATTGTATCAAACAATTGGACTACATTCTAAAACAAATCATGAAGAGAAAGTCTTTAATTTCGTCTTGAGAAGGCTTTTTTTAAATCCTGTAAATAAGTTTTTACAGAAATTGGTAAATCTTCCTGTAAACATAATATACCAAGATGGACAACTATGCTGATTGAACGGAATAAAGCATCGATATTATATTAAGAAAGTTAACAGAGATATTTAAGACATGGCATCGTAGGTACGACTTCTACTGGGGTGCTTGGTTGGGGACCTCCACGCGGTGCACCCTGGGCAACGGAGACGGCAGCGCCTCTCTCCTAGGGTGGGAGAGACGCTGCCGCCTACGGCCAACTCCGACCGAGACGAGGACGGCCCTGTTGAGGGCTGTTCGGAAGCTTTCCACGTGTCCCTCTGATTAGCAGAGGGCACAGTGGAGAGCAAGTAAGGGGGCCATCTCGAAACCGGAGATGGCCCAGGGTCAGTCGGGGTGCGAGGGATATGCTCTATGGGTAACCTTACACCCCGGCGTCTTAAGACCCGAGACGGCGTGCGGTTTTAGTCGGTGCAAGCCCGATATAACCGCCCCCGCTGGAGACCCCCCGCTCTCCAGCGGGGGCGGTATCCGAAGGGATTTCCGCACGAAAAAAAAAAAAAGAAAAAAAAAAGGTACGACTTCTACAAAATATTCAAAGTCAAAGTCCTTCATAGTAATCCATTTTAATCGATACTTGGCACGTTTTTCACTTGTATCACAGTTTGTACAAGTTCTTGTGTTTGAAACTTAGAGAAACTCGGGGCCCGGTGGGGACGGTATGATCATACCTTTGTTACCCCTCTAGGCCGGCAGTAGCCGTGAAACGTGAAAACGTGGTCGCATCAGCGAAGGCACGCGGATACGGAACTTCCTCACGCAATAACAGGTTTGTTGTGCTATGAATTTGTTTCTTTTTTAATATTAAAGTGGAAAAAATGGACCTGGTGAAGTTTTTTGGATATTTTTATCTAGCAATTTTTATTAGCTATCCCTCTATAACATGGGACCGTAAAACATATTTGATGTGTTCATACACGTCTGCTTACTCCTACAGGGATATAGGTGTGAGTATAATGTAAGTACGAATATTTAAATAGACAAACGTAATCAGTTTACTTCTGCTTACGTGAACTCACATCACCATATCTCGTACTAACAGCATTATGCACAACACAACGTGACCAACGGGTGTCAACATTGTACATCGTGTGTGCCGGTGGAAAACCCAGCAGGATGTATTTTAGTCTGCAGTGTGTACTGACACAAAAATAGAATAATATACACGTAATACAATGCGATACGGAAATTGAATTGTAATTAAGTCTTGAAATGACGTGGGTGAAAATAAAGTAAACTATCAACTCAAAGGGAAAACCTAGTTTAATATCGACCTGACAAATATGACAATCGAGACCTAATCCACCAATTAGATGCACAAGAAAAGATCCTTTATTTTACTAGTCTATCCTTTTTTTAACCGACGAAAAAACGGAGGAGGTTCTTCTCAAGTCGACGCGTATATTTTTTTATGTATGACCACGCATAACTTCTTACAGAGTAGTCCGAATTTGATAATTCTTTTTTTATTGGAAAGAGTATACCCCGAAGTTGGTCCCATATAAATTAGAAAATAAAAATTTAACCCTAAGGGTAGGAAAACAGGGTGTGATTGATTATTCACTCACAGATTTTATTGCTGATTTGAGTAGTACAATAAAAGTAATCAAAAATTAAGCATGTAGTAATTAGAGGATTATAGAAACAAAAAAATATGAAATAAAAACCTTTTAACAAAAAATTAAACAACCGAAAAAACTGAAAAGCAAAAAATAATAAACCTTTTTATTTGACCTTAATAACTAACTTCTTAAAGTAATGAGTAAACAATATCTAAGTATATATTTTTGTAAATAGTTGAGTTTTTAATTAACCTTAATAACTAAGTTCTTAAACTAATGTAAGTATAGCTAAGTAATTTTGAGTCGTTAAAAAGTTTTTTTCGTGCGGAAACCTCCACGGGCTTCATCCCATCACATAACCGGAGCTAACGGTGAAATGGGTGTCACGGTGTCTCTTGCGTCAGCCATGTAGTACGGGGAATTTGCTGTGTCCTAGAAAGGATACCCCAGAGACCCCGACCGGCTCCGGTCGCCAGCGCTGGCGACCCCGACGCGTTGTAGGGGATCTAATCCCTGTTCCCTGAAGAGAGGCGCTCGCAGAAACACGAATCGCTGCCATCCTACCGGCCTACACCTAATTCCCCATTTGACTCTTAACCAGGTAGGCAATGGCTGAGGCTGAGTCCTTGAAAAATTTTTTTCAATGTAACTGATATATCCATTACTTATAGTAGTTCAAATGAGTTCCTAATTGTGTTATTTCCAGTTCGGTATCAACATCAAGTCCTAGTTTGTCTGGAAACCGAATTCTCCGTTATTTCGTTTTATTAAAAGTAAACGGCAAGTTATATGGAAACTTGTACTATCGTCAAGCCCATAAAGTAATGGTTGGGTGGATGATTAAGGGGTAATAAAAACCACAAAATAAGAACTAATGCGTTTTACTGGTCTCTTAACGGTTTTTCATTGAATATAAGCTTTTTTAAATCAGTGCAAGTCACTACGTACCTTTTTTTTTTTTTTTTTTTTCGTGCGGAAATCTCCTCGGATACCCCCCCGCCGGCCAGCGGGGGCGGTTATGTCGGGCTCGAACCGACTAAAACCGCACGCCGTCTTGGGTCTGCAGACGCCGGGGTGTAAGGTTGCCCATAGAGCATATCCCTCGCACCCCGACTGACCCTGGGCCATCTCCGGTTTCGAGATGGCCCCCTCGGGAGTCACTACGTACCTTTTCTCGAAGCATTTCGCCGTATTTTTACACCCTTAAAAATTCGGTCGAGACAGTGCTAGAAAGTCCTAATTCTTAGGCTATGATGTCAATAGAGTACTTGTTAAATAATAATTATAATTTAATTATACTTTAGAGATTAAGGTATATTAGACCCGAGACAGCGCGGGATTACAGTCGTTTCGAATCCGACATAATCAACCACGCTGGCCCGTGGTATGCGTGGGGATTTCACAAGAAAAAAAAGGCACAGAATTCTAAAGAGGTGAATAAAAAAAGCCTAATGATAAAAATTAACTACAACAGGATAAAAAGAACTAGCTGCGTCATTTCATTACAGAGTTCCTAGCCACCTTCCAGCTGCATCACCAGATCCTGGTTACCATTGAAAGACAAACTACTCGTCAAGAAGATTCAAACAAGCCCAAACTCGATGAGGTTGTGTCGATTCATTGCGAAGTTCCTATGGTCACTTCCAGCTCCATTATCAGATCAGCACCATGTCATCATAATATTGCATTGTCACGCGATTTACACATGTATGAAAGGTTTGGCTCAATCGGTAACCGGGAAGTAGATCAAATTGAATTTGCAATGACAAACATCGGGACAGGTGACGCTCAATAATAGCTTAATAATGATTGTATACTTATTAGCAAAATTATCTACATTGTGTAATTTTTTAATTTGTTTTTTTTTAAGCGGCGATAGCCCAGTGGCTTACGTAACGGACTGCTGAGACGAGGTCTCGAGTTCGATCCCCAGTTGCCCCGGGCACACACCTCTGACTTTTCGTAGTTATGTGTGCATTAATAAATGTTAATTATCGCTCGCTTAATAATGTGCCCAGCAGATGGCAATAGGCTTGCCCCCTATAACATTGGGACCTTAACATAACTGGCGAATCGTGGGTGTGTTATACACCTCATACATCACATAACTTCACGCCTGTATCCCCATAGGGCTAGGCAGCCCCTTCGGGGATACAGGCGTGAACTTATGTGATGTATATATGTTTTATGTTTGATATTGTCGGAAGTTTATGCGAATGTCACACATTGAACACTTCAAAGTACAAGAAAACAACCATCTTTAGTCTCCCCGTGACTATGGCTGCTGAAAAGCAACGGAAACGTCAAAATCAATGTAAAATATAAAATAACATCAAATAAATCGCGACAGAATCCGTTAAAAATAGTTTTATTTCAATAGTTTTTTGTTGTTACACTATTAAATACTCAACTGATCATTATGTAATTTTGCATACACGTAGATAAATTAGCGAAAAATTATCGACATTTAACGCCTGTGGTCTTTAACAATAATAATTTGTGTTAGAACGTATTGAAATATTAAACATGTAGGCGCTTGTATTTTTTACCTAACTGGGACATAATAACAAGCTTATAACTAAAAGTAATATGAGGCCCCACAAACCACCAAGACCTCGGGGTCCAATCCTCTCAATTTGCTTTTGCCTTTTCTGTACAATACATCGCTTTTAGCACTGTGGTCGCTCAGTGCAGAGTATCTCTATACCACTGTATACATTTATAATATTTATGTCTTTAAGTATTATTCATTCTGGGGTGCGACTGGTTGGATCACCTCCAAGTTTGGTGCACCCTGGGCAACGTGGGCGATGACGCATCATTGATTTCTCCTCTGGAGTAGCTGGCGTCAACGTCAACGGCCAAGAGTCTGACCAACCGGCCCTTTTCAGGGCCAGCTGACCCCATTGCACGAGGGGGTCGGGGTATGGCGGGCCTGCAAGGCCCGCGTGGGTGAGGGCCGCTCCAGGTTCTCCTCTGCTGTTATCAGAGGGGACACTGCGAATGGCCCAGGGTCAGTCGGAGTGCGAGGGATATGCTCTATGGGTAACCTTACACCCGGCGTCCGTAGACCCGAGACGGCGTGCGGTTTTTAGTCGGCTCAAGCCCGACTTAACCGCCCCCGCTGGCTGGCGGGGGGGTATCCGAAGGGATTTCCGCGCAAAAAAAAAAAAAAAGGTATTATCCATTCTTAAGTGTACAATAATAATGATCTATCTACATTATAAAGCTAATTTCAAAATAAAAATAATGCTGTTTAAATACTTCATTGCTTTCTACTACTACGCACAATTTGCCGTTTACAAAGTTCAACGACAAAACCTATTCTCGATACATACACAAATGGAGGTAATAATATTATTTATATAAACATGATAGCCAGACCCCCAACGAACGTGTCCGTAACAATATTTAAATAATTTATGTTGTGTTGCCACAGCAAACACTGTTACACCTGTGATAATGCTATGAGACTCTGTAAACAGAAAGCATCTTATTTGTTTTAGTATTTAATCGTCACATTACTGTTTCTATATGAAATTGCTTAAAAATGTGATACAATCTTCGCTAAAATTTTTCCATAAATCTATTTTTGGAAAAGATGACCAGATTATCTACAGGCTTGAAAATACTTAAGAGAATTATAGAGAATTATATTTAGAGATATGTTGCCGGGGCTCATGGCTAAATAATAACAGAGCAGGTTAGCACATTGCAAGGATAAGTACCTAATACTACTTAGCCAGTTGTCTTAGATAGGAATACATTGATATCCGTACCTCGGAGAGCATTTTAAGCCGTCGGTCCCGATTGTCCTACGAACATCTATTGTAGTCGTTACGGATAGTTGGAACCCTAAAAAGTTCAACAACCCTGTGCTAGCCTTCTCGGTTATCACCAGCCCCGAGGGATAACGTGATTGCTTAACCTTTGTATTCTGCTACAATGGAAAACAGCAAGTCCTTCAAGTATTTTAAACTTAACTGCTAGTAAAACTGCGAGGCACTTCGAGTATAATTAGAAGATAACTTCTAGAATAATTATACAATGTTGCTGAGATCAAGACCATTAACAGTATAATAATATCTAATGATATAAGACAATCTCTTGGTTCTTTGATATGCCATTTCAGTATTTCAAACAAAGTTGAAATCAACTTTAAATTAATTAAATTGTACAGGATGTTTCTAAAAGTCTTTAAAACAATAATACACTTTAGAAAGAATTTTTGCTGTGCATGGACGTACCACCTTGAATTCCAGAGCTAGAAAAATGGTTATTGGTTTTTTACATAACATAACATAACTTCACGCCTGTATCCCCGAAGGGGTAGCCAGAGGTGTATTACACACCCACGATTCGCCAGTTATGTTAAGGTTCCAATGTAATAGGGGGCGAGCCTATTGCCATCTACCGGGCACATTATTAAGCGAGCGACAATTAACATTTATTAATGCACACATAACTACGAAAAGTCAGAGGTGTATGCCCGGGCCGACTGGGGATCGAACTCGAGACCTCGTCTCAGCAGTCCGTTACCTACGCCACTGGGCTATCGCCGCTTTGGAGGAAAGGGGTGTGATGTTCCTCCAACAAAGGGAGGATCGTCCGACCAGGCAAGGTGATCACGCCTGGCGAGCCGCGGCTCTTTAACACGCTTTTATTAGCTTCGTATGTATGTTTGTATGTAACGGAATGTTTGAAGTAGATTTTTGAGCACTTTAAGACCGCGGCATAATTAGCACCCTCATCGAGTCCTTACCTATGACAATATAATAAATACAAAAAAATAAAAATAAATAATATTTAACTTAAACGCGCTTTAACCCAAAACCTATAGCGTACTTAGGATTGACCTAAAATTGACATTTTTTTTATAGATCATATTCTACAACAATTTATACAGCGCTATCTAGCTAGACCCAAAGCTTGTGATAAGGGTTTAAACATACTTAGATACATTTCAACAGCAAAAACACCCAGATCAATGCAAATAGATATATGCATACAAATATTTGCACTGAGCGGGAACAGAACCCGCGACCTCCGACTTAGCCGTCGAATGCTCTACCGCTACGGCACAGAGGAAGCCTTCAGGCGCGAGTCCGTCTCGCAAATGGCCGGTTTTTTAAAACTTAGTATTTTCTATTATTAAGGAATTCTCAGGGGTAGCTTGGAGTCAGGAAAAGGGCAGTTGACAGTAAGAAGCTCATACATCATAACTTTTATAGGCACAATAATATTTTGGCATATTGTTTTTATGGTATACTAAGCGCTTCCACTACTGCACACACACCAGCTGATTGATTGACGAGGCACAACTTCAGACATCCAGGATTAGCTTCAGATAAAAGAACTCTTCAACCGTCAACAGCATAAACAAGAGATTGTACTAGCTAAGAGACATTGCTTTAGCCCTCTTTCAATGTAAAATAACAGGCCAAGTGCGAGTCGGACTCGCCCATGAAGGGTTCCGTAGCAGCAAGTAAAATTTTTATATTTGAGTTGATTGAATGAAAGGTAAATTGCGGTTTACGATTTATGGTGGATTGAAAACAACTACTTACTAGGTCTCGTTCAAACCAGTTTTCGGTGGAAGTTTACATGGTAATGTATATCATAATTTTTTTAAGTTTTATCATTCTCTTATTTTAGAAGTGCCTCTCGCGCCAACTATTCAGTTTAGAAAGAAATTATATTAGAAACCTCAATATCATTTATGAAGACCTATCTATAACCCACACGGATGGGTATGATGAAAAAAAAAAATTTAAGTTCCAGTTCTAAGTACCTTTTTTTTTTTTTTATCGTGCGGAAATCCCGTCGGATACCCCCCCGCCGGCCAGCGGGGGCGGTTATGTCGGGCTTGCACTGACTAAAACCGCACGCCATCTCGGGTCTTCAGACGCCGGGGTGTAAGGTTACCCATAGAGCATATCCCTCGCACCCCGGCTGACCCTGGGCCATCTCACCACTAACAGCATCGCTCATCCTGTCTCCTCTGAAAGCAGAGGAGTACGGAGAGCGATGTGTTCCCGCCACGTTGGGTATTGGCCGACGATCAATGCCAACCCTATGAAGGGGTGAAGGGGAAGCCATTGACCGCCGCCCAGGGTGTACCGGCCGCTCCGATTCCGTTCCCCCCGGACTGCAGCGGGATCGGAATCAGAGCGACACTCGAGGAGGTTACCCAACACACACCCCCAGTTCTAAGTACCTTTTTTTTTTTTTTTTTTTTTTATCGTGCGGAAATCCCTTAGGATACCCCCCCGCCGGCCAGCGGGGGCGGTTATGTCGGGCTTGCACCGACTAAAACCGCACGCCGTCTCGGGTCTTCAGACGCCGGGGTGTAAGGTTACCCATAGAGCATATCCCTCGCACCCCGGCTGACCCTGGGCCATCTCTCCACTAACAGAATCGCTCATCCTGTCTCCTCTGAAAGCAGAGGAGAAAGAGCGATGTGTTCCCGCCACGTTGGGTATTGGCCGACGATCAATGCCAACCCTATGAAGGGGTGATGGGGAAGCCATTGACCGCCGCCCAGGGTGTACCGGCCGCTCCGATTCCGTTCCCCCCGGACTGCAGCGGGATCGGAATCAGAGCGACACTCGAGGAGGTTACCCAACACACACCCCCAGTTCTAAGTACCTACCACCAAAATTTATTGTTTTTTTTTTTCGATTTTTGTGTGAAAATCTTAATGCGGTTCACAGAATACATATACTTACTTGCCAAGTTTCAACAGCTTAGTTCTTATAGTTTCGGAAAAAATACTGTGACATACGGACAGACATGACGAATCTATAAGGGTTCCATTTTTTGCCATTTGGCTACGGAACACGGAACCCTAAGAATGTTTGTAAACATTAAGTGTCAATCCACTTTTGTCGTCGACTGTACACAACATATTCATGTAGTTCTTTATAAAACTTACAACTGGCTCTATATTGCTAATGGCCATCTTATGCCCTTTTGCTTATATTATTACTAGCTGTTGCCCGCGACTTCGTCCGCGGTAAGTTTCGAAATAGATCAAGGTATGTTTTTTCAGAAGTCTCGATCGCAATTAATATTTATTTAACGGGCCGGATGAGTGTGTGCAGTCGTTTTACATTGACAATTGGTCCGAAATAGATGTTATATAGAACATCGAAATCAATCTGCCCGATTCCTTAATATAATAGCGTAATTATATTAATTATGAAATGTTAATGAGTCTCTAATCAACTTTCTTTTATATGTAGAATTTCGAGATTCTAAATTTAACGGCTCATCACCTTTCAGGTACAGCGTGATGAGTCCAGATTTTGACCATGTCTGAGTTCTGCTGAACTACAAAGTTTCGTAAAGATCTACCCTGTAATAATAAAGTTGTCATCAATAATAGTTTATACCGATTTTGCTCTACTGTTTCTATCATACCTATAATATTGTAATGATATATAGCGCAGTTTATGACCATGCCTTAGAAGAGAGTTCATGCAAAATTTCAGCCAAATCTATTTAACGGTTTTCAAGTGATGCTCTAACATCAATAATAAGAAGCAGACAAACAGACAAATAGACACACAGACAAACCGACAAACAGACTAAAATTCTAAAAATCACATTTTCGATATCGGTGTAGCTCCTAGAAAACATAAATTCTTTTTTTGGAGAAATATTGAAAGTACAGTTTTCTTCTCGTTACGATTTCATTACATGTATAAATACGTTTCCGTAATTATTAAACATAATAAAATAATTCAAGGGTTTCAACGGAATATAAATTATTTTATATCTATGTATACTTACTTACATATAATAACCTGTTTCATAATACACCTACTTTAGTGTAGGTCTATATATATATTACTTTACAAAATTATTGTCGTCTACCCAAACCCGAGGGGGCCATCTCGAAACTGGAAATGGACCTGCGTCAGCCGGGGTGCGAGGGCAATGCCTTATGGGCCCACCTTACACCTCGGCGTCTGAAGACCCGAGACGGCGTGCGGTTTTAGTTAGTTACAATTCGACATAACCAACCCCGGTGGGGGCTGGGAGATCATAGGGGGATTCCCGCACGAAAAAAAGGTACTCTTTTACTCTGTTAATAATTTGTGAAGTTCCGTTCCGTATGGGGCCTATATGTGGACCAATATTTATTAGGCCCAAGGGCGAGGTTCGATATGCCTTTCCCAATGTGCGTCAAATACAATCATTCACATATAATTAGAAAACTTTACATCAAGAACAATGTTATAGAACTGTATAATATTTTATTCATTTCAATGTAAATATTTCCTTTCTTTTTTTGAATGACAGTGTAAAGCACTGTCATTCAAAAACATGTATTTTTAACATCTATCTACGAAGCTACAACTGTTTAGTTATGAATTATTAGGTTTCGAAGATTTACTTTAATTAAAACATTTTTTTTTTGTTAATTACTATATAAATGTTTTATATCTCATTTACTTTATTTTCACGCGTAAACTTTGGCCACCCATGAATACTTAACGACTTCTGTACATGCTGGTTCTGACCTGCAAGATAACTGATTCCGCATCCTCCTCGAAAATTACCTCTCTCTCTACAATCCACTTCTAATACTTAGATTTATCTTCATGTAAATGAGCACAATATTACAATGCATATAAATACTAGAAAAAATGAAAGCAGTATATTGTTGACGCCGCTGGGGTTCTTGATCGAAATGGCTTGAGCTATAACTACCTCCAGAAGCATTTTGAGCAATCAAAACAGCATTGTCCTCCTTATTGTGTTGAATTTGCCCATTCCTCACACATATAATTTTACAACTTGTAACACTTCAACTATATACTGTTTATATCCTCGTTGACCTAGGCAAATAAAAATCTGCCTATTCCACACTTTAGGCCGATCGCATGATGCAATTCTAAGAACGCGCATAGCAAGGTCCCATATATTGTGAGAAGTTGTATAAACACGTGTACACAGTCGAGTCGAATATTTAATACTAACTTGGGAAAAACATACATAATGTGACAACGTCGATACAATAATTATTCATATTATACTTCAACACGAACAAGTCAATATACTTAACACGAAATATTGTGTGCGGATTTTAAAACCTCAGCCTGTATATAATCATTTAGTATTTTTCGCCGTTGTAAGGACTGGTAACGATGACGGTAGCAACTCATTCGAGATAACATCTGACGTATTTTCTTTTCACAATATATAATCAGGAGTGCAGGGAAATTAACATCACAATCAGGACAGTCCGCGTTTGACAGTCGAAGAACTGTGTCTACACCATAAGCTGAATTTGTATAAATTTAATTTCAGTTCTCATAAGGTTTTCGATAGGTAAGGTGCACAGTTTAAATGGAATTAGATTAAAAAGTTGGCAGTGCTGTCGAAAATAATGTATGAGGTGTTGTCCCAAAAAAGTAATTAATACATTAGGTGATCGTACATATGGAATGATACCATTGTAATCATATTAATTAGCAAACTCTTACAAGTGTAAGTGTGTAGGTATTTTAATTTTTTTACATAAAAAATTAAGGAACAAAAAGTTCTACATTTCTAGCCCTAGCCAAAAATACACCCGGCTTAGAAACTAAGCAGGGTGTATAATAAACATACCAAAAGAAAATATAAACTAGGTCTGCAAGGCGAATCGCTGCTTGCAATGTTGAGCTGAGTGAGACATCGTGAATCAGATTTTGAAAATTTTGAACAGTGATCATTCCACCGTGGCAAGTCCGATTTTGAAAATTCTTTTTGAAAGTTACAACTCTGGACATGCTTTCTGAGCGTGTAAAGTTTGGTCACAGTGTCTCGAGCGGTTATGTAATTCCATCTGGAATTTTTTTAACGGTGATCATTCCTCTGTTGTAGCATTAATTTTTTCAAAATATATCCATAAACCTTCCTCTGATTGACCTCTTTAATCATGCCAAATTTGGTTCTGATTGGATTAGTAGTTTATGAGGAGACCTGTGACAAAGAAAATCCTGAAGTCTGGTATGAGGAGCTTGCTCGACTTCGTCTCACTCAGCTCAATTATTAGAACCTATTTTGAGATTTACTATTATTTGTTATTATTATTTATGCATAAATGCAATATCTTTATTTCATTGGTAACTTCAAAAATCATTTTCCCCATTTTGCAAGATAATTATGTCAATGCAATTGAGTGGTTCGGGATAGTTGAATATCTTGATAAAATTATTGATTGATGAGCATATGACCACCCATCTACTGAAAACTAACTGAAAATAATGTTATTTGAGGCATTTCATTTAGTGCACCAATTTGAATAGCACTAATTCGAATAGTATCAAAATTATCCCAAAGCTTTATGATACACTTTTGGTTCGATTCAAAATTGGTGGGAATGCGTGCAAAATTTTGCTAATTATAAACGAAAACTCTCCAAAACGAGGAACATCTATTAAATATAGTGACAATAGAAAATCAGCCATCATATGTCTACTAGCGAGTAAAGGTCTTGACGACGAAAAATCTAGCGATGATTTAGTCCACCAAATGACTTTTTTCTTCTTTTTAGTTACAAAAATGTGTAAAACAAATCTAAGAGACTGCGAGATAGCGGAGAAGGAGAAGAAGAAATCTTATAGTAGTACTGTGGAAGAAGCTTTAGTTATGACTGGTAAGTATTTTAAGTAAACATTAAAATCAAATTCGACACTAAGTTCTGCCAAAAATGTCCCGGTCGCATCCCCGCGGCTCTCACCTCGGAGTGCGGGGTCCACTCGCAGATGATTTTTATTTGACTGTTTTGGCTATTGTGGAAGCAACTGCTCTCTGCCCTCCCAAGAGGAAAACCTGCACCAAAACCTCGTCTGGATAGCAGCCAAGATTGAATCGGCCTTAAAGCTCTTCGTGGGCCATTAAGTACGTTACTTAATTATCTTTTTTAATGCAGGTTTTGGCAAATACAACTTTGGTCTACTCTTGGTGTGTAGCTGGACGTTACAGGCCATGGGTATGGACATGTTTGGGACCAGCTTCGTCGTGGCTGCCGCTGTCTGTGACCTTGAACTCACCATGCAGCAGCGAGCTCTATTGACTGCCATGCCTCTTCTGGGTAAGTTTCGGAATTATCTTCATATTAGGCAACGACAGAAGACATTTTTTGTTCTAAACATCTTATTGTTACTAGACAAAAACGCTCCTTCGCTCAATATGATATTCTCAAAGGACCACATTCGCAAAACGCAATATTCGCAAAACATCATATTCTCAAAATATCATGATCTTATAAGACCACATTCGCAAAACAAAACATTCTCTAAACATTATATTTTTTTAAAAGGTGAAAAGTACACTGGGCTCCCAATCTGTCGTCTGTATGATAGTTACAAAAAGTGGTGCATTGTTGCTGGTCAAGTAGTGGTCTTAAATCGATACCAATTTTCTTGTTCCGTACAGCCAGTCTAGTAGTAGGTATACATAGAAGTCATTGATGGAGGCTAAAAGTAAATATCAACAAACACGTAATATAGGGATGAGCCTATTGCCGTCAATTGGGCATTCCCTAGCGTTGCTCTCGCTTATATCCGAGGCTTTCACCTCGGAGCTCGAAGTTCGCATTCTAGCTTTTTCCTCCTCCACTTCGCCTGTTCTTCATTCATCATTTGCGATCTTGGCAGTGAGACCATTAAAGCGCGTCTCTTCTTTAACGATTCAAGCTAGAATTTCTTGGATCTACTCTTCCTACCAGGTCCCAGCGGTCCATGTAATCTTTACAAAAAAGTTAAAAAGGTAACCAAACCAAAGGTAAAAAGGTAACTTTTTTTCTTGCGGAAATCCCCTCGGATAACCCCCCCCCCCCAGCCGGGCAGCGAGGGAGGTTATGTCGGTCGGCACAATGTGAATGAGGTCGATCACCCGGCACCTATCCAGCGTACTATGTTCTAATTGTGAGAATAAACTTGTTCTCATGTCTTATAAGATGATAATAATGTATTTGATGATATTCGCGCGTTGCCACTTGCAGAGAGGAAGAGAACATTTGAATAACAGGAAACTAATAAACAAAACATACCAAATGCAATATTCTGTACTTTTCTTGATATTAAGACAATGGTAGTTGCCCTATGAGGACGGCTCACATGTATTAATCAAATGATACAATTGAGCCGGTCTCAAAAATGTATTTAATCAAATCGGCTGTGTAATTTCAAAACCTAGTAAGGGACATGTGCTAGAAAAATGGGTTTATGCATTTCGCAAGTTATTAGACCAAATATATTTAAAAAGGCCTAGAAATAAGACCCGCATATTTAAAAAATATAGCAAGTACATAGCTGCAATGATCGAAATGTAAAAAACTAAAAAATGAATAAACAATTGTGTGTTTATATGTCTATGTATCGTCCTTGATATTATAACATTAATCGACAAAGTGAATAGCATTACAAATTGAAACTTTAACTTTGTTTGTTTGTACATATGTAATGATAACTGAATGTTTCTACAGGCGTTGTGGCAGGCGCACAACTGTGGGGCTACGTCTCAGACACCAAAGGTCGCAAGTTGACTTTGGTACTGTCCATGTCTATAGGCTTCGTGTTTGCGGCCCTCAGCAGCCTCGCACCAAACTGGCAGTCCATGGCCGTGCTCAAACTCATCTCATCCACTTTGTAAGTACCGATATCTTCAAATTATATTCATTCGTCGCCTAGAGATGTTTGTAGACAAGTATTTGGAACCATAACTAGTACATCCTGTCTGTGATGACATACGGAGCCGAAACTTAGAGACTGACGGTAGAGCTAGTTCACCAACGAACAGTCGCGCAGAAGGCTACGGAACACGCTATACTAGGAGTTTCTTCGAAGGATTAAGTTCGTATCGATTTATCTCAAAGATTTAAAGTTACCAATATAGCTCGCGTTCGAATCTTAGAGTGGAGACTGCGAAGTTGTGTAAAAATTATAGCTGGGACAGACTGTTTGCGGAAGGCAGAGAACCGACATATTGGGATAGAGGCAGAGATCCAGCAATAGAATGCAATAGGCTTATTAATTTCATTGATTTCAAACTATCCTAGAAGGGTCTCTTGGAACGGATGAGTATTTCCTCAGGGGTCAAGGTCCGCCTTGGATGTTGAGTTCTAGCAATTTAAAATAAAATAAAATCTACGTTCGCAACTATTTTTTACGATATCTTTACGACTTTTCTCGTTAAGTACGTAAGAAAAGTCATGCCATATTAGTAATAGGTCAATAATAACAAGAGAAAAAGAAATGTAAAAATAGTGACAGGTAAAACCAAAGCCTTGTTTACACTGCCGATTGTAGTTTAACTTACAATGTTAGATAAAGATACGTGTGTTTGATTTACGTAGGTGTGTCAATATGGGTATTTCTGAAGAAAGGCGAGCGAATTATTTTATTTTCTTCATCTGTTACCAACTAATTAGTAGAAAACAAAATTTCTTATCTTACAAATAGAATTTAATAGAGTTCAGTTGATTGGGTTGATACCCTGATAGAAAAGCCATCAAAGCCTCGTCCGTCAATCAGCAGGTAAATCGGGTTGCAGGTGAGGTTGGCTTAGGCCTCGAAGATACTCAAGTTTAATTCTTCAAATAGGCATATCTTACCATCTTTCTGTTACTTTTTTCCACTGTACAGAGTAGTCCAAGTCGTACGTCACAGCTGTCACGAACCAACCTACGTCATGAACTCTACCATATCTGCTGATAACATTATCTTATATACACTGTGAAAATATTTATTTTGAAAACTCCCACGCGAGACAAGGTTAGATAACACCTAAATACACCTGTGGGCTATTATAAGAATGTAGTCAAATCATAAACAATTTCTCTTCTGGGCTAATTATTTGCTGATTGAACTAGATAACGGCATTTCTTCATCTCTTAGCAATGAAGCTTCTTTTTCGACACCAGCAATTAAGAATAGCTAACTCGCAAATTTCAATTTTTCACCAGAGCGTTTTAAAGATAAAAATGTGATAACTTCTAATTAACAAAATATTCTACGACATTCTACACAGCGCTTTCTAGACCCAAGGTAAGCATAAATTAACTAGCTTGTATTATGATTTCCAGAAACATTCTTAATTACTTTTTTTTCGCAAATATATACATATTATACATAGAAACACTCAGACCAATGCAAATAGACCTATTCATGCATACAAATATTTGCACTGAGCAGGAATCGAACCCGCGCCCCTGTCGTAGCAGTCGAATGCTCTACCGCTACGCCACAGAGGCCGCATGTATTGAACGTTTTATGGTGTTAGTTATAGTTATTATAAACTTTTAAATTTATATTCTTAAAATAGCACAAGTTAGCCGAGTATGTGCATGAAATGATTAAATAGAAAATCATGATACATTACGTCAACTAACAGCTTACTATATTACGGAATGTTAAAAACTTCAAACTTACAATATTAAACCAATTTGAAAATACATTTGAATACCTAAGTCTATTCCTTAAGCAAATTACGTTGGGTTTTCTTCTCACCCTTACCGCAATGTCTCAAAACGAAGGTCTTCGACCAGTGCATCCTGCCAGTTATGAATTACGGTAGAAAAAGGTGGACACTGATGGTGGGTGAATTTAAAGTCGCGCAGCGGGCTATGGTACGAGCTATGCTTGGAGTTTCTTTGAAGGTTAAAATTCACAATGAGGTCATCCGATAAAGAACCAAAGTTATCGACATAGCTAGCAGAATAAGCAAGGTGAAGTGGCAATTGGCTGGCCACATCTGTCGAGGGATAATGGCCGTTGGAGCAAACGAGTCCTAGAGTGGAGACCGCGATTCAGCAAATATAAGGTGAGACCCAACAAGTGGTACCTGAAAAAGATGGCTGGGAAAGACTGGATGCGGAAGGCGGAAGATCGGGAGGTATGGAGCACATTGGGAGAGACCTCTGTCCAGCAGTAGACCGTGATAGGTTAATTGATTGATTAAATTAATCAATTAGCCTATTGCAGTACACTAGCCACTGCTGGACATAGGCCATGATGGCCTATGTCCAGCAGTGGCAGAGTCTATAATGGTTTGTGCCATTGATTGATTGATTGGTTAAATGATCAATTTAATTTAAAATTTAACCTCTCAGTCCATTCTCTGGAAGATTTCAAGCGGCTGAGTCAAATGTTATGTGCCATTTACAAACGTAGCTATGAACAAATTACGCTACCCTAACTTCACAATAGCGTAGCCTTGTAAGGTACCTCGAATCACAGTTAGCTTAATATATATCTGACGGTTGCGAAAACTAGTGTTTAGGTTCTCCGATGGTCGTGAAATAAAAGACTGTGGACTGTATACTAGGTGCGCCGGTGTATTTAAAAAGCAGTACGAAGCTTTACAATGCACGTGCGGTAGAACGATTCGTAGGCCAGGACGGTCGGTGACGAGTGATCTGGAGGTCGCTAACGCGCTGTCGTCCTCCACTTCGCCTGCTCCATGCCGGTTTGTAGTAGAGACGCGACGTGTTGCATTTGTCGACAGATGTCGAAAATATATCGATTCTCGACACTAGTTTTATTTAGCGTTAGATGTCATGAAATTTATTTTCATTTACTGGATTTTTACACGAAATATTTAGTACATGTAAAACGGCAAGAGAAACTATTTGGCCAAATTTTAAGCTAGCGGAGTGTTAGTTGCCGGTGTTTTCAGAATATATCTGAACTTGTACATAATAGATACACCTCTTTCCCATTGTGTTAGGCAAAGACAACATCTTTCAAATTGTTTCGATCCTGGTATACGCCGTTCGCTACTTCTTCTTTTATAATTGTTTTCATGCATGCTCGCTGATTGCGAGTACTCTTGACCTGGCCTTTCCTCGACCTGATTAACATGCGTACACCTAGGTTGACCGACCCTTCCGCGGGTGCCCAATGCACCCTCGCTTCATAAATCTGTTTCATCAATCTACTGTCGTCTATCCCCTCCCCTCTACGTGTCCGAATCATCTAAGCATCCTTTTCTATATCTTAGTCACTACATCTTCAAGAAGTAAAACGAGATAAAATCGAAATTCAAATTTACTGATTTTAGTTTATTAAAAATGTACAAGAGAATAACCCCATTTACTATCTGGTTTTTACTTTTTAATTCATTTTTCGCAGGACAGTCGTGTATAGAATTTTTTAATCTTTTAAATACCTAAGTATTTTAAGAAATTTCACGCACATGTGCACAACACGTTACCCAAAACTTAATCGCAATAGGTAGAATGGCGTCAACATAGATTTGAAGGACACTGGAACCATTATATGTTATCTAAATGATTATACATAATAAAGACTTAATGTCTCTTTGTTAGATGTCTTCCAGACAACTACCCAACACATAGAGAAATTTATATTTTAAAGCTTTATTATTACAGTATGTACAACTAAATATAAATTTGATATTGAAGTAAATCAAAATAACAAATAAAAAAGACAAATAAATATTTACATGCATGCATTATGGAATTCCTACGCATTATCACCGACTGGTAATGTTCCTAAAAGGCTGGCAGCATTGCATAATATAGAAATTGACTATCATTGTGCTAAGTTACATTGTCATTAAGATGATAATTACGGGTATGGCACTCCATACAAAGTAGAGATATCTTATACCTTGGTCAAAAGTAATTGAATTCAAAGCAATTTTGTAAACAGAATAAAGATATCAACAAATAGATATATAATAGAAGCCCCGGGCTCCAAAGTGCAAGCTTTGGATACGACCGGGATTAGTCCCGGCGCTGTGAAAATGATGACTCAGTCGACTATCGACCGCCGAGTTTAGTTAAACGTAGACTAAAATAGGAACGCTGGGACGGACTTAATTATTTAATTTATCTTCTTCTTTTTCATTCGAGCACCAATCCTAGTTGTAGTCTAAGCTCGCACCTTGGAGCCCGGAATCCACTCTCCAGCACCACTTTTTATTAGTTTTAGCTTTACAGAAGCGACTGCCGCCTGACTTCCCAGCCCCAAGAGGAAAACCACCCGAGTCTCGTCCATCGATCAACAGGTGCACTGGCTTGCAGATGAGGTTGGCCTGGGCATGGAAGATCTTCGTAGGGCCCCATATGCCCCCTTAATTTAGCCCACTTATTATTTAAACGAACTGTCTTTGTCCGTAGCACTTCAGCAAGCAACGCGGGAGCGTACACTTTGCTCGGCGAGAGCTGCTCGGAGCGAGCTCGCGGCAAAACAATGCTGCTATGCACTTGTGCATTGATGTGCTCACAAGCAACTGTTGCAGGTATGTTCAGTTATATAGCTGAACGGATCTTGTTGAAATTTGGTACAGGGATAGATTGTGATCTGGAATAATACATAAGCTTTTGGTCTGGAATAAATCCTTGGAATAGGTTCCCATGGGTTTCGGAAACGGAATGAGAATTCCATGTGTGCGAAGCCGTGGGCATCAGTTAGCTTAGCAGTTAGAATTTACTCACCAGCAATATAGTTATAAGTCCCGGGACCCACGACCCACAAGAACTTATTTCTAGAATACCCTATATGCTATTCCAGGCTATTCTTTGTGGCAAATTTCATCCAGATCCCGATTCAGGTGTGATTGACTACTAAACATCCATCCATTTACACAAACTTTCGCAGTTATAAAATTATGCCTTGTCTTATGAACGTTATTCTACCATCAACTTTAATACATCACTTTAGTACCTAACATTGTAACTTTGTCTTATAGCAATCGCGTACCCCATCCTTCCTCTGGATTTCTCATACCACATCGACTTCCTGAACATCACGTATCGTCCATGGCGTTTGCTGGCCTTCATCATGTCTCTCCCCTGTGCTGCTACTGCCGGTCTGCTGCAGCTGTTTTATGAGAGCCCCAAGTTCCTGGTCACACAAGGCAGATTTGAGGAAGCTCTGAATGTGCTGAGAAACATCTATGTGGCTAACACCGGACATAGTGCGGATAGCTTTCCAGTAAGTATTCACAGAATACATAAGGCTATATATAAAAGGTTAGTTAGCGTCAACATTGAAAACCATATGATGGTCTATAATTGTTATATTTTGAAAAAAAAGACCGGCTTAGGAATATTTGAAACCGGTAGAATACTTATGATAGTTATAATAGCACTACAGGAAGCTAGTGAGATATGTAAGGACAGAATCAAATAGGGAGTTAGGAAAGGCGTGAGTAAATGTTATCTCTGTAGTGTACCTACCTACTTTGTTTCAGTCTTAAAAGCAAAATATATAAATGTATGTATTTAAATTCGCTACAAATCGTACACCGTTAACAGGAAGTCATGCATAAGGCGTTTATTTGTGCCAATAGGTCTTCAAATAACTAAACGGCTGGCCACACAGAAGAATAATACTAAAGAGTGACATTCTGGCTAAGATCGACTTGCTTCGGTTTTGTTTTAGTTTGACGACCGCGATAGATGATACACGGACACACGTTTGTAGGTGAAGATACATCTCGAAAACCACCTAAGTTGAAATTCCTGCAATCCTAATCATTATAAATATTATTTGCTTTTTAGGTCAAGAAATTGATAGAAGACCCACATGCCGAGACTTTAATTAAACCAACATCATTTTTCGGCTCAATTTGGAGCCAGACTGTCCCTTTGTTCAAGCAACCGTTACTAAAGGACACTTTGAAACTATTTTACCTGGTAGCTGTTATTTATATGACGTAAGTATACTTTTCTTTATGCTTGTTCAGCTCTACCAATTATAAAGGCATGTTCGCAACGAGTCACACTGCATCCTGTCACACTGTGATTGGTTGAGAAAAATATTCGCATCGAGCAACAGTGTGACTCGATTTTTTATTCTCATCTAGTAACACTGTTACGTGAATTGTGTTACTCGTTCAGAAAAACAAATCTCATCGAGTAGCAGTGTGACTCGCTGCGATTTTTTATTCTCATCTAGTAACACTGCTTCGTGAATAGTGTTACTCGTTCAGAAAAACAAATCTCATCGAATAGCAGTGTAGAAGGATTATAAATTGTACATATGGATGTACGGGGCTCTACCAAGCCCTCGGAGTTAAAGCCAACCTTACATGTAAGCTGATACACCTGCCGAACAACATACGCAGACTCAGGCGCAGGCTTTCCTTCTGGGGTTGAGGAGTCAGATGGTAGGCGCTTTGGTAATAGTCAATGCGCTAGGCAAAGCTGGCTAGGAGAAGGATATTGAAACCTGGGCCGAAAGTGGGAACTTTGGACGCAACCCCGGGGTCCACTTCCCTCCTACATACAATTTTATTAAGATTACTTTGGCTCTGCCGTCTAACCACAAATTCCGTGAGCAAAGCGTGCGACAGAGCCTCGTCAGATATTCAGTGTACCAGCTGTCTGATGAGGTTGGCTTGGGCCCTGAAGGTTTTAATGGGACCCCATAGATCCAAAATATTTAGAATTAGCTGTTGCCCACGGCTCTGTCCGCGTGGAATTCTGACCCATAGGAACCTATTCCAGGGATAAAAAGTTGCCTAAATTATTCCAGACTTCCTATAATCAATCCCTGTACCAAATTTCAGTCAGATATGTTAAGTCGTTTGAGTATGATTGAGTAACAAATATCCTAACATCTTCACGAACTTATATCTTTACTAGGTGTTGCCCGGGGTTTCGCCCGCGTGGCATTTTGTTCCCGTTCCCGCATCCCATGGGAACATATTCCAGCAATAAAATAGTCTATATGTTATTCCAGAAAACAATCTATCCTTGGAACAAATTTCTGCCAGATCCGTTCAGACGTTAGAGCGTTAATGAGTAACAAACATCTAAATATCCAAACATCTTCACGAACTTTCACATTTTTAATAGTAGTAGGATAGCATAGGTTAATATTAGTAGACTTTTAGTTACAGTGAATAGATTTCTGTGTCTTTCAGGGGCAGTGGTTTCATTCTCTGGCTTCCGTACATCATGAACAATCTTTTCTCCGTGCTAGAAACTAGTGGTGGGGACGGCATGAACTTGTGTACCGTCATCAGATACCCCGTGCAGGAGACCTATGCTTTCGACAATATGACTGTAAGTCTATTTTATTTACTGTTTCACACTCAACATTTTTATTTTACTTGAGTAAGATTTTCATTATTAGAATTTTTTTACTACATGCGATCGTGAGGGTTTTCTAGGATTGGGTGTAAAGTTTTTAGGTTTAACTTTCAAAGAATTTTCAGTAAAAAACTAGATACTAATAATATAATAATAAATAAATAAATATTCTACGACATTCTACACAGCGCTTTCTAGACCCATAGTAAGCATAGTTAACTAGCTTGTGTTAAGGGTTCCAGAATGCGGATAAACATACTTATATACTTTTTTTTTGTAAATACATACATATTATACATAGAAACGTCCAGACCAATGCAAATAGACATATTCATGCATACAAATATTTGCACTGAGCGGGAATCGAACTCGCACCCAATGTCGTAGCAGTTGAATGCACTACCGCTACGCCACAGAGGCCACTAACTACTACACTACTGCACTACTAGAGCATATGCCGTACAGTTACTACACTAGGCTCCCATTACGTAGAGAGAGAAGTAAAATAGGTAAGGTATCATCCGAAGGGATTACACGAAAAAAAAGAAGTTGGGATGGCAAGATTTGGATGCAACTGGTCTAGGCGTTCGGATGAAGAAGAGAACCTTCAAGATATGAAAGGACTGCCATCTTATTAATCTTCATTCTTCATAGGAAGAATGAAGATTAATAAGATGGCTATAGAATCACGGCTACTGAAAAGAAACGGAAAACAGTTGTACATCCGCGTTGTTAAGTTGTAGACCCTCTCGGCCTCTTCCCTTCGGTGTGTAACTGAGAGATAGGGAGATCCTCAACCGTGAGTAACCATAGTGCCCATGTAAAAGTGCTCGATGATGGTAATGAGCTCATCCTCTGTTTCTTGACACCGAAAAATATAGTTGGCGAACCTGCATAGTTCAGGGATATAAAAATGTGGCTCATAATTTTATCATTTCTTCTAGGATATCGAAATCTGCGATGACACTATACAAGATACCACTCTATTCTCAGCAATGACATACGGAGCCCTGGCCTGTTTCTCTAACCTGGTCCTGTCCGTGACCTGCGGAGGTCGCAAGAGGCAGGCCATGATATGCATCCTGGCTGTGTCAGCTCTTGCTGCAGTACTTCTGAACGTGGTGCCTGTGCCTCTAGCTGGTGGAATATTCTTTTTCTTCTTCCTGATGTGTGCACTTTGCATGGGAATCTTGAGTGTATATTTTGTGGAGCTCTACCCTACGTCATTAAGGTATGTTTAACTAATTTTTTCTAAGTATTTCTATTTCCCATTGTTAACCATTTATTCATGTCCTCTTGATGTCCTCGGATATACCATTTAATTTTATTCATTTCCACTTATAGACCTTTCATTAATTGGCACTGGTAGGTTATTTATTTATTGCCAGTGATAGACCAACTATTAGTTCTCACTGATACACTTGAAATTGATAGATCATTTATTAATTTCCACTCGTAGAATGAAATTTATAATGAGATATATCTATAGTTCTATACAATTATTATAAAGATAGTGGGCGAATTTTGTGAGTTAATATGTTGAGGATAATCTTTGGAACCACTGCATTTATAAAAAAAATCGTTGACCATTTGAAAGGTACATTATCCCCGATGGATAAAGGCTGTATATTATGGAGCTGGAGTTAAAAAAAACATATAGACGGAAGTGAAGCGTGGGCAGGTTGCTAGTATATTATAAATCATGGAAAAAATTATTGTGGTTTTGAGATGCTTTCCAAATGATCGTAATAATATTGTTGAGTCATTTTTGTTACAGAGGCATGGTCTCTTGTCTGTCCGTGATGTTGGGAAGGTTGTTCGCGTTTGGAGGCGTGAATGCGATTGGTGCTTTCATCTCCACCAATTGCGAAGCTACATTCTACGGATGGGCTTGCTTATTGCTTAGTAAGTATTAAATATACTTCTATACCAATATTATAAAGAGAGAGGCCGAATTGTGTGAGTTTGTTTATATGTTTGGGGTAATCTTCGGAACCGCTGCACTTATTGGAAAAGTTCTTTCATCATTTAAAAGGTACATTATTCCCAAAGGACACATGCCATATATGTGTAAATTACGATGGCTTGAGTTAAAAATAACTCATGTAGACAAAACGAATCGAAACAAAACGAAGGGTCGCTAATATTAAATATTTTCTCTGCATTTTTGCTGTACCTACCTACTTATATTTATCTGAACCTGTAAAAGGTGCCCGGCTGACGCCAACAAGCTTCCCCCAATTTTAATAGAATCAAAAACCAGTTATTTTAAATGGTTGGGGATGGGTTTACGCGCTAAAGTATATAAAATGAAAAAGGCAATGTCAGTATTTTTTACGTCTGTCACTGAAATTTGCATAATCTCACACTTCCAAGTATATTATCAGTCATAAAGATAGGAATTCATTAAAACATCACAGCTTGATAATCAGTTTAAATTTAAAAATATAAGGCTTACAAAAACAAATGAAGTATTCCAGTAGGTACTCTGTAGAAGCAGTGAGTTCGACTGTTAACTCAGAGGTTCGATTCCCGCTCAGTGCAATTATTTGTATGTCTATTTTAATCGATGTTTGTATGCATTCGACTGCTACGACAGGGGGCGCGGGTTCGATTCCCGCTCAGTGCAAATATTTGTATGCATGAATATATCTATTTGCATTGGTCTGGGTGTTTCTATGTATAAAATGTATGTATTTACAAAAAAAAGTATATAAGTATGTTTATCCGCATTCTGGAACCCACAACACAAGCTAGTTAAACTATGCTTACTTTGGGTCTAGAAAGCGCTGTGTAGAATGTCGTAGAATATTTATTTATTTATTTATAATATGGGTGTATTTACAAAAGAAAATGTATGTCAGTGTGTTTATTCGCATTCCAGAATCCATATTACAAGCTGGTTAATCTATGCTTACTTTGAGTCTAGATAGCGCTGTGTAGTGGGTCGATTTCACTGTTGATTCGTGACGGCTGGGAGCGTAGCGGAATAACAAATTTTTCACAGCCGATTCGTCTCGACCGGGGGCGTAGCGGAATAATAAACGGTTCACGGTGGGTGCGTCCCGACCGAGGGCGTAAAGGAATGAGATCCCTACGGGTCCAGCCCTGAATATGAATATTATGTAGAACAAGATTTTCAAAAATATCTTATATTTCTTGCAGCTGCTATATGCGTGGCCTGGTTCCTGCCTCGTGAAGGCAAGACTAAGAAATGAAAGCAACTCAATAAAGCTTTGGATTAACAGAATTACTTTAATCTTAACGAATTGTTTGACGTAGCGTAAGAACATTCCACTGCTACGTTAACGGTCGCAGGTTTGATATTTGTAAGCATGAATATAGGTATTTGCATTAGTCTGGGTGTTTATACGTATAACAAATGTGTTTAAAAAAAAGTACCTACGTTCATCCGTATTGTAAAAGCCATTGTACAAGTTATTCTCAGTTTGGGTCTAAATAGTGCTGTGTAATGTCTAGAATATTTTTAAAATATTATTATTATTCTATGTCTAAATACATAAGTAAAGGTTTAGCAGAAGTTTACGGTTATAAGGTCTGCGGCCCACACTTGACGGAAATTCCGTCGTGGATCATCGTCGTCGTAACTGTCGCGTTTCGATTGAAACAATTATGTTTACGGGGAGGATCATCACTAAATGTTTCACGTGACGACATCGGTGGTGGGCAAAAAATGACACGCTGTGTTTTCATACTATTTTAATGCGCATGGTGTCATCATAGATTACATAATATTATTCTAATAGTGTCATCAACATTCAGACACAGACAGACTCTCACCTCGTTATCCGAGATCTGCCTGCCGGCTTTTACTCCTCCACTTCGCACGGTTTCCGGATTCATGGTAGTGAGACCATTAGCACGCATGTCATCTTCTACGAAGTCAGACCAGCGCTTCTTGCACTCTCTCCAAAATCTCTAGTATTATGTATAAACTTTAGTAGTCTGTAGCATTAAGTTAAATATAGACCTAGAGCGCAAAATGATACATCGTAGCACTGAACTTCTGTCCAACCGCCTCTGAAATATTGTAAATAAAACTCTAGCCGAATAAGTTCACCGACTGATAATTTAAGATTTATATTATGTATATTTAACTTATATAATGTAAGAATAAACTTAAAGGACGTTTTTAATCCGCTTAAAAAATGTAGATTCTCAATTCGACACGTATGTATGACATTTTATTGGAACTATACTATGTTCACATATGATAATCTATTCTTCTTTTTTAAATTGTTGTCGATCATTTATTGTGTTATGTTCTCTCATCGTAGTGCTTTAATTTCATTTTAATTAGGAAATTCGAATTAAAAATTAAGTTAAGAGTAATAGTTACATATTAAGTTGTAATTAAACCATTGAATAAATCTATTTTCATTAAATGTTTCGTTTTAATCCAGCAATTAGTTCAATAAATTTTGAACTGATTTTCGTAATTGTCTTTGAAATACCGGATTCTATATATCTATTTTTTTGTTGAGTATTTTGACGAAGTTAAGTGTTATCAATAAAATTATAATGGAAAAATAAATACTTTTTGTCCCGTGATATGATTCCTGTGGGTCCCGGGAACGGGTCCTTTACACGGGCGAGGATGCGGGAAATGGCTAGTAATATAACTAATCTGTGTGTACTTTAAATCATAAATTACAGACTGCAGTAGTATGCCTGTATTAAGCAGGCTTGTAAATAATACATATTGGCCTTGACAATGGCAAGCAATGACAATACAATTATGAAATTAACTGATAAAGTTAGCTAGTATCTTATCTTATGCAAAAATTAATTAAAAACCAAGGTTTAGTGAACGCATTCCTCCGTGTACTGAGAATTGAATTGAATTGGGTTTACACTAAACAATGATTTCTATGTATTATTATTATACAAGCGAATGACCGCAACCCGACCACTAACTTTTTGTAGTTGTCGCTATACTCATACATATAGGTCTCAAAATTCATCAACTCATTTATCTAGTTTCTGCGGCCCATCCCAAATTGAAAATTTTAAATTCAGTCCTGCATGACCCAGGCACTGTAACACATTTTTTTTGTCTGTTCGTAAAATACTTAAATGTCATTGACTAGATTAGCTGAGAGCAGAAATTGTGTCACACCTCGGGGGTGGGGAAAAGGCTGCAGGCGCCCTGTGTAACCTTTTAAATAAAATACAATACGCTTAAAAATAGCTAACTAAATCTAAAAATGAACTAGAAATGAAATTAATGAACACTTGCCCTTAATAACTTAAAAATTACGTAAGGATACCATTAATTATTGTTAATCCATGCGTGCTGTACCAGTTCCGTAGGCTGCCGACGGTATTTATAAAACTTTCTACTGGTGTATTAGCTCGTATTGCAAAATAACTGCACGAATACGACTTAGCTCAATAGAACGCAAAATTACGCAAAGTTAATCTGATAACGTAACAGATAACGTGATTTTCGAACTGAAACATAATATCAAATATCGGTATCTTAATGATTATTTATTTGTACGTACAATTTATTGAACTTAATCTAAATACCCCTTCGCTTTCGAGCGCATCGGGGTTTATTTTTAAATTTATGAAATAGTTCTAGATATTATATAAAATAATAATTGAGTATTAACGCAAAATGAAAAACGAGCAAAGTGGTAACATGGACTCTGAAATATTGCCTTTTGAGGCAGCTATGGATAAAGTTGGTATGTAGATATACTTTTATATTTCTCATACCATTTTCCTTTATCTCTTAATTTTATAAATACTATAATTTTTTTTTTTAAGAATTTTAGTAAGCGAAATTACTAATCCTTACTAATTTATATTATAATATTAACAAAAAAGCATTACTGGAGGTATGACGTTACTGAAGAATAACACCCTTGAGAAATGATGCCTCTTTATCCCGGAAGAACACTATATCTACCTCATCCTTTGGGGTAATGCCGCAGATTTAAATACAATCTTTGTACTGCAAAAGCGGGCGGTGCGGGCAATTTATAAGTTGGGCCCAAGAGTCTCCCTCCGAGAAAAGTTCAAAGAAATAAACATTCTAACTGTAGTTTCCCAATATATTTTTTAAAATCTTTTGTATGTTAAAAGAAACATTTCCAATTTTTAAGGCTTTGTGATATACATAACGTAAATACTAGACATAAAAACAATCTTGTGGTTTGTAATAGTCGACTCCACAAGATTAGTAATTCCTTTAATGGTAACTGTATACGCTTCTACAACAAGCTTCCTAGTGAAATGAAGAATCTACCTCTTCATAAATTTAAAAGCCAAATTAAAAGTAAACTCTGCCAAAAAGGCTACTATAAAATTCAAGACTATTTAGACGACAAACAAGCTTGGATATGAACTGTTTGCTCTCTCTCTATGCTACTCAAATGAAATATTGTACTTACGTTAAGTAAATATGTTTGTAAATAGACCAAAAAAAAAACAGCCCGCTGAGTTTCTTGCCGGAGTCTTCTCAGGACAGGGCCGCGTTTCGAACCGGTGGTCCATTTGCTAAACATTAGATTAATTTTTTTATGACGTTTTGTAAGTGCCGTATTAATGGTCTATACAGAATAAATGGTTATTGACTTTGACTTTGACTTTGACCTATCCCAAATATATCAATACCTATTAAGTATTAAAATCAAAACGGCGTGCTCTTAAATTTCGTTGGTCTGGAAACTAGAGTCACCAAACTCTCACGTTACCAGCATGTAACACAATACATACATCTCCGAAGGGGTCCCACCCACATTTCGTCAACTATGCTTTTTAATCTAGAGCAATCATTTACTGTATCTTGGTTAGCCGTTGGATGTAGTACAGCTCTCCTTACTCGCCTTATACAACACCCACTGCAAAAAATAGGGCGGCCCATGTATTCTACAAAGGCTGATTTTGACCACAGAAAATCCGATTATCAGTGTAATTTTAACTGTCTCTATCATCACTGATATCTACTTAACTGTACTTAAGCTCAAGTGTTTTAACAAAAAAAGGTCTTAGCAAAAAAAAGTTCAGAAAGGGCGTAACGGAATAACGATTTTTTCACTGTGGGTGCGTCCTGGCCGGGGGCATATCGGATGGGTCCCTAGGCCCTAAGGCCTACGTGGAAGATCCACGACGGCATTTCCGTCAAGTTTAGCGTAGGCCTAACGGCCGGACCCATGAAGTCGTGAATAATTCACAATGTATATTTCGATTTCCAGGTTTCGGACTTTACGCTTATTTACACACAATTTTGACTGGTTTCGCTATCATCTCATTTGGGTGCATCTCGTATGCCAGCATGTTCATAGTACCCACCTCGGCATGTGAGCTGGAGACCACCAGTGGGCAGCAAGGAATGTTGGCTGCGGGGCCTGTTGTTGGTAAGAATCTATATTTGTACACACGTTTCTTTCGAATTGGGGCACGCATACTTTCGTAATTGTTTTAATAGATGCACTCTACCTATATTGACCTCTATTTATTTTAGTAGATGCTAATACGTTATTCAAACTTTAAACATAGAATAAAAATTATTTTTGAAATTCGTGAATTATATAAATAGGTGGTGGAATGCTTTTAATACATAATTTTGAGATGCATTTCGTTTTTGTAGAGACGCTACGAGAATTTGGTTTTAATATGAGTGATTAAACTTATATTTGTGTAAATAGGTAAAGCAGCGTGACATCTTTAAATACATTTGTGATATTATTAATATACTGCCCATTCCTCCACAAGATAATCTGATATCTGACACCGATCAGACAAGGTGGTCACGGTAGTCAGGCCGCAGCGCATTGATTGACGTTGGGATTTTGTTTTTATTATGTTAACCAGTTATCAGCCTCCCTCGTCCCAATTATTTTGGGTCGGCCAAATTATCCTTCTCTTTCATACATTCCTGTCAGATGACATCTCCTCTGTCACTCCTTTTCTTGGCATATCCTCTTCAACACAATCCATCTATCGTTCCCTGGGCGCACCTCTTCTGTTAAAGTTATCTACATCCACACTCTGTATCTTCTAATAACATTACTCTCAAACTATGACAGCCGCTCGCGTTTCAACTTTTCATTCACTGGTGCGGCGCAAGTTTCAAATTTCTTCTAATGCTTCTAATGCACTCATTTTCATTACACCACACATTCACCTTCACATTCATATCGCCACTAAACGCTACCTTTCATCCTTTTGCGTTATTTCGTATAGTAGTCATTTAAATACGACATACTATAAATTTTATACGTAAACACAATATAATCTTTATCGTCATTGATAAAGCGATCATAAAAAGGTTTCTGTACGCCTAAGTCTCTGATACGCTATCATTTATATCTTCCAGGGCTACTCCTCGGCGGAGTCGCGTGGGGGTACCTGGCTGATACACGTGGCCGGCGCCTTATGCTACTGGTATCCCTTTCCGGTGGCACTATCCTTAATTGCATCGCCACTATATCGGTCAACTGGGTCATGTTGCTCATTTTTCAGTTCTTTGCATCTCTTTTGTAAGTATATGGATTCATTGAATTAAAAGGATTTTTAACGGATTCTATCGCGATTTATTTGATGTTATTCTTATTGACATTGTCTTATGCGTATGCTGTATGTGAGCACATGCAACAGGGGACCAAGCATTACTTAACATTCGATAAATCACAGATACTCGCTAAAGAAAATCGATTCCTACGTAGTATGCTCCACGAGGCTATATATACCTTTATATTATTATATATATTCCTTTACATCTCTAGGATTTGCCGGGGAATCAGGTATGTCCTAGTATGGAAACTAATCCAACTGTCGGCCTTCCTATCTAAAACAACATGTGCTGGACTGTGGTGTCACCCACATACAGTTCAAACAATATTGTCTCGAACCAAGCGGTTCGGTTCTTCTTTTCTTTGTCACACGATAAAGATCTGGAATTTTCCTTCTTCTTGTAACAGGTTCTTAAAGCGGAGCGTTAAAAAGCATCTCTCGAGGCCACCATTTTAAGATGGAAAGCATCTGGAACGATGGCCCTAATCTTCCGGACTTCACGCTAACTTCTTACCATTAAGCGGGGTGCAATCAATTGACGGACTGAATTTACAAAAAAAAAGGCTTGGGACCACGACGCGTTGTATCAATTCCCCCGTCCCTTAAAGAGAAGAACCACGGGATCCCCTTCTCCTAGGTCGATAACCAGATTGAACCGGCCTGCACTCATGGAGGCAGGAGATTGTTTTGATAACTCTGAACTTCAGCGTCCGATGCCCCTTTTATGGAGTTGGAGAGTGATAATCCTCTCCCGTTACTTTTCACAAATTTTGTTGTTATTGTAATTGTACATACAATTATTGTTCACTCAGTTTATCAGTAACATGCTTAGACATTGAATAGGTATATTTATGTCAACGCAGTTTATCCAAGTTCATCATAAAAAAATTAAAATTATCACATTTTATCTTAACGAAATTATTTATTAGTATTACATATAAGATAGCAAGTACCTGGGTGCTCAGCTTTTTTCGATGTTTTCTAAAAATAAAACCTAGCTAGATCAATTTATCACCCCCGAAACCCCCTGCATACTAAATGTCATGAAAATCTTTGGAGCCGTGTCCGAGATTGAGATTATATATATATATATATATATATATTATACGTATACCTAATACCTTTTTTTTTTTTTTTTATCGTGCGGAAATCCCTTCGGATACCCCCCCGCGTGCCAGCGGGGGCGGTTATGTCGGGCTTGAACCGACTAAAACCGCACGCCGTCTCGCAGAGCCCTCACGCGCATGATGGCATTCACGGTGGAGCGCCTCTGGCGGAAGCCATATTGGCCATCCGCCAGGTCCGGCCCCACTCTTGAGAGGTGCTCGACGAGGCGCTTCGCAATTACTCTTTCAAAGAGCTTGCACACCTCGTCGAGCAACACTATGGGCCGGTAGGCGGACGGCGAGTCCACCGGGCGCCCCTCCTTTCGGATGAGGACCAGTTTCCCCATCTTCCACAATTTCGGAAACTGGCCCCGCTCCAAACATGCGCTGAGAAGCCCTCTCAGTCGGGGCTCGAGAGCGTCGTCGACTAGAGCTAGGACCCACGCTCGGCCTGGAATGCCGTCGGGTCCCGGGGCGGTGTGTTTGGCTCTTAGCCTTCTCACCGCCAGCTCTAGTTCTACCCAAGTGACCTCGGGCAAGTCGTCGTCTTCCACGTCGGGCGCCATGGGCAACCGAGGCGGAGTCATCTGCGGTGGAACATGTTCCACCGCTCGCGCTGGGAACAGAGAGCCAACAACTCCTCCGAGCAGATCCGGCTGGAGACACCCGGTTAACGGCGGGGCCTTGGGGCGCAGCTTGCCCCTCACCATCCGGTAGGGCCGCCCCCAAGGGTCCCGCTCCAGCGTCTCCAGCAGCTCGCGGAAGGAGGCCTGTTTGGCCCGCCTTATCTCCGCTCGGAGGGCTCCTCTGGCCTCCCTGTATCCCTCGTACAACTCCGCCTCTCGGGCCTCCGCATCTGCGGGGCGGCGACGCCTTCTACGGAATCGGGCCCACCGGCGGTGCGTGATCACGCAGGCCCGTCTGAGCTGCGCGATCTCCGACGACCACCAGTAGACCTGACCCCTCGGATTATAGGGCGGAGCCCTAGGCATCGCCGCGTCACAGACACGGGTCATGGCCTCCCGGAACCACTCCGCCTCATCGTGTATGCTGACAGGCCTGTCCGGCGCAGGGGCCCAGGCCTGTACGATGGCGGCTTCCAGGAGGAGCTCCCGATCAAGTCGCTTAAGCGCCCAATGTGGCTCGGGTGGAGCCGATACTACAGACTACGTCCTTTTCGTCGTCCTTTTTCTTGCCTTTGTCGTTTTGAATTGATCGATCCTTGTTATTATTATGAATATTTATGTAGTCCATAGTATATCCCACGAATATGGGGGAAAGGTGGTCCATCCAGGTGGAGCCCCCTGCACCTGGATAAGCCTATATACTATGGAGGTCGGCTGGTATCCATAGGTTTTTACGACTTCACTGTCGGGTGTTATAGACTTTTCCTTGTCGTGGGCCGGCCAATAAAGGCAAGCCCTCCGGTCAGCAAGTTCACAGCGTACCCTTCTGGAGCCACCAGCCAGGTCGTTGCTGATCACCTGCCGATTACGGAACGCGAGAGGATGGCTAGTCCTCTCTCACCGGCGGCGGCACAAGTGCCCGTCGGCCCCTGCGTTAGCAGTGGGCCAACCCGCCCCTGGATCCCTCAGGACCCTATGGTGGCCTCAGCCACTAACACCATCGCTCATCCTGTCTCCTCTGAAAGCAGAGGAGTACGGAGAGCGATGTGTTCCCGCCACGTTGGGTATTAGCCGACGATCAATGCCAACCCCATGAAGGGGATGCCATTGACCGCCGCCCAGGGTGTACCGGCCGCTCCGATTCCGTTCCCCCCGGACTGCAGCGGGATCGGAATCGGAACGACACTCGAGGAGGTTACCCAACACACACCCCCATATACCTTATACCTAATTACAAGAATTACTTGTTTCAATGGTAATTTCTTAACGTCAAGTACGTAATGTCTTTTGACGTTTTCTAAAAATGAAACTCAGCTAGATCAATTTATCGCGCCCGAAACCCCCTGTATAACAATTTCATGAAAATCGTTGGAGCCGTGTCCGAGATTCAGATTATTTGTATATATATACAAATATTAGATATTAGATTCGTGGGCGAGTCTACGCCGGGATCTCTTTGCGGTCCTGGGCGTGGACGTTCTCTCGTTGGATACCATGGTGAGGGCCGTGGTCTCCGACGGGAGCAAGTGGCACGCCGCCTCTTCTTTCTGCGAGCAGGTAATGCGCGCGAAAGAGACGGCGGAGAGGGAGTGGGAGAGAACCCTGCCCCTCGAGTTTCGCAGTCTGCGGCGAGGACGCCGCAGAGTCATCTACGCCCGGGACTACTGACCTCCATGATCGGGGCCTGAGGACGGCAGTTGGCCGACTCGCCGTCCTTACAGAAGCAGCAGTAGCAGAAGCCGTGACGGAGGCGTGTCGTGTGTGTCCTCCCTACACACGCCTGCCAACTCACCGAAGCGGGATAAAACCCGACCCCACCAGGTGAGGCCAAAGTCCGCCGGTAGCCCTGGGGTTATCCTTTCGAGGGTTTACCCGGGGTGCCCGGCAACGGACACTTGGGGAGGACACCGTGCGGTTTTAGTCGATACACGACATAACCACCCCCGCTGGCCGGCAGGGGGGTATCCGAAGGGATTTCCGCACGTAAAAAAAATAAATAAGATATATTAGATTAGATATAGTACGATAGTTGATGAGTTTAAATAATGTATATTAGATAATACCTATTCCGCCCAGCTCCATTAGATAACACAAGCTGGTCATGTCTGCCTCATGTCACGCCTGCCAACTCACCTACGCGGGATCAAACCGACCTCACAGACAAGGCCGCGATGGCGACCAGAAACTGCCGGCAATACTGTGGTTATCCTTATAGGTCTTATCCGGGGTGCCCGATAATGGACACTTGGGGAGGACACCGTTTAGTTTTAGTCGGTACGATTCCGACACACCAATCTCATCGTTGGCATCGATGGGGTGAAGCCAGGGGGCGTGCCACACGTAAAAAAAAAGGCTCGTTATTTTGGAAAGAGCACCTGCCTATTGCCTACAACCTGCTTATAAAGTGATAACTTATTTATTACTGACCATAATATTCTTTAATGGTTTTGTACTTTGACTGATATTTTCTTCGCACGGTATCCAATTTGAAATAATAAAACAGTACCGTTCTGAATTCATTTTGCAATATCTGTGGCACAATGGTAGAGCGTTCGACTATATTTGAGGCAGCGGGTTTGATTTCCGCTCCGCGTTAATATTTATTTTAAATGAATATATTTTATTGTGTTTGTATTGTGTATGTGCATTGGTCTGGGTATTTTTATGTATATAATACGCAAGTACTTACGTAATACGCAAGTACTTACGTTTACAAAGACAAAAGGAAAGTCTACAGGCCAACCATGAAACGTACATCCGCAATTGCGGACTGAAATTTCCCTTTCATCCATATTCGTAACTGATCTTTCGATTTCGAGCAATCGGTACCATGAAACGTACTTGTTCCGCAATCGGGTGCGAAGACGGTACATGACAGCTCATTCGGCCTAAACCCTACCATGAAACGACCTTAAATCGCAAAATTAGGAATTTTGACAGCCCGCCAAAAAAAAATTGAAATTACGATACTATACCACTTACTTCAAAAGGTATAAAAGGTAATCATAATCCAATACAAAGGAATGTATTTTTTAATATTTTGGTGTATTATAGTTCATTTTTTAATAGAAATATATCGTTACCGAAAATCTCTTTGATATATTTGATCCAGCCCGAACATACTTTATGGTCCCGACGAAAGACCGATATCCGAAGAAATTACGATACTATACCACTTACTTCAAAAGGTACAAACGGTAATCATAATCCAATACAAGGGAATGTATTTTTTAATATTTTGGTGTATGATAGTTATTTTTTTAGGGTTCCGTTGCCAAATGGCAAAAACGGAACCCTTATTGATTCGTCATGTCTGTCTGTCTGTCCGTACGTATGTCACAACCACTTTTTTTCCGAAGTAGATGTATTCTGTGAACCGCATTTAGATTTTCATACAAAAATATAAAAAAAAAACAATTAAATTTGGGGGTCCCCATACTTAGAACTGAAACTCAAAAACTTTTTTTTCATCTAACCCATGCGTGTGTGGTATCTATAGATAGGTCTTCAAAAATGATATTGAGGTTTCTAATATCATTTTTTTCTAAACTGAATAGTTTGCGCGATTCAACCGGTCGTTCGAAGGTCGATTTGTAGTCGCTCCCACAAAAGCCGAGATAAGAGAAAGAGTGGGAGAACTCCGTGCTAGAAGGTGCAAGCTTTGGATGTGACCGGAACTAGCACTGTGATGATGATGATCAGAATATCGGAATACCAAAAAAATATCATCTTTTTATTTGTATTTCAGTGCATCAGGCATATACTCGATGTCAATGTCCTTGCTGAGCGAGAGTGTGCCAATGGCCAAAAGGAACCAAGTTGTGCTGGTGGTGTCCAGTATTTTCCTTTTTGCACAAGGACTCATGGCCGGTATGTACAATAACTAAAATTCTTTTTGAGCTGAGTGAGACGAAGTCGAGCGAAAGCTCCTCATACTAGACTTCAGGATTTTCTTTGTCACAGGTCTCCTCCTAAACTACTAATCCAATCAGAACCAAATTTGGCATGATTAAAGAGGTCTATCAGAGGAAGGTTTATGGCTATATTTTGAAAAAATTAATGCTACCACAGAGGAATGATCACCGTTAAAAAAATTCCAGATGGAATTACATAATAACCACTCGAGACACTGTGACCAAACTTTACACGCTCAGAAAGCATGTCCAGAGTTGTGACTTTCAAAAAGAATTTTCAAAATCGGACTTGCCACGGAGGAATGATCACTGTTCCAAATTTTCAAAATCTGATTCACGATGTCTCACTCAGCTCAACATTGCAAGCAGCGATTCGCCTTGCAGACCTAGTATTTTTCTTGTACTAAAGTAGCTTAACTCACATGTATTTGTTGATATCCTCTTCAATTAACAAAACTCTGATGTCTTCCAGTACTAGCGCTGCCCATAATTCCCTTATCATTTTCAATCTATCTGCCAAGCCTGGGAATCTACTGGAACTCGTGGCGAGTGCTACTACTGATATACAGTGTACCCAGCATTATATCCGGTTTTGGGTTCTTCTTGATGCATGAGAGCCCCAAGTTCCTCTATGCTAAAGGTGACGAAAACCGAGCGTTGCATATATTGAAGAGCATTTATAGATTTGGTAAATCAAAATCTAAGGGAGATCTACAGGTATGTAATTTTCTTCAACATAAAATGGCAGGCATGTATGTATCCAATTAGAGCCCTTTTCTTTGACGCGTTAAATAGAACTCCAAGGACCTCACCGATGCAACGTTACTGGAACAATGGAATTGAACCAACTAAAACCTCAAGGCCTTCCGAAGCCAAGCCTCCAGGAACCGTCTCAACAGTCATGGCTGCCAGTGATACAGCAGGCAGTCTTGCTCTGGAATGAGGAGTGCACCTACAATTTTAAATAAAGCAAATTATTGCCATTTACCATTCGTTTTTGCTACATATTTCCTTAGATTCAGCCAAAATCACAGGTATCTAAAGACATAGGGACATTCCTTCACCCCTTCATAGGGTTGGCATTGATCGTCGGCCAATACCCAACGTGGCGGGAACACATCGCTCTCCGTACTCCTCTGCTTTCAGAGGAGACAGGATGAGCGATGCTGTTGGTGGTGAGATGGCCCAGGGTCAGCCGGGGTGCGAGGGATGTGCTCTATGGGTAACCTTACACCCCGGCGTCTATAGACCCGAGACGGCGTGCGGTTTTAGTCGGTGCAAGCCCGACATAACCGCCCCCGCTGGCCGGCGGGGGGGTATCCGAAGGGATTTCCGCACGATAAAAAAAAAAAAAAAAAAAAAAAAAAAAAAAAAAAAAAGGTATCTAAAGACAGCAAAAATTTTCAGGTGGGTGGTCTGTTAAAGGATGAAAGTTCTGCAGCTGCTGGTCCCTTATCATCTAAAGACCAGATAGTACCACTATTTAAGGCACCGCTCCTCAAATATACAATCATCATGACCACACTCTACGTATGTCAACAGTGAGTTAGAAGACATCCTTATATTTTAGATTTTTTGGCAGCAGAGTCATGACGAATGGACTGGCACGTACCGAAATGTACTATACTCTGTCCTGGCCGGGCCTGTCGTTGTGTTTAAAACATTTACAAAACCAAATAGTAGCTCCTGCGGTGCCTCATATAGAGAGGAAGATGGATGAGAAAGAGAACATTAAGAAAATAGGAAAAGAATAGGAATGACCGTAACTATTTAGTGACTAACCAAATATCGACTGTTAGTGGTTATATTGGATATTTACACAATGCAATACTTGAAGGTGATATTCAGTGAGAATTCGGCACTTCCTACAGCCTTAACCACCTCCTCCCTATACTTAATATATCCAAAATTGGTTATTTACGAATAACCAAGTGGCAACTGGTCCACACCTATGTTTATCCTTTTTCTTTTTTTTTATAATAGCCACGTCAATATAACTTTACCTCGCCTGATGGTAAGCTAATGGTAAAGATAATATTATAATAATAGCTCTCAGCTTGACGGCCTGATCAGATACTTATTTTTATTCCGCTTAAAGGACGCGGGACTGTAGGAGAAAGGAAATAGGTGTGCTGGTAAAGAATTCCAAATCTTGATGATGCGGCAGAGAAAAGAGGTGCCGAATTGGTTCTTGTTGGAATTGTTTGCACCGTGTGAGAGTGATACCTCAACCTTGCACGCTTCTCAAATGTGATCATCAAAACTGTATTTAAATTCGATCTACAAATTTGTTGACTCCTCGTAATAAGGAGCGAAACTTAGAGTCATTTACTAGACACGTTATCAGGCTACATGCTACTGAGAATTCTTTGATCTTTGAAGTCAAGTTACACTTTATACAAATTGTGAATGAAACCCAGGATCTCACGTCTGCACACTTACGATATGGGACCAACGCGGTGAAAATATGTTTGCACTATAAGAAAACATATAAAACACTTTAATATGTTTCAGGGTTAACTCTTTCATTGTATGGCTGCCTACTATCACGAACCAATTTGTACGTATTCTTCAGGCAGGAGAGAGTGCGGACCTCACCGTGTGTGGCGTTTTGGCTATGGAACCTGCCCCGGCAGATGTGAGTGATTTTAGTTTATTTTCAGATTTTCATTTTGATGGTTAAAACTATAGCTCAGTTAAATAGGTAAAAATTTAAGAAACCTTTAGTTTTTTGCCTCAAATTCCTCATTATGTAAGTGTAGCGGGTTGGGGCTACAGTAGTAGTTGCTAGATGATGATGATGGTGATGATGAGTGTAGGACGTAGTGATAAATTACGGTGTTTGAGGTAGTGATAAGGAAACGACCGCTCTGCTTGAGTATGTTTATTACACTGATTATGTGTTGACATCGTTAATATACAAAATCATGCCGTCAGCGACTAACTATAATAAATAAAATTATGTATATAAGAAATAGCTAAATAATGTACGTTTGTCCGTACAGTAAGAAACTGGTTTATAGACAGGTATAAAATATATTATGGATAGGTATTTCAGATTTCCGAAGGAATTTCCGCACGAGAAAAAAAAAAATAAAAAAAGGTATTTCAGATAAGAAGCGTTAGTAAGTCATAATTTATTAAATTACCAACAAAAACCAGAGGCCGCGATAGGAAGGAGTCTATAATAAAAAGAAGAGCTGTAGAACTGCAGCATTTCCCAAATGGTTGGTCACGATCCCGGCATCGTCATCATAGCGGCGCGATCGCGACCGGCTCTAGGCCACGAACACAAAATATTGTCTTATTGTTACCAATCAACCAAACTCGTTCATATACAAGAGATATGTTTCTTTTTCATGGCGGCAATTGGCCGAGTCGCCGTCCTTACAGAAACAGACCGTTGTGGAGGAGTGTCGTGTGTGTCCTACACACGCCTGCCTACTCACCGACGCGGGATAAAACCCGACCCCACCAGGCGAGGCCGCGTTGACGGCCAAGGTCCGCCGGTAATCCTGGGGTTATCCTTTCGAGGGCTTACCCGGGGTGCCCGGCAATGGACACTTGGGCAGGACACCGTGCGGTTTTAGTCGATGCACACCATAACCGCCCCCGCTGGCCGGCGGGGGGGTATCATTGCTCAATCTGTTTTGTATATTTCCAGCCTGACTCCACTCCTTGTGCTCTGGACCAGACTTCACTGTTGGTGGTACTTGGTGTGGTAGCATTGCACTCCATTTTCAACATAAGTATCAGTTTTGTAAGTAATCATATGATTATGCTAATAATGTTATCAGCACTTTTTTGATTATCAGTTTAGTAAGTAACGATATTATTAAAAGTTTTTTGATTGGCAGCTTTGTAAGTCACGATATTATTAGCACTTTTTAGACTGTTACTATTGTAAGTCCTAACATTAATAAAAATTTTAGGTTGTCAGTTTTATAAATGGTTAGTTTTGCAAATAACTATATTATTAGCAAATTTTAAATTGACTGAGAAATTCCTAACGCTAAATTGCAATAATACTTTACTCGACCCAGGAATCGAACCCGGAACATAATTTACAGCTGCTACTGCGCTATCGAGGCAAGCTAGATTACACAATGCAATGCTTTTTTCTGTGTAATATTCTTGTATGCACAAAAAAATATTCTAAGCATATTTATCCGCTTTCTAGAACCCATAATGACAAGGTATGCTTATATTGTCTAGATGGCGCTGTGTGTCCTAGAATATTAAGCTCTTTATTCATTACAGATGATCGGCTGTGTGGGCCGTCGGAATATAGCCATAGCTGTTATATTCCTGTGCGGGCTGAGCGGTATTCTCGTGAACCTGGTGCCGAACATCATCGGCAGCGCGATACTTTTCGTGATCATGACAATGGCCATCGTGGCGATTGGGCTGTATACTGCCATAGCTGTGGGTCTGTTCCCTACCCATCTAAGGTAACAACAATATACAAAAATCTTTTGCACTAGCACACACACAGTTAACAATTATTAAACATCACAAATATGAAATTAATGTACAGTCAACGACAAAAGTAGCTTTACAAATTCAAGTTTCTTGATCACCTTAGCTCTTAAACCTTCAATAATGTAATAATCATAACAAGAAATATATTATTTTTGTCTTCTGGGGAAAAAAAACTGCTTATATAAATCAATTTTGTAAATATTTTAGTGTTAATCCAATTATATCGTTGACTGTATAAAGGCGAGCTTAACTCAGCATTAAGTTTTCTCCCAGTAAAGCTGTGTGATCATAAAGAAGCCCAAAGAATGGGTAAACCTGGTGTACAACCAGAGGAATAATCGTATCGTGGAACCATATACCTACATACTTCCATGAAATACAAACTATACACTTACATGGACAATACATACTTACTAAAAACATGAATACGTATACAATAGAGAGATCCGATTCTCAGCACTCCATGGATTCACCGTGCGGTCGCCGGGTCCATAGCGTGGTACAGAGAGGAACACCATGACGGCGACTGGGACTTGCGACCCAGATGTAGGTTTAGGGTGGCCACCTTGTGATGCATCAGCGCTCACCTCCACCGTCAGTAGTGTTCCCCCCCCTACCTATCCAAATTTGGTACGATCCTAACAATGCCGCTTTTGATATACGTTTTAATAAAGAGCTTACTGAAGCTCTTGGCAATCCGAGGTCTTTAAGTAAGTTGTACAGGGATTTAGCTGGAATTCCCCTGGCTCCTACTTCTACGGCATAGAGTTTAACCACGTAGCCGTTTTTGGTTAACTCGTTAGTCAAATCAAAGTATATTTATATTTATATTATATCAAGAGATAACACATATCTATTTAACGGCAACGGACACTTGGGGAGGACACCGTGCGGTTTTAGTCGATACATGACATAACCACCCCCGCTGGCCGGCGGGGGGGTATCCGAAGAGATTTCCGCACGTAAAAAAAAAACAATTTAATTTAAAAAAGGTACAGGGGAGACTCTCTACCCGTGACCATGGCTGCTGAAAAGCAACCGAAACGTCGGGATCAATGTAAAATATAAAATAACATCAAATAAATCGCCAAAGAATCCGTTAAAAATAGTTTTATTTCCATGTGTCACATTCGCGTAAAGTTCCGACAATACCAAAAAGGTACAGATCTTTTAATTTCATCTTGAATATGTCCAAGGAGATGCTATCGCGCAGAGAGCATGTCTCGCCATCAGACGTTGCAGTTTGGCGAGAAAATGCAAAGTAAATAATCTATGTATATTTTTGAATAGATAAATTGAAAATCAAACAAAGGGTTGCCACGACTTCCAAAACCTTATTGCTCGAACAGTAAATGAGCCTGATGTCTTCATCCATTTAGGTAACAAAGTCTTCTTCATCCGAGCGATTATCCCGGTTGCACCTTGGAATCCGGTGTCCGCTGGCCTACTCGTCCTTTCCATAATTTGTTTTAGCTTTTCCGGGAACGACAGTCGTCTGGCTGCAAGTAAAGTCCGTCAATCAACAAGTATACCGGCTGGCAGACAAGGATGGCTTAGACTCCGAAAGGATCCATACAAAGTCATTTAGGAAAAAGTAACGCTTATGAATGTCATGTTTTACAGCATGTACAGTTTCAGTCACATACCAGAGACAGAACCTGGTAGAATTCCTACAAGGTACCAAACAAATTTGTATACCTACTTACGTATCTTCGATGACAATTCGATAACATGGTACTAAGAAGCTGGTCTGATAATGGAGTCGGAAGGTGTTCATAGAAACTCATGAACTACAAAAGATAAACCAATCGAGTTTCTGCTCATTTCCTTTGTCTTGGCAAATACTCTGATGCTACATGATATCCAGGAAGATGGAGACCGCAGGTGGTCGTAAGAACTTCTGAACTAAACATTAAAACCCGTAATATTTGGGCTCATTTGTTTTGATATGTACATACTAGAAACCTTGTTTAAAAAAAGTGTTTTTAAGTTAGTAAAACTAGTGGGGCGGAAATCACACTGTGATTGTCAAACTTCGGGCCAAACTTAGATATTTTTGTTGCAGTATTTTTATTCAAAATTACAGACCTTAGGCTTTATGCATATTATTCGACGCGTCTTTATATATTGAGCAATAAATATGAAGAGAATGAAATCAAATCAAACGTCTTCGGCGTCAAAAACACAAAAAAAATATTTTTTAGGGACAATTTGTATGGTAACCAAACAAACCCCAAAATCTAATCAGTTCTTCCCATTAACCAAACAAGATGATTGCCGAAAGAATTTTTTAAATCGGATAAGTGGTTCTTGAGTTATTGCGTAAACAGACATCCAGACATCCAGAAATCCAGACCAATAGACAGACCGACACAAACATTTTTTTGCTTAATTAGACTTAGAATCATGTGAAACGTCGAAGAAAAGTGATAAAAAGTGGGTGTAAGATTTTGCGTGATTTTAAGACTTCGGTGTCCACCTGGTTGGTGGCCCGAAGTAATTTTATTCCTAACCTGATTCTATTCTCCACTGTACTTCTGATATTGCCCGCGTTGTTGAATCAGATTTTTTTGAATTGGTATTTTTATATCGGCATTATTCGTGATATAGAAAATTTTAGTGAATAGACATTTTTTTTAATAACCAGGTACGAAGTCAACATTTGAATTACTAAGAATACTGTCATTGAATCCCAAAAAACTTTTTTTTTCAGAGCAATGGCCATCGCACTTACAATGACAGGTGGACGTATAGGCACATTTGCGTCAGTCCAAATTCTCAATTTACTACTGGATAGCAACTGTGATGTTGGTTTCTACCTGTTTTGCTCCATTTTCTTGGGTGAGTAATGTTTCTCAAATAGAAATTAGTACCTCAAGTAGGCACTAGAAATAGTGTAAAAATAATATACATCCATAGTATATTGTTCATCGAGGGGAGAAAGAGACCGATTACTAACGTGGGTGTAGTTTTGCCCAAAGCGCAGCAGAGGGGCCTCAAAACACACGAGTTGGGTATCACACTTTTGCCGAGTGATACATTGCGCTTTCTAACACTTCAAGGAAAATAAAAAAAATATATAATAACTAAAACACGTTAACCATGAATTTTCATACACTTTTGTCTCCCGCTTAGCACGTTAACAATGTATTTTCATACAGTTTTGTCTTCCGCATATTTCTACGAAAGTAATGACGTACGTTCTGCCTTATTTTTGAAAAAGTACTAGCGTACTTTGTGAGTAGGTGTAGTATAAAGATAATTATCTCACAGTCAAACTGTTTGTACGGTTTTGTGGGACAATGTGTTAGTTCGTAAGATATACATGTACTTGCTATAAATAAATAAATAAATAAAATAAATAAATGATCTACCCTCGGAAGAAAAATAATGGAAAAATATTACATACTGTTGTAATGTAATGTCAAAGTCAATTCAATATAAAAGTCAAAATCGATTCAAAGTCAAAGTCAATGCACAGATTTTAGGGCTTACATAGCAATAACGATACCAGTTCTTTGGGTTTCTCGATTCGTAAAAAATCTAAGTTAGAAAATGAAAAATTAAGTCACAAAGTAGCACTCATGAATTTTAATTATATAGAGATATTTTATAAAAGCATATACTAATTAATAAACCTCTTATTTTATACTTTAGCATCAGTGTTGGCCGCATTCTTCCTACCAGACGACCGCAAGCTGCAAGCTCCTCCATCACCTGAACCCGAGAAACCGCAAATACAATCTGAAAAACCACAATTAGGACTTCGAGTTGGCAACAAAAAATACGTCCTTAGCAAATAATTTATAATAATATTATACCTTGGGACGTACATAAAGCGCTATCTAGACCTCAACTAAGCATAACTTGTGATATAAGCTCTAGAATGCGGATAAACATACTTGGATACATTTTTATTTGAGTACGGACATATTATACATGAACACTTAGACCAATGCAAATAGACGTATTTATGAATAGGAATATTTACACTGAACGGGAATCGAACCCGCGACCTCTGACGCATACGCTGAATTTGTATATACTTAGGTAATAAACTATTATATTCTCTAGAGCGCCTAAGCCTAAATATATACTTTTATTGGTACACAATTCTTACCAGCTTCCTCTTGAAATTTACTAGTTAACTAAGTCTATGTATGTGAAATGACGAATATTATTTAAAAAAAAGGTGGATGAAATAAACCAGAAAAAGCATGAAGTATTGTTTTATTGAACTATTCTATTAGGGATAAGTGATCTACAAGCTGTCTCAATAACCTTACTGGCTGCCTTTTTATCAGTTTAGTGGTACCTACAACTGATGAGTGGTATCACAAAATCGAAAATTTGACTGAAGAAACGAAGAGATTAATCTTAATGATTTTTCTTTAGAATATTCTAACCAAATTGACATCAATGCAATAATTATATCAAAAAAATAAAATAATGCCTTAGGGAATAACATTGCAATATGTTGAAACAATGAATTAGTAATGGGTATTTAATATTAATAATAAGAAATGCTATCAGTAATCTACCAGGCGTTAAAAAGAAACTGCATTCTGACATATTGGAAACTATACTAGCACTACATGCAGTCAGAAAAAAATCAAGGTGTCTCTGTGGACTTATGGAGTCGGCCGTGTCTTTTACCTGAATACGTGTACGGTGGCCCTTTTTTCTCTGTTTATTCCTTTAGCTACCGAGTGCTGTAAATTATAGATATGTTGCTGCAAAATGGTATTAACCAAACAATTAATTATTAAAAGCAAATAGGATGAGTAATTGCAATAGGATAAAGCATGTACCAAACAACTTGGTTAAACATCAGCGTAGATATTTATAGTTTAAGGATACAAAGGGAAAAATAACTAAAGATTTTGTACTTTATACATTTAACATAGGTGTATAATATGCAGAAAAGGGTTTATTTCTTTTCATAGTAGCGAACAAGTGGATGTCCCACTGCAAGCAAGCAGCATTATGATAGCGATAGGTTTTTGTCGGTAGTATCAAGATACTACGTAGGTTGCTGGTTCAATTTAAATCCGGTCAAATAATAGGGTTTGAATTAAACCAGCAACCTTACCATTACAAGTCCATTGTAAGACAAATATTATCATTAAAAAAACAGCTGTCTAGAATTACGTAATTCATTAGACAATTTGGCCCAGCAATATAACCCAGAACGTCACAACTATGCATTTTCCTTGTATATTTCCCGCTATGGGAATCTTCATATGAATTCGACATTAATAGCGTAGTTCATTTGTCGGTTAACTGTTGCCTAGAAATATCAATTTATACAAAATTTATTTTAATCATAATGTCATTCCTTCGCGGTTAAACGTAACGGTTGTTAACATTAAATGGGAATGCAAATATTTACAAAGCAAAAAAAAATTGGATACAGTGTGATTCATATTTAAATTTATTTCCTATATATAAATAGACTATACATACTGTTCAATCGATCGAATTCAATATGGATCGAAAAAAAAGCAACACCATGTCAGCTGAAAAACTACCTTTCGAAGCGGCCATGGACAGAGTTGGTAAGTATTCGAATTCATTATATTATTTATATTTGTACATTTTACTGTACACTTTCCGTTAGACGTTTCCTGATACTTATGGCAGAACGTCTTTCCACGAAAAATTGTGCCCCTCAAGGAAGTTAGATCGGTAGAGTTAATTGGAGTGAGGGATGTTGTTAGAGTACATAGAGTGTGTGAATGTATAGGGCTGCCTGGCTGTATGTTTGTTTACGTTCTTCCTATCGTATTGAATTTAATAATGTAATTTTTTTCAAGTTTGTCCATTAATCATGCAAAATGATCAAAAATTACTTAAATTTGAAACGTAATCTGAATGAGTATAAGTTTATACCTGTAGAATGGCGGGTGTACTGTAAGAATCCAACTGTACCTTTTTTTTTTCGTGCGGAAATCCCTTCGGATACCGCCCCCGCTGGAGAGCGGGGGGTCTCCAGCGGGGGCGGTTATGTCGGGCTTGAACCGACTAAAACCGCACGCCGTCTCGGGTCTTAAGGCGCCGGGGTGTAAGGTTACCCATAGAGCATATCCCTCGCGCCCCGACTGACCCTGGGCCATCTCCGGTTTAGAGATGGCCCCCTTACTTGCTCTCCACTGTGCCATCTGCTAATCAGAGGGACATGTGGAAAGCTTCCGAACAGCCCTCAACAGGGCCGTCCTCGCCTCGGTCGGTGTTGGCCGTAGGCGGCAGCGTCTCTCCCGCCCTAGGAGAGAGGCGCTGCCGTCTCCGTTGCCCAGGGTGCACCGCGTGGAGGTCCCCAACCAAGCACCCCAGAATCCAATTGTACCTAATATAAAAAAAATACCAGAACTGGAAGATCAAAGTACACCCGCCATATGATTTCATAATGGTGGGTGTCTCTTGATACTTGATCTTAATATGTGTCTAGTGATTTTATAAGGCAATTACTTGTACCAATAAATGTACCTAAAGTGATAAAATTTGTACCTCGGATAGAAAAACTCTATACCTCTTTTAAACTTAAATATAACAAGATCAAAGTACACCCGCCATTATGTTTGCATTTTAACTGCATTTTAATTGCATTTAAACATCAATGGACACATATTATTAAATCAAATACACCCGCCATTATGATATCAATATGGTGGGTGTACCATGATCTCGTTATATTTTCGTTCTATAAGAGGTAGGTACAGATTTTTCGATCCGAGGTAGGTACTATTTTTATCGGTTCAGGTACAATTTTTTGATATTAGGTACAATTGGATTCGTAAGGTACACCCGCCATTCTGACTTTTGTAAAACTTAGTTATTATAAATATATAATGGTTGTGCAAATAAAAAGAATGTAAACAGTATAACACTCAAAGTCTAAGTAAAGACAAAAGCTTTCTGTCTATCTTATTTTTTAGTATTTTTTAGTTTTAACCAATTAGCCCACTAACCTTTTCAGTTGCGTGGCCTCCTTAACATTATTTTATCGCCTCTACCATGTCGAGTCGAGCGTTCCAATGAACTCTTTCCTATCAAGAACAACTTTTTTCAAGACTTGGAATTTATTTTCTTATAGATTCTATTTCCGATTTTCTTATTACACACGTTTATTTATTTATTTAATCTTAAACATTGGCGGACTTAATGCCATAGGCATTCTCTACCAGTCACCATAGGGTGGTGCAGAGCTATCACGAGGTAGGTATAAAAATGAAGTATACACTAAGTGATGAAATCAAAGATAAATAGGTACATACAAAAACCAATTAAGGCAACCAATTAAGGTGGGAACGGAAAGAAGACACATGGTCATATTTTCGAAGGTTGAAGATGAATCGAATGCAGTTATTAAGAAGACGGTCTAGCTTATCGAGGTCTGCATTCAGGTCAAAATAACACACATCACCATAATCAATCAGGGGATAGATCAAGCTTTGAGCCAATGTCACTTTCGTCTTCATTGGCAGAAAATTCTTTAGACGATACAGCACACGAAGTCTACCTGTAACTTTCAGGCTTAAGTTTGTGACTTGCATTCGCCAGTCAAGGGAGGAGTCTTGTTAGAGCCCTATATCCTTCACTGATGTACTGAAAGCAATTGTCATACCGTTATACATCACTGGTGGCAGTGTAGTCACATTAATTATGCCAATTATCCTATTACTGCCTACCATGATGGCCTGACACTTGGATCGGTTCACGGTCAAACCGAATTTAGTGGACCAGTTATTTAAACTTTCCAGATCCCTATTGACATCTCGTATCGCTGCTCTTATATCGCCTGCAGGTGCTTGGGCATACAACTGCAGGTCGTCTGCATACAGATGATACGCACATTGAAGATTGTAAGTTACGAGATTAATGAATATAGAAAATAATAAAGGAGAGAGAACGCTGCCTTGAGGGACGCCAGAGTCAAGCACACACCAGTTCGATGAGGACTCATCAGTGCGAATACATTGTTGGCGCCCCTGAAGATAATTCGAGAAAAATTGCAGTGCTTCCCGCGAGATCTTAAGATAGGAAAGTATGGCTAGCAGGAAATCGTGATTGACAGTATTAAAGACGTTGGAAAAGTCCACCAAGACTAGCACTATTACCTTAGTGGCCTCCATGCCAGTTCTTATGTCACCAGTAACTTTTAGAAGAGCAGTTGTAGTGCTATGACCAGGTCTGAAGCCCGACTGTAATGGGCTTAAAAGGTTATTCTGGTGGATAAATGAAGAGAGTTATTTTTGCACATAGGCCTCGAGTACTTTAGACAGAAAAGGGAGTATAGAAATGGGCCGAAAGTGGTTGGGAAGTGAAGCATTGGATATTTTAGGTAAGGGAATCACGTAGGCTTTACGCCAAAGAGATGGAAACATTCTAGAATAAAGACAGAAGTTAATTATGTGGGAGATTGCAGGCAATAGGTGGTCAACAATTGTCACAATCATACGACGGCTTAATTTGTCACAGCCAACTGCGTTTGATTTTATAGAGATAATTATCTTTTTGATACTGGAGAAAACTTAAAAGTGTCTATATCAGGACTTATGACGCCAGCAACGTGATTTAACGTATGACATTTGGTTTGGTAATCAAGAGGAGTAGTAGAGGAGAAATGTTGGTTCAGTTCATCCAAACCAACTGTCTACTGGTAGTCCACATGCTGCCTGCCAATGCCCAGTGTGCCAAGAAACTTCCATATATTGGCAGGTGAAGACGAGCTTATATTATCGTGAATATGTCGGCGTTTAGTTTTATCCTTCTTTTGGTTTACCCTTCTTCCTACAATCCCGGGTCCTAAAGCGGGGCGTGAAAAAGTATCTGATGAGACCGTCAAACTAAGCGACACCATTGTAGCAATATTTGTATCTATAATCTGTTTCATAGTCAGCTATGACTTCCCGTTCAGCTTACTATCAGACGATGTGAAGGCATTTTGACGCTCTACATAAAAAAAACTGACATAGTATTTATACTTGAGCATCTGTAGCACGTTATGTACTCGTCATCATCATCATCGTAGGCGTTACGGGATTAGCGTCTCCAAAGCTTGTACTCTGGGGCCCGAGGTTGAGTTTCTTCTCTTCAATTTCGTGCAGCCTTCAGCATTCCTGATAGTAAGGATATATTTGGCACACATTGGCATTTTTTAATTAGTTACTTAGGAGCTATCTCATCATCATCACAACGTTACTCCCAATTATAATGTCTTCTATTAACGTAGCTACCTGCGAGTACATACTTAACGATTACTTCCATCCATATATTGTTCTCGTTATAGAATTGACAATGACTCAAGCAACTATAATATTTGTTATTGTTAGTCTGAGCAATTAATTAAATGTTATGGTCAGATGACAATTGTTTTAACTATGTGCCATCCATTGGAATTTCCGAATTACACAATCCCTTTTGTATAAATTTACCTCTAAATGAAAACGGTGTATCAAGAATCATATGAAGGAGGAAATATGTAGACAATAATGAAGGTATATTATTGTATTAATCCCAGTGATATACATTTAACAAAAATAAATATAACAATAATATACAATGCCCGGATGATCACTTTACTTCTGGAAAAGCCATTCTTAGTCTTGGGAAACAAAGGCAAATTATTAAAAATCATTTTGAAGCACTGTCATATTATGTAAAAAAGGAATCATGTGTAAGTAAAGAACATTGAGAAAAAGATGGTCACAAAAAGAGCTTGATAAGACCCAAGGCCAATCTGAATCCACCAGGGGAGTATCAACGGCGGATTGTAGTGGAATGAGGGAGTATTTTGAGGATTTGGCTGCTTCAATGTCAAAAAAACTAATATGTGCGTTTACTCCTAACGGATGGAAAATAAATAATAAAAACAATAATAAAATACAAGCTATTTATCTATAATTTGTTGAGTTTTTTTTTAAATATTTAGGACACGTCAATTTGACTTCACCTCGCCTGATGGTAAGCTGAAGGTAAAGTCTCAGGAAAGAGGGTCACCATTACATACACGTATCATGTTAACAATGGTGGCACTCAGCTTGACGGCCTCATCAGAAGAGGGTTGTCGTCGCAGCACCGCGTGACACCCACCGGTCCCACTAGTGCTGCGACCACAATCCCCCTGCCCGGCTATGCACTTGCTGACCCCGAAACGCAATCAAACCGAAATTGGATTACTATGGAGGGTTTTTCGCAATCGTGCACGGTGGTACCCACCCGGCCGAATTTTGTGACAAATTTGTGTCATCAAATTTCTACCACCAGTATTTTATTATAGTTTTTGTTCACAGGAATATATATTTTTATGGAACTGTGTTAAAAATAAGCAGACAAACTTAAATTCTTTCACATTTTTATTACAGTAACAGGACTACATGATGTTTTAATTATTCCCAGGTTTTGGGCTGTATGGGTTTTCGTTAACGGCCGTCACCAGTTTAGCCATGTTTGCATACTGCTGCGTCGTCTTCGGAGCCACCTACATAGTACCCACCAGCGCCTGTGAGCTGGGCACCACCACAATCCAACAAGGAATACTCGCCGCAATGCCTATAGCTGGTAAGTAATCATTTTATAGTTAAAGTTCAGTAATTTCGTGTATGGGGCTCCACCACCAAGTCTCTCTCTCTCTCTCACCTGCAAGCTGACACCTGCTGATTGACGGACAAGGCTCTGGCGCAGGCTTATCTTTCGACGATGGGAGGTCTGATTTTATATATTTCAACATGATCTTTCTACATACGGCTATATATTACGTATAATTTATTGGGTATTGTAGCTAACAATTTATTATCACGGGTTTTTCGTATTGCAATTAAAATCTGGAGCTAATTAAGGAAACTTCTAAGTTTATAAGAAATATGTATTTACCAAGATCATCTCCTTAACCGAAGTAGGTATTTGATATTGTATTTTAGTAGTGGAGTATTGAATATTAATAACTATCTACACTTTAATATTATAAAGAGGAAATATTTATATTTTTGTATGTAAGGAATAAACATAAAAACTACTGCACCGATTTCAAAAATTCTTTTACTATTGTATCACTGAGTAGCATAGGCTACTTTTTATCCCGATATTCCCACGGGATCAGGATTTACGTGGGTGAAAGCGCGCGGCGATGCTAGTCAAATAATAAATCACATAATAAAAAAAAATCTCTCCATGACTACACAAAAGAGAGTCAGGTCACAAATTGTGGATGGTGAATATTCACAGAACACATGCAAGGGTCAATGTATGCGGATCCCGGGCTCCGAGGTGTAGGCCTCGGATGCAATCGGGAGACAACCACGCTCAGATGATGATGATGATGACATGTAAGGGTCAAGCCATGCCCACTAACGATGGTGATCATGGTGTAAAGAGTACATAAGCGGACCCTGGGCTCCAAAGTGCAAGCTTCGGATATAACCGGGGTCAACGCTGAGGTGATGATGTTAATCATGGAATTAAATGCCACCTCAAGATTGGGAAAACCGACGTCACATGAATGGAACAGGTGAGAACATTGAAAGTAAAGAATTTCATAATGATTGTATCGGTCTTTTCCAGGTCTGCTGCTTGGTGGAACAATATGGAGTTACCTCGCAGATACTCGTGGCCGTCGAGCGATGATACTAATAGCCCTCATTGGCGGTGCTGTGTTTAACGCTATCGGTACCATTTCTGTCAACTGGATCATGCTTCTGTTCTTCCAGTTTTTTGCGGCATTATTGTAAGTTGCATCACTGATCTATTAAAATCACGACCTTATAGCATTCGCGTTGCATCATCAGCTGGTTCTTTTCACACAATCCGCTGCTGGGGCCTGATTCAGTAACGCCCTGTTATCAAAATTCGTGATTTTAATTAGCCTAGAGAGAACATAAAAACCTTTTGGTTTCAGTATGAGGTGTCGAATCAAAACCTATCTATGACAGATCTACCTATATATGACATGGGCTATTTATTGTGTAAATTACTATGGCATGAGGGTAGAAAACTCATAGAAACCGAAACGAAGCGAGAGCGGGTTGCCAGTCAATGATAAAAAAAAGTAGCTCTCACCTCTGAGTCCGAGGTCCGCATTTTTTAAGCTACATGTGTCGTTGACTGTACTAGGTGTTGCCCTTGGCTTCACCCGCGTGGAATTCTGCTTCCGTTCCCGTTACACATGGGACTCTAGTCCCTCACCACGTCCTATATAAGATACACAATTCCACCATACATCATTTTGTTATATCTCAAAGGGTTTAGGCAGCATTTTCGTTGAAAGCTTCCAGATGGGTTATTTTTTTCCGACATCTCAAACAAGTATCATTATATTTTAGCCACTTGACAAATTATATACTAAAACCTTCCTCGGGAACCACTCTATCCATTGGTGAAAACAGCATGAAATTCGGTGCAGTAATTTTTGAGTTTATCGCGAACAGACAAATAGACAGACGCTGCGGAGGACTTTGTTTTATAATATGTGATGTAGTGATTTTGACTTTTCAGTTCATCTGGATTGTACTCGATGTCGATGTCCTTACTAAGTGAAAGCGTGCCACACAGAAATAGAAACTCTGTGGTGCTTATAGTGTCCAGCTTCTTGCTCGTCTCACAAGGAATGATGGCCCGTAAGTGACGCAATATTAGGTACACAACCACAACATTTTTTTTTCATGGTTTCAATTTTATAACCAGAGATAGCGAATGGGGCAATTAGTATCATGAAACGCATATATTCCGCAATTGGGCCCGGAGACGGCACGGCAGTTCTTTGACGATCTATGTGGCGTAGAGGTATAGCAACTTTCGACTACTAAGAAAAGTTGCGGGGTCAATTCCCACTCAATGCAAATATTTCTATGTATGAATATATATGTATTAACATTGGTCTTCTGGGTGGTCCTATGTACAATTATGTATGTTCTTAAAAAAAAGTATATATGATGTTTATCCGCATTCTAGAACCCATATTACAAGTTATGCATATTTTGGGACTTGATAGCGCTGTGGAGTTTGTCCCGGAATATTTATTTAATTTATTTCTGTAACGATCCTGACTGTGAATTACAGCAGCCGATCACCATTGCTCTCTTATTTTCAGTTTTAGCGAGGCCCATAATACCCATGTCATTCGCGCACTACCTACCAAGCCTAGGTATTTACTGGAACTCATGGCGTCTGCTAATGTTAATATTCTCCGTGCCGCACGTCATCACCGGTATTTGCCTCTACTTCATGCAAGAGAGTCCGAAGTCTGCTTTCCTCAGAGGGCATGAAGACCAAGCTATGGAAATAATGCAGACTATTCACAGAATCAATAACTGGAGTAATGACAAAGAGTTGCAGGTGCGTGAATAAACGAACAAAATTACAGGAATATATATAATAATAATATATTCAAAAATCTTAATTAAGTAAACAATTCGCTTACGGCCAGTCTCAATAATCTACCTACAGTTAAAGGTAGAAGCTATTCCAGATAAACATGTCAACATTAATCTATCTGTAACTGCGTTTTCAATATTATCAAAGTCATTTTCTACATATCTTTGTTTATTGAAACAGAAAAAATCCCCGATAGATACTGATGGTAGCTATTTTAACTGCTGGTAAAGGATAGACGGATTATTGAAACCGGCCGGTTAGGCACCACGTGATGTTTTTCGTCACCAATTTAACCAACTACTTATTCGATAATGTTAAAGAAGCTTCGAATGTGTAACTCCCGTAGGCTAATGTTAAAATAAAGCAAATCTTTCTTCTTTTACTTCTCTTTCTTCAATGTGATTGAAAGATAAAGACGAAAGATGATAAATTCATACGAACATTGTTGTGGAACACACAATAGGCACTCTGTTATCAAGTAGACTAAGTAGAGGACAACTATGTACTCAATACTGATGTTGGTTTCATCTCTGATTTAATAGATGGCGCTACTATCAACAAAACAACTGTTAAAGTAGTACCTATAAAATATACATACAGTTTTTAATTTCAGAAAATGAAGAGATTATATTTATTATATTCATGGTTTTATCCCCGGAGGTTTAGGTGCGGTTTAAACCCACATTTTGCAAGCTATCTTTTGACACCACGTAATAGGGTGTGCGCTTATTGACATCATAAGTGCACGGTCAACAGCAATAGGTTCTTCTCCTGTTAGGTGGGAACAGAAAACAACTGCTGAAATGTGACTACTAAATACATCTTTAACCTCACGGGGATATACCCACCTAAAGGATATAAAAAATATGTTACAATTTTTACTTCTCTTCTCTCACACTTATAGAAAACTCATATCATTCCAATAATCAACACTTAATTTTCGCAGGTGCTTTGTCTAATTCACGATGACGTCCCACTACCTGCAGATTCCTTATCATCTGAAGAGCAACTATTACTGTTCAAGATGCCGCTCCTCAAGTACACGATTATCATGATGTTTCTCAATATGGCCCAACAGTGAGTATCAGTATCTATATAACTATTGTATAACTGTTGTAACATAGACCAGTTTACACTGATCAGTTTTCGCTGACAGTGAGCTCGACATCACAAAATGGCAATGAAAATCACCATACAAAATAATCTTGTTGGACACAAGAGATTACGTCGAGAGACGCAGAGGGTAGTAGGGTTGTCAATAGAAACATGAACAGTATTTTATTTATTTATTGTTTTAAATACAAATTTTTAGAGTTTCTCGCACAACTTACTATTTTACAATCTTTTTTAAAAACTTCATACACCTCATCTCATCATAATTATAACTGAAATTAAAATAAATATTCGTTCAGAAGCTCAGTGTAATTTTTTTTGTGGTTTGGCTGCGCTGCACTGAGCAGAGAGTGTCTGTTAACGCCTACGCTTTACTTGGGAGCAACGTCTCGTTTCTGTGCTCGATCCGGATGGATAGGCGCTATTATTTCTGCACACCTTCATACCTTTTTTCACTTCAAATTTTTACGCACTACGGATAACATTGTTCCTCAACCTAATTTCCTAAAATTCATGTAAAACCAGTAATACAAGTGTAAAATCAGTTCTGGAAGTTTCATTGATGACCCCTGAGCATCAACATCTGGCGACCGTATCAAGAACTGCAAAATCTTCGAAGAAAATAGCAAAATTAGATAGAACTAAAAGACGATAGAACAACTGGATAAAACCTGGAAGTCAATCCATTGCAGCCACAGCAGGTTATCGATCAGCAATCAGCGTCGAGCCGCAGCACAGGCCAATGCAGATAAGTTTCATTCCTACATTCGTCATACAATCCAGTCATACCCAATCCTACCTAGACTTCCCGAACAGTTTTTACCAATTTCCCTGTGTTTATTCGTTTACTACCAGTGTTAATTCCAATTATACAGTGCTATTACATACAATTCAAACATCCAATTCCATTAAATTAACGTAAAATACGTAATAAAAGTTAAACATTCTTGTAATATTTTTCCACCCACATATTTTTATTCGAACAAAGGTTTCTTCTAACTTACAAAGATATTTTTTATCTACGTATTTGTGCGTAAGATAATTAACTACATAGTAAGAAAAGTGAAAGTATAAGTAAAAATTGATTTTAGTATAATTTTTACAAGTAGTAATAGGTAAAAAATATCCATTTATTTTGCGTGTCGAATCATTTTATACTTAGGTCATTGTGTCAATTCTATTTTACAATAAACTCACGCAGCTTCGCTATCGATTCCAGGCATATCTACCTACCTATTGTGTGCCTTCGTACAACAACCTACAGAGATAAAGAAGGACGCTCAGGCCTGCAGCCTACAAAACAGCTGTGTCGGAGTGCAGCGTCAGCCGGATTCTCGTAAGGTGTCGCCTAGTCAAGGAGCGTGAGCTAACTTTATTATTTTATATAACATTTTGCAAAACTTAATTTATTTTTTATGAGTGTTAATTCGGTTTCACTTTGCATATAGGTAAAGACTAATTTTATTAACTCAAATCTAATCTACTCTAGTTCTATTTTTGTTTACGATGGGGGGTGAAACCAGTGGTAAGGAATCGCAAGAATTACTTGATCTTTTTGTCAAACGCAGTTCTATCAAGGGTCAAATTACAAAGTTTAAAAATTATCTTGGTTCCGCCACTTCAAAGGAAACTCTAAGTTCAGTTGAACTAGCTGAATTGACACTCAAACTAGCAAAATTTGAGGCATTATCCAGCCGTTTTGATAGCTTGCAAAGTGAGATAGAAGTTTTAAATGCTACAAATTTATCAAACGAAATTGATGAGCGAGACGACATTGAGCAGTTATTTATTTCACACATTGCTTCCGCTCAAAACATTATTCAAAAATACAACTCAAGCAAACATGATGAGAGCAATTACAAGGATCTAAATTCGAGTCATTCATCTTCTATTCATTGCAATGTCGATCACCGCGAACAATTTGGTTTTAGACTGCCACAAATACAAATTGCAAAGTTCGACGGATCGTACTTCCGTTGGCTTGAGTTCCGTGACACATTCTTATCGCTTATACACAATAATGAACGAATTACTCCTATACATAAATATCATTATTTAATCTCTTATCTAACGGGTGATGCGGCCCGCATTATTTCTAATTTAGAGGTTTCCAGCGCAAACTATAAAACGGCTTGGAAGTTGGTATGCGATCGCTATGATAATAAACGCCAATTGATAAATCATCATTTGAATTCTTTAATGGGTATTCAACAAGCTTCTCGCGAATCCGACAGATCTTTGAGGTTCATGGTGGATCATGTAACTAAAAACCTGCGCGCACTGTCCAGCCTCGGACAACCGACTAGTCATTGGGATGTTCTAATAATCCACATTATGAGTGCCAAGCTGGATATTCATACTCTTTTGAAGTGGGAAGAGTGTCGTGGCGCGTTGGATGATGTTCCCAAACTTGATCAATTTTATAAGTTTTTAACTAATCGCGCTGACGTTCTCGAATCTATACATAAGAACTCTAATAAATCAACTCAAGCGATACAAAGAAATTCTACGAGTAATACCAATACAAACCGATCTAATATTAAATCTTTTGCTTGCGCCAGTGATGAAGCTACTTCTACGCCATCTAGCATATCTTGCGTCATCTGCGGTGAAGGTCACCGTATCTACGATTGTCCCACCTTCATGGCGAAAAGCGTAGACGAGCGCATGGCTGAAGTGCATCGATTAAAGCTGTGTACCAATTGTTTAAGGCTCGGACATAGAGTACAAACTTGCCGTCTGGGTCCATGCCTTAAATGTAAAGGGAGACACAACACTCTTATACATAAGCCTTCCAGCTCAACCCAAGCCCATACATCCAGTAAAATTGAGAACTCTGATTCCAGTGTTGGCACCGCAGCTTCGGACAACGCTAAAGATACTATTGTCAACTTCTCAAAGCAAACTTCAAACCAAGTCTTGCTGTCTACCGCCTTTATTGAGGTGGCTAATCCTCGGACGAACCAGACTGAGAAGGTTCGTGCCCTATTAGATTGCGGTAGCCAGTCGTCATTTATAACTCAGTCTCTCAAGGAGAGAATGTCGTTACCATCCAATTCTATCGGCAATGTCAATGTCATTGGCATAGGCTATCAGCAAACTGGCACAGTCACAGAAACATGCGTAGCACAATTGAGGTCCCTAGTTACCAAGTTTCAGGTCACATCAGGTTTCCTAGTGCTACCTAAATTAACAGGTCATATTCCAAGATATCCGATAGATCCAAACCAATTACAATTGACAAACGTTCAGCTAGCAGACCCAATGTTTCACCAACCAGCGCCGATTGATGTCCTCATCGGCGCCGATCTTTTCTGGGACATTCTTGGCCGTGATCAATCCTCTCTCGGTCCCAATAAACCAAAATTAAGAAGCTCCCAGTTTGGTTGGATTATTTCAGGTCCTATGACTACAGGTACTACATACAACAATACTATCCAATGCAATCATTCCATCATCTCAAACAAATTGAGTGATGACGATATTCAGATTCACCAAGAACTTACTAAGTTCTGGGAACTGGAAGAAGTTCCCCTAAGATCTCAACTTAGTGAAAGCGAGAAGGCATGCGAGTCTCATTTTTTATCCAGCACCTTCCGCCTAGATTCAGGTAGATTCTCAGTAGGTCTACCCCTCAAAGATTCACCCGACTGCCTAGGAGAATCGTACAATTTAGCCAAGAAGCGATTACTTAATCTAGAAAGACGTTTCAAACGCCAACCCGAGGTCAAATCGCAATACGTAGAATTTTTGCGCGAGTACTCCGACCTTGGTCATCTCTCTGAGTCTCCTATAGCTAAACCGAATAATTCGTATTTTCTATGTCATCATGCAGTCTTCAAAGACAGCAGCGAATCCACAAAAATTAGAGTGGTATTCGATGGATCAGCTCCAACGTCGTCTGGGCATTCCATTAACGATATCCTCTTGGTAGGGCCAAATATGCAAGACTCTCTTTTCTCTATCCTTATCAGAGCTCGGCAACACAAGTACCTTCTCACCGGCGACGTTGAGAAGATGTACCGGCAATGTCTCGTAAATGAAAATGACAGAAACCTTCAACTCATACTTTGGAGAGAAGACGAGTCCATGCCTATCAAGACCTTGCAGTTAAATACTATAACTTACGGAATGGCAAGTTCTAGCTATTTAAGTACGCGATGCCTTTGGCAATTAGGCGAAGAATGCTCAGACCCAACTATCAAAGAAATAATACAACACGATTTTTATGTAGACGATCTCAGTTCAGGTGCTAATGATGAAAACGCTTTACGTCACATTCGTGAGGCTGTATCTGAAGCTTTACAAAAGGGCTGTTTTAATCTTAGAAAATTTAAAACTAATTTGCCTTCTATATTAGACATGACCTCTTCTAACTCAGACAATACCCTGGTAGTCAGTGAATCTGCTTCTACGTTAGGCATAGGTTGAAATCCAGCTTCAGATCAATTGAATTTTCCATTTAAGATTCCGCCTCCATCTGCTAACAATGTCCTAACAAAACGCTTTATTCTCTCATCATTGTTTAAAAATTTTGACCCGTTGGGATTACTAAGTCCCTGTGTAATCAAAGCCAAAATTCTGTTGCAGCAGCTGTGGTTACACAAGCTAGCATGGGACGATCCTATCCCCAGTGATATTCAACGTGAATGGAACCATTTCTCTAAAGCTATACCGGCTCTTCTTAGTCTTGAAATACCCAGATGGGTACTATGCGATTCACCTGTATCCATAGAACTTCACTCTTTCAGTGATGCCTCTCAAAATGCATATGGAGCCTGCATTTATTTGCGCTCTGTAAATTCCTACGGTAATGTATCTGTAAGGCTACTTTGTTCTAAATCTAAGGTAGCTCCTATCAAAACAACCACGATACCCCGCCTCGAGCTATGCGCAGCTCTATTGGCAGCCAAGCTATGCAAGGCTACTAGGGAATCATTGAGATACAATTTACAAGCAGAAATTCATTGGTGTGACTCCACAATCGTTTTAGCTTGGCTTCGCAGCAGCTTTCAGAATTTGAAGACATTTGTTTCAAACAGGATATCTGAAATATCTGAGCTCACAAATTCTGCTTCATGGCGCTACGTGCCAACAGCCTCCAATCCTGCTGATCTTATATCTAGAGGAGTAAGTCCAGATCAAGTAGGTGCCACATCGATGTGGTGGTCAGGACCCCATTTCTTATCTCAACCCGAGAATACTTGGCCTATTCTTAATAAAAATGTTGATTTAAAAAATTTACCAGAAACTAAAATTAACTCGACTATAGTTAATGTGTCAACCCAAAAGGAACCCATTATTGATTTTAAGAAATACTCTAGTTTGTCCAAATTAAAACGAATAGTTGCTTACCTGTTGCGATTTACTTACAACTTGAAAAATCCAAAGGCTCGACTCACTGGTCCTTTGTCGGTCGAAGAAATGAATAAGGCATTCATTCATTTGTGTCGCCTATCGCAACAAGAATCATTTTTAATTGAATATGACTTACTTGCTGACAAAAAATAGTTTAAAATCTCCTATTTTATCATTGACTCCATTTTATAGCGATGACCACATCATTCGAGTTGGTGGTCGATTGGATGCCTCCGATTTCAGCTTTGACAAGAAACATCCCGTGCTTTTGCATGCCAATCATCATTTAACCAAAATGTTGTTTGAAGATGAACACAAACGCAATCTTCATGCAGGGCCACAACTTCTTTTAGCTACTATTCGTGAATTTGTGTGGCCCATTAATGGTAGACATCTTGCAAGACGTACGTTTCATAATTGTTTTAAATGTAGACGATTACAAGGAAAAACTATGAAGCCTATGATGGGCAACTTGCCATCACAACGCGTTACGCCAAGCTTCCCATTTCAAACCGTTGGATTAGACTTTGCCGGACCATTTTTTATTTTGAACAGAAAGGGACGGGGTGCTCATGTAATTAAATGCTATCTATGCCTTTTCGTTTGCTTACGGTACAAATGCATACACCTCGAAGCCGTTAGCGATCTTTCTAAGGACGCTTTTATCATGACGTTCCGTCGTTTCGTATCACGACGTGGCAAGCCAACGGAAGTATTCTGTGACAACGGACGCAATTTTGTAGCTAGTGCGAAAGAAATTAATTGTTTTCTCAAAACTAACGCTAATTCTTTGTCTGATTTTGCAAGTGAAGACGGAATTAAATTTGTATTTTCTCCTACTTACGCTCCTCACTTTGGCGGAATCTTCGAGGCTGGTGTGAAATCTGCTAAATTTCATATTAAACGCGTTATGGGTAATTCTCACCTAACGTTCGAAGAGCTATCCACTCTTTTCGCACAGGTAGAAGCGATTTTAAACAGCCGTCCGTTATGTCCCCTATCCACATCTCCCGACGATTTCCTTTGCCTAACTCCCGGGAACTTTCTCATTGGTCGTGCTCTCACGGCTTTGCCTTCACCTGCGCTGGAAGACTGCAACGCAACCAACCTACAACGCTACGCTCGGCTGCAGCAAATGCATCAACATTTTTGGAGACGCTGGCAGCGAGAATATATTGCTGAGCTACAGCAACGCCGCAAGTGGAAGACCAACTCCTCAAATCCCAACGTAGGAGACTTGGTCCTATTGCAAGAAGACGACACTCCGCCACTCTGCTGGAGACTTGGCCGAATCACCAGATTATTCTACGGTCCTGATGACAAGATACCCAGAGTTGCTGATGTTAAAACAACTAGAGGATGTGTGCGCCGTCCATTGGTACGCCTGGTAGCCCTGCCTACTCCAGAAGAATTAGAGGGTTGAAAACCAAAGCTTTTCAACGGGGCCAGGATGTTAACGCCTACGCTTTACTTGGGAGCAACGTCTCGTTTCTGTGCTCGATCCGGATGGATAGGCGCTATTATTTCTGCACACCTTCATACCTTTTTTCACTTCAAATTTTTACGCACTACGGATAACATTGTTCCTCAACCTAATTTCCTAAAATTCATGTAAAACCAGTAATACAAGTGTAAAATCAGTTCTGGAAGTTTCATTGATGACCCCTGAGCATCAACAGTGTCCTATGACTAAATAAAAACAAACCTCTGACTAAATAAAAACAAATTTGTGTGAGCGTCTAAGTTTAACACATAATAATGTGTTTACACTTTGATGCTGAAAACAGTATTTTGTATACTTTATTTTTGTTCAACAGTAAATAGTATAACTTAGTGAAAAACAGTATAATACTGTTTAAAACAGTATAGTTGGCAACCCTAGATGGTGGGCTAATTTAAATGTTACACTACGTTACTACGACTTGTGGTTCGTGGTTCATAGTTCGTGTCAAAACCATAATCTCCTTCATTATTCTCGAAGGCATCGAAATCTACCTCAGATGCGAATTTGATGATGTTTGCCGATGGCTCACAAAAGCTTCAACAAACCGTAACGAATACCACAGAATGATGTTCGAATCGCAACCGGGACCAACGACGTCTTAAGGTACTCTCCGAGGTACGGAGAGGTCTCAATGTGTTAAGAATGCTCAACCATCCTAAAAGACTGACCTGCCTAGTATTGCTTAGTACTTGCATCCGGTTAACTCAACTAATAAGTCGTATATACCTAAAATATTAAAGTACTTAACCAATTGAGACCAGATTTTAATTTTTCTATATATATATATTATTTTTTGTTAATTTTTATTATTGTTTGGTTTGCGGTATTTGTATGTCATTAAAATAAATTAAAAAGCAAAAAAGAATATGACCCATGGCAGATAGATAAAAATAAGAGACAATAGACATAAAAACCGTCCAAGTGCGAGTCGGACTCGCACACCGAGGGTTCCGTAAATACCTGTGTATATAAATAAAGTTCACGAAAATTTGAAAAATATTTTTTATTATATGCTGTAACTAAAAATTTACGGTTTCCGTAATTTTTCCTTTATCTGTACCATAAGACGTTACTTCGTACCATATTTCAAGATTCTAAGTTCACGGGAAGTACCCTGTAGCGTTCCTGAGAAAAACGGTCTAGACAGACGGACGGACGGACGGACAACGAAGTGATCCTATAAGGGTTCCGTTTTTTTCCTTTTGAGGTACGGAACCCTAAAAATGATAATTGGATGAAAAGAATATTACCCATAGCAGATAGATAAAAATAAAAGACAATAGACATAAAAATGATAATTGGATGTGGATTAAAAAAATAATTTCTATTACAAAAATACGACTACCAAGCTAAAACATTTTTAAAATTGAAGCGTGAATATAGGGTCTACAAAAGTCATTTTCATCCGCATAGTGATAGATAGATAGATAGATATAAACTTTATTGTACACCAATCAGAATATACATATATGGAAACTCAGTTAATACATGTACAAATGGCGGCCTTATCGCTAAAAGCAACATCTTACAGGTAACCTTTGGATGGAAATGAATCCTAAATGAGCTAAATCGTGACATCCCAGTTGCGTTCAAAGTAAGCACTTTGGAGCCCGGGCTTCGCATATAGTTTTTGATTGAGTTGCTTTCGTAAAAGCCAACATACCATATTGGCTTTTCTGAAAGCGACTGCTGTCTGACCTCCCAACCTCGAGAGGAAAGCCTGCGCAAGAGTATCATCCGTTGTTGAATCATTTACATACTAAGCAGATAATTATAATAATAAGGTATATATCTAAGATAAACATAACATAACTTCACGCCTGTATCCCCGAAGGGGTAGGCAGGGGTGTACGATTCGCCAGTTATGTTTAGGTCCCAATGTAATAGGGGGTGAGCCTATTGCCATCTACTGGGCACATTATTAAGCGAGTGATAATCTACATTTTTAATACACACATAACTACGAAAAGTCAGAGGTGTGTGCTCGGGGTGACTGGGGATCGAACTCGAGACCTCGTCTCGGCAGTCCGTTACATACACCACTTTAAATCTATTCAATATATCGCAGGCTCATCGCTTTCATTGTTTGGCTGCCGAAGATCGCAGACCAGTTCGTGCGTCTGTTACAAACTGATGGAAATACAGACCTCACCGTATGCAATGTTCTGAGAATGGAGCCAGTCCCAGTAAGTACTATTTACCCGACTGCGCCAGCCAGGGTAATGTTTTCCCGCTTACGTATGCATAAATGTATTTTTCTTGGTTCCCCTCCATAGGCCTATCGGATGGATAGATTTTAAATAAATGAGGTCGTAAATTAGTCTGTAATTAGTTGTCTGTGCATTGGAGATATTAAAAAAAAAACATGGGTTATGTTAAATGAAAGGTTTTTTTTTGGAATCCTTGTCTGTTTGATGGTTGTGTCGCGATAACGCGAAACAACCGTCGTGAAGGGATTCTGATGCGGTTTATTCTATTACAAAGATCTTGTTCAGACTTAAAATCTGCCGTAAAATGTTTGATTCCAATTAGATACGTAGAACCGGAGATACGATTAAAAACGATAACCAACCTCCGCGCGGGCGGAGGCGAGGGCATGTCTAGTAGGGTACATAAAATATGAACGAACACTATTAGAGAGTTTTTGGGCGCTAAAATGTATGTAATAAAAAAAAAAACACCCTAACTAGGAACCTAGGAAGGAAATGAGGAGATTGAAACATATTCTGTCAAAACCGAAAAATTATAAAAAAAATTAAGTGGATTGTTTGATAATTTTTTTTTTTTTTTTTAAAAAGAATATTAGTAACCGAAATTACTAATATTCCCCCTAACCCCTCCAGCTAAGCTAAATTACTTGTGTTAGGAGTGGGTTCACGTCGGTAGTGGATTCGAACCCGGGACCTCTCGATCGTAAGGTTGTCTCCTTAACTACTAAGCTAAAGTTAATTATTAGTTATTATTATGCCGGACTGCCGGATCAAGTTATTTGTTTTAATCTTATTTTTTTTTTTTTTTTTTGTGTCTTATACTAACAATAGTGGTTAAGTTCTTTTGTGTAACTAACAAGAAATACCTATGGAGAAATCTGAAATAAATTATTATTATTATTATTGAGACTATAGGTAATATTTTAATTTCAGATTAACGCAATGCCTTGTGCCTTGGACGAGACGGCGCTACTCATTGTATTTGGCGTAGGATTATTGCAAGCCACTTTCAACTTATGCATCAGTTTTGTAAGTACAAATAAACACACATTACTTTATAGTCCATTGAAATGTTACATGAGCTTAACTTTTAGAGGACGCAATTTTATTTTTGGGACATGTGTCGAATTTTCTCACGTTTTTGCTTATAACTTCTTTAACTTTAAATTTAGGACAAAAAGTAATACGAACATATTTGTAGGCAAAGCAATTTGCTACAAATTATGTCTAAACGATTTTTTTGTAGGACGCAAAGTTTCCGAGATATCGCGAAAAAGGTGTTTGCACCCCTCTTTCCAAGATGGCGGCAACCCTACAAAATTGGGGTTAAGCTTTTATTGACCACCCAAACATGTCCCAAAAATAAAATTGAGTCCTCTAAAAAATGCAATATTAGGTCCTTAAATTGTAACATTTCAATGAACTATTATATCAAACTGTCGTCACGTGTAACATTCACAATTATGAGTACGTCATGTTATAGGTGATCGACTATATCGGCCGCCGAAATATGGCCATAATAATGTTCGTGGTATGCGGAACGAGCGGCATCTTCGTGAACCTTGTACCTAATGTCATCGGAAGTTTAATGCTCTTCACCTTCATGCTTATGGGCATCGTAGTTGTCGGCCTGTGCGCGACTATCTGCGTTGACTTGTTCCCTACTAATTTAAGGTAATTATAACCTACCAATTAGCTGTTCTTGACTTCGAAATTAGTATGCGTAACTATGGTTCAAGGATTGATCGTGAATATTGTTTCAGAGCACTGATCATCTCACTTACGAATACGGTTCAGTATATAAGCATAGTCGCATCCATTCAAATCCTGAACGTAATGTTGCGGGATTACTGCGAAGCTGGTTTTTATATGTTTAGCACTTTATTTGCATGTAAGTATTGTGTCCTAAAATTATTTATATAAGATAATCGCGAACAAACATACAGGTCAAACTGTGAACCTCCTTTTTGAGTGGAAAGGTTTTTTATAACCGATTTCGGTTAAAAAAAACCTTTCCGCTGACAACACTCGCGAACGGCAACAACAACACAAGAATCGAAATATTTAGGAACGGAATATGCTAAAACTAGGTAGGGTGGGCAATAGAACGATTACCTACAGAGAGAAAGTATGAAAGTTAAAGAGGAACAGGAGATTGAAAACATCGTTGTAAGATAAACCAAAATTGCTATCAATTTATTTTTATTATTTATATATATGTAATAATGTTGTATAACAAGGTGCTTTTAGATGAATATGGATAAAATAGATGTACCTATCTACTTAAATGTACCTATCTATATCTACCTGACCTTAACTGTCCACCGGTAGTGTTGCCCTGTGTCCTCGGATCACGGTATAAACAGTTTGCAATACATGATAAGACACCTTCACTTCCGTGTAGCAATATTATTGATATTAGCACCGCGTTTTAATGATTACATTGACCATCGATTCAAAGTAGGATGCATACCTTATGTGCATTAAATACTATGAAAAGCAAGCGTGTAATTTTTTTGCCACCAAACATTTAACGCTAGTCCACACCTTAAGAAGAATCTGTTATATCACAACGAGTCAATTAACCCAATTATCTGAACATTTTTATGTCGACTACCTACCAGCTAGCAAGAATCAACTTAAACTACATTAGAAGCACAGAAGGGGTGGAAAGCATGTTCACTGCACCACTTAAGTGATACGCTTAGCTGAGTTTGCGCAGCCTACTCTAGATCTGTGAAATGGATCTTTAATTTCAAAACGACGAACCATAACGAAGAAACCTTACCTATCTTCTGAATTCTTATGGACTTAGATCGTAAAAACTCAACATCGACGACCGTTGACTTTTTCGATCTAAATCCAATAGGAAATAGTAGTTTATGCAATTGTCATATAAGAAGGGGTCTTTTAAAACACGAGAGTCTGTTTATTTAATAATATATATAAATAAATATATTTAATAAACTATTATAATAGGTTGACTTGAGTGTTTTAATACCTAAATTATATGCAGTTTCATACACTACTTTATCTTCACTCATAGGAAAAATTGAAAGTAACAAAGTAGATAGGTTACAAGGAAGTAATTTAGCGAGCGCCATTTTTTTCACAGTTCGAACTGCGCATGCGTGTGCCTTTTTTTCATATTCAGCCTAAAACCCTAGACTTGAATTTTTCGATTTGAGTGTAGTTTTTTTCACACGTCAATTTGACTTCACCTCGCCTGATGGTAAGCTGAAGGTAAATTCTCAGGAAAGAGGGTCACCATTACATACACGTACCATGTTAACAATGGTGGCACTCAGCTTGACGGCCTCATCAGAAGAGGATTGTCGTCGCAGCACCGCGTGACACCCACCGGTCCCACTAGTGTTGCGACCACAATCCCCCTGCCCGGCTATGCTCTTGCTGACCCCTGAACGCAATCAAACCGAAATTGGATTACTATGGAGGGTTTTTCGCAATCGTGCACGGTGGTACCTACCCGGCCGAAATTTGTGACAAATTTGTGTCATCAAATTTCTACCACCAGTACCAGTAGATAAAGTTATTGTTTATTGTTTAATTGTACATGTTTATTAAACATTCGAAAGTGGAAAATTAAAAAAAAAAACTTTTTTTTCAGCTGCAGCAATAGTAGCATTCTTTCTGCCGAACGACCGTCCTAAAGCATCTGAGCCACAAATGATAGGACCAAAACCGGGAAGTTTCCGAGAAGAGCGACGTGTTAGCATCTTGAACTACATGTAATTCATTATTTATTTAGATATTACATCATATATCCTTGGTTGATGTTTTGTTTTTGAAGCGTTTATTGATTACTTACTTTCCGTTTCCACAGTTTTGTTATTGGCTTGTATAAACAGATACGATACGATGGGCGGTCTTATTGCAATTTGCAATCTCTTCCAGACAACTTTTAGATGGACTAAATTGCTAGAATTGGGTAGTTGTAGTAGTGTACCAAGTATAAATTATCACTTGGCTAATCCTATATTATACCTATCAGTCTAGTGCATTTACGTTATTTATTTTTACCGACGGGATTTAATGATTTTTGAAGTGCTCTGGAAATCTTTGAAAGACTCACTTAAGGTTAGAAACCTTTCTTTTGTCGTGCGAAAATGCCCCCGGTTACCCCTCCGCGGGCTAGCGGGAGTGATTATGTCGAATTCAAATCGGGTAAAAACGCACGCCGTCTCGGATTTTCCGACGCCGGGGTGGGTTATAAACCTAATAGATAAGTCGATCTAGGTGTTATGAAGTGATACGCGGTCATACAATAACATTTCAGCAATTGATTTTTACATAGAGAATAGCTGACCCGTCAGAAGTTGTCCTGCCTTTACTATGAATATTGAATTTGGTATGAGTAATTATTGAGAAAAATATATTCAAAATAAAGATATTCCGACCGATGCATCTGTTTATGTGTCCGTCAATATGTCAATCAAGCCAATTACAAACGAGTGACAGGTATGTCAAACGCCATAAGGTTACATTATAAAAGTTAATATCATGGTTCAATTTTCTAATTTTTCGTTCGCGCAATTTACTTAAGTTTTATTTCATAAGGACCTTCTCCTGACAATAAAAAACAACAAAAATAGAATCAGCGAAATCGCTCGACAAAAAATCCAAATAAATCCGCCAGGGGATTTAAACAGGGGATCCTTATGGACGAAGACGATATACATAGCATGTTGATAGATACCTAATATATTAACAATGCATGGACTAAACACTTTTACACACAACAAAACTAAGCAAAAAATCTTGCAATTTACGTTAAGTCGAGCTTAAAACAAATTGTATCTGTTCTTGATTAAATGAAAACTACGAACAAAACGTTGAAATATTTTATTTTTAAATAGAACCTTCGTCCTTTTTACAATTATATATACACAGGACCATTACGGTATAATGTGGGACTGTTTCAGGGATGCTGCTTGTCACCAATAGCATTTAACATAGTAATTAATATCTTAATTACCAAGTTAATACGTCACGAAAAGAAATGGGGTTATCGGTTTAAAGTAAATAACATATACTCAGAGTCCATCTTAGCTTTTGCTGACGATCTCGCAATACTGACGCGTAATAAAAAACAATATCAGGAACTATTAAAGGAAGTCGATGAGTTCTGTTCGTGGACAAATGGATTGAGGACGAAGCCCAGTAAGTGTCACAGTCTGTGTCTGGGTAGACGGGACACCAAATTTACCTCCTACGACCCGGGACTCTTCATTGGGGGTAAACCAGTTTCCATAGTCGCTGAATCGGTGCCATTTAAGTTTCTTGGGAGAAAGATAGACTATAAAGGACGCACACCATCCTTAGATGAAGTTGTCGATACGTTTATAAATGACCTAAATAAGATAGATCAGCTACCACTAAACAATATCAAAAAAGCTTGGATATATGACAACTACTTAACATCACGTCTGACTTGGCCTTTTCTGGTGTATGAATTCGGTAAAACCTTACTAGCGAAAATAGATGCAACTGTCATAAAATCGCTAAAATCGTGGCTTGGACTAGCGCACTCTGCTGATTCCTCTGCTCTATTTAGGGATCAAAATAATTTTGGGATGAAACTTAAGAAACCATCGGAGCTCTATAAACACCTTAGAGTTACCAAAGCCCACATCTTAGGTAAATCCCAAGATGTCACAATCAGGGCACTCCCGAAAGATAATAACGGGTCCGAGCTTGAATCTAGACTCCTATTCCATAAACGATTTATGATAGGGGCCCAGTCGAACAGAGTGGGGTAGGGAGTACGAGAGCCAGAAAGGGACCAGGATATACTTAAGTCCTTTCTAAAACAAGACGAAAATGATAAATATCGAGTGCACGCGATGAATTTGGAAATCCAAAATGAATGGTTGACAATGGGAGAGTTCTGCATACCGATGGCCTTAAAGTGGCGCACCTTGATCTATGACTGGTCGCCGGCCCTGTTAAAATTCTATCTTAACGCCTTTCAGATGACCCTCCCAGACCAGAGTAATCTGGTAAGGTGGGGGAAGGCCACAGAAAAACAATGTTATACTTATGGTGAGGCAATAGGGACGGCTAGACATATATTAGTAGGATGTAGGGTGCTTCTCGATAGAGGCCATTACTCACACCGCCACGATAAGGTGCTTATCATCATACGTGAAGCAATGAGTCTGGCAGTAGCTAGAGCGCAAAAAGGATTGACTACTAACAGACGTCATATCAACTTTGTGTCTGAAGGTTCATCCATAACATCCAGGAACAAACCTTATTCAATCTTAGATACTGCCCCAGATTGGACTCTCCTAATCGACACGTATGAAAAGCACTATAAAATTCCGGAGGATGTTGGGGTTTCGTCATCTAGACCTGACATATTCCTATGTTCTAAGAGGTTAAAACATGTGGTTCTTGTGGAACTTACTGTACCGTGGGAAACAAATATACCGAAGGACCATACAATAAAGAAAAATAAATACTATGATCTCACAAACGAATTAATCAAAAACGGTTACGTGGTTAATTTGTATGCAGTGGAAGTGGGAGCGAGAGGTATACCAGCAAAATCTCTCTATAACCTACTTAAAGATCTAGGCCTATCGAGAGCTACAATAAGCTCATTACTAGGACGAATGTCTAAAGCGGCACTAGTAGGTTCGTATCAAATTTGGTTAGGCAGGGAGGGGAACTTGGGTAGTGAAGGTGAGTGTTGATGTACATCAACAAAAGGGGCCCCTTCTAAACCTACACTTGGGTCGCAAGTCCCAGGCACTGTCCCGAGTTCCCAACTCAGCAACGCGATGGACCCGGCACCCGCACGGAGAATCCATGGATTGCTAAGAATATCGGTATATTATGTATCTTTTTAAATGTATTATTGTTAAAACAAACAATACAACTAAAAATGTAGTATCCTGTTTGAATTTTATTGTATCTACCCATTTGATAAGTAGGGAACACTGAAAAATATCACCTACTCCTAACACAAGCAATTTAACTTAACTGGGGGGTTAAGATGACGGTCCTTTTAAAATAATTCTAAATCTATTCAATATATAGCAGGCTCATCGCTTTTACCATCTATATTATTTTTAAATAGAACCTTCGTCCTTTTTACAGTTATGTAGTTGTAATTAGCAGAACTAGCTCATCCTTCTGAAGTGTTACATCAGTTCGTATAACCAAATTATTTTGACATCTAGATACTTGTACTTCAAATGTGACACGAAATCTATTCTCATACAAATGAGCTTATACACAAAAATCCGATTATTCGGGGCCAAGCCAGCCTGACCTACAAGCCAGTGACCTACTGATTGGCGGAAGAGGCTTTGGCGCAGGCTTCGCTGTTGGGAGGTCAGATGGCTGTTGCGCCCATAAAAGCCGTATGGAACGAAGAGAAGGAGTAAGCGAAACCCGGGCTCCGAAGTTGGATGCAACCGGCAACAATGCTAAAGAAGTAATAATGAATGATAGTGATGACACAAGCATCCGACAGCAGACCTTTTCCTGAAAAAAGTTTGTTTTTATAAGTGCTTTATTTGAAAGCAACACGAGTATTATGTATGATGATACGTACCAGATATAAGGTAAAAGAATACCTATGTGCAGGAAGGCCGATGGACGATTCACGGAAGAATCGAAGAAAGATACGGGACACGGGACGGGCCGCTACTAGCGGCCCGTCACGTGCTACGCGAACGACACGCTCGTGACGGCGTGCGGGGCGACGTACCGCGAAGCGACCCTGAAGGCCACGACCGCGGTTGCCCAAGTCGTGCATAAAACCGAGGCCCTGTTCTTTCATGGGCCTCGGAGCAAGCCACCCGACGGATCCAGTCTCATCGTGGGAGGAAATCGCATCGGCATCAAACCCCAAATGAAATATTTGGGGCTCGTGCTCGACAGCCGATGGGACTTCGGAGAGCACATCCGAAGTCTGGCCCCCAAACTGCAGCTCTCGTTTAGGCGCGGCTGCTGCCCAACATGAAGGGACCCGTTGACTCCTGCAGGAGACTCTACGCGGTGATCGTGCGGTCCATGGCCCTGTATGGGTGCCAAATTGGGCATTGCCAAGCCATTGGCTAGAGAGGCAACACGGAAGCCTCTCTTACCGACTGACGCAGGTGATCTCCGGAAGGAGCCAACGCCTGAGTGCCATCACTGCGACGCGAGCGTGGACTCGGGACTGCACACGCTGGCGGACTGCCCGGTGTGGGAGGCGCCTAGGCGTTACCTCATGGCAGCCATCTGGGTGGGAGTCCCCTCGCTCGGCAGCATGCCCGGGAGAGATTTAGAACTCTCTCGGCCCGCCGAGCCCGCAACATGCTCGCCGCGCGTCGCAGGCGACTCAGGCGCCGGAGGTCGCTTGACGACCTCCGTCCTCCATGAGCGCAGGCCTGGGGGTGGCAGGTGAGGCCGCCTGTCACCCCAGCAGAAGCAGGCCGGGACGGTGGGGCGACTAGCGCCCCTCCCCCAAACCGGGGCAAAACGGGGACACCGTGGTTCCCAAACCCGAGGGGGCCATCTCGAAACCGGAGATTGCCCATGGTCAGTCGGGGTGCGAGGGATATGCTCTATGAGCAACCTTACACCCCGGCGTGTTAAGACCCGAGACGGCGTGCGGTTTTAGTCGGTTCAAGCCCGACATAACAGTCCCCGCTGGCCGGCGGGTGATATCCGAAGGGACTTCCGCACGAAAAAAAAAATTGTACTAGTAGTCAAATAACCTTCAGTAGCTTGACGTCAATAAATGTGGATATATTCAAATATAAGATATTTTTACAGTATTGACTCAATATTATTGACCGTGTCCGGAGAACAAAAACACAAAAAAATGTAATATCCTTTGACCTTCATGGACGTGTAATGGCGATGCCGACTGCGCTTTTATCCCTACAGAGGGCGCATCGTAATGGCCAATCTTAGCTGTTATTGTAGATTTCATTGTTTGTCTCTTCAAATCTGACAGCTATGAGTTTGTTGTGATTGTTTATGGCCTCCTTATTATTGTTGTTTTGTTTGGTCATTTGCTGCTGCCATCTACAATTAGTTTTTCGTCGGCATCCCCATTAATTTAAATATTTTGTGGGTGCAATGTAAAATACTGTTCTGAAGCTTTGCAATAAACATTTATTTATTTATTTTATTTTTTAGTAGCGGCAGCAAGTATTGGTATTAAATAAAATAAAAAAATATTAACGTAACGCCAAACTAAGTATTGCGTTGTCACGTCGCACGTCGCACCGCCATTCTCTGCCTTGTCATAAGGCCTACACCACACTTGACTGAAATGCCGTCGCAGATCTTCCCCGTCGTAACGCCCATGCATGTTATTATATACATGACTATTTTTTTTTTATAACGAGCACACTACGCAGAATATCCGTCGCTCCGTCGCGCACCGTTTTACATGCAATAAAATTATGTACCGTTTCGGTGCGAAAGATCTGCGACGGCATATCAGTCATGTGTGGCGAAGACCCAAAACTTTTTATCAACTGTTTACGCTGAGCCATTGCTCACTGGAAGATTATAGTATTCCTCTCGTTTTGTCGTCTTTCCGTCAAAAAAAAATAGATATATATATATATATATAAATGATAAGCGCTCAAGTGTTGATGACGCTGAAGCCCCCCTATACACGAGCCGTAACATTAGTTTCAAATCAAATTGAACCAAACCACTTTGTTCCCATAAGACAGGTACATAGAGTTGGTTTGTATAATAATATATGTGCGAGTGTTCCTGCATTGCCTCTGACAGGTGTGCAAATTTTATACCTGCACCATCGGAATGTCAAGAAAATTTATGAAAACTGTTGTCTAAATGCTATATATTATAACAGGTTTCGAATAATTAATAACGTCATGGTTATAATTAATGAGCTCTCTAAGTGGACGCTCCAGTTAATTTGATTTTTAAGAGAGGTAGGACATGACGGTATTCCCGTCCAACTGAGCAGTCCGACTGGGGAAGTACCTCCGCCCTACAGAATACCGCGGCCATAATAACCTCGTGTTGTGTTCCCGGCGGTGAGTAGGGTAGCCAGAGCTCACTGAGAGTTTTTGTGCTGTCAGAGGGAAGAGTCTTCCTTCTGACAGCACAAAAACTAAAAAAGAAGGGAGAGGCGGGAGTAGCCTTTGGTCTTCCCGGAAGACTAAAGGCTATTCCTGCTTTGCAATTTCTTTTTTTTAGGGTCGGCGCGAGTGTGACGCCCCTGGTGTTGCACACGTCCATAGGCCACGGTGACCGCTTCCCATCAGGTTGGCCGTGAGCTTGTCCTCCACCTGAGTGGTATAAAAAAAAGAAAAACCAAAATATATTAACAATGGCAAGTATTTAATAGTCTCAAATATGTGATTAATAATGTCAACAATTAAAATGTAGGAATGAATTTTATAAACTTAAACTTTATTGCACTTCGCAACATTTGTGCTCTAATATTCGCGCAGTGAATAATAGCACTTAAATCAGAAACTGTTGCAACTTTTTTTAAGAGGTTATTTGGCAGATCTTTAATCTCTAGGTAATTTATTATATACCTAGTCCAGCCATAAGTTTTGTTACAAATGAAAATGCATTTTTTTTTAAATGAAGTAATGTAATATTATTAAAATTTATACCTACATATTTATTAGTCTTAGAAAAAAAAAACGAAATGGCCACCTTTGGCTTTTATACAGGCCTTTAATCTGTTTAGCCACGAATGTATGGATTTACGCACTGTTTTCAAGGGAAGTTTTGCCACAGCTTGCTAGAAGATTTTTTAAGAGACTCAATGTCCCCGTGTCGTTTAGAGCAGGTGTCCTCTAAAACTGACCATAATTTATAGTCTAAAGGGTTGAGGTCTGGGCTAGATGAGGGCCAGTCTTCAGCTCTTATAAAGTCCGGAACGTTGGTTTCTAGCCATGCTTGGGTAGTTCGTGCCTTGTGACCCGGAGCAGAGTCCTGCTGGAAAGTCCACGGTATACTTTTAAAAAGTGTATTGCTGAGAGGTTTCACAACATGATACAAGACAGTATCTTGATACACTTTGGCTGAAGTTTTCACTCCTTTTTCACAAAAATGTAGCTTTGTGACGCCCCACCAAACCATCACTGACGCAGGATGATGACCACGTTGTACCTTTCCGACCACTTGAGCAGCTTCCTAAGAACTGTGAGCGTACACTTTATCATTTTGCTTATTGTAGTGTTCTTCAATCGAGAGATTTTTTTCATCGGTAAAGAGGATGTTTCTGTGCCTTTCACCTGCGTATCGCGACAGAAGGCGCTTTGATCGATCCACTCTCTTTAATCGTATAGATTGATTTAGGGCATGTCCTCTATATCGACGATAAGCACCGAGTTTCAGGTCTTGTTTTATAATACGTGACAGAAGCCTAGCGGGAATCTTCATTTCTCGCGATAAGATTTTTTGCTTCCTTATGGGGTTTCGACGAATTCAAGCTTTAACAGTATCAATAGCCGCGGCACGCGGCCGACCCGATCTTTTCTTGTCTTCGACAGACGAAGTGTTGTTGATAGTACAATATACGATATGGCTGATACCAAGTTTTTGAAGTGTCTGGAATATGACCGACGGCTCCATACCCACTTTGTGCAAGGCGATCACTGCGATCCTATTTTCTTTAACACCCCATTCCATATTGTAATTCGATAATGAACACGAAAAAATATGTGAAATGGCGCGAAATCGAAAGAAGTTTTTAAAATAATATAGGTACGTGTTAAAAATTCAAAACAATTAAAAAGTTGAAAAAGAAAGAAAATTTATCTTCTGTGATTGTTTGACTTTTACAATCTAATATCTTTACACGAGTAATTCTTGTAAGTGTATATAAATACATATATAATCTGAATCTCGGAAACAGCTTCAACAAATTTATTGAATTATTGATGCCAGTTTGGAGTGATGTCATGTTTTTATTAGTATACAGAATAGTAGTATCTTCTACAAATAAGGTCATATTGCATATCGTAGTTTTAGGTAGATCATTGATATGTTTTAAAAAGCAAAGCTCCAAGCACACCATCCACCCTGTGGAACACCAAATTTAACAGTTCTTGAGTCTGAATGATGTATATTTTAAATTTTGGTGTTTAGACATAATATTATTTTCAATAATTGCACCACTTGTGGACTGTTTGACAAAGATGATTTCAGAAAGTTGTAGATATTTCCTCTTACACCATAACGATATAGTTTATCAAATAATAAATCGTGCCTCACATATTCAAACGCTTCTGACATATTCATAAACATGCCTATCGTTGGCTGTCTATTATCTAGACCAAACATCACAGGTTTGAAAAAGACATGTCTACATAATATTTGTTAAATGCATTACAAATCTGTTTTGGATAATTCATCTATGTAATATTCAAATTTATATTAGTTACTAGCTATTGCCCGCGACTTCGTCCACGTAAGGTTCGGGATAGATCAAGGTATATATATATATAAAGCAGAAACTGACAGACTGATAATAATCAACGCACAACTGAAACCGCAGGGGCTAGAACCATGGAATTTTTAATTAGTATTCCTTAATGCGCACTAAGAAAGGATTTTTGATAATTAAACGTATGAACGAAGTAGGTATGAACCATATTTTCTTGGTCTGATCAACTTCAAACTTGGCATTTATAGTATGTAAAAGATTTAATTAAACACGTGTTTTTTCATTTTTAGGGTTCCGTTGCCAAATGGCAAAAAACGGAACCCTTATAGATTCGTCATGTCTGTCTGTCTGTCCGTCCGTATGTCACAGCCACTTTTTTCCGAAACTATAAGAACTATGCTGTTGAAACTTGGTAAGTAGATGTATTCTGTGAACTGCATTAAGATTTTCACACAAAATTAGAAAAAAAAAACAATAAATTTTAGGGGTTAAAAAAAGAAGAAACTTACAACTGAAACTCAAAAATTTTTTTTTCATGAAACCCATACGTGTGTGGTATCTATGGATAGGTCTTCAAAAATGATATTGAGGTTTCTAATATCATTTTTTTCTAAACTGAATAGTCAGCGCGAGGGACACCTCCAAAGTGGTAAAATGTGTCCCCCCCCCCCCCCTGTAACTTCTAAAATAAGAGAATGATAAAACTAAAAAAAATATATGATGTATTACCATGTAAACTTACATCGAAATTTGGTTTGAACGAGATCTGGTAAGTAGTTTTTTTTAATACGTCATAAATCGTAAACCGCCATTTACCTTTCATTCAATCAACTCAAATATAAAAATTATAAAAAGAACATTATTATGTTACTTGCTGCTACGGAACCCTTAATGAGCGAGTCCGACTCGCACTTGGCCGCTTTTTTTATATACAGCTCCTAAATTTATAAAAGGGGTTTGCAAAATATTTTTCATCAGATTTAATTCGAAATCGATATTAAAACTCCTTCGTGCAATCGATTATTAACATTGAATTTTGTGTACCTTTGATTGTCATATTTTTTACTTTGACAGGTTGTCTGTATTTTTTATTAATAATATTATTTTTTGCTTTGTGTTCTTTCTTTGTATTTTAATAGCTTGGTCGTTATTTTGGTAGTTTTTAAATGATATATCAAATATATCAATTACACAAGTCGGCAACCCCTTGAAGCTGTGAAGGAATCAAACTTCAATGTCAATGCCAATAAAAAGATACGGTCATTTATGCAGCATATTTAGACACTTGCAAGGTATTCAAAATATATAGGTTATCCAGTTTTAGGGTAGGATACTCTATATAGATACTTCTATCAGGTCATCAGTGCATCTGGGATGTATCCTATCCCACCTTTTTTAGTTATTGATTCAAGATCTCCACTCTAGGACACGCTTGGGGCCAACTGTCCATCGGCAGATGTGGCGAGTCCAGTTTATGAACTAGGCGCTTCCTTAGCGTCCAGTTTTATGAGTAACCCTTAGTGCACGACTCCGACTCGCACTTAACCGGTTTTTTTAAGCAACTGTGAGAAATGACCACTCCAGCTCCACCTCAACTGGCCCGTTAATAAAGTAACAAGCTCGGAGCTACCCAGCCCAGCATCTTCAAGGCATTAGGGAGTTTTATAGAGGTTTCTTCCTCATAGCTCCGAAGATTAAACGGCACTAGACCATAATTAGCACTATTTAAAAAAACAGAGTCGGCAAACCCACCAGCCCCCTTGCTGTTTCCCCATTGTACTTAAATAATACAAAATATAACAATGACATAACTTAAAACGTAAGCATACCTTGATCTATCCCGAACCTTACGTGGACGAAGTCGCGGGCAACAGCTAGTAACCAATATAAATTTTGTATATTACATAGATGAATTATCCAAAACAGATTTGTAATGCATTTAACAAATATTATGTAGACATGGCTTTTTCAAACCTGTGATGTTTGGTCTAGATAATAGACAGCCAACGATATGCATGTTTATGATTATGTCTGAAGCGTTTGAGTATGTGAGGCACGATTTATTATTTGAAAAACTATATCGTTATGGTGTAAGAGGAAATATCTACAACTTTCTGAAATCATCTTTGTCAAACTGACCAAGAAAATATGGTTCATACCTACTTCGTTCATACGTTTAATTATCAAAAATCCTTTCTTAGTGCGCATTAAGGAATAATAATTAAAAATTCCATGGTTCTAGCCCCTGCGGATTCAGTTGTGCGTTGATTATTATCAGTCTGTCATTTTTTGCTATATATATATATATATATATATATGATAGGTCTTTACCGCGGAAACCACAGTAGCCTAGTGGTATGGGTAAAGGACTGCTGAGACGAGGTTACGGGTTCGATCCCAGGTATTACCATGGCACACACCAATGACTTTTCGATGCTTTTCGAAGTTATGTGTGTATTTATCGCAGGTTTATAAGTGCCTGGTTAATGGCATTAGGCTACCTACCTACCTAAACATAAACTGGCGAAATGTGGGTGCTAGCACCTCTGCCTACCCCTTCGGGGATATAGGCGTGAGTTTATGTTTATGTTTTTAAAATGGCCGAAATTTTCTTACAAATTCATGAATTCGTTATTCCTGTAATTTAATAGCTATTTCCATTATTTATATTTTGTTTTGAAAGTTGATTTCAAGATTTTACAACTCTGTATTAAATTTTGTTTTATTGGTCGCTTGATAAATTAATTCGATCTTCAAAAACAGGATGCTATCCATTTTGATGATAAATTTCGTATTACTTAACAGCGTCACTTTTCAAAAATGTAACAAAAGTTGCTGATTGTTAGCACTATGTTGTCTCATTCATACACATAAAAATCATAAAATTTGGATTTGTCATTCCTAAAAAAATGTAAAAATGTTAGTACTGAAAATTGGGTTTCCTCCAATTTCTTCAAGAAAAACGGCAATTTCATATGTAACGACCTAATATATATAATATATATATATATATATATATATATATACATACATACATACATATATATATAAAAATATATATATATAGACAGATAGATATTAATTTATAATATCCCATGTCGCCTGAGATTTATTTATTTTTTGATAGTTTAATATAATGATAATTTTTGGATTTTTACGTTTATCTGAAAATTACTTTTAAAAGATTTATATTTATTTTTGGATTTCTAGTTTTTGCGCTCTCTTGTACTGCCACATCATTTTACGTCTCGTCGCTAAATAATTTCAAGCCTTTTGTTATCCAATTAACTGAACTATTTGTAACTAATTGATTTTTTTATTGGAAAACATAGATCCTATAGAAATATAAATATATCGAAGTTATTAAAAACTTCATTTGCGTCTTTTTGTTGGTATACATCAGTAAAACTCATTTGTGTTTTATAGTGTTTAATATTTTTCTTATTTTGCTATATAGTAAAATCTCTTTTTGTTGTGTACCAAAACTTTAAGAGACATTCCATTCACACAGGACAAGTTAATATTTGAGTAGTTTGGCCTGAGATGGATAAATCTATTATCTCACCCTTGCACAATGTTATCGATACATGTTTTGCTTATAAATCTATACGTATGTTTTAGAGAATTTCAAGTCTTTATGGTATGGCAAGGTTCATAATAATAATAATAATCTGGCAACACTAGTCAAACAGTCTGCTATTTTTGTGCCTAACATAAAATTACATTTACATTAAAATCTGTTATACCAATAAACCACCAATAGTGCAATATACGTTCAGAATATAAAAATAGATTTAAATTGATTATAAATACTACAAATATGTAACCAGAAATATATACACCCTTAAATACAGCACCCATTGACATGACAGTTTGTCTGTCAAACAATAAATATTGAAAATGCACAAAAATAGCAACGTAAGATGATAACAAGAGCCAAGGCAAGAGCAGCAGCACGCCCAACAACCATGGACTCGTCGCTCAGCTCCGTCCCACAGCCACCAGCAAGTTCTCTGGGTGCGACGTCGAGCTCAAGTTCAAGCGACGAGTTTTTCTCCCCGCCGACGTTGCCAACACCTGTACGTCGGCAGGGGAGAGGCCGGCCACCGACTGGCTTGGAGCCCCGACGCCCACCGGCTTCGAATAGGGCCCCCGCTACCGGTGGTGTTGTGCACCGCATGCGATGGACTACTTCTATGAACGAAAACGTCATGCGGGCATATTTTGTGGCTACAGAGGGAGGAGTCAACCTTACTGCGTACCGTGTTCATATGCTGCCTTTGTTTCAGATACTTGAACCAACTGTAAACGTATCGGCACAACGGCTATCGGATCAAGTGCGGACCATCCAACGTTGTCATTTGTTGGATGAATCTGTACTTGAGAGGCTACGCTCTAAGATACGAAGTAGCCCTGTTACCACCCCCTGTTCGTAAATTGTGAGACAACCAGCCACGGAGATCATCTCACAATTCATCTGTAGCGAAGAAGTGATTGATACCAGGGCTTTAGATGTAAGTATCGAGTACAACGAACAATTAAGGAGCGCTTTGGAATGGGCTATGCGGGAATATCGATCCATACCTTCTGGTAATAGACCTCGCCTGCCACGTTTGCCAACGCATAAAAATAATGTAGCGCTAGTGTGTGCCCTGGATTCGTTATTATCAAATTATTTTGATAATAGCGAAGATCTCGGTGATACACATTCAATTTTATATTGCGCGGCCGTCGCAGCATTTCGAGTTGCTAATGTTCAATTTCCAAAGTGCGACATAGCTACTCGACCGAAATCTGCTGTGCGACCGAAATATGTTTAGAATTGAGCGACGTATTGCCGAGACTAAGGCACTCATTGGTAAGCTCATTTGTTTCAGTTCGGGCAATACACGCCCAAGAGTGATGCGCTTTGTGAGTCGAGCGTTTTCGGGGACTGACATTAGGCCTCGAGAATTTTTGGCACGAGTCACAGAGCGCATCGACTTCCTGAAACAAAAACACACTGCACATTCCAAAGGGATCAAAGGTGGGTCTACAGAAATTGGGAGCGCCCTGATTAGACTGGGACTGACGTGCATCGACCAGATGATGATATTACTAATACATTCGGGCGTAATATCTGGTCGATGCCCATCAGTCACAGAGAGGGTGATTGGATGCGGGATGTTGAACGATCGTGTGAGCCTATTAAAATCATGGATCCTGTTATTATCCTACAAGAGGATGTAACTTATCCAGTCCGTCTGTTGCCTAACTGTAACGTTTATAGGTAGTGACTATAATATCATTACCGGGTTATTTATTTGATTTTTTGTGTAAGTTATCCCTGTTGCGCATGCACTTCAAAAGACCAGGGGTAATCCAAGGCTTAATAATCACTCGTTTTTTTGAGTGAGTAACCTGCCTCGAGTTCAACTTAATGGCTTCAGTAATAGACGATATCAAAAAGCTCGCGGCAAAATTGACATCGCACGAGTCGAATACAGGACCCAGATCCATATTACTAAGGCTAGTAGCGAGGCCCTCGTGGTCTATTGTAGTTAATGACCTATTCATGATACAGTCATGATTTGATTTAGACTTTAGAAATATTAGAACTGTTTTATGATCAGTTAGTGATGTTTGGGCAAGAAATGTGTGTGCTTGGACCTTAGTATTCAAAAGGACATGATCAAGGCAGTTATCCACTCGCGTTGCAAATGAGTGGGTGGGGAGCAGACCATGATTGGCTGCAAGGCTCGGACATCATCTTTAACTATATCTGTATTAATTATAATATTTATATCACCAGTTAATATAATTGTTTTATAGCTCGAGTATCTTGTCAGTAAGGTATTTAGTGATGATAAAAAGTTTGGTTTATTCTTATATGATGGAGAACGGTATATGCCAATTATAATTATATTTAAGTCAATCGTAGCTACCAAACAATTAGCATCCATGAACGCCGGTTCCTCTGTAAGGGTAGGCATATAGTCTTTAATGTACATTACCACGCTATAGGCTTTAAGGTCCTATAACTAACACTAATGTCTATTGTTTATTTAGGATATATTAGATTAAACACTAACTTACGAATTAACACACTTATTTTTTATTATCAGTTCTGCAATAGATTATTCTTAATTTCTATACATACACTACACTAAATTATTTGTCAAATTGTCTATTAATAAAATTCACCAAAACTTGCATACGCGTCAGTAATTTCGATCATCAGGCGGTACGTGTTTTCTATAAGAAGGTAGATTACGACTGCCGAGCGATCATGCCACAGATCATGCATCCAGTACGTGTACGCATAAACAAAAGAACGGTCTAGCTGAATCAGATGGTAAGTAGAATTTTTACCTTTGAATTGTGACATTTTTTTTATGAATTATTTTGTTAGAAAAATTTAAAGTTTAATTATTTATTGCAATTAATGTTTTACTAATTTAGGTTATATTACTTGTATTAATTTTGATTCTATTTTATTACAGGAACGCTACATCACTCCCCTGCCGAGACCGGTTCACGGTCGATAGTAGTCCGGAAAATGTACTCTTCTTCCACTTCTGGTTCGTCTTTCAGGTAGCCGAGTTGCGGGGACTAGAGCTGGAGCTGGAGTTGGACGTACATCAGTCATCTCTGGGGTAAGTTTGTTTTCTTCGCAGGTCATCGTTTGTCAGGTACGCTGGTTTCAGTCTGTCTATTGTAACTGTACTTTCTTTACCTTGCACTTCTATTTTGGGGATATAGGCGTGAGTTTATGTTATGTTATGTTATGTTTTCTTATCTCTCTCCAAAACTTTATATGGGCCTGTGTATGGTGCTTGTAGTGGACGTTTTTCAGGACCTCGACGAAGAAAAACGTATTCAGAGGTCCACAGGTCTTTAGGTAAGTAGAAACCTCTGTTACCGTGTGTAGATGCTGGTGTTGGTGCAAGCTGACTCATCTGTTTGCGAAGACGAGCAACGTAGTTGGCTGGATCTAAGGTGAGTGTGTATGCTGGGTTGAAAAACTCACCAGGTAGCCGTAGAGGTTCACCATATACTAGTTCGGCTGATGAGGCCTTCAGATCTTCTTTCCACGCTGCTCTCATTCCTAGAAGTACTAGGGGAAGTGCCTCCGTCCAATCAGCTGTGTTGTGGCAAACGATAGCTGCTTTCAGCTGCCGATGTAGACGCTCCACCATTCCATTGCACTGCGGATGGTATGATGTGGTGGGGTGATGATCTGCGCCGATGAGTGTAGCCAGGCTTTTGAAAAGCTGCGACTGGAACTGCTGACCTCTGTCTGTCGTGATAGTGACGGGGCATCCAAAGCGCGATACCCTACCGGAGACGAAAACTCGTGCGCAAGTCTCAGCTGTGGTGTCAGCCAGCGGGAAGACTTCTGGCCAGCGTGTGTAGCGGTCGATCGCCGTCAGGCAGTACCTGTAACCATTAGAGTATGGCAAAGGGCCGATTAGGTCGATGAGGACTTGGGAAAATCTTTGGGAAGGAATAGGGAAAGTTGACAAAGGAGAGGAAGTGTGGCGGGTAACTTTGGAGATTTGGCAATCTTTGCATTCTCTTGTCCATTTTTTACAGTCTTTTTGTATTCCAGGCCAAACAAATCTCTCGGCCACTAGTTTTGCGGTTTCTGATGATCCTGGGTGGCTCAGTTCGTGCATCTTGGAGAAGATTTGTTTGCGAAATCTCAGCGTTATGTATGGACGAATTCTCTCCGTTGACACGTCGCAGTATACTCTGCCGTGTTTTCTTAGTTTCAGGGCCGTTTCCTTCTTTAGTAGATCTTGCAATTCAGGATCTTGTTCCTGATCATTTGCAAGGTCTGCGTAATTGACGGCCTCTGTTATGTCTTCAATCCTGGATAGTGCATCCGCTACAACGTTATCGCTTCCTGGGATGTGTCGCAAGTCCGTGGTGTACTGAGCGATAAAATCGAGAAAACGGAATTGGCGCGGGGAACATTTATCTCGCCTTGTTGAAAATGCGAAGGTCATTGGCTTGTGGTCCGTGTATATTGTGAATTTTCTTGCCTCTAGCATGTATCTAAAGTGCTTGATCGCTTCGTAAATGGCAAGTAATTCTCGGTCATACGGACTGTATTTGACTTGACTCGGCGAAAGTTTGCGTGAGAAAAACGCTAAAGGTTTCCACTCGTTTGCTGCTTTTTGTTGCAGAACTGCGCCAATGGACCGGTCAGAAGCGTCTGTGAACAGAGCGAGTTCTGCGTGGATGTCTGGATGAGTCAGTAGAGTAGCTTCTGCGAGGCTCTTTTTACATGACCCAAAAGTGTCTAACATTTCTTTTGTCATCTTGATAGGGGCTGCTCCTTTGATGTTGCCTATCAGGGCGTCGTTTAATGTACTCTGCAGTTTGGCGGCTTGTGGAATGAATCTCCGGTAATAATTTATCATTCCGAGGAATCTTCGGAGTTGTTTGGCTGTAGTTGGCGGTTGCAGGTTGCGGATGACATCGACTTTCTCTTCCAGAGGTTTTGTACCTTCCGCTGTAAAGTGGTACCCAAGGAATGACACTTCTGAGACGCCGAAAATGGATTTGGAAGTGTTGATGAGGATTCCATATTTTGCCAACCTTTCGAAGAGTTCTTCTAGGTGCTTCAGGTGCTCATCTTCTGTGCGCGAAAACAATAATATGTCATCCAGGAAATTGAAAACGTTGCTCATTCCTTGCAGTACTTCGTCCATAAACCGCTGGAAGGTTTGGGCCGCATTCCTCAGCCCAAAAGTCATATACGGGAATTCGTATAGACCTATGGGGGTTGTTATTGCGGTTTTTGGTATATCGTCCTCAAAAACCGGTATTTGGTTATAAGCCTTGATAAGGTCCACCTTGGAGAAGATTTTAGCTCCAGCAAGCTCGTAGGTGAAGTCATTGATGTGACGGATTGGGTAACGGTCTGGTATCGTTCTCGCGTTTAAGGCGCGGTAATCACCGCACGGTCGCCACCCGTCATCCTTCTTCTTTGCTAGGTGCAGCGGCGATGACCACGGGCTTTCAGATCTGCGTGCAGTACCGTTGCGCATCATCTCTTCAAACTCGTTTTTGGCAATTGCAAGGCGATCTGGGGCTAGTCGGCGTGGGCGTGCGCTTATAGGTGGGCCGGGTTTAGTACGTATATGGTGCTTCGGCTCTACAGGTGCACCAGCTGGTTTTGTGATGACCGGAAACTTCTTCAACAGTCGGTGGTATGGTGAGTCACCAGTGACAGCCTTGATAGTGATAGCTTCGGCATTTGTGTTGCGGTGTGGCACTGTTTTTGACAGACTCGTGAGTCCATCGACGAGGCGATGTTGGCGGCAGTCGACTAGTAAGTTGTAGTGGCTTAGAAAGTCAACGCCTATAATTGGCTATGCCACGTCAGCCACGATGAATCTCCAGCTGAAGTCTCGTCTGAGCCCAAAGTCTAGGTGCAGCTGGATGTATCCGTAGATGGATATTATGGTGTTGTTTGCCGCGTGTAGTTCAAGTTCTGTCTTATTACGGTGTCCTCGAGTCGCTTTTCTTGGGAATACGCATAAGTCAGAGCCCGTATCTATCAGGAACTCTAACTTGGTCTTCCTATCTGTGGCAGTCATTAGCCGCCACTACTGGCTGCTGCTGGCGTTTCCCGGATAGCTGCAGCGTCTGGGACACTTAAAAGCTTTGCTGCCAAATCTGTTGTGGTAGTAGCACTGGCCGTTGTTTCTTGTCTGTGATTTGGACCGAGATCTTGATCTGCCTCTGTAAAATCCTCTTTGTCGTCCATGAGGCCGCGACTGGTGGGCGCTAAGGGCTGCTACTTGTTTTGTCAGCTCTGCAATTTGTTTCGCCATGGCCTCCATGGCTGCCCACGTAGGCTCTGAAGTTGAGGAGGACGTAGGCGTGACAGCTGCTACATGCGGAGTTGGGTCTGCTATTGCCATTATTTTGTCGGCAAGTTCGGCCAGTTTTTCCAAAGCCATATCGCTGTGAGAGGCTATTATGGGCTGAAGAGATACGGGAAGTCGGTTGTACCAAGTCGTGCGAATAAATTCTTCTGGTATGTTGGGCCCAGCTAGGTGTTGGAGGTGTCTCAGGAACTGTGACGGCTTCCGCGAACCCATTTCTTCACTGCCTAAAAATTGCTTTAGCTTTTCTTCGCGCGGTGCAGTCAACCGCCTGATAAGTTCTGCTTTTAAAGTGTCGTACTTTTTTTCTTTAGGTGGATCTTCTATTATGTCAGCTACCTCAATTGCGTATTTGTGGTCCAAGTTTCCACACGCGATATAAAATTTGGTGGTATCTGTGGTAATGCCTGATAACATGAACTGGCCTTCAAGTTGCGCAAATCACAGCGCGGGGCGCTCAGGCCAGAATGGTGGAACTTTTATTCCCACTCGGCATACCGGTATTCGGTGTTTCGGCAAAATTTTCACTTGCCTCCTTCTTCGCCGATTGTGTATTTTGCGTCATTTTATATTATTGCACGAGGGTGTTTGAAAACTAGGCACTGTCGGTAGGTCACCAATTGTAGGCTTTAAGGTCCTATAACTAACACTAATGTCTATTGTTTATTTAGGATATATTAGATTAAACACTAACTTACGAATTAACACACTTATTTTTTATTATCAGTTCTGCAATAGTTTATTCTTAATTTCTATACATACCCTACACTAAATTATTTGTCAAATTGTCTATTAATAAAATTCACCAAAACTTGCATACGCGTCAGTAATTTCGATCATCAGGCGGTACGTGTTTTCTATAAGAAGGTAGATTACGACCGCCGAGCGATCATGCATCCAGTGCGTGTACGCATAAACAAAGGAACGGTCTAGCTGAATCAGATGGTAAGTAGAATTTTTACCTTTGAATTGTGACATTTTTTTTTTATGAATTATTTTGTTAGAAAAATTTAAAGTTTAATTATTTATTGCAATTAATGTTTAACTAATTTAGGTTATATTACTTGTATTAATTTTGATTCTATTTTATTACAGGAACGCTACAAGGCCATCATTTTGTAGTAAATTGGATGTAGTACTAAAACAATTATAGCCGTGCAGCCTCGGTAAGTAATTATTGTCCTTTAACCGACATTCAGTCAATAAAATGACATCCCAACTTGTGCGTGAGCTAGCTATTAAAGTTTGTAATCCTGCAAAATTAGCTGATATACCACGAATATTTTGATTATGGCATACCCGGGATGCCCGGCAACGGACACTTGGGAAGGACAAAGTGCGGTTTTAGTCGATACACGACATAACCACACCCGCTGCCCGGCGGGGGGGGGGGGGGGTATCCGAAGGGATTTCCGCACGTAAAAAAAAAGAAGATTTTAGTAAAATGATTCGGGTTATGAATTAAACTATGAACGTCTTGAATATTACATTCGGCAGAATCGGAATTAGAAAAAGAGTCAATACTGATTTGAAATTGTAAACTATCGAATTTTAATTAAATTTTTAGGGCGCAGTACAATGTCCTTTGTTTTTTCCTTTTTTAATGCGTTAGTGTATAATATAGACTTAAATAGGAGTAGGACTAGTAGTATTATAGTATAATTATCATGTAAAAACAAAAACCATATAGAAATATGCATGAGTGCCTGTGTATATGCGTATGTAGGCTTTGTATGAAGAAGTAGATAGAAGTCACGGTAAGTGCTAGTGCTAGATGTATATTGTGAATGTGTGTGTATGGGGTGTAGGGTATAGAATTGGTCTATGAAACTAACTAAATTATTGTATAGGCACAAAAAGGAAAAAATACCAAAAAATTTTAGATAGTCATGCATCTTGTTCTTTTTTCAGGCTAAGGATTTATTTGTACAGCTTTTTCCACCTGTGTCTTCTTGACTAAAATTCGACCATTTGATTGCCAGCAGATAAATTTCCTTGCCTTACAATATTGACGAACATCGTAAAAAAGTTTCTTCATGGCTGGTAAATGATCATCCACATATATTGGTACACAATTACCTTTGATACCAATAGTTTGGGTCTTCGTCTTCCACTTCCGCTGAGTCATTGCTTATGGAATCAATTACAAAATGTGAGGACGTTTTCAGATTCTCAGTTGTTGATAGCATCACAAAAGCGTTTAAATCCATTGATATTAAAAAGACCGCGTACCTATGGGGATTATCACTCAAAACTGTTTCAAGCATCATTGATGTCATTGCTCCCCATCTAGCAACTGTGTTTAATGACTGTGTCAGTAGCGGTATATTTCCTGATTTAATGAAACATAGTAAAGTCATACCTTTGTTCAAGGCAGGCAGCGCCTCAGATCCCTCGAATTTCAGACCCATCTCTGTGTTGCCAACCTTGAGTAAAGTATTTGAGAAATTAATTCTAGACCAAATGCTAACCCATTTTAATAAATATAAATTATTTCATGATAAACAGTTTGGGTTTACTAAAGGACGATCAACGACGGATGCTGGTATAGAGTTATTGAAATGTATTTACGAGGCCTGGGAGGATAAGCAGGATGCATTAGGTGTTTTCTGCGATCTATCCAGAGCCTTCGATTGCGTCCACCATGATACATTGGTCAGGAAATTAGATTATTACGGAATAAGGAACAAGGCTCTCGACCTTTTGACTTCTTATTTGAACAATAGAAGTCAGAGGGTCGATGTGAACGGTACACGTTCGGTGGGATCTTTGGTTTCGATGGGCGTTCCACAGGGTTCGATACTTGGACCATTTTTATTTTTTATTTATATAAATGACCGCCCTTACTTCGTAAGGGATAAAAATAGTATTGTTTTGTTTCCTTAATATTTAAAATTAAAAGACAATTAGATAATTATGACGAAGTGAACAACGCAATCTCACGAGTGGTTCATTGGTTTAATATAAATAATCTTTGCCTTAATGAAAAAAAAACCAAATGTATTAAATTCACCTTACCTAATGTTACACAGGTGGAAACCAATGTACAACTTAATGGACAGTTGTTGAGCCTTGTGGAATCAACCGTGTTCTTAGGTTTAAATTTTTAAATTACAGTGGGGATCACATATTGAAAAAATAGCTAGTAGGTTAAGTTCTGCTTCCTACGCTGTGAAAAAGATTAGGACTTTAACAGACATAGATACCGCTAGAATAGTTTATTTCAGTTATTTCCATAGTATTATGAGCTACGGCATTCTCCTTTGGGGTAATGCCGCAGATTTAAATACAATCTTTGTACTGCAAAAGCGGGCGGTGCGGGCAATTTATAAGTTGGGCCCAAGAGTCTCCCTCCGAGAAAAGTTCAAAGAAATAAACATTCTAACTGTAGTTTCCCAATATATTTTTGAAAATCTTTTGTATGTTAGAAGAAACATTTCCAATTTTTTAAGGCTTTGTGATATACATAACGTAAATACTAGACATAAAAACAATCTTGTGGTTTGTAATAGTCGACTCCACAAGATTAGTAATTCCTTTCAGGGTAACTGTTTACGCTTCTACAACAAGCTTCCTAGTGAAATGAAGAATCTACCTCTTCATAAATTTAAAAGCCAAATTAAAAGTAAACTCTGCCAAAAAGGCTACTATAAAATTCAAGACTATTTAGACGACAAACAAGCTTGGATATGAACTGTTTGCTCTCTCTCTATGCTACTCAAATGAAATATTGTACTTAGGTTAAGTAAATATGTTTGTAAATAGACCAAAAAAAATAGCCCGCTGAGTTTCTTGCCGGAGTCTTCTCAGGACAGGGCCGCGTTTCGAACCGGTGGTCCATTTGCCAAACATTAGATTATTTATTTTTTTATGACGTTTTGTAAGTGCCGTATTAATGGTCTATACAGAATAAATGGTTTTTGACTTTGACTTTTTGACTTTGGGTATTTAACTTCTCGGGTACAGGTCGCTTTTTGTTGAATTGCCGTACATGGGTCAGAAAATCATTTCTAACCGCGACTGAGTGAAATTCCACGATAATGGGTCTATCCTTTTCAAGTTTACCTGGTAATACTTATACCTATCCACTTATTTCTACATATTTATAAGTACCTACTACTTTCTGGATGTATGGGGGCCCCTAACATCTTCTTAGCCCAAGTTGGTACACCTGCTGATGGATAGACGAGGATCTGGCGCAGGCTTACCAAGATAAAAGAAATAAAATAAAATCCTGTTATTTCAGTACTTAACATGAGAAATTACACATTTAACAATTTAACACACAGTTTAACAATTTTACACAACCCAAACTAGACATGCCTATTGCAGCAGTTCCTTATGTAAAGATAATCGAGCCTTGCCGCTGTCATTGCCAGAACAGAGTTAGAACCAGTTTTTGATCAATGAGATTAATTGCGTAGAAAGTGATAATGCAGTTTAAAATTTATTAAACTTTCGATATTTTTTGATTGATTGGTAGAATCTGCTATAAGTCATGTATGATAGTATGTTTAACATAATGTTGGATGGACGGTGTTAGGTACCTCTATTTTCGTGTGGAAATCCCCACGGATGACCCCCCCACCCCTTCGGCCTACGGGGGAGGTTATGACGGACTAGGATCGACTAAAACCGCACGCCGTCTCGGGTCTCGTGTCAACCCGGCTGACCCTGGGCCATCTACGACTTTGAGATGGCCCCCTCGGGTGTAGGCACCACGGTTTCTCCATCTAGCCCCGGAGAGACAGGAGGCACCTCAAAGTATTAAAAATTAGCTTTTTTATTGGTAAGTACCGTGTGTACATTCGTAGGCATTCATTAAAAAGCTGTTATTTTAACGTTACAAACAGACAGTTCTACATAGTATAAAATCTTCAAAGTCGTTGCGCGGGATCACTACTACACGCATAGCTACATGTACGTGACATGTCACCGATAAGGCGCGGGGGGGGCGGGGGAAAAACCAGACCGCTTAGAGGATAAACCACTTTGAACCAGTTTTCTGTGGGTACAAAGTAATAATAATAATAGCTCGATCTATAATAATAAATGTTCTACGACATTCCACACAGCGCTGTCTAGACCCAGAGTAAGTAAGGGTTGTCGCGATAGCGATATGAACGATGCGGACGTTTCTAGTCGATTTTTTTACCACAAAAATTCTGATATTTTCATAAGCGTTTCTGTAAGTTATAAGTTAATACGGGTAGGAACGTAAGTGAGGAGCGATGCGCGTCAACCAAACTTGTCAGTCGGTTGCACACTGTTTATTTATTTTTTTATTAATTTATTGAACTTTATGCACAAGTACATAGGCAGACTTAATGCCACGGGTATTCTCTACCAATCAACCAAAGGTGGTGCAGAGAGAAACTTAGTAGGTGCATTATTGAGAGCAACAAATATTGATTAAATACAACTACAAATATAATACTGTATAGTAATATCATACCTACACTATAGTAGTATGTATCAGTATCTATTCATATTGATAAATAATAGTAGATCATTAACTAAGGGGATAAAGCAGTGTCTTCTGTCGCGGGTGACGATTTAAATCGCGAGCGTAACGAAGGACGAGGTTTACTCCCGAGCGTAGCGAGGGTGTTAAAACTTAAATCACGAGCGAAGCGAGGGGTTTAAGATGAGTCCTGAGTGTAGCGAGGGATTTAAGTTCATCCAAGACTGAGACAGCTTTATCACCGAGGAAAATACTCTACTTTTCGTACCATTTGCGAAAAAATTAACACAATAATAATATGAGATAAGCATTTATTAAAAATAATGACAATTAAAAGTAAAAGTTAACATTCGAAACATTGGTCCAATTATTGATAGAGAGAGTTACATTTTTGTTTGGTACATTTATTGTTGATGAGTTGATTTGAGTATTATCCTCAGACGCAAGAACAATCTTGCGTCTGAGGAACTTGCGTTTCATTGTAGATAGAATACGTCGGAGATAGTGGTGGTGGTGCATCGTGAGTTGCGGACGAAGATAAGATGCCGGAAGTTGATGGTTGTGGCTCTGATGGATTAAGTTTTATATTTTTGTTAATTTGACTGCTTAATATGGTTTTATTCGCCATTGAGCTTTCGATATAACCCTCAGCTACTCCATCAGAGCTCCAACCACCGTGTCTTTTTATTGACGTAATATCCGCCCCTGAATCCGCCAAGAAAGTCGCCGAAGTTCTTCTAAAGCAGTGACCGGTGTAGAGTTCAACATCTTAAAGTTTTATATTTAGCAATTTCCTTTGGCATATTGCTAATTTTATTTTTGCCGATGGCTTGTCGAGTACATTTCCCATTGCGATAGTTTATAAAATATCTATTGTTTTCCATGTTGGTAGGACGTAATGCTTGGTATTTATGAATGGTTTTAGTATATTGTCCTTGTACAATGAATGAAGCGGCGATAGCCCGGTGGCGTACGTAACGGACTGCTGAGACGAGGTCTCGAGTTCGATCCCCAGTCGCCCCGGGCACACACCTCTGACTTTTCGTAGTTATGTGTGTATTAATAAATGATAATTATCGCTCGCTTAACAATGTGCCCGGTAGATGGCAATAGGCTCGCCCAATATTAAATTGGGACCTTAACATAACTGGCGAATCGTGGGTGTGTAATACACCTCTGCCTACCCCTTCGGGGATACAGGCGTGAAGTTTAAGTTTACAAGTCCACCTTTAAGTTTACAAGTTCACATCCGCGGCAAGCACCATTGAGCCCAAAAATTAAGGCCACCTATAACAAAGATAAAAAAAGCGGCCAAGTGCGAGTCGGACTCGCCCATGAAGGGTTCCGTAGCAGTAAGTAACATAATAATGCTTTTTTAAATTTTACATTTGAGTTGATTGAACGATTTTTTGTTTTACGATTTATGACGTATTAAAAAAAACTACTTGCTAGATCTCGTTCAAACCAATTATCGGTGGAAGTTTACATGGTAATGTACATCATATATTTTTTTTTAGTTTTATCACTCTCTTATTTTAGAAGTTACAGGGGGGGGGGGGGGGACACACATTTTACCACTTTGGAAGTATCTCTCGCGCAAACTACTCAGTTTAGAGAAAAAATATATTAGAAACCTCAATATCATTTTTGAAGTACCTCACACGTATGGGTCAGATGAAAAAAAAAATTAGAGTTTTAGTTCTAAGTAAGTTAGTAAAGTTCTAAGCCCCCAAAATGTATTGTATTTTTCTATTTTTGTATGAAAATCTTAATGCGGTTCACAGAATACATCTACTTACCAAGTTTCAACAGCATAGTTCTTATAGTTTCCGAAAAAACTTTTTTCCGAAACTATAGACTCGTCATAGACTCGTCATGTCTGTCTGTCCGTCCGTATGGACGGACAGACAGACATGACGAGTCTGTTTTTAAGGTTCCGTTGCCAAATGGCAAAAAACGGAACCCTAAAAACAGGTAAATATATAGCATAATTACCATTACTAAGATACGAAATATTCATAGTTCGGTTTAAAGGTATTTATTTCTAGATGATATAGGTTGTTATTATACTTAACAATAATAAACAAGAACATAGTCGCCTCTAGGCCCTTACATTATTGCTGACATTAGGTACATAATTCAGTTCAATTTAATTTAATTCGTAAGTACTATGGTAGGTAAATACATAGTTAAATCATGTATACTTACTTTTGTGGCCAGAAAAATTTCGTCAGGAGCTTCATTAAGAAATTTTTCCACATTTTGAGTCGTAAAAATTTTAGACTTCTTTGCGCAATGCCCTTCTGATTTTCTTTTTAAAAAAGCCAGTAATTTCGTGAATCTATTTATTTCAATGCTGTGTTTGATGCTTATTGTAGCTTTCAGTTTTGAGTATATGCACCAAAGTGTATTCGGATTCTTTGTCTTGGATAAATAATCAAAATAGACAGGAAGTACTGATTCTGAAATTGTGAAATTGATAGGGCACGCCGCAATAGCGGCGGTAAGGCCCATCATGGAGAATTGGCTGGAGAGGCGACACGGAAGCCTCTCCTACCGACTGACGCAGGTGATCTCAGGGAAGGGGTGCTTCGGGGACCACCTGCATCGGATCAGGAAGGAGCCAACGCCTGAGTGTCATCACTGCGACGCGAGCGAGGACTCAGGGCTGCACACGCTGGCGGACTGCCCGGCGTGGGAGGCGCCGAGGCGTGACCTCGTGGCAGCCATCGGGGTGGGAGTCCTCTCGCTCGGCAGCATGATTGCGGCAATGGTGCGGAGCGCGAGCGCGTGGGCCACCGCCGCCTCCTTCTGCGAGCATGTAATGCTCGCGAAGGAGGTGGCGGAGCGCGCCCGGGAGAGACTTAGAACTCTCCCGGTCCGCCGAGCACGCAACTTGCTCGCCGCGCGTCGCAGGCAACTCAGGCGCCGGAGGTCGCTTAACGACCTCCGTCCTCCATGAGCGCAGGCCTGGGGGTGGCGGGTGAGGCCACCTGTCACCCCAGCAGAAGCAGGCCGGGACGGTGGGGCGACTAGCGCCCCTCCCCCAAACCGGGGCAAGACGGGGACACCGTGGTTCCCAAACCCGAGGGGGCCATCTCGAAACCGGAGATGGCCCAGGGTCAGTCGGGGTGCGAGGGATATGCTCTATGGGCAACCTTACACCCCGGCGTCTGTAGACCCGAGACGGCGTGCGGTTTTAGTCGGTTCAAGCCCGACATAACCGCCCCCGCTGGCACGCGGGGGGGTATCCGAAGGGATTTCCGCACGAAAAAAAAAAAAAAAAAAGGCCTTTCGCACTTCTCCACGTTGAAAATTCTTCATAAGTTTTTAAATAATTTTCCTTGGATTTTGTTGGAAGCATATTATTTATAATTGCGGCAGCATTTTTGCACTGATGGAATCCGACAATTCACTGTCACTATTTATAAAAATAAATTAAAATAAACTTAACATTTATATATTTCAAGAAAACAAAAACGCGGCAAATTCCTAGACTAATATTTTTTGTCGGAAAGCAAAGGCATCAAGCTCATACGGCCTCGTCGGTTTTCATAATTTTATTTAATAATCATAACTTCATAATAAATGCGTATTCCTTTTTCAAAACAATATTTAGACTCAAACTTTTTCTATTTTATCACATAAAATACTGGCAGGTCACAAATAAAGAATTAAAACTTCTAATTTAAATTTCGCGCTCGAAAACCAATCAATCAATGTAGAATATACTGCTTCCGGGCTGTTTGGCCGTGGTCCATCGGAAACTTGAATTCCAGACGTTTTGTCTATCACTGCGGTCGACATCTTCAGTGATACAGCTCGGGACGCGCGCCGTCGAGTGCGGAGAACCTTCCTCGGCGGCGAACTCGCTGCGACTGATGTAGCGGCCCGAGTCACTGGCGTATTTATAGGCGCAGTTGGAGGGGGAAAACAACGTGATAGGTCGTGATTGGTTGAGAGCTGCGCAACCGATGCGCTCGATCCTGATTGGTCGAGCCTAATCAAGGGGGCGTGGCCTCCCGCTAACGGGGATGGTGGTGGCTTCGTCATGTTTGAATTGTGATGACGCGCGGCTCTCAGTGCTGGATACCAATCTTTCTGGAGATGAAAACCTTCGTTTTTTCTATTAAAATTGTTGGGATGCTTGAATATTTCGATGGCTTCTCGACATAGCCGTGGGAAGAAATGTGAAGTGGTAGCTAGAACCTTCGTGTTCTGAAATTTTATGGTATGATTACCATCCTCCTGGGTGTGTTCTGCAACCGCTGACTTGTCGAAGTGGCTGAGGCGGCAATTTCGTTCATGTTCCGAAAGGCGGGTCTTGACGCTCCTTTGAGTAGTGCCCACGTATACCGAGCCACACGAGCAGGGGATTCGGTAAACTCCAGCTGAAGATAGTGGGTCACTTGACGTGGGTGACGCGCGTCATCACAATTCAAACATGACGAAGCCACCACCATCCCCAGTAGCGGGAGGCCACGCCCCCTTGCTTAGCCTCGACCAATCAGGATCGAGCGCATCGGTTGCTCAGCTCTCAACCAATCACGACCGATCACGTTATTTTCCTCCTCCAACTGCGCCTATAAATACGCCAGTGACTCGGGCCGCTACATCAGTCGCAGCGAGTTCGCCGCCGAGGAAGGTTCTCCGCACTCGACGGCGTCCCGAGCTGTAACACTGAAGATGTCGACCGCAGTGATCGACGAAACGTCTGGAATTCAAGTTTCTGATGGACCACGGCCATACAGCCCGGAAGCAGTATATTCTACATGCAACGCCGGCCGTGAAAGCCTTAAGCTTTACAATCAATCAATGTTTTTTTTTAAACTGTTGGTTTATTAATTAAAATATGAATTGCGCGCGTAATTTTTTTAAAGGCAGCATTCCATTTGCAAACAGCCTTTGCCCGCGAACGCCGCGTATGATTCGAAGCGTGCAAATGGTCAAATGTATGTATAATGCTTTATATACAAACTCAATGGTGTAAACACAGATGTAGTTCAGTACAAATTTCGGTAAGTATTCCAAATTTAAATCACATTCTCCCCCTGAAATTCAGTACAATTTTCTTTCCCTGTTCTTAACAGATTAAAAATGACTATTGTTATGTTCGCTTTTTGTGGCATAGAATGTCACTTTTTTGAGCAAATGGTACGAAAATATACATACATATAAATAAATATACCATATACATAATAATACACAATATATAAAAAATCATAAATTCGATAAACATAAATTAAAAGTATGAGGCATTGGAAATTATTGCCGTGATGGTTCTGCCAGTTTGTCGAGAAGTAATTGGCGAACTTTAGCCTTGAACACATGCTGCTGGTGGCCTTCCTGATTTCAAGAGGTAGCGCGTTAGAAAGAAGTATAGATTGTGTTGGAAAAGAAGAATGAACAAACCCAGAAGTATGTGCAGGACAGATTAAAAGATTATTTTTTGAGCGAAGGTCTCTATCATGGTTTGAAAAAAGGTACTGAAAGAAAGGCGATAGGTAGAAGCGCTCCCGTCACTCTACGACCAATATGTGATACCTGGTTTCGCCAGCTTAGAGTTGACTTTATAAATAAACCTAGATCTTTTACCGTAGAGCTTAATTGTATTGTGGAGCCATTGTATGTGATGGGTGGAAGAGATTGTGCATCCACTCGGCCTATCAAACGTTAGCGACCTACAATTATAGCCTGGCACTTACTTGGATTCACAGCTAAACCGAATCTGCTCGACCAGCTGAGATCGTTCGCATACAAATGATACGCACATTGAAGATTAGTAGTTAAGACCGTAATAAATATCGAAAATAACAAAGGAGATAATATACCGCCTTGAGGGACACCAGCGTCAATCTCGCACCAACACGAAGTACTTTCGTGCAGGCGAACAGGCTGCTGGCGCCCCTGAAGATGACTTGTGAACCATTCCAGTGCGTCCGATGAGATCATATATGAAGATAGAATGGATAAGAGAAGGTCGTGGCTGACGGTATTAAAGGCGTTTGAAAAGTCAACCGTACCGTGAGCTTAGTGTCTTCCATACCAGCACTAATATCGCCAGTCACTTTTAAAAGCGCAGACACAGTGCTATGCCCGGGACTAAACCCTGATTGTAGGGGACTTAATAAATTATTTTTAAAGATAAAAGTGGACAGCTGTCTGTGTATACAGGCCTCGAGCACCTTTTATAGGAAAGGCAAAATACTAATGGGCCGAAATGCCGAAAATGATTGGGACGGGATGGGTTTGAGATTTTTGGAAGAGGTATCACATAGGCCTTACGCCACAGAGATGGGAACTGTCCAGAATCCATGGAAAAATTTATGATGCGGGTGATTACCGGCAGGAGAAGATCTAGAATTGTAGTAATCATACGACGACTAATGTTATCATAGCCCACAGCATTGGATTTTATAGATAAAATGATTTTTTTGACCTCATTCGGTTAAGCAGTTAAGTTTGCTACGTATTCCATTGTGCAACTTTTGGTTTGCTGGCTCATAGGAGTAAAAGTGGTGAAATTATGGTTTATGTCATCCAAACCAACAGTTGCCTGAAACTCAAAGTTCCGCTGCTTACCTATTCCTAATGTTCCTAAGAATTTCCAGATATTAGCAGGGGGAGAAGATATAGAAGAATAATAAATGGCAGATAGACGGGACGCAGCCCGCACACCTACCTACCTACACCCATGCGCTTACAACATACATAACATCCCGCCACCTTAAGCTGGAAAATACCCTTAACCTATTTTAATTAATAACTAGGTATTATTAATATGAATGTCTGTTAATTCGTCATCACACTCGTCACTGACGCACTCGGCTGCCGTAGGTGTCGAAAAGACGGGGCTTATAGCACGTCGCCTTTGCGCTACTGCGGCGGTGCAAATTGGAGTCACTGGCGTGTCCGGCAACATGGTAGCAGCGGAACTCGGTGGGGTCTAAAAAAGACTGTAACTGTGACACGTTGGTTGGCTTAGAAGCTTGTAAAATAGCTTTAACTTTATCGGGCGACTTTCTAACGCCGTGTTTATCTATGGAATGAGACTTATGCACTCGATCCTTGTTACCAATCCAGGACAAAATTGAATACAACCTACTAACTGAACAATTCTTTAATGAGGACCTACGAATAGTTACTTCTCATAGTAAACTAACCAGAAGCGTGACAAACAAAAAATTAGTAATACCAAGATTTAATAACCTTCACGGAAAACGAACAACGAATTACATTGTACCCATATTAATAAATAAATTACCTGTGGATATAAAAAATAAAATAAATAATAAAAACTTAAAAGGGATAGTGAAATCATACCTTCTTAATATACTAAAAAAAAAGAAACCATGTAATGTATAGCCCAAGAGAAAAAAATAACATGATTGGTAATATGTAATTCTTATTTTTATTCGGCGTGAATCATCCTGTACGCAATCCTACAACTAACCAGCCGTAATCTTGTACCTAGCTACCACTATAAGCCAGTGTTGTATCGCCGTTGGAATTTTATGCTAACTTACCCACATGTAGTTAAATAACAAGAAAAAAAAAGTTTATTTTGTATGTCTTACTATTATTTTCTATCACCTTAGAATGTAAAATCTTATGAAACAAGAATTCACTATTATCTACTGAATTACGAAAGTCATTTGTATAATTTATTGGACAAGTATCTTGGATGAAATAATTATTATGTAAGTACCTACAACAACAACAAAAAAATACTACTTGTATTATTCTAAATATAAAACACTAAGAAAGGTAGGCTACTGTAAATATGCACATAAATGTAAGATTAGTATTTAAGAACTGATTATGTACCTACCTATACTGTTACCTATACTACTATGTTCGAGCACGACAGAACGACGATCGTAGTGTACGGATAAACCTTTCTGGTTTTTGTTACACTACTAGTGCACATGAAGATTGTATACTTACCTTGTTATTAAATAAAAAAAAAAAAAAAAAGATAAGAAATCTCATCTTTAAAAAACTCGTACTTACTCATTTGAACCGTCAATTCGGTGTCATCTAAGCGTTGTAGCACCCTGATGAGTCTCTGCTTATGTTGGCCTGTATTTACCCCGGTTATAAGGATGTCATATAACAGAAAAATGATTCCATCGATGCCTGTAAGTAAACATTCCATAGCACGTCGGAATATAGCCGGGGCGCTCGACAACCCGAATACTAATAAATACTACTAAAATTAAAAAGGCCACGGTGAGTGTTATTGCAAGTTAATCGCTGAGATTCCTCGTTTAAAAGAAATTGGTTATATGCCATAGATGAATCAATTTTACTGAACTGTACACCCCCGTGTAACTTAGCTAACAAAATCACATTCACAGTCGGCAAGGGATACTGATCGATTATCAACAGTTTATTTATTGTAACAGAGTAAAAGAGTAAAAACAGGCACAACAGGCGAGACATATTCTGAGTGTTCAACAGGCTTTAAAATTTCTAGTGACAATAACCGATCCAGCTATTGGTCAATTTTTTCTTTTAGCGCGTAAGGAACGCGTCTTGCCTTAAAAAAAATCGGCTTAACATCTGATTTTAAATGTAAATTAATTTTATATTTGTTATGACCCAAGATTGCCTGAAAAAACTTTCTGAAACATGTTAGCGAGTTGCTTATCGATATTATTTGTATTAAGCCGCGTTTCCACTAAGCAACAATTGACGCGCAACATGTTGCACAACAAGTTGCCCAACATGTTGAAAGTCAGCACGGAACTTTTGTTGAACAACGTCGCTGTCTACGCATCTACAACTTTACCTACGTCAGTCTTCGACAACATGTCGCTAGAGGAACTTGTGTTGATTTCAGCGGCAGTGGTTATAATTTTATAGAAAAATGCATCAAAAAGAAAAAAACCACGTTGGTGGGTTAGAAAATACCTGCAAAATAAAGAACGTATTCAGTGATCTCCGTGTGGTTGATAGATCTTTTACGAATTTTACTCAAATGAACAAAACAGACTTCGTTGAATTTATTTTTATAGTCTCTGTGAGCAGTATCTCATAAACATTCATAGTTTTGGTACAGTTCGATTAATTTGAGCACTCGTTCGTTACACCATACTACGGACATTGTTGCGCGTCACATCTACACTCGACAACATCTGATGCGCAACTAACGATGCTCTTTAAACAAACAACAAGCCGCGCGTCATGTTGCGCGCCAGCTGACAACGTCGCGCGCTGTTGTGCAGCGTTGCCGTACATGTTGAGCGTCCCGTGTCGCGCGCCAAATGTTACCTAGTGGAAACGCGGCTTTAGACTCGCATACACTCCGATCTTGGGTGCACCGTGCGCACCCACGCGTACGCGCGTACGCGCTGCGCCGCCGGTGGAAGTTCGAGATCGAACACATGAATGAAGTCTCGGCCTAGCAACGGCGGACCGCCTTTGCTCACTACATAGACATTCAAAGTGTGCGTACGCCCAAGATATGAAATAGGTATTAAAACAACTCCGATTGTATCTATTTTTGCCCCTGTATAACTAAATAGTTTTTTGGTGGAGGGTGACAATGGTAATCGCTTAAAATTGGAGTTGTAGGCTCTTTCAGAAATCACACTCACAGCCGATCCACTATCAATTTCGAACTCTAAAGCTAGACCACTGATCATCACACGCTCCGTCATATGTTTCCCTATAACGCATCTAATATTATAAATACACTCACCGTCGTCGTCACGCTCGTCCACAGTACCTTCATCCACGTATTGTGTGTTGTGATAGTAAGCTTGACGCGCGATAACGTATAAATCAATTACTCTCGTAAATGTTTTGTTTTCTGTGTTCTAAAAAAGTGAATGCAGTGTTTTTTATGCATCCTTAATGTATTGTATCATTAATTATGCAGTGATGAACAGAGTGAATAAAAATACAGTGTAAATTGAACAATATTTAAAGTTTTCAATCAACCTAAAAGAATAAAGTAAATTAATATACCGTCAACAAGTGTCCAGGCAACGAGTTTTATAGGAACGCGTAAGTGACGCGTTTTAGCCGGCGCTTACGACGTTGTTCTCGCGAAGTCGCCCATGCACTGAAGACTTTGTTGAGTGAGGCTCAGCGTAACTTAGAATTATTGTTTTGTGTTCGTATTGAAATATATATAATTACCTACTATTGCGCTCACTTAATCCTGATGAACATGGCTTCCACTGTAACCTGGGGTTGTTGTACAAATGAAAGGATTGATGACCATGAACAATTTATAAACTACAGTACATGCAAAAAATCGTATCATTTTCTGTGTTTGTCGTTGCCGGTGATTCCGAGCGACTCTGATATTTATATTAATTGGAAGTGTCCGGGGTGTATGAGTCTAAACCCGAAGTCGGTAAGAAAAGACTCCACTCCTGTAGGTAAAGTCTCCACCATGAGAGGCAATAAGAGACCAGCCTTGAACTCACCACCCAAAATAACGGCAGTTACTGCGGATGATGTGCGGTCAATTGTACAGGAAGTTATCAAGTCGGAATTTACTGCAATGCTACGAAATATAAATAATACGATTGTTAATATTATAAATAAAGAATTGCAACCCATCAAGAATGATATCCGGGAGCTTAAGGATTCGCTGACCTTTCATACATATGAATTTGAACACTTTCAGGCTGAGCATATATCAGCAATGAAAGACTTGAAAGACCTCAGGGATGAGAATCATCAATTAAGAAACACTGTTTCGGATCTGAACCAGAGACTCAGTTATCTCGAACAGCAGGCTCGGTCAAATAACATTGAGCTTCAATGCCTCCCTGAAAATAAAGCGGAAAACTTGTATACCGTAGTCAAGCAATTGGGATCTGTTGTTGGGAATGAATTGAATGAGGGTGATATTCTACGCTGTACCCGGATAGCTAAACTCAATGGAACAAATAATCGTCCTCGGTCTATTGTGGTCCAGCTCGCATCACCGAAGATTCGTGATCAGCTACGAGTTGCTGTCATGGAATACAATAAGAAGAATCCCCTAAACAAGCTCAGCAGTGCAGATTTTGGCTTATCTTGCAACAAGACTCCTGTTTACGTTATTGAACATCTGTCGCCTACCAATAAGGCTCTTCATGCGGCTACAAGGCTTAGGGCTAAGGAGAGAGGGTATAAGTAAGTATGGGTGAGGAGTGGTAGGATCTTCGTCAAGAAGAATGAGGATGCGGGACCCATACTGATTAAGAACATGGACTCTTTAAATAGGATTGTCTAAACCGGATATCTGTGTCACTCTTGCTTATCATAGTAAAGCATGCGTTTTTATATATTTCATCCACCAAATTCAATCAATTACAACAAAATTTCAACAATTTCAAAATTTAATTAATTAGAACCGAATATTAAAATTATTGAAAAAGATGCACTACGCCTCCTTGGGTCCCCAATTTTAGAAGATGCCTATAACTCCATTATAGAGGAGAAAATTCAAAATTTTTGTGATATTTCAGATCACCTACTCTAAATTTATATCCTTCCCGCTTTTACTATTCTTCGGTATTGCCTTTTTGTTCCAAAATTCACCCATGCCCTCAGATCTTCCCATTTTTTCAAACATTTAACACTTTTAGAAAAAATGGACAAAATTATACAAAGCACCCTGACAAAAATCTTGAATGTGGCCTTGAATGACCGAGCTTCACTACAAGTGTCTCTACCGATTCGCTTGGGTGGGCTCGGTGTTCGCAAATTTTCGGATATAAGCTTACCAGCGTTCCTGTCCTCGGTCCACAGTACGGAAGAATTAACCAGGAAAATCCTTGCACCTACACTGGTTAACTCTGAAGTATTGTGTAAAACTGATGCAGTAAATGCTTGGAAAATTGCTTGCCCGAACACCGATTTCCCAAAGAACCTTTTCTCTCAGCGACAGTGGGACGCGCCGCTTTGCAGCTTAGTAAGACAACATTTAATAAATACATGTTCTAATGCTCCAGAGCGTGCCCGTTTGCTGGCGGTAGGAGTGTGGGAGTCGGGTCTTTGGTTACAAGCTCTTCCGTCATCTAACGTAGGAACTATGTTAGATGACACTACCTTCCGCATTGCAACATGCCTTCGTTTAGGTGCCCCGTGTGTTTCTCCGCATCGATGTCGCTGTGGAGAAGCCGTCGACAGGTTCGGACACCATGGCTTATCGTGCTGTAGGAGCGCTGGGCGAATACCACGGCACGCCAGCCTCAATGACATAATCCGACGTGCTCTTGTCACTGCCGGTGTGCCAGCTGTACTTGAACCAAATGGTTTGGCACGCGACGATGGCAAGAGACCGGACGGTATGTCATTAATGCCATGGAAAATGGGTAGGACTCTGGTTTGGGACGCAACATGCTTCGACACCATTGCTCCTACCCATATAGCCAGCACGGCTAGCCAGCCGTGCCGGTGCTGCTGCTGCTTCTGAGGAGACTCTCAAACGGCGCAAATACTCAAACTTAATTGGAGATTATGAATTTGTGCCGTTTGGAGTCGAAACGTTAGGGGCATGGGGTCCGAGTGCTCGCAGTCTCTTCAGGGAGATTGCAACACGCATGATCGACGCTTCTCGTGACCAGAAGGCTGGCTTCTTTTTAGCACAGAGAATAAGTATTGCCATACAACGTGGCAATGCTGCCAGTCTTCTGGGCACGTTACCACAGGAGGCATGCGATGCGGAGGAATTCCACGATGCATTTTAAGTTTAAGTTTCTTTTAATTATTTATTTTATTTTAGTTTTATTTAGTTTAGTTAGATATAAAATTTGTAACCACATTTGTACATTTACCTTCATATCTATATAATTAAAAGTATAGTTCTGTAATAAAAAATATTTATTTGCATGAACATGTCTATTACAAATTTATTACCAGAATTGTGGTGGTCATAAAACCAAAACCCATACAGTTTATCGCAATATTTGTTGCAACGACTATGATGTGATTATTATCTCCGAAACCTGGCTTAATGAATCCGTGCTGAGTGGGCAGCTATTTGACGGCAGATACGTGGTTTATAGAAGAGACAGAGAAACCTGCAGCACAACAGGAAAGAGGAAGGAGGAGGGGTTTTAATTGCAATTAAAAATAAAATAAAATCAAGACGCTTGAAAGACTGTGAGAGCAATTGTGAGGACCTCTGGGTTGTCTTAGATATTCCTGGGTTACGCTCTGTCCGCCGTGTGGTTCTCTGTGCTGTATATTTACCTCCACCGATACGCCGTCCTGTACTAGAATATTACCTGGATTGTTGTAATGCTGCTCTTGACAAAATTCCTGACTCTCTGGTGTGTGTAGTGGGTGACTTCAATTTAAGTTCTATTGACTGGAAAGTAGTAACAACATCAACTAATGATCTTACACTGTCCTGTATAAATGCAATTTTGGTTGATTTCGTAAATGTCAACGGGTTTATACAGTGTAATGATGTTACAAATTCTACTGGTCGCATTCTAGACCTTGTGCTTTCTACAAATGCATCGAATAGTGTAAGCCAATCTGTGAACCCAATAAGCAAAGTTAGTGACCTGCATCCCCCTTTAGATATTATTATTCCATTGAACATTGAATCGAGTCTTCCTTATAATAATAATAATTTTAGGCCTAATTTTCAAAGAGGAGATTATCAATCTATTAGTAAATCGCTGAGGAATATTAACTGGGATGAATACTTAGTGGAAAAGATGATGTTAATGAAACGTTAGGTTTATTTTACGAGACTATTGGTACAATTATTAGACAATTTATTCCATTCCGCAACCATAAGAGTAATAAATATCCCGCATGGTTTAATAATAGACTAATTAAAATGTTAAAATTAAAGAACAAGATTAGGATGCACTACAAAAAATATAAAAACCCCCTAGATGGAATGGATCTAAAGGATATTGGCAAACGCTGTGATAGGTTGTCTACTGAATGCTATAACAAATATATGGGATTATTGGAGGATGAATGAAGGAATAACCCTAAGCTTTTTTGGGCTTATATAAAGTCTAAAAGAGGGGGGACTAGTGCATACCCAATAACAATGACTGACGGCTCAAGAACCTCTTCAGATGGGTCGGAGATATGTGAGCTCTTTGCTGATCACTTTTCTTCGGTCTACAGCCCCCAGCATGGATCAAATTACACACATGACTCCGACTACTGGAATTTATTGGTGAATCATAGCATATGCCTAAGTGCACCAGTCTTGAACGAGGATACTGTATTAAAAAAATTACAAACCATTGATATCCAAAAGGGCGCAGGCCCAGATGGCATACCTCCGATATTTATTGTGGAATGTTCTCTTGAGTTAGCACGTCCGCTTTCATTAATATTTAATAAATCCCTGGTTTCTGGAGAATTCCCTACGAGGTGGAAGGTGGCAAAGTTGGTTTCGGTTCATAAAACCGAGAATAGGGCAGTCATATCTAATTATAGGCCTATTTCGATTTTGTCAGTCTTTGCTAAAGTTTTCGAATCATTAATATGTCCGTCCGTTCAAAATCATTTAAAGCTGTATTTAAGCGATCATCAGCATGGATTCGTGACACGTAGATCTACAGAATCGAATTTAGTTCCCTTCACGGAACTATTGATTAAAGCCATAGATTCTGGTCATCAGGCTGATGTGATTTACACGGATTTTAGCAAAGCATTTGATCGGGTCTCTCACAGTATACTCATTTTCAAACTGCGTGCGTACGGCATCACTGGTTCTCTGCTAGAGTGGCTGAGCTCATATCTTCGGGATAGGCATTTCTATGTTGTGGTTAACGGTTACGAATCTGGTTTGCAAAAAATTACTTCCGGTTTTCCCCAAGGATCACATTTGGGACCAGTTTTATTTAATTACTTCATCAATGATATCCCGAGCTGCTTTTATAACTCAAATGTTTTCATGTTTGCTGATGACTTAAAATTTACAAGAGTAATAGAATCAAAAGAGGACTCCGTACTTCTGCAAGATGACATTGATAGACTTATTGTCTGGTGTGAAGATAACGGAATGCATCTAAATTCTAAAAAATGCTTCCATGTGAAATTCTCACGAAAGATTAATTTGGCAACATGTAATTATTTTATTAAAAATGACAAAATTGATGAAGTGGATCATATTCGTGACTTGGGTGTGATATATGACAGAAAATTAACTTTTATACCTCATTATGACAACATAGTCAAGAAGGCTTCAAGAATGTAGGGATTCGTTTTAAGGAATTGCAAAGTGTTTCGAAATAACAAAACGAAGATATTACTTTACAACACCTTTTACGTAGTATTCTGGAGTATAACTGTGTAGTATGGCGGCCACACTATGCCACGCACTCACTGCGTATTGAACGTATTCAGAAACGCTTTGTATGGCATCTTGCGTTTGCCAATGGTTTGGTCAAAAAAATACGTTCATATAAAAACCGATTGAACTATTTCCATTTGAAAACCTTGGCTGGTCGCAGACTTCTTAATGAGGTAATATTCGCCTGTAAGGTTTTCGGTTCGAAAAATTGACTGTCCCCATCTGCTTGCTCTATTCCGGTTGCGTGTACCCTCCAGACTTCCTCGCTTTGCCATTACACCACTCCATTCCCCACTTAGACGAACAGTACTGGGTGCTAATTCCCCATGTGCAAGGCTGTGCAAGACGATTAACAGTTGCAGTGATCAAATTGATCTTCACTTTGATTCCTTGGGTAAAGTCAAGTCGATTCTCATGATTTTGGCTGATTTTGAGTGATGGTTTGGTATGCGTTGGATTTCGTTTTGTTCGGGTTTGAAATACTGCATTTTCTCTAGACACTTTTCTGTTTAAATTAGTCAGAGTGTATTTTTGTACAAGTAATGTAAACTTACTATCATTTATATTGTGATTATTCATAAGCGGTGTTTACCTATAAGTGATTGTTCCATTATGATCTGAATCTTTGCATGAATTTAGTGTAAGTTTTTATGTAAACAATTGTTGGTGAACCTTATTAAATAAATAAAAATAAATAAATAAATATTTTACTTTACCCTCGTTAGGACACATTTTACGCAAATGACCTTTAAGCATGTGCTACACGGTTTTAAACAGCGGTTTGAAACATAGGTTTAAAACAGGTCACAGGTCACAGGTTTAAAACAGGTCATATCAGTTTGCTAAGCATGTGCTACACGGTTTTAAACGGCGGTTCGAAACAGAGGTTTAAAACAGTGTAGATAGTTGTTGTATGCCAAATTTCGTTTGACCTTTTACCACCCTTGGCAACAAGGCTTGCGTTTGAAACCACTGGTAGAAGCGTTGGTTTAAAACTTGTTTGAAACCGTCTAGCCGCTTGTTTAAAACCTCGCGAACGACAGTCACGTTGCAGCGGCGAGCGCAGGCAGACGCACGCGACGATGATGTTCTCAAAATGGCACTTTCTAAGAATGGATTTAGAAAGTTATATATGTCATCAAAGTCCAGTAGGTTAATAAAGTTCATATGACTAAGGGTTAATCTCTCCTTTAACCTTCGCTTCATCCATATTCTTTTTTTTCTTCAATTGCACATAAAAGAGCAAGACACCCCAACACTTTGTTCTTTATATAGGTAAGGCACCATACGGTGCGAGCGTAGAGACGTCCTATTCACGCAACGTTCTATAAAACACTGATGGTTTTATACATATTTTAAACCGTGAAGCCGGCAAAGCGCTAATCTGTTTTTTCTGTTTCAAACCCGCGCCGTTTAAAACCGTGTAGCACATGCTTTATTCTACGAGCTACGTCGGTAACTTTAGTTCTTTGGATGCTACAAGCACAGCGTGCTCTTAGTCAGGGGCCTAAGAAAGAGCACGCTGTTTATTAGCTAGCCCCACTTTCAGCGTTCACATTTCGATACCGTAAGTAAGTCTTTACAGGCAGGATGCCCTGATGGTAGAAATTTATTTGCAGTTGGTAAACTGGCTGCCACCTTTATCGGTGTATGGGGACAGCAGTTTTCCAAAAGTAACGTTAAATTTGTTCCTTAAGCTAGGTTATCTTTTCCTTTTCGCAATGTTGGTGCTTTGTTGTGCTCAACTGTATGCTCATTACAGAATTCCACTTTCATTTCCTCCACTTCTTTCTTAATTAATTTTTAACTTGAATCCTTATTACGTAACTATATAAAAAGTATGGTTGATATTTTTAGTTATTTAAGTCATCTGAAATGTCAAAAATCACTGCTGTCAGAATTATTTGTGTTAAATGAAAAAATTGGCAGCCCTATGAAAGTAGACACGAATATATAATTTGAATTTTATTTTACTTTTAATTAGAATTTGACCTATCACATTTGTTGCAAACTTGCAATCCTTGTCTCATCCGCAAAATATTTATCTCGTTGGTCGGTGTCCGCAGTCCGCACGTTTCAGTGTATTATCGATATCACCATTTCGCATCGCGATAATCTCGGTTGGGTTATCCTTTCGAGGGCTTACCCGGGGTGCCCGGCAACGGACACTTGGGAGGACACCGTGCGGTTTTAGTCGAGACACGACATAACCACCCCCGCTGGCCGGCGGGGGGGTATCCGAAGGGATTTCCGCACGTTAAAAAAAAAAAAAAAAAAGCTCTCCACGTGGTCGATATTGGAATCGAACTAATTTATAAATATGAAAGTTTGGATGTATGGATGTTTGTTACTCTTTCACACAAAAACGGCTGAACGGATCTGGATGAAATTTTACCTAGAATAACACCTAGACTACTTTTATCTCGGGTTATAGGTGTAGGTTCCCATGGGAAGCGGGAACGGGAACAGAATTCCACGCGGGCGGTGCCGCGGGCAACAGCTAGTGTAATATAGATTTAATGATTTTTGTTCCAATTATCGTATCAGTCCACGGTCTGAATGCCAAAAGCCTCGAACACAATTTCAAGAGTCACGTTAGGCGGCTGGGTAAGGGCTTGATACAGATAGCAGGTATGTTACAGATTATTTCGATACGGCACGTATTGTGAGGATATTCATTTTTCTGGAACCCGCTGACGATCAACTAGTATTTTTAAATATTTTACTTATAGTACAGGTACTTGACCTGTATGTTAATTTAAGAAATAAACAATATAATAAGAATAATAGACGCGAATCAGTCAATGCAATCCCAAAGTAAGTGGACTCTTCATTTTTTTTTTTGTGTAGAACCCTCACGGGCTCCAGGCCATCGGTGCCAACGATGATATGGGTGTGTCGATATCCGGCCGACTAAAACGACACGGTGTTCTCCCCTAGTGTCCATTACCAGGCACCCCGGGTTCACCCTCCAAAGGATAACCCCAGGGTTACCGGCGGACTTCGGCCGCTCTCGGCCTCTTCTTTGGGGTCGGATTTGATCCCGCGTCGGTGAGTACGCAGGCGTGTGTAGGACACACACGACACGCGTCCGTCTTGGCCTGCTTCTGTAAGGACAACAAAAACATGCATTTTTAATCAACTTCGAAAAAGGAGATTCTCAGTTTAACACTTTACACACAGTGCCTTATTTAAGTTCTTTAAGTCGGATTCGTTTTTTTGCTAAAGTTTTATTTTAAGTATCTGTTATTGTAGAAAACTAAACTAAAATACAGATCTTTTGAAAAGTTAGGATACCATTTGAGTTGAGCGATGTTGATTATTAGATGGATCCAGCCATCTAATAATCAACATCGCTCAACTCAACTTCAGGCAGGTGACTTATCTTCTCTAGGAAAAACGCTTTTCACTAATCTTCAACCTGTGACGTAAGTTCGTGACTCACAGATCAAATTAGCCCAAGTACTACAGAAATTGCGATTCGCCACATGGCCGCGGGATGTTTTTGCGGATAGACGAAAACGCGAACACTGAACCGCGGTTGCACCTCACCGTACATTCCCATTACGCCATAGTGACGACACGCGGCGGTATCGCTGACTCAATGTTTGGCACTGACAAATTTTAATTTCTTTGCACAATTATCTCGTTTTTTTAAGGTTCTAAGTATACGCCACTGAGGTCTTCAGCACGACTCTCAAGTGTACGTGACCAATGCCTATTTGGATCATGTCATGAATATAGGGAAATCGCACGGCTGCATTTTTGAGAATATGCGAAAGATATCTTGACTTTCTCGTAGGTACCATAGACCTTGCTTGCCTTCTATTCTCTATACCCATTCTTTTACCTCGCCTCCCCCCTGGCCTCTGCAGGTAACAACGCGCGAGGAATGCCTCGGTTGTTACTATTACATTTACACGCCAATAGTACCCGCTAATGGTGAGGTTAGCTATGTTGTTGTTTGCTATCTTTGTAGTACAAAAATATTTATTTATTTTATTTACTTATTTATATCTTACATTACATCCGTCATTACAAGTAATCCCAATTCGACAGTGTAGTAACATGATATCATTCATATCAGTCATATCATCTAATATCATTAATTATATTTCAATAGTAATAATATTAATTTAATCATTATATAATAGCAATTTCAAATAATAATTATAAAATAATAATACAAATATATATATATATATATAAAAAATAATTCAACTAACATAACAAATGGAATGCAGGGTAACTTTTACGAACTCACTCAGTGAACAGAAGACCACATCTACTTTTTCTGCCACTATATTAAGGGTAGTAATAGCTCGTGTGAGGGGAGTATTGGCCAACAATTTAGTTCTTCCCCGCGGTACCCTCAATAAGTTCGGCCGTCTACGACGATGTACATACCTATCTGGCACACATAAACCTATACATTGTAACCCTACCCGGATTACTAATGTATCCACGGAACACCTTGAGAATGTATGTCACCGTCGTCAAGTCCCTCCTAACTTCCAGCTTGTTGTTTCCGACCATACTTAATATAATAAGGTTAGGTACATCAAAGTGTAGAAGGGGTACACCCCATACAGTCTTAAGTATATGTATCTAGTGAATTCATTTTGTATCTGCACTAACATAAGACTGTACTTGGCTTGACGCGGTGTCCATACCATAATATTACCTTCTAACTGGCTCCTTATAAGAGCGTTATAAAGAGGTATGATAGCTTTCACATTCGTAAATGCCCCCGCCCTACGAAGTATAAATCCAAGCCATGTATATGCCTTTTTGCAGATGTCAGTTATGTGCTCACGGAACGTTAGCTGACTATCCATACGAATGCCCAAATCCCGCACTGATTGAACCCTGTTCATGACCACATCCTACATGTCGTAACTGTAATGGATTGGTGCACTGGCGCGGCAAAATGTCAAAATTAAACATTTTGTAACATTAAAATGAAGTTCGTTAGTGCGACTCCACTCCACCACACGACTGACATCCTGCTGAAGGCGCTTGCAGTCGTCCTCATTTTCTATAGCCAGAGGCAACTTAAGGTCATCCGCAAAAAGCAGACACTTTGCGTCCCTTACGACTTCCGGCAAGTCATTTATCATTATGAGGAATTCCAACGGGCCCAAATTGCTACCTTGGCTCACTCCCGACCTAGTAAAATAAGGCTCTGACCGGTAACCACCGAATTTCACATACTGTTTGCTTGACGATTGGGTGTCCTAATTGTGAATCGAAAAACTAATGTTATCTAGATTTAGTAGAAGTTGTAAAAAAAATGTAGAACCGATTTAAAAATTTGTAAAATAATAATTTAAAAAAATATGGCAATTTAAATGAGGTCTCCCAATCCTTACTCAAACCCTTGAGTAAGGATTGGGGACCGCGCTACCAATGTACTTGCAATCACTTAGCTACGGTCTTGTAAATATTTAAAAAGCCATCCAAATAAAAAAAAGTAAAGAAATCAATCCTACATCATTGTTTAATTTATGGTCACCCTATACGTATTTAATATTAGGAATATCGATAAGTTAATATTTTGATGAATAACGAATCTTCCAATCAAATAACTGCATAAACATTTAGTAGAAAATGACTACTAAAATATATATTCGTAGTTAATTATATACTTACAGTACTAGATAGAGCTACGTTCAAGTGTTTTTTGGAGGCATTAGTATTGAGCGACATAGTTTCTAGAGTTATAATTTTTAAACCTTGATGTATTTCAGTCGTTTTTGTTTTTTACAAATTATTAGACAACTTTTACTTAATCTTCATGCAAAAATAAATTTTAAACATATAGCCACTTTTTCAAAACACCATGACCCTCAATCTATAAGGATATAAGTAAGGATTGAGGGATATATTTAAAACATTTATAAAAGTTTTGAATGTTTGTTAATCTTGATGAATATTTTGGGAAGTTTTTATCTGTATTTTTACTAAAATATGAGTATAAAATTTAGCTTCTACTTGCATCGATTCACCAAGAAATAGGTACCCTTAAGTAAGAATTGGGAGACCTCATTTAAATTGCCATATTTTTTTTAATTATTATTTTACAAATTTTTAAATCGGTTCTACAATTTTTGTACGACTTCTACTAAATCTAGATAACATTAGTTTTTCGATTCACAATTAGGACACCCAATCGTCACGCACACTATCTGTCCCTCATGTAGCTGGCAAAAAGCTGGAGTAATTTTGGTGTGCAACCGACTTTTGCAAATTTTGCCAGCAGGATGTTGTTGTCCACTAAATCGAACGCCTTTTTAAAGTCGAAGTAGGCGACATCAACTTGTAACCCTGCGTCTACATGAGGGACTAAATACACCATGCAATTCAGTAGGTTACTAGTCGTACTGCACGTAGTTCGAAAGCCGAATGTTGAGCATCTGACAATTGCAATGTGACTTGCTGCAGGAAACTTTGCTGGACGGAACCTTGAGTTTTCTGGTTTAGGCTAATTATTAAAAATCTCATTTATAATGTCATAAAAATATGTCATCGCTTCATCTGGCTCCTGTAAGTATATTGTAAAGACATTTCGGTTGAACATTTCTAATAATTTCCACACTAGACTCATGGTCTGTATCGTGGAAATCATACATGATGACTTACCGTTATTTAATTTAGAGCTCTAAACAACAATGTAGGTATCTATTTATGAATCTGCAAGTTTCCTAAGTGTAGTATGTAAGTGGTTTATCTAACCAAAAATCTAACCCTATAAGTAATATAATCTATAATTCTGTTACAACATTAATATCGTTATATATTGAGTGGGAGTTGAGTGTATGTGCCAGTGTACCTATCTGTTGTGTGTGTGTGTGTGTGTGTGTGTGTGTGTTTAAACTAGACTTTGAGAAACTCTTCCGTTTGTGAGTAGGAGAGTTTACGAGCCAGTTTTTTATATTTTCCATGGCTTCATGTACTCGACAATTTTTATGGAGCATTTTTTATTCAGATGGTTGTAGAGGAATGGGTGCAGGAAATTAGGAAATCGTGTTGCAAAGGCTGTCTTCACTTGAGGAATTGGAATTTTGTAAACTCTATTCCTGAGCATGATTTCATATTCGGGCGATTGAATAACCACTGCATGGACCTTGATTGTAGCATTATATATAAACAGTTTTCGTACGCTTAGGTTGCATTCTTTGTAAAGGAGCTCAGTAGAGAATCGTCGCGGTCTACGAAGCATGACTTTTAGGATGGATCTTTGTGCTCTTTCCAGCATTATCATTTTGGTAACAGCAGAGCCTCCCCAAGTGGTAATACAGTAGGTAAGTACAGACTCACACATTGCGAGGTATATTTGTTTGAGCAGAGGTAGCGGAGTTACATTTCGGAGATGTTTTATTGGGTAAATTAGTTTCCGTACCCTCTCAGATGTCGCCCTGAAATGGTCTTCGAAAGTGAGCCTGTCATCTATCACCACGAACAGATATTTGATTTTATGTATTCTTGTTATGACACTGCAGTTACAGGTTTCGGAAACTTGTTGTTTAGGATAGCAGCATGTGTGTACTTTAATACCTAAAGTTGAATTAGGTGCTGAGGCTGCAGTTTTATGGAAACATAGGAAGTTAGTATTAGACGTGTTTAGCGACAGCAGGTTTTGATTCAGCCTTTTAGCTAAAGCTAGCTTTGGAAATGCCCCTCTCAGCTGAATAAATAACAGATTCCCAATTGTCTTCACCAAAAATTATAGCAGTATCATCGGCATAGCAGATAATATTTGCTTTGTCCAATTGGAGGGAAGCTATGTCATTGACATATAGCAAGAAGAGGGTGGCTCCCAGGACACTGCCCTGGGGAACTCCAAAATTTACAAATTTTTGTTCGCTTGCATTAGCTCCTATCTTGACACACTGCTTGCGTCCTGATAAATAGCTGCCGAACCAATCCAGTGCAACTCCTCTGATGCCAGACTTCTCCAGTTTAGCCAGCAGGATAGGAATCGACACTGTGTCGAAGAAGGCTTTTGCAAGGTCCAGAAAATCCCCCAGACAGGCCTTTCCCTTATCAAAGTTGTCAGATACCAGATTTGCTACAAGAGAAATGGCATTTTCCGTTGATTTCCCTCTGCGAAATCCAAACTGGTTTTCTGAAAGGATTTTATTTATCTCGAGAAAACTTACTATTCGCCTATTAATGACTTTCTCCAATATTTTGCAAAACGCTCCATGAACGATATTGGTCTGTAGTTGCCCAAATTATTTTTATCACCACCCTTGTATATAGGAGTCAATGCAGCCGTCTTCCAATTATCCGGGAATAAGCCCTCCGACATACTTAGATTGAAAATATAAGTTAACGGTTCGAGTATATATTTTGCTAACATTTTTATAAGGCGATTACTAATACCGTCAAGTCCCGCGGCACTGTCCATTTTTAGATCAGTTATAATTGCCTCTATCTCTGCCTCGTCTGTTGGTTTTAAAAATAACGAATCCCTCGGACGCTGCAGCTGTCGTGCTCTTCTTGAAAAAGACGCTTGTGTTTCCTGGATTTCGTCAAGTATTGTGTTTGCTAGGTTTTGCCCTACATTTGAAAAACGTGTATTACAAAGGTCAAGGGAGTCTTTTACGCTATTCTTAATTGATGTGATTTCAGAAAGATTGCTTTTAGATTTTTGCGTGTAGGTTATTTCTTTAATTGTTTCCCAAAGCTGTTTTGGGTTCTTTTTGTTTTCGAGAAGTTTATTGTGTTCATATTCTTGTTTTAGCCTTTTAATAGGTTAAAATAGAAGTTTCGGTAACGTTTATATGTTATTTGGGCAACTGGGTCATTCGGGTGTTTTCTCGCCATATTATGTAATTTATCACGATTTTGAGAGTATCTGAGAAGACCTGGCGACATCCATGGTTTCCAGGCATTTTGAGAGCGCTTAACTAGAACTTGCTTGGTATTTGCCTTTAAGGTGTTATTAAAAATACTTGTAAAATAGTTTACTGCCTCATTTATAGAAGCCTTACCAGTTATCTCCGACCAATCTATTTTCTTAAATTCTGAGACTAAATTAGAGATTTATTTTCCTCTCGTGCTTTGTCCAGTAGTCCAGTAGTCAGTAGTCCAGTCCAGTAATTCCCGTTTTATAGACTACAAATCGAAACGGGTACTTAGATGTAACACAGATATGATCCAAACAGGTCTCATTGCGCGTTGGAATGGTTAAAGCCGGAACCATACCCATTTCAGCAAGTAAGCAGATATATTCGTTGCTACCCTCGTCGACATCGTCAGGGCTAATGTTTATGTTGATGTCGCCTGCCACGACTATGCAGGGAGAGTGTTTTATACTCTTATGAACCGCATCAAGTGAGTTGAGGAAATTGTCAGTAATTACAGCAGATGGTGAACGGTATATTCCCAGAATTGTAAATTTATCAGGGACATTAACACATAAACAGTTTGCATCTTCGAAATTTGGTTCAGTCACCGCACAGTTCCATATATTTTTAACCATGACTATGACACCCCCATTTTGGTTTGTATACTTTGTAATTCGATAGGCTGTATACTCATCAATTGATTGAAGTGTTGAGTTATCTGTCAACCAACATTCCGTCAAAACAATCACATCGATGTCAAAGTTTAAACTATAAAAAGCTACCAAGAAGTTATTGAAGTTTTTCTGTGCGCTTCTAATATTAAATGTTAAAATTCTCAAGTTGTATGCATTGGGTATGAAAACACGACATTGTTCTGGTGTTTCGACGGCGTGACAGTCTGCTGTTGAAGAATCGATATCTCGAATATTAACTTTAGTAAAGTTTTACCAATGAGAGTTACACAAACTGTGGTCGTCGTCCCTGGGGTTATCCTTTCGAGGGCTTACCCGGGGTGCCCGGCAACGGACACTTGGGAAGGACACCGTGCGGTTTTAGTCGAGACAGGACATAACCACCCCCGCTGGCCGGCGGCGGGATATCCGAAGGGATTTCCGCACGTAAAAAAAAAAAAATCGTCGTTGACTATCTGTGGGTGTATATAAGGATTTTGAAAGTGTGTGTTTGTGTTGTAACAATAGGTGGTTTAATGAAATTACAGTAACAATAATAATACATGTGAAAGGTACGAATAAAAAATATTCTAACATGCTATAAGGTTCTACAGGGAGCAGTGGAGATGCCAGGTCCAGGTCATTCTGTTTTGAGTCTTTCAAGGTCTTTGATTGAGCCAATCCGGATTGCGCCAGTATTTTCTTTGCGTTTAATGAATATGGAGCCTTTAGTCGTCCAGCAAAATTTAAAGCCTGCTTGTTTAGCGTATAGTCTAGTGTCACGAAATAACAACCTGTTCTCTCTAGTCAGTCTTTCATTTATATAAAAGTTTTATTTCGGTCCACTTACTCCGATATCACTCGAATATAATATCCTGCGCGATTTCACTTTTTGAAGAAATTCATCACGCTTGTCCCGCCTTAGATAACGAGCCACCAATGGCCGAGGGGGCTGTTTGTCGCTACCCTCAGTTACGCTGCGCCGGGGACCTGCTCTCGAAACATATTCTAAATCCATTTCTGACAACGTTACGCCAATTTTCGCAGCTGTGGTAAGTGAAATGTGATGTGGATTTTCCTGTGGGGTCTCAGGGACTCCTGTGATTTCCAACTCAATCCTGAGCACTAACTGTGCTTGTGCATTTATATGGTCCTTCAACTCGGCAATGGTGTTGTTCAGGATATGAACATCAGTATTTTGTTCTTCAATAATCTTTATTCGAGAGTCAAGTGATAAGATCTGTGTAGTAAATTCGTCAAGGCGGTCATGGCATCGAGTGGATGAGGTGACGACCTCAGTCAACTGACTTTTTACCGATAACGTCTCCTGACGTAGCAAACGAAACTCAGTGGTTAGTTCTTTGAGCTCAGCAACCGAGAACTTTTCCTCAGGTTGGCAATTGGGGCGTTGTTGCCCTGATGTATGGTCGTATTTTCACCTCGCACGGGGGTAAGCGAATTATCTCCACCCTTTTTTGCGGCGCATCGACATTCCGGACAAGTCCACGTGAGTAGTCGCTCTGGCGGAATCGCCGGAATACAAAGGGGATGAAAGTAGTTTTTGCAGTCTTTTAATTTACAAACAATGGGATTCTTATCTGTTATTAACTTATTAAAAGATGCGCAGGTTTTGTTAGCCGGTGAACGAGTTCGAGGCATCACCGTGACTGTGTTTGCAGTATTCAACAAAAGAATTTGACCCTGTCTTTTGTTTTCAAAGTCATTCACTTTGCATATTTATGCCACTTATTCAACTATCTTGCATAATTTTTTATTGATCTACCGGCACTTAAATATGGTTTCTTGTTGATTACTTTGGATACAGTTTATACACGGTCACAATTATTACACAGTTCTATTTGTTATTTAGTGGTTTACACACTGATGCAACATTTACACACTAAATCCCGCTTTTGACTATTATTTTAGAATATAATGTACCACACACATAATAACAGGCCTGTCTTTGTTGACGCTCTTGACAGGAGTCCCCATTAGCATGCTACATTATCCCAGAGTAACATAGGCTACTTTTTATCCCGAAATTAATACGGGATCAAGACTTACGCGGGTGAAACCACGTGGCAATGCTAGTAATATCATAAATTGAAGTTTGTCTTATAAAATTCCACTAAGGCTCAATTTGAATAAACGATACGATTTAATGTCGAGGCCACCACTGCTGGTCGCGTACATGCGCTAGCGTTAAGCCTTATGTTAACAGAGAGCGGCGGTGCGGTGAGTGATGGCGATCTGCAGGTACCACCTGAGACAGGTCCGCCTTGGATACCTCCACGTTATAACGCGAACACAAGCCTGACGAACACAACACTAAACTGTCTACTAACTGTCTTCCGTTACAATTAGTAACTGCATTTAACTAAGTGAATTCGCAAAATGTCATAAAATAATTAAAAAAATTTTTTGTAGTTTCATTACTCGAATATAAATTAAAATCCCCTACAACAATAATTTGTAGTATGATTGTGCTGTGTTTCCTGATCTCCGAAACCAAATCCATTCACAAAATTCTGAATTAACGGGCCACACTTCCGGTTGGCATAGGATTTCATACTTAGATTCCGGTATTGTAATAACAAAAGATGCATAGCCTCGTTCCGTTTTGTGCTTAATCTTTTCGACTTTTACGGAGCCGCTGGCCCACATATATCTTTTACATGAGATATTAGTTCCTCATTCGTGGTTTCAGAAGCCAATTACCAAACGTGAAGATGCTTATTTTTTTTCAGTTGCCTGACTTCCCACTAATCCTATATTACTTCCTTTCTTAACATTTTTACTATGAAATTTTCCCTTTTTCCTTCTAACTTCGGTCCACTCATTTTGTCCTTCCTCTTCGTCATTCAACGCAAAAATAAACACGTGTAGTGTTATGTAGGTCAACAGAAAGTAATCGCGACGTCACTGCGTCTATTCATGTTGACTACAAATACGCGATTTTACTCATAAATTGTTACTAAGTTACGCAATATCTATAGTGTGCCCTACGTGTATAGCGAAAAGTCAAAATGTAAAGTGATACTAACTGGATGGCCTTCTCTTGACTCTTTAACCATGGAAATCTATAGCTATGTTTATGTTTATCAACATTAAAACCACTACACAGAACGGTACTAATTGTTTTTTACGAACCCACGAGCTAGGGTTGTAAAATCCAGTGTATTTGATCTGAATGTAAAGTTAAAATAACCTGGAATTCAGTTTTCAAACTAGGACAGTTAACAAGCTACAAAAAAAAGAAACAGCGTTGGTTATTACTTTTTATCGGCCGGTCAGTTGTTTTTTAATGGAATGTTACCATTAAAAGAAATAAAACCAAAAAATTATAATATTTAAATCACATTTTTGACACATAATAATATTTAAATTTTACCGCTTTTGACTATTAATATTGAATCATAATTTGCTACTCAATTAGGTAGGTAGACACAGTTTTTGGAAACATATTTTTACTAGTAGATACTTACAGATATAGTACAATATAACGAGAACGAACTAAAGAGTACGGACGTAGCGCAGTCGGGACCGGGACACCTAAGAACGTTCCCTACAACTGTCATAATTCAACACACTACTGGCCTGGTTTGACACAAGTGGTTGCCTCATATTTAGGTATGTTTTGATTCGACAGCAACCTCCATAAAAATAAGATGTAGGTAATTGTGTAATAGTATCTTAAGATTATAAATATATAGGTAGTTGCTTGTCAAACGAATTTAGTCTTAGCACAATCGTTGGCGTATGCACGTAACGGTATTCAATTATATTACAACTAAGAGTCGAAATAAATTACTTCGTGCGGTTAAGTTTGGTGTTTAGTGATTATGAATGGGGATAAAAGTGTTAAAATGGACTCTGGGAAACTGCCTCTCGAGGCAGCTATGGACAAAGTTGGTATGTATATTTTAGTCAATATATTTTGTGAAAGTAATTGAACAATTTACCTTATCATGAAACTACGAGTAAGAGTTCGTTCGACTGTGCTAAAACTATAAAAGAATCATTGTGCATTGTACTAGTAGGTACAGTCATTGACTAAAGTAACAGAATCTTTAAAAAAATGAAGTGTTTTAGTAATTCTAAGTTTCTTTTTATGAAAGGTTTTAGAACTAAGGGAATCTACAAATTGAAATGTGTTAAGCAACTATTGTCACTGATTGTATCAAACACAGCTGTCCATAGAATACAAACCTCAAATTGAGGTTTAAGTTCCCATGGTGTTTCAACTTCCTTCGTTATGGGTTCTTCACAAAGACGATAATGGTTGTCACAAGGTCTTGGTGTTGTGAACATCCATTGGCTACGTGACCGCTTTCCTTTGGGTTGTTGGTCATATAAATTGCAAAGACTTCATATACTTCACACGATTCCTGCCGGCTTCTCTTTCGATGTCTATTATTGTTTTTTAGAATGTTTGTCTTCTTATAATGTTTACTTGTGTTCTTGAATATTTTCTTTTATATTTATCTTGTGTGCGTGTGTATGTGACTGAACTCCTCCTAGACGGCTGGACCGATTTTGATGAAATTTTTTGTGTAAGTTCAAGGGGATTCGAGGATGGTTTAGATTCACAATTTGGTCCACAAAAAATTAGGGTTCCGCGCAAAAGAACTAAAACCATAAAAATCGAAATCCACGCGGACGAAGTCGCGGGCACAGCTAGTAAGCATTTATATTACGTACAGCGAGTATAGTACATAAGATATGTACTAGCTACTTTATCCGCGGATCTGCTCGCGTGAAATACAGAGAATACGGGGTATCAGTACCTACCTTCTGCGACCCAAAGAAACTTATTACAAGAATTAGAAGTATAAATTTACCTTTTCATGCTATATAGACTATAGCTATGCCGACTAGCTACCGGTATGCGAAATGTCATCCAAATCCGTCTAGCCATTTTCTGTGTGATTCATCAAATTCAAATCATTCAGAAATCATTCTTTCTCATTTATAATATTGATAACTTGTCAGCTTCCCTTTTAATTTAACTACCCTTCGCCAGTGGGCATGGTTTAAAAGCGCTTTAGGGTACTATTATCTAACATCTATTCTTAGTTGTTACCACTGGCTTTGTCACCACTGAGGATAAATGGGAAAAAAAATCAGACTGTCACCAGTGCTGACGTAAAATAAAAAATTAAAACCACTTTCCTAGTAGTACCTAGTCACTGGTTTTGTCAACAAATTAAAAATTTAATTAGAAAAACACTAGATAACTGTCGCCAGTGTGGACGTACACTCAGCGTGAAAAGTTGATGAGCGTCAAAAGTAAGTATTATCTATAGCATCACCTACTTCTGACACCTGGATATGATCATGAACTTTTGACACTGACTGTACCTACGACACGAATATGGTCGTAAATATCGACATAGGTACACAAAATAAAAAATAAAACACTGGATCAATACATATTTATATTATTATTTGTAATTTCAAATCCCAGTCCCATATCAATAAGGTTTTATTTCAACACATTACGTGTTGAAATAAAACTATTTCAACGAATTAGGTATATATATAGCAATTTTATTTCAACGTGTCATATTCGAATTCGAAAGTTTACTAAACTTCCGACAATATATTTTAATGCGATCAAGAAATGTTACCACCATATTTTAAACAAGAAAAGTCGGAATATGCAAATTTAGCCAGTGGTCACATTTGGGAATAGACCTTAACCTAGTCTATGCTTTAGACGCAAGCCGAAAACAATGGACGTAAGCCTAGGATACGTTGTAAGACATACTAGAACGGATGGGGCGCAGACATACATATCACGTCTACGCCAAATCCGAGTCCTGAAGCCCAATTCAGTAATATTACGTTTTCAAAATGCATAATTTTTCAAATTTACGAAAACTTATGAAATTTAAATCTCATAATCTAACTAATTTGAAACCAATAAAAATGTAGACAAGTTTTGTTTTGACAAATCATACAGAATAACCAAGTATTTACTATTTCTAAATTAACATAGCCGAGATACAGGCTTGTACTCGTATCTCGGCTGCAGATGCTACCTTGCTTGTTTACTTGAGAATTTTAGCCTATATCTATTACCTATGTTTATTTTAAGTATTACTGGGGTGAACCCTTACCTTACGGTCAGGGGCAAAATCCGCCCAAGGCGCCCCTACTGACCCAGAGCCTCCAGTCGGAGCGGCTGGAGGGGATCCTGGGCTCCCTGTTCCCAGCGAGAGCGGAGGAGCATGTTCCTCCGCGTATGGCTTCGCCTCAGGCGCCTGACGCTGATAAAAGCGAGAGCGATGTGCCCGAAGTCAGGGAGAGTGAGCTAGGGGTAGCAATGCTCCGGCTTAAAGCTCCGAAATGCACTGCCTCCGGACCCGACGGTATTCTAGGTCGAGCATGGGTCCTGGCCCTTGAGGAATTAGGGCCTCGACTGGTGGCGCTCTTTAGCGCATGCCTCGAAAGGGGCCAGTTTTCAAAGGTTTGGAAGACGGGGAAACTGGTCCTTATCCCGAAGGCGGGGCGGCCGGCGGATCAGCCATCCGGTTACCAGCCGATCGTTTTGCTCGACGAGCTGTGCAAGCTCTTTGAGCGGAATATTGCAGAGCGCGGGGGATCTCAAGAACGTGGGGCCAGATCTGGCGGACAACCAGTTCGGTTTCCACCGGGGGCGCTCCACCGTGGAGGTGATCATGCGCGTTAGGGGCCTGGCGGAGGAAGTAGTCTCTCGGGGTGGGGTGGTGGTGGCGGTGTCTCTCGACATCGCCAACGCCTTCAACACCCTACCCTGGAGCTGCGTTAGGGAGGTGCTCGTGTATCACGGAGTGCCTGCTTACCTCCACTGCAATGTCGGGGCATTATGGTATGGTATGGTAGGGTATTAGGATTGATCAGAGGCTCAAATTTGGACCCCACGCTGAATTAATGGCAAAACGTGTCAGGAAATTGATTCACATAATGAAACTATTACGGAACTCAGCCAACCAAAAGGTTCTTAGTCTTGTGTACACAGCGTTATGTGAATCAATCATCTGCTAAATGTACAGCAAGTCAGGTGAAAAGTATTATTCGTAAATACTTACTTAAATAATTACTACTCGCTCGCTCGTAAATTGTAACATTTCTGCTGGAAATACCTATATAAAAACCCCACGAGGCAGGCCAGACCTAGTGTGGGGTTGATAGGAAAATTTCACATTATTACAGGTATAATTTGAATATGAATATAACAACAACAAATATATGTAATCTGTTAGGTTATGTTATATGTCAATTTATTGTTGTAATTATGTTAATAATATATTATATAATTTGTTTGCTTATTCCGAAATAGAACTAAGTGAAATGTAAAATGATAATTTTTTTATGTCAAATAAACTATTATTAGTATTATTATATCTATCGGAGAGGGCCATAGTTTCCCCGGCTAGGGCCAGGGCGGCGAGAAGTATCGTGCGGTGTTCCACAGGGGTCGGTCCTAGGGCCACTCCTGTGGGACATCGGATACGATTGGGTGCTGCGCGGTTCGTTCCTCGAGGGCGTCAGAATAACATGTTATGCTGACGAGACCACGCTCTTGATGGTGCGGAGGGCAACGCACCGAAGATCGGCACTAAAGGCCACAGCAGTGGTTGCTCATGTCGTGGGTCAAATACGGCTGGGACTCGAGGTGGCTCTCCACAAATCCGAGGCTATGTGTTTTCACGGGCCTCGGAGGGATCCACCTGCGGGAACCAGCATAACCGTAGGATTCGTAAGCATCGGCATCGAGCCCACGATGAAGTACCTTGGACTCGTACTCGATAGCCGATGGGACTTCGGACCACATCTCCGAAGTCTGGTCCTGAAACTGAGGGGGGCTGGGGCTGCGCTCTCGCAGCTGGTGCCCAACTTTAAGGGACCCAACGACCCCACTAGGCGACTGTACTTGGGGATCGTGCAAAGCATGGCCCTGTACGGGGGGCCCGTATGGGCAGAGACTCTGGCGGCCCGCACGTGGCTGTTCTAAACAGCCCGTTAAAAGCCATGGCCGTCAGAGGCATCACAGGGTATCGCACGATCACCGTCGAGGTGGCATGTCTCCTAGCCGGGGCCCCTCCATGGGACCTGGAAGCGAGAGCCCTTGCGTCGTTGTACCAATGGCGCAAGGAGGCGCTGGAGCGAGGCCGTAGGCCGGAGCCCCGAGACATCAGGGCTCAGCAGTCCCAGCTCCGCCGGGAATTCATGGAGACCTTTTACTGGTGATAGAAATTTGATGACACAAATTTGTCACAAAATTCGGCCGGCTTGAGCATCCAAGGTGGAGGGAATCCACCATTGCGGCGGTGAGGCCGATCATGAAGGAGTGGTTGGAGAGGCACCACGCGGTGACCTCTCCTACCGGATGTGCCAGATATTTATCGCACATGGGTGCTTCGGTAAGTATCTATGGCGCATCTACCGGGAGACAACGAAGGCGAAGACACGGCGCTCCACACGTTGGTGGAGTGCCCTCTGGGATCTCGTTGCGGTCCTGGCCGTGGACGTTCTCTCGCTGGAGACCAAGGTGAGGGCCGTGGTCTTCGACGGGAGCAAGTGGCACGCCGCCGCCTCTTTCTGCGAGCAGGTAATGCCGCAGACTCGTCTACGCCCGGGCTATCCCGTCTACGACCTCCATGATCGGGGCCTGAGGACGGCAGTTGACCGACTCGGCGTCCTTACAGAAGCAGGCCGTGGCGGAGGCGTGTCGTGTGTGTCCTCACACACGCCTGGTAACTCACCGACGTACGATTCCGACACGCCCACCCCATCGCTGTCACCGATGGGGTGAAGCCCGTGGGGGCTTCCATACGTTAAAAAAAAAAGTATGCCTGGGGTAAATAAAATAAATAAATAAAATAATCTTTAATTTTTTATTTCGTTTTTTATTCTAATAGTGTTCAAAATACTTGTTTTGATAACGTGGCGTTAATGAATCTGGTCTGAATCTCATATATTGTGTTGACCTTGATGATGATAAAAAACTACATAGGTGCTTACTTTTAAAGACTTCTGAACGATCTCGAGGGCCTCGATGATATGTTTATCGTAAAATAGATTCCGAATGCATACAAAATACCTATTGAATTGGTGATAGTAGATACAAGTGTTGTTTCTGTAAAGATAAGTGATTTAAGCGAATGTATGACACTTGCGTGCGTTACATTGTTGTACCTATATCTCTACATTATAAGAGATTTACTTATTATGTTACTAAAAATACTGCTTAGGGACACGTCACGGAGGCGGCGACCGATTCATAATGTGTACACAATGCAGAACATACGGTAAGGATAGGGGCGCGTGGTGACTGGCACAATACCGATCTTGACCAAATTTGCCATGGTGATAGTGTAGACACCGCTGAGTGTTTAGAGGGGTCAACTGTTCAAATACAATGTACCATTGAGGAATAATCATTGAAAAACAGTTTCACGAGCGCGCGGCCTTAGCTATGCGCGCGACCGTAGTAAGATGCCTTATTTTTCAAGTAAGAGTCCTGCTCGCTCAACTCAATTTATTTCAGTCGCACCCTGCACTGAATTCCTAGTATATAGGTCCCTATCTATTTCTATTGTTTTATCTAATGTAATGACACCTTTGAATCCCTGCACAATACAACTTCAATATATTGATGTTTTCCATTAAAAGGGATACAAGAATTCATAACTATAAACGCAAGGCTATATAATGGTCGATGTAAATACAAATATATTTAATATTTATCCCAACACTTGATGCGGTAGAATGTCACTATGTTTTAAGGGCGAGTGAATTATCATGAATTTTAATTTAACTAAGACAATAAAAGCATTTTAGTGTTTGAATGGGTTATAAAAAATAAGTAAACATAATATGGTTAGGCAGTTTATATATTTCTATTGCCGCGCATTTGAAAGTTTACTATTACGAATAATGGTCAGTTATGTTCTCAAGACGTTGTCTAAGTTCAAATAAATGGTTGGTCACAATATACTTTACTAATTGCTGACAGAATTTCTTAATGCGTTAGTGTTGGGCAGGGACTTAATTACATAATTATATGGGTAACACTATGAAAAGGTTACAGAATGAAAGTGTTACATTTATAAATGTGATATTGAATCTGTTAATCGTTACCACTTTCAATTGTGTATCCGTTATATATATGTACAATACGCGCCACACAACTTTGCGTCTATGAACTTCGCGCGAAAGGCGCAGCAATGGTGCAATTATAGGTGTCACAGGGGTAACTGCTGCGCAGCGGAAGGGGGCGGGGCGGCACGTGGCCGGCCGAGGCGGTGTTTAATCGTGCATCCCGCTCTGACGTTCGGTAATTTTGCCGCTTCCACTCTAACGTACTGTCGTGAACACAATTGTTAAAAGTTTTCGTTGATATTGTTATTAACGAAAGAAAGTATTTTTTAGTGTTATGTATTTCAAGTTGCCTCATTATTGAACTCATTTTATTTATCTATATATATAAAAAAGGTTAATTACTCCAGGTAAATTATTTAAGTTATTTGCTACATGAATAGATTAAATATTAAACATAATTCAATTAGATGAGAATCACTACGGTAATGAGGTTTCTAGACTAAACAATTATAGTACCTACTTAATCTTTAACCAATATTTCACGCAAACAGTATATAAGATGTATTTTTATACTTAGTACTTTTGTTCGCGACGGTACCTGCGCAACCTTGAGTAAGTAGCTAACTTCGTAGGCGCAAAGTTGTGTGGCGCGTATAGTAACATATATTAATCTGTTAACAGTGTTAATAAGTGTTAACCGAAATGCTACGATGCCAAATTTACTATCCTTTTATATTTATAGTCTAAATTTTTAAATAAAGGTATTTTGTACACCCCCAGGTACTTTAGGACGTTATTTCTGTTACACTTATTAACACATATAAAACGTACCAGTTTGAATATGGTACACTTTCGTATCTGTTACATTTATAAATGAGTTTCTTCTAAAACAGTTTCAAGTGAACAGTCTTAAAACACTTTATTACGGTTAGTTTTGGGTCCCTAGTGTTGGGCAACTTTTGTCGTTGACTGTCATTATCATCGGGTCATAGCGTAGTTTCCGGTTGCATCCGAGGCTATCTCCTCAGAGCCCGTCCGCTTACTCCTTCTCCTTTTGGTTTGGTTTATATGCCTTTTACGGGAGCGGACTCCCAACCCTGAGAGGAAAGCCAGCACCAGAGCCTAGTCCGTCAATCAGCAGGTGCATTGACATTAAGGTTGGATTGACCCCAAAGGTCTTAATGGGGATTTATACATCAAAATTTTATCGCTGTCATCCTTCCAATATTTACTGGGTAAATTATGAAGAACTCTAATGTCGAGTGCCTATAACTTTGAATGCCGTTGAGACGTGATATAGGGTACGCTGGTATTTAAATTTCAACACTAGCGTTATTTAACCTTCACATACTTAGATCTCAATATGTTGTATTGCTTGTTTCAATTTTAACTATCATTTTCTGTTATCCATTCGTTCGTGTGTACATTTGATGTTTCATTCGTTGTGGCACAATGACTGTCCGCTGTTATTTGGCCTAGAGTGGTGCGACATGTGGAAATTTGGCAAACAACTCAATTTTTGTGACCGGTGGGAGGTCGAGTTCAAACCATAGAGCGTACCTAATACTTATTATCATTCTATGGCTCAAAACATTTTCGGTCAATGAATCTAAAAAGTATCCAATGATCCACATGTGGATCTAAACTGTAGATCCTAGTGGAGGGAGGCTATTGTTCTGTGATTTTTATAAGCAGTAAATGTAACATTATGATGAGTATTTTTGCATGATTCGGTTTTTTTCCTTGGTCCGGTTCGTTGGTCCAGTTGACCGGACCACGGGTAATCAATTTTTTCCGTAGTACGGTCGACCGGACCAGGGGAGATTACTTATTTTCCGTAGTCCGACCGGACTTAACGTAACAAAAACAAATGAACATCATTAAAAACAGGTGAGCATTGACAAAAACAAATGAACATTGGAAATACAATAATTTAGCATGCGTCGTGATAATCCTCCACATCGCAGTCATCACGCGGTAATGTCCCCAGAAGGCTGGCAGCAATGCCACGTTGAATGGCAATACTTATCTTTTGGGCGAAAAAAAAGCCAGCACTCTGATACCAAGATGCATCGACAAGCCGTTTTGCACTCTCCTTATATTCATTTTTGTTTGAATTACAGTCCATCAAATCTAAGAGGTACCGTTTGACGTTTCATATTTTTCAAACCGAAACAACTTTGTTCATACGTACATTATTCAGTTTCGATAACCTTTTTCATAAAACCATGAATTTAGAAAGATTTCATTATTGTATCTGTACTGTACAATTCTTAATATCTAAATGTAATTGAAAACTTTCAAACAAAGCAAAATAACACATATTTACACAGTAAATAATTTCTAATAGTTATATTCTTGACCTCATTACAAAGTTACGTAGTTAGGTCACTGCACGTAGTGTTGCGACTCTTCGGATACACTTGTATGCAAAAAAATCGTTTACATATACGAAAAATCGAATGTATTATTTACAAATTACACTTGACAACCAAACAAATATTTTTTCATGTGAATGGGATTTATCTCACATATTACGATTACATAACTAAATAGTTATGTAATCGTAAAATATGAGATAAAACCCATTCACCAAAAATACGTATTTATAAATCAAATATATTTGCTTCTTTAAAAAGTTGTCGAAAGCGATTTGTCGATTTTTGATTTTCGCGCCCAAATAAGTCGGGGTTTCTCGCGCTAACGCTGTCGAAATAGTAAATGGAGTCAGGGATAGTGTTTTTTACATTTATTTTTGTGTATGATAGTATGGGTTTGCATATTACAGAGAAATAAACAAATTTTTAACAAGCACATCCATTGATTTTACAATTACAATTTTTTCTTCTAAGTCTTATTTCTACGTCTAAAACTAATAAAAATAATTCTGTTCGTGGACAAATGGACTGAGGACGAAGCCCAGTAAGTGTCACTGTCTATGTCTGGGTAGACGGGACACCAAATTTACCTCTTACGATCCGGGACTCTTCATTGGGGGTAAACCAGTTTCCATAGTCGCTGAATCGGTGCCATTTAAATTTCTTGGGAGAAAGATAGACTATAAAGGACGCACACCATCCTTAGATGAAGTTGTCGATACGTTTATAAATGACCTAAATAAGATAGATCAGATACCACTAAACAATATCAAAAAAGCTTGGATATATGACAACTACTTAACATCACGTCTGACTTGGCCTTTTCTGGTGTATGAATTCGGTAAAACCTTACTGGCGAAAATAGATGCAACTGTCATAAAATCGCTAAAATCGTGGCTTGGACTAGCGCACTCTGCTGATTCCTCTGCTCTATTTAGGGATCAAAATAATTTTGGGATGAAACTTAAGAAACCATCGGAGCTCTATAAACATCTTAGAGTTACCAAAGCCCACATCTTAGGAAAATCCCAAGATGTCACAATCAGGGCACTCCCGAAAGATAATAACGCGTCCGAGCTTGAATCTAGACTTCTATTCCATAAACGATTTATGATAGGGGCCCAGTCAAACAGAGTGGGGTTGGGAGTACGAGAGCCAGAAAGGGACCAGGATATACTTAAGTCCTTTCTAAAACAAGACGAAAATGATAAATATCGAGTGCACGCGATGAATTTGGAAATCCAAAATGAATGGTTGACAATGGGAGAGTTCTGCATACCGATGGCCTTAAAGTGGCGCACCTTGATCTATGACTGGTCGCCGGCCCTGTTAAAATTTTATCTTAACGCCTTTCAGATGACCCTCCCAGACCAGAGTAATCTGGTAAGGTGGGGGAAGGCCACAGAAAAACAATGTTATACTTGTGGTGAGGCAATAGGGACGGCTAGACACATATTAGTAGGATGTAGGGTGCTTCTCGATAGAGGCCATTACTCACGCCGCCACGATAAGGTGCTTATCATCATACGTGAAGCAATGAGTCTGGCAGTAGCTAGAGCCCAAAAAGGATTGACTACTAACAGACGTCATATCAACTTTGTGTCTGAAGGTTCATCCATAACACCCAGGAACAAACCTTATTCAATCTTAGATACTGCCCCAGATTGGACTCTCCTAATCGACACGTATGAAAAGCACTACAAAATTCCGGAGGATGTTGGGGTTTCGTCATCTAGACCTGACATATTCCTATATTCTAAGAGATTAAAACATGTGGTTCTTGTGGAACTTACTGTACCGTGGGAAACAAATATACCGAAGGACCACACAATAAAGAAAAATAAATACTATGATCTCACAAACGAATTAATCAAAAACGGTTACGTGGTTAATTTGTATGCAGTGGAAGTGGGAGCGAGAGGTATACCAGCAAAATCTCTCTATAACCTACTTAAAGATCTAGGCCTATCGAGAGCTACAATAAGCTCATTACTAGGACGAATGTCTAAAGCGGCACTAGTAGGTTCGTATGAAATTTGGTTAGGCAGGGAGGGGAACTTGGGTAGTGAAGGTGAGTGTTGATGTACATCAACAAAAGGGGCCCCTTCTAAACCTACACTTGGGTCGCAAGTCCCAGGCACTGTCCCGAGTTCCCAACTCAGCAACGCGATGGACCCGGCACCCGCACGGAGAATCCATGGATTGCTAAGATTACGGTCTCTATGTAGAACCCATTCACAAAAATGTTGTTGCCTGATGTTATAAATTAACGACGTTACTGCGCGACCGCATAATGCACTGAATACACAGATACCCTAAAATAAATTAATTTAATTATTTTTAGGTCAATAGGCAAAATCGCAGGTGTCCAAGTCTCTACAATTTTTTTTTCTGGCAACACTGCCAACTACAAGCGCACGGGGTCCGTTCGGTCGGTTCGGCGTCAGCAGTCTCTCGCCATCTTGGAAGCTGACTGTGCGCGTACTTGCTTTCTCGTTTGTGTTTTACAATTTGTGACTTGGCTATTACTTTTCTGGACTGATCATTCTTTATCCGTTTACCTTGGCAATATTTATACTGGACTCCGAACTAAGCAAGTGTTTATTAATAATGTCGAAAAGAGGACGTACTTTGAACAGCCAGGCTCGTGAATTGGTGGTGAAATTACACGAGTATTTTGAGCGTGAATCTCAAAATGGTGGACTTCTACTGCCAGTTACACAAGTTCGGGATCGCGTCGGTGAAGCTCTCGGTATTGGTAGCCGCACCGTTGGCAAAATATTAAGTGAAAAATATGGGCCTTCGGGGAGTGACAGTAACGTACTTCACACACCGAAAAAACGAAAAAGAAATAAACCTGTGACAGGCATCGATGAATTCGATAGTCATGCTATTAGAAACCATATATACGGGTATTTTACAAGAGGCGAATTTCCAACATTGGCAAAGTTATGTGCAACTTTAAAAGATGCCGGGCTGTATAAGGGAAGCATAGAGTCGTTGAGAACGGTAATAACAGGAATTGGCTTCAGATACAAAAAAGTTGACAAACGAAAAATTGTTATGGAGCGACATGACATAATTATGCAGCGACTAACATTCCTGCGCGAAGTTAAACAAATTATAAACTGGGATAATGTAATATTTTTGGACGAAACTTGGCTAAATTCCAACCATTCTGTGCCGAAAACATGGACTGATGATTCTGAAGCTTCGTGCTCGAAGGTGCCGATAGGAAAAGGTGGACGCCTCATAATATGCCATGCTGGGTCAGCGTCTACAGGCTTCGTGGAAAACTCTTTATTAGCTTTCCAATCCAAAAGCACTAAAGAGTATCATGAAGAAATGGACGCAGTAAGGTTCCGAGAGTGGTTCTTAAATTTATTACAGAATATCCCTCCTAACAGCACAATTATAATGTATAATGCCCCATACCACTCTGTGCAAATTGATAAAGCACCTACGTCAGCCAATAAGAAAGCAGATTTGGTGGCATGGCTGCAAAGAAAAGGAGTGGATGCCGACATGTCACTATTAAAAGCTGAATTATTACAGTTAGTGAAATTGCATAAACCACCAAAACCGACATATGTAATTGACCAATTGGCCGAAGAGCACGGGCACAAAGTCATACGACTTCCTCCGTACCATTGCCAATATAATGCCATTGAACTGATTTGGGCCCAAGTTAAAGGTAATATTTTATAATATTATAATAATAGCACGAGTACTTCTAACATTTATAATTTAAATAATGGTTTTCGTCTGCTATCAAATAGTTACATTATTGTTTTACAGGTTATGCAGCAAGACACAACACAAAACCACCCTTCAGTGTCAAGAAAATGGAAGGTTTATTAAAGGAAGCATGTGCCCAAGTTACACAGGAAGATTGGAGTAAAGTAGTACAAAAAACAAAGAAAATAATAATGGACGACTTCGAAAGAGACGTACACTTTGATAATGTAATGGACAATCAACTGGTCATTAATTTAAATGACGATGATGACGAAGACGACGATACTAGTACTAGTAGTGAATAAAAAAATATCCTAAACATTTCTTTTATTTAATTATAACAATTGATTTCTTAAAATTCGGATATTATAGTAATCGATCTCTTAAAGTTCGGATATTATAGTAATCGATTTTTTCATCCCATCCCTATCATTCAATTGTCAGAACTGTCAAACGGTACTTCTTAGATTTGACGGACTGTAATAATTATTTTTACTTATTTAATGTTGGCAAGTTTTTCTAATGCATGACCCAACACAATGTCTTCATTGATGAGCTGTAATTGTATGTTGAGTATTGCGTTATCTTTATCTACGTCTTCCCGTTTACGTTTTTTATTGTTTTTCTTTTTGGTTTTTATATGTGTTTCTTTGTCTAATTTTTCCAAATAATTTAGGAGACGCAATATGTTTACCGTGCTTTTGTTTATTGCACGGTTTATTTTAGAATTCCAACTTTCAACTGAATTATTTGTTCGATGTCGATGACCGTACACACTAATATATTGCCGCAATGCACTATTTATCCAGTTTTTCTCAAAATAAGTGAAAAAGTCATTCATCTCAGTTGTTGCTTCCGATTTAATGTAATTCCAACCCTCGATTATTCCGGGCAGAAGTGGTAATCTGGAACATAAGGCTTTAATACGTCTGTCCACTGCTGATTTTGTATAACCAAGACTTTTGGCTTTACGCCACACGCACCGTGACCAGTGGTAATAACATTCGACCAGTGTCACCCCAGGAAATATTTTGGTAGCAGCATTAATAGCTGCTCTTTCGTAGTCACAGTGTACAATCAAAGGATTCCATGACAAGTTTTTTTGCAGTAATGTAAACACTATTTCGTAACTAGCTTGGGTCTTGTTGTTCATAAGAACAAATAATAATGATATTACATTAGTTCTTTCCATTGAACTATCGATTTCTCCATGCACAGATAATAATTGGTAAAATGGTTTCGGGCAACTTTGATAAGTTGCATCAAAAAATATCTCTTTTATCCCACGAATTAGAACTCTGCTTTCGTAGGAGCAAAATATGATGATTCTATTATTGTCACAGCTATAGTCTGTTAAAATAAAATTGGAAAATTTTGTTGGTACTTGGATTTGATCAGCTTTTTTGCATAAAAGTTTTTTAACACCCAAACTCTTATTTCGGGCATTATACAACCCGTGCTGAACATTTCTGAATTGAGGTACCTGTGTTACTAAGTGCATTCCATGATCCAATAATGTCCCGACAGCTTCATTATAGAGGTTTGGTATGTTGGTGGTATGGTTGAATACATCCGATTTAGCTACGCTGTCTTTTAAATCTGCCATGGCTGAATCGACATAATTTTTCTCTTCGCTACTAGGACGTTGATGAGTTACGACTTTCACTACAGGTTCGTCCTAAAACAGTATATATAAAATTTAGCCCATTGGGAAATTCAATTTTAATAACGTAGTGAAATAGGTAACTACTCACTTTCATTGTAATACATCCTCTGCACTTAAGTTTCTTATAAGAGCTACATCTCCACAAAGACGTCGCATTTTAATAAACACAATTTTTATAATATTGATGCCCTCTATATAAAAGTACTGTTCCCCCTTTTCGAAATATATACTTGGGCTCCGACATCAGTAATAATTACAGATCCAACCAAAAGAAACCAAGAGAGAAAAAAATAATATAATCAACTCCAACTCTTGACGTCTTAAAAATGACGGGAAAATAACAATGTCAACAATAATTAATGAATACCATAGCTGATTAGAGTACTATCATTGTACTATAAATACTTTTCCCTAAATGACACTTATTCAAAGAGTTTCAATATAAGAATAATACGAGAAAGAACTAATGTAATACCATTAATACGAGATATTGAGCTAGCAAAACCTAATACAAACTTGCTGAAACACTAACCTGATGCTCGAGTTTATACTAGTAATAAGTTATTACCAACAGCAATAAATCTAAATATAACCCATCCTCCATAGTCCGGCTGGTCGGACTACGGAAAATAAGTAATCTCCCCTGGTCCGGTCGACCGTACTACGGAAAAAATTGATTACCCGTGGTCCGGTCAACCGGACCACCGAACCGGACCACGGAAAAAAACCGGAATTTTTAATGTAAACAATTGTTGGTAAACCTAAATTTAATTAAAATAAAATGTATAAATCAATTCAATTAGCCTGTAGCAGTGTCGCAGTCCACTGCTGAAAATGACCTCTCTGAGGTTACATCGTTTTCAGGGTCTGATGATGGAGTAATAATAAAGGTTATGATGGAGGTGGCCATAGGAATCTAAACAAGATAACCCACAGTTTACGGGTCTTGTAAATTTCCAAAATGTTCAATATTTCAAAGGATTTTTTTTGTTTGGTTTATTATTATCACGATGTCTTATTACTATTATTCCTAAGGATAAAAATAACTTAATGCAAAGATTTCAATATTATACACAGAATTCTTTGATTTAAGCAGGTAGTTTAAGCATGTCTCATGACAAATCTATTAAACCTTGATGATATTGCAATTTTAGGCATCGAATTCCAACTATTATATCAATATTAGCTAATCCTATCCTATTGAACTCCACATTGCGATTAATGCCTCTATAAATGTTTTGTTATGTAACTTGAATACTTTACGCGTTGTTAATAAGGCTTAACTTCTGGTTACAGTTCAATAATAATAATAATACGAACCATCTCCTCCATAGTCTAAAATTGATAGATTTGCTAGAATCCCTATACATCAATCTACAGAAAGCTGCCATATTAAACACATGTAGAATAGTTTGCAGTTAGACGAAAACACACCCATTTAATACACACCACAATCTGCATTTACTTGGTTTAGGCTCGTAAATGCAGTTAAAACCAGCGAAAAAGCTGAGAAAAATAAAAACAAAACAATAATAATAATAATAAATGTTTATTTGACTCAAAAAGCAATACAATATTTTTTACAATGATGGTGCCGTATTAGCATCACAAACGAGAATCGTTACCGCGACTTTCTTATCTAAACTAAATTTTAATTAAGTACAAGAATGTATCGCATAGTTCTTATTCTAATACAAATAACTTTCGTAACCATTGATTGTTATCAAACGTTAACAAAAAAATTGTGATCAAAAAAGATTTTAAAGAACAAGCTTTTTTTAAGAATTCAGTTGCACTAAAATGCTAGTAATAATTTTATGCTAGGGTTGTGCTGATTTCAAAAACTGAATTTGCAAATGAAAGCTTTTTGAAGTGAAAACTTGTTTAGCGGCGTTGTGCACTTTTAGGTAGATTTCGATGAAATCGATCTACCTATTGGTTTCTTGACTACTGTCGAATTTAAAAAAAAAATCTTCATAGGAGGTCTAGTTATGACCCCCTGAGTCCGAAATGACCACTGGTCAAAAAGTTTATATATATATATATATATATGTATGTATGGTTCCACTTCCCAAAATTTGCGGCACTCTCACGGTCGCATTCTTGCCCCGATCGCTTTCAAACTGCGGTCAAAAATTGCTTGGGTGTTCGTGAACGGGTGGAATCCGGCCTAAGGGGACGGTAGGGCCTCACTTTTTGTGAAATCAGTTTTTCCTCAAAATTTCAGGTTAAATGAAAGATATTCGAACCGTTCTAATTTTATCCCATAGTATTGTAGCGTCCGGGGGTTGGACGCCACAATACCTCGTGTTGATAATAAGATAAACACAGAGGAAGAAATTTATATGAGCATTTATTATTTTAACAAAACTTCCTATATCGAGTTTAGGGAGGTTTTTACGCGTATATTTTTATATTATTGCGAACTAGGGAATCGCGAACTCCGCTCAAGGACTGAGCCTAAATTTATTACACTTATATCTTCTCTTCGGCCGGCGGACCCGGGCGGCGCATCTAGTCGCCCGCTGTCAGCCGCACAGCCGAATGCAGCTCCACGCAGCAATTGTTTTTTCTTCCCTACGCTCTATTTAATTCAAATAAGTAATTATTTTTAAACTCTGACACATGATGGCCAGGTAACCGCATCGTGGTGTGAAATGAGGTTCAGACACCACATCAGCTACGCCCTTAATGGTCATTCATGTGACAGCCTGATCCCTCATTCTAAATCTGGGACACAAAAAAAAAAATTATGCGAATTGTCCCTTACAATGGGAATAACGAAGCAATCTTTGTAATAATTAGAAAACGATAGTAGAATCTCAAATTATAGCAATTAAACTGTAATAAATACTGAAAAACACGAACAAAGAAAAATTGCTTCATTCTTGGCCAGGCAAAAAACCCAGGTTAAAAGAAGCCTGGCCACAATTAGCCTCATCAAAGAAAAGTTTGGTGTCATTTGACGACACATTTTAATGTTTGCCCTGAAGGGACTTAGTACCACAGTACTTTTAAGACTTACCTAACTAAAATCGAAAGATGACATAAAATTATTTATGTCGCCTACACATTACTAAATTATTTTTAAAACAACATTAAAGAGAAAGAACTTAACTCAATAAAGAAGAGTCTGATCGAAAACTAACTTTCAATCATCGTCGGCGCTTATGTCCATAACGATTTGACTCTCTTACAAAGTTTAGATCATAACTCTCAACATTGTACAAAAAATAATTGCCTAACTCCTACGCTAGAACATCACGAACATAACAAACAAAACAAATCTATTTATCTTCCGCAGCGCAGCAATATGGAATAAACAGAGAACACATATTAATAATAAAATATTACACATAACACGTTATTCACTACGTGAATTATAATTCTACTAAGACTTATAGTCCTTATTGGCCCTATTGACCCGCAGGCAACTATCAACGCTCTTGAAACATTCTGGAACAAGCCACCATCATAGCCATCTTCTCGTTGAGCACATAATATCACATAAAAGCACATAAAAGCAAAATAAACAACGATACTGATAAATGCGTCGCTCCAATTGTCGCACGACGTCTTTCTTCAAACGGTACGTGATCGATCCATTCACTGCCAACTGCAGAATGTTGGCGTTTCCGACTTATGCGGAAACTAGCGCTTCACCAGCTGTAGCAACCACTAGCTCCTGTGGAAACCAGCACCTCTACCAGTTGTATGGAAACCGGCGTTCCTCCACCAATTGTAGCTGTAGCAACCACCAGCTGTATGGAAACCGGCGTTCCTCCACCAGTTGTAGCTGTAGCAACCACCAGCTGTATGGAAACCGGCGCTCCTCTACCAGTTGTAGCGTCCGGGGGTTGGACGCCACAATACCTCGTGTTGATAATAAGATAAACACAGAGGAAGAAATTTATATGAGCATTTATTATTTTAACAAAACTTCCTATATCGAGTTTAGGGAGGTTTTTACGCGTATATTTTTATATTATTGCGAACTAGGGAATCGCGAACTCCGCTCAAGGACTGAGCCTAAATTTATTACACTTATATCTTCTCTTCGGCCGGCGGACCCGGGCGGCGCATCTAGTCGCCCGCTGTCAGCCGCACAGCCGAATGCAGCTCCACGCAGCAATTGTTTTTTCTTCCCTACGCTCTATTTAATTCAAATAAGTAATTATTTTTAAACTCTGACACATGATGGCCAGGTAACCGCATCGTGGTGTGAAATAAGGTTCAGACACCACAGTATACATGAATACCAACAACTTTTAATTATAAACCTATAACATTAAAACTTTAACTAAAAGTGGAGGGGGGAAAAACCAAAAATTTTCGGGAAAAAAATCATAACTTCTAACCGGTGAACATTCTTGCAGTCGGAAACATTTTTAATCGATAGGCCATTTTTAAGTCTAAAATAAATGTCTGAAAAGTTTTTCGCTAAAAGTTACCGTTTTCGAGAAAAATAAATTAAACATGTTATGTAATCAAATAATATTAATTGCTTCACGAAATTTATCTGTGCGTTCCACCCGCGGGAACGGTTTTTTTTATAATGGTTAGACAAATATAGAAGCGCTAATTTCACACTGTACTTAACAACCTTGTTAGCGCGTTCGTCTAATGAGTGGTTGTTGATTTCGTCAAGACTGAGATCGATTCCGACCGAGGCCCAAGAAACAATTTTTGTCATCATATAACTTTATGTAATATTTATTCTATTTTGTGCCATAAATCTATTGATATAAAATGGAAAATAAACTAAGTGCATCTATTAATGAAAGAAGTGACGAAGAAATAGCGAAAGAAAATGAGTGAGTACTTTATAAATATATTGGCGATGATGGTTCTGGTAACAATGATAGTGAAAAAGTCGTTGAAATTATGGATGGAAGTGATTTTTCTGAGAGATAAACTTTTTAATGTAAAATAATTGTAATAGTTCTGAAGTGATGAGTGAAATTTTTAATGTAATATCAATTGTCATGTTTGTGTACGATAGCGCAATAAATGAATATTGTATGTTACCACATAAATGATAGTACTTTTATACTGATAATTAAAGCTATTCGTGCAAAATTATTCCCTAACCATGACAAAATATCAAAAATGCACAACTAATTAATATTCAAGTTTTCACTACTGCCGGCACTCCCGGAATGCAACCCGTCGTTTTTTTTGTAATGTATTTTATTTTAAATTTTTTCGTATTTGTAATATCATGTAACACCAGAGTGCTAAGCAAGTCAAATCAAAGGCCCAAAGACGACGGGTGTACCTTGGTTAATTCAGAACTACCTACTGTCTCCATCTTCAGACCAAGTATGTCATATAGAAACAGAGTGCTGACCAAGACAAATCATTTGAAACCAAACACGATGGGTCTACCTTGTTTTCTATGGCCACATTCCTTCTCCATATTCAGACCCCGAATACCATTTAACACCAGAGAGCTTGTGAAAACAAAACAAATGAGCTCAAACTCGATAGCTTTAACTTGCTTAGTTTAGGAGTTCCTATTTCCACCTTCCTACTCCATCATCAGACCCTGAAAACCATATAACACCAGAAAATTTGTGAAAACAAATAAATGGTCCAAACTCGATAGGTTTCTCTTGTTTAGTTTAGAAGTTCCTATAGCCACCTTCCTACTCCATCATCAGATCCTGAATACCATGTCACATCAGAGAGTTTGTCAAGACAAAACAAATAAGCTCAAACTCGATAGTTTTATCAAGTTTGATTTAGAAGTGCGTATGGCCAACTTAAAAGAAGCGGCGATTGCCCAGTGGTGTACGTAACGGACTGCTGAGACGAGGTCTCGAGTTCGATCCCCAGTCACCCCGGGCACACAACTCTGACTTTAAAATGAAAATAACCGCCACGGCTTCAGAGGGATTGTTTATGCTCCGACAACAGCACGTTATCGTTAACGTCCACGGAAATGTAAACCTTTCCATCGGTAACGGTAAAACGTACCGTGTCACCGTGTCGTATAGTTAGAAAGCTATAAGTTAAGTTAAGTTACTTCTTTTAAACTAATCTTTATAGTTAGTGCAAAATCAGACAAGTCAAAGGAGCCCAAACATGGTGGATTTATCTTGTTTAGTTCAGAAGTTCCTATGACCACCTACCGTCTCCATCTTCAGATCATGGATAGCATGTGGCATCAGAGTATTTGCCAAGACAAAACAAATGAGCCCATACTCGATTTGTTTATCTTGTTTAGTTCAGTTGGATATCTTCCGCCTCCATCATCAGACCAGCTTCATAGTACCATTCATTATCGCATTGTCACCGAAGATAGACAAGTATATCAAATTTAAGTTCCATCTAACGTCAGGAAGCACAGATTACATAATATTATTCTAGTCAGGAAGTGATTCCAATTGGCTTCCAAGATGTGACCCACACTACCTAACAAAATAACAAAGCTAGTAAAAATAAGTAATTAAAATTATTATAATAAACTTATGTCCCTTGACATTCCAGTATACAGAATTCGCTGTAGTTCTGCACTTTGTAAGCGTAGTTCTAAATGGAATGTAGGTAGGTAGAGGTAGGGGTGCGACTGGTTGGACTTGGAGGTGATCCAAGTTTGGTGCACCCTGGGCAACGTGGGCGATGACGCATCATTGATTGCTCCTCTTGCGTAGCTGGCGTCAGCGTCAACGGCCAAGAGTCTGACCAACCGGCCCTTTTCAGGGCCAGCTGACCCCATTGCACGAGGACGTCGGGGTATGGCGGGCCTGCAAGGACTGCAGGGGGGGGGGTGGTCGCTCCAGGTACCCCTCTGCTGTTATCAGAGGGGACACTGCAAATGGCCCAGGGTCAGTCGGAGTGCGAGGGATATGCTCTATGGGTAACCTTACACCCCGGCTTCTGTAGACCCGAGACGGCGTGCGGTTTTAGTCGGTTCAAGCCCGACATAACCGCCCCCGCTGGCCGGCAGGGGGTATCCGAAGGGATTTCCGCACAATAAAAAATACTTTTTCGTTTCGTAACTTTCGTTTACAAAAAATTTGATTTAAACTACCGCAATAATACTTTATTGAGTAATACCGTTTTTGTATTTTGTTATTGATGTATTCATATTACGTATACAATAATATCGTATTACGAAATACACATCATAGAATTTATAGTACCTAGGTGATCTCTTTATAATATACACCTATTTGTTTATTAATAATGTTATATTACCTACTTTCGTACTTTGTAACACTTAAAACTGTTCTTATCTCCGGCTTTGTATAATAATAAAAGTAGGTAAGTAAGTATCATTACTGTAGGTAATTAGTAAAGCCAACTCGTACCTATTGCGTAATATCGCCTCGCAATTATTCCCGTAGGATTCTACGTAGACACCTACGCCAAGATTCTTTTGAAGTGTGCCAAAAAACCGACAGCATCCCGATTGCCCACCATGCCATTATGTGCCATTGTGTACTGAAGCCTTTAGACTTCACCTTTCATCAGGCGAAGTGAAGTCATACTGACGTGTAGCAATTTAAAAAAGTGGCACTCCGGGAGTGCCGACACAAGTGAAAACTTGAACAATTACGTGTGTACTTTTGAATATTCACGAAATATTTATAGACCTATCTATGTTGCTAGTTATGAATCAGTTCGAAACGTCATCAAGGTCAGAAAAAAATTCTTACGTTAAGGTACCAAACAACATAACCGCCCCCGCTGCCTGGCGGGGGGTATCCGAAGGGATATCCGCACGAAAAAAAAAAACCAAGGTACCAAAAAACATCAGCTTCAACAAAGATGGCGTTGTTATTAAAAAACTGAATATGGAAATCGTTCGGTGACGATGACGGTGAGGATCACGAGTATTCCATGGTTATTTTTCTCCGAAAAGTGCTCGACGTGCCTTAAGAAGTCTACACTTAAACAAAAACAGTTCTAGTGACAACGGTGGGATTTGTGTTCAAGTTAAACTAAAGTGCTTTTTTTTGTTGTATTACACGTCTCCCCGCCAGGTAGTACCTTTTTTGTTTTTTTTTTTCGTGCGGAAATCCCCATCGGATACCCCCCCGCCGGCCAGCGGCGGCGGTTATGTCGGGCTTGAACTGACTAAAACCGCACGCCGTCTCGGGTCTACCGACGCCGGGGTGTAAGGTTGCCCATAGAGCATATCCCTCGCACCCCGACTGACCCTGGGCCATCTCCGGTTTCGAGATGGCCCCCTCGGGTTTGGAAACCACGGTGTCCCCGTCTTGCCCCGGTTTGGGGGAGGGGCGCTAGTCGCCCCACCGTCCCGGCCTGCTTCTGCTGGGGTGACAGGCGGCCTCGCCTGCCACCCCCAGGCCTGCGCTCATGGAGGACGGAGGTCGTTAAGCGAACTCCGGCGCCTGAGTCGCCTGCGACGCGCGGCGAGCATGTTGCGGGCTCGGCGGGCCGGGAGAGTTCTGAACCTCTCCCGGGCGCGCTCCGCCATCTCCTTCGCGAGCATCACATGCTCGCAGAAGGAGGTGGCGACGGCCCACGCGCTCGCGCTCCGCACCATTGCCGCAATCATGCTGCCGAGCGAGAGGACTCCCACCCCAATGGCTGCCACGAGGTCACGCCTCGGCACCGCCCACGCCGGGCAGTCCGCCAGCGTGTGCAGCCCCGAGTCCTCGCTCGCGTCACAGTGATGACACTCAGGCGTTGGCTCCTTCCTGATCCAATGCAGGTGGTCCCCGAAGCACCCCTTCCCGGAGATCACCTGCGTCAGTCGGTACGAGAGGCTACCGTGTCGCCTCTCTAGCCAATCCTCCATGATGGGCCTTACCGCTGCTATTGCGGCGTGCCCTGCGCTTGGTCGCCCAAGTCGTTCCTTCCACTCCACTACGTTGGCCTGGCGGAGCTGGGACTGCACGGCCTCGATTTCTCGATGCTCGGGGTTCAGTCCCTGCTCCCGTGCCTCCTTTCGCCACTGGTACAGTTGCGAAAGGGCTCTCGCCTCCCATGGCGGAGTTCCGGCAAGGAGACTCGCCGCCTCGAAGGAGATCGTGCGGTACCCGCGGATGACTCTGATGGCCATCACTCGCTGCGGAGCGCACAGCATCCGCACACTTCCGGCCTTCAGGGCCTCCGCGCATATTGGGCACCCATACAGGGCCATGGACCGCACGATCCCGGCGTAGAGTCTCCTGCAGGAGTCATCGGGCCCCTTCATGTTGGGCAGCAGCCGCGCCAGAGCGAGAGCTGTGCCCTTCAGTTTGGGGGCCAGACTTCGGATGTGCTCTCCGAAGTCCCATCGGCCGTCGAGCACGACGCCAGATAGTACCTATGTAATCTATTAATAATAGCCTAAAATTTTGGGTGAAAATTACCTACTTTCATTAATGAAATACGTACTAAGAAAGCAGCGAAAAGTTTAATGTATTGCACGTCTGACTTCTTCGAATTACAATACCTTAGGTACACTTTATTACGTACTAAAACAACTGTAAGTATGATAATATAATGTGATGGCTCGACGGTAATTTATCACATACCGCGCTTTCTTATCAATGCGATTAATTATATCACCGACTTAATGCACAAAATGTGAACACAAGCTGTAAATATTATAACGTCGTCTATACTAGAGGTCGTTAAGGTGCAAAGAATCTTCCATCGACAGTCAACTAACTTGGAAACCACAGACTGACAGTATTTGTAAAAGACGCTATGCTCGACGGATACGCGTGGATGGATGATCGGTCGCTCCATCGCGTCGTCATTTATATGCAACAAGCTGGTCCCACCCCGGCTTCACCCATCGTGTATATCGAACCCTCGTTGCAACCCTTTAACCTATATATGTTGACATTTATGATTACTGCTCCGCTCCCTTGGATAGTAGCATGATGATATGGGGCTTTCTATTGATAGAAGAATTTTCAAAATCAGTTCAGTAGATACAGATATCCTCTTTATAATATTAGTATAGATAACATGTATTAGCGTTTCGATTGTCCCGAGTTCCGACGCGGAAGATCCGCGACGAAATTCCCTTCAAGTGTAGCGTAGGCCTACGTATTTACGTTTCGTCTGCCAGCGCACTTCAATCTATTAAAGAACGTGAATACTAATAAACATTACATTATATTCCAAAGTTTTTTTTTTAAGTTTGGATACCCCCGAGGGCTTCACACCACCGGCAGGGTCGGGTTTGATTCCCCGTCGGGGAGTTGGCAAGCGTGTGTAGGACCACACACGACAAGCCTCCGTCTTGGCCTGATACTGTAAGGACGCCTACCCGGCGACTGTCGTCCTCAGGCCCCGATCATAAAGGTCGGTAGTCCCGGGCGTAGACAAGTCGGCGGCGTCCTCGCTACAGACCGCGGAACTCGGGGGGCAAGGTTCTCTCCAGCGCCGACGCCTCTTTCGCGTGCATTACCTGCTCGCAGAAAGAGGCGGCGACGTGCCACTTGCTCCCGTCGGAGACCACGGCTCACACCATGGTCTCCAGCGAGAGAATGTCCACGCCTAGAACCGCAACGAGATCCTGGCGTTGACTCGCCCACGCTGGGCACTACATCAATGTGTGGTGCGCCGTGTCTTCGCCGGGATCCTCACAGTGCTGGCACTGCGGCGTTGTCTCCCGGTGGATGCGCCACAGATACTTACCGAAGCACCCGTGTCTGGTAATCATCTGTGAAATCCGGTAGGAGAGGTCACCGCAGTGCCTTTACAACCACTCCTCCATGACCGGCCTCTTCGCCGCAATGGTGGCTTCTCCCCACCTCAGTTGCTCAAGTCACACCTTCCATGTCTTCACGAGTTCCTGGCGGAGCTGAAGCCGCTTGGCCTTAATTTCTCGGGGTCCCGGCCTGTGGCCCTGATCCAGCGTCTCCTTACGCCATTGATACAATGACGCAAGGGCCCTCGCTTCCAAGTCCCATGGAGGGTTCCCGGCTAGGAGACATGCCGCCTCATCAGAGATCGTGTGGTAGCCCCTTATGACTTTGACGACCAGCGTTTTCAACGGGCTGTGCAAAACAGCCACGTTCCGGGCCATCAGACGTCCCGCCCATACGGGGGGGGGGGTACAGGGCCATGCTTCGCATGATCCCCGGTACAGTCACCTGACGGGAGCGCTGGGTCCCTTCATGTTGGGCATCAACCGCGAGAGTGCCGCAGCACTTTTCAGTTTAGGGACCAAACTTCGGAGATGTGACTCGAAGTCCAATCGGCTATCGAGGACGAGCCCCAGATCTGATTTCAGATTTAATTTGTTTGTATCCGTGAGGTTTTAGTCGGTTCGGTTAACCGGTTATTCTAAAATTGCGGTATTTTGCAGTTTTAACCGTTGTATATTCGTGCCTCCTGTGTTTGATGCTTCGTGCTGTTTTAGTCGGTTCTATTAACCGGTTTGTATAAAATTGCGGTATTTTGTTATTGTTGTTTGATTAATGATTTTGTGCCGTTTGTTGACTGCACCTTTGTGTAGATCCGGATCATTAGACCCTTTATTTTAGTTATATATTAAGTTTTAGTTTTTATTTGCGTTTCCACTGTCGGCTTTAGATCACGCTTCGGAACGAAGTAGTGATTGCGTGAAAGTGAGTAGTGGGGCTACGGCTTGAATACTACCTGCTCGTGGTCTTACTCCTCACCCTTGTCTCCGGGTAAAGGAGACTGGTAGCAGAGCTGTTAATTGTTTTTTTTTATTACTGCGCTCGCTACGTTCGCGTACAACCAGTGAAAGTCACGTCAAAATCGGCCCAGCCGTTCCACAGGAAATAAGATTTTATTCACAATTTCGTGGGTTTTACTTTTGGATCATTAATTATTTTTCTAAGTTTAAAGTAGCCTATGTCACGCCTTGTAACATTACCTATCTGTCAGTAAAAAATCAGTATAGCCGTTCCGGAGATTACCTCTTTCAAACAGACAGACAGGCAAAAATTTTAAAAATTGTATTTTTTTATAAGTATCGTGTATGTGTGTGGGACATTCATGTGCAATCATTCAAAATCTGTTATTTTAATATTACAAACAGACACTTCTATTTTATTTATTTGTATAGATTTAGGTACGATTTTTAATATTACTTGACACGTCACAGATAGAAGATAGCACTGACGTAATAATAGTCTATTAACCTTTAAGGGTGCCAGGTGGAGGATCTCCAGCATGTGTCTGCGGATGATGTGATTTCTAATAGTATTCCGAAGGAAATATCAAAGAATCACGAAATAATTGAGCAGTAATTTTATAAAACTGTGCTGTTTTTACCTTTCAAAGGTTCACCTTTTAGTGTTGGAAGAAAATTACGCATCGTTTCTTCATACCAATAACACTGGTCAACACTGTTTTTGTTACACGAACTTTTTGATGATTTTTGTTCATGTTGGTATACCAACATGAACAAAAATCATCAAAAAGTTAAACCAAAATTAGTATATATTGTTGATCAGGGTATATGATCAACAATATATACTAATTTTGTTTCAATCACGTCCAGTTTTTTTGTTACAGCTACATATTCATTTCTGACCTCATATACGTGTCTTTTTTTGAATAACTTCATTTAGACGACTGCATATCTATTTTATCAACTAACTTACATTTTATATACGTTTGTTACATCCTGAACATGCCACGAAAGTATTCTTACAACCCTGACAGTTTTTGTTATGTGTGTGGAGAATTAACTTTTACACCTCAGCGTCGAAATTTCACATCAATAATAACAGTGCTATTTGAACTATTATGGACTTCCTATGAGGAATCAAGATAAATCCTGGGTTCCACATAAATGTCGTGTAACGTGTGTTAGACTGCTATTAGGTTGAGCCGAACAAGAACCCAGACATATGCCATTTGCCATACCAATGATATGAACCGAACCAAAGGATCATGTAAGAAACCTGATGTGTCAATTTTTTTTCATTCTCATAAGTTTTCATGTGACAAAAAACAGTTGAAATTTTGTTAATGATGAAAAAGTAATCATTACTGTGAAAATACAAATTGACGAATCGTTGAAACATTGAAAAGTCAATGTCTACTCATCTGAAGAATAATCACTTCTAAATTTAGTTGTACTTGGATGAGTTGCGGTTTCAACAAATTAACTTTATGGTTATTATTCCAATCAAAAAACCTTAATTCCAAATGTCAAATATTCCATCACCGAGGTCACAAGCAAATTATACACATCTCTTGTTATAAAATATTTTCAACGGAAGTAATGGTTTCCTTGCTTGACCTACTGCTTGCTAATATTACTTCACACGATGCTTACGATTAACACATACATACATACAAATAAACTGTTATTGTATTGCGAAAAAGATAATTATAATAATGCATGTGAAATGTGCAAAAGTAAAAAGTTTGAGGACCATCTTACATACTTAAGTACTTAGGTAGCTATTGCAAATGCAAATTTTATGATTTAACATAATATTTGTATGGTATTGTGGTAAAAGTAATTAAAAACAACAACGTACTATTATAATAAAATACTGTCACTTATTCCATTGTAATATGCAATTGTTGTCATTTACAAACAAAGATGATTCATTTAGTTTAAGGAACGTTTTCAACAACAAACACCGACCAATGGCAACTATTGCAAGTAATTCGAATAGTTTACGGAAAATCGACTTGCACCTGTGCGAAGTGCGAAGCCACGGCGCATCGCTAGTTTCCTTATAACATACGTGAGTACGTGACCCCTGTATAAAGTACTCATTGCTCCATATTGCTTTGTGACCGTGAGCACATGCAAGGTGGAAGATACACTAGTGTGACAAATTTAGGGTGACCACAAGTCAATTTCATGTGATTATACCACGAATGGAAAACATGATACAAATGTTTTTTTTTTGTCATTAATTTTGCAATCTAGGTATTGCATGTCTTTTTATGTAGGTACGCCTGTATATTCGCAAAAGGGGTATGCACAAATTATTAATATCCACATTTCACCAACTGGTTTTCGATCCCCCGAAAGAAGCTTATGACTATTGGCGTCAACTGGATTGTATTTTCAGACTCGCCACTGTTGTTGAGAAGTTCCTTATTTGATATTTTATTTTACTTTATCAATCCTGACGCCTTCTGTACCTTCAGTCTTCAGTATGTCATGTCGTGTTGTAGACACACTTTTTCAAGACTACTTACATAAATTCTATGGGGTTTGGAGTGTTATGACCTCCCAAAACTGTTTATAAATAACTATAATTTCGATACTGATTCAAATCTTACATTAGCACGAGTGAAAAGCATAATTAATTTTCAATAATTAATATTCCAGAAAATTCTTTATTGACGTGTTCGTTGTTTATTTTTGAGAAACTTCAATCTATGCCCATCAATGCCCATATACCCTCTAGATCATAATATGATATGACACCCTCCGAACTTTATCTCTACATCCCAAACCTAAATAGGTTTATTTTACTACTTTTGGCAGGTAGTTATAGAATAACCGTGTTTGCATATCATATTGAAAAAACATTCATTCCGTATTCTTGCTGTACGACTATACAGCTATCATTGTGAAATCAGGTACTGTTTACAACATGTCGTCATAGTAAGGACAATATGGACATGCCCATATCACATTAAGTTGATTTATTTTACTTGGTACCTATATAGGTAGATTAATAGAAAATTGGCAAGGATCCCACCAAGACCTTCGAGACCAAGTCAACCTTACCTGCACGTCGGTACAGCAGCCAGCGTACAGGACGCCAAGAAGGTGATGAATACGTTAATAGTAATGATTTACTTCGTAAAATCATTATTAAGTAATAATTATTTACTTCTCTAAAATTAGCGGTGACTTATGGTGCCAAGGTTCTAAAGTGGCCTAGAAATTAATTTGTTTTTATTTTATCTTCCGTTTCCGTCATAATAATGACTAATGAGATAGAATATCAGATTTTTTTTTTGTCAAACCTGAAGTTTTGAACAAAAGAAGCTCATTGAATTGCTATAACAAACTGATAACAAATGGATATTTTACATTAGAATAGTATAGATAACGCAGATAATACCTACGACTGGTCTATCAGAAATAATATATATTTCAAATCGTCTTGTGTGGAGCAATATTATTTCAGTAAACTTATTGTAAATATGTTGTAATATATCGGGTGATGTTTTGTAATATTGTCCAACACTTTAAAATAGTAACAGATAATCATGATCATCTTGTACTATTTCTGTACAGTGCTATTTCTATTTATCTAGTCCTCTTCTGTTCTTTGTTAGTGGTACGAGGTTTCAGTATATTTGCTTTACCTTTTAAACTAAAAAGAAGCATAATATTAATACGGTTTGCGGTAGATACTTATCCACATTATCAAACACTTGCTCATGTAAATTAAGGAAGACGCAATGGAAGTGTAGTACACATGTACTTATCCGTATCCTACTGTTTACATGTTTGTGTATGCATGAATGTAAGAATGTGCGCTTTGCCCCAACCTTGAAGGTAAAAGATAAACTATGCAATTAGCAAAGGTACACAAGATCATTTATCCTTTAAATTCCTCAAAGTTGCCTGGTAAGACCGCCTATTTGATAGATAGATAGATAACACTTTATTCGTACACCATTACATACACAAGAAGCACACTAATTATTATTAATAAGGTTATTGTAATGTACAAAGGGCGCCCTTATCGCTAAATGCAATTTCTTCCAGGCAACCTTAGGATGGACTGGAATATTTTCACAAACAGGGTGGTAATAGTTGGTGTAACATAAGGAGTTAGCTAATAATATTTCAATTAAAAACATATTTAAAAACTATTTGAACCTACTTAATTAATTATACCATCACAGGTACAAACTAAATATATACATATATATATATATATATATATATATAATTAAACTACATACATATTAAGATACCTACATAAATATGATATACAAATAGACTAAATACATTCATATAAATACAGTTATTCAGAAACAAATATGTACTTCGTGCTACAGTGATAGAAAATGCTCATGTAACATCTATTTAAAAATATTAATGGATTGCGCTTTCCTAATTTGAACTGGCAGTGCATTCCATATACGTACAGCTTCTACAGTAAATGACTGATCAGAGAAGTTGATAGAATGAGCTGGCATCTCCAGTCTCAAATTTTCAGCTTTATCCATGAGTGTCATTTAAGTACTTAAATCGTTCTTTAAGATAACTGGGAGTCAACGGATTAAATACAATATTGTACAGAAAAGTAAGTGTATGAGTATTCCGGCGAAGGCGGATCGGCAACCACTTGAGCATTTGGCGGAAGTCAGAAACGTGATCATATTTGCGCAAGCCAAATATAAATCTTATACAAAAGTTTTGAAGCCGCTCAAGCTTATCGAGTTGCGCTACGGTAAGATTCAGATAGCTGACATCGGCATAGTCAAGAATCGGAAGAAGAAGAGTTTGAGCTAGCGCAATCTTAGTAGCAGTAGGAAGAAAGTTTCGCAACCTACGCAATGAACCCGCAGACGCAAACAGTTTGCGACTTACCTCCTGAATCTGAGAATCCCAAGATAAGGTGCTGTCAATTAAGATACTCAGGTTCTTGACCTTTTTACTGATCGGTATGGTGTTGTTTTTAAATTTAACTGCCGGCTGTTGGGACCAATCTATTTTGGAGATCATTCTGGAGCTTCCAATAACACAAACCTGAGTTTTTGCAAGGTTAATCTCAAGCCCATAGTCCGCACTCCACCTACATATACGGTCTAGATCCGTATTAATTGTAGCGAGTGTATCCGATAATCCATTGATATGAGCATGAATATATATGTGTAAATCATCCGCATAAAGGTGGTAGGCTGAAATTAATTGACTGGAAATAGAATTTATGAAAATTGCGAAGAGTAATGGGGAAAGCACGCCACCCTGCGGAACACCAGCAGTCGCATTGCACCACGAGGAAAAGGAGCCCTCAAGATGAATTCACTGTCGGCGCCCAAACAGGTGAAACAAACTATGAAACCAATCAACTGCCCTTGGAGATATGTTAAGAGAGCGTAGAATTCCAAGAAGAATGTGGTAATCAACAGTATTAAATGCATTGCTGAAGTCAAATAAAGCCAATACCGTTATATTACCCCTATCCAGTTAGTTATGTTCACTCTAATATCTGTAATATGCACCAATGCTGAAACAGTACTATGCCCGCGACGGAAGCCAGACTGAAAGGGATTGAGGAGAGTGTTTTTAATGAGAAAGTTATTTAATTGATTATAAACAAGACGTTCAAGTACTTTGGAAAGGATGGGTAAAATAGATATGGGACGATATTCAGAGAAGGCGGAAGGTTTAGTTTTTTCAGGTAGAGGAATAATTTGGGCTGCGTTCCATGCTGACGGAAAAACGCCACAGGCTAGAGAATGATTATAAAGATGACACAGAACAGGCAGAATGACGTCAAGGATTGGGAGAATCATTTTTTTACTTAGACCATCGCTGCCTACTGCGTTAGATGAAATTGACAATACGCTCTTCCTAACATCACAAGGGGACAATTGATCAAGAAAAAATGGTGATAGTCGGGAGTTGGAGCTGAAGAAAGAAGTTGTAATGGGTTTGCTTTGGTAGTCTCATCAAAGTGATACGACGAAGTGAAGTGTTTATTAAGTAAATTAATATTGAAATTTGTAGGAACAGAAGTTTGACGCGACTTTCCAACTCCCAGTGTTTTCAAAAATTTCCAAATTTGATATACAATACTTAAGTATATTTTGTTTACCTGGTGTATTATACACCAGGTAAACAAAATATACTTAAGTATTGTAATACCGTGTATAATAAACTGTATAATAAATACATATTTCAGAGTTTCGTAGATCACTTGTGTAACAGTCAATTTTCTGCTAATATACTGGCCCGATAAGTTGAAACATGGTACATAATTTTATAATTATTTTTCAATACACTTACTCATAATATGGCTCTAATCTCACCGCAATTAGGCACATATTGATACCTATTATCAAACTGTGGTTTTTTTATTGTTATTAAATCACGAGTGGGAAAATAGTTTTTTTTTATTATATTGGTTGAATTGCATTATTCTTAAAAAAAATCGATACAAAAAAGATCGCGTTCACTAGAACAAATAAATTAATAAGTGTACCTACTACCTATTGCTTGTTCATTTCATGCAACTTCGTATTTAAATAGAAAATTTCATCTTGTACGTGTATAATAAACAAAACTTTCACTCAAATATAACTTTTGTTTTCTCTCTGTTTAAAACTTTAAACAAGGTCCGAGGTCATTCACTATACACGGTCCATTCTATGAAATAGTTGAGAAATATGAAAGTTTGCGTTCACCGAAAACAAAATATGACCGTTTCTTTCAAAATTACCAGAATAGTAAATGTACCTGTCAACCTATAGTACCTATAGTATAATCAAATTTGGCTCTATGCCTAAAGAAATTGCTAAGTTTTTAGGTTTAGCAGATGCTGAGAGCTACACTGGACATAGTTTCAGGAGAACTTCAGCTACATTGCTGGCTAATTCAGGAGCTGATGTGATGACTTTGAAGCGTCATGGTGGATGGCTATCTAGTAATGTAGCAGATTCTTACGTTCAAGATTCCATACAAAACAAGAAACAAATTTGTACCAAAATCACAAAAAGAATTAAACTTGATTCTGAAGCGCGTCTTACTGACGAATCACCCAGCACGTCTGTTGATGATTTTACTTCACCTACCTACACTATTAGTCCAGCTGAAATGATAATAGAAAATGAAAATATTACATTGAATAATTTATATAATGAAACCTCTATGCCATCAAAAACAGTTTATAACTTTTCAAACTGCACATTCACTAAGTAATTGTTTCAATAAATATTTTCTTGATATATTATATAAAATAAATATCACACATCAAAAAAGTCTAAGCAACATTTTTAATTATACATATTCTGCAAATTATTTTGGTCAATTGTTCTACTTTTTTTTACTATAGGTGGGCAGGTATGTAACCTGTTTGATTAGAACAAAAAACTCGATATTGTTTTGTTTTTTTTTCATTAACAGTATACCTACTCTATCACGCACAAAAGAAAACAAGGCACCTAAGAAAATAAACTTTTTAAAACAAAATTAAATCGTTAAATAACCAAAATTTATTTATTCTTGAAGAATTATTTAATTTAATACAAAGTGTGTCCTCCTCTGTTGTTTAAAACTTGTTGGCGCCGATTACTCATGCTATCGATGAGTTTGTTAATGGTATCCTGCGGCAATCGCTCCTAATGAAATTTTAGCAAATTCTGCAACTATTGGGTTGTTGTCACGCCGTCCAGGTCCTCTAATACACATCTCTGGAACATATCCCATACACGCTCAATGGGGGTTTTTTTTTACGTGCGGAAATCCCTTCGGATACCCCCCCGCCGGCCAGCAGGGGGTGGTTATGTCGTGTCTCGACTAAAACCGCACGGTGTCCTCCCCAAGTGTCCGTTGCCGGGCACCCCGGGTAAGCCCTCGAACCCCAAGGTTGCCGGCGGACTTTGGCCCCCACCGCGGCCTCGCCTGGTGGGGTCGGGTTTTATCCCGCTTCGGTGAGTTGGCAGGCGTGTGTAGGGCACACACGACACGCCTCCGCCACGGCCTGCTTCTGTAAGGACGGCGAGTCGACCAACTGCCGTCCTCAGGCCCCGATCATGGAGGTCGGTAGTCCCGGGCGTAGATGAGTCTGCGGCGTCCTTCGCTCTTTCGCGGGCATTACCTGCTCGCAGAAAGAGGCGGCGGCGAGCCACTTGCTCCCGTCGGAGACCACGGCCCTCACCATGGTCTCCAACGAGAGAACGTCCACGCCCAGGACCGCTTCGAGATCCCGGCGTAGACTCACCCACGCAGGGCACTCCACCAACGTGTGGAGCGCCGTGTCTTCGCCAGGATCCTCGCAGTGCTGGCACTGCGGCGTTGTCTCCCGGTGGATGCACCGTGTCCGGTAAATATCTGGCACATCCGGTAGGAGAGGTCCCCATGGTCCCTCTCCAACCACTCCTTCATAATCGGTCTCACCGCCGCAATGGTGGATTCCCCCCACCTTGGATGCTCAAGTCGCACCCTCCATGTCTCCATGAGCTCCTGGCGGAGCAGGGACCGCTGAGCCCTGATTTCTCGGGGCTCCGGCCTATGGCCCCGCTCCAGCGCCTCCTTGCGCCACTGGTACAGCAGCGCAAGGGCTCTCGCTTCCAGTTCCCATGGAGGGGTCCCGGCTAGGAGACATGCCGCCTCGACGGAGATCGTGCAATACCCCCTGATGACTCTGACGGCCATCGCTGCCATTAACGTTGGGCATCAGCCGCGATAGCGCGGCCGCAGCCCCCCTCAGTTTCTGGACCAGACTTCGGAGATGAGGTCCGAAGTCCCATCGGCTATCGAGTACGAGCCCAAGGTACTTCATCGTGGGCTCGATGCCGATGCTTACGCCCCCTACGGTTATGCTGGTTCCCGCAGGTGGCCCCCCTCCGAGGCCCGTGGAAACACATAGCCTCGGATTTGTGGAGAGCCACCTCGAGTCTCAGCCGCCGTATTCGACCTACGACTTGAGCAACCCCTGCCGTGGCCTTTAGTGCCGCACTTCGGTGCGTTGCTCCCCGCGCCATAACGAGGGTGTCGTCAGCATAACATGCTATGCTGACACCCTCATGTCATGCATTAACTTAAAATCGGAGCCAAGGGTTTGTGCAAATGGATGAACTAAATTTTGAGCGTTCATGTTTCCATTTACAAAAACGAGTTCAGTTCGTCTGTTCTTCATAATACCCGCCCATACCATAACTGTTGATCCGTTGTATGGATGAACTTCCTGAACGCACCTCAGTTTTTCAGTATTGCCGGGACGACGTTACACTCTTACCCTTCTTGTATCAGGCCTAAACCCGAATCGAGACTCATCGCAAAATAAAATGTTGTCCCATTGTTCCTGGGTCCACGTTATGTGTTCCCTACACCATTCATTTCGACGAGCGCGATTTCCGTGACGTATAGGCGGGCACCTGATTGGACGTCGCGCTCGTAGACCGTACTCATGCAGTCGATTTCGCACGGTTGGGGGGCTAACAACAACACCACTTGAGCTTTGTAGCCTTGAACCTATCTCTCTGGTGGTTAACATTGGTTGACGTCTTGCGGTTAGTTGTATGTATTGGTCTTGCCGAGTAGTTGTACTCCTTCCACAGCCCGGGTGCTGCTCAGTGGGATTTCCTGTCGTAGTGTAATGCTACCACAGACGGCAGATAATGCTCCTATTCACATCAAAATGGCGAGACACCTCAGATTGGTTTCTTCCCGCTTGTATCATTCCCACAGCTCTTTGCATTTCATCAGCAGTCAAATGACGTCGCTCCAAAACGTAAAGAATATCTCACAATTCAATTTTATCAAAAACTGTATTATAACTTGGTTAAAACTATAAAATTCAAACGATACCAAATTTCTTAATTATCAAAAGAAAGCACATTTAAATTGTATATAATGTATCTTTAAGCTTTTAATTTTATGAAAAAAAAACAAACCACAATCGAGTTTTTTTTTCTAACCAGCCAGTAGGTAATTAGGAACCAAAAAGGTTACAAACCTTTTTGGTATTAATCATAAGTGTATTGAAAACGTCGTATGATACCATTGTTTTGCAAACTACCATCTTGCGAATAATTATAAAACGAATAGGAAGGTATTTCAGAAAATATTATGAAAAATACAGAAATTATTTCTTAGTTTATTAATTAAAAGAAACCTAAGAAGACTATCGTTAAACAAATATTATAAAAAATCTCAATATTCTGCGTAAGAAACTTTCCTACGACAATTTTGAGCCGAATTTAAAATAACTTAGATACTAATCAGTATATTCATCGCACGGAACCCTCTTCACGCGATTTTAACTACACAATCTCGTTTTTAAAGGGTTATCTTTCTTATCGAATATTACGGTCTATGTGCCAGACAGACAATATCAAAAACACCGTCGTCGAAAACATAGTTTTCAAGCATTTTGTGAGACCAATCGTGTCTATCTGGGACAAACCGTCCAACTAGGCAAATGCAACTTCGAGAAGGAGGTCAATCGACGAATCCAACTTGGCTGAGCTGCATTCGGGAAACTGCGCAGCGTCTTCTCGTTCAAAATACCGCAGTCCTTGAAGACAAAAGTCTTTAATCAGTGCGTGTTACCAGTGCTGACCTACGGTGCCGAGACGTGGTTTCTCACTATGGGTCTCATAAGGAAGCTCGGGGTCACACAGCGAGCTATGGAACGGGCTATGCTTGGAGTTTATCTACGAGATCGAATCAGAAATGGGGAGATCCGTAGACGAACTAGAGTTACCAACATAGCAGAGCGACTTAGCAAGCTGAAGTGACAGTGGGCAGGGCACATAGCTCGGAGTACCGATGGCCGATGGGGTAGAAAGGTTCTTGAGTGGCGACCACGTGACGACAAGCGCACCGTAGGAAGGCCTCCCTCAAGGTGGACAAACGACCTGGTAAAGAGCGCACGGACTCGGTGGATGCAGGCCGCTACAGACCGATCTAAATGGAAGTCAATGGGGGAGCTCTATGTTCAGCAGTGGACATCCTACGGCTGATATGATGAATCGTGTACAAAATGCTTGAAAATCATGATTTTGATGACAGGTGATGGAAGCTTAAAATTCTGCTTCAAGTCTAAAACTAAAACACAGTCAGCACAATGAATGTTTCCTTTCATACGTTAAATTAACAAACATTTTAAACTTTAGCCTGAATTTTCTTCTTTTATCCTTTTGTTTCTTATTTTATTTCATTATTATATAGACCTATAAATTAAAACGCCAGACTGGACTTAAACCCTCGGCCACTTTCTTTCTAGGGGAATATCCCGGAGTGCGAGGGGGATGCCTTATGGGACACTGACGACCCGAGGCGAGTGTGGTTTTAAACGGTTCGAGCCCGACATAACCAACGCCACTGGCCGGTGGGAGGGGGAACAGGTATTTAAGGGGGAGAAAAAGGGGAATACTGTAACAACTGAGCTACCTGGACATGCCCTGGATTGCCGAAATTCTCCTTTAAATACATCTTAGGACTACCCGATATCTTATTTAACTTCAGTCGTTCTGCCATTAAACTCCATTCACAAATTAAGTAATTGTCGCAGTCAATTACCTACACACATGCATGTGCATCAGGATAAAATGATCTTCGAGAATGACAAGTTGAATAGTATCCGCTTGTGAGTTCCTGTTCGTCAACAAAAGACGAAGTACGCTTTTTCGACGAATCGAAAAATAAGATCTAAGATAATGGAAGATATACATGTAGGATAAACTATCATAAATGTAACGATATCCTAAGATTACTAGGATGGTTGCCAGCTTGGCAATCAACCCAAACTTAAGCGTAGCGAGATTTGCCTATCCAACAATAGGTCAACGTGACCGGTCGACTTTTTCCATTGATTTGGTTTTTCGGTGATTAGGTATTCCTCGATGGTAAGACCGATCTGGACATTCGACCCCTTATTTGGTCGAGATCGGTCAAACGGTCTCGGAGGAGTATCATTTGTTTGAAATGCAACTTTGAAACCAAAGACGCTTCGCTCGCCTTCGGCTCTCTACGCTTAATAAATATACTACAGTTTAACATAATTTATCGCAGTAGACAGTAGGCGAGATGTTTGCACGTAACAGTGTTAGGTTAAACTTCAACTAAAAGAGTTTAAATAATCTATTGATTTAGTACCTGCCAATAATTAACTAGTAATCATTAAGAATGAATGATGAAAAAAGTGCGGATATGGATTGCGACCAACTACCCTTGGAGGCAGCTATTACCAAAGTCGGTATGAATTTTTTGTTAAATAAATATAGGCATTACGTTAAATTGATTAAGTACTGCTAAATTCACAGAGGATTGTAACTAAAGTTTATTTTTTTCTTATGAGATACGCGGTTCTAGGAAATTATATGCAATATTTAACTCACCAGTCATTTATATTTACATTAAAAAGAGATTTGACCTGTGTGCCGAGTTGCACATTTGGAGTACCTAATTGTGTCTCATCTTCTCAATTCTGTGCACATTTTATTGGTAATTTTAATCAATTTCAAAATGGAGACTATGTACCAGGCCACTCAGAAAGTATTGCGAAAAAAAGTTTTTATATATGAGAGACTGGTCAGTTATAATCTATTTCTAAAATATGATTATTTATGAGTAAAAATAAGTACGTTCCAATTTCAAAATTTCTCTCAGCATTTTTTGCAAGATAATTTCAATTATTGTGTCTCATTGAAAAATGGATCTGCGTCGGGAACATTTTCGCGCTATGATTTTCTACGATTTCAAGTGTCGCCTGAAACCAGACGAATCGTACGATAGACTTCAAATGGCATTTATGGATGAAGGCCCTTCCAAGGCGACCATGTATCGTTGGTATAACGAATTCAAGCGCGGTCGACTGACTTTGGAGGATGAAGAAAGAAGTGGTCGCCCTTTGACGGCTGTTACGGAAGAAAACGTGCTAGCAGTGAAAAATTTAATCCAAGATAATAGACGAGTCACATATCAAGAGATTCAGCACATTCTTCAGATTGGATCGGGAAGCCTTCACGAGATTCTACACGTGCATCTTCGTGTGAGAAGGATAGTTTCACGCTGGGTGCCGCACAATCTCACCGATGCTCAGAAGCAGGCCCGGGTGTAATGGTGTCGTGATATGATAAACAAGTTTGAAGCAGGCGCGTCTCGGCGTGTTTATGACATCATTACAGGTGATGAGTCGTGGATTTATCAGTATGATCCAGAAACAAAACGCCAGTCGACGGTTTGAGTGTTTCAAAACGAATCAACACCTACCAAAGTGAAGCGATCTAGAAGCGGAGGGAAGATTTTGATCGCGAGTTTTTTCAATTTGTCTGGCTACTTGTTATCAATCCCTTTACGAAATCAAAGAAGCATCAACGCTGAATGGTACACTACCAAATGCTTGGCAGAAGTTTTCTCTGTAGTGAGCTACAAGCGACCAAACACAGGGCTCCGCGGGATACTACTCCACCATGACAACGCGCCCGCACACACCGCGCTTAAAACGAGGGACTTCCTGGACAGCACTCCGGTTAAACTCCTAGGTCACCCTCCTTACAGCCCTGACCTTGCACCGTGCGACTTCTTTCTATTCCCGAAAATAAAAAATCAGCTCAAAGGGATACAATTTTCGTCGCCGGAAGATGCGCTGTCAACGTTTGAGCAGGCTGTAAACGAGGTATCTGCGGCGGATTGGAAAAAGTGTTTTGAAAACTGGTTCAAACGCATGAAACTTTGTATAGAGGCTGGTGGAGAGTACTTTGAAAAGATTTAATAAAAAAATATTTACCTATAGAACACTTTTTTTTATTTTCGCAAAACTTTCTGAGTGTCCCACGTATTCAACCTGTCTATGAGACCTCGAAACTCAATATTTTCGTCTAAAAAAGATTAGCATATCAAGATTCTTAGACTTTTTATTGGATATGATAAACTCCGTAAACCCATTTGAATTCCAACTAACAATCTACCTACGTAATATAGGTACATATTTATAAAAAAGTGTAGTGTAGAAAAACAACTGCCTCCAAAACCTCGAACTAAAAAGGTAAGAATGCTAAATAATTCGTTTACATAGGTAGTTTATTTGGGTTTGTTACCTGGGTCTCCAAGCATCTTTGGGTTTTTGACAAGGATGCGTCGCCTGTGATTTTTTCATTTTAAACAGAGATGAACCGCGCGCCTCCCTAAAAAAATATAATTGTTTGGGTGATCAATGTAGTTATGTACCATCACTGACCATAGCCTGCGGTAGGGCTGTAAGCTTCAACGCAGCACTTGCTTATCGCTGGAAGGTGGCGTGATGCACTGGCGACGGTCTGTCGCGACCGCGATAAGCTTAAGAAATAACCATGTACTTAATTTAAGTTTTAGTCTTAGATCGACTCTTGTAAAGTTAAGTTTAAAGGACAATTATAAAATCTAATTTGTCTCCAAAAATGATTTCATTTAAACATCGTTCCCGAATTAAAAGTGGCGCAGCCGGTAGGATTGCCGCTGTTGCCTTCGCGAAAAGTTTAATGCAAAACTGTATAAGTGTACCTACGGAAAGTGATTTCATGGATTTTTGAAACATTTCAAAGTGACCTTGCAGAAGTAGAACTTTTTCGCGAGTGGTGACGAACTAAACGAAGAACCATTTTCGTTACTTACAATCAGTGACAGGCTCTCACGTATTATTCGGCAATCTTCGAACCAAATAATTATCCTAAGATCACGCGTAAAACGGTGCGGGGTAAGCAGCGATGTTAACAAAGGCGGTAAAACTGTGAGTAACCTTCTACATCCTAGCATTTCCTTCCCGTTAAATCCATTTAACGCGTTATTTAGTTCGTTAATATAATTAACACATTTTATTAAGTAATAAAATTAATATTCTCTTAATTTTATTTGAGAATTCCTCATTATAGAGATCATATAATTTGATTATTTGAGAATTCCTTATTATAGAGATCATACAATTTGATTATTTGAGAATTCCTCATTATAGAGATCATACAATTTGATTATTTGAGAATTCCTTATTATAGAGATCATACAATTTGATTATTTGAGAATTCCTCATTATAGAGATCATATAATTTGATTACTCGTATTATTTTTTCATTATTATTATGAATAAATAAAAAAATTATAATAATATTATCTTAATTTTATTTGAAAATGATTTTTAATACAGAAACCATAGCATTTGGTAACTTATTTTTTTTAATTGAAAGTTTTAGTTGTTTAATTGCGAAGTGAATATAATCTTCACGCTAAGTGTTTTAATAAATAAATTTAAATATAAGTAATAATAAATAAATTAAATTAAAAATGATACTAATACTATTGTTTTTACTATATATAATTAATTGATTGGTTATCTTTTGAGCTTAATTATAAAAATTAAATCAAGGTCAAGTTCCCTTGGACGCAGATCCCCCAATTCAATCACCAGAATTGATTCATAGGGATGGTTTAGGATTAATTCCGGAATTTTCTGGGGAAACTAACATACTTAGTTACTATTATTATATTGCAAAATACCAAGGAACCCCAAGTCGAAATGAATTCTTAATGCAGAATATCACTAGTAAATTCATAGGGAAGGCAGCAGCCTTAATAAGCGAGAGAGGCGATTTTGAAACTTACAGAATTGAAAAGTTTATTAATTCAATATTTCGGTGATCCCAGTAGCGAAGAATGCGTTGCAATTGAGCGTTAAAAACTTAAATTGGAAACGTTAAAAAAAAAAACAAAATAATAATAAGGGAATCGTATTTAGAGTTTTGTACTCTCGCATACAAGATATTCGTGCTATACTTATATCCAAGGTCAATCAAAATACTTCTACGGTAAAGTTAAGAGCAGCTAAGAAGATTATTTATGACAATACTTCGCTTAATGTATAATTTGCCTGAGTACATGGTGCGGATGGTTCGTATTAAAAAGCCAACCAATTTAGAAGAGGCTTTAAAATACGTCCTTGAGGAAGTTAATTTCCAACAACAATATAATTTGAGAAATAGAATGTTACAACACCGACCTCAACGTCATACATTATTACCACGCGATAAGGGTCCTATTTTCAACTCAAATTATCAGACACCTATAATGGTACCTCATTTACAACACAACAATGTATAAATTAAGAGAAAACTACCACTGAAGCATACATTCTTTTAAAACTTTAACTGATTATCACTATTAAACTACGAATATATACACGAAATATTAAGATTACATAACTGCAATATATTTGAATATCACATTGCGAATTATTATCACGTATTATTATTTAACCATTTTAATTTTAAAAAGATTGGTATATTTGCATTCTTTTCTTCTTTCTTCTGGTATATTTACACCAATGGTTTATTATAAATATAATGGTAACAATTAAATTAAAATGGAAACGATTATTCATTCAAGTTTTATACCTTTATAATTTCAATTCAAACCCCAAGTTCTATAGAAGCCATTTAGGGTTGAAAAGTCATACTATAATCAATATTATTTTTTAACATTTGAAATATTGACGCGAACGTCTAAAAGCGCAACCAAGAATGGGCATTCTCCTTTAACAAATCCAGTGCAATTTAATACCTAATCAAAATTTAATACGCCCAAATATGCAAAGTCAGCAAATTGGTTTTCGGCCGCAATTGGCTCAATTCGGTACTAAACACCAGACACAATTTGGCTATAGACCTCAAGCCACCTAATTTGGCAATAGATCTCCAGCCACCCAATTTGGCTATAGACCTCAAGCAACACAATTTGGATACAGACCTCCACAGCCTATAGGTTATCGCACATCAAGACCCTTTTATGAACCAGACGTGACAATGAGAATTGCTCCAGCACCCCTGGTTAAACAACCAAACCTTCCTGCAAATGAAATTTATACCGGTGATGAACATTATGATCCTAATTACGACGATTACACTAATAATTTAGAAACCAACGGTGAAAATTTAAATATGTATACTGACTATGACCACGATGACCAGAACGTTGACACGACTTATGCTGCAGGGACTGACAATTTGAATTCTACTGAACATAGCGGTGAGTCTGAATACTGTCAAGATTTTCAAGTAAGTCCAACCCAAGCGGAGCCGAAATGTTAGAGTTGAAATTCGACGCTGGTCGAAGACACCCATATGTATACATTCCTGAAATTAATGGTAAATTTATGTTAGACACGGGAAGTACTCGCTCTTTCATAAGTCTATATATTTTATGAACCGTTTACGGTCACAAGTACACACGCTATGAGTGAACATTATACTGTGGCAAATATTCCCCTTTTTTTTCTATTTTTACTACATACGGTTTTCATAAATTTTATGTGTATGAAGTAGACAGCAAATATGATGGTTTGATTGGTATGGATCTGATGTCAGCAATAGGTGCCAACATAACGTTTCAACGATAACACCCTAAAAGCAAATGGTGTCAGTACTCCAATAATAGGTATATAATGCTAACATTGAAATTATATTAGAACCGCGCACCGAACATCGAGTGAAGTTACCTGTAAGTCAGAAAGATGGTTATGCTATATTAAATTACCAACAGTTTTGTGAAGGAGTTCGAATGTCAGAAGTGATAGTTCAATGTGAAAATTATTCAGTATTTACCGTGATACAAAATGTAAGTGATTGTAAATTGATGCTGACTATAAATTACCCTTTTAAGGTTAATTATTTTAGTAATAGGTATATATAGTATATAATAGGTTTGCTTAATGCTACAACCACAGCGGATCTTACAGATGTTGAGATCGATTCATTATTGACAGAAAACTTAAAAAAAAAGCCTACGTCTTGATCATCTCAGTCAAGAAGTAAATAACCTCATTAGTCAACTATGTTACGAATATCGTGATATATTTTACTGTGAACAGTTGCCTCTAACTTTCACTAATGAAGTGAAGCATCACATACGAACAACATCACATAGGCAACTACAGACACAGACTGAAACCAAACGATTCTTAGGCTTTGTAGGTTACTACAGGTGGTTTATCAAAGATTTTTCAAAAGTTACTCAGTCACTCACAGCATGTTTAAAGAAGAATAAAAAGGTTATAATAGACCAAAAATATACTGAAGCTTTTGAGAAATGCAAGGAACTTCTTGTCAATGCTCCTATCTTGCAATATGCAGATATTTGTAAACCATATGTATTAACTACTGACGCTTCCGAAGTAGCGATTGGTGCAGTATTATATATATAGTAACCATATGTAATAATTTGTACCGGTGTATATGCATATGCATATGTCATAAGTAGTAATTAATAGCATATGCCAGCCGAACCTTAACAGATACCGAAAAGAAATATAGTACGATTGAACGTGAGTTATTGGCTATTGTATGGGCCACCAAATATTTCAGGCCTTATTTATATGGACATAAATTCGATATCTATGTTGACCATAGGCCACTAGTCTGGTTATACCAATTGAGGCTATTGATACAAAACCCAACCAAATACTCGTATTTAGCTGGTCCCGTAATGAACTCCAAGTCAAGGACTTATCTCGGCCCAAACAAAAGGTATTAGAAATATTTTTGCCCCTTCAGGGTCAAGACCATATCAGAACCATTTTAAAAAATCACATAAAACCAAAACTTAAATATTTTATTTATTTTGAGAACAAAGAACACAGGAAGGATTTTAGCAATATAATAACGTCATTATTTAAAAAGGATATGGTTAGATTCTACGAATGTACTATGCATGCTATCTATGTTGAGGATGAGCAGGAGCAAAGAGCTATTGTAGTTAAATTACATGAGGGTAAAACATGTCACCGAGGTATCACAGAAACTGTTAAACGGATACACCATAATTATTCCTAGCCAAATTTGTCAGAGACAATTTCCGCTATTATTAATTCCGGCCAAGGTTGCAAAGTGTCTAAATACGATAGGAAAAACATTAAACCAGCATTACATCTTACGCAGACTCAGACCACACCCTTTCAGGAAATCTTCATAGATTTATTTTCTATCGAATCACAATATTATCTTACCTTAATCGATGCTTTTAGCTGATGAAATATTTTTCATATTATGGTATTCCACGAATAATACATTCTGACCCTGGATCTGAGTTTAATAACGAATTAATAAAGGAATTGGCAGACTTCTATAAGATTAAATTGCACATAGGCACCCCAAATAACCCAAACTCTATGGCTCTTATAGAACGTTTCCACTCTACAATTATAGAAATATATAGATTGGCCAAATACCAACAGAAATATACAGACGCATCTTCCGTAATGACTTACGCTATTATGACTTATAATAATACCATTCATAGTAGTACTGAGTTAACCCCATTTGAAACTGTATTTAGTCATACTGAGTTAAACTCTGCATTTGACGCGGAATTCGATAAAATGTACAAACAACAACTTATTAGAGATCATAAGAAAAGAACCCAGGTTCTTTATAGACATATTTCAGAAAAAAAAATTAAGGACCATAAAGGAAGAATTATAAAGGCGCGAGTGGGTGAACTAACACCCATACTGAAAACAGGTGGCGTTTGATCCTGGTGATATGGACAACAACCCGTCGCGCATCCCCAAGTCAGGCCCTACAAGCAGTAAAGATTAGTCAAATCCTGGGTATTCTCCCAGTGAAGTTGGGTCGAGCGTTTGTAGAGTATGATAAGTGGTTGGTTGTTAAGGTTATAAGTCTTCGGGGTATAATTGTTGATCTTTCTTTTAACATTGAGAAATATTCGGAATTGAATCAAATGCTAAATTCGAATAAATCTTATGGTGAGGAGTTCAGGAGTCTTAAAACACAGGTTAATTATATTCGAAACGAGACTATGGAAAAATTACAGAAGCTAGTTCCATACAAAAGACTCAAACGAGGCATTTTGAACCCCCTGGGATCTATAATCAAAATAATAACTGGTAATCTTAACCATGAAGATGCCATTAGGTATGAGGACTTAATCATTAACATTCAGACACAGGAACAAGCAATAAATAATAAATTAACATAAACGAAAATACACACAGAATAAATGCACGCATTAAATTACTTGAAGGATTTATAGCGAAACTGATCACCAAAGATAACCATTCAATTTATATGACCTTCGTACATATTTGGATTACTTAATCAGTTTATCGTAAATTTTAGAACAATATATATCAAACTTAGCGAAATGGAAACGGCCTTAGCATTCAGTAAAGTATCCGTTTTACACAAAACCATAATTGACCCTGATGAATTAGTAAACATCTTTAAGCACATTAGCAAGTATGATAATTTAATGTACTCTATAAAGAAAGATAATATCATTAATATTGAAGAATCACTATCAGTGAAGGCTTATCTTCAGGATGAAGAAATAAAGTTCATTATTGAAGTTCCTTTAGTTCATAACGTTACTTATAGTTATTACAAATTGTACTCCCTTCCTATGTTTGATCAGTCCTTAAACCAAACCTTCGTCGTTATCCCACAGTTTCCTTACCTCTTAGTAGAAGGATCTATTTTTCGTTCAATTGATCAGCCTTGCCAAGAGATAACCGCTGAAGAATACCTCTGCTCTGAAAGTAAACTAGTTTTATACGTGAAGGAAACCTGTATTGAACGACTGATGATGTACTATCAGAATCGGTCTAGCTGTTCTCCTCGATATAGAAACACTGAGCCCCTTAAACTCCAAAGAATCAGCCCAATTATTTGGATAGTGTACTCAAAAAAAAAGAAACCCTGAAATCCTATCGCAAACTTGTGAAAGGGATGACTCCAAGGAAATTATACGAGGAACATAATATTGTAACTATCAAGGATCAATGTGATGTGTTTATAGGTGATTTACAAATTCATGGCCGACGCTCCTATTTACAAAAAGCGGATTAAATGCCTATTCCTATAATTACATTACCTGACATGCAGAAGCTGGTTTCTGACGCTGTCGAAATGGTTCCTGTGAACCTTAAAGGAGTTAACTTGGATGATATACGCCAATTGAATTATATCTTGAAGAAAAGTGACAGTGTAAAAGGTGAAAACAAAAGTGATAGTGCAGCCAATTTCCTTTATTTGTTAAACACGATTATCATTTCATTAACAGTAGTTATAATTATGCATAAGTATTCACATATTATATTGAGAATGTGTAAAAGGCAGAATAGTCGTCCGAGAGAAAATGAGAACCACTCTGTCCAGCTGGAATTAGATAGGGTCGGCCAGAGACCAGTGTTACTGATGTAATAACTCTATTCTCTGCTTACATTTAGTCTTAATCATTTCAATATGACTCTCTATGATCATTTTAATTAAATCATTTTGCACAATCATTTTAATATCACTTGATATAATGATTTTAATTTTGTATAATCATTTAAATTATCAATTCGTATAACCATTATAACGTCATTTTGTCTAATATTAATATTAATTTTTCATAATCACATAAATGAAGACTGTGTAGTATTTTATTGTTTTGGCAAAGTTCTCGACAATTGTCTAAATTTCGATAACTTCGGTCCAAGGGGGGAGGAGTTATGTACCATCACTGACCATAGCCTGCGGTAGGGCTGTAAGCTTCAACGCAGCACTTGCTTATCGCTGGAAGGTGGCGTGATGCACTGGCGACGGTCTGTCGCGACCGCGATAAGCTTAAGAAATAACCATGTACTTAATTTAAGTTTTAGTCTTAGATCGACTCTTGTAAAGTTAAGTTTAAAGGACAATTATAAAATCTAATTTGTCTCCAAAAATGATTTCATTTAAACATCGTTCCCGAATTAAAAGTATGTACATAACATAACAAATGTGGCCGGAGGGCATAACTTCACGCATGTAATCCAAAATTAAATTATTGTGTGCATAGTATTATTTTATCATTTGTAACTACATACTATTTATTTATTTATTTTAACAAAGACTATTTGAATTGAGTTGAATAACATAATGACCGTCAAAGGTACGTCCACAATGTATTGTAGTACCGTGACAAAAATAAATAGGTAAGTACCTAGTTAAATAATTATCCTAAGAAATCACATTTTTTTCTTTTTTTCAATTTAGAGAATGTTGACTAGTTGGTAGCAAAGGATAATTCTTTTTCTCTGCGTTGTTTTATGTATTGTCAATAAGATTAGAAAAAAGAATAATTCGCCATTTGCGTGCTATTTTAGACCTTGTTCCATCTTATTCATCACCTAAGTTGTTAATAGTCATCACTCATCCCTATGTATTTTTATTTATTGTATTTATTTTAAGTAAGTAGATGAAGTATTTTAGAAAAAAACGTAATAGGCTATAAATATGAATTCTCACGTTTACCTAAATGTAGAAAGGCAACAAAGCGTGGCACTGATAGTTATTTAGATAAATTATGATCCAGTGTTGTGGAACTGATAATAGAATATATTGTTAGTCTTAATATTTTATTTTTATGATAAATAAAGTTATGTGAACTACCTAAAATATGCAAAGTTATAAAAAGGCTATTATGATAAAAATATTACAATGAATTGTAATACAAAAGAACTGCCTCCAAAACCTCGAACTAAAAAGGTTAAAATGCTAAATAATTCGTTTACATAGGTAGTTTATTTGGGTTTGTTACCTGGGTCTCCAAGCATCTTTGGGTTTTTGACAAGGATGCGTCGCCTGTGATTTTTTCATTTTAAACAGAGATGAACCGCGCGCCTCCCTAAAAAAATATAATTGTTTGGGTGATCAATGTACATAACATAACAAATGTGGCCGGAGGGCATAACTTCACGCCTGTAATCCAAAATTAAATTATTGTGTGCATAGTATTATTTTATCATTTGTAACTACTATTTATTTATTTATTATAACAAAGACTATTTGAATTGAGTTGAATAACATAATGACCGTCAAGGTACGTCCACAATGTATTGTAGTACCGTGACACAAAAATAAATAGGCTATTATTACGGATCTATTGTATTACATACATGGCTATTATTACGGATCTTTTGTATTACATACATAACAACTATTTGAATTGAGTTGAATAACATAATGACCGTCAAGGTACGTCCACAATGTATTGTAGTACCGTGACACACAAAAATAAATAGGCTATTATTACGGATCTTTTGTATTACATACATAACTATTTGAATTGAGTTGAATAACATAATGACCGTCAAGGTACAACAAGATCCGTTCAGTCAGTTTCAAAAGTTATTTTTGACATACCTTATTTTGATCTAGTTTTGAGTAAAACTAGCAGCAAAAACCCATTTTACTGCGAGCGCGAGTAAAAGTGATTTGAATTTCGAATTTTAAATCCCACCTATCTTACTGAGCGAGGTGAAAAGTTGTATATTTCACACAAGAGCAAATTTTTAGAAGTCTCGTGCCATTAAATCACTTAGTGTGCTACGTTAAAATCAATCGCTACGCTCGTGATTCAATTCTAGACTACTTCGAATGTTGTGGCACCTCACAGCAAAAAAAACCATATTCACTTGTTGAACAACCAACAAATGCTGATCACAATTTTATTTTAACATAAATGAATGATCACGTCTGAGAAAACTAATAGAAAGCAGAATGTTTTAAACTTTACCGAATGTAATTAAACAAAAGGAGACTTAATCTCGATAATACTTTAAGGCAAACTAAGATATCGAATACTTTTTGTTTCCTCGATTGTGTTTAATCAGATGGAATGTGATCAAGGGCAGATGAAGAGGCCTTAGCGTGACCAGCGAACTCAACTACCCACACTTAGAGAAGAACACCTGGCATGGTTACACTTATTTATATTAGGTATATTATTTTTCAGGTTTTGGGCTCTATGGGTTCCTAATGACGTGCCTGACCGGCTGCATGCTGTTCTCACTCGCTTGCGTCGCTTACGGCAACCCGTTCATAGTGCCTACCAGCGCTTGTGAGTTGCAGACTACTTCTTATCAGCAGGGAATACTAGCATCATCGACAATTGCGAGTAAGATAATTACCTAATACTACTACTTACCATTGCTATTTCATTGTTTCTTGTAGGTAGTCTGGAATCATACTAGCAAAGATTGGGGTTGTTACAGCGCTATTTAGAACTCAAGAACAGTTCTTTGTTTCGGATTCAGTTCGAGCGCCAATCCCAGTCATATAAATGAATACGAAAAACTAGGCCCCGAAAATCTTGATGGAACCCCATACACCCATGGTATATCCACAAAAGGTTTCCCAATAACATTTTTAATATATGTATATAATTAACATAATATGAATGAATGAAGTTGTGAATGCATTTATAAGTATGAAAGCTGGAAAAGCAGCGGGATATGATAAGGTGACAGTCGAGATGCTGAAGGCTGGACATGGCCTCGTAGCAAGTCAAAGTCAAAGTCAAAGTCAAAGTCAAAGTCAAAGTCAAAGTCAAAGTCAAAGTCAAAAACCATTTATTCTGTATGGACTATTAATACGGCACTTACAAAACGTCAAAAAAATCGAATGTTTGGCAAATCTAAAGTCAGTTGTGCCACTTTTTCAACATGTGTTGGGCTAGCGGTCGAGTACCAAATGATTGGTGTAAGGCCGTTATAGTTCCACTTTACAAAGGAAAAGGCTCGCATCAGGACTGCAAAAACTACAGGGGCATTAGCCTACTCAGCATCGTCGGCAAGCTGTATGCGAAAGTGTTGATTGAGAGAGTTATGAAAGAAACCGATGAGAAAATATGGGATTCACTAGCGGGTTTTAGAAAGGGAATGGGATGTACGGATCAGGTCTTTTCCTTGCAAAGCATAGCCGAGAAATTTTTGGCCAAGAGTCAAAAGGTCTATTGCGCATTCGTGGATTTGGAAAAGGCCTATGACAAAGTGATGAGGAATGAACTTTGGTCGGTACTGTCTATGTATGGGGTGAGCAGCAACCTTATTCGAGCTCTGAAGTCTCTCTATGAGGACTCCAGTGCTTGCGTGAGGATACATGGGTCATACACTGAATGGTTTAGCATTTAAAAGGGTGTAAGACAGGGATATGTAGCGTCACCATGGCTGTTTAACTTATTCATGGACAGTTGATTGCAAGATTTGAAAGATAAAGAATGTGGCTTAAGAATGAATGAGTTACTCGTCAAATGTCTCCTCTATGCTGATGTTCAGGTTTTACTTGCTTCATCGGCAGATGAGTTGCAGGAGATGGTAACAACTATGCATGGAACTTTTGAGAGGAAAGGAATGAAAGTGAATGTTAGTAAGACAAAAGTTATGGTTTTTGAAAGAGATGAATGCGTGACAAAGTGTAGGATTTGTATAGATGGAGAAAGAGTGGAACAAGAGAATGAGTTCATATATTTGGGAACATTGTTTACGAGAGATGGAAAGCATGAAGAAGATGTTGAAAGGAGAGTGACAGCTGGAAATAGAGTGAATGGGGCACTACACAACTTTATGAGCGGCCGGAAAGTGTCCGAAAAGGCACGACTGGCTGTACATGGAGGAGAATTAGTGCCGACTCTTATGTATGGTAGCGAAAGTTGGGTGTGGTAGAAAAAGCATCAGAGTAGAGTGAATGCAGTAGAAATGCGTGCGTTGCGAAGTATGTGTGGATTGACTTTGAGAGATAGAGTGAGAAATAGCGTGATAAGGGAGCGATGTGGAGTGATAGAAGATGGAGTGACGAGAATTGAAAGAGGTATGTTAAGATGGTTCGGTCATGTTGAGAGAATGAATGAAAGAAGACTAACAAAACAGGTGTATGAGGCGAGTGTCGATGGTCGGAAGGGGAAGACCTAGGCGCACATACCTGGACCAAATCGGGGAAGTTTTAGAAAAGGGGCAGGTCAGGAGTACCCTAAACCGACGAGCATGCATGAAAAATGTAATGAGAGTGAATGAAGCAAGAGTAGTATGACAGGATCATAGCAAATGGAGATCCGTGATCTCTGCCTACCCCTATGGGAAACTGGCGTGATTTTATGTATGTATGTATGTAACATAATATAAGTCAATATTTAGTTTTTTCTTCCATAAGTTACATAATTCAAAACAGTGGGCTAACAATGCTTCCCTTGACTTCCAGGTCTGCTACTTGGTGGGTGCGTGTGGAGTTACCTTGCAGATACTCGGGGTCGACGCGCCATGCTCCTAATAGCCCTCATCGGTGGTGGGGTGTTTAATATGATCGCAACTTTGTCAGTCAACTGGATTATGCTTCTCGTCTGCCAGCTAACTGCAGGACTCTTGTAAGTGGAATTACTTAAGTAATTAGTTATTGTACCTCTCTTTCTTTGTAGGAGGATATGCGTGCCCAGTGTGGCACTTGTTCCGCCCACGCCAAGGACGTCGATGTAGCCTTGAACGAAACGTGCAGAATCCTTATGGGTTGCATCAAACCTACGGCACTACACATGTTACAGGCATAGGTCCACCAAATGTTCAGTGAGATGTAGCTTGTGTAATGTAGAAGCAAAGACAAGAACAGATCCCCGACACCCACTGTAGAACTTGCCACCCGTACGCTTAAAAAGCTTGCTTAAGAGGCTTCCTCATAAGAACCACTCTGGGAACAGACAGTCCCCCACAGCAGGCAAGGGAGCAAACATAGGCAGACAAACATTCAGTTCTTAGTTCATTATTCATTAATTCGCCTACCGGCCCAAGTTGGCCGCTGCAAAGAAAATATGGCAAAATGGGGTATATTGACGAGTCGCAAGTGGCCTGCGATTGCGGGACCCAATGCCAGTACATGTCGCATTTACTCTCTTGTTCACTGCGCCGCTCTAGCTGTGTCAGTACAGGCTGTACAGGGGACCGAAAAACGCTGTAGCCGTGGCCAAATTTTGGGTCTATAAGAGTAAAAGAAAGGAACTAGCCACTGACTAAAAGAAGAAAAAGCTAAATATCTTTGCATGCCTACTCCATAAAGTTTGTACATACGTTTATCTAGGAGACTAGCCACTTATTGTTAAAGTCTTGATAATAATGACTTTCACTTTTCTTATCATTTCCTATCGTCAATCAATCAATCAAGTCGTCTATAGGTACGGCCATTGTAGAGATATAACCAGATCAATACGACATAATCTATTCATAAATATGCGTGACATGAATCTATAACCTTTAGGCCGACAAAATAATACGTAACATAGAATCTTGCTAAAATTTATTCGAATTTTATTGAAAAAACTTCAACTTTCACACAAAAAAGCCAAACCACTCTGAAACACTATAATAATCCATTTACATATTAACAATTTCAGTGCAGCAGGAGTATACTCGGTATCTATAACGTTGGTCAGCGAAAGCATACCGATAGCGTTCAGAAACCGCATCGTCCTAATAGTATGCAGTATTATGTTAATCTCATATGGAAGCATGGCACGTAAGTACAATATTCATAAAGCAATTTCGTCGTTTGTTAGGCACTATGATCTGGCCCAGGGCCTTTAGACAAATAGCGGCGTTCTATAGTTTCGAAGTTAATCCGTTTCTATTCATTATCAATGAACTACGTGATACTAAGATGAGTATAAAAATGAAATATAATAAATCATTTATTTTGAGTTACAAAGACTCACTTGCATATGATTTATTATATTTCATTATTTATATTTTTAGTCACTTATTGATGATGTCAATCTCATTCATTATTAAAGTTTCCACTGAAGTTATCGCTAATAGAATGTCACTTTGTCTAGAGGCCATGTTTTGTAAGTGGGTAAGCGCTGTCCACACAGAGCTATTACGTCTCATCTGCACTATACTGGATAGTGCAGATGAGACGTAATAGCTCTCGACGGATCACATTTGTAATTGAGCCGAAGTCGAGCGAAAAGCTCTCTATACTCCACTCGGTGTATTTCGGTTGTGACGCTACTCCTCCTAAACTAATCGACCAATTTTGATCAAACTTAGCATGTAAATACAACGGAAGGAAGGAAGGTTTACAAAAATAAAATTAAAAATCGAACATACCATGGAGGAATAATCACTCTTAAAAAATTTCAAAATCTGATTTCTCAAAAATTATCAATATTGAGGACCACGATTTTGGGGCCAAAATGTGCAACCTAACTATCGGCTTAAGACAGAAAAAGAAAATTGAAAATCGGTCTAGCAACGGAGTAATAATCACCAAAAAAACAATTCAATGGTATTAAATTGAAAAAAAAATGCGCGTGAATTGTAGGTAATCATGTAGTGCACTCTCAGCTCAACAACCTAGTCCATGTGTTATCTCCAATTATCCCTGTGGTTAGTCAATTTCTCACGCTCACACTCTCACACTGCAAACGCAGCCTAAGAGATGTCATCACTAAAATATGTTTGCCAACGTTTTAATAAAAATAGAAATACCATTAGCTATTTTTGTAAAAAGTCATTGACCCAACGTAAATCATAGCGTATAAAAGTAGGGGCAATGTCCATAAGTATATTCATTTTATCAAATAATATCATTTTATCTAAGTGCAAGTCTGTGTTTTAAAATCTTAGTTTGCTTAAAATTTACATAGTTAGTCGAAATTTAAGAGGACTCGGTACTTAAGGACTTCGGTTCCTTGGGGCTCAGGGATCAGTACGATTTATGGAGATGCGACCCTGAATTTGGAGATTTTGTTTTTATACTGTCAAATTCTTCTGTTAAAGTCACAAATATCTTTTATATTTACCTTGCAAAATAGTTTTAATCCCAACGAGCCCATTTAACGGCTATAGACTTGGCTTTTACATGGACCTAAAAATAAGGTAATGCGGTGAAATGAAGTAGGTACAATACATACACAAACGAAAGAAGTGTCATTTAGGTACTGGCTGCGCCATTATTGTTAATATATTTACACAACTCATTTTTCACTATAATTTAAAACATAAAACTCACACGCATTCTCCGTAACTAAACGCACCATATACATATGGCAACACTGTTCCCTTTTCCGTTTCTCTACCACCCCACACGCGGCACGCCAGTCCCCCATCGAAGCCGCCATCGTACGCAGCGAAAATTCGCTATATATCGGTACAAGCGATTACCAAAAATACTTTACGTGATATAGACATTAACACAATCCCTGAAGTGCATGTGACCTATTTAGTGCGTAAGTGCTGTACTTTCGCTACGCAAAACTAGAGGTGACCGGCTTCTCATACGAGGTACGTACTAGCGTCTCCAGGTTCCTACCATGAATACGTTTTCATATCTATCTCGTACTTCGAATTACGTTAATTCGGGTGGGACCATTTCTTTTTTTTTACGTGTGGAAACCATGGGACACGGGACCACGAAGTATGTTAATGAATCAAACATATCAACAAGGAGGCTTTCGTTTACAACATATTCCTATTAAAAATGGACTATTATAAACTAACATAATAAAAAATACATTCGTTTGTATTGGATTATGATAGCCTTTCTACCTTTTTAAATTAGTAGGAAGGTATCGTGTAATCATGATTTTTTTTGCGGACTGTATTTGCGAATTTAAATTCTAATTTAGAATTTTGCGGTTTCGGGCCGAATGACCTTCGGGCCCGATTACGGGATAAGTGCGTTTCATGTTACCGATTGCCCGTAATTTTGGTCCGCACCTGCGAAAGTACCTTTCATGGTAAGCCTATTGGATTCAGTCAGTTAACCACAGCTAAAAGACAGTATTACGTTATGTTTAATCTAGACGATCGTTTTGTAACAGTTTCATTTCGATATCCAATCTATAAACATTTAAAACAAGGCCGCAAGTCCGTAACGTGGTGAAATTATATTACCATTAATTGAATTAATCGTTACATATTGATATCAAAGAAATTTAGCATGATGCAATAACCATTGATAATAATTATGACAGTCATCAATTCTAACGATATATGAAATTTATTCAAAAAAATTCCATAATTATCAAAAGTACCTAATTAATGTACCTATGAAATACATATTATACGCTTATTTTATATTAAGTACTTCTAAGTTGAAGGTAGTAAGAAAGATACATTAAACATTCTGTTTATTTTACGGTTACGTCGATGGCGACATGTAATGTTAACACGTTCACGGACAAAGACCATTCTTAATAATTTGTGATATGACACACAAATTTGCCATACAAAATAGTATCACGTCTGCGGACGGATTGCCACGCTATTCGATTTTAAAAGTATGTGCTGCGGCAGTAACGGTCAGAGACGTAACCGCCTGTAGACGGACATTCATACCAGGTAAATTCTAAACGTCATGTTATGGCACTACGGCCACAGACGAAATCGTCAGTCGAAGTTAACCTCATTTACAGGTTCATAATTTGCATCAGAACCATCTACATCATCCTGATTTTTATTGCTTGAGTCAGAGTCAGAGTCAAAGAAACTACGCCGAACGTTGAAAGGAGATGTGGTTTTTTTACCCGACGCCATCTGTAATAAGTTTATGCGATTACAATTTGAAAAATAGTAATAATAATAGCATCAGTCTATTATGGTGTGTGTTAGGAAAGGTCTATGTCCAGCAGTGGACTGCGATATGCTGATTGATTAATTGAAAAGCAGCAGTTTATATGCCATACTTACTTCGAAAATTTAAAAACATTTCACCAGTCTATAAAATATTTTTTGTCTACGTACTTTTATCAGCACCAAATTCAAATAAACATCATTCACTATACATTGAAATAATCGGCAAATAAATATTTCGTATTTGTGATCGTGAATTATGCGTAAAATAGTACGTACCAGTCACCAAAAATCGTCGCAGCGGACCTTATTGGACGTACTTTCTCCCGCTGTGGCGCGGGGCGACTGATCGGTTGAAAGTGTAGGTAGATCGTCCGGCCACAGACGGAGTGTCACAACACGATGTTCTTCAATGTGTGCGTGACAGAGGTAACTTGTGTGTACGCGCAAGAGTGTTTGACGTGACACTCGCGATCTGTATTACAGCCTAAAATGGCACAGAGTCATGTTTTTCCTATAAATGTAATGGGAAATTGTCGGCTATGGACGTAATTCGAGTTTTGACGTATTTTAAATCACCGGCCACAGCCGTAGTGCCATATTATGAGGGTAACAATTTACGTCTCTCGACAAACTGTCCGTGAACGTGTTAATAAAGAATTGTCATCTTAGCAGTATAAAAAGTGTACACAATAAAGAAAGGCGACAAATCATGCTACTTTGTGGAATACCCGATTCTTGTATAGGTATGTTACGGTTAGAATACTGAAAACGCACATTAACTAGGTAATCTGCAAATTACCGCAAATAACCCCATAAGTGTGTAATTTGACTTAAAGTAGCAGATACCTCCACTTTACCCAAATAATCTTCATATTAAAAAATGCTACATCGTTAAATCGCAGAAGACTGAGCGAAATATTTTGGTAAGGTTTTTTTTCTATTGTATGAATTAGAAATGTCAATGGCTTCGTGCATTATCACAAGTAACCTCGCTTGGCTCGCTCCAGCGGCGTTTACACTTAACAAATTAAATAAGTACCTAATTACAATGAATTCGAATGTTTTATTCAGGCAAAGAACCTGTTTTATTAACGTTACCGTATGCTTGGCCGTTTGTCTGCAGATAACCTAGAAAGTCTGCAGATTAACTAGTTAATGTTAGAACTGGAATATTTTTTCAACTTTAATGGACTGAACCAGATAATCTACAGAATAACACGTTAATTTGCACTCTTTATACAGATTAGCGGTAACACATATAGGTACATGCAGACAAATAATAAAAAAAACCTTTTATTCTGTACCTAGTCCAGCCATAAGTTTTGTTACAAGTGAAAATCCATTTTTTTTAAATGAAGTAATGTAATACTATTAAAATGTATACCTACATATTTATTAAAGTCTTAGCAAAAAATAAAAATATATTTTATTCGAAATGGCCACCTTTGGCTTTTATACGGGCCTTTAATCTGTTTGGCCACGAATCTATGGATTTACGCAGTTTCCAAGGGAAATTTTGCCACTGCTTGCTGCAAAGATTTTTTTAAGAGACTCAATGTCGCCGTGTCGTTTAGAGCAGGCCATAATTTATAGTGTAAAGGGTTGAGGTCTGGGCTAGATGAGGGCCAGTCTTCAGCTCTTATAAAGTCCGGAACGTTGGTTTGTAGCCAGGCTTGGGTAGTTCGTGCCTTGTGACCAGGAGCAGAGTCCTGCTGGAAAGTCCAAGGTATATTTTTAAAAAGTGTATTGCTGAGAGGTTTCACAACATGATCCAAGACAGTATCTTGATACACTTTGGCTGAAGATTTCACACCTTTTTCACAAAAATGTAGCTTTGTGACTCCCTGATAAGACACGCCCCTCCAAACCATAACTGACGCAGGATGATGACCACGTTTTACCTTTCCGACCACTTGAGCAGGTTACTTAGAACTGTGAGCGTACACTTTATCATTTTGATTATTGAAGTGTTCTTCAATCGCGAACCTTTTTTCATCGGTAAAGAGGATATTTCTGTGCCTTTTTTTTTTTGCGGTAATCCCTTCGGCGGGGGCGGTTATGTCGGGCTTGAACCGACTAAAACCGCCATGCCCCGACCGCCTCGTGCAATGGGGTCAGCTGGCCCTGAAAAGGGCCGGTTGGTCAGATTCTTGGCCGTTGACGTTGACGCCAGCTACTCCAGAGGAGCAATCAATGATGCGTCATCGCCCACGTTGCCCAGGGGGTACCAAACTTGGAGGTGATCCAACCAGTCGCACCCCGATATTTCTGTGCCTTTCATCTGCGTATCGCGACAGGAGGCGCTTTGATCAATTCACTCTCTTTAATCGTAAAGATTGATTTAAGGCATGTCCTGTATGTCGACGATAAGAACCGAGCTTCAGGTCTTGTTTTATAATACGTGAGAGTCCTAGCGGGAATCTACATTTCTCGCGATAAAATTTTTTGCTTCATTATGGGGTTCGACGGATTCTCGCTTTAACAGCATTAATAGCCTTTGTAGTTCTAACAGCACGCGGCCGCCCCGATCTTTTCTGGTCTTCGACAGACGAAGTGTTGTTGTATCTATTGATAGTACGATATACGAACATACGGCTGATACCAAGTTTTTGAAGTGGCTGGAATATGACCGACTGCTCCATACCCACTTTATGCAAGGCGATCACTGCGATCCTATTTTCTGTAACACCGCATTCCATATTGTAATTCGATAATGAACGAAAAAATAATGTGAAATGGCGCGAAATCGAAAGAAGTTTATAAAATAATATACGTGTTCCAAATTCAAAATAATTAAAAAGTTGATAAAGAAAGAAAAGTTTTGATGTAACAGTATTTATGGCCAGACTAGTTATAGACGATATTGAAGCTAACAAAACGTCAAAAAAACAAATGAACTATCTAAACCTACTGACCACTACTTCTCTATGAATACGCGGCATTACTCTGAGATTTTAAATAGTCAAAATAGTTCCTCCTCTTCTTCATCCGAGCGCCAATCCCGTTTGCATCATAAATTTGCACTTTGGAGTCCGGGGTTCTCCTCCTCCATTCCAAATTTGATCTTAGCTTCTACGGGAGCGGCTGCCGTCTGATTCCCCAACGCCAAAAGGGAAGCCTGCTCCAGAGCCTCGTCCGTCATTCAACAGGTGTATCGGCTAGCAACTGAAGTTGGCTTTGGCCTCGAAGATATTGTGGGACCACATACACTCAAATTAATCACATGACTAAGGAGTATTGTGATGTATTGTGGTTTATGGTCACAATATGCCATCAGGTATATTACACTATAGGAGTCACATAAAACCAAGTCAAAAAAAAATAGTTTTGTTGTATTATACGTGTATAGCTCGGTAAATTCATGCGTGACACTGCCATGGTGGACGTGGTCGCTTGACGGCCGTCCCGCGCGCAAGATTCACCACCTCCCCTGCCTTACGCCCCTCATTCCCGCGTGAACCATGGGAGTGTCATGCATGAATTTGCCAAGCTTATAGTCGCCACCAGTACCCGGGTGCGAGTGAGCGGACGAATGTTAAATAACTACCCTCCACATGGCGCCAAAGCGATAACACCTTCATTAGAAGACGTCACAAGTGTTATAAGAAGTGTATGAATGAATATGTTTCTTTAATGATAGCGTTACAGTATAAATCTTCTTCCAGTATTGGCGATTCCTATAATTCCCTTAAAATTTTCGTACTATATACCAACTCTGGGTATCTACTGGAACTCATGGCGTACGCTCATGTTGGTATACTGCATTCCAAACATCGTAAGTGCGATCGGCCTCTACTTCATGCAGGAGAGCCCAAAGTTCGTTTATACCATGAAAGATGAAGTGAAGGCCTTGGAGGTACTGAAGGCTATTTACAGAATCAATAACTGGTGGTCTAAGGAAGAGTTACAGGTGCGTGATGTTTTTTACACTTTTTAAAATTTTATTTATATATATCTAGTCACACCTGTATATTTCTTAGGCTGAATTTCATCAGTGAAAATCTATACAACTAAACTGAGTATAACAACAAGATGAGAAACATTGGACAGGACCCACAGATCTAATAATAAAAGGTTAGTTCTATAGTGGAACCCCTTCTGAACGACATAGCACAGCAATAGCAATGGTTTAAATTTTTAGACACAACTTACTGAACGGTGACCCATGATTTATTTGGAATTGAAAAAGGCTTTTGACAAAATGGTTACAATAAACTTACAACGTAATGTAACATTTTACCAGCATAACCAACTCCAAATTAGATATTCTGACCCATTTGAGCAAAAAAAACTGCCAAAGTACATAATACATAGAAAAGGAAACTGCCAAAATTTGGGAGTGTAAAAGCGAGAATCGAGAAATCAGTGTTGCGTCTATATAACCGTTCAGGCTAACAATGTCTCAAAGTCCACACAAACTCCAAAAACACCAGTCGTACAATGCCCAGTGTCCTAATACGCCAAGTCCCATAATGTCTAGTGTCTCATAATGACAAGTGTCCTAACATAATCCAGTATCTTATTACGTTCAGTCTCATAATGTCTAAGAAAAAGATAGACTAGTCATTGTCTACTCGTACTAGATGTTCCCTATAAAGGTATACAATACATCAGACTTTTAATGCTGACAAAGAAGCGTAACTAAATTAAAACAGAACTTGGCCTACCATGAAACGTACATCTGGAGTTGCAGACCGAAATTTCGGGCTATAAGTATGATAAACGCATTTATCTTTAGTACAATGCGTATTGGGTTATTTCTGTTTTAAGAAAATCCTCCAAAATCATATCTCCATTACACCTATATTATTATAGATAGCGTGGGCACAGTTGACACGCACATTTCACCATTGTCGCATCATCGCATGAAATAGGGGCCGAGCCTACTGCCGTTAACCGGGCACTTTTTATGAGCTGTGTGTTTATGGTGTTTCTAAACAATTGAGTCATATAGGGCAGTACCATGATAAATGGGGCCAAGCCAACCTCGCCTGCTTTCCACTATACCTGCTGATTGACAGACGAGGCTCTGGCGCAGGTTTTCCTCTCGAAGTTGGGGGTTCAGACGGCAGGAAAAACCAAAAAAAGTCAAATCAAGTGAAAGATTAGGAGAGCGGAGGCCGTGTTCCAAATTGCAAGCTTTGGATGCAACCGGGACTCTTGCTGTGATGATGATAATGCCTAGATAACACTTGTATTTTTACTGCTCATTTCGAATAATGTGTAAATTCAATGTAGATCCAAATTAAAATATTCTTAATTCACAGCTTACAGGCCTGATCCGGGATGAAAGTTTAATAATGTCAGAGGAAAGAACAGCTAGAGACCAAATAGTACCGCTGTTCAAGTTTCCACTCCTCAAGTACACAATCATCATGCTGTTTATGAATATAGCGCAACAGTAAGTATGTTTTTTTTTTTATACCACTAAGGTGGCAGACAAGTACACGGCCCACCTGATGGGAAGCGGTTACCGCGGCCTATGGACGTGTGGAACACCAGTGGCGTCACACTCGCGCTGCCGACCCTGTAAAGGAAGGGGGATGGGAAAGGAGTTTGGGAGGAGATGGGAAAGGAGTTTGGGAGGGGATAGGAAAGGAGTTTGGGCTCCGGCACTCTCACTCACCAAACGGAACGCAACAGTTCAAATACTGTCACTTGGCGTCGATATTCTGTGAGAGGGTGGTGCTTCCCCGGTCGAGTCGGCCCATTCATGCAACGGCTAAAACCACTGATGTTGTCTGTTACTGGAATAGATAACACTAATTTGAAGACAACCCGTCTTGCTTAGTGTGATAAGCATTGTAATAGATGAATATGACTTCATCTATTACAATGCTTATCACGTGATGTAATCATTATCATCATAGCGTTGTTCCTGGTTTCTCAACCTTGAGAGGAAACTCTACATTAGAGCCTCGTCCGTCATTCAGCAGGTGTACCAACTTGCAATAGAGGTCAGTTTGGCCATAAAGGTCTTGATGTGGCCCCCATTGTTCATAAGAATATTAATGTGATCTTATGTACATTTTTATTGTTTTCTTTTCTTCAACAATCGCATGAATTGAATATGTGAGATAAGAGGCAAGTGGAAATCTTGGTCCCTGCCGACTCCGCAAAAAGAAAACATGAGATAAATACAATAAAAATACTATGCAATTAGGCATGAGATAAACACAATAAAGATACTATGCAATAATGTTCCAGACTTACCGCTTTTACGATGTGGATACCATCAATTTCGGACCAAATAGTGCGTATTCTGCAAAATGGTGAGAGCACTAACCTGACCGTGTGTGATATGCTAAACTTGGATCCTATACCCAGAGATGTAAGTGTTTACGCCTTTCGTAACTTCTACAAAAAAGAGACCATCATAACTGTGAAAATGATGCATTTAAAGCTTAGAGCAGCGTTTCCGAAACTGTACTATTAGTTCTTAGACCCATTTATTATATATATTACCCCATCGTATCGATCGATATTACTCGTACGTGCTGGGGATGTGAAAATAAAATAAACTTGAATTTTTATTTTACATGCGGAAACCTCCTCGGGCTTCACCCCACCGGAGCTAACGGTAAGATGGGTATGGCGGACTTGAACTGACTAAAACCGCACGGTGTCTCTTGCGTCAGCCATGTGGTTCGGGGAATCTGGTCTGCCCTGGAAAGGATATTCCAGAGACCCCGACCGGCTCCGGTCGCCAGCGCTGACGACCCCGAAAGAGTAGCGCGCGCGGAATCACGACGCGCGATGCCCCGCCGCCTTCTACTAGCGTGACGGCTAGCCCCGACCGTCACCCCCAGGGCCGCGCTCATGGGAGACGGAGATCGTTCTGCGATCTCCGTCGCATGGTGCGCCTTCTACGGCACGCGAGAATGCTAGACCTCACCAGTACTTTTTTTTTTTTTTATCGTGCGGAAATCCCTTCGGATACCCCCCCCCCCCGTACCCTTTCTGCCGCCTCTCTTGCGCGCATCACTACCTTGCAAAAGAAGGTGGCGGTGTTTCACACACTCTCGCTGTCGACCATTGCCAGCACCAGGGTCTGCAGCGTGAGGCTTCCCGCTCCGACGTCTGCTCTAAGGACACGGCGCTGCTCCATTCACTTGGGCACTCTATGAGTGTGTGGAGCGGCGTGTCCACGGAGCAGCCCTGGTAATGGTGGCACTCGGGTGCCGGTTCCCGGCGTATACGATGCAGGAACTCACCGAAACATACATGTCCGGTGAGCACCTGCGTCAGCCGGTAGGAGAGGCTTCTGTGGTGCCTCTCCAGCCATTCCTCCATGACATTCACCGCCCATACTGGAGCCCCATAAAGGGTCATGGACCGCACGATTACAGCGTAGAGCCTCCTGCAGGAGGCTTCGGGCCCCTTCAGATTTGGCAGGAGCCGCAACAGCGCAACTGCCACCCCCTTAAACTTAGGGGCCAGACATCTGAAATGATATCCAAAGTCCTACCGCCCATCAAGTACGAGCCCTAGATACTTCATCGAGGACTCGATGGCGATACCTACCTCCGTCCAACGACTTGGGCAACCCCGGCCGATGCCTTCATGGTTGCCTCGCGGTGCGTCTGGCCTCGTACTGTCACGAGGGTGTCGTCAGCGTAACCCGTCAAGACAACACCCTCCAAAAGACCCCCGCGAAGTACCCAGTCGTAACCGATGTTCCACAGGAGCGGGCCCAGCACCGAACGGAACACCGCACGACATATCTCGCCGACCGAGCCCTGCCCTACTTGGGTAGATAACGGCTCTCTTCGAAAGATAAGCCCCGACGATGCGGTGGAGGTTGAGAGGCATTCTATGATAAACGAGCGCCTCTCTGATGCAGCTCCAGGGTAAGGTGTTGAAGACATTGGCAATGTCAAGACAATCTGCCAACACCACCTCAGCCCGGGCCACTACTTCCTCCACCACGGCCCTCGCGCGCATGATCGCATCCACAGTGGAGCGCCCCCGGCGCCCCAGCCTACACCTAGAAAATAGGTAAAGAATTTAGCGGTACTGGCGGTACTAAATTAGTGTAGAATTTACTGAAGCAGTAAGTATTTTAATTGACACGAGTTTTGTTTTTCAGCCTGACGACACACCTTGCGCTCTAGATGAAACATCTCTGCTGATTGTGTTTGGCGTTGGAGTGTTACAAGCGATGTTTAACATAGTGAACAGTATTGTGAGCTCATTTCTTAGTAATTGAAACATTCTTCTCATTCATCAATATCAATATTGGTAGGAATTGGGATAGCGAAGAGTACGCAGTACCAAGTGAGACAATTAATAGAAAATTTCCACTGAGATTCAAGCTCCAATACCGGTTGCATCCGCAGCTTGCACTTGGAGTGGGTCCACTCTCCTACTTCTGATATTTTGGCTTTTACAGGGACGACTGCCGCGACTGATTTAGGTAACCCAAGGAAAAGAAAAAAGGAGAAAAACCAGCAACAAAGCTTCGTCTGTCAATTAGAGTAATTCAATTACATTCAATTTAGTCAATAAGAACTAGATGATTCTATAAACTTCACATGTATTTCTTGCTCTTCAACAGACGAAGACGTATCAAAATGGTACAACCTAACTTTATACTTGGTCGCCATATCAAAATCATCATTCTATTTATTTTTTTAATGCCATGAGATTCTTGTAGACCTATATATATATAAAAGGTACCCTATTCCATTTGGTTACCCTTCGGTTACACAACCCTAAATAGTGATAGAATACTCCTCTTAATATTACAGATAATCAACCGTGTGGGCCGGCGAAACCTCACCATGATCATCACGTCGGTGTGTGGAGTGAGCGGTATCCTTGTAAACCTGGTGCCCAACATATTCGGCGGCGCTGTCTTCTTCATTATTATGATAATGGGTATCGTGGTACCCGGCCTGTGCGCTGCAATATGTGTTGCATTATTCCCAACTAATTTGAGGTAAGAGTATCGCGTTCCTTTAAATATCTAACTTTTCGCTATGCCATCTTTTGGCGAAAAGCGGTACTGTCGTAGCGCCATCTGTAGTTTAATAGCAAAACTTTTTCACACTTATTCATGTTTACCAAAGGAAACCACATAATAATACATATAACTAACAGCTAAAGTGTTATATAGAATCATTAGGCATAGTTAAAGTAATTTGAATTCGGCACGTAAAACTACTGAATACCTGTTTTTTTTTTTTTTTTTTATTGTGCGGAAATCCCTTCGGATACCCCCCCGCCGGCTAGCGGGGGCGGTTATGTCGGGCTTGAACCAACTAAAACCGCACGCCGTCTCGGGTCTACAGACGCCGGGGTGTAAGGTTACCCATAGAGCATATCCCTCGCACTCCGACTGAGCCTGGGCCATTCGCAGTGTCCCCTCTGATAACAGCAGAGGGGTACCTGGAGCGACACCCCCACGGGCCTTGCAGGCCCGCCATACCACGACCCCCTCGTGCAATGGGGTCAGCTAGCCCTGAAAAGGGCCGGTTGGTCAGACTCTTGGCCGTTGACGTTGACGCCAGCTACTCCAGAGGAGCAATCAATGATGCGTCATCGCCCACGTTGCCCAGGGTGCACCAAACTTGGAGGTGATCCAACCAGTCGCACCCCAACTACTGAATACCTACTGCGCAAATGACACACCAAGTGGGTTACATACCCACAGGCACTTGTAGTGGGCAGGTGAGTTGCAGTCCACCTCGCAGAATATAGACATAGACTGATCTAATCAAATTGATGACGTAGTTATTTAAAAAAGAGCAGGGTCAGAAGTAAGAAGGTAAGAAGTAAGAAACCGGTGGACTTGTATGAAAGGTTTAATCAAGGTAGATGAAGCTCGTGAAGTGTGAACATATACAGAGGACTAAAATAGTTATTGGTCTGTTATCTCTGCCTAGGTACCCCAGATATAGAAAGGCGTGGGTATATAATAATATATGGTACTGTTGGGGGCCCGGCGGTCTCACCTGCCACCCCCAGGCCTGCGCTTATGGAGGACGGAGGTCGTTAAGCGGGATACGGCATACCTATCAAATATATTATTGAAGACCTTATGGCGTGGCGGCTAAATCATACGATTCCCGCTCAGTCAAATATTTAAGTTCATGATCAGGTACCGTCAACGACAGAAGTCGCTTAACAAATTCTAATCTATTGATCACCTTAGCTCTTAACCCTTTTATAAAATAATAAATAAAACATGCATAATATTAACTTTGTCCTCTGGAGATTATAAAACTACTTAAACATCCACTATTGGTTTATGTATTCCTATGTAAAAAAATATTTGTAATTAATGAAGTGTTAACCAACGTTTGTCGTTGACTGTAAATGTATATTTAATTAATGCCTACTTAAATTATTATTTTACAGGGTAATGGCCATCGAAATTACAATGGTAGCTCAGTACCTAGGTAATTTCGCGTCTATTCAGATCCTCAACTTGCTTCTAGAAGTGAATTGTGCTGCTGGGTTCTACTTATTCGGAGCTCTATTTGCATGTGAGTATTTTGGACTACTTATCAAAGTCTTCTATGAACTAAGACGGTTACCAGCTTCGCAATCAACCCAAACTTAAGCGTAGCGAGATTTGCCTATCCAACAATAGGTCAACGTGACCGGTCGACTTTTTCGTTTGATTTGGATTTTCGGTGATTATTCCTGTATGGTAAGACCGATCTGGACATTCGACCCCTTACGACAGTCAGTAATGTCTACTTGATCACCGTGGCAAATTTGGTCGAGATCGGTCAAACGGTCTCGGAGGAGTATCATTTGTTTGAAATGCAACTTTGAAACCAAAGACGCTTCGCTCGCCTTCGGCTCGCTGTGCTTAATAATAGGTACATACTAGTTGGGGTGTGTGTTGGGTAAGGGGTGTGTGTTGGGTAACCTCCTCGAGTGTCGCTCCGATTCCGATCCCGCTGCAGTCCGGGGGGAACGGAATCGGAGCGGCCGGTACACCCTGGGCGGCGGTCAATGGCTTCCCCTTCACCCCTTCATAGGGTTGGCATTGATCGTCGGCCAATACCCAACGTGGCGGGAACACATCGCTCTCCGTACTCCTCTGCTTTCAGAGGAGACAGGATGAGCGATGCTGTTAGTGGTGAGATGGCCCAGGGTCAGCCGGGGTGCGAGGGATATGCTCTATGGGTAACCTTACACCCCGGCGTCTGAAGACCCGAGACGGCGTGCGGTTTTAGTCGGTGCAAGCCCGACATAACCGCCCCCGCTGGCCGGCGGGGGGGTATCCGAAGGGATTTCCGCACGATAAAAAAAAAAAAAGGTACATACTAGTTATGACTTCTAACGGCCGCTTTCTATATGCAATCTCAATCCGTATTTTGCAATCCAAGATTGATAATTCAAACCATTTCTTGATTTTACTATTTCAATAAACAATCTTTAGATATCGATCCTTTTTTCTAATCGATCTTTAGGAAGACGGATCGCCGCTTTTAGATCGCTGTTTGTACCAAAATGACAGTTATGCGTTTTCTATATGCGATCTCCGCATTTGACAGATCCGTTTCTGAGCAGAATCTATCTTTTTATGTAATCTCTCAAATTTGGCCGCTTGTTGTAAGAAAAGTTAATAAAAAACATGCAGGAAATATTTACAAATGATCAAAGTGATCTTGAAGTATTAATGGAATTATCGGATTGGGATAGTAGCGACAGCGAACAAGAGAGAGCTGTATCTTCAAAAACGTTTCGGCGCATAAACTTCTTGGCAAGTTTGGCCGACGCCGAGTGAATTTTCCGATTCAGGGTAAACAAAACTACAGTAGAGAATGTTTTAACTCTATAACAGTTAAATCAGTAATTATTGTTTACTCCTAAAATGTTCTATACACGTTTCTTTTGCGTCTTTTTAGGATAGCACCACGGGGTGCTACGGCAGTGGATGAGCTCAAACTCACCAAGCAAATTGACGAGTCCTAAATATAATAAAAAAAAAAAAAAAAAATTACACTTGACAACCTCTGTGGCGTAGCGGTAGTGCGTTCGACTACTAAGCCAGAGGTCGAAGGTTCGATTCCCGCTCAGTGCAAATATGTATATTTTCATTGGTCTGGGTGTTTCTTTGTATAATAAATATTTATTTACAAAAAAAAAGTATTTAAGTATGTTTATCCGCATTCTAGAACCCATATGACAAAGCTCTGCTTAGTTTGGGTCTAGATGGCGCGATGGCGTTGTGTACTTTATCCTACAATATTTATTTATTTATTTACTCTACTACACAAGCTGTTTAGAACAAAAATTGTGTCGCGATTCCGGTAGTACCTTTTTTTTTTTTTTTTTTTTTTTTTCGTGCGGAAATCCCCTCGGATACCCCCCCGCCGGCCAGCGGGGGCGGTTATGTCGGGCTCGAACCGACTAAAACCGCACGCCGTCTTGGGTCTGCAGACGCCGGGGTGTAAGGTTGCCCATAGAGCATATCCCTCGCACCCCGACCGATTCCGGTAGTACCTAAGCCGGAAATGTAATACGCGAAGCAGAGACTAGTGTTAATGAGTAAATGAATTCTGGTACTTTTTTTTTTTTTCGTGCGGACCCCCCCGCCAGCCAGCGGGGGCGGTTATGTCGGGCTTGAACCGACTAAAACCGCACGCCGGCTCGGGTCTACAGACGCCGGGGTGTAAGGTTGCCCATAGAGCATATCCCTCGCACCCCGACAGACCCTGGGCCATCTCCGGTTACGAGATGGCCCCCTCGGGTTTGGGAACCACGGTGTCCCCGTCTTGCCCCGGTTTGGGGGAGGGGCGCTAGTCGCCCCACCGTCCCGGCCTGCTTCTGCTGGGGTGACAGGTGGCCTCACCTCTCACCCCCAGGCCTGCGCTCATGGAGGACGGAGGTCGGTTAGCGACCTCCGGCGCCTGAGTCGCCTGCGACGCGCGGCGAGCATGTTGTGGGCTCGGCGGGCCGGGAGAGTTCTAAATCTCTCCTGGGCGCGCTCCGCCATCTCCTTCGGGAGGATTACATGCTCGCAGAAGGAGGTGGCGGCGGCCCACGCGCTCGCGCTCCGCACCATTGCCGTAATCATGCTGCCGAGCGAGAGGACTCCCACTCCGATGGCTGCCACTAGGTCACGCCTCGGCGCCTATGGTTTTTTTGTAGTGTCATCTGTATAACAGCTATAAAAAGATGCGCGTTATTAAATCGTGATTTTTTTTCTGTACAGCCGCTCTAGTAGTACCTATGTAGGTACATAGAAGTCATTGGATACTAGATTAACATCACCCTCGGAGTCCAGGGTGTCCCTAATTTACTTTTGGTTGGGCTAATATGGTTTTTATGGATGTGACTACTGTCTTGGCGTCCCAACCCCGAGAAAAAAGCCTGTGCCAGAGCCTCGTCCGTCATAGTGACCAAGTTGTTAGTTCCATACAACAGATGTATTTTTCGCATACTGGCGTTACCCGGCGTAATGTAATTAGAGTAATAAATCACCGTGTAACGAAAATGTACATAAGAGCGGCTCCGCTGGTCGCTTGTTTCGCCGTACTCAATGCACGAGTACTCGCTTTGTAACAAACCTATTACATTACGCCGTGTAACGCAGGTCACTACACATACTAAAAAATTTTAATAACACAAAAACCAAAAACTTACCATGAATCCATCTGCGGTAGGTATCTGTTCCATTTACACATCGTTTAGGGGCTATTGTGCGTATTGGCGCCACGACCACAATGGAACTCGAAAAGGACGCGCAATTTTTATTTTTCTAGGTTCAATATCTTTATAGAAACAGCAATACATTTAAAAAAAATTGAATGGCGGAAAAACAAATAAACAAATGAACGCCATAGATGTATTATAAAATTAATTTAAATTTGGAATTCCAACTAGCATGAAGGTTATCAATTTTCTCACTAGTCAGTGAACGTTTAGAATCGACGATTTCATTGATCAGAACCTACTTTAATTTTGGTAGAAGTCAATTGGTCACAACACAAAACCATAAACAAGAAATATTGTTTCACATTTTTCAGCTGTCGCGATAGCCGGATCTTTTCTACCAGATGATCGCCGGCTACAAGCAGCTGAACCACCAGCAAAAACTGAAAAGCAGAAATTTTAAAGAATAAGTTAAAAATAAATTAAGATGAAATGCTAAACAGTGTCTGTAAAATAATGTTTTTAATTTAAGTTATTATAATGTTCACAATTATGATGTTGGTGAGGGTACTATGAACCCTGAAGTAGTTAAGAATGTCGATTTTTAATAAATAAGTATCAAGTGGCTCTACCACCGAAAGTATTACCAGTTGAATAAATTTCAACACATAAGAAAATTTACGTCCATTATAATAAGCTGAAGCATTTAGTAAAAGGCCACATGCAACGACTTGATGTGAGCCAAATATACCCATTTATCTTTAAACAATCCGGATTACCTTTAAAGTAGAGACCCTTACGAAATGCCCGCCTCAAGGGCTCTTGCAATCACTCCAACTTTTGAAAATGAAATCTTCATCGGATGTGGACGAAATCGAGTTTATTATTATTTATCTGTAGCTGCACCCAAGGCTGTTGCATAATTTTTATCTTCTGGTTAATCCGGCCCGTATTAATTCATAAAACAATGATTTTCTTTTATATAAATTGAGATATGTATGCATGTGTGGGATTGATAACTCCAAATTTTTTTTGACCAAATCCTGACAGTTTAAATACAGGTTCACATGTATAATAATGACACCAGTGATGGACAACTTACACCCCAGTAAGGAAACATTTTCTTATAAAATAAGACGTATTTCACATAAGATACCTAATTAGTAACACAATTTCACGCTTTGTCTATAATATCTATACGCGATTTGTTCTGATGCTAGAACGCTCGCTGGTTCCTTCTGCTCATGATCATGATTCAGTGGGCTTACCATGATGTGGTATAAGCGTATACGTACACTGTATAATATTCCATCTCTCTTTTTCACCCAGAATAACGCTTAGATATAGCGAGTCATGGTAGGACCACAGAACAGCATTATTCGTGTTACGAGTTTCATATGCTACCGATCAGAGTCGTCTTAACCGTATTACTTAACTTCTCCCCAAATGTTTTGTATGTGCAGAAACGAGGAGCTAACAATGAGGTGGTATATCGAACTCGAATCGCATCAAAACGATGGTCGGAGAAGCAGGGATGCCCTAAATAGGATATCCAAATCCATCTCGAGGCTCAACCACCAAATACGTCCAACGGCTTGGATGACCCCGGCCGTAGTCTTCGCAGTTGTTTCGCGATGCTTTGAACCTCGAACCGTCACGAATAAACAGTGTGAAACAAGTAACAACACCCTCCAAATGATTTTTGCGAAGCATCCAGTCGTTGCCTGCCCTGCCCACTTAGGTAGATAACAGCTCTCTCTGAAAAGTACGCCGTGATCATGCGGCAAAGATTTGTTCGTGACAAACACTCCAGGGCAGGGTGTTGAAGGCGTCGGCAATATCAAGAGACACTGCTAGCACCACGTCGCCCCCAACTACTGCTTCCTCCACCAGGGCCCTCACGTGCAAGTTCACATCCACGGTGCCCCCGACGATAACCCACTTCTACGGCCTTCCTCGTCGGAATCCCACGCTTGGCCTAGAATGCCGTCAGGTTACGGAGCGGTGTTTTGGCTTTGAGCCGTAACACCGCACAAGTGATTTCGGACTTGATATCATCTTCTACATCGGGCGATTGTGGCGGAGCCATCGATTGTGAAGAAAGTGTACTTTCACCCAGGTCTCCATGTAGTGCGATGTTCCACAGGATTCGGTGATAGAGCCGCTCTTGTGGAACATCGGTTACGACTGGGTGATTTGTGGTGTCCTTTTATATGGCGCCGCCGTATACGCCGGAATCGGGTAATCCTGTAATGCCTCTTGCAGGTGCCGGCCATCAGGATCATAAGGGGATACCGCACGGTCTCCTCTGTGAACCCTGGGGGGGTTTCCACTCGCAAAAAAGGGTGCCTACGTCTCCTTGAAATAGCCCCAGCCGGGGACTCCGAGTTAGTAGAGCGCCCATGGGCGCCACTTACCTCTTATCAAAATATAGGACAGCCCCCGTGGATCACGCTCGAAAATCTTCAGCAACCCCCCTCGCCTCTAATTGGGCGCAGGCTAGCGGAGGGCGCCAACGAAAATAATACACATTTTTTTGTCCCAAGTTTTAAATGAATACTTACTCTACAATAATATGGGTATTAAATATTTTTATATTGGTGTTCATTCTTTTGATCGGCATGCTCCCCTAAGTCCCTCCGGGTAAAGACGACCCTGCTACCAGCAAGTACCACAGTAAGTCGTTGTGATAATATCACAATGATACATATTATGTATTGACTGTCTCCAAGCGCCCATAGGCCTGAACCAACCTCCATGGACTATAAAATCCGGATGAACAGCAACAACCTCTCTTTTCACTTCTTTATGGTCTGCTTCCTACTATTGTTTATTTTTTTTCTAAATACTTTTGGAGCGATAGAACACGGTCCGGCACCGACCTCCAGTCACTCACATCACTGAACACGGACTAGCAACGGAATATGAATGCAAATTTTAGTGGTAAAAAATGAGGTAACTTTTTATCTCTTCCAAGAAAAAAATAAGAGTAGTTAAGCTAGTAAGAGCCTACGAGTCACTCTGATAAATCTAGATATTGTTGAACATGTTACTTAGTATTATAATTGTTATATTAAAACTGATTCTCAAGATACAATTCTTTTATTTTTAATATCACTAAAAAATATAGGTATATGTTAGGTAATAGGGTACCTTAAAAAGGTATATCAGAGTTGAAAAATTATTTTTTTCCGTCTCTATCACTGGTGACATTAATTTACTTTTTATTTCGAGAAATAAACCACGGGAAAAACCGCCGCGCCGAGCACAGCTGGTAATAAAAATTAATAGGTAAGTGTATGTACCTAAAAATTACCTAAAATTAAAATTATAAACGGGATATTTACCATGTTTATTATCTTTTTCGAGAATCCGATATTTCGGCACTGTTACAAGTGCCATGATCACGTAAATCATATAAAAATTACCTAGTTAAGTACCTCAAAATAATAAAAATTTACTTCATATATTATTAAAAAAGTAACTATTATTATCAATGACTTCTATGTTTTTTTTATTATTATTTATTTATAGTTAAATAAAACGGTACATGACCAATTACATTAAATAATTCAATTAAATTTTTAAGCATTTTGTATGCTTACTTTTTTCTAAAGATTTAGATCGGAAAAAGAGAACATCTAGGACGGGACTTGAACCCGCGACCAGTCCCTTACAGGGGGAATGCTCTGACCAACTGAGCCACCTAGACACGTCCCAGATATTCGAAATTCTCCGATACATTAATACGTCTTAAGGCGACGTTGGAGCCATCTACCGTAATTCTTGCGAACTACGGAAACAATGAATAACTTTACAGTCATTTTTAAACATTGTTTTTTGATGACTCCGCCTAATTAATTCAATTAAATTTTTAAGCATTTTGTATGCTTACTTTTTTCTAAAGATTTAGATCGGAAAAAGAGAACTTCTAGGACGGGACTTAAACCCGCTACCATTCCTTTACAGGGGGAATGCTCTGACCAACTGAGCCACCTAGACACGTCCCAGATATTCGAAATTCTCCGATACATTAATACGTCTTAAGGCGACGTTGGAGCCATCTACCGTAATTCTTGCGAACTACGGAAACAATGAGTTATTCATTGCGAAAAAGTCGCCGTCGTTGCCTTAAGACGTATTAATGTATCGGAGAATTTCGAATATCTGGGACGTGTCTAGGTGGCTCAGTTGGTCAGAGCATTCCCCCTGTAAGGGACTGGTCGCGGGTTCAAGTCCCGTCCTAGATGTTCTCTTTTTCCGATCTAAATCTTTACATTAAATAACTTAAAAATTAACATAGCATAACCCAACATAACATAACATAGTATTTATAAAGCTGATATCTCAAATTGGTATGGAAGATTTTCTTGCATACTAACTCTCAGAAAATACAAGACATACACGCATTACATCCTCCCATTCATCCGCAAACAGATCGCAATCAAGGATAGATTCATATCATCCCCCGTTGGATATTGTAGTAAATATCACACCTCGAAAAAATGATGGTAGGAAACTCGACCCCAGCAATATAAATAACAAAAAGGATTGGAACTTCGTTACATAAGGGGAATTATACCTTATTATATGAACAAATTTGTTCCGTGCCATGGCACGACCTTCTTCAATGCAATAATGCATCCCTGGCTACCGATGCTTTTTACACGACACTGTACTCCATATTTGATCTTTCTATTCCAAAGAAGAGTAGATCGCCTTCTAGAGGGGGCGGTACCCTGTCTGGTTTACCAACGACATAATTCATGACGTAGCGCGTAAAAACAAACTTCATAAAAAGTAGAAAAGATCACGACGCGAATAAGATTATGTTGAATTCAAAGCTCTGAGGTCTGATTTAAACGATCGAACTAAGAAAGCCTATATTGCATACTGTAGAACAGCCGAAAATAACATTAAATCGAACGCACAGCAATTTTGGCAACATATTTCTAGCCTGCGGTCTAGGGGTGGTTTCACTCCAAACATTATGTCCAATGGAGAGGTTTACTCGGGCGTCGAGGCAGCTGAGGCATTCGCAGCATATTTCGCCTTGTATCCTTACCAGATACACCTAAGCTAAACCCGAATACCTGCCATCCTGAAAGTGAAGGAGGAAACATTCCCCTTCCATCTTTGGTATAGCTACAGTATATAGCTACTGGCGATCCCATTCACTACAGTGAATGGGATCGCCAGGCTTAGTTCCCGTTGCGCAATTGGTCCTGACAATGTGCCTGCCTACATCATTAAGGCTTGCAAAGAAGTCTTGGTGACCCCTCTGTGCCATATTTTCAACCTGGCTCTCCAGCCTGGTGTTTATCCTGGCCAGTGAAAACTTGCACGCGCCAATTCCCAAAACAAACGACAGATCATCCGTAGAGCATTATAGACCTGTTGCCATTCTCTCAACCATTGCAAAGGTTTTCGAGCATTTACTCCATACCATCCTTTACAAACAGGTTAACAAATATTTATCCGATGCCCAACACGGTTTTCGACCTGGTCACTCGGTCAGCTCTAACTTAATGGTCCACGTCGACCACGTCTCGAGATGCTTGGACAACCGAGGGCAAGTAGATGTGATTTACTTGGATTTCCAAAAGGCATTCGACAAGGTCGTTAAGGATATCCTCCTGATTAAACTGGGGAATATCGGTTTCTCCCCTGAACTGCTCACCTTTTTTGCCGACTATTTACGTGATCGTAGACAATTTGTCAGGCATGGAAGTTTTGAGTCCAAACCTTATTTGACGCGCTCCGGAGTCAGTCAGGAATCGGTTCTTGGTTCGCTCCTATTTCTCATAATGATCAATGATATAGTGGGTAAGGTAAAATCAGCGAAATGCCTCTTGTACGCTGATTAAGCGGAGGAAGACTGTTGACTCCTTCAAAGAGATATTGACGCCCTCAGTCAATGGAGCATTATAAATAAATTGTATTTTAACACCAGCAAATGTCACGTAATGAGGCCTAGATCAGCTCACAGTTGCATGTAGGTCTCTTCGTGGATTCATCAACTGTCCCGCTCTGCATAACCTGTTCTGCCGTTTATATGTTCCCAACAAATATTTAGCACACCGCGAAACCGTCGCCATAGACTTTTTGCTCGGCCTCCCTGCCGAACCGTCTCCAGAGCTGAGTCCCCAGTGTGTCGAACGCTGGATGTGCTTAACGAGCTCCTGTCAGCTTACCCTGATTGCGATCTGTTTGCAGGTGAATACGTGTATGTACGTACATATGTTCTTATACTCGTACCTAGTACTAGACTGGCTGTACGTCGAGGCGCCGGGCGACGAGATCCTCCCGGGTACTCCACCTGTACCAGCGTGTGCAGCCCTGAGTCCTCGCTTGCATCACAGCGTTGGCTCCTTCCTGATCTGACCCAGGTGGTCCCCGAAGCTCCCCTTCCCAGATATCACTTGCGTCAGCAGGTACGAGAGGCTCCCGTGTCGCCTCTCTAGCCAGTCCTCCATGATCTTACTGCCGCTACTACAGCGTGCCCTAGTATGTAGTGTACTTGTATACAAGTCAAGGTTACCCATAGAGCATATCCCTCGCACTCCGACTGACCCTGGGCCATTCGCAGTGTCCCCTCTGATAAGAGCGACCACCAAGAGCGGTACCTGCAGCGACCACCCCCCCGCGGGCCTGCACAGGCCCGCCATACCCCGACCCCCTCGTGCAATGGGGTCAGCTGGCCCTGAAAAGGGCCGGTTGGTCATACTCTTGGCCGTTGACGTTGACGCCAGCTACTCCAGAGGAGCAATCAATGATAAGTGCCTATTGTTCTTAATACGACAACATATAAATTGCTTGCGTTTCCCTGCAGCCTTGACGCCTACGATGCTTGAAAGTTTAAAATTTCAATTGGGATTTTCTAAAATTATTATCGAGTTTTTCAATTAAGCTGAATTCAGAATATCATTTTTGAATTATATAAGGTGTCACAAAATTAGGTCTCTGAATTTGGTGAGATGACTTGGTATCGACAAAAGATGTTTTTGAATCCAATAAAAAAAATATCGGGTAAAGTAAAAAAAAAAAGTAAAAAGAAAAAAAAACACCACCAGCGACCAGCGTCACCTGACGCGACGAGCCCGTGACGCACGTGGTAGGCATGCAGTCCTTCTCCTCGCAGAATTCTCCAAGCGGATGTGTGGGAAATACCTAAATCGCGACCAGCGTCACGTGTGCTCGTCGCATCACGTGACGCTAGTCGCTGGTAGTGTTTTTTTTTCATATTTATATATTTTTTTATATTTTTTTTATTTTTGTTTTTTTATTTTACCCGATTTGTTTTTTGTATCAAATACATATTTTGTCGATACCAAGTCATCTCTGTTGAAGTATCTGTGTTATCTGTGACACTTCTAATGTCAACTATACTTTCTCCCCTTCCTGTTCCGCTCTCGGTTCTATTGAGATAGCAAGATGTCTGTATCTCTGTGTAATGTCGATTAGTAAACTATTAGATAACAGAGAAATCTTTTATTTAAATATTCAAGTTCTCACAGGTTATGGGCCACTGATGCCTTATTAGTTTAGTTATGAAAATAGTTTATATAAGTACCTAGTTAATTAAAGAGTCGAGCGCGTTTTCAGATAAATAATAATGGAGACCACGCCGGCAAAAATGGTAAATTTTCCCCAGCTAAAAGCCGAATCATTTGGAAATTGGCTCTTTCGAGTGCAATGTTTATTAGAAGAAAGAGGCCTAAGGGATATAACAGAGGCAAAAGTGATAGAAGATAAAAATAAGAACTTGGATGCAAAGGCAAGAAGTTTAATAGTACAATGCTTAACGGATAGGCATTTGAATCTTGTTAAAGATTGTTCTACAGCAAAAGAAATGCTGAACTCCTTAAAAAGCACATTTCAAAGGAAAAGTGTGATATCAAAAATCACTCTTCGAAGAAAATTATTGACTTTGAAACAAGATGGCAGCCTAGAGGAATACTTTGATAAGTTCGAAAATCTCATTCGCGAATTAGAAGTCTCAGATGAAAAGATAACAGAGTGCGATAAAGTCTGTTACCTCCTAACAGGGCTTGGAGAGGAGTATAACCATGTTATTACTGCAATTGAAACTGTAAATACAGACCTTTCTCTAGAATTCGTCCGTGCAAAATTACTGGACCACGAGGTAAGAAGGTCTCAGGAATCGAAACATAATAACATTAAAATACGTAAGTTCTTGTGAAAATACATCAGACATTATGACAAAACCTTTGTGTAATGTAAAACATAACTATTTTCGTGCTAATTTGTTTAATTGATGTCTAGCCTTTGTTTACTTTTAATATTTAGTTGAGCTGTTGAGGTTATACAGAAACGTCAAGATAGAAATGTCACTCATGATAAAAATGTCAAGATACTGTACTTAGTGTTGCCATAAAGTGTTTAAAATTTTGTTTTATATAGCAATTTAAAGTTGTAATGTAAGTAACTTAAAATTGAGAGGGAGTGTTGAAGTATCTGTGTTATCTGTGACACTTCTAATGTCAACTATACTTTCTCCCCTTCCTGTTCCGCTCTCGGTTCTATTGAGATAGCAAGATGTCTGTATCTCTGTGTAATGTCGATTAGTAAACTATTAGATAACAGAGAAATCTTTTATTTAAATATTCAAGTTCTCACAATCTCACCAAATTCAGAGACCTAATTTTGTGACACCTTATATAAGAATTAAAACATACGCATTCAAGCATTTGGCAAGTATTTGTTTATTTTATTTTAATAAAAAATAGTAATAAAGGTCTTCAACTTTAGTTATGTAATTAAATACACGTAGGTACTGATTCGTTGGGGTGTGTGTTGGGTAACCTCCTCGAGTGTCGCTCCGATTCCGATCCCGCTGCAGTCCGGGGGGAACGGAATCGGAGCGGCCGGTACACCCTGGGCGGCGGTCAATGGCTTCCCCTTCACCCCTTCATAGGGTTGGCATTGATCGTCAGCCAATACCCAACGTGGCGGGAACACATCGCTCTCCGTACTCCTCTGCTTTCAGAGGAGACAGGATGAGCGATGCTGTTATTGGTGAGATGGCCCAGGGTCAGCCGGGGTGCGAGGGATATGCTCTATGGGTAACCTTACACCCCGGCGTCTGAAGACCCGAGACGGCGTGCGGTTTTAGTCGGTGCAAGCCCGACATAACCGCCCCCGCTGGCCGGCGGGGGGGTATCCGAAGGGATTTCCGCACGATAAAAAAAAAAAAAAAAAAAAAAAAAAAAAAAAAAGGTACTGATTCGTTGCCTATTTGTAACTGACTGAAACGACTCCTGTGATAAAAGAATCATTTCACCGGAGATTTCGACGACGCTGATTGGCTGTTGAAGATGTGGTACTAATTCTGTCAGTCACTACGTACGAGCGTGTGTTTGTTATTAATATCTGTGCATAAAACAATTAAAGGCTCTTGTTTCTCGACCCTTGAGGAAGCAACATATCTAATCATTATCCGTATCGTGTGAAAGTTTAGTGAGTTTCGCTATGGCTGCATTTGGACATTTTTATGTTCCTCCGTGTTGAAGGAGACATGAAAACTTGGGCACAACTCTATGAAGCTATTATTCTACATATCCCAGTTGAAACATGTTCGGAAGATTTAGAAATAATCAAGACCTTTTTGAAGAACTACATCAGTAATATCAATCGCACATGGGCAAGTGCTTCTAGAAATCAGAAGACTTTCATGAATAGACATGCTGCGTGGTTACAATCAAATAGTATTTGGCTAAATTGCACTGGTAATTTATCCGAGATTTTTCAAGTCATCGAAAACATATCGTCAGACAAATACTTCAGTTGATATCGATACTACAGCAGCTGTGATTCCGTCGACATCAAGTACAACAACTGTGGGCACACCTAACGAAGTTCAGATTAGGTCGCCTTTTGTTGACCTCAGCAACAAACCCAAGAAAGGACGTTCACTCTGAACGTCTTTTGGACTATTTGCCTTGGTCTCTTTAGACTTAGGATAGACAAGAAAAATTACTTGGCTTGTGTTATTAACCATGTAGGGTCCATCAACATCCTAGAGGCCCAAGCCAACCTCACCTGCAAGTCGGTGCACCTGCTAAACAACGGACGAGGCTCTGGCGCAATATACTGGTGGCACAATTTTGGTCCGGGTTGGTACCACCATGCAGCTGCGAAAAACCTCGGTTGGGTTGTGTTCAGGGTTCAGCAACTGCACAGCCGGGGATGAGGGGGCAGACGATGCATCAGGAATGGGACCAGAGGAGTATTGGTGGAGTCGAGTGTGGTCATGGTTTGGGTCAACCCGCCGGACAGGGAGACTCGTAGAAACGGTGGTGCCGCTGGCCGCCCGCGGCATAGTACAGGGGCCCGACTAGGACTAACCACCCCGGAAGGCTGCCCCACCAGGTCGCGCATAATCTCGATGTGGCTCGTCGTGCCGGTTGGTGACCGGACGGTGGACCCGGCGTCCACATTCGGGAGGGTACGGGGGCCCTTCCGTTCGGCGAGTTGGCTACCGCCATGCCGCATATTCACCGACGAAACCAAACCCCGCGCCTTGTCACACACTGCTGCGGCGTCTGTCACCTCTTTTTCACGCATTCCCTTTTTTCACACTATGGCAGCGCAAAGTAAAAGTATAATTTCTACAGCGGCATACCCCTCTTCCACCAAGTCAACAACATTTGAGGTAGAGTTCACGAACATTCGTGGACTCCATTCAAACCTCACAGCCGTCCACCATCACCTAGAGGCGGTACGGCCAGCTTTGCTTTTCCTGACGGAGACACAAATACGCCGCCCTGATGACACGTCTTACTTACTCTACCCCGGCTATGTGATAGAGGAAAACTTCCTGGGAAAAGCTGGGGTGTGTGCGTTTATCAGGGGGCGGATGTTACCGCTCCCATAAAGGAGGAGACACGGAGACGACTCGACTCTTTGACCACCTGAGTCAGGCGGCAGACGTTGCGCAGGAACGGTTTCCGTCCGCGGAATTGGTATTTTTGGGAGATTTTAATGCCCACCACGAGGAGTGGCTGGGATCTCCCAGAACGGACCATGCGGGTCGGACCGCCCACGCATTCGCTCTCACGCATGACTTGACTCAACTGGTACTCCAGACCACCAGGATACCAGACATAGCAAGTCACGCGCCCTCTTTGCTTGACCTTCTGCTGACGACCCACCCAGCCCAGTACAGTGTCTCGGTGCGAGCCCCATTGGGGTCCTCTGACCACAGTCTGGTCTGTGCCAACGTGTCGGTCGCTGTTCTTCCGCAACCTGTGGAGTTAAAGCGGCGACTATGGCACTATTCGTCAGCAGATTGGGACGGACTACGTGACTACTTCGGTTCCGTTCCATGGACTCAGCGCTGCTTTGAGGGTAGGGACTCATCAGATTGCGCCTCTGCCATCGCTGGTGAAATCAGTTTAGGTATGGAGTACTATATCCCATACACCGAGGTCACCAGTGCTCGCAGAGCTCGCCCCTGGTTCGGGCGTGAGTGCAATGACGCTGTTCAACAAAAGCAGTCGGCATTCCGCGCCTGGGTCAGGGCACGCGCAGTGCGCGATCCAAATGTGGGTCACCTCAAGGCGGCGTATAACAGAGCCACAAAGGACTGCAAGAGGGCATATATTAGAGCGGATGCTCAGCGCATAGCACGGCTTGGTCAAGAACTCATGTCGCATTCCGCAGGCAGCCGCGGCTACTGGCGACTGGCCAAAGCCGTGCAATCCAACTACTGCCAGCCCTCGCTACCGCCACTACGGTACCCTGATGGTTCACTGGCTCACGAGCCGCAAGAGCAAGCAGACATGCTGATTAACCTCTTCGCGGCTAATTCCCGTGTCGATGACTGTGGACTACAGCCACCAACGCTACCCAGCTGCGACCACTCAATGCCTGATATTCGCATCAGGCAATGCGACGTTCGAATAACCCTACAGTCACTCGACATCCGGAAAGCCAGTGGACCTGACGGTATTCCAGCGTTGGTCTTAAAAAAATGTGCAGCGGAGTTGTCTCCAACACTAACACGGCTGTACCGCCTGTCCTATTCCTCAGGAAAAGTCCCGCGGGCTTGGAAGGAGGCGAACATACAACCGGTCCCTAAAAAGGGAGACCGTTCGGACCCGGGCAACTATCGACCCATAGCTGTCACCTCAGTCCTCTGTAAAGTGTTTGAGAATATTATAAACACACAGCTCATGCGTTACCTAGAAGATCACTCATTAATTAATGACCGGCAATATGGCTTCAGACCGAAGCGGTCAACGGGTGATCTTCTGGCGTACGTCACACATCTCTGGGGTGAGGCTATGGACAGGCATGGCGAGTCATTGGCTATCAGCCTTGATATCGCCAAAGCCTTCGATAGAGTCTGGCACAGCTCGCTTCTTTCCAAGCTTCCGGCCTACGGTCTGCCTACTCGATTGTGCAATTGGGTTACCAGCTTCCTGCATGAGCGCAGCATCCGAGTTCTCTGTGACGGCCGAGCTTCAGAGTTCATGCAGGTTAATGCTGGCGTACCTCAGGGGTCCGTCCTATCACCCACTCCCTTTCTTCTGCATATCAATGACATGCTGTCTACTGGCAGCATTCATTGCTATGCAGACGATAGCACTCTGCATGGGGGATACTACGGACACCCTGCGGCCAAGCGGACCGATATTGAGGAAAACAGACGACAACTTGTCACTGAGCTCGACCAGGTCCTGACCCGCATTTCCCAATGGGGGTCTGAGAACTTGGTCGAGTTCAATGCCAAGAAAACACAAGCGTCCGCGTTCACAGCCAAAGTATCCTCCTTCCTTCCTCTCCCAACTCTTCAGAACACACCGCTACCACTGCAAGACCACCTTAACATGCTCGGAATGGACGTTCGCTGCAAACTGAACAATAAAAACTACATCGAGAGCGTCATCAAAACAGCTTCACGAAAACTCGGAGTTCTGAACAGGGTGAGACGGTTTTTCACGCCTGAGCAGCGGTGTCTTTTGTACAAGACACAAATTCGCCCCTGCGTGGAATACTGCTCTCATCTCTGGGACGGCTCCGCAAAGTATTTATTAGACGCTCTCGACAGATTGCAGCGGCGTGCCATCCGTATCATTGGGAGTCCAGCGATTACCAACAGCCTGGAACCTCTGCAGCTGCGTAGAGACATTGCCTCTCTGGCTGTATTTTACCGCCTCTACCACGGCGAGTGTTCTGACGAGCTCTTTCAACTGATCCCACCTTCTCCATTTCGATCCAGAACAACACGTGCTGGACTGCGATGCCATCCGCACACGGTGGAAACCATTCAGTCCCGAACTCAGCGGTTCGGTGCTTCCTTTCTTTGTCGCACGATAAAGAGCTGGAATGCTCTGCCCGCGCACGTGTTTCCTTCTTCTTACAATCCCGGGTTCTTCAAGCGGGGCGTGAAAAAGCATCTTTTGAGGCCGTCAAGGTAGGGGCTACCATTTTGGGATCGTCAGCATCTGGGATGGTGGCCCATATCTTCTGGACTTCACCCTAGCTTCTCACCATCCAGCGGGGTGCGGTCAATTGACGGAACAAATATAAAAAAAAAAAAAACAAAACGAAGAACCCTGATAGTGTTGCTATTGTTAAAGCTACATTGTTTAAGAAAAATAGGAAAAAAATGTTTTGATGAAGATACTTGATGAATACTTGTGTTTAAGGAAAGCGCTGTTAGATTGTGAAGTTCCAGTGTTACCATCGTATCACAAATTCCTTGAAGCTAAAAACAGATGCTATCCCCATGATTTAGAAATTACTGAGAGAGGAGCCAGAGTGAAGCTTCAAGCCCTATTGGATTCGATAGTCCAGAAGATTCTTCAACTTACCGGTAATCAGATTGATTCGTCAACTGAAGAATTGAAGTTAATTAGTAAATGAGGTTTCGATGGAGCTTCTTCACAAAGCACCTACGAGCAAAGGAGTGAAGATGTAGACTTCAGTGATTCGTCGGTTTTCATGTCAAGTCTTGTCCCTCTTAAATTAGTTTGTAATAATAGCACCATAATTATGGGAAAACCCAACACCTTCTTCAACACATTATTGCAGGCCCATTGAGTTCGAGTTTTGTAAAGAGACAGCAGAATACTCGTACATCAAGCAAGAAAAAGCTGCATTGAGGGAAGAAATAAAAAACATCAATTCTACAAAATGGGCCGTGCTAAAGATTAGTCACGAGCTTCATATGACAATGATCGATGGAAAAGTGGCCACTATTATAACGGAAACTTCGTCTGCATCTGCCTGCAATATTTGCCTTGCTAAACCGACTGAGATGAACAAGCTGTCAGAAGTATTTTCAAGAGTTTATAAAAATGGACTTTCTACTCTTCATATGTGGATTCGTTGTAGGTATGTAATGTATTCTACACATATCTTACAACATGAACTTTGAGATGTGGACTGCACGAGGTGCCAACAAGCAACTAAAGGCTGCGAAGAAACATTTGACACAAGAAGAATTCAAGCAGCAAATGGAAATACTTGTGGATTTCGTGAAGCACGGCTTTGGATCCACAAACGACGGAAACACATACAGAAGGTTTTTTAGAGATTATGAGAAATCTGCCGAAATAAACAATATTGACAAAGACCTACTGAAGCATTTTGCGGTTATTCTTCAAACATCAGGATGTGCCCTAGATATTGAAAAATTCAGGACTTATTGCAGTGAAACAGCTGAGATCTTTCTTCATCTAACTTTGTTATCTACCCATGGTTTTATATACCTACCCGCAAGTGTGCACAAGCTACTCATCCACGTTGCAGACATTTGTCATCACTTTGGCCTCCTACCAATTGGCATTCTTTCCGAAGAAGCGGGAGAAGCAAGAAATAAAGAATTTCGAAGAGTTCGTGAATATCACACAAGAAAATTTAACAGGATGAAGGCTAACGAGGACTTGCTCCAAAATTTTTATATTAGTTCAGACTAATATTCATCCCGTATTCGACCAAAATACAGCAACTCAAAGCAATTCGATTTTTTTCCAGATGTTAAAGAGCTTTTGTTTTTGCCTGAGGTAGTAACAGAAGAAACCGAAAATGTGGATCTCCAGGAAATACAGTCTGAAGAGGATCCATTATTATAAACGGGACAGATTTAGTGATGTTGTTATTGTTAGAATTGAGTTTGTTAGTAATAATAGATGAGTTGTAGTCCTTTTCAGGACTACTTAAAATAGTTCTTTTCAGGACTTCAGAAAAAGCCCTTTTCAGGGCTATATCTATTTCTAATTGTTTCTTTTAAGATGAGTCACGCTAGTAGTATGTAACAATATCAACCATGATTTATCAATAGGAAATATCAACAGATGAAAGAATAATCAACAGATGATTATTAAGAAAAAAATAAGCAAAAATGCTTATTTTATCATAAAATCACGCTTTATATTCACCGAAGGGTTCGGCATTTCGCCAATTATATTTAAGTCCCATTCGTGGGGGCGAGCCTAATACACGGATAGACGGCGTGCGGTTTTAGTCGGTTCAAATCCGACATAACCTCCCCCTCTGGCCGGCGGGGGTGTATCCGGGGCGATTTTTGCACAAACAATAGTCTAATAATGGCAATGGATATGTCCACAACCCTAATAGACTTGCGACGTCACACTTTCACGGTCTATTGAGATTGATAGACTTTATAAGCTATGCCATAATCTGGATGACAAAATTAAAAAGACAATTTGAAACAATTCCAGATTCGGTAGCTCATCTCATTAAAGCTTGCGACCAAGATTTGTACTCTTTTTAAAAATACAAATACTGACAACTGGCAAACTGCATGACGCGGCTACCGCAGAGAGACCAGGAAAATTCTAATAGACACACAGGTTAACCCAACTGTGTCGTGCAAGACGGATGCCATAGATACTTGGAAAGGTGGCTTGTCCGAATACTGAATTACTTGCTAACCTTTTCTCCCAAAGACAATGGACTCTGCAAGTTGGTAAAAGATAATTTAATAAATACATCTTCCGATGTATAACGGCGTGCGCGCTTGTTGGCTGTGGGGGAATGGGAGTCAGGACTTTAGATCCAGGCACAACTTTCGCCCAACATAGGTACCATGTTGGACTACTTTCCGCCTTGCCACTTGCCTACGCCTGGGAGCGCCGTGCCGTGTGTTTCTCCACATCTCTGTCACTGTGTTGAAGCTTTCGACAGCCTTGAGCACCATGGCCTTTCATGCAGCAGAAGCGCAGGCCGTATATTGCGACACGCTGGTATTAACGACATAATCCGCCGTGCTCTTGTCACCGCTGGCAGGCCAGCCGTTTGTAAACCTAATGGACTGGTGTGTGGCGATGGCAAGAGACCGCACGGTATGTCGGTGCTGCCTTGGAAGATGTATAGGCTTTTGGTGTGGGACGCAACGTGCAGTATTGATGCAGAGGAATTCTATGACGCATGTATATAAATATTTATCTATCTTTAAGGTTTACTTTTCTTTAGAGTTATTTATAAGTAGTTGCACATAATTATTTTAAGTTATTGTTTTGTAATGATGTAAATACTTTAATAAAAAAATCCACAATTATTATTTCATACAACCTTTTACGAAGCGAAGGTAAGTTAACACCATCAATAAAAGACATTTAAATGAATATTTTTATATCCAACTTCGTAAACGCACAGGAACTCTGCTACTCAGCTCAGCCCGACTCAGCCGTCACATTCGTTCTCCGTGCAGTTGTCATCAAGAAGTCGTCTTGTTAAAGATTTTTAAATTTTTGTTATTAGAAAACTTATGAGTAAATTATAACATCAATCGCAGGCGGCAGCTGACCCTCATAGAGCAACGTCCAAGGGCACTCGACTGTTTGTTAAGGTGATAATAATGTGCATACACTCGTCCTTGTAATGTCAATGCCGTAAGGTACCTCAACGCATTGATTTTTCTATAAACCGAGACAGTAAATATTGGTAGATGTTGATTAATCACTATAAAATTTCTCAGAGGTTATATATGTCGGTTATTCAAACATTAGTGCGAGGTGACGTGAGCGTAATCATAATAAAATTGTTATAAAACTGCACTCACTCTCAGTGGATTGCTCTAAAGGTGCTGGTGTTTGTGATGTGTGGCTAGTGTATGATGGTCTAGAAAAAATATATTACGTTATTTAAAACATGTAAGTAAATCAGCAGTATAACTCGATGGAGATCAGGTCCTGGGAAAATATGACACACATTTTATTCATAGGGAAATAATCAATTTTCGTATCACAACTAAAACTATAATTCTCTTAAATTAAGAAAAATATTACGAAGTAGTCTTAAACATGTTTATTGTGGCATGCAAAAAATATTCCATCATGATGTTTTTTTCCACAAGTCATTATTTTATTATGCACTTGATATAACTGACCTTTGTATCAATCTATTTATGAAGGTTATTAAATTTAACCTTACACCTGCTTACAGCCATTCTGATGCTTTGGAATTCTGCATGCTTAAGTGACACACATAACTGACAAAATCAGCAATGTCAAAAGAAATAGAAATCAAAAGAAAAATAAATAACCAGAGTATTTTCAAAATTAATACAATAATGTAAGATAATAAGCTAAAATGTATTTTTACATAATACATATTTCAAACATATTTCATACATATTTCAAAAATAATTTAAATAAGGAAAAAAAAAATAATTATGTTAAGAAAGAATTAAGTCAAATCAAGTGCTGATGAGCCACTCGTACACACCATAACATAATTTTTCTTTTAAATTTATTTATTTATTTCTCTCACAATGGCTAAACAAGTATGACAGCAACTGATATTATAGAAAAAACACATTGTAAGAACTGGTGCCTGTTATGGGGCTAAAAGACCAGTGTTACAAGTCACCAGTCCCCACGTTCCAGTTGCAGATGCCATGACATAATTAGATACACTTATTTATGCAATATTAAGAATCTTTACAACAAGCAACAGAGATTACATAACATAACATAAACTCACGCCTATATCCCCGAAGGGGTAGGCAGAGGTGCTAGCACCCACATTTCGCCAGTTTATGTTTAGGTCCCAATGTAATAGGTGGCGAGCCTAATGCCATTAACCGGGCACTTATAAACCTGCGATAAATACACACATAACTTCGAAAAGCATCGAAAAGTCATTGGTGTGTGCCATGGTAATACCTGGGATCGAACCCGAGATCTCGTCTCAGCAGTCCTTTACCCATACCACTAGGCTACCGCGGTAGATTACCAGGTAAAATAAAATATACTAAAAGGTAAAAAAAAACTTTTTTTAAGGTGTGAATGTATAATAGTGTGAGTATGAGAAGTGAGGTTATTAGTGTTAGCACCAATTACAATAGTCCAATACTGGGAGTGGGTGTGAACATAGGATCAAGAAGCCAAGCTACAAACTGGGATGTAAAAGTACTCATTTAATATTATGTGACCTATATCATGAGCAACAATCTCCCAATGTCATCATAATTGAGAGTTTTGATGGTACACCCACCTCAAAACTCTCAATTATGATGATACGAATAATTTTGTTATTTTAATATAGGTTAAATAAATAATAAACCAACCATCACAATCAAGACCAAGATGAGGCAAATATTACCACTAATTTATTTATTGTATCTTGGGATTATAAAATATTACATTTGATTAAATGTTACACTTAATAAACTGCACCTAGTCTCTTGAGCCTGGTTTGAGAACCTACAATCAATTATCATCTATACTGGTAATCTGTCCTGGCTTGATCCGTCCTGGCTTTACATGGAGAAAATCTTAAATAAAAATAGTAGAACCAGATTACAGCGCCACTTAACTGTTCCAATAATTACACTATGCATGTAGTCTTTGTGTAAATGCAAGCTATAATTTGACCGAGTTTTATAAAAATTCGATGAACATAGCATGACGGCACAATAAGTACGAACAAATCAACATTGAGTTTTATATTTATATATTACAGATTTTGATATACTTGTCGAAGAATAGAAACTATGGCGGGAATCGTGTTTTGGCAAACCTTCGCCACTGTTTTATAGGATATAACATAACATATTACTTAATATATTTTAATTTATAGATTTTAATGAAATTCACAATAATTACATTAAAGAGCTACCATACATATATATTATACATGGTCCTTACATATGAATTTGGCGTTTTGTAAGGGAGGAAAATAAACTCGATATTTTTTGAGCTGAGCGGAGCGAAGCTCTTTTACGTGGCTAAGCCGATTGGTCGAGACTGTACTCCTCCGGAACCACAATACCGATCTTGTCCAAATTTGCCATGGGGATAGTGTAGACACCGCTGTGTGTTTAGAGGGGTCAACTGTTCAAATACAATGTACCATTAAGGAATAATCATCGAAAAACAGTTTCACGAGCGCGTGGCCTTAGCTATACGCTCGACCGTAGTAAGATGCCTTATTTTTCAAGTAAGAATCCTGCTCACTCAGCTCAATTTATTTCAGTCGCACCCTGCACTGAATTCCTTTTTTTTTTTTAACGTGCGGAAACCTCCACGGGCTTCACCCCACCGGAGCTAACGGTGAGATGGGTATGTCGGACTTGAACCGACTAAAACCGCACGGTGTCCCTCTTGCGTCAGCCATGTGGTACGGGGAATCTGGTGTGCCCTAGGAAGGATATCCCAGAGACCCCGAACGGCTCCGGTCGCCAGCGCTGGCGACCCCAACGCGTTATTGGGGATGTAATCCACCCTCCCCCTAAGAGAAGCGTGCGCACCAAACACGTCGCGCCGCCGCCCTGGGCCTGCTTCTGCTAGGGTGACGGCTAGCCCCGACCGTCACCCCCAGGCCCGCGCTCATGGGGGACGGAGATCGTTCTGCGATCTCCGCCGCCCGGTGCGCCTTCTACGGCACGGGACAGTGCTAGCTCTCTCCCGTACCTTTTCTGCCGCCTCTTTTGCGCTCATCACTGCCTCGCAAAAGAAGGCGACGGCGTTCCACACACTCTCGCTGCCAACCATGGCCAGCAACAGGGTCTGCAGCGTGAGGCTTCCCGCTCCGACGGCTGCTTCAAGGACACGGCGCTGCTCCATCCACTCTGGGCACTCTGCCAGTGTGTGAAGCGGCGTGTCCACGGAGCAGCCCCGGCAATGGTGGCACTCGGGCGTCGGCTCCCGGCGTATACGATGCAGGAACTCACCGAAACAGCCATGTCCGGCGAGCACCTGCGTCAGCCGGTAGGAGAGGCTTCTGTGGCGCCTCTCCAGCCATTCCTCCATGACGGGTCTTACCGCCACAATCGTGGCGTGCCCTTGCACTGAATTCCTAGTTAAATATAATATATTTATTTAATCAAAGTATGTACCATTGCTATCTATGCACTATTGCCATCTCATAGGTAGTTCATTGATCCCTTTACTACTAAAAAACATTCGGAGGGGAATCAATAAAATCTTTGAAGGCGCTTTGGACTGCCCCATTGGAGTTTTACAGTTTTATCACTAACACCGCAGCCTGCAGCTAACTCGGACGTGTTTTGCGATGCGCTGCCACATTAGCCCTCAATTCTTCATTAACAACTTTGGTCTCCGGCCGTCCACGGGGCTTGTTCTGCAGGTCGAAATTTCCAGAACGAAAACTTTGATACCAAAAACGTACTGTGTTATCTTCTGCGACATCGCCGCCATACACATGATTAATCCTTCGAGCAGTTTCTGCAGCACTGATGGAACTAGTACTCGTAAATAACGCGATATTTCAAGTTTTCCATTTAGTAAACTGAGTGACGCAAAGAAAAAAACAAATGAATTACGGTTTTCAAAACAAAAGCATGAGTAAATAGCTATATAAATTTGAAATTGGAATTCCTTACCAAAGAGGAGATATTTGAGATCAAAGTGGCCAGTACGACAAAACGCCAATTTCATATGTAAGGACCTAATATACAAAATAAATATTAAACAAGTTGAATTCCTGAGATGAGCTCAGCCGAATACAAGGGATTTTCGATTTAGCGAATATTTTTTTTGCGATTTTATGCGATTTTTTCTTTATCTTGCAATGGTTCACCCCAGCACGAATCTATTACCGAAAACAGCAACTCGATAGCTCATCTCCTTCATACCCAAAACCGTGACAGAAAATTGGCAACGACGACGTCGACAGGGATTTTCTTTAGAAAAGCCCTATTGCTATCGAGTTGTCGTCTAGCTAATCTTCGCAAGTATGCATCGCGCTATGAATGTTCTCGCGCCGATAAACAATATACAACATTAACCGTTTACTGTAGGCTGCTAGGCGTTACCAGCTAGTTTGGTCGGAGGATTCTACCTTTATTTCGAAGAAACACCACACCCTGTTTCTCCGTTGGCCAACCCGGTATCGAAAACAGGAAATATAAGCGCTAACTTATGCCAAAAGACCTACGGGGCTACCACGTAAAACGTGTCAACTACCCTACTGAACATAGATTTAATAAGTAGTTGACATTAAATATTGTATCATGCTAATATGATGAAGAAAATCACGATACATTACCGTAAGTACTTATATCCATGTATTAACCTATTGCAGTCCACTGCTGGACATTGGCAGCTCTCAATGTGCGCCACAGCACTCTATCCATCGCCTTCCACATCCAGTCTACCCCAGTAACTTTTTAGATCATCAGTCTATCTAGCTGGGTCGTGACTTCCATTCTAGAATTCGTTACAGAACCACTTGTAATAATATTGGACCAAGGATTAGCTAAAAATAAATTTACTGTAAACTAAATTGTTTGACTAATTTGAAACCATACAAGTCCCCTATATCCTTACGCGTATCAAATATCTCGTGATCCATTTTCAGCTAAAGTAATCAAATTATCGTAGTACTCACATCGTTATACATCCTAGTGATGATAAGAAGTGTAGTTCCATAAATATTGTGAATGTAAGCATTCTGCATGATTTCTAAGCTTCTTAGTTACTAAAAAAGTTAAAGAGTGATTTTGGTGACATCCTGACGAATGTTTAATTTATATCAATAAATATTAGATACCGATTGAACTTAGTAAGTAGTACAGTTTTTGAGTAAATATTTGTTATTTATTAAGATTAGACGCTGGTAGTGTCTGCATTTTCAAACTTAGTGGTAGAATAATATAATAACGTTCAAAGTGTGGCATGAAAGAAGGTAGTGACGATGTTTAAAACAGTATGCAAAGATGGTTCAAGAGATCTTTAATGCAAATAATTTTGTGTGGGCTGGTCTGTACAACCTAGAATAACGTTTACGGACCAAATATGCCTTGATGAATTACAGGCAATTCATGAAATCGTTGATTGGATGTAAGAAAAGCAAGTCATTTATTTAAAGAAAAAAGCAAGTCATATTAAGTGGCGCCCTATTTTCTCCTCTGTGGGAATTCGGCATAAGGACTCGCAATATGTGTATGTTTACAAACAACATTATTCAAATTAGAGTTTATTATTGACTGTTTCTATTATCTATCAGCAAAATCTGGACGTGGAATTTTAAGACCGGCCTTTGAAAGTCTGGCGGCCTTATTACCCTAGAGGTATACTTAACAAAGCATGCGTTTTTTTTTATCTGCAGCCCTAATCTAGCGGCAATATAACTGACCATGGCTAGTGGATCCTGGGAGGAGTTCTTTGCTCTGCATTTGCCCCCACCAGACTTTGAGGACAACCGGTCGCTGCTGAAGGAGTTCTGTGAAAGACATGACCAGTATGGCAACAAAATTGTACTGGTTACTGTAAGTGAAAGTTAGTCTTACGTACTTAATGAGATTCATAAGACCATGACTCGGGCAATTTTACTTACGCAGTAGCATCAAAAACTCGCACTTTAGACAGGGGTCCGCTGTCCTGCTCCTCTTTTTATTGGTGTGTTTTAGCTTTTATGAGAGCGACTGCCGTCGGATTTCCCAACCCTGATAGAAAAACCTGCACCGAAGCCTCAGAAGAAGAATCATCAGTGACAGTAGGTACTTAGCACTTTTTCTCATAAATATATTTTTTAAAGAATATTAGAAACCGAAATTACTAGGAGTGGATTGGTAGCGTAATGGCCAGGATTCGACCTCGGGACCTCTCGATCGTAAGACCGACTCCTTAACCACTAAGATATAGACTTGTCACCATTTATTTCAGTCTGGCGGTACTACAGTTCCTCTAGAACACAACACAGTTCGTTTCGTTGATAACTTCAGCGCAGGCACACGCGGCTCTTCGTCTGCCGAGTACTTCTTGGAGCAGGGTTACGCGGTGATATTCATGCATCGGCAGAAATCCCTGGAGCCCTTCACTAGGCACTTCACTGGGCAGAAGTTACTTGATATGCTTGAGATTCAGGATCGAGGACCTAATACTACTATTTCAGGTTATTATGCTTTTTTTATTGGATTAATCGTACACTCCCTCCAAATCCTATACCTGAGGTACCTATGCTTGGCATTTGTTTATAACCCTCAATCATGGGGTACCGTTCTGGGTTCGATTCCTGGTTTATTGAGTTTTTGTTATGAAACTTGGAAGCAGCACTTATTTAGATTCACTAACCGTAACGTGAACACGTGCGTTCGAATTAGTCGACACTTTTGAGTTGGTTAAGTTTTATGCCATTTTTTCTATGTTAACCAAATGAAATCCACCAACTACTCATGTTACGACTGCAATTAATGGTTTTTCAAACAGAATAAAGCCCCTGAAGACGGCGATCGCCCCCTAATTGGATCAAATTATACTTCCGATTGTTGAATTACAATACATTTCAGACTATCCCTTTTTGGATAAACAACATTTGCTTTCTGGAATACGCAAACGTTCCATTTTTAAATAGTGAGGGGTAAGCCTCAGGTGTTACTCAAACAGTCTACATCATTCGTTGCAGTGAAACCAGACAGCGTAGATGTGCTGGCACCTATTCTCCTGCGATACAAAGCGGCACATGCGGCGGGGGCGATCCTACACGTTTCATTCACGTCAGTGTCTGAATACTTCTGGCTGTTACGCGCTGCGTGCGAGTGCCTCGCTAACGTCGGCGCTCGCGCCATGTTGTATCTCGCCGCGGCAGTGTCAGATTTTTATATACCTAAGGATAGAGTGGTGAGTATACGCGATACATTTATACTAAAGTTCTGTCTTTACTCTCTGGTATGGTGTGGAATGATCTCCATGCTGTGGTTTTCCCAAGGACTACTATATGGGGTTGTTCAAGAAGGGCATAAGATGGTTTTTATAGGGTCGGCAGCGGGAGTGTGCAGCCCCTGGTGTTGCACTCGTTCTGCTTCCCATCAAGTGGGCTGTATGCTTGTTTGCCATTTACGTGGTATAAAAAACATTTTATTTTTTCGATTCAACACAACACCTCTACACATACGACACACACGCTAGGACTCACCCTCACATTAACACTGCTTTTCTATCGATCAATATAACATAAAGAGTCAAAAAAAAGTCATCATTGGTTTGTAAAAAAAAGTCATCATTGGTTTTGCTAATGATTAAGTTTCACCAGTGAAGTCAAATTCAACCAGACCGGATTGTCACGTTTTACTGATTGAAATTCATTAATCATAACTTGAAACGCAGTTTAGCTTAAATTGGTCTCGATTTCTATCGTAACCAGAAACCAGTTTTAAGGAAATCGCTCAAAAAATACTGTATGGTTTTCATCCGGAACGTAAAAATATTTGCATTTCAATAACAATCATCGTACTCCTCCGAGCCATTTTCCAACTTTGGGGTCGGCTTTTCGATCTAACTATGAAGCGGCTGATCTCCGATCCGCTGAAACAACTGCCATTTGACCTCCACAACCTACTGGCGACGACTTAATGTGCTCCAAGTGCTCCGAGGTACGGAGGGTCTCAATATGTTAAGAATGGTCATCCATCCTTAGGCTGACCTGGCAATTTTTTATTTATTTTTAAAGTTTATTAGTAAGTAACCGAAATTACTAATATTCCCCCTAACCCCTCCAGCTACGCTAAATTGCTTGTGTTAGGAGTGGGTTCACGTCGGTAGTGTAATGGCCAGGATTCGAACCCGGGACCTCTCGATCGTAGGGTCGACTCCTTAACCATTAAGCTACCGACGCTTGCTTGCTTGCCTTTGCAATGTGTTACCCTACATTCCAAAGTTGCATTTTAATAACAAGATGCCGTACAAGTCCAGCCTTATTTCTTGTAGCCAACACACAAGATTCAATCTGCGAGCGGACCCCCAATCATCCAGCTACACCTGGTGCCTAAGATGTTAGCTCCACTGGTCAACCTCTGGGTGCCTGAGGCGTACGTAGTTTCCTTCAAGCTGGAGACTGACGAGAGCTTGCTCATACCAAAAGCTAGGGCAGCCCTGGAGAAGTATAAGCATAAGGTAAGGTCAGTTTAATAAATTTCCGAATTAATATTTTATAATCTAACGCCTATATATCCGCAAGTGGGTAGGCAGAAGTTTTGTAATATTTTTTATTTATAAAAGAATACTTGTACCCGATATTAATAGTATTCCCCCTAAATCCTCCAGCTAAGCTTAATTGCTTGTGTTAGGAGTGGGTTCACGTCGGTAGTGTAATGGCCAGGAGTCGAACCCGGGACATCTCGATCGTAAGGCCGACTTCTTAACCACTAAGCTACCGACGCTTATGAATTAACATAGAATTTAACCTACTTCTTTCTGTTCCACGTAATAGCGGGGTGATCCTGTTGCCATTAACTGGGCTCGTTTTTGCATTTCTTGAGATGGGTTATAGGCTGTTTAACATCACGCAGGAGCCGAGGTGCAAGCAATTCCATCAAGAACCAAGCGGTTCAGCACCTCTATTTTATTTGCCGCACCATCACGACTTGGAATTCTTCACCAGCACACGTGTTTCCTTCTTCATACAGTCCTGGGTCCTTAAAGCGGGGCGTGAAAAAGCATCTGATGAAGCCGTCAAGCCCTAGCCACCACTGTAGCATTATCAGTGTCTGTAATGGTGACCCTCATCCCTGGGGCTCTACCTTTTGACGTGACACATTGACGTGACCATTTAAAAAAAAATGCGCTGTGTTGTGACACGATGGGCAGTTCAATTGCGCTAGGCCATAGAACTGAAGCAGGCCGGGACTGTGGGACGACTAGCGCTCCTCCCCCAAACCGGGGCAAGACGGGGACACCGTGGTTCCCAAACCCGAGGGGGCCATCTCGAAACCGGAGATGGCCCAGGGTCAGTCGGGGTGCGAGGGATATGCTTTATGGGCAAACTTACACCCCGGTCTTAAGACCCGAGACGGCGTGCGGTTTTAGTCGGTTCAAGCCCGACATAACCGCCCCCGCTATCCGGCGGGAGGGGTATCCGAAGGGATTTCCGCAAGAAAAAAAAATACCATAGAACTGAGTTGAGCGGGTAAAACCCTGGGACTCAGCTATCGAGTTTCTTTTTTGTATGTTAGCTTTATAATTTCACGTGACAATTTTTTTATAATTTAAGATGGTGGTAGCGAACATGCTGCAGACCCGCCATCACCGCGTGATCCTGGTGTCTCCCGACGTCACGCAGGAGATCGTGCTCACCAGGGAGGAAGTTCATGCTGGTAACATAACTGCTTTTTTTTACAAATCATTACTATTTAAAGATGCGTAAGCGACGAGTGAGCAGGTGGAGTTTTAGAACCATCATACTTATATTATAGATGTTAAAGTTTGTGAAGAGGTTTGTATGTTTGTTACTCAATCACGCTCTACAGCTGAACAGATCTGGCTGCAATTTGGTAGAGGGATGAATTATAATCTAAACATAACTTCACACCTGTATCCCCGAAGGGCTGCCTACCCCTTCGTGTATTACACACCCACGATTCGCCAGTTATGTTAAGGTCCCAATGTAATAGGGGGCGACCCTATTGCCATCTACCGAGTACATTATTAAACGAGCGATAATTAACATTACTACGAAAAGTCAGAGGTGTGTGCCCGGGGCAACTGGGGATCGAACTCGAGACCTCGTCTCCGCAGTCCGTTACGCCACTAGGCTATCGCCGCAATTAGATTTTTTGTCCCGGGAATAGGTTCCCATGGGTTGCTGGAACGGGATTAGAATTCCACGCGGGCAACAGCTAGTATAACATACATATCATCACGTGTGTATCCCGGAAGGCAGGTAAAGATGAAGCTCTACATTTCATCAATTGTCTTTCGTGGCTTACGTTATCATCATCATCCGAGCGCCAATCCCGGTTGCGTTTTTTTGTTTTTATTTTTAATATTTAGGACACGTCAATTTGACTTCACCTCGCCTGATGGTAAGCTGAAGGTAAAGTCTCAGGAAAGAGGGTCACCATTACATACACGTACCATGTTAACAATGGTGGCACTCAGCTTGACGGCCTCATCAGAAGAGGATTGTCGTCGCAGCACCGCGTGACACCCACCGGTCGCACTAGTGCTCGGACCACAACCCCTCCTGCCCGATTATGCACTTGCTGACCCCTGAACGCAATCCAACCGAAATTGGATTACTATGGAGGGTTTTTCGCAATCGTGCACGGTGGTACCTACCCGGCCGAATTTTGTGACAAATTTGTGTCATCAAATTTCTACCACCAGTATCCAAACTTGTACTTCAGATCAGACTATCCAAGCCAACCTTACCTGTAAACCGGTGCACCTGCTGATTGAAGAACGAGGCTCTGGTGCTGGCTTTCTTCTCGGGGCGGGAGTCAGACGGCACTCGTTCCCGTAAAAGCCAACGAAACGAAAAACGGAGGATTATGACACTGGTGGTAGATCGGATTTGATGACACAAATTTGTCACAAAATTCGGCCGGGTAGGTACCACCGTGCACGATTGCGGAAAACCCTCCATAGTAATCCAATTTCGGTTTGATTGCGTTCAGGGGTCAGCAAGTGCATAGCCGGGCAGGGGGTTGTGGTCGCAGCACTAGTGGGACCGGTGGGTGTCACGCGGTGCTGCGACGACAATCCTCTTCTGATGAGGCCGTCAAGCTGAGTGCCACCATTGTTAACATGGTACGTGTATGTAATGGTGACCCTCTTTCCAGAGACTTTGCCTTCAGCTTACCATCAGGCGAGGTAAAGTCAAATTGACGTGTTCTAAATAAAAAAAATAAAAAATATAAGGACGGTCGCCGGGCTCCAAAGGGCTAGCTTTGTATGCAACCAGGATTAACGCTGGAGGATTATGACTATTAATGATATTGCAAAGTCTAAATGATGTACAGGCGTGGACATCGAGTCATCGCTGGTGAGCGAAATAGTGCGTCTGCACGCACTCCACATGTGTGCACTCGGTGAGCGAGTGTCGCCGCCGCGCCTCGCGCCGCGCTGATCCTCGCGCGTGCCGCCGCGCCGTCGCCTCTACCTCACCGACGAGTAACACTGTGTCACCCCCACGCACCGCGACGCTACCACCGGCAGCAATGTGTCTGTTAGCTGGAAATCGACGCGCTCGCGGTAGTGTCCGAACATTGTGTGTACTAAGTGTGATACTGTGTTTGCTTGTTGGAAAACGAAGCGCTCGCGGTGGTCCAGTGTGTGTACAAACTATAAACTGATATTTATACTCGTGTTACTGTTCCATGTGACTATCGATATCAACTTTTTACCAATGACTTCCATTTATACTATTAGACTGGCCGTTTGGAACGTTAAAATTGGTATTTATTTAGAACAGCCATTGGTGGTATCGTGATCATAATACCTATTAACTGACCATCGACCATGCGCAACTTTTTGTAGCTGTCTTACAGTTGATATCACAAAAAGCAGCGCTATGTCTGTAAAGATAGATTCAAAATTCATTTAGGCCCGTATTCTAAAACGATATTCAGCCATGAATGTAAATCACTTGAGCGTTCATGAAATCTCCACTCAAGTTTAGTTCTAGCACACAATCTATACGAAAACTAGTTTCAAGTCGAGATTCAGGACTGAGTATCGTTCTAGAATACGGGCCTAACTCATTTGTCTAGTGTCTGCGTGCCGTTCCCGTCCCGTTCCCGTTCCCGCCTAAGCACTGAAACCGTGACGCAATTTTTGTGCTAAACAGCTTGTCTAGTATACACAAAAGTCATTGCTTTTTACATTTGTATTAGTATCTGTCTACAACTGTGTGATTCGATTTGTGACTCTCGTTTTGATATCGATTTAAACTGTAATTAGGGGTGCTTTAACTTCAAAGAAAACGATATAATCAAAAAATTTATACAGAAGGTTGACTTCTTCGGCTGTCCTTAATTTAACATTCATTTGACATCCTGTGAAATTTAAACATTTTCGATTTAGTAATCTGTACTAATAATAAAGCTAAAGGGTTTGTTTGAACGCGCTCATTTTTGACAATATCTGTATTACTTAATATTTATTTTGCTTGGCCTAGTAATGGAGAAGGTTATAAACAATATAACATCAGCCTATATCAGTTAAGACCCTTAGGAGGAAATGTAAAAAAGGCGCAAGTGGGCGGCCTCTACAAGAGAAACGAATACGGTGGATGAAACCGCGGGGCCCAGATAATTAAAAAAAATAACATTTCTTAATAGCCAAACACCAAAAATAATTAAAAGCCAATGAGTAACGAAACTCATTATCAATTAACAATTTAGGGTCACACGAAACACTAACTACATATAGTATTAAAGCAAACACCTTTGACTGTAGTTGAGACAGACTTGGCCCGAGATTCGCGTACGTGCCTGCCTATGTGTGTGTACCACTGTTGTGGCTCGCTATTCATAGCCGACCTTCTGTATCTATATTTTGTGCCCGTAATAGAATCGACTGTTAGAACATGTTCGAATAGTTTTTTTTGTAGTTGTATTTAACCATCCAGATACTAATATGCTATGTCCTTTTCTATTCTGTATAGAATGTAGTATGAAGAAAGACAAATCACTCAATGCTATAGAGCTGTGACCAAACCTGGGTAAATAAGGGAATAATTCTTAAATTTTTATATCAATATTACTATATGTAAGGATAGATTGTTTTAAATTTTATTTTATTTATTTATTTGCATAAACTTGATATCTTGGTATAAACATTGTGTTTATGCAATGATGTCAAGGTAATTTGTGGTATGTCTATTAACTTTGCTATTTATTATTATCAAGCTATTCTTGCAATAATTTCCAAGTCAGCAAGATACAAGATAATAAAAACGCTAAGCTTCTGATATATCCAGTCTCCCACAGACTGGTTGTATCATACACCCTACAAGGAGGGAAAGCAAAATGCTTTACCCCATGCTGTTATAATAGTGTCTATAGGCTACAATTTTTTGATAGTAGCTTCTAGACACTTTAAGCAGCTATAAATAATCCAAAATCATTATCATCTCACTCTTACTTTTTGTAATCATCACCATCACTTATGGCCATAAAGATCAATGCATTGACTTATCGGAATTCATGATTTTGACCGGCCTCCGCGATCGGCAACGTTCGACATCTGTCTCTCCCCTACTTGAGTGAGCGATGCGTCCGCGTAGACAGCTGCTATACAATAATACATTTACATGTTGTCGTCAAGTATGAAGTGCAGTGAATTCTTATAACCGACCTTAGTGGTTAAACAAAAAAAAAATTATTTTGAAAAATGCAACCATTCCATGAGTATTTTCTTATAACGTTGTCACGTGCAACTATCGTCAGTAAACCGACTTTACAGACAACCGATTTTTTTACCGTAATGATGAACATAAGTCGATTCTAGATCTGAATTCACACTTCTTAAAACAATGATAGTTGCTAACGCTGCTCATGGCGAAGTGGTAGCTTAGTAGGTTAACACATTGCAAAGTTAAGCAACTCTAGCCAAGGCAGTCTTAGGATGGGTGACAATTTTTCTGAGAGCGCCTTAAGACCCCTCCGTGCCTCGGAGAGACGTTAAGCCGTCGGTCCTGGTGGCCATATCTCATCTATGACAATCGTTATGGGTAGTTGGAACCGTAAAAAGTCCGACAGCTGGTCTAACTCCAGAACTTCGATATCGCCAGTGGGTTGTGGAGGTCAGATGGCAGTCGCTTCACGGGAAATGTCGAAGTTCAGCCGCTTCATATTTAGACTGAAAAGCCGACCCCAACTGAGTTGGGAATAACAATAATTTCAAAATTAAAAACCCCCAACACAGATTTATTTATAGCTAAGAACCATCTAGATCATATTGGCTTACGACCAAAAAATTGCATCATAATAGGTTCATCCGTTCGGGAGCTACGATGCCACAGACAGACACACACACAGACACGTCAAACTTATAACACCCCGTCGTTTTAGCTTGGGGGCTTAAAAAGGTTCAGAGGATGATGAGATGACTCGCTAGCGCTGCTAAGTGATTCAAAATCGTAAAAATCACGTTACCATAGTCAATTTACGAATCGTTATCGTAACATATCTACTTTTTATTATTTGAGTTTATTGACTCCTATGTATCAAAAGTAGGTGTGTATTGTACATCATACGATACGATAGCCCTTGGCCGTATTTAACGTCACTAACAATAATAATACGAGGCATGATAAATAATTGTATCATTATTATTAACACTCATAAGAATCGTAAAAAACTGACACAGTAGATAATACATTTTTGCTCCTTTCCTATCATTACTGATATCGCCCTGTTGAACCATCTACTATGAAAAGTACATTCGCAATTGCGGATCGATTTTTCGGGCAATCGGTCGCAATTGCAAATCGGCCCAAAGATGGCACATGACAATTCTTTCGGCCTAAACTCTACCATGAAACGACCCAAAACCGCAAAATTCGGTATTTTGACAGCCCGCCACAACAAAAAATGGTACTATATGATTTATTTTAAAAGATCGAAACGTTATCATAATCCAATACAATGGAGTGTATTTTTAAATATATTGGTTTATAATAGGAATGAAAACTTCCTTGATGTGTTTGTTTCTACTTGTCCCGACCAAAAGAACGAAATCCGAAGTAACTTTATGATGCCTAAATGACACTTCTTTCGGTCGTGTTTCATGTAGGTACGTTTCATGATAGACCTACTGATTCCTACTATTACAATGTTGCCAACATAAAAATATTTAAAATTATAAAGCATTGCAATACTATTTCACTTACATATTCACGAAAAATGAGACAAAAAATATATGCAAGATAAATTTTTATTTCATTTTTATCTAAAACATTACCTCAATTGATTTTATTTTCACTATATTTTGATATTAAGTTTATTGATTATAATTTATGTACATATATATAATTTGATTAGATACAATTTAGATTATCAAACTATGTGCCCCAGTAGGTCTTATCGAGACTAGACTTTATAGATGAGGCATGATTTTATATGTGCAGTGGGCTTACCTTGATGTGTTATAAGCGTTCGTTTCCTGGGCGAGCACGATATGGAGCAATATATATAGCCCCATCACGTCGGGAAGAAGTTTAAGTCCAGCTATGATCGGCTTGCTTCGGTTTCGTAAAGCAGTTTATACATATAGTTAGTGAGAGTTAGCTCGAGCTATACATTTAGCTCCATCCCTTTCTCGCCCAGAAAGCGAACGCTTATAGCACGTCATGGTAGGTCCATAGTATCCGCCTTTTGATTTAACACATCGAGAAGAAGAGATAAAGTACGGCTAAGATCGGCTTGCTTCGGTTTTGTAAAGCGTACTCTCTAAGTCATAATATGTGTTTACCTCAGTGTGCTTGCTTAGTATATTTTCAGAGCAATTGAAACCGAAGTTTTAGTTAAAGTATTTTATAAACACAGATAGTTTTAACTACTCTATAAAGGTACCAAACTGTCAGTCCGATGTGCAATAGTGAGAACGCTCTACAAAACCGAAGCAAGCGGATCATACTCGCTCTGCTTCCCGACCATGTACTATAATAAAAACCAGGTACTATGCTATAACTTATAAGTAAGTAAAGTATACCAAATATCATAGACTGTAAATATACACACGACCAAGGAAATATGTATGCACCTTTACATTTTGCCCTCACATGTAAAGATGTATATATTTTCTTGCCTATGTATACTAAATTAAAATATATATGTCGAGAAACTTCCAATAGAATTTTGAGCGTTTTATCCTGTACTATAAAATATATCATTACTAAATAAATGTATTTGTAAGTGTAGCTCTCTGCTTAACCTCAAAATACAGATAAAAGTGAATAAAATGGATTATCATCCATGGTCCAACTGGTTGTACCAGGGAAGATAAAAATAGTTGGACATTAGTTGCTCCACCGGTAAAAAATCTCTTTGGTAAAACCAGTTGCTCATTGCTGTTGGACTATGGGTATTATCCCAATAAACTGTGTATTTTTCATATTTGTGAAACATAGTTATTATCGTTGACATGAGGGTTAACAGTGTATTTACCATGTATGGTTTTGAATATCCGATATTTCGGCACTATCGCAAGCACCATGATCACGGAGGAACTAAAATACTGCCGGTTAACGATGAACGGGTTTAAGAGTAAACATACCGATCTATCCTGTTTCGTACTCGTTTTTAACGCGCAATATAGTAAAAATCCCGTTAACCCTAATGCTTATTTTAGTGACCATGAGTTTTAATATAATATATATAGTTATTGATTTGAAAGTCTGTACTCTGATGGTGTCATTGTCAAACGTTATGTAGTAAATAGTGCAAGTGGTTTTGTTAGATGGCGTTAAAATAAAATTTGTATATTTCTATCTGTGTTGCTATTATTGAAATATTTTTGGTTATATACATATATATATACTGTGAACGGGTCTGATGTGGTGGTAGGTTAATCTCAGATAATATTTACCATTTTTATCAGATTATATTAGAATTAAGCAGTATTTTTAAATGTTAATATCCTGTAGTGCTGATGTGTCTTAAAAATGTAACAATTTGATCTTTAAAGTATTTAAAAAATATTGATGTGAATAAATGTTTTAAAATATCAAATTTTCCGTAAATTTACTGAGCTAAGAGATACGATACTGCCATGAATAGTCCAATTGACGAGTTAATTTAAAATAACTCGGCTGCACATAGAGATAGATGAACATTTACTACAAACTTATTGTCATGGTTATTGGTTACTAATTAATATATTTCGTAATATTTATTAATTTAAGAAAAATGTAAAAATGTAATCCTTAAAATTTGTTTCTCTAAGTAGCTGTAAAATATATTACTTTGATGTTTTCTGTAACAAATATATCATTGTAGATGTTGTCTTGTATAGGTACTGATATATTTAAACTTATTTTGGTATTTTATGAGTGTATTATACAGGAACGCTACTTATAATCGCTGGAAATAACGCAATCGAAGTTGCGATTTTTCGTCGCATCATACAAGCTTATGTTTCGAAGTTATGAAAAGGTTTTGTTCCAAAAATCTGGAGTTTATACAAATATGTTTGCATAATCAAAAGTTGATTGTATTAAAGTTTAACATATCATGTTGACACAAATGTATATCTGTGCGTTTCTTATTTTGTTCTCCACCACAATTTTAGCCATTCGATTTGTCAGACCTTTCTATTTAACCGGTTCAGGGAGGACAGGAAGGTTCTCATTTCGTCGATTTTTTTTTAATATGTTCACCGAATACTCCAAGACACCTGAACCGATTTGGAAAATTCTTTTTTATATCTATACTTTGAGTATTTAACAGGGAAGGTGCCTTGCCGCGCGTACCACTCTCGCCAAGATTCATGACAATTTGGTCGTGTCGTACTATAATAAACCGGCCAAGTGCGAGTCGGACTCGCCCATGAAGGGCGGAACCCGTAGCAGCAAGTAAAATTTTTATATTTGAGTTGTTTAACTGAAAGGTAAATTGCAGTTTACGATTTAAGACGTATTAAAAAAAACTACTCACTAGATCTGGTTCAAACCAATTATCGGTGGAAGTTTACATGGTAATGTACATCATATATTTTTTTGGTTTTATCACTCTCTTATTTTAGAAATTACAGGCCCCCCCCTGTACACACAGACACTCATTTTACCACTTTGGAAGTGTCTCTCGCGCAAGCTATTCAGTTTAGAAAAAAATTAAATATTAGAAACCTCAATATCATTTCCACACGTCAAACCTATACGGTTTGACGAAAAAAAATTTTTTGAGTTTCAGTTCTAAGTATGGGGAACCCCCAAAATTTATTGTTTTTTTTTCTATTTTTGTGAAAATCTTAATGCGGTTCACAAAATACATCTACTTACCAAGTTTCAACAGCATAGTTCTTATACTTTCGGAGAAAAGTGGCTGTGACATACGGACGGACAGACAGACATGACGAATCTATAAAGGTTCCGTTTTTTGCCATTTGGCAACGGAACCCTAAAAAGGCGATCAATCAGGTGACGATCACGGTTAACGAAATTTCTGTCGATAAGTGTGCGTAATAACTTTGTAATAATATTGCTGTGTGCTATACGTGTGTATGTAACCTCGCCCCCCGCCATATAAGGCAGATAATTGCTTCGCGCCACGCGCAGTGAAGACATGTCCTATGTTAAATACTGAAAGTATCTATAAAAATTCTAGAGGGCACCTCACCGCTGGTGCGGTCGCCAAATCGGAATTGAACCGACTGAAACCACACGGGAAGTTATTTCATGGACCCCGAGTACACCCTAGGAAGAAAATCCCCAGGAACCCCTGCAGACATTGACACTTGTCATGCAGGTGGTCTCAACATGAAAGGCGGAGGTTAAGCCAATCTGTTTAGAGAGGTCCGTACAGAACGTACGAGTATCACGCCATCTCGGATCTGTGTCTGGTAGGGCGATGGACAGCCCTACCATTCGCCCTCAGGCCTGCACTCACGGAGACCGTTTAGCCCACCCCGCTCCCTTACCGCCTTTTGCGTACACCAGCAGGCCTAACATGAAACGTACATCCGCAATTGTGGACTGAAATTTCGGGCAATGAAACGCGCTTATCCAGCAATCGGGCCCGAAGACAGCACATGACAGTTCATTCGCCCTGAACCCTACCATGAAACGACCTGGAACTGCAAAATTCCGAATTTTGGAAGCCCGCCAAAAAAAATGAAATCATGACACTATACGACTTATTTCAAAAGATCGAAAGGTTATCATAATCCAATATAAAGGGTTTGCTTTAATATGTTGGTTTATAATGTTATTTTTTCAATAGAAATAAATTGTAAACGAAAACCTTGATATGATTGGCTTGAGATTTCTACTGAGACTTTCACTGCACGCCCCGACACAGGTAGCGGATCACGGATAGGTATAGGGCCCTTGTGATAATGCACGCAGAAATAGGAGCCCCGCTTAGCGCGGCTCCGTCGAAATCATTTACTAAAAATCGAAGAAATGAGAAAAAAAGGTAGTTCGGCGGTTGAACTAATGTGAAAAAAATAATCTCACTAGTTCGATCGTCGAACAAACGGTTTGATTCACTTCCAAACATACTTTATGGTCCCGACCGAAAGAACGAAATCCGAAGTAACTTCATGGTACCTATATGACACTTCTTTCGATCGTGTTTCGTTCGGGCAGCTATTGCGGATGTACATTTCATGGCAGGCCTACAGATCTGAAGAAGTAAAACACTGGACGCAGCTTGTGATTTAGGTCCTGCTGATTTTTACTCGTATCGGCACATCCCAAACATTATTATTCATCATCATCATCTTAGCGTTGTTCCCGGTTGCCTCCGAGGCTTCCATCTCATAACCGGGGGCCGCTTACTCCATTGCCTCTTTGATTTGACTTATACGGCGTTTATAGGAGAGACTACCGCCTGATCGCCCAATCCCGAGAGGTGCGCCTGCGCCCGAGCCTCGTCCGTCAAGCAGCCGGTGTAGCAACTTGCAAGTGAGGTTTTTTGTTTTTTTTTTTTTATATTTTGGACACGTCAATTTGACTTCACCTCGCCTGATGGTAAGCTGAAGGTAAAGTCTCAGGAAAGAGGGTCACCATTACATACAAGTACCATGTTAACAATGGTGGCACTCAGCTTGACGGCCTCATCAGAAGAGGATTGTCGTCGCAGCACCGCGTGACCCCCACCGGTCCCACTAGTGCTGCGACCACAATCCCCCTGCCCGGCTATGCACTTGCTGACCCCTGAACGCAATCAAACCGAAATTGGATTACTATGGAGGGTTTTTAGCAATCGTGCACGGTGGTACCTACCCGGCCGAATTTTGTGACAAATTTGTGTCATCAAATTTCTACCACCAGTAGAAGGTTGGCTACAAAAGATATAGGTATAATCACTCAACCTTTCCTACCAATTGGGAATCTGATTGGAGAACTGCGGTTAACAAAGAGTGTTCCTAGTCGCTCCTTGAAGAAGTGGCTAAAAACGGCAATGCCCGTGTAACTTCTTTCAGTTCTAGTGTTGTAAACTTTTATCCACCAAGAATAACAGCTAGCCATTATGCGAGCCGTATACCTACTTCTTTGCCACTATAGTAGGTATACTAGAACAATAATGCCAGGTACTTGTGAAGGTAACTTCCTTTTGAGGTTGGGCCAACCAACGGTAATTGTACCAACATTCATGATGCTCACATCTAATACCGGCGATATGTTGCTAACAGGACGTAGGCTTTTCAACCCATACTGCATATACTCAGACTACTAATAATGTATTTAAGTAGACACTTAAACACATTGAAATGAAACAATTACAAGAATAACTAAATATTATTATTTTTTTAAATTTACTTAAAGTACCTTTTTTTTTTTGTGCGAAAATCCCTTCGGATACCCCCCCCCCCCCGCCGGCCAGCGGGGGCGGTTATGTCGGGCTTAAAGCGACTAAAACCGCACGCCGTCTCCGGTCTACAGACGCCGGGGTGTAAGGTTACCCATAGAGCATATCCCTCGAACTCCGACTGACCCTGGGCCATTCGCAGTGTCCCCTCTGATAACAGCAGAGGGGTACCTGGAGCGACCACGCCCCCCGCGGGCCTTGCAGGCCCGCCATACCCCGACCCCCTCGTGCAATGGGGTCAGCTGGCCCTGAAAAGGGCCGGTTGGTCAGACTCTTGGCCATTGACGTTGACGCCAACTACTCCAGAGGAGCAATCAATGATACGTCATCGCCCACGTTGCCCAGGGTGCACCAAACTTGGAGGTGATCCAACCAGTCGCACCCCTATTTAAAGTACCTATTCCTAAAATTCCTATTATTACCGACTAAAAAGTAATAACTAAACTTAAACTAAACAACTAAACACACGCTTCTTGGTAACGTTCCCAGAAGACTGGCAGCATTGCGACATTGTATGGCATTGAAACGCCTACGCATTTGCTGTTAGCAAAAACTTTCTAAAGCACTTTTAGGTACACAGACTTGCGAGGGATATGCTCTATGGGCAACCTTACACCCCGGCGTCTGTAGAACCGAGACGGCGTGCGGTTTTAGTCGGTTCAAGCCCGACATAACCGCCCCCGCTGGCACGCGGGGGGTATCCGAAGGGATTTCCACACGACAAAAAAAAAAAAAAAGGTACACAGACTTGTTTAAGTGCTTTAGACTTGTTTAAGCCTGACCGAATTCGAAATGTCTGGTAATAATGCAACTTCACCCGCAAGCCGGTCTACTGCTGATTGACCGGTGAGGTTCTGGCGCAAGCTTTACTCTCGGGGTGGGGGGGTCAGAAAGCACTCCCATTAAAGCCAAGATAGTACAAGATTTTTAACCCCCGACGTAAAAAGAGGGATGTTATAAGTTTGACGTGTCTGCCTGTCTGTCTGTCCGTGGCTCCGTATCTCGCGAATGGATGAAGCGATTTCAATTTAGTTTTTTTTTTTAATGAAGGGGAGTTACGGCCGAGTGTTTTTAGACATGTTTGATGAAAATCGGTTGAGTCGTTTAAAAGTTATGGGGGGTGAATGTGGGGAAGAATAACCGAATGTCTGCAAATATAATCGAGTGGGGTCTCAAATGAAAGCGCATCACGTGCACATTACAAAATAATATGTTCTTCGAAAATCGGTGGAGCCCTTAGTGGGGAAAATATCCAATATCTGCAAATATATGTCGTGGGGAGAAAATGAGGATGGAAATCCAAATGTCAACAAATTTACCCAAGTAGGGTCGCAAATGTATTAACAACTTAACTCAATGTATTAACAACTTAACAAAATCTACATTATAATAAGTTTGCACCTATAAAAGGTATATAATATTTTTTTTATTAAAAATTAAAAAAAAACCCGACACAATAAGATGAGTTCCCTTTAAAAAGTAAAAAATAATTAAAGAAACTCAATCTTAAAGTACCTAAGTATGTACGAGTATTAATAATTCTAATACATCGAGTTGGTGGACCGCTCCAAACCTAACAATTCAATTACAAATAGTCTAAGCGGTTCCCCAACGAGATGTATTTTTTCTAGAATTATTAATACTCGTACATACTTAGGGACTTTTTGACATTTAGAAGAACAAGACTAGATTGAGACTGAATTTTGAACATCTTTTTATTACGAGAATTGGCCCTCAGGTATCGGATATTGACGACGTTACGAAATTATTAAAACTATCAGTAGGTAGCGTAGGCAACACATTAGACAAAACAAATAACAAATATTAGTGATTAGCTGACCCGGCAGACTTCGTACTGCCTCAATCGATGACAAACCCTTTAAACCTTCTTTGGACCTCCACAAATAATTCAAGACCAAAATTAGCCAAATCGGTCCAGCCGTTCTCGAGTTTTAGCGAGACTAACGAACAGCAATTCATTTTTATATATAAGAGAAGATTAGTACAAGTAATTTCTTTCTTCGAAAAAAGAAAATTATTGTATACAGTCCAATATGCCGAGACTACTTTGCGGACATGCCCACAATTTAACCTTTAAACCGTTAAATAATTAGCAATCTCGTAGCAATCCTGTAGAACGTAGCCTCTCTCGGAGCTGCTACGAGAACCACCACTAAATAAATATTTTTTTCTTCGACAGTGTTTAGTCGACAAATAAAACTTTGATAATTACTATTACTACTACTGGGCCTACTCTCAGCATATTTAGGTAAAATCCCTTAGTAATCTGTGATTTAGTTAATCAATGTTCGTCTTGGAAATCTCAGGCAGCGACTTCGATCACAGCGGAGGTAGGGCGTTGACTTCATTAATGTCCGATTTCACCAATGAAAAGTCTTTGCAATGCAATAAAACTACCCTGGGTTTCCACGTTTAACTCAATGAGGATCATTGGTTAAAAGTGATTACGCAGTTCGAGTTGATCTCGATTACTATCGCCTGAAATCCGCTCTTATATAGAATGTATTTGAAAATATAATTTAAATGTATTTAAAGTTTAATAGAGGAAATAATAATAATATTTATTTATTTCTCCTCGCAAAAAAGAACACAAAAACAAACAGTACAGATATCCACTTAAAAGCTACTAGAGTATTAAAAGCTAAATACATGCTCCTGCTTTGCTTTGTAGTACTCTCTTCTTTTGTGAGGAGCTGACGTCTGATATAAGTTTAAAATAAAACCTGTGCTACAGATCACCACTAGCCTGTTGTTTGCTACTAGCCTGTTGTATAGATCAAAATTAGGATGCGCTCAGTACCTACTTCTTTATTTATTTATTCTTCTTTGACCGTCTTTGAAATTATTGAATCGATATGACCGCAGAATACAACGGTTTTCCAACCGTACGTCGCGGTTTATGATTTGCAGTTGGACGACTAGTCGCATTTTGGTTACTCACTAAGTGCGTAAAAATAAGCTTAAAAATAAAATAATTATGTATTAGAATTATGTAGGTATGTATACCTACTTTACGGTTCAATTTAATATATATATTTCAATAATTTTACTCTACAACAATTTTACTTTTTTATTCTCTGCATCACCTATAAGGTTGACTATTAGAAAATGCCTGTGGCATTAAGTCTGCCTGTGTACATTATGTGCATGAAGTTTTAATAAATAAATACATAAATAAAAGATAATGACTATATGTATTTATCCCTTTCGGCTGCAAACCTTATTATGCAAAAACTAAACTAACGGTATTTAGATAACCCTTCGATTGATAATTTAAAATTACGTATTTAGATGAGTAAGATAAATTTATTAAACATCCTTACTATTATAAATGCGAATGTAAGTTTGTTTATTACGCTTTCACGAACCGATTTTGCAGAAATTTTGTAGGTGTACCATGTAGGGGTAGATTAGACCTTGGGAAAGGACATAGGCTATGTAACTTATAAGTATGAACAGTACCGTCTTTATATTTGGTTGGTCGGGATGAAGAAAGGCTTGCTTCGGTTTTGTAAAGCGTTCTCTCAACTACTTAAAGGACGGATAGTTTGATGCCTTTGTAAAGTAGTTAAGGTTGTGTTTATATTTCAGTTTCAACTACTCTAAAAAGATATCAAGCTAGCCGCAATGAGTGTGCGCTATGAGTCAGAGAGAACGGTCTACCACAAAAGCGAAGCAAGTCGATCTTAGGCGTACTCGCATTCTTCTTCTGATGTGCCAAATCAATAGCTTGGAACTGACTCACTGCGCCGGAATTTAATTCTATTCAGGGTGAGTACAAGCAAAATGTATTTAAAGTACTTTAGTCAAGAAATACCTTCATTAGTCTAAATTAATCTAAATCCCAGGTTATAACGATTTATGTATTTAATGCCATAGATTGGGTAAGGATAACGTTGCAACATTATTCAACCTCATCTTAAGTTTATGTTATTAAAATTAAAATAAATGGTTTGGTGACAGTTTCTCTGTTCAAAGTTGTCATAGCCTGTCAGAATTGCACTGAAATATTTGTAAATACATGAATACGTGTTCATGTGGTTACATTAGCGACAATATTTCGAATTTATATTATTTTTATTCAAAATTTTTCAATAATGGTGAGTACAGTGCCTATAACGACAGAAGCTACGTCATAGAAATTTTCAGTTTTGCCGTAGTTCATATTAAGCAAGTGTCTGAACCGATCCTGTATGGGAATTCTTATATGTTTAGAGTTTACATCGTCCCACCGAATCACCAGTTTCAGGATGCCAAAATTTTATTATAGCACAACGGCAGTACTGTGCATGATAGTAACCACTACTTATTGCTATTGAATGTGCCTGTTGAGTCACAGTATGCACAGTATTGCTTAAAGTCGGCTTCTAATATAGTCTGCCGTTTATGATAACATCTCATAATTAGAAAACTTTTCAGGATGAAGAAATAGAAGAAGTAATCGAGAATGTAAAGCAGACAGATTCACAAAAAAGTGTAGCCACTTCGAACATGTATTCCATGGACTTCACAGATAGCAGCTCCGAGAAACATAATTCTTCAGGAATGGACACGTACGTGCTGGAGTGGGACAGTGAAGAAAGCGAGTCACCACGCAATAAGAGCACTGTACCGAAGAATAAATCAGCTAAATCTGTAAATGTTAACAGAGATATACAATGTGACGTAGCCAAACGCTATTGCACTGAATGTTACACCAACTATAGCAAATGTTCCATTGTTTCACAAGAAATATTCACGCAAACCAGTAAAACTATCATCGAACTAGCTCAAACTGATAAAGCTCTTATGAAACATATCAATAAAAACACATTACAGACCCAAACATCATTTATTTCAATAAAATCTAATAAGACTGTTGAATATCAGATAGAAGTAAATGGGACAAACAGTTCGAAGACTGATGTAGTCAACAATTGCGGGGACCATTACCAAACACAAGTTTGTAATCAATTCATCAACAGTTCCTTCGAAGATACTTCCTCGAAAATGCAACATTCACAAAGTGACTGCGAAAAATCGAATGACACGATGAGTGCACTAAGCTCAGAGAAATTAATAAATGTTGTTAATGAAGACTCAAAAGAAACTCTTTACTGTGATGATCAAAATAATTCTGATACCAATAGCGATTTCAACCATTCAGGCACTGATTTTGAAGACGATTCTCTTATGGAGACCCTGAGACCTGAAGTACACAAAAGTAGTATCGATGACGATTGTGACTCACCAAAATCTGTTGATAGAGATGTTGCCGAACTTTATACCAAACTGTACGAAAGTATAGAATTCCAGTCTCATAGATCATTTGAACAGGAAAAGAAACGTTTTGGTCATTTAACACCTCTAACTGAAGAGTCTACAGTTAAAAAAGATAGTTCACAAGACATAGCATCGACAAACTATAGTAGTTTCAATGAGGAAGACAATGATGTATTATTTACGAATAATGCAGGTATAAAAATCAAGTTATTGCCTAAAGAAAGTAGCCGTGATGCTGAAGTGCTTAAGTTACCGCCTATTCAGGGTAATAACTCTTGTCCTAACAGTCCTACATGTGGAAATGCAAATTTTGTATTTTCAATGAACCCTAATAAGCTACAGTTGAGATCAGGAACATTGCCATGTGTATTCGAAGAGCGGAGAGACATAGGAATTGATAGGTGGGAGATTGGAACTCGAGACCTAGCTTCGGGAGAAAGTCAACTCATCAGTGATAGAAATGGTAAGTTCACACGAGTTCTAGATAATAATAATTTAGGTCGCATTACACGCCATCTAGAGCCATACTAGACATAGTTTGTATTATGGATTCTAGAATGTAGATAATATAGTTTATAAACATTTTTATTACAAATATATCCACGCCATCAGGTCGTCAATTGATCGTTAAGTAATGTGATATTGAGCAGCATTAAAATATTATTAATCTACCTATCTGGCACTCTAAAACACAAGCTTCGGATACAACCGGGGTATAAGATGACGTTCGGATGATGATTACAAATATTTGCACAGAGCGGGAATCGTATGGTAAAATATGAAAAATGGGTAAAAATATCCGTATCATATATAATCTTACAGATTATGACAGGGGAGTCCAGGGTACTATTCAACTACCTCCCATACACCTTGAAGTCGGATACACAGGCAGTGCGGCCAGAATTAACAGAATTGAACATAAAAATACGGACGTTCCCAGGGTGGACTCTTTTGTTGACTTACAGAATCCTATCAATATCACAGATAAGATCAAGGAGTTGAAGATGAGTAGTAAAGTCAAGAACTGGAGTCAGTCAAAGTACAGCGTGCAGTAAGTGCATAAAACTGTCGAAGTAGTACAGTACCGGCTTTTGATTCGACACATCGCGAAGAAGAATGCATATCCGAGTAAGATCGACGCTTCAATTTTCTAGAGCGTTGTCTCTATCGCACAGTGCACGTCTACAGCTTGATATCCTTTGGGAGTAGTCATAACCGAAGCTATAGTTTTAATATACTCTACAAAACGGAAGTATATGGATCTTAGTCGGACTCTCACTCTTCTTCCCGATGTGCCAAATCGAATGCCGATTCCCGTATTATTACTATGTCACGAGGACTTTGAATTTGAAACTAATATTTTATTTAAAAAAAGTTTTAGCTTTGGAGTTACTCCTAAAGCAAATAATTTAAATTATTCATATAAACTTAAATTTATTTGTCTAGTACCGATATTACGACAACTCAACTAGTATCTCTGCTGTGTAAACAATATTTTTACTCATAAAGAAATCCTAATAAAGATCTACTAACATGTGTTTTATAACTCGCTTTGTTGTACGGCAGTACTTCGGAAAGCAGAAGTGGTTCACCCAGCTCTATGTGCGACGACAGTAGACTGTCTGAGAGCGGCGAACGAGGCTGTGAGCTGCTTTGCATGGAGTTACTTAAGCGACTTCGCTCCACGTCTTGGTTAGATTTTTGTCAGCAATAATATGACTTCAGAGAATATACCACTTAAATTTTACTACCTGCTACAACGAACTACCTAAAACACTCTACGTACTATATTATAACTTATTCAGTTGTACTTTTGAGTTTTAAGTGACAAAAAAACAAAGAATCTATAGATGATGTTTAGGTTGTCCTTGTTAAAACATCAACGAAAACGCATACTATTCAATTCAACTTGTTAAGTATGGCAAGTCTGTCGCCTTGACGATGGCGACAATGTAAGCTAACGTTTAATAAAGGGTTTTTCAATAGGGACGCTCGAACTTTGACAGCGCATAGCGGCCATCTTGGTAATGCGATAGCTGTCAAATTTGGCATGAATACATATTTAGTCGTGGCATTTCACTATGGAACGCTACACGCTTTAACAACGCGTAGAAATTGTTAAAATTTATTGTCAAAACCAGTGCTCTATACGCCTAACGTTCCGTGCGTTGCGTCCGATTTATGGCGTTCATGGCCGTCCTGCAGAGACCAAAATCCGTCGTTTGATAAAAAAAATTGAGACAACCGGGTCGGTGATCGATAAAGCAGTTCCTGTACGTCAAAGAAACGCAAGATCGTTGGTATTGTTGCCGTTCGAGACAGTGTGCGAGAAAACCCCAGACAGTCCATTCCGCGTCGTGCGCAAGAACTAGGTCTTTCTGCGACATCAACATGGCGGATTTTGCGCCGAGATTTGGGTTTTCATCCATATAAAGTTCAATTAACTCAAGAGCTAAAACCAAATGACCACAATCAGCGCCGTATATTCGCTGATTGGGCGTTAAAGCATCTGGCAGTTGATCCTGCTTTTGCGAAAAAAAAAACATCTTCACTGATGAGACTCATTTCTGGTTAAGCGGCTTTGTCAACAAAGAAAATTGCCGGATTTTGTGCGATGAAAATCCGCGGGAGATTCACCAGGTGCCTTTACACTCCAAAAAAGTAACTGTTTGATGTGGATTTTGGTCCGGCGGTATTATCGGCCCTTATTTCTTCGAAGATGCGCAAGGAGCCGCGCTCACTGTCAATGGTGACCGATATCGGACGATGATAACAAATTTTTTGTGGCCTAGGGTAGGTGGTATGGATCTTACAAACATGTGGTTCCAACAGGACGGCGCCACCTGCCATACAGCACAGCAACATTCGGCGAACAAAAGCGGCGATAGCCTAGTGGAAAAGCGGCGATAGCCTAGTGGTGTACGTAGCGGACTGCTGAGACGAGGTCTCAAGTTCGATCCCCAGTCGTCCCGGGCACACACCTCTGAGTTTTCGTAGTTATGTGTGCTGTACCCCCCCCCCCTCCCTTTTAACTGTGTGCCCATCCCTTTATTTTTTTTGTACCCTACTCCTACTAGTACTCCGAAACCAACTCATTCACTCAATCCTTTTCACATTTCCTGCCCTAGATAACTACCTAAACCTACCACTCATTCACTCCTCTCTTACAGCTATCCTAATTCCTATTCTACCTACTTGTTGTCATGTATTTTCATGTCATGTCAGTTATTCATCCAAATAACTCACTAACCTACTTAAACTCACTGAATAGTTGTACTTATTTCTAATAAACTTGGCCTGTGATCAATCTAGTGCTTAAAAGGAACCCTTATCATGATACCTAGTATCCCTAGTTCTATAAAGGTGAAGAATGTTGACTCCTATTTTAAACCTACGATAACCTAATTCCAACTATAAGTAATCGCAAACCACAATTAATTTACTCTACATTAAACTCTAAACCTATTTTGTCCGAAACATTATCATATAAATTCATCAATAGCCTTTCCTTACAACCTACCTCTTCCAACCTAACCATTACGTATCTATTTCATTTCTATCCAATCTACACAAACTGCTAATGATACTGTATTAAACCATGAAATAACCAAATAAGCCTTCCTAAACCCTATAGTCACTGGTAGTTCATAATCTTGCATTACGTGAACGAACATACGTACTTCCTTAAATAATCAACAAAAGTCTCATTCAAGTAACCCAAAATTAGAACCTCACTCCTTCCGTATTTACTAACAATCCTTCAAATCCCATTATACCTACACAAATTCCTTCCGGATTAACCTAATGTCCTCAGCGGCTTTGATGGGAGCGAATGGAAACAACCTATACTAATCCATTCGCCTCAATCCAACACGCAACAAACAAAGTCCTTCCTCCATAATCTCTATAATACCCTTTTTTGGCTTTTATGGGAACGGATGGAAATAACCTTCTAACTCATTCGCCTCAATTTAACATGTAATAACCAAGTTCCTCTCTCTATAATCTCTGTAATATATTTTAGTGATTTTTATGGGAGCGGATGGAAATAACCTATACTAGAAAGTATCTATTAGGAACTGACGCATTCCGGTCATTTACCTCGTTTATTTAGATACCTATAACTATTTGCAACTATGTAGGTATCTGCAGTTCACCGCTTTAATCATTCACTACTTCTTTCATAACGTATTTATTATAGTAATATCAGTTGAATTAGAACTTACTAATTCTTTTTCCTTTAATGCTTACTACTTTAAACTAGTACTTTGAACGACAAGAATATGTAGGTTATATCTAGATGTTTTTAATAACTTCAATTAGACTACAATTTTATTGATGCTCGCCTTCCTACACAAAGGTACCTACTTATTCTGAGGTTTTCTCCTCAAGGTACCTAGTCAGGTGTTTTGAGTTTTGCCCCCCAAAGCGCTGGCCCCTATACAATAGTACCTAGTTATATAGAATTTTCCCCCCAGAGGTGGTGACCCCATATCACGCCAGCCACAGTGGGACCCTTCCACTTGTATTGTATATATCATAGTCCTTCCTATGTCTGAGTAGGTGTTGGAAGATTCTCATAATATCTTCCCCCTACTACACCGAGACATCCGGTAATTATAATTCCCCATACTCTATTCAGAGTATACATGAACCTGACAGAAGAACATACATATCTTACTGCCATAATGTTTTGATTATAATAGTTTCCGTAGTAACTTACAGCGCCACGCTTAAGCCGCTTTAAATACTGTTCACGAATAACATGGTTTTTGGTGTGATACTTCACTTGTTTTTAAAATGTTAGACGATAAATTGAGTCTGTACTCAGCTCTGATATTAACACAAACTGTTTTATTACAAAACTAACAGAAGAATATTCTTTTCCTACTGTCGTAATATTTTGATTACGCTAGCTTTTGTAGCAAAGTACAGCGCCCCTCGCTCAAGCCGCTTTAAATACTTTTCACGAATAACATGGATTTTGGTGTGATACTTCACTTGTTTTTAGAATGTTAAACGATAAATTGAATCTGTACACAGCTCGGACATTAACATATATTGTGTAATAATATAAATGGTGCTAGTAACCAATTCACTTCAGAATGATGTGGTTTCAAAGGTTTATTGTAAAATATAATATACTCTCTGATCACATAATCGAATTGGTATAACTGACCCATGATAAAGGGCTTTAGTATACAGGAATTACACTCCCGGGGTTCTAGATTCGAGCAGTATCCACTTGGATAAGGTTCCCAACTTCCGTGAGATGGCTCTTTGAACCCTGATTCGAACACATGCAATGAGAGATAACACTGAATTTAATTATAAATATTATCACTCTTGGTCAATCAGTTATTAGCAGATATCGTAGGTGTTATTACCTAGGCTTTTTGTGTAATTACTATTTAGTCTTGGGTGTGGTTACCTTTTAATTGTTTATAACCAGGCTCTGTACACAATCAACACTTCTTAAAAGAATCACTAGAATTTCACTGTAGGATTCACTTCCACAATTTTACACACTGTATCACCATTGTTACGTGACCTACAGCAATAGTAGCTTACCTAAATACCATCGGATAGTTCATATGGCCCTTTGAACCGACTAAAACCGCACGCTAGATCGATATAAACTATGATATTAATAATAGTAGCTTACCTAAATACCATCGGATAGTTCCTATGGCTCTTTTTTGAACCGACTAAAACCGCACGATAGATCGATATAAAATATGATATTAATAATAGTAGCTTACCTAAATACCATCGGATAGTTCCTGTGGCCTTTTTTGAACCGACTAAAACCGCACGATAGATCGATATAAACTATGATATTAATAATATTATTACGCAGACTTTGAAATAGACTAGATTTCCTACGTTCGTTGTGACGCCTAAGATTTCCACGAAACAATGTGTGTACCGTCCTATCTACCTACAGAACCTAATCCCTGTATTTATTTATCAAAACCCATTGTATTTTACTTTAAACGTGTGGTGAGTCATGTTCTTTTCCTAGCTAATTTTGGGGGCAAGTTCGTGAAGCTTGACTTTGTGTAATTCCTACCACGGTGTGCTTGTCTCAGTCCACGAGCCGAGGCTCAGGGGTGTGAACTAAAACCCTAACGAGATATTAGTTAGTGTATATATAAATAAATATATAAGACTGAACTGCGAGCTCCGTAAGTTCTGATCCTGGCCCAAAAGGACGGTTCCACTTCGACGGTACCTACCTATCACAGAACGAACAGTCACCCACATCCAGGAAGCTTATCCGATACTGTTTCCAGGGAAAATCGGATTGCCGCTCGCTTTCGTCGCTTCAAAAGTTATCGGCTACTAGCGAATTATCAGAGGGATATGGAGTCGTTATCACCGTTAGGTATCCCTCCATAACCAAAACACATCGCCTTGGGTTTCCTACGGGAATACTAGCTAAGCACGCCGCAGCCCTATTTCCTACTTCTAACATAATAAAGAAGATAAAACGACAGCATTTGCTTTACGAGTGTACTGCCAGGCTCAACAGTACAAGACAAATAGTAATACACATGTATATGCGTGTATTACTCCTGTCCAATGTGAGGAGTCTTCATTCACGTAAAGGTCCTAACTTATGTCGATCGCGCCCCCCCCCCCCGAAATGTAATTTACCTTTTACTAATTATTATTCAAATATACTACACCCAACAACCCCATTATACAACCAAAAATGAACCAAATTCAATTTTACAAAATGGCGATCCCTCCAATTTAAATAACTATATGTTAACCACTATTTCCGCGAATTGTTACTTCCCAAATAAAAACATCCCCTTAAAACAAGAAAACGCGCGAACCCCAATACATATATCACAACTAACTACTACACACTAAATGCTCTAAAAAAACAGTCTCACCACAAATATACGACGTCACCTCCACCCCTGACGAGATGCCCCAAAAAAGTGCCGTTTTTTTCGCGCTTCCCGTATTTATCCCCCCGCCAACCGCGCTCCTGTCCTATGCCCTCAGCCAATCAGAAGGCAGCTACATTGTGCCAACTGCACAGACCTAAACCCCCTTTTAACGTGAATTTCTACTTTTGACCCTGCACAATTCCAAGTAATAAAATCTCTTCTCTAATCTTTTCAACAAGGGATTTCAATAATTACGAACGACATACCTAAGTAATTCTGTATATATCTTATTAAACCCTTTAGTCCGCCAAAGCCTAATTAGTTCCTAATTCTCTCACCCGGAGGCGTTGCAGCCTCCTTTCTTCTAGCGCGCCTTAACCAATTACCCATCCAATTATAATTATTTTTCTAATTCTAATTCCTCAAGATTTTGTCCTCTCCCCTTGATTAATCCTGATAACTTCTTTAATTGTATTATTCCTGTCCAATTCATATGTAAACTAAATAATTCATATTTCTTTTCAAAATACGAAATTTATCTTCCGGCATTTTTGCGTTTCAAATAATACTATCCCATCATTAGAATGTATTATTTACATACATCCATTATAATTATTTGTGATATTATTTAAATGTTTCCTTTTACTTAGATATTATTGATTAAACTTTGTATTAAATTTTCTCTAGATAAATAATACCTAAACGGCTATCCTAAACCAAATAGTTGGCATGTGACATTATATAGATAATCAAATTTCACTATAATCGATATAATTATAAATATTATTTTCCCACAACGATTAATATTTATATATAAATACATTTATATATACATATACGTACATTCACAACTATAATTTACCATTTTAAACACTATTTTTAAAAAGTTTTTCGTAATTATTTCTATTTTCTGGCGACCGATAATTTCATATAGTTTACCGCCACCTATGTCGGAATTACCCAACTAATTCAATCCTCTTTCCGTTCAATCGAATTATGACTTTCGCATCGCCGGCCACTAGATGACTCTCTAATATAAAATCGTATTGTTATATTACTTATTTATTTTTTATTACTTCGGTAGCCCGTTACACGACTAATTCAATCCTCTTCCCGTTCAACCGAATTATGAATTTCGCATCGCCGGCCACTAGATGACTCTCTAATATAAAATCGTATTGTTATATAATTTATTTATTTTTTATTACTTCGGTAGCCCGTTACAGTGCATTAATACATGTTAATTATCGCTCGCTTAATAATGTGCCCGGTAGATGGCAATAGGTTCGCCCTCTATTACATTGGGACCTTAACATAACTGGCGAATCGTGGGTGTGAAATACACCTCTGCCTACCCTTTCGGGGATACAGGCGTGAAGTTATGTATGTATGTATGTAGAAGTTCTTGGGCTTCGTCATTTCGCGTGGTGGCGACATCAACTGGCCGCCGAGATCGTGTGACTTAACACTGTTCGATTACTTTCTGTGGGGCTACGTGAAATCTCTAGTGTACGCAGATAAACCACAGTCAATTGCTGCCCTAAAGGCCAACATAACTCGCGTTCTTCGTGAAATTGTGCCCCATTTATGCGAAGACGTCCTCCAAAATTGGTCCACCAGAATACACCATCTACAGCGGAGTCGCGGTGGCCATTTGGCTGATATTATTTTCCCCACATAATGTCATTAAATATTCTTTAAAATGTAATAAAAATTGTGATAATATCATTTAAACAGTTTGTTTTATTTCATTTCAAAGTTCGAGCGCTCTTAATGAAAAACCCTGTATAATTTGATGATATACCCTACATCTTGACAATGCAAGACTGACACAAGCTTTCAAACTCTCAACTCGATATTGGTTCTGTTAGGTTTAGAACTTTTTAGAATTCTAGAAACACAGAGTATCTTTGACCAATTAAATTAATAAGTTTTGGGCACGTACCTTCATTGATCGAAAAGACTCAAGACACAGGAGTAAAAACTGAAGCTACTGTGATGATGTGGATATTAGAAGATTGTATGTTATTTCTACTTGACTTCTATAATTTTCTATAGGTTTGAGGTGATGGACACTTTAGATGATATTCCAAAAGTGTTGGACAAGTTCTGGGGCGTCATCGCAGAAAATCGAATTGCGGATCTTCTTAGACAAGTAAAATATATATATATTTTTAATTTTACAAGTTAAAATGGTTAACTGACGATGTAGGATATACTACTTAACCATTTTTAAATGAATAGACAAAAATTAGTTTTTAGATTTGAGCGCTGTATTGTACCCTAGTTTTATTATTTTGAACAACTTTTTTGCAAATCATCCCCTGAAGGGATGGTTTGCAAAACCTTGGTAACTTTGTGATAAACTTTTTATCTGCAGGTAATTTGTCACATAGAGTCCCCAAGAACTCAAGTGGCCCGCACCGCATGCAATACTCTCGCTAGTATACTGTCGAATACCAACTACACCAAAAAACCCGTAAGTTTATGTTGAGAAGATATTTCAAAGATTTTAGTAGGTCGGTTAAGTGAAGTTCTATATAAAGATAAGGTTTAGATAGACAGTAATTGCCTTCAGCTGCTCCTGAGTGAGATCGTAGTAAGTGGATTGACAATGAAGCAATTGAACATACCTATCTCACTGCGGGGTAGACAGAGACAACAGTCTGCTATCTGCTTCTGTCCTTACACAATTCACAAGCTCTACACTGTCATTAAAACTTGCATGCAAGCCCGCTTGGTTCAAAACTTTATGACCTATCATTTTTTCAGTAGGTACATTCAGATTGGGGTGCTTGGTTGGGGACCTCCACGCGGTGCACCCTGGGCAACGGAGACAGCAGCGCCTCTCTCCTAGGGCGGGAGAGACGCTGCCGCCTACGGCCAACTCCGACCGAGGCGAGGTCGGCCCTGTTGAGGGCTGTTCGGAAGCTTTCCACGTGTCCCTCTGATTAGCAGATGGCACAGTGGAGAGCAAGTAAGGGGGCCATCTCGAAACCGGAGATGGCCCAGGGTCAGTCGGGGTGCGAGGGATATGCTCTATGGGTAACCTTACACCCCGGCGTCTTAAGACCCGAGACGGCGTGCGGTTTTAGTCGGTTCAAGCCCGACATAACCGGCCCCGCTGGCCGGCGGGGGGGTATCCGAAGGGATATCCGCACGAAAAAAAAAAAAAAAAGGTACATTCAGATTCAGAAGCAGGCCGGGACGGTTAGGCGACTAGCGCCCCTCCCCCAAACCGGAGCAAGACGGGGACACCGTGGTTCCCAAACCCGAGGGGGCCATCTCGAAACCGGAGATGGCCCAGGGTCAGTCGGGGTGCCAGGGATATGCTCTATGGGCAACCTTACACCCCGGCGTCTGTAGACCCGAGACGGCGTGCGGTTTTAGTCGGTTCAAGCCCGACATAACCGCCCCCGCTGGCACGCGGGGGGTATCCGAAGGGATTTCCGCACGATAAAAAAAAAAAGAAAGGTACATTCAGATTGGGGTGTGTGTTGGGTAACCTCCTCGAGTGTCGCTCCGATTCCGATCCCGCTGCAGTCCGGGGGGAACGGAATCGGAGCGGCCGGTACACCCTGGGCGGCGGTCAATGGCTTCCCCTTCACCCCTTCATAGGGTTGGCATTGATCGTCGGCCAATACCCAACGTGGCGGGAACACATCGCTCTCCGTACTCCTCTGCTTTCAGAGGAGACAGGATGAGCGATGCTGTTAGTGGTGAGATGGCCCAGGGTCAGCCGGGGTGCGAGGGATATGCTCTATGGGTAACCTTACACCCCGGCGTCTGAAGACCCAAGACGGCGTGCGGTTTTAGTCGGTGCAAGCCCGACATAACCGCCCCCGCTGACCGGCGGGGGGATATCCGAAGGGATTTCCGCACGATAAAAAAAAAAAAAAAAAAAAAAGTACATTCAGATTCATACAGACGTACGTAACGTCACGCCTCTTTCCTATTGGGGTAGGCAGAGACAACATAGGTAGAAGAAGCGAAGGCGTGTGCCAGAAACGTCGCAACTTTAAAGTTGTTGCCACTGCCTGCATCCAGATTTTATTCAAAAGAATAAAACGTACTTGAATATTTAAATACAATACTGAACAAATATATACTTGTAACTACAGGACTTTTATGAAGCCGTAACGATCCTGCTGATCAAGACTGGCAGTTTCAGTCGTCCCGTGCGACGCGCCGCGAATATGGCGCTAGATGACATAGTCTGTAGAATGGACCTGAGCCATGTGGTCACAGCACTCTGTATCCATGGGGTTACGTGAGTTATTTTATTACATAGCATTCATTACTAGCTGTTGCCGCTATTTCGCAACAAAGGATACTTAAATAGACCTTGTGATTTTTATACGCGTTTTATTAGCCTCACCTGTATGTTTGTTTGTATGTTTGTTTGTAAACCACTCCTTTGAGGGCGATTTTGAAATACTTTAAACGGCCAGATTTCGTTCAAACTTTGTAGATTTATTGAGGACCGATGACAATACATTAATTTGATAAAATTATTCCATTTTTCAATTTGCAAAATAAGATTTTTGTTAATTTAAGGCAGAAATTTTAATTTCCAACCATTATCTTTAGCCAATTTATCTAATATTAACAAATCTTCGAACACCAAAGAGAATTTTTAATTCAACACAGCATATAACAGTTTAAAAAATCTCAAAAAAATACGTTTTTATAAATAAACAAAACTAAAAAGTAGGAAATAAATCCGTACCAGGCGTGAATAGGTTGATAAGTCGACTTACATATATTTTTTTAATGCATAATATGCATTGGGATTGCTTCTTTCATAGGGTGAATAAATGACTAGGTCGATAGGTCTGTTTTATCGCACATAGCAAACGTGAATTTTATTTTTGAATAACTCTCTTACTAAATGGTACAATGCGACGTCTTGAGATATTAAAACATACAAATTGAAATTATTTACACAACTCAAAATGTCATTATATGCCATTATAATACTGCCAACTATTAAGATAAGTTAACGAACATCACGAGATGTTCTTTTATTCAAACACCTACTTAACGTTTTTAATAGTATAAATCAAGTTGTTCAGTTATTACCGCATCGAAATTGCGTTGTATTTTGTGACAAATAAATCTATCATCTACTACATTTTTTATCCGTTGCGCATGTGATGAGACAAAGTGGTATGTTAGATAGAGATAACTGCAGTTTTGGCGGTTTATCCTTAAATCACGAATCCAAATAAAGAAGAATTCAACTAATTATATAATTTATTAACTTTTTTTTCGGAATACAAATTATTATTTTGCAATTGTTTGTTTCTTAATTACCTATAAGTACATACCTTTTTTTTTCGTGCGGAAATCCCTTCGGATTCCCTATGTCAGACTTGAACCGACTAAAACCGCACGCCTTCTCGAGTCTTAAGACACCGGGGTGTAAGGTTGCCAATAGAGCATATCCCTTGCACCCCGACTGACCCTGGGCCATCTCCGGTTTCGAGATGGCCCCCTCGGGTTTGGGAACCACGGTGTCCCCGTCTTGCTCCGGTTTGGGGGAGGGGCGCTAGTCAACCCGCCGTCCCTGCCTGCTTCTGCTGGGGTTACAGGCGGCATCACTTGCCACCCCCAGGCCTGCGCTCATGGAGGACGGAAGTCGTTAAGTGACCTCCGGCGCCTGAGTCGCCTGCGACGCGCGGCGAGCATGTTGCGGGCTCGGCGGGCTGGGAGAGTTCTAAATCTCTCCCGGGCGCGCTCCGCCATCTCCTTCGCGAGCATTGCATGCATGCATGCATGATTACATCAGGTGGCGGCGACCCACGCGCTCGCGCTCCGCACCATTGCCGCAATCATGCTGCCGAGCGAGAGGACTCCCAACCCGATGGCTGTCACGAGGTCACGCCTCGGCGCCTCCCACGCCGGGCAGTCCGCCAGCGTGTGCAGCCCTGAGTCCTCGCTCGCGTCGCAGTGATGGCACTCAGGCGTTGGCTCCTTCCTGATCCGATACAGGTGGTCCCCGAAGCTCCCCTTACCGGAGATCACCTGCGTCAGTCGGTACGAGAGGCTTCCGTGTGGCCACTCTAGCCAATCCTCCATGATGGGCCTTACCGCCGCTATTGCGGCGTGCCCTGCGCTTGGTCGCCCAAGTCGTTCCTTCCACTCCACCACGATGGCCTGGCGGAGCTGGAACTGCACGGCCTCGATTTCTCGAGGCTCGGTGTTCCGTCCCTGCTCCCGCGCCTACAGGTCCCATGGCGGTGTTCAGGCAAGGTGACTCGCCGCCTCGAAGGAGATCGTGCGGTACCCGCGGATGACCCTGATGGCCATTACCCACTGCGGAGCGCGCAGCATCCGCATACTTCTGGCCTTCAGGGCCTCCGCCCATATTGGGCACCCATACAGGGCCATGGACCGCACGATCCCTGCGTAGAGTCTCCTGCAGGAGTCATCGGGCACCCTCATGTTGGGCAGCAGCCGCGCCAGAGCGAGCTGTGCCCTTCAGTTTGGGGGCCAGACTTCGGATGTGCTCTCCGAAGTCCCATCGGCCGTCGAACACGAGCCCCAAATATTTGATTTGGGGCTTGATGCCGATGCGATTTCCTCCCACGATGAGACTGGATCCCTCGGGTGGCTTGCTCCGAGGCCCATGAAAGAACAGGGCCTCGGTTTTATGCAGAGCCACCTCGAGACCCAGCCGCCGGATCCGCTCCACGACTTGGGCAACCGCGGTCGTGGCCTTCAGGGTCGCTTCGCGGTACGACGCCCCGCACGCCGTCACGAGCATGTCGTCCGCGTAGTACGTGACGGCGGCACCGTCTACGAGCTCACCGCGAAGCACCCAGTCGTATCCGATGTTCCACAGGTGCGGCCCCAGGACCGATCCCTGTGGAACACGGACGCATCTCACGCCGCCCGAGGCCGGTCACGGTTGGGTAGAAGACGGCTCTCTCCGTCAAATACGCCCCGACTATGCGGCGAAGGTAGAGAGGCACTTTGTGATACATGAGCGCCTATCACCTCACCCCGGGCTACTGCATCCTCCGCCAGAGCCCTCACGCACATGATGGCATCCACGGTGGAGCGCCTCTGACGGAAGCCATATTGGCCATCCACCAGGTCCGGCCCCACTCTGGAGAGGTGCTCGACGAAGCGCTTCGCAATTACTCTTTCAAAGAGTTTGCACACCTCGTCGAGCAACACTATGGGCCGGTAGGCGGACGGCGAGTCCGCCGGGCCCCGCCTTTCCGATGGGGACCAGTTTCCCCGTCTTCCACAATTTTGGAACCTGGCCCCGCTCCAAACATGCGCTGAGAAGCCCTCTCAGTCGGGGTTCGAGAGCGTCGTCGACTAGAGAGCTAGGACCCACGCTCGGCCTGGAATGTCGTCGGGTCCCGGGGCGGTGCGTTTAGCTCTTAGCCTTCTCACCGCCAGCTCTAGTTCTACCCAAGTGACCTCGAGCACGTCGTCGTCATCCACGTCGACCTGACCCCTCGGATTATAGGGCGGAGCCCCAACATCGCCGCGTCGCACACACGGGTCATGGCCTCCCGAAACCACTCCACCTCATCGTCAATACCTATACACATACTTACATACATAATATCACGATTTCAGTTCCATAAGAGGTAGGCAGAAACTATTCTTATTACTTTTGAATTTTTTACACACGTACTTCCCTTAAAGGTACTTAGGTGAACAACTTGATAACTCATTGGTGAACAACTTAATATGTCATTTTTTTACTGTAGATACATTTTAAAGAAATGGTCAGTGTGGGAGCATGGGTCAATAGATATAAATATTTTATTAACAGACATGAGTAGAGTGATTAACATTTTGATAATAACTTAAACCGCACCCCACGCTTTTTAAAAATTAAATGCAGTTTTTTTATTGTTAAGGACCGTGGTTCGTAACAGACTATGACCTGATAAGGTTCCAAATAGACTGCCACTACTTCGCGGTCGCCTTCAGTGGACTGTATTTGTTGGATGTTGAGTCGAAGAATGAAACACTTGGATGGGTGGACTTCATTGACGTCAGTGAGGCATCGGATGTACTTGGCCCAGCACTACTCTTGATCTACTACTTCCTGTTGAGCTTCCTTGTTCCTTGAGAGACTCTTGTTGTCTACTTGTTGCCCAATACCCAATAATTTCCTACCAAATAGTCCCTGCTTTTATAGTCTTTTGTAGTGCTGGCCCGCGATCCAAATTACCTCACCTCCGCATTTCCATTTATTTATAAAACTTATGTTTTACATATTAATTACATAGCATATATGTACATAGGTAGAGATAAGACTTGCACGACGATAGGTACTTACATCTGTACCGTGCGACGTCGGGTTACTGAATGACGGGCGGATTGACCCCTCAGGCTTATATATGGGCCTTGCCTCCCGCGAGCTACTATATAATAAAATGGCACCAGCCGGGGGAGCGCATATTCGCTTCTTACGGCGTGGGAGGCAGTCGCGGGGTGTAATTAAACTTACATACTAATATACAAAGTCGTATTTCCTATTTATACGAAGATAAGTTAGATTCTGAGTAATGCATTTACGTAATTATATTTGCAATTACGCTTTTCGGGGAATGTACTTTCTTTATTAAATTTGGCTCTAACATACTTAATTACTCAGAAAACTAACTCCTAACAGTAGTAAGCTATTTATCTTAGCTTAATATCAAAGTTATTACATAATTACGTTTTAATTTACGTAAATCTAACATTTTCATAATTTATTCATTATATTCACGCTTACTTAATCTACGTGTCACTGGCACATGTGTCTATGGTCTATTTGTGTCGTGCACATTCTCCCGCCGTCGCTGACCCTGGTTCGTCTGCGAGCTCCGTTGGTAGCACGACGATCTTCTTCGTAGGCCTCCTCAGCACGTGTCCGCTGCTGGTGGTGACGTCCACGACTCGTACCTCGCCGTCGGCTCCTGGGAACACCCGGCTGACGCGTCCTCGCGGCCAGGTGTTGCGCGGCAGATTGGAATCGCAGATGATGACGACGTCCCCGACCTTCGGGGCGACGCCGGTGCTGGTGGGCTCCCGCCGGTGTTGCAATAGGGGAAGGTACTCCTTCACCCACCTCCTCCAGAAGATGTCAGCCAGGGCTTGAGCTCGCTTCCATTGTTGGCGAGCAGTCACGTCGTCTGCAGAGAAGTGCCCTGGTGGTGGCACATGGCAGTTGGGCCCGATGAGGATGTGGTTCGGCGTGAGGGCCTCGGGATCGTTAGGATCAACCGAAACATGTGTGAGGGGTCGTGAGTTGACGATATTCTCGACCTCTGTTAATAAGGTTAACAGGATCTCGTCGCTGGGATGCTTTTCCATCATGGTGACACGAAGCACTTCTTTCACTGCTTTCACCATTCGCTCCCATGCCCCCCCCATGAAGGGTGCGGAAGGGGGTATGTACTTCCACACGATGTGTTGACTTGTAGTTTCTTTTTCGAGCGCGTCGAGTGCGGCCTCTGCTAGCTCCTTTTCCGCTGCCTTGAAGCACGTAGCGTTGTCACTCCATATTTCTTTGGGACAACCACGTCTGGCGATGAATCTTCTCAGGGCGGAAACGGCTGAGTCGGCGCTTAAGGAGTGAACGACCTCTACATGTATAGCTCGAGAGGTCATACACGTAAATAAGGCTCCATATCTCTTCTCTCGATGGCGTGCGACTGTAACTTCTATGGGTCCGAAGTAGTCTAGACCGGTGAACGTGAAGGGACGTGTGTTGTGAGCTAACCGGGCGGCTGGTAAGTTGCCTGTGACCCGTGACGCTGGTTTCGCCTTTCTTATGCGACACAATACACACTTCTTTATCTCATTCTTCACTGCGGGACGTATCTTGGTAATCCATAACCGCTGCCGGAGTTCATTGACCGTGATCTCGGTGCCACCATGCCGTAGCTTCTCATGAACATGTTTGATGTAGAGGCGTGTGTACGGGTGTTTGCCGTCGAGCACCACAGGGTCCGATGCGTCTTCTCCCAGCTCCTTTGCAGCTGATATGCGTCCTCTCACGCGCATAGTGCCGTGTGAGTCTAGGTACACGCTTACATGGTTCAGTCGGTTGTCGCGAGGAGTTGATTGACCTTTTGTCATACGTACTATTTCACTCGCGAAACTATCTCGTTGACTGGCGTTTACACACAGGTGTTCGGCGCGGTTCAAGTACTCACCTGGTATGTTTATGTAGCACTGTTCATCGCGTATCACTGTGTTATTCTTTTTATGCACTGGTATGGCTTTCTTCGTACGCCAATCGGGATTAGCTTTCTCTAGCTTACGAGTTCGCTTTCGAGCAGCTGACGTTTTACACTTATTCGGCCGGCACAAATCGATGAACTGGAGTACTCGTGCAGTCGTTCGTATGAGTCGCATCCATTTTGAGTACTTCTCTATACGCAGTAGTTGACTTGTGCTGGGCTGCTCGACATCTTGCGATGTGTGACACGTTTGTCTTTCTTCGCCCGTGTCGTGACGAATGACCTTTTCTTCTGTGGGCCACTCGGTTGCTGGCAGGCGCAGGAAATCGGGGCCGTTATACCATCTGTGTTCGGCCCGGAAGTTGTCGGGGGTTTCCCGAGTTGCGTCGTCTGCCACGTTGAGTCGAGTAGGCACCCAACGCCATTCATTTTTCTTCGTGGTGTCTTCTATCTCGGCGAGGCGATGTGCAACGAATGACTTGTATGCACGCGGCTCCGACCTTATCCATGTGAGTGCGGTTCGCGAGTCGCTCCAATAGGTCTTCTCTGTTGACTCGTAGTCGTGTTCTTCCAGGGTGGTTTGAGCCAGGCGCGCTCCCAGTAGTGCAGCTTGAAGCTCGAGTCTCGGCATGGAGATGGGCTTCAGCGGGGTTACTCTGCTCTTTGCGGCTGCTAATGACACGGTTACTGACCCGTCGGTGTGTTGCGTACGCCAGTACACAGCTGCAGCGTAGGCTTCTTCACTCGCATCGACGAAAGTGTGCAGTTGGCGTGAGGCGACTGATGTCGTCAGGTGATCGTAGCAGCGGGGTATTCTCAGCAGGTGTATGTTGTTGAGCTGGGCGAACCATTTGTTCCATCGTTCCCGTAGCTCAGCTGGGAGTGGGTCGTCCCATTGCGCCTTATAGCGCCATGTGTCCTGAAAAATACGTTTACCGGGAGTTATTATTGGTGCAATAAGGCCGAGCGGATCGAATAAGGCCATTATCACACTCAAGGCCTCTCGCTTCGTTGGAGGTCGCGTGTTTGTTTTCACTTCGCGCGGGATCTTCAAGTTGCTCGCGTTAAAGCCAAGATGATCTTCGTTGACGTGCCATGTTAGACCCAAGGTTTTTTCTGTCTCTTGGCCGCCGAGTTCCACTGTAGCACTGCTGTCTCGGGGCAGTGATAAATCTTCTATGATTGTTTTTTCGTTCGAAGTCCAACCGTTCAACACGAAGCCTGCTTTCTTGTGTATCATGTCGACTGTTCGCGTGGTCTCTCGTGCCGCTGTGACCGTAGGGAAGCTCTGCAAGTAGTCATCCATGTAGTGATTTTCTTGTATGGCTTTTACGGCATCCGGGTAAGTGTCGACGAAGTCTCTTGCGTTCCTGTTCTTGATGTACAGCGCGGTACATGGCGACGAGGTGGCTCCGAAGATTACTGACGTCATACGATACTCTTCGGGTTGACCTTCACGGCGTCGTCCTCTCCACAGAAAGCGCAGCGCATCTCGATCTTCTGTCCTTATCTTCACTTGCATGAACATTTCTTTGATGTCGGCACTTACAGCGTACGGGTATTGGCGGAATCTCATGATCACACCTGGTAGGGACTGCAGCAGATCAGGACCGGAGTGGAGCATATCGTTCAAACATACTCCGGTGCTCTTGGCGGCTGCGTCGTGTACCAGTCGAGGTGGCTTGTGCGGCTTGGCGGGGTTGATGACCGGAAAGTGAGGTAGGTACCACGTCCTTCCCTTCTGCGGTGTCATAGGAGCTGGTTCTGCATAGCCTGACTTGAATAGGTTTTCCATTCTTTCTTCATATTTCTGTTTCAAATCTTCATCCCTATCGAGTCTTCGTTCGAGCGTAAGCAGACGCTTCTCAGCTTCCTTGTAATTATTCGGTATGTCCGCATTTTCTTCTTTCCACAGCAGTCCGGTCTCATATCTTCCATCTGGTAGCCGCCGACTCTTTTCTTCGAGAATCTGCATGGCTCGTAGTTCGGGATCTTCTCTCGGGCGTCGAGGTTCGATGCCCAGTGATTCCAACTTGAAGTAATTCTTCACTTCATCTTCAATGGAGTCCTTATCGCGCTGTTGTAACTTACCGCAGAATGACACTGTTGCAGTCACTGAACTGCTGCATCCGTGAAGCACCCATCCCAGCTGAGTGAGCGACGCCACAGGCTGGTTACGGCTTCCGGTGCGCAGCTGACGGGTTACGATGAGATGCCAGTTGTCTTGTCCTAGTAACACTTTGGGTGAAGCCTTCTCGTACGTTATCTTGTCACGTATATCCTCTAGATGTTTGCAGCCGTTGAGATGCTCTTCATACACTGTATCGGGTGAGAAGCGGAGTCGGTTCATGGTGCGGGCGGTTAAGTCGTACTCTTCATCGGCGTACTTCCCTTTGATGAATAAACTCACTGTCTTGCTCTCGTGCTTCATTTCACTGTTTACACCTTGGATGCAGATCTCCTTGGTTGGTCCGTCTGCCCCGATGACGTCGGCTATGGTCTCATCTATCAGCGTGATCGTGCTTCCTTCGTCCAATAAGGCGTAGGTATGGACGCTACCGCTTGGTCCTCTTAGTGTCACTGGTGCCATCTTGAGGTAGGCCTTGCGCTGACTGCGGGGAACTGCTGCTGTGGCTACTTCTGCCGTTGAGGTCGTGATGTCTTCCTTCTGTTCTTCACGGTCTCTTGGCGGCATATCGCGATGCAGTAGTCGGTGATGCATTATCTGGCACCCGTTCTTCCCACAGGCTGGTGCTCTGCATGTGGCGCGTCGGTGGTTACTTCGAAGACAGCGAAAACAGACTCTGTTCTTCTTGGCTGTTTCCCATCTCGCGGTGTTGTCTAGGGCGATGAACTGCTTGCAGTCAGGTAGCTTATGATCCTTGCTACACTGTGGACATCTCTCTTCTGATGTCTTCTTGTTGATGGTGAGCGTCTGTTCAACTCTTCTGCTTCTTTGAGGACGATAACTGACTCTTCTGTTGTCTTCTGTGTGGTTCACCTCTGGGAGCGCGTAGGAGCTGCACTTGTCTGCCTCTTCTGACAGAAACACAGATATTTTCTTCAGTTCTGGTATGTCTTCTTTCTTCTTTGCAGCGAAGTCGTACCACTTGTTTCGGAGTATAGGTGTGAGTTTCTCGATGATACTTCTGCACATCTCTGGACTGTGTAGGTAGTGCGGCTTCCTCAAGGCTTCTATGGTTCCCACGATGTTTGCTATCTTCCCAGCGAAGATACAGATGTCCTTGGCGTTATCGGTCACTTTGTTAAGAGTCTTGAGCTTCTCCATCTCGACGTGGATGAGTGCTTCTGGTCTACCAAATCTTCTCTCGAGGGCCCTTATGATCACCTCGGGGTCAGGTTGACTCAGCATTAGGCACTCGACTGCTTCTTGTGCGAGTCCACGTAAACTTTTCCTTATTCTTGCGATATTTTCGTTCTTCGTGAAGTATATACCCGATTCTTCATACGTAGTCTTGAAGGCGAGCCATTCTGTACTGCTGCCGCTGAAGATCGGTAGTTCCCGTATATACTTGGGCGGCTCCCTGTTGCATCTCATAGCCTGGGATAGGGCCGCGGTGAGCGTAGCTACATCGATCACGGAGTTCTTCACTGGTGCACTTCCTTCTGATTTTTCTTGGGTTTGACACTTCTCCACTAGTTGACCCCTATCTTGGCAGGTCTGAGTGTTTTCCTCGATGTCTTGCCCCTTTTCCTTCAGGTTGGGTGCCGCAGCGTCATCCTTCTGTAGCCACGTGTTAATACGTACCGATGCCAGATCTTCCTCAGACCCGTCGTCGCTGCTCTCGTCCTGCAGTAGCCGCTGTAGACGGATCTGTTCTATCTCTGCTTCGGCTTGTATTTGCTTGAGCTTCAGTTCTGCCAAGCGTTGTTTGACCTCCAGTTCCTTCTTCTTTCTTGAACTGGTGGAGCGGCGTGACCTCGTGTCCAAAGGCCGCATGGTGCGCTGTGAGCTAGGCTCTCCATATACAACAGCGCGGGAGTGGGGCGATCCTTTTTCTGTCGTCCCCGACTCTTCAGTAGTCACAGTTGTGCTGGACGTGGTCTGCTCGGTGCTGACTGTGGCTTCCGACGCACCACTGTCCGCATAACTTCTGGCCTCTTCCGTGGCCGCAGGGTGTAGTACTGATCTTGGTACTGGTGCTGATGCTGATGCCGGTTCCTCTTCCTGACGGCGCTTCCCTCCATCCCTGGTGAGAACCATTCTTCTTTCTTCAAGTTTATACTTACCTGGAATTCCGACGGATCGTGGACTTTATTCCTACCCTTCGACCCGGTTCCAATGGGCCATAGACGTTCGTGACAGACTATGACCTGATAAGGTTCCAAATAGACTGTCACTTCTCCCTTAGTTGAAGAACGATGAAACGTCTACGGCTGGCAGTTAACTTGAAGTTGACCTGGATCTTCGGAGGACCGTGGACTTTATTCGGCTCCGAAGGACCAATGTTAAGGACCGTGGTTCGTAACAGACTATGACCTGATAAGGTTCCAAATAGACTGCCACTACTTCGCGGTCGCCTTCAGTGGACTGTATTTGATGGATGTGAGGCATCGGATGTACTTGGCCCAGCACTACTCTTGATCTACTACTTCCTGTTGAGCTTCCTTGTTCCTTGAGAGACTCTTGTTGTCTACTTGTTGCCCAATACCCAATAATTTCCTACCAAATAGTCCCTGCTTTTATAGTCTTTTGTAGTGCTGGCCCGCGATCCAAATTACCTCACCTCCGCATTTCCATTTATTTATAAAACTTATGTTTTACATATTAATTACATAGCATATATGTACATAGGTAGAGATAAGACTTGCACGACGATAGGTACTTACATCTGTACCGTGCGACGTCGGGTTACTGAATGACGGGCGGATTGACCCCTCAGGCTTATATATGGGCCTTGCCTCCCGCGAGCTACTATATAATAAAATGGCACCAGCCGGGGGAGCGCATATTCGCTTCTTACGGCGTGGGAGGCAGTCGCGGGGTGTAATTAAACTTACATACTAATATACAAAGTCGTATTTCCTATTTATACGAAGTTATGTTAGATTCTGAGTAATGCATTTACGTAATTATATTTGCAATTACGCTTTTCGGGGAATGTACTTTCTTTATTAAATTTGGCTCTAACATACTTAATTACTCAGAAAACTAACTCCTAACAGTAGTAAGCTATTTATCTTAGCTTAATATCAAAGTTATTACATAATTACGTTTTAATTTACGTAAATCTAACATTTTCATAATTTATTCATTATATTCACGCTTACTTAATCTACGTGTCACTGGCACATGTGTCTATGGTCTATTTGTGTCGTGCACATTTATTTACACTACATATTATTAATTTATATTTATTGAATATTTTAACACTATTCTTAATTTAAATTTATTAAAAAAAAACAATTTTTTTAGTTCGGTTTTCTATAAAAAGAGTGTTTTTTAATTATTTTAAATTATTATTTATTAAATTTATGCGCCGTGTGGCACACGAAAGGTAGTTTAAATGTAGTGATGATGCAAGACAACCACGCGGCTTCCTCGTGCTGTGCGGTATGCAGAAGGTACATATTTTCCTGCTAAATAAAAAAGGAGGGCTTGTAGAGTTAGAAGCTTGGCTGTTCAAGTGCAAGCATTATGGACTCGTCTTGGCGTTATTTTACGTGAAAATGTTTTTCATGGGATCATAATATTTCAAAAATGCCTCACTTCACAAACCATACGTTGTGTCCGAAACCATATTACGAATAAGGGCATCATGATTTGTGAAAAACTAGTTGATGCGCAGATGAATTTTATTGTATACCTATTATTACTAATAGTATATTGTTTCATAGTCACAAGAGCCCCCTGGTGAGATGCGCGTCAGCCAGATTACTGGTGGTGTGTTGCGCGCTAGGTGGTGGAGGGCGCGACCTCCTGCGCACGCGGCCGCCAACCGCTGCGTGCGCACGAAAACACGCACTACGCGCTCTATCCGCGCTCTTGGAGGATAAGAATACAGAAACCAGGTGAAATATACAAACGGTTGGCTTACGGTGATATGCTATAAGTATTATTGTTCCGGGCGATAAAGAGGGTTGGAGCTATATATATGGCTCCATCCCCCTTTCTCGCCCGTAACAAGAACGCTTATAACATGAATTGGCACGTTGGAAAGAAAAGTGAGAGTTCGGCTAAGATCGGCTTGCTTCTGTTTTGTAGAGCGCTCTCTCGGTCGTACATCAAAATGACAGTTCATCAACTGTATAGAGTAGTAAAACCAAGTATTAAACTATGACTTAGTTTTTAATTACTCCAAAAATATATAAAGCTGTATTCATGCCTTGTGAGATAGAGAGAACGCTCTACATAAACCAAGCAAGCTGGTTTTAGACGGACTCGCTCTTCTTCACGAGGTACTAAAGAAAATAAGTACCCCTTTTTTACGTTTGGTAACCCCCACGGACTCCACACCATCGGTGTCAAGGATGTAATGGGTGTGTCGGAATCGGACAGACTAAACCCACATTGTGTCCTCCTCAAGTTTCCATTACCGGGCACCCCGGGTATGCCCTCGAAAGGATAATCCCAGGGTTCCCGGCGGACTTTGGTCACCATCACTTGGTTAGCCAAATAACTAGCTATTTTCTTTGCCTTGTTTTACTAAAATAAAATTTTAATTTAATAAGAATTGTTAAAATTGAAATAAAAATAAAGTAAGTACCGTTTTCAACAGAAAATACGCTGAAAGACTGTACTCTATGCTGCGGCCACTAACGAACTTCGAGGCTTTCTATCTCACTGATGTGGACGTAGACCTGGCTTCAAGACAGATGAAGAAATACGACCATATCTTGTTATGCAGCACGCCGGATAGCAGATGACGTGGCGAACAAACAGTGACGTTTCTATATGTTGTGACTTGTGACATATTTTGGGATCGAACTGTCTTAACTACTTAAATGCCGATAATAACAAGGTTTATCCACCTAGATATTATGTAGTAAGTGTTCTCATCCATTACTCATTATTAACATCTTCATATATATATTAAGAGTCAAAGTCCGCCATGTTGGCCGAATGAAAATACAAATGACCGCTTACATCTTCGTAAAAAATATCTGCCTTAGGCTGCATCTTAGTTGTCTTGGCCTGCTTAATCCCAATATGGCGATAGTTGATAATGGTGGGCGGCGGCTGTTCCTGTTATTAATACTTTAGACAAAATCTTCGACGATCAGCTGAAATGAAATGTTAAAACTGAACTAGTCTGAAACTGTATTGCAAAAGATAATGAATGTATTTCGAATCTTTTAGTGCTGTTCTGATTGACATAAAATATATTATTTGCATAAAAAAAATACAGTCCCATATATTTTAAATAGTGGATACTATTTGGCGACTCTATGAGAAACTATTGTTTACGTATATCTGTGTGTCTAATGTAAAGTCTAGTTTTACCATTAAGAAATAATGTATCATTACCAAAACTACCGTTACAAATTCATTATCTAAATTAATGTTATAGGATACTTGTGAATGAAAAAATCGAACATTTTACCTAAAACATTGCAACTACAGTTGAAAGGGAAATCACTGTGATATTTTTGATAACGTCTTTCCTCTGGGAAAAGTTGATGTCGCTTGCAACCTTATGCCTTTTAACCACCGATATACATTTTGAACTGCTGAATTGCTTTATCTTTATCTTCGTAGCTTTCGGTTTGATTTTTTTATTGAATGGTGCTTACTTGTCGTATATCATATTCATTCATAAAACTATTAATTATTATAATCGTAGTAATGATTTCAATATCCGTTCAAAATTGTGTAAGTACGTCTAACCTATCTTAATATTTCGTGTCATAGTTTTGTAAATAATTGTCTTTACAATTCTGACTGTTTTTGTAAACATTATGACCCGTCAATAGATAGTATTTGTAAAACCAATATTGTAAAATAAGATGACATTCTCCTTCAATAAATCTTGTAGATATGTCGGCAATCGCATAAATGAAAGAATGGTTTTATTTTTGTACAATAGAATACATAAAAACAATCTAATATTATTCGTATGTTATAATAACAAGTGTAACTAATTAATGTTGTAGGCCATTAGGATACTTGTGAATGAAAACATCGATCATTTTACCTAAAACATTGCAAGTTACAACTACAGTTGAAAGGGAAATCACTGTGATATTTTTGTTACAAGTGACATGAATGACTTTTAGAGATAAACTTTGAACTCTTAACACTAACACTCATGTTATATCGCCATCCCCAAAGAAAATACAGCAAGAAACTTCTACAATGTCTTCTAAGGCTGCTTCTGCGGCGACCAATTGCTGTGATACTTATACACGTTTATCAATAACACTTTGCCAAAAGCTTCTATCAAAGCTAAAGTCTAAAACCAAGAAATCGACACTACAAAAAATAAAATAAAATAGACTAATGTTTAGCAAATGGACCACCACCGGTTTGAAACGCGGTCCCGTCCTGAAGAAGCCTCTGGCAAGAAACTCAGTGGTATTTTTTGTATTAAAGGGCTATTAATTTTAAATAAGCTTTTATAAATAGAAAAGTAAGTCACAATCGTTATTAGTCTAAAAATAACCCGCCCCTGAATGTTCCCGGTGCAAAAGTGCTCATCACACTAGCTGCTCAAACTGGACTGCGATGGCCCCCGCCTTTACACCAGGACGTTCCGCAACGAGAGTCCGCAGTTGTCTCTTGGAGCCATTGTCCAATTTCATTAATAAAGATTTTGGCCTGCCTGCCCAACTCCCCAGGGTTTCCACCGGTACCAGCATGAAGGTATTCAGCGGCTCCAAAGTGCCGTATTTAAGCTTCTTCTTTAACCTGGCATCTTCCGCGGCCGCTAAAGAGGAGTGAACGGTGCGACTAAGGGGGCTTGCGGCTACCGTGCTGACGCAAGTTGCGTCCCAAATTAGGCACTTGCCGTTCTTCCAGGGCACCAGAGTCAACCCTCCGACCTGCTCAGGCCCGGAGGCTCAAGCACTCAAGGGACGTTCGCGGACACAAAAGCCCTGTGGACGATGTCGTTCAGAGCGTGGTGTCGCGGAAACCTGCCAGTGCACCGCCGATAACTCAAAGCGTAACGGCCATCCGCTTTCCACCATGGAACCGCATGTGCATATATGTGATTCACACACCTTAAAGCCCAGGAGGAAAGCTACAGCCACACGCAGAGAGTCGCCGCCGAGCAGGGTGCCCAGATGAGGGGAAGGTAACGCCTGTAACCACGCTCCAGATTCAGGTTGCGACACAGCCCGCAGTCTAGCCTTATCGACCCCCGTGGCACCCTCCATTAACTGATTCTGGACTTGCTTCACCCCCCCACATCATCCCACGCCCGCTGAAGACGCACTGTCGCAGGGATCGACGCACCCGCAGGCCGACCAAGCTGACACAACTTCCGACACAAAAGGTATGATCCCCCCGTCACCATTACAACTGAGTAAAATAGTGACAAGGTTTTCAACCTTATGCGCAGACGCTAGAAGAGCCGGAAGGTCCACAATCAAAGCGCGACGCACCCTGAGACCACCACATCGAATTGACAGAGCCGCCTGACTCCACTGGGTGTCATCTAGTGATACATTTAGGACTCACTCTACCACCGATTTAATGTAACATCGTAGGAGGAAATTTCCCCTGGACTGAGCCAAGTTGGGGCATTTCGCAATAAATAAGTAACCTTCGAGAAAGCGAAGCACATGCGTAATAAGACAATCGCAACGTGTGCGGAGAGACCTTTCAGGTCTTCGTGAGCGGTAAGGAGAAGCTGCTTTCGAGCAGTGATGGCCTACAGGAACTGCAGAAAGAAATATTGGAGAACCTAAAAGGTTGAAGTCAGAAGAAGAAAGTTCCTTTGGGCTAGGGAGAGTAGAATTTAAACGAGAAAAGTAGGTTCGAGCCTCAGTGCCACAGGGGAGGAACTCGCACTTCGAGGGCTTCACTTCCAGATCCAGAACTCTAAGGCTAGGAACTAAGGCGTCCAGATCCAGTAACAATTTTTCCGGTTTGCGTCTGATGGTGCCATCGTCCAGGTACCAGACGTTAAGGGATTGCCTTATAAATAGCCAAGCTAAACACAAGCGGGCCAAGTGGATCCCCCTGTTGGGCGCCCACTTTTAAAAGGATGAGATGGTTGTCCAAGAAAAGGTTGGAAGGAAGTGTGTAGACTTCATGAAGGAAAGGGTAGAGGGACGGAATTTTTTCCTTGATCTCACCCAACAGAACGTCTCGCTCCAAGGTGTTAAACGCGTCCTTATTTTTAGATGTATGTTTCTAGACGATATGTTATGAATTATGATTTACACAGAAGGAAAACACTATATTTTTGTCGATAGAAAGTAAATGAAGAAAGCTCCGATTATGCTCATTTTTCCTTCCCGTCTGTCCCGGTGTTTGACGGATATGTGCCCAAATTTATTTTCAATACATAGTGAATATTTGTATCTAAATAATTGATTGTATTATTTTCATAAGCCCTCGTATTAATAAAACTAAAAAATGTTGTTGCACTCACGCATTTGTTCCGGAGTATCCCCTTGATTAGGCTAAGCGATTGTGTCGATGCAGTCGCACATATGAATAGATAAAAACACTTGTTTATATTGATTGAAACGCATATGTGTGACCTGGGAATACCTATAATGCAGGCGCATACACGATGGTCGGTCTTAATTGTTTAATATAGTTATTTTAATGCGCTTTCGCGGCCTGCCAATGACTAACCAAAATGTTCAATCACTGGCATCGTTGTTGTATATTTAATGCAGTTGCATTGTTATCAAGTTCAGATTGCAATTACTAAGGTATGTTCATAGATAGAATCAGCGATCGTATCGCAACTGTATTACTACTTAAAGTAGTGCGTGTGTGTGTGCGTCTAAAGATGAAAGTTTAACGACTATCGCTAGCGGCATGGCATTGCGAGTTGCGACTGAATCTTTGCAGAAGTGCAACAACAAGTTGCAATGTTACCAAATCTAAAGTTTATTTGATTTGTTTTTATGATATGTTCTATGTAATTATTTATGAGCTGTGGCTTGCGCACGATTTTTTCACACGAATACGGTCTTATCGTAGGTACCGATTCTATACCTACAGTCCAAGAGTTCGTGAATTCTAGAACTACGTCTATTGGCCTAAGGCTAAGCCCGCGCGGCGAAATTTCACCATGCTATTATTCCCACAGGACTACGCAAAATATGTACACAGTAAACCGTGTTTTCCACTTGTACCCCCGAACCACGCTCATAGAAAGCGTATCGGTACTTATCAGAAATTTATTCGCTGCGCGTTTAATGTCGCTACATTACACCGCGTGACTTTTTTCTGGCGGCTATTTATAGGTAAGTATTCGAATATCTTTTTTGCTGGCGGTTCTAATCCTCCTACGTACTGAAGTTAATCGATTCGTTTACCATGGTAGAGAGTACCATTGACGGTACTGTGGCAATTTTTATTTGCCGTTGAACAATTAATGATACTACCGGTTTATTTCTTTTGCCATGTAATGTTGTAAATTTTGATTTGCCGTTGTATCATTACCAGAAATTCAATGCAATTATTTTTAAACAGAAAATTAAACATGAGATGACCAGTTTAATCTTACCAATCTCACGATGATGTACACTTATTACCTATGCTAAGATATTCCTATTCTTTGGATTAAGTAACTAGGTGTTGCCGCGTGGAATTCTGTTCACCGCACCAACAATCCCGTTAAAAGTTGGCATGTAAAGCGGAATAGAGAAATCAACAAAAGTAATGTCTCATCAGTCTTTTCAGTACCATCGACGTAATGGAACAAAGGCAAACCATAATTGCCACAGTACCATCAATGGTACTGTCTAATCGTACCATAGTAAACAAATCATTTTAACTTACATATTACGTAGCGACACGGGCTTAGGCTTAGACCAAACCCTACACACCAGAGCAAGGCTAGGCAATGAAGTGATTCTATTGGTTCTTAACAAACACATTCCTCGATACGTATCCTCGCACATATCTGACAAACACAGCTTCAGCAAGGCGTAAAAGACTCGTTTCTCTCGTTTCTCTTCGACTCATAACAGAGAAATCTATCACTTGACCAAAACTACTTGTTACTTTGTTGGAAGAGAAGCGAGAGACACAAGTCTTCCCCGCCATAGTAAGGCTGCAGGAATAGGGGATGCCCTTGATCCTTGTTAGTATGGAAAGTAGTGTCGCCAAACTCGCCTATTTGAAATTAAATAGTTGTCTACTAACTAACTCCACTTGCCAAAAAGAATGACGTCATTGATCATAATTTTCAAAAAAAGATGCCGCAAAAATTCGTTAGCAACCAAAAACAGACTCAAATACATAATCACCTGCTAGGCATAAACTATTTAAACTTTGAGGCTTTCCACAGGTGCAGTAACCGCGCCGGCACAGCCAGCTACGAGTACATCCTACTAATATTATAAAAATGACAGTTTGTGAGTATGTATGTATCTTTGTTGCTCTTTCACGCAAAAACGGCTGAACGGATCTGGCTGAAATTTGGCACAGGATTATAGTCCGGAATAACACATAGGCTACTTTTTATCCCGGGTATAGGTTCCCATGGATTGCGAAAATGGGATCAGAATTCTACGCGGCAACAAATGTTCTAAACGAATGCTTTAAAATAAAATGAGGTATATGCTCTATGGGGTAGGGATATGCTCTATGGGCAACCTTACACCCCGACGTCTTTAGACCCGAAACGGCGTGCGGTGCCCCCGCTGGCCGGCGAGGGGGGGGGGTATCCGAGAGGAATTCAGCACGAAAAAAAAAGCGTATGCGGTCGAGCGTTCGACTGCTAAGTCCAGCTTAGTCATAGGTTGCAGATTCGACTACCCCTCAGTGCAAACATGTCTATTTGCATTAGCCAGGGTGATTCTACGTAACTATAATATGTATATTTAAATCCAAGCTAGTTAGACTTACCTACCTTATATCTAGATTGCGCTGTGTAGAATATTATCACCACATAGTATAAAACAAAGTCGGTCCCGCTGTCTGTCTGTTCCTATGTATGCTTAGATCTTTAAAACTACGCAACGGATTTTCATGCAGATTTTTTAAAAGATACAATGACTCAAGAGGAAGGTTTATATGTATAATACATGCGTAATATAGTAGAGAAACACTGAAAATTGTAGTGGTTTCTAATGTCGTAAATAAACACATTTTTCTGCACTTACACTGCAAACGCTGGCTGAACCCTACGAAATAGATCAAAATAATGCACTACAGTATTGTACACCTTAAATAAATCTACAAAAAAGCCCGCAACGGTAATTGTCTATCTCTCAGGGATAACTCCCAATAACCATTTTTAATCCTTAATTTTTTACAAGAAATAATGGTTTATTTACGAAGCGATTTTGAGCAATACAACTTTAGTTCTTATCCAATTAAGCATTAAGCAATACATTGTGCATTTCATATAGATCAATATGGCTCTTTACAGCATGTAATTGAAATGAATATTATCGAAGATGTTATAGATATCAAATGCAAGGAAAATTGCTACTTTCAATTTTTTCCAGGTCAAATCCTAATTCGGTTGTGCTAAGTAGGTATATTTAGTATCAACATTGCACCCGTGCGAAGCCGGGCGGGTCGCTAGTTTAATTGGCTGAATTGTGGTGATCTTTCTGTGAACACCATTTATCTATTTATGTATAACATAGTCGTGTTAGTGATGACCGGGATGAACTCGAAAACGGATGAACCAATTTTCATGATCTTTGATTTTTTTGAATTGTCTCCGCCTATAATTGACAGCTTCTGTGGCGTAGCGGTAGTGCATTTGACTGCCACGTCAGGGGGAGCGGGTTCGATTCCCGCTCAGTGCAAATATTTCTATGCATGAATATGTCTATTTGCATTGGTCTGGGTGTTTCTATGTACCTATAATATGTATGTACTTACAAAAAATAAAATATATATGTATGTTTATCCGCATTCTGGAACCCCTAACACAAGCTAGTTAAAGTATGCTTACTTTGGGTCTAGAAAGCACTGTGTAGAATGTCGTTGAATTTTTATTTATTTATTATTTATACTGTACCTTGTTGTTTCAATTAAATTTTTATGTACCTTTTTGTGTTTTTTTTGCCGAAATTCCCACGGTTACCCACCGCCGGCCAGTGGGGGTAGTTATGTCGGACTCGAACAGATCAAAACCATACACCGTGTCGGGTCTCTAATGCCGGGGTGTATGGTGGCCAAATAAGGCATTTTTTTAACCGAGATAACTTGATTCTAAGGCGGAACAAAGTTTGCCGGGACGAAAAAAAGAAGATTAAAATATTGGACGATGCCACCTTCTCATGTTGACTCAACTGTGACACTTATAATTGTTATTGGAGTAACCTTTTTTTTTTGTACGCGCGGAAATCCCTTCGGATACCCCCCCGCCGGCCAGCGGGGGCGGTTATGTCGTGCATCGACTAAAACCGCACGGTGTCCTGCCCAAGTTTCCATTGCCGGGCACCCCGGGTAAGCCCTCGAAAGGATAACCCCAGGGTTACCGGCGGACCTTGGCCCCCAGCGCGGCCTCGCCTGGTGGGGTCGGTTTTTATCCCGCGTCGTTGAGTAGTACTTAGTGACTTTGACAATGACCCTAACTCCATACAGTAAGTTTCTTTAACAGAATTTTTAAAATCTAGACATTAGTTCTATCTATATTATTCTTTGCCTGCGTAGGTATGAACGTCATCTCAAATTAAAATTTTATCAAATTTTATACAGTCAATATGACTGTTACGACAATAAAACTTTGACACTTGGCACGAGTACTAGTATGCGTTTTTGCTACCGAGTCAAAGCTAATTGCCCTCTAACGTTTCTATTTACTCTTAGAACTATATTATTACGTAGATCTGTGTTGTAAACTCAGCTGATATATTCCCTTATTAGCATGTGGCCCCTTCAAGTGCAGACGCACTCAGCGAGTGCCAGCGACCTAGAACCAAGGCTATTGCGATAGGGTTTAATAATATGTACAATTGATAACTTTCTATGAGCTTACAGCGTTGTAAATTTAATAATAATATCCTTATCGTTCTATTAAGATTTGACCTAAGATTGCCCTGACATAAGTTTATGTAATAAATATTAAACATTAACTTGGGCACTGAAGTTCAATAAACTGAAAGCACGATCCTGTGCAAACTGTTAAAATAGGCAGTCTTATCTCTCCTACACGCCCGTTACTGTAAGTCCTATATACCAGGCTCATCAGCAGTGACCCACGAACACACCGAGTAGTGACTCTATGGAAATCCCATAAAAAGTTAAACTGTCTTGGAACCCGCAGCGAAATATTAAAGTGGGGAACTACCACATGCCTCGGATGATTTGGTCTCCCACAAGGAGGTATACTGGGCCCACTACTGTTTATTTTGGAATAATAACGATCGCCAACGGTCGCTAAACATAATTATGTGTTATTTGCAGACGATATTTCTTGGAATATAGGCAAAGTCACATAAATATGAATTTGTTTGATTGATTGATTGTTTGCCTTTTCAGTAGTCTAAAATAAACTTATATTTTAGCTAATAATAATATAATTTACTTATAGATAGTACTTTCATTATCTGTGCGTCCCACCCACGTTGCATATCTATATGACAGTGAAAAGAACCGCAAGTCGGAGGCCAAAGTGATGTCAATCCCGCAAACCGGCATAAACAGACACTAGCTTAATCTCTATACCGGGGCAATAGGTTTCAAATCTGCGTACAACGAGTTTTTCTTTTCTTTGGCATCATAATCGTAAGGGGGCCCCGATAGCTCTGTTTCTAGTTCATTTATAGTAAAGAATAAACTTGTATAGTAGATATATGTTTGTTCAATAATCATGCTCATGCTCAAGAATCTTCGGCATTCTAGAAATTTCTTTTATTATATCGCTTTGGGCCCTAGTAGTGCTTTGTGAGATTTTCACAATATAGTTGATTGCCCACAATTTGCTAATTCTGTGATTTTTGTTTCATTTTTACACAGTATAGGGGTATTAGGGGCGCTGTCTGCACTTGAACATAGGAATTAAAGTTAAAAGTCAATCTGGACGATTTGATTCCATAAAGATTGATTATAAAATGATAAAATGTCCAATAACATCATACATTATGTTGATGACAAAAAGAGCAGCCGGCAGTTATTTCTTGGAAACTCATCTAATTACATCCTGCATTATAATATAGCTGTTCTGCAAAATAAAGCAGATGAGTTATTAACCAATCTGGAATCTCGTAAAAATAAGGTATTGGATGTACTATGTATAACAGAACATTTTATGTTGTCAGGCCATGAGTCTAGTTTATTTTTGCAAAACTATGTACTGGCTTCCTCTTACAGTAGGAGCACACAAAAGAGAGGGGGTGCATGCATATATGTAGGTAAGGATCATGTGTTTAGAGACTGTCCGGAAGTAAAACAAATGTCTGTGGAGCGTAAGTTTGAATGTTGTTGTATTGAACTTCTTGACTCCAAAACTGGCATTGTTTGTATTTATAGGACACCTTACAGGGATAACCTTAACATGTTTTTTCAATGGCTGGAAAAGGTTTTGATTCGCCTTACAAAAAATAGATTTAAGAATATAATTTTGGCAGGTGACTTCAATATAAATGTGCTTAAAAAAAACCAATACACTTTAGACTTTGAATGTTTGTTACTAAATTATAATTTAAAATTGGCGCTCTATGCACCAACCAGACCAGTCAGTCGTACATGTCTAGATAACTTCGCACATGACTTCAAAAGAGGCTGCAGCACTGAAATTTTGGATTTTGGCTTATCAGACCATTCTGCTCAAATAATAAAACTACCGGTTAAAAATGGCTTGCTAAAATACTGGCGCACCTCAAAAAGAGACTACAGCTTGAATAATATTAATAGGTTCAAAGAATGTATTAGAAACATATCCTTCTCTAATATATACCAGACTGCAGATCCTAACATAGCATTTAGTCTTTTCTTGGAAGGATTTAAACTTTTCTATAACCTATGCTTTCCGGAAAAAATTATAACTATAAGAGCTCATTCCAAACCGCGATGGATATCACGGGGAATCAAAGTGTGCTGCAAAAAGAAAAGAGATTTATTATGGACGTATAGGGCAAATCGGTCAAGGGAAAATAAAAATAAATATGTTAATTATAGTAAAAAACTAAGAAAAATAATTGTATTAACTAAACGCGCCCAAAATATTTACAGAATTCAAACGTCTCGTAATAAAAATAAAACAGCATGGCGAATTATAAACACTCAACGCTTCAACTTACCAAGAGAGTCCGTAAATAATATAAAAGTTAGTAATGACAGTATCTTAACGCAGCCCTCAGACATAGCTAATGCTTTCAACAATTACTTTATCGGAAAAGTGTCCCCCATTCAAGGCGCTGGAAAGAAAGTAACATCTCTCATACAATCTTCTCTAAAGTCAATGTTTCTTGCACCCAGTACACCGCAAACCATTTTCCTAATAATAAGAAACTTAAAAAACACTCACAGCGTAGGATACGATGGTATTTGTACTAAAATAATCAAAGCAGTGAATGAACATATATGTTATCACCTCAGCCACATTATCAATTTATGTATAAGTACAGGAACAGTGCTGGAACAGCACTCAAAATAAGTATCATAAAGCCTCTCTATAAAAAGGGAGACTCACAGTTAATGGATAGTTATAGACCTATTGCGTTGCTACCTATATTCTCAAAGATATTTGAATTTTTTTTTATATAATGCAATAAATATTTTTTTTGAAAAAGAAAAATTATTATGTAATGAACAAAAGGGGTTTCGCCAGAATAAAACTATAAACATGGCAATCTATGACTTTTATAAAAATGTTATTACCTATGTCGATAAAAAAACACCTGTTTGTGCTATATACTGCGATATGTCCAGTGCTTTTGATTATGTGGACCACAAAATACTTTTAAAGAAACTGGATATTTACGGAATAAGAGGAAATGTTCAGAATTTGATTCAGTCTTATCTAGAGAACCGTCAACAAATGACGGCTATTACAAGAGTGAATAATAATACTCAGTTAGAAGAAATGCATACTTCCAAGGCCCAGTATGTATCATATGGTGTCCCTTAGGGTAGCGTCCTTGGGCCACTTTTGTTTATTATATATATCAATGACTTACCAAAATGCACTATACACAATATGACATTATTCGCAGACTATAGTACCATAACCATACCTTGTAAAGACATTGATGATTATAACTCTGACATTAATGAATCACTGACATCGATAGTTTCATGGTTGAATAATAACAATTTAAAAATTAATCTATTAAAGACAAATATAATGCATTTTGGACAAAGGCACCAGAACCGATTAAATGTGAACCTGATGCATGACCAGGTGCAAATAGAAGAGTCTATGACTGCGCGGTTTCTGGGGTTAACATTAGATAGTAAAGATTTAGATCGGAAAAAGAGAACATATAGGACGGGACTTGAACCCGCGACCAGTCCCTTACAGGGGGAATGCTCTGACCAACTGAGCCACCTAGACACGTCCCAGATATTCGAAATTCTCTGATATATCATATACGTCTTAAGGCGACGTTGGAGCCATCTACCGTAATTCTTGCGAGCTACGGAAACAATGAATAACTTTACAGTCATTTTTAAACATTGTTTTTTTGATGACTCCACCTAATTAATTCAATTAAATTTTTAAGCATTTTGTATGCTTACTTTTTTCTAAAGATTTAGATCGGAAAAAGAGAACATATAGGACGGGACTTGAACCCGCGACCAGTCCCTTACAGGGGGAATGCTCTGACCGTCCTATATGTTCTCTTTTTCCGATCTAAATCTTTAGAAAAAAGTAAGCATACAAAATGCTTAAAAATTTAATTGAATTAGATAGTAAGTTGAAATTTAAGGAACACATTGACATACTTTGAAAAAATTTAAGAAGCTTATCTTACGCTCTCTATAAACTTGCACCTATTATTAACAAAGTAGCTTTACTGTCAGCATACCATGGTTTAGTGGAGTCAGTACTTCGATATGGTGTAATTTTTTGGGGTAATGCAACTAACAATGACATGGTCTTTAAAATGCAAAAGCGTTGCATCCGTGCCATGTTTGGTATTGAGAGCACTGACAGTTGTGTGCCATTTTTTAAAGAGCACAATATTCTGACACTCCCCGGCATATACATACTAGAGGTAGCACTGTTTACCAGGTATAACCCACACCTGTTTCCAAGATTAATGGACAAAGTCGTGCGTAATCGTCGCGATAATAACAGGCTATGTGTCCATCCTGCTAAGACTGCCCTATTACATAAAAGTGTAATATGCATGGCTCCATTAATCTACAACAAAATTCCCAAAAATATAAAAAATTTGAACAACAATCGTTTTAAGTGGGCGCTCAAAAGATTGTTGACTGAGAAGTGCTACTATAGTATTAAGGCTTTTCTCGAGGACATGACCCTGTAGGATTGACTTTTGTTTGTAACTGGATGACTGATGTATAATGTAGATGTGATGACTTGAAGTTAAAATAATAATTTGTACACCACTCAATGGTAAAACATGTTGTGTCCAATCGAAGTTTAAGACCTATATAATAAGCACTTGACTATGTATCTTATATGTACACATGTTTTTGCAAATAAATATTATCTTATCTTATCTTATCTTAGATATTTTTAACTACCAAAAATATACTCGCTACTCGATCCCTAGATACTTTTGATGTGTGTATATAAAAATACATTACTGTTTCCCCTGGTCACGCCATGACTTTCAGAAAACTTGACGACGAGAAAAAACGCGGATTGAACTGCGGTCACGGCTAGTTTATAATATTTGAAGGCATGTTTACGTTTCCCATGAATTTACTACGACAAAACTCGCGGGTTCGATTACCGCTCAGCGCAAATATTTTTCTGTATGAGCATGTCTATTAACATTGGTCTGGATATGTTTGTGAATAATATCTTTGTATCTGTAAAAATGAATGTATGATTTTCGGCACTATAGAGCCGATATTACAGGCTATGCTATGCTATTTATGCTAGGACATATAACGCAGCGCTCTGTGTTAATATCCTAGAATATATTAATTTAGTTATTTTTTCCGACCACAACAATTGAATTCAGTTCATTTGCTGAATTCTTTCATTAGTTGACTGTATAACCGTTTAAACGATAGTCAAAAGTTAATCTATTTATAAAATCATTGTTGATCTGTTTCAACCCATCACAAAGACGTATTACTAAACATAAACGTCACATCTGCGTGTATGATGCAGTTCGTTTAATTTCATTAGTCGCTACGCATTGATAGACATGTAGGTACAATGCATATGTATTGTATAAAATAATCAAATGAGTACATGTGAATCAGAATTTGAGAACTATTACATTGTGATACCCACGGGTAGTTGACTGTGAAGTCAAATCAGTTTCTTTTTATTAAACGTCATTTATTGGGGCTCGGGTCAGCTCGTCGGTTATCGTTTTTCGCCATATCTCCGGCTCTACTTAACCAATTGCAATCAAACATACCGCAGATTTTTTAGGTCTGACCGAGACCTTTCTAATAGAAAACTAATCAGAATCAGCTCAGTACTTTTTGAGTTCATTGGGAACAAACAGATAAACAGAAAGACAAATTATTATTTTAATTTATCTCCAATGTACAGAAATAATTTACAATTTTTGAGCTGAGCGTAGCGAAGCTCTTATACGTGGCTATGCCGTTTTGTCGAGACTGTACTCCTCCGTAACCACAATACCGATCGTGACCAAATTTGCCATGGTGATAGTGTAGACACCGCTGAGTGTTTAGAGGGGTCAACTGTTCAAATACAATGTACCATTGAGGAATAATCACCTAAAAACAGTTTCACGAGCGCGCGGCCTTAGCTAAGCGCGCGACCATAGTAAGATGTCTTATTATCAAGTAAGAGTTCTGCTCGCTCACCTCAATTTATTTCAGTCGCACCCTGCACTGAATTCCTAGTAATAATATAGACAGATTATTGAATGGGTGGTTGATCAAAGATGATATGATAATGAAATATACCAATAATAAAATACGAACAGATGATATTTTTACCGCTCTTTTAGGTAAGGGCAGCCGCACCCGTAAACAAACCAAACCAAATTATGGAAAGGAGGATTTGGAAAGCGGACCCCGGACTCCAAACCAAACGTGATTGGTGTTTGGTCGAATAAGTTTAAGCACAATTTTATATAATTACTGCAACATATTCGTTCGGAGGTACTTGCTACGTGCGGCGTAGCGATAGAGCATTCGACCGTAGAACTTACGGGCTCCATTGCCGCATAGTGCACATATTTATTTACATGAATATGTATATGTGTATTGCTCTGTATATTTCTATGAATAATATGTTATGTATGAATTTGTTTACAATAAATGTATCTAGATGTGTTTATCCATCTTCTAGAACCGTTAATACAAGTCAGTTAAGCTTCCATCTAATGCCAAAACCCATGCCAGCCAAAATCCATCCAATAGTTGAATGTAAGAGAGTGCCCAGTGCGATAAGGCCTCTAATTATATATACCTCAGAACTGTACAATTTATATGTTCTGTATGCGTATTCTTGTGTATATGCAATAAATATATTTATTATTATACTAGCTATCCCCCGCAACTTCGCCCGTGATGTACTTCAATCGCCCGTGGAGGTGCAACTTACATATTAGTTTTGCAAAAACGAATGGAAATTTTCCCGATTTCTTCACATATATGATTACTGCTCCGCTCCCTTGGGTAGTAGCGTGATGATATATATTCTATACCTTCCTCGATGAATAGGATATCATACACAAAAATATTTTTTCAATTGGAACCAGTAGTTCCTGAGAGTAGCGCCTTTAACCAAACAAACAAACAAAATCTTAAGCTTAATAATATTAGTATTGATTATAATATTTATTTAATTATGAATTACTTTGAAGGGTTAAGTTTAGAATTCCTTTCTATTGTAATTTTAGCAAGCAACAGCCAAAGATGAACCTTAAAGAATTGCAATAGAAAGTAATTTTAAGAAATCGTGTGGTCGAACAGTCTGACGGTGCGTGGCGGGTCCACCTTCTGAACTATTTTTGACAGTGGATTGCCGCCATATTGCGCCTAATTTAGATAAGATATTTTTTATCTTACATATTTTAATTACCTTATTAAAGAGGCGCCATAATGTGTTGTAGTGCAAAAATCTAATTACAAAGAATAAAGGTAAAAGTAATTAATTTTTGGTCTTATCATCATCATTATCCATCGTAGACCACATCGTCACTTACGATCAGGTGAGATAAAGGTCAAACGTGAGCCTATCATTCATAAAAAAAAAAACATATCAGCCGTAGGAAGTCCACTGGTGAACATAGACCTCCCCCATTGACTTCCATTTAGACCGGTCTGTAGCGGCCGGCATCCACCGAGTCCCTGCGCTTTTTACCAGGTCGTCTGTCCACCTTGCGGGAGGCCTACCTACGCTGGTCTTATAAAAATATAAAATTTGAAAGAATGCTAAAATATTATTTGAACTACGCTTCCAATACACCTCTGACTTTTCGTAGTTATGTATGTAATATTAAAAATGTGAATTATAGTTTTCTTAGTAATGTGCCCGATAGATGGCCATAAACTCGCCCCCTGTTACATCAGGACCTAAACAAACCTTTCGAATCGTGGGTGTGTAATACACCTCTGCCTACCCCTTCGGAGATGCAGGCGTGAAGTTATGGTATGTTATAATAGGCGCAAACTAGGATCGTAGCAAGTGGAAATATATTGGATAAACAGTGGAAAAAGACGTGACTACATTATGTAAATATGTATAAAACGACAAATAGAAAAATAGCCCTATTCGTTTTTAATCCACTTAATCCCTTACAATAATCTAGCTGTCGCCCGCGGCTCCACCCATATGGATGTCGGTTGTTACGACCAAACTAAACCTATGTCCATTCCCAAGCACTAACCCATCTCCGTATCAAATTTCATCATAATCGGTTCAGTGGTTTAAACGTGAAACCGTAACAGACAGACAGAGTTACTATCGCATTTTTAATAGTAGTTTGGATACCTTAAAAATAGCGCCGTTATACCATATATTGATGTCACACCGTTATTTTCACAGTCCATACCGGTAAGGACGGGTCGACCGAGATCGCAGAACAGTCTCCGTTCTCTATGAGTGCGGACCTGGGGCTGACGGTGCGCCATTTTAAGGCTATGGGAATACAAAATTCACCTAGGGTCAACCATTCGTTTTGCATTTCTAGGTTCATTGCGTGCACCTTATAGGTGTTGTTTTCGTCTGCTTGAAGAAAAGATTTTGTTATTTCTTTATCGGTTTGTCTCTGAATATTACCTAGACCTACTACCAGTCTGCGAGCCTATCATGAATTATTTATGGAACTGGGGGCGTGATTCGAGCTCCGATGCATTTTTATCTTTTGGAAGGACTTTTACTATTTTGTGTTTATAGAGTTCTGATGGCTTCTTAAGCGTCATTCCAAAATTATTCGCGGATCTATATAGTGCCGACGGGTCGACCGACTGAGCTAGCCCTAGCCACGACTTCAGTGTCTTCGTGACACTAGCATCTAGTTTTTTGAGGAGGCTCTGGTTTATATCATATATAAGAAACGGCCAGTTAGTCAAAGTGAAAGTCAAAGTCAAAGTCAAAAACCATTTATTCTGTATAGACCATTAATACGGCACTTACAAACCGTCAAAAAAAATTAATCTAATGTTTGGCAAATGGACCACCGGTTCGAAACGCGGCCCTGTCCTGAGAAGACTCCGGCAAGAAACTCAGCGGGCTGTTCTTTTTTGGTCTATTTACAAACATATTACTTAACCTAAGTACAATATTTCATTTGAGTAGCATAGAGAGAGAGCAAACAGTTCATATCCAAGCTTGTTTGTCGTCTAAATAGTCTTGAATTTTATAATAGCCTTTTTGGCAGAGTTTACTTTTAATTTGGCTTTTAAATTTATGAAGAGGTAGATTCTTCATTTCACTAGGAAGCTTGTTGTAGAAGCGTATACAGTTACCCTGAAAGGAATTACTAATCTTGTGGAGTCGACTATTACAAACCACAAGATTGTTTTTATGTCTAGTATTTACGTTATGTATATCACAAAGCCTTAAAAAATTGAAAATGTTTCTTCTAACATACAAAAGATTTTCAAAAATATATTGGGAAACTACAGTTAGAATGTTTATTTCTTTGAACTTTTCTCGGAGGGAGACTCTTGGGCCCAACTTATAAATTGCCCGCACCGCCCGCTTTTGCAGTACAAAGATTGTATTTAAATCTGTGGCATTAGGTACCCCAAAGGAGAATGCCGCAGCTCATAATACTATGGAATTAACTGAAATAAACTATTCTAGCGGTATCTATGTCTGTTAAAGTCCTAATCTTTTTCACAGCGTAGGAAGCAGAACTTAACCTACTAGCTATTTTTTCAATATGTGATCCCCACTGTAATTTAGCATCGATACTTAAACCTAAGAACACGGTTGATTCCACAAGGCTCAACAACTGTCCATTAAGTTGTACATTGGCTTTCACCTGTGTAACATTAGGTAAGGTGAATTTAATACATTTGGTTTTTTTTTCATTAAGTTAAGTTAAAATTAAGACGCGAGTTTAAATAATTGTCATAGATCCAAGCTTTTTTTAACATTACTTATTGGTTGTTGGTCTACCTTTTTTAAATCGATAATGAAACTATCAATTAATTCGTCCAAAGCTGGAGTGCAACCTCTGTTGTCAATCTTTCTTCCGAGGAATTTAAAAGGCACGGTTTCAGATATAGTTGAAACGTTTTCCCCGCCTGTACTAAGCCCTGGGTCATATGAAGTATACCTGGTACCCCGCCTACCCAGACATAGACAGTAGCATTTGCTAGGTTTTGTTCTCATTCCATCTGTCCATGTACAAAAATCGTCTACTCTACGCAGTAGGTCCTGACACTGCTTTGGGTTACGAGTCAGTATTGCCAAATCGTCCGCGAATGCGAGGATAGACTCCGTATATTTACCGTTTAGCTTAAACCGATAGCCCCACTTCTTGTCGTGTGTGGAAATGTTGTCTATTAAAATATTTATTACTATATTGAAAAATATAGGTGATAAACAGCAACCTTGGAACAAACCCACATTATAATTTAGGTTGCGTGTATCTTTGGTATTAATCACAAACTTTAATTTACCATAATAAGAGGATATTATTTCCCAAATGATGGACGGAAAGTGATACCATTTTATGTAATATATTTTAAATGAAGTGATATATTTTTAAATACATTCTGTATAAAAAAAAACAAATATATTTAAAAATATAAAAAATAGTGGCCTACCGGCATCAGGTACAGGAGCCAAGCTACCGGTGGTACGTGCCGTGTCGAGGAGCACTGCCTTCTGCATCAAGCCCTTGACCCAACCGCCTAACGCGAGCCTTTTGAGATGTTCATCAAGGCTCTTGGCAATCAGTCCGTGAACCGATACACCTATCGTCGTTGCTTTCACAAGATTCTCGTCATGCGGAATGGTGATATCGATAATTATTGCGCGGCGGCGCTCTGATCGATCTATCAACACTTTAACAGGTTTATTAGCTACAATAGTCTCTGATTCCACAAGTTTATACTTTAGAGCAAGCTGTTGATGAACAATCCTGGCAACTTGGTTATGTCTATGCAAAATAACGTGAGTAATAATAATAGAGTTAGAACCATTGTTTTCAAATTTAAAAAAAGAGTTCACTTACCTCCATTGTCGTAAAAATAACTAATAAACATTTTAAAACTAATATTTATAAACATATATTCAATCACTGTTTATTTTTAGAAACCAACACAATCTTAACTGCGTAACGAAGTAATAAATGGTAAGATATGGGGATATATTAAAAAAAACATAACTGTTCCTAAATTGGCACAGTGTTCAAGAATGGGTTAACATACATTTTCAAACCCTATCCCTCTTCCCGAGTCTTGGCAAGGAGCTCTGTTACTCCTGCTCACCGCCAGAAACAGAACACTACATATTAAGCATTTTTAACTGCTAGCGATATAATAACGATTTCCCAGATGCATCCAAAGTATGCACTGAGGAGCCTGGGGTCAGCTTATTGTTTTAGGCTATCTACACACCAAAGCCTGACGCATAACCCGCTGGTTTGTTGCCGCCGGGCTTGTTTTGCGTGCCGCTGGGCTTGTTTCGCGTTTAATCGTACCGGAACAAATGCAATACAAGCCCGGTGGCACATGCCTCCGGCTTAGGTGAATAGATAGCTTGAGATTGGCATGTTGAATTTTCCGGGAAAAGCTATCGTCTGACCTCCCAATCCCGAAAGATTATACGGGTATACGGGGGATTTCCGCAAATAAAGGGCCTATAGGTGTTGGTAGGACCCTGTACATCTATACACCCACCACTATAGGGTATAAGGAAACAGATCCCTAGTCCAGCAGCTCCCCATACATATAAGACATAAGAATTCGTGATATCTATTGCCCAATTTTATTATCTTATTGTATTACCTATTGTCAATTATAAGAAAAATCTAATATAGTGTATGTACTCAAAAATGAATAACAGTTGAGAAATACGTGTCCAAACGAGTCGCAGTTATTTCACACGTAACGTCCAAGATGGCCGACGCGACGCCCCAAGATGGCCGACACGTCCGAGAGGACATTTATTACACGTCACACACAGTCTTTCATAGTCTAGCAAAAAAAAATTGCACACAAGTTTATTGTTTATTTTTAATTCACTGAGGTAACCTACTTTACTTTAACGTCTTATAGTTTGTCGATAAAATTAAAGTTAACAGGTTGAAAATTAAAATAAATTAAATTAAAATTTAATAAAAATAATTTAATTTTAATATAAATAAAATACATAATTAACTTAATAATTAAATTAAGTATCTTTCCTTCTCTGAGGCTTTCTAGAAAATGAAAAGTACCTACCTACTTTAGATAAATCTTGCTTAAGAGATCTGCTTAATACGACGCGCCTCTCTCAATGGCCCGATTCAGTGAAATAGCGTTTTTAAAAATATGATCTCAAAACGTCGTAAATTGATAAAATTAAACTAAATTAACTAAGCAAAAATAACATTCTAATTCACACTAACAACAAAATCTAATTGAATTGAAAACAAATCAAACTGTGAGGGATTCTGAAGGTTTAGCAACCTCACGAAATCATAGCAGGTTTTGTTTAGCCAGATCTTACATAAGGAATACGAAAGTTTTTTTTATATTATCTTACTAATCGAAAAAAAAAAGGTGGACTGAAATGCGCTTAAGCTTGTAGAGAAAATGTTCAGGGTCGACCAATGAAAACGGTTGTAATTCCTATCTCCAATTTTAACTAATTGGTAGATTTCCGAACATCTCATTTGTGGTCCTCTCGACCTCTTTAATGGAATGATACCTTAATATTTTTGTACACTACCAATTATGTGTCAAATAACGGCTCTCCTACTAGTTATCTACCGGTGCATATAACCCACAATACTAAGGAACCAATCTTGTCAACTTTTCCACAATCCTACTTTTTACCAAAGTTTTTTTTTTATTTATATTTAGGTCACGTCAGTTTGGTTAGTTTGGATTTTACAAGAGCAACTGCTGTCTTACCCCCTACCCCGAGAGGAAAGCCTGCCCCAAAGCATCTTCCGTTATTCGGCAGGTGTACCGGCTTGCAGTTGAGGTAGACTTAGGCCCTGAAGATCTGGCTTTTAAAATAATCTAAATAGGTATTTTAAACTTATAGGTAGTTAAGGATAATGAAATAACGAGACAGTTTTAATAAGTAACCAATTTATTTTTATCGTCTATAAAATCATTATCTTAAACTAAACAATAAATATTTAATCTACTTAATACAAAAAAACCAAAACAATACTACGGTTACGTAACTACGGGTTCTATCTTACGCTACAATCAGGGTCGGACCAGTCCGACCCTGATTGGCCAGCCTTATAGTCAAGGTGGCATTTGGCAGCCTGCGTGGGCCCCCGACCCTACCTTACACTCGGCGGACAATCTTCATGGCGGATGGTTCAAAAAATTAACAGAAATAAAGAGGAGAAAAAATTAAACAGTCATAATATTCTTGTAAAAAGTAGCTAAAAATATTTCTGATCATATTTTATCTTTTAACATTAATAAGATAATATAATTAGGGTCAATCAGGCCCTACTGGCCGAGTCCGACCCTGGCTATAATAAAAGTTCATATATTAGTACGCTAAAATTAAATACAGGAACATTCTACAGAGTATCTACTGATATCTGATACTGATACAGCTAGATACCTCTAAACCCTACATCCTAATTAACAATACTACAATTCCGATATTAAGTACAGATGACTTCTGTCAGGCGGTAGCCTAATATAGGCCGAATACAATTTGTCGAGTCTGCACATTCGACAAAACAAAATTTCAAATATTCTTACAAATATTTCGAATCGTTCAGTTATTCACGGCGGCGTGCCAGTCTTTCTTTCGGCGTAATAATATCTTCTAGATTATTCCACGATAATAGACGGACGGATAATAACCGTCCATAGCTATATTCTGAACGTCATTCTCTACGTTCAGTGTTTCTTTGCGATGAGACGTCGCACGGTGCGTTCACACCGCAGCTTAAATTCCATTATGGTAACTGCTCCACCCTATGCGTGAACCGGGGGAAACTGCAGATTTTCAGAAGGCAGAGTGAAAAGGAACGTTTCTTTAACTGTCTGCGCTCTTCGCGATGAGGCGGACGCGCGTCACCCACTTGCACCAACAGCAACACACTCAATACAATTATAAAATAATGGTATAGACGCATCTTGAATATATATTTCCAATTTTTTCACGAAATATAAGCTCGTATAACTTTAAATATTTGGTATAAGATCAGGCTGAGTTTATCTTTGTTGTTAATCGTTGACCGCTTGCTTGTATACTGATGGTTGTGTTAAGATTCTCGTTTATATAGGCAACGGGGTTATCTAGCGCGTGGCCGATAACCGCCTAAACAAGATGGTGATATAGGTTCGATGACTGCGGCTCAATGTCACAGATAGTCATCGTAGTAAAATTATCATAATTAGGTAAAGCACGCGCCACCACGCTATTCTACTGGGAAACACTCATGGACTTACAGGGGAAGAGGATTTTCCTGTTTCCTCCAATGACATCTATGTTTAATAGACAAGCAGTTCAGAACAAAAAGTGTGTCAACAACAAGGCGGGAACGGGACGCCTCACCATAGATATTAATTTATGGTGAGTCGTCCCGTTTCCGTAAATTATTAAATTTTGGCGCTCTTACTCCACTTTGAAGATGACAGGGGACGATCTCACATAAAGTCGTATAAAATAAATTTAATATACTCTGTGGCTATGACAGCAACAAAAAGTGGCGCCAAAGTCGTGTCCTTTAGCATCCAATCCAAAAATCTATACTATTTTTTTTGTTTTGAACAGCCAGTCTACAGATAGTTGGAAAAACTAAAGTGTTGGCAAAAAATATATTATATATAATTATTTTAGGTACGTGTTATATAATAGTTGATTTGGTTATTTGTCATTATAAAACACTATTGATAAAAAAAATACATTCTAAGTAGAAAATACGCACATATCTTTTAAATTTTTGTTAATAAGGAAATGTCAATAATATCTAAAATAGAAAATACCAATGCAGGTACCAAGATTAACCTCATCAGAAAACATCCCTGCACAGTATAATGCACATAAGTTCGGTCGCCAAAGTTCCATATATGGAAGTAGCGACGACGCGCAGACATTATCATAATTAATAAAAAAAAAAATTCGAAATAAATCTTTTTTGTTATCTGAACTCGAGCTGTCATTTATTGACTCTTTCTTTCTACTCTACTCGGCTGCTCGCCCAAACCGCCAGTGCAGCATAAAGTTTAAAAATTGAAACTCAACGTTTAAATCAATATCAGATTGATGATTTATTGACTACCCACTTAAAATAATATTTTAAACTAGCTGTTGCCGCGGGTGCAACGGCGTGTAATTCTTTTCCCGTCCCCGCTTACCATGGGAACCTATTCCAGGAATATAAATATGATATTTATTTATTGTTATATATTTTATTTTATGTTAGTTCAGACTATAATCTACCCCAGTACCAAATTTCAGCCAGATCCGTTCAGCCGTTAGAGCGTGATTGAAAAACAAACATCCAAACTTAAAAACATACATTATCTCCGTTGGCACTGATTTAGTTCTACGAAAATTTAAATATTTCGATACAATAAGCGCTTTATAAAGATACTTATTACGCTCTCAACGCGACCAAGATAACATTCTAATTAATAGAGCCGTGATAGTGAATCACTTTCTGCTCAACCTACCTCAATTTCTTTCCCCTCTTATCGGCTTTCATAATTCAGTTATAAAGTACTTATCACAAATTATTATCAGTTTGGCTGATCTCTCTTGGCATATATTTGCGTCATCTATTTCTATGACCACACCCAAACACTTGAATAATATTAAGATAAGGACGTCTTATGGTTTGAAGGTGTGTCTTAATTCACTACCTACTAATGCATTTGTTTATAGTATTACGTTTTATGTAGGTATGTATCCGAAGGGATTTCGGCACGAAAAAAAAAAAAAAAAAAGGTATGTATCATCTATACATGTAAATAGTTCTGGTCCTTTAGAGCTCTAATTCGAGTATACCTTTGTCGCGGTCAAAGCAAATGGAACTAACTAACAACGCAGTGACTTGACATACTAATAGACTGCATGTTGCTAGTCGTAGCAGTTACGAATCCTGCCTACGAGCCAAGAGTTTTAAAGTGACAATACAATTTATAGGAATATTGTTACTGATAAACTTATTAAATATTTATTTATTTTATTTATTAAACTTTATGCACAAGTATATAGGCGGACTTAATGCCACAGGCATTCTCTACCAGTCAACCAAAGGTGGTACAGAGAAAGACTCAGTAGGTGCATTATCAAGAGCAACATTTACAACAGAGACCGTAATCTTAGCAATCCATGGATTCTCCGTGCGGGTGCCGGGTCCATCGCGTTGCTGAGTTGGGAACTCGGGACAGTGCCTGGGACTTGCGACCCAAGTGTAGGTTTAGAAGGGGCCCCTTTTGTTGATGTACATCAACACTCACCTTCACTACCCAAGTTCCCCTCCCTGCCTAACCAAATTTCATACGAAACTACTAGTGCCGCTTTAGACATTCGTCCTAGTAATGAGCTTATTGTAGCTCTCGATAGGCCTAGATCTTTAAGTAGGTTATAGAGAGATTTTGCTGGTATACCTCTCGCTCCCACTTCCACTGCATACAAATTAACCACGTAACCGTTTTTGATTAATTCGTTTGTGAGATCATAGTATTTATTTTTCTTTATTGTGTGGTCCTTCGGTATATTTGTTTCCCACGGTACAGTAAGTTCCACAAGAACCACATGTTTTAATCTCTTAGAATATAGGAATATGTCAGGTCTAGATGACGAAACCCCAACATCCTCCGGAATTTTGTAGTGCTTTTCATACGTGTCGATTAGGAGAGTCCAATCTGGGGCAGTATCTAAGATTGAATAAGGTTTGTTCCTGGGTGTTATGGATGAACCTTCAGACACAAAGTTGATATGACGTCTGTTAGTAGTCAATCCTTTTTGGGCTCTAGCTACTGCCAGACTCATTGCTTCACGTATGATGATAAGCACCTTATCGTGGCGGCGTGAGTAATGGCCTCTATCGAGAAGCACCCTACATCCTACTAATATGTGTCTAGCCGTCCCTATTGCCTCACCACAAGTATAACATTGTTTTTCTGTGGCCTTCCCCCACCTTACCAGATTACTCTGGTCTGGGAGGGTCATCTGAAAGGCGTTAAGATAAAATTTTAACAGGGCCGGCGACCAGTCATAGATCAAGGTGCGCCACTTTAAGGCCATCGGTATGCAGAACTCTCCCATTGTCAACCATTCATTTTGGATTTCCAAATTCATCGCGTGCACTCGATATTTATCATTTTCGTCTTGTTTTAGAAAGGACTTAAGTATATCCTGGTCCCTTTCTGGCTCTCGTACTCCCAACCCCACTCTGTTTGACTGGGCCCCTATCATAAATCGTTTATGGAATAGAAGTCTAGATTCAAGCTCGGACGCGTTTATTATCTTTCGGGAGTGCCCTGATTGTGACATCTTGGGATTTTCCTAAGATGTGGGCTTTGGTAACTCTAAGATGTTTATAGAGCTCCGATGGTTTCTTAAGTTTCATCCCAAAATTATTTTGATCCCTAAATAGAGCAGAGGAATCAGCAGAGTGCGCTAGTCCAAGCCACGATTTTAGCGATTTTATGACAGTTGCATCTATTTTCGCCAGTAAGGTTTTACCGAATTCATACACCAGAAAAGGCCAAGTCAGACGTGATGTTAAGTAGTTGTCATATATCCAAGCTTTTTTGATATTGTTTAGTGGTATCTGATCTATCTTATTTAGGTCATTTATAAACGTATCGACAACTTCATCTAAGGATGGCGTGCGTCCTTTATAGTCTATCTTTCTCCCAAGAAATTTAAATGGCACCGATTCAGCGACTATGGAAACTGGTTTACCCCCAATGAAGAGTCCCGGGTCGTAAGAGGTAAATTTGGTGTCCCGTCTACCCAGACATAGACAGTGACACTTACTGGGCTTCGTCCTCAGTCCATTTGTCCACGAACAGAACTCATCGACTTCCTTTAATAGTTCCTGACATTGTTTTGGATTGCGCGTCAGTATTGCGAGATCGTCAGCAAAAGCTAAGATGGACTCTGAGTATATGTTATTTACTTTAAACCGATAACCCCATTTCTTTTCGTGACGTATTAACTTGGTAATTAAGATATTAATTACTATGTTAAATGCTATTGGTGACAAGCAGCATCCCTGAAACAGTCCCACATTATACCGTAATGGTCCTGTGTGTACTTCTTGGAAGCTTATAGCAAATTTTAGCTGGGAGTAATACGACTCGATTATCTCTATGACCACGGGCGGAAAGTTATACCATTGCAACGCGTATACCATAAGGTAATGTGGAATTGAGCCAAATGCATTTTCTAGGTCTATCCAACATACCGTTATCTGTCTTTCGTATTTTCTGGCATCTTTTAAGCTTTCCGCTAACAGACTATTGTGTTCCAGACAACCAGAAATGCCGGGTAAAAACCCTTTCTGGTGGTTAGGTCCGAAATACCTATTGTTAATCATAAAATGACACATTTTTGTTTGTAGAATTGAGAAAAATATTTTTGAAATTGTGTTAGTTAGTGCTATCGGTCTAGTATCTTTAGGATGGGTCACTTCATGTTTTTTTGGAATGAGAACGAAAACCGCTTCGCCAAATGCGACTGGTATATTCTTTTCTGACCAGATTTTACTGAATATATTTGTGAGATGTTTACGAACTGTTGGACATTTTTTATACACTATATATGGAACCCCATCAGGGCCCGGAGCCGATTTAGATGATTTCTTTTTTATTTGTATCTCTATTTCCTCTATGGTAGGTGCATTCCCTTGGAATTGTACTAGAGGGTCGTGAGGTCTTTGGGTTTCCGGTTGATTGTATGGTGTTCTGCATTTAAGTATTTCATAAGTGTTTTTGTAATGTTCGTAAGTTTGTTCTTTGGTCAGAAGAAGTTTACCATTTTGGCTTTTAAAGATGTTTTTTGAGTACTGAAAAGGGTTTTTATCAAAATTTACTTCGTGCCTTGCCCTATCGTAACTATCGCAATTGTTTGCTATTTGTTGCGATATACCTTGTATTAGTTTAAGAATTGATCTTAATGCCCTAGACAGTTGGTGACTAAGATGATAATCGCCCAAGGCTTTGGCATCTCGAAGTTCTTTCTTTAGCTCCCTTTTCTTTCTCCGCAATTTAGTTTTAAAAGAGTTTTCTTTAATTTTAGGAGCATGGTAATTTGGAGGTGGATAATGCTCACTAAAATACGTATAAATTGTATCTTGGAAAGTGTTTACTTGGCTATTTAGATCTTGTTTCTTGCCTGGATGTTCTAGCAGAATGGCCAAATTTTCGTCGTGCACTTTCCAGGTTGAGTTTTGAAGGCTCGGAATGCTAAGACGTGTCCGGATATTTATGGACTCCTGGTTACTTTGACACGATGGTTCACCATGGGATGTATGAGGGTCAACTCTATCCGTAGTGACTGATGAAGTTCTTACCGACGGCTGTCGTGCTTCAACACCATGTGTATTCAAATGTTTGATGTACCAAGCTCGCCTCTTGTATTGTTTCCCGCACGTGGGGCATTTCAAATCCATATTATCGCCAGAGTCGTCGTTTTTTCCTTCCGGTGGACAGATCTTCCGCCCCCCCTCTCGGACTGTCCTGGGGTATTTTTCTTATTCGGACTTTTAGCGATTATATTCTCGGGTTTGGATTGCTAGGCCGTCACCCTCGGCTGTCTTTCCAGCAGTCGGACGTCTTTCCGTCTGTCAGCTGTCTTTCCAGCAGTCATCTGTCTTTCCAGCGTCAGCCCGTCTCTCCGGGCTGTCATTTAAAATGAGACCGTAATCTTAGCAATCCATGGATTCTCCGTGCGGGTGCCGGGTCCATCGCGTTGCTGAGTTGGGAACTCGGGACAGTGCCTGGGACTTGCGACCCAAGTGTAGGTTTAGAAGGGGCCCCTTTTGTTGATGTACATCAACACTCACCTTCACTACCCAAGTTCCCCTCCCTGCCTAACCAAATTTGATACGAACCTACTAGTGCCGCTTTAGACATTCGTCCTAGTAATGAGCTTATTGTAGCTCTCGATAGGCCTAGATCTTTAAGTAGGTTATAGAGAGATTTTGCTGGTATACCTCTCGCTCCCACTTCCACTGCATACAAATTAACCACGTAACCGTTTTTGATTAATTCGTTTGTGAGATCATAGTATTTATTTTTCTTTATTGTGTGGTCCTTCGGTATATTTGTTTCCCACGGTACAGTAAGTTCCACAAGAATCACATGTTTTAATCTCTTAGAATATAGGAATATACATAACAATAATTTTGTAACGTAATAAATACATACCTACTCTAAGGTAGGTATAATATGATATACTTAGGTACTTTGATATAAATTACTTTACTTACACAAATATTATAGCTACGCAATAAATATAATCAATCATACATACCGTACATACACGTATTAATATAATATATATATATGTGTGTATATATAATAAATATGGTATCGTTAATTTGACATTTATGATGTTTCTGCCAGTTTTTCTAACATTAATTGGCGAACTTTCGCCTTCGTATTATGGTGTCTCTTAGTAACTTTTGCTTATGAATACCGATCTCGTATATCAACTTTGGGCTAATTTGTACGAAAAAATTGACAGGATATTATGTGATACAATGCATCGAAGGAGTTTTAGCGCATATTACCTAGTGACTAGAAAGACAGATATCGTGCATCATAGACAATTTTTTTATTTAGTATTCCGTCTGTTATCATATACTTTAAGCATATGTTTTTTTTCATAACCAATAACAACCGATATGTTTTGTTTTATCTGCGGTTCGATCCAGAAAGACACAATTTAAAAAAAAGCTGCTGAATGACTTAAGTAATAAGTGGTAATATAAGTTATATCACCGTGTGATTGAATCTTGCTGTTATTTGTTTATTTTTCTGTTCTTCTTATCATCGCAATTTATAATAATTTGTATTTATCCATGTTCATACTTAGTTTCTTATCCAATGTGAAGTTTGGTTTTACCCGAGTGTGCCAGAAGGAGGGTTATGTTTTTTGAGAGGATGTATGTTTATATAATTGTTTGGTACGCTCTGCAGCCTGAACGACACGATGGGTTTTAGCTTGAGAGGTGTCGTTAGATTCTTATTTACTGTGAGACTGCTGTATATAACAATTGAAAAGAATTGATTTTTGCGGATATTTCCTTTTTTTTTTTAAATATGGAAACAAGCAAACGGCTCAAAGCTTATGCGCACTTCTTTATGACTTTATCGAGGAACTCTATTATACGCTCTAAATGGAAGTATATTTGAACAATTGATATACATTCAGTCAAAAAAGTATCGGGAATGGATGATTTGTTTATGACTTTAAATTCAAATTTTTGATTATTTTTTAAGTGAAAACTTCTTTTGGCGCACCGCACACAGATTTTTCCGTAGGTAGTTCCGTAGTAGTAGGTTAGGCTGATCCGTCACGCTCTGAGGTGAAAGGCTCGATCGGGTAAACTCGGGACCACCGAGTGTACCCGAGCGAGAAAGATACAGTAGCAGCTCTTCGCTGTTGTGTCGCTGTGTTTAGTATATTCAATTCATACGTAATAATTGTCTTTATTCTTTTTTGTTTTTTTTTTATATATTCGTTCCGTCAATTGTATGCACCCCGCTGGATGGTGAGAAGCTAGGGTGAAGTCCAGAAGATATGGGCCACCATCCCAGATGCTGACGATCCTAAAATGGTAGCCGCTACCTTGACAGTCTCAAAAGATGCTTTTTCACGCCCCGCTTGAAGAACCCGGGATTGTAAGAAGAAGGAAACACGTGCGCGGGCAGAGCATTCCAGCTTTTTATCGTGCGACAAAGAAAGGAAGCACCGAACCGCTGAGTTCGGGGCTGTATGGTTTCCACCGTGTGCGGATGGCATCGCAGTCCAGCACGTGTTGTACTGAATCGAAATGGAGAAGGTGGGATTAGCTGAAAGAGCTCCTCAGAACACTCGCCGTGGTAGAGGCGGTAAAATACAGCCAGTGAGGCAATGTCTCTACGCAGCTGCAGAGGTTCTAAGCTATTAGTAATCTCAGGACTCCCAATGATACGGATGGTACGCTGCTGCAATCTATCGAGAGCGTCTAATAAGTACTGTGCGGAGCCATCCCAGAGATGAGAGCAGTATTACACGCAGGGGCGAATTTATGTCTTGTACAAAACACACCGCTGCTCCGGCGTGAAAAACCGTCTCACCCTGTTCAGAACTCCGAGTTTTCGTGAAGCTGTTTTGATGACGCTCTCGATGTAGTTTTTATTGTTCCATTCCGAGCATGTTAATGTGGTCCTGTAGTGGTAGCGGTGTGTTCTGAAGAGTTGAGAGGAAGGAAGGAGGATAGGTACCTTAGCTGTAAACGCGCACGCTTGTGTTTTCTGGCATTGAACTCGACCAATTTCTCAGATCCCCATTGGGAAACCCGGTCGAGCTCAGTGATAAGTTGCCGTCTGTTTTCCTCAATGTCGGTCAGCTTGGCCGTAGGGTGTCCGTAGTATCCCCCATGCAGAGTGCTATCACCTGCATAGCAATGAATTCTGCCAGTAGACAGCATGTCATTGATATGCAGAAGAAAGAGAATGGGTGATAGGACGGACCCCTGAGGCACGTCAGTATTAACCTGCATGACCATCACAGAGAACTCGGATGCTGCGCTGATGCAGGAAGCTGGCAACCCAATTGCACAATCGAGTGAGCAGACCGTAGGCCGGAAGCTTGGAAAGAAGCGAGACTCTATCGAAGGCTTTGGCGATATCTATGACTCCCCGTGCCTGTCCATAGCCTCACCCCAGAGATGTCGGACGTACGCCAGAAGATCACCCGTTGACCGCTTCGGTCTAAAGTCATTAAATAAAGAGTGATCTTCTAGGTAACGCATGAGCTGTGTGTTTATGATATGCTCAAACACTTTACAGAGGACTGAGGTAACAGCTATGGGTCCATAGTTGCCCGGGTCCGAACGATCCCCCTTTTTAGGGACCGGTTGTATGTTCGCCTCCTTCCGAGCCCGCGGGACTTTTCCTAAGGAATAGGACAGGCGGTACGGCCGCGTTAGTGTTGGAGAAAACTCCGCTGCACATTTTTTCAGGACCAACGCAGGAATACCGTCAGGTCCACTGGCTTTCCGGACGTCGAGGGACTGTGGGTTGTTCGAACGTCGCATTGCCTGATACGAATATCAGGTATTGAGTGGTCGCAGCTGGGTAGCGTTGGTGGCTGTAATCCACAGTAATCGACACGGAAATTAGCCGCGAAGAGATTAACCAGCATGTCTGCTTGCTCTTGCGGCTCGTGAGCCAGTGAACCATCAGGGTACCGTAGCGGAGGTAGGGACGGCTGGCAGAAGTTGGATTACAGGGCTTTGGCCAATCGCCAGTAGCCGCGGCTGCCTGCGGGATGCGACATGAGTTGTGGACCAAGCCGTGCTATGCGCTGAGCATCGGCTCTAATGTATGCCCTCTTGCAGTCCTTTATGGCTCTCTCTGTTATACGCCGCCTTGAGGTGATCTACATTTGGATCGCGCACTGCGCGTGCCCTGACCCAGGCGCGGAACGCCGACTGTTTTTGTTGAACAGCGTTACGGCACTCACACCCGAACCAGGGGCGAGCTCTGCGGGCACTGGTGACTTCGGTGTATGGGATATAATACTCCATACCCAAACTGATTTCACCAGTTTATGCGAAGTAGTCACGTAGTCCGTCCCAATCTGCTGACGAATAGTGCCATAATCGCCGCTTTACCTCCACAGGTTGCGGAGGAACAGCGACTGACACGTTGGCACAGATCAGACTGTGGTTGGAGGAACCCAATGGGGCTCACACCGAAACACTGTACTGGGCTGGGTGGGTCGTCAGCAGGAGGTCTAGCAAAGAGGGCGCGTGACTTGCTATGTCTGGTATCGTGGTGGTCTGGAGTATCAGTTGTGTCAAGTCATGCGTGAGAGCGAATGCGTGCGCGGTCCGACCCGCATGGTCAGTTCTGAGAGATCCCAGCCAATCCTCGTGGTGGGCATTAAAATCTCCCAAAAATACCAATTCTGCGGACGGAAACCGCTCCTACGCATCATCATCAACATCTGCCGCCTGACTCATGTGGTCAAAGAGTCGAGTCGTCTCCGTATCTCCTCCTTTATGGGAGCATACCGCTCCCATAAAAGAGGAGATACGCACACGTAGACCTGGCTAGACGAGCCATGGTCCACGTATAGCAAGAGAATAGAAAAGGATGAATCCTCCACGCAGCGCAAGCGGCGGCAACAAACATCCACCCTGACAAACACACACACCCCGGCTTTTCCCAGGAAGTTTTCCTCTATCACATAGCCGGGGTAGAGCAAGTAAGACATGTCATCAGGGCGGCGTATTAGTGTCTCCGTTAGGAAAAGCAAAGCTACGAGCGACAAAGAGACACAATCGGCCTCAGCGTTCGACATCTGTCTCAGGCTTGAAGTGCAAGCGAGAGCGCGGAACGAGCGACAAAGAGGCACAATCGGCCTCCGCGTTCGGCAGCGTTCGACATCTGTCTCTCTCCTACTTGAGTGAGCGATGCGTCCGCGTGAACAGCTGCTATACAATAACGTAAACACGTTCAATTATCGTCAGTAAACCGACTTTACAGACAACCGTTTTTTTTTTGGAGAGTTTTTCGCAACTGTATGGTGGTACCAACCCGGACCAAAATTGTGCCACCAGTATCTTGCGCCAGAGCCTCGTCCATTGTTTAGCAGGTGCACCAACTTGCAGGTGAGGTTGTCTTAGGCCTCGAGGATGTAGATAGGCCCTATACACCCAAAATCAATCTATCAATCAATCAAAATCAATCGATCAATCAAAATAACCAAAATAATCTAATAGTTATTATTGGTACATAATAAAAAATATTTTGACAATTATTTGTTTTACATTGTGAGGTTAGTGTGTGTAGTTAACGGTTTATCGTGCAGATATAGTACATTACGATATTAGTGCGTTAAGATGGTTATAACTTTTCACTGTTCAAAATTTTCAAAATCTGATTCCGCAATAAGCGGTCAAATCTATTGGACAAGTTTTGGCGCCAAAACAGTCGTCCAAAACAACCGAATAACTATCGAAAACAATATTCAAAATCGGACTTGCCACGGAGGAATAATATCGCTCTTAATAATTCAAATCACGATGTCTAACTCAGCTCAACATTGCAAGCAGCGATTCGCCTTGCAGCCCTAGTATTCTCTGTTAATTTTTACTGGTACGTTTACGGAAGTTTTCACTTCTGCCGTGCCGCCAAACAAATCAAACAGATAAATAAATCATTTAAAAAATATGACGGATTTGAGGATGTTAATTTGTAGATATTCCACTAGCTGATTAAATTTTCTTTATATTTGTAACAAAATATATATATGTCATCGGTAAAAATATTGAGATAATTGAAACGAAAATTTTTTTTCAAAGAGTGTTTCTTTGCAATTTTTTTAACAAGAAACTGCTCTATTTATCCAAAATGTTTTTGGATGTGCGTGAACAGTAGATAATTAGCTGCATATATTAAAAAAAATCACTGTCTAGCATCAGTAATCTTAGAGAGAGGGAGAAATAATCTTAGAAACAAAAAATAAGCATAATTATTATGGTAGCTTACGTCCAGACAGGGCCTTAAGCACACACTCTCTTTTTTTTGTTGTTGTTAGATTGGCACAACTGTTTTCCATTTTGGCGCGGAGATTGAGTTGCATCTGTTATTTATATTAAACTAGCTGACCCAGCAGACTTCGTACTGCCTCAATCGATAACAACTTCCATATTTATTCACCTTTTAAACCTTCTCTGGACCTCCACAAACCATTCAAGACCAAAATTAGCCAAATCGATACAGCCGTTCTCGAGTTTTAGCGAGACTAACGAACAGCAATTCATTTTTATATATAAGAAAGAAGAAGAAGAAGAAGAAGAAGATATAGCGCTGTTCTTAGTTATATCATATCTAGTGTGTATAGCGAATTTCATTATGGACAAAAACATCGAACAAAGTGTTTGTCTTAAATTTTGCATCGCCAATGGAATTTCGTGTTCGGAGTCACAGAAAATGTTACAGAAGGGTAAGCCTTTTGTAACATTTTCTGTGACTCCGACTCCTTTTCGGTGAATCGACTTTATCATAAACACGTGCATAAGAGTGGTACAAAGTGGTCGAGATGTGATGGAAGATTTGCCCCGCTCTGGTAGGCCATCAACGTCTGCAACTGAAGTTAACATCGCAAAAGTGAAGGAAATAATGACTGATAATCCTCATTCAACTTTGAGAGAGATAGCCGCCGAACTTTCTGTATCTCACAAGTCGATTCGTACCATTTTAACTAATCATTTGGGTATGAAACATGGTACCGCTCAGCTTGTCAAAAAGACCTGAAATTGTGGATGAGAGTCGCTGAGGACATGCTAGAACGAGTTAATTCCGACCCAACATTCATGAAACGCATTGTTACCGGTGACGAGACGTGGGTTTACGAGTTTGACATGCAAGCTTCGAAGTGGCGCCTCCCAACTGAACGGAAACCGAAAAAAAACCACGCCAAAGTCGATCAAAAGTCAAAGTCATGTTGACTGTTTTCTTTGGCTATCGCGGTGTTGTGCACTCGGAATTCTTGCCGGAAGGTCAAGGGGTAATTAAAGAACATTTTGCGGCATTGAAGAGAGCAAATTCGACGAAAAAGGCCAGATTTGTGGAAAAAAAATTCTTGGATTTTGCACCACTATCCATCATTAGCCATCATTGTGATCGAATTTTTGACCAAACACTCAACACCAGATATGGCTCCAGCCGACTTCTTTCTTTTTCTTAAACTCAAATTACCACTTCTTGGCACCCGTTTTCAATCGATAGAAGACATAAAGGAGAATTCGCGGCGAGAACTGAACTCAATTCTGGAAACAGCGTCTAAAAATTGTTTTGATGATGGGATTATCGCTTCTGAAGGAGCGTACTTTGAAGGTAATAAAATAAATTTGGGTGAATAACAAACATTTTGGGTATTATTGATCTATTCCTGTTACTTTCTTGACAGAGTAGTATATTGAAATAAAACTATATTTAACGGATTCTATCGCGATTTATTTGATTTTATTTTATATTTTACATTGATCCCGAGATCAGAGTGGTATACATAAATTTTAACGACCTCTGTGGCGTAGCGGTAAAGCGTTCAACTGGCCTCGGGTTTGATTCTCACTCAGTGCAAATATTTGTGTGCCTGAATATAATAGTTGCTTTGGTCTGGGTGTTTCTATATATAATATGTATCCCCCATTCCTTGTTCGCGTTTAACTAACTTTTGTGCGAGATATCAAAATATTATATATCTGTAGGTTTAGTAAGTATGTATGTATGTATGTAAATTTAGTATGTATATATGAATGACTTATATAATATAACTTCACGCCTGAATCCCCGAAGGGGTAGGCAGAGGTGTATTATACACCCACGATTAATATGTACGATTATATATAGGTGTCGTATTTATGTATCATTGTATGCTTATTTGTAGGTATGTAACTGCTACATCGCAATATGTGTTTGTAATTTAATCTGTTATATTATATGACTACGTTAGTCCCCTTTTCTTTCCTATTACACCAATAACTACCCAATATACGTTTTAGCTCATTTAGGATTCATGTCCATCCAAACGTTGCCTGTAAGTTATTGCTTTAAGTGATAAGGCCGCCATTTGTAGAAATGTTAATTAGTTTCCCATACATGCTTATTCTGATTGGAATACAATAAAGTTTATATCTATCTATTAACAAAGTATATCGAAGTATATTTATCCGCATTCTACGAGTAGAACTCATAACACAAGCTATAGTTAAGCTATGCTTACTTCGGGTCTAGTTAGCACTGTGTCGAATATTTTAACTAGAAAACGGCCGCGTAGGGTGATACCTAATCAAAGGTCAAAAGTTTGAATCAGCGGGTGGAAAAAAAAACACAAAATGCGCAAGTGAGACACAATCTCAGTCATTATCATGACATTCATTCATCGCTTGAGCTTAAGTAGGACGACTTATTAAAGATACTGTTATCTTCAATGAAGACTTAATTAAAAATGGCGATACACGCTACTCATAATGATCGTGTGACTTACGTTACGAAAAATCTACTTATTCATCACGGATATCTAGTACCGGGAATCCGGGTGAAACCCAAGGGTAAAGGGGAAAGTAACCACCAGAAACCCTGACACATCTTGAACCCCAGTCAAAGAACCCGGGACCTTGCCGTGGGATGTACGAGGCCGTCGTCCCCTACAGTTCAGAGAATCACTCGTATAACACGTCATGCCGCCGCGCTACCGCCGCCTTGCTCCTGAAATAATATATGCAATAGAATCCCAATATGTAGGTATAAGTACAAACTAGTACAAAATTGGTACTATTTTAATATAATTAATAAGCTATTTATTAATTAATAAGCTTCTAGTTTACGTGCTAATTATACGCTCCATTCCTTTGGATAGCAGAGTCTGCGGCGAGGACGCCGCAGACTCGTCTACAACCGGGACTACCGACCTCCATGATCGGGGTTTGAGGACGGCAGTTTGCCGACTCGCCGTCCTTACAGAAGCAGGCCGTGGCGGAGGCGTGTCGTGTGTGTCCTACACACGCCTGCCTACTCACCGACGCGGGATAAAACAAGACCCCAGGCGAGGCCGCGCTGGCGGTTTAGTCGGTTCACGCACGACAAAACCGCCCCCGCTGGCCGGCGGGGGGGTATCCGAAGGGATTTCCGCACGTAAAAAAAAATTAAAAAAAAGGTACGCTTCTAGGTTACCCTTGCATGACAGGAAATATTTGGAAACAGTTACTTATTAAGTCTAGACAGTAATCCAAATATAGCATACACGTACACAGGTAGTTTACATCGTACTACCCGTTTAATGGTGTGAATATCAAGCTTGGACTTTCCACACCATAGCATAGATGGAAGGGGGACATCTTCATCGTTCAAAGTCCAGTTTAAGGTAAAGAGAAAGTGTGAGTGTCGTGCTATGGGTAACCCCTAAGGCTAGCTACAAAGTAGCTAAAACGACAATACTGTGTAAAAGTCATAAAAGGATGTTCATCGACATCTACGATAATAATACCTTGTACATTGCATCGCTCCGTCTAGTATCGCCGTTGGGTGATACGATTAATTTAACTGTAGACCAAAAAAAAGGTACTTATATGTATAACGTTTCTCTATCATCACACCCTTCTCGCCACCCTCGAACTGTTAAACAATATGTGTTCTAAACTGTTTGTTTAGTATATTTTCAAGTCTTTAATCACTATAGGCAATTTTAATTAACGTCCTATCGAATACCCGGGTTATATTAAAACAGGTACCTACTGTAAAGTTAGGCAGTTACTAAACAAAATTGGTTACAAGCAGATATGCTTTCATATCTAAAGTTCGGAAGGTTAAAATCTGTCGATGAATCAACGCTAGACAGACTAGGTACATAATGATTTTTATTAGATAAAAGCAATGACTTCTGTGTCTACTTCTAGTCAAGTTGTTTAGAACAAAACTGTGTCGCGGTTCGGAGGGTGAGGTGAAAAGCAGAAGACCTACAGACTAGTTATTGAGTTAGTGAATTTTGGCGACTATCACCCTCATTCTCTACGGAACTAACCACGGAACGACCGGACTTCGATATTTTTTGTGAAACGACTGCTATCTACCAATGAAATGCGTCATTCTGGTTACGTGACAGAATTTTCTGCGATTTAATTGGTCGGAAAGACTCGAGAGACATGAGTCATCAGTGCTGTGCTACGGGTTGAGCATTTCATAGCTGTAGGTACAGTGGTACAGTATTCGGCATTTTATTTGGTATGTCTTCGGGAAGAAGAATAAGAGTCCGGCGAAGGGCCTCCAGACAAAGTGACATTCTATTAGCGATAACGCCAGTGGAAACCTTGAGTATGTATGAGATTGACATAATCATTAATATGACTACAACATTTAATTATACAAATGCGTTTGGTCTGAAATAAATAATTCATTATATTATAATTAACGTAATATCACGCGATTCCATTTATAGAGTGTCATAATTGTCTACAGGCGAAAATCTCCTTGGTCACGCATCATCCGGCTCAATCGCAAGGCACACATCCTACAGCTTTATTTTGTTTTAAACTGGTTGAAACCGACTTTATAGTTTTAATATTTTATAAACATAAGCAGTTATAACAATTCTGTAAAGCTATAAAACTATCAATTCGATGTACGATAGAGAGAATGCTCTACAAGACAAGCAAGCTGATTGTTTGTTGTGCACCGGAATTACTTAAACGAGAAATGAAGTCGTATTTTCGATCAATATATTATTTTGAAATTCGTTGCGATTTCAATGACTTCAATTGATATTTCAAGACGAAGCCTCATACCATGTCACTATTTTTATGTTACGATGCAATCGCACTGATCTTATACTTGGAGTTCGTCCTTACCCACTTACGATAACTTGTTGTAAATTGTGACATATCACATGTGAAGAACGTGAGAAGCTTTATGTTAGATGGATGTACAGGAGATACATTCCATTTCGCAGAAGTTCAAAAGTATAAAAGGTCCTTAGTGTGACGGCCTCGATAGATGCGTTTTTACGCCCCGCTTAAATGACCCGGGATTTTAGGAAGACGGAAACATGTGTGTTTGTAAAGAATTTCAACTCTTTTAGGTGCGTTAAGTAAAGAGGTGCCGAACTGTTCAATTCTGTATGGAAGTGCTGCACGTATTGATGCTCTGGATAGAAAAGGAGAAGTGCGCGACGACTTTGGTTGCATTCTCAGAGGTGCTCATAGGTTCCTCTGGTGTTTATGGACAAGTAGCACACACGTTAGAGCTGTGGAGTAACTCCACATTCACACCGCGTTTCCACCTTATCTCACCGTGGATCTCATCTGTGAAACCCCATCTAGACCGGTTTTCCTTGCTTTAGACGACCGGTGTCCAAAGTCTGTTTAAGGACATCCACTTGGTCCACGGAAGGTGATGTCCAGGGGGGAGACTCCCGAACTGCGAAGTAAAATTTTTGTTTCAATCTGTTAGTTTATAGTAACGACTTTTTTAGGTAGATAAAGGAATTATTTTTACTTTCAATGTTATATTGAAGTATTTGTTTCTGAACAACGAGGTCGGTAATCAAGCAATCAATAAATTAATGCTATTACTAATACCAAGAATATATAAGGAAAGTTCCGAACGGTAATGACAGGGTCGTCATTAGACGTTGAACCGACCGATACCTCAGAGTATTTGGGTCAATGAGATCGGTGGAACCTTGGTTCATTTTACTGTAAATAGCGTGGACATTTAGTCCCAGTATCTCTTTATCTAACTAGGTTAAAGTGGCGGGCGATCGTTGTAATCTAGTCAGAAATAGAAGTAATATCAGTTAATGGCTTGATGCTTTCCGGTTAGCAACAGAAGGACCTTGTCTAAGATAGTAATAGACTTGCAGAAAAGATAAATAAAAATAATTACAGACAATTAATTGGATTGACTTTAATAATTAAATAAAAATAATTAAAAATGTAAAATCCTTTTTTTTACACTACTTAGGTGACAGACTAGCACACCGCCCACCTGATGGGAAGCGGTTACCGCAGCCTACGAACGTGTGAAACACCAGTGGCGTCACACTCGCGCTGCCGACCCTGTAAATCTAATGATCTTCTTGAAGAACCACATGTTTTGGGCACAGAGGGTGCCGTACAAAACTGGACTGGAGGGACAAACTTAACGTTTCTGTTGGAAAACTGGCTGTGCCCATACATCGATATAGGTCAATTAGTTTACCAACGGCAAATAAATTCATACCATTAGTACGTGCCGAAACCTTAACCACTGACTAAAAGTCTCACAACGGGGGCAATGCTTTGCTTGGAGTTTCTTTGAAAGATAACATTCAAAGATACTTCTTTCGTTCGTGTTTCGTGCGGGCCCGCAATTGCGGATGTGTACGTTTCCTGGTAGGCCTATTGTTGTTTAATAATATTGTTGTTGTTTAGTTCCTAATCTCTTTTAACGTATATAATCTACAAGGAAAATTGCTTATTAATTAAATGCGTGTAATTCTTTCAAAGCTATAATCTACTGGTGATTAATATATTTTATCTGATTGAATTTCTATCACATGTGCTTCGAATATTATATAAAAGTAATGGACCGGGACATACGTGCTGGCATAGACTGACCATCTATGTGAAAAAAAGTTAAGGATCTTGGCAACAGCGCCTCCTATCTGGTCCAAAACTATCCTACCTTTTAAGCTGAATCCAACCATAATAGTTACATTTACAAAATTTATTGGAAATTATATGGTATTGTGAAAAAGTCAGCTTGAATGTGCAACATTTATCAAAATGACTACCGCAATGGCGCAGAGGTGTGGTAGCGAATGCGACTACTGAGCATGTGGTCCCCCGTGGGGTTAGATTTCCTGGTCATGCAAAGTGTTCTGTTAGCACATCTTCAATACCTAGCAATAAATATTATACAAACGTAACTTTTGTGAATATATCTATCGCTGATTAACGGACGTGGCTCTTCGAGTCTGGTGCTCTGTGTCTCTCAGGAAGGAGTCTGAGTGCCATCACTGTGATGCAAGCGAGGACTCAAGGCTGCACACACTGACAGAGTGCCCGGCGTGGGAGGCACCGAGACAAGCCCTCGTGGCAGCCCTCAGAGTGGGATTCCTCTCACTCGGCGTCTTCCTCAAACAGATCTGGCCGTCCACCTAGTGTTCCTACGAAAAAGGTGGTCAAAGCAGTAAGGGAAAGAATTCGAAGAAATCCTGTCCGAAAGCAAAAGATTTTATCTCGGAAAATGAACATAGCACCTAGAACCATGTCGCGTATTTTAAAAGATGACTTAGGACTTGTAGCCTATAAGAGACGCACTGTTCATTTCCTAACTGATAATTTAAAAAAGTATAGGGTGGTAAAATCGAAACAACTACTAATGCGGTACGCAAAGGGAGGTCACAGAAAAATTTTGTTTATGGATGAGATTTTTTTTACAATTGAGCAACATTTTAAATAACAAAATGACCGTATTTATACTTACACCTCTAAGGAAGCTTAGCCAATGAGTCGACAGAGTGGAACGGGGGCATTATCCGACTTCAGTGATGGTTTGCCCCACCAATATTTTGCCCGTGGTACTACCGGCTGTACTACCAGTAGTACCACGGGCAAAATTTTCTTCCCGTAGTACTACCTAGCAGTCTGGTAGTACTATGAGAAGAAAATATTGCCCGTGGTACTACTACCAAGCAGTCTGGTAGTACTACGGGCCATATCTTCCTCCTATAGTACTACCAGACTGCTAGGTAGTACTACGGGAAGAACATTTTACCTGTGGTTCTACTATACACGTGTACTGATGGTGATAACAACCTATTTATCGCTACCTTATTTTTTTTAATTAGAACTCTTTCTCTTTAGAGAGACACAGTGACAGACGGGGAACGAAGTGATATTATTAAAAAATATAGGGTAAACCACCCATTTATTGGCACTTTAAGGGGTTATCCTATCAACATTTTTAATTTTGCCTATATAATGTAACTTAAGTATAAAGGGGATCTCAAATCTATTCTTATACTATTAAATAATGTTTTTCAATTGATTTTATTTACGTTTAAGCAATTTATTTTAACATTTTTTTAAATTATATGATGTTGAGCGTAAAGTCCAGTCATTGGCATAGGAAATCCCGTCATTGGCAGTAAACATGACCTATTTATTGGCTCACCTGTATCTTACATTATGAGCGTAATAATAATGTGATAGATAACCTATTAGTCTGATTTTAATTTGGTATATTATAATTTAAGCGTTTACAGGTTACATAAATAAAAATAAAAAATATTATATATTTTTATCAAAGAACATACGTAAGAGTACTTAGTTTAGGAACTTCTTTTAACACGCTTTTACAAAATATTATAAAATATCAATTAGACATTAACAAAATTAACAAATAAGGTATGAACAATAACCGAAACTGAGATCGTTCATACTAATCATAATATAAATCAGTCAATATAATAATAAACAGTGAACATAATCAGTGAAGTAACACACTGAGTTATATTATTTTCCTTCCGGAACATAATGTTGAATTCTCAAAATGTTGAATTTCCAATAACTTGCAAAGACAAAGAAATAACTCTTTACTTATTGTTCCTAAAAACAATTGACGATGGTAAAAACATAAGAATGTCTAGAATTCGTTATTTAACTATTGGAATTTAAAAAAAGCTCATGCAAGCGATTATCGACCTTAATGATATTTCTATAAAAATATGGTTTTTGGCTTCTACAAGTCATACTGATGTCACACGACTATATGAAAAACAATTGAATCTAATGCAAGTCAATAAGGTCGAGAAGTTGCTTGCATGGGTCTTTCAGAATCTCCAAGTGATAAATGTTGCAAATTCCGAGAAACGAAAAATAATTCTGAGAAAACATGATAGTAGAACCACAGGTAAAATGTTCTTCCCGTAGTACTACCTAGCAGTCTGGTAGTACTATAGGAGGAAGATATGATCCGTAGTACTACCAGACTGCTAGGTAGTAGTACCATGGGCAATATTTTCTTCCCATAGTACTACCAGACTGCTAGGTAGTACTACGGGAAGAAAATATTACCCGTGGTATTACTGGTAGTACAGCCGGTAGTACCACGGGCAAAAGAGGTTCAGAATGAGTGACTGAGTCATACTTTTGTGAAAAAGGTATTAAAATATCGGCACAAGTTAATCAAGATACCATTCTTGAGAAGGTAGTGAAGCCCCTTAACAACACCATGTTCAATAACCTAGAATGGTCCTTCCAGCAAGACTCGGCGCCGGGTTATAAAGCTCGGTCTACGCAGTCTAGGTTGCAAACGAACGTCTCGGACTTCAACAGAGCTGAAGACTGGCCGTCGTCTACGCCCGATCTTAATCCGCTGGATTATGATTTATGGTCAGTTTTAGAGAGTGCGGCTTGCTCTAAACACCATGATAATTTGGAGTCCCTAAAACAATCAGCAGTGAAGAATTTTCCCATGGAAAGAGTGAGTGCTTGTATTGATAACTTACCTCAACGTTTGAAGGACTGTATTGCAGCCAATGGAGACCACTTCCGAGTAAGCTTTTTATATTTTAAATTGTTTTGTATGTTTGTATTAAACTAACACACTAAAAGTAATAAATGTTATTTGGAATAGTTTTTTTTTTTTCTTTGTTACTGTATTTATGGCAAGACTAGGTATTCTCACGCCTTTTTCCCTTCAGGGAAGGGACAACAGATCATCCGCCATTTGCTTCTATCCTTACATACTTCACGAGGTTTAATGACAGTAGAGGAAGTCTACTGTCATTAAACCTTTCAATCAACCCCGCCGGTTTTGAGTTCTTTTGACCTGCCCTTTTTTCAATACCTTATTAATTTGATTAGTGTATGTTCTGCGAGATCGTCCCTGGTTTGCCTGCCCACTTACATCTACCTAACGTTCTAAGTGCCCAAACCATCTTATTACCTTATGCCTTAACTCTTTTCAATTCTTTTTACATTCTCTTTCAGGTCACATTTATATAATTAGTTATTTGTTCAACTAGTGAGCAAAATTATTTCTTGCTGCGAGTGCTGGCTTTAAATCATGAACTAGCGAAGGAGTCTAAAATATAATCACGAGCGTATCGAGTGATTCCTACATAGAGTACTAAGCACAGTGAGTAATTAAAAGGAACGAGACCTCAAAAAAAAAATCTTTCGTATGAAATATACAACTTTTCACCTAGACCAGTGAAAAAATTGTTTTATTATATATGTGAGGAAAACAAGACGATATTTATAATAGTTCTCAAACAACGCAGTGCCACTTTTACTCAGGTTTTTACACTGTTTTTTCGTACTGGAGAAGTGAAATATAATTTTCACTTCTGCATGGCACAATTAATGAACCAGAAGAAAGTCTTTATTTTAATGAACTAATTGTGGACGTCTAAACTCCCAGTTACAGGCCTCGTCTCAGAAGGTGATGTTGATATCTGTAGTATTATAAATTAAACACGAATGTCGGAGGAACACAACTGCAATTTTTTAACTTCTTCTTAGCAATATTTTACAACATACTCCACGCTATCTTGGGACGCTCACCCTTTGTAAGCCCATGTGACTTAGTGCCTTACAAACCCGTCTGTAGCTGTCAACTATAAGATAGATGACATCATGTCATTAATTGCAGTCTGTACTTATCTGCATTTATTCTACTACAATTATTTAAAAAAAAATACTAAGAATTTTAGCCTAACTTAAAATCATTACTAGCTGAATTAACTAAATCAAAGTTAAGGCATTATCCCGTTTTCAGTGTATAAATAAATGGTCACGTTACTTATGCCTACTGGGGTTGATATGAAGCAAATAAATCTACGTTATATTTACAATAAAGTCATCATTAATATTGATTTCTTTAACTTTACAACTGATAATATCTGGTAATAACCGGCTTGCCTACCACAGATGACGTATTCGGCTTTATCGCGAATGCTGAAAGGTAGCCGGTTAGATTACCTACGGGTGAAATCACGCTTTTACGCTATCCTGAATCAAATGGAGGTGCTTTAGGCATTTCGATTTTCTACCCACCTTATTCCGATTCACCAACCGTGAAATTTGGTTTGGGAAGGGAGAAGCCAGGTCTTGGAGGGTTCGCTGGTGTAAGAACAGCATTACCTAAAAAATAACCAAGAGACAATCTGCTGTGTTCGTGGCGGAACACCAATACGTAGCAGAGTCCTGACCAGTCCGAGTCATTAACGTCCCCGCAGCAACTGGCAACTGCTGCAACCGCGCCACACGTGACGTGTCGGCCACCTCCGAGTGGCAGATAAGTTGAGTGCAAGGTGAAAAGCGATTTATCTACGCCTGAAATCAGAATACACTCACTAGGGAAGATACCCGAAATAAAACTGAGCACACCCGCTGGCTCTAAGGTTTAAGGTGATCAGCGCCTAGCCCATTGGTGGGGACCAATGGGCTAGGCGCTGATCACCTTAAACCGATTAAGGAAACCGCAACAGCGCAAAACCGGACCAACAAACTAAATAAACTTTTGGCCTGAAAATACGGACACGAATTGCTTGCTGGAATTTGCACTGAGCGAAGACAACGCTTTGCCCAAGCAGAAGCAAAAATGCTCAGATACTTGGCCTCAGTGAAGTGCGCAGGAATGGATTTGGAGAGCTCAGAACGACACAAGGCCTCACATTTCTCTACTCTGAAGGAGGATGAAGGGTATACCCGTGAAAACGGCGTAGGATTTCTCCTCACAGAGACAGCCAAAAAGGATTGGAAACATCTTTCAGACTGAATCATTACCGCCCGTTTCAACACTAACGCCTGAAAGATAACCATCGTTCAATGCTATGCGCCCACAGACCTGGCATCGGAAGAAGACAGACGATGTCTATAGCACTCAACTCTACTTTGAAGAACAGCCGTAAACAAGACATAGTTATCGTCATGGGTGACCTGAATGTTAAGGTAGTGGCGAACGATGATGGATGTCAAAGGCGTGCACAATGATAACGGAGGGAGATTCTTAGAATAGTTGGCAGTCGGCACAGCCAAAAAGTGTCCAAGTGAAGGATGCTACACGGTTAGGGCGCTCACCATCGTCTCATCAGATTTGAGCCTCGAAGGCCATGAGAGCGTTAACCCCAATACTGAAACTGATGAAACCTAACTTAAACTGTATAAAACTGTGTATTGGTTCATTAGCCTCTGTATGACGTCATTAAAGTCATAATATCAGTATGCTCTTATTGAACTGCGTATATATGTAATTTGGTAACAATTTCGTTATCATCACCTAAGCCTAAGATAATAAATCCATATTTTATTTCAATACTCTAATTAAAGATTCATATATTTCAATCTCTCATATCAATCATTAGCAATTCTGCAATCCATTCAAATACATTTCAATTATATTTTAAAGTAGTCAATCAATCAGATTGATACTTCATAGGTAGCCTACGGCTGGTTCCAAGATCGCATGGGAAAAATGCACAAAAAAAATCTACAACCATCAGTCAGTCCTCTACTGGGTCTAATTCTCTGGGTAAAATATCGACCATGGGAACCTATTCGAATACACAAGCAAACCTTCATAGTATTTAGTCATCGTCTTCTATGTATATGTTACCGTTAGAGTTCGAAATACGTTAATAAACACATTAACTGGGTGATCTGCAAATTACCTAATGACGCGTTAAAGTCCGTAATTTGACTTAAAGTAGCAGATACCTACACTTTATCTGCATATTAACGGATGCTAAATCGTTAATTTGCGGAAGACAGTAAGCCAAACATTTTTTTATAGGTATAGAGGGCACGCCGCAATAGCGGCGGTAAGGCCCATCATGGAGGATTGGCTGGAGAGGCGACACGGAAGCCTCTCGTACCGACTGACGCAGGTGATCTCCGGGAAGGGGTGCTTCGGGGACCACCTGCATCGGATCAGGAAGGAGCCAACGCCTGAGTGTCATCACTGCGACGCGAGCGAGGACTCAGGGCTGCACACGCTGGCGGACTGCCCGGCGTGGGAGGCGCCGAGGCGTGACCTCGTGGCAGCCATCGGGGTGGGAGTCCTCTCCCTCGGCAGCATGATTGCGGCAATGGAGCGGAGCGCGAGCGCGTGGGCCGCCGCCACCCCCTTCTGCGAGCATGTAATGCTCGCGAAGGAGGTGGTGGAGCGCGCCCGGGAGAGACTTAGAACTCTCCCGGTCCGCCGAGCCCGCAACTTGCTCGCCGCGCGTCGCAGGCGACTCAGGCGCCGGAGGTCGCTTAACGACCTCCGTCCTCCATGAGCGCAGGCCTGGGGGTGGCGGGTGAGGCCACCTGTCACCCCAGCAGAAGCAGGCCGGGACGGTGGGACGACTAGCGCCCTTCCCCCAAACCGGGGCAAGACGGGGACACCGTGGTTCCCAAACCCGAGGGGGCCATCTCGAAACCGGAGATGGCCCAGGGCCAGTCGGGGTGCGAGGGATATGCTCTATGGGCAACCTTACAGACCCTGTAGACCTTGTAGACCCGAGACGACGTGCGGTTTTAGTCGGTTCAAGCCCGACATAACCACCCCCGCTGGCACGCGGGGGGGTATCCGAAGGGATTTCCGCACGATAAAAAAAAAAAAAAAAAAAGGTATAGTTCTTTTCTATCTTGTGAATTAGAGACGTCGACGGAGCCCCGCTTAGCGGAGCTCCTATTTCTATTTATTCGTGTCGGGGTGCGCTGTTTTAACTTCGAATTTGGAACGGGACGCGGACTAGATAAATGAGTAAAGTATTATGTCGCAATGTTGGAGACACTGCGTAGTTTTAAGTTCGATTTCATCGACGAATTAAACGCGTTTAATTCTTTTTGAAGTGCGTTTGTCCATTTTACTACTTATATGAATTCTATAGTCAAATGTGAAAACGAATTTAATTTAAACGGATTTCCACTGGTGAAGCCTTAATCGGCTCGAATCGGGTTTTTGTGTCGCAGTCAAAAGACTAAGAAGAATTTCCAAAAAAGGTACATAATTGATTAAAACAACCAAACAAAAAATCACATGTAAGTGTGATCACTTAGGTACATATTTACCAAGGGCACGGCGCAATAGCGGCGGTAAGGCCCATCATGGAGGATTGGCTAGAGAGGCGACACGGAAGCCTCTCGTGCCGACTGACGCAGGTGATCTCCGGTAAGGGGAGCTTCAGGGACAAGGCATCGGATCAGGAAGGAGCCAACGCCTGAGTGCCATCACTGCGACTCGAGCGAGGACTCGGGGCTGCACACGTTGGTAGACTGCTCGACGTGGGAGGTGCCGAGGCGTGACCTCGTGGCAGCCATCGGAGTGGGAGTCCTCTCGCTTGGCAGCATGATTGCGGCAATGGTGCGAAGTGCGAAGTGCGAGCGCGTGGGCCGCAGCCGCCAACCAACCACCACTCCAACCACTCCGCCAACTCCTTCTCGAGCATTACATGCTCAAGTAGGAGTTGGCGGAGTGCACCCGGGAAAGATTTGAAACTCTCCCGGCCCGCCGAGCCCGCAACACGCTCGCCGCGCGACTCAGGCGCTGGAGGTCACTTAACGACCTCTGTCATCCATGAGCGCAGGCCTGGGGGTGGCAGGTGAGGCCGCCTGTCACCCCAGCAGAAGCAGGCCGGGACGACGGGGTGACTAGCGCCCCTCCCCCAAACCGGGGACACCGTGGTTCCCAAACCCGAGGCGCCCATCTACCGGAGATGGCCCAGGGTCAGTCAGGGTGCGAGGGATATGCTTTATGGGCAACCTTACACCCCGGCGTCTGAAGACCCGAGACGGCGGCGTGCGGTTTTTTAGTCGATTCAAGCCCGACATAACCGCCCCGGTGTGTTTGTTAATGTTTTTATTTTAATTTCATAATAACAGTAGCGATGGTTCAGAGTGAGCAGTTTTTTTTTTTTTTTTTCTTGCGGAAATCCCTTCGGATACCCCCCGAATGTCGGGCTTGAACCGACTAAAACCGCACGCCGTCTCGGATCTACAGACGCCGGGGTGTTAGGTTGCCCATAGAGCATATCCCTCGCACCCCGACTAAGCACCAGTACCTTTATTTTTTTTTTCGTGCGGAAATCCCCTCGGATACCCCCCGCCGGCCAGCGGGGGCGGTTATGTCGAGCTTGAACCGACTAAAACCGCACGCCGTCTCGGGTCTGCAGACGCCGGGGTGTAAGGTTGCCCATAGAGCATATCCCTCGCACCCCGACTGACCCTGGGCCATCTCCGGTTTCGAGATGGCCCCCTCGGGTTTGGGAACCACGGTGTCCCCGTCTTGCCCCGGTTTGGGGGAGGGGCGCTAGTCGCCCCACCGTCCCGGCCTGCTTCTGCTGGGGTGACAGGCGGCCTCACCTGCCACCCCCAGGCCTGCGCTCATGGAGGACGGAGGTCGTTAAGTGACCTCCGGCGCCTGAGTCGCCTGCGACGCGCGGCGAGCATGTTGCGGGCTCGGCGGGCCGGGAGAGTTCTTAACCTCTCCCGGGCGCGCTCCACCATCTCCTTCGCGAGCATCACATGCTCCAGAAGGAGGTGGCGGCGGCCCACGCGCTCGCGCTCCGCACCATTGCCGCAATCATGCTGCCGAGCGAGAGGACCTCCCACCCCGATGGCTGCCACGAGGTCACGCCTCGGCACCTCCCACGCCGGGTAAGCACCAGTACCTAAGCGGTAGATAGGTTTACAGGATATAGTACTTTTTAGGGTTTTGCCAAATGGCAAAAAACGGAACCCATAAGGGATTTATTTAGTTTTATCATTCTCTTATTTTAAAAGTTACAGGGGGGGGAGGGACACATTTTATCACTTTGGAAGTGTCTCTCGCGTAAACTATTCAGTTTAGAAAAAAATATCTTAGAAACCTCAATATCATTTTTGAAGACCTATCCATAGATACCACACATGTATGGGTTTGATGAAAAAACAAATTTGAGTTTCAGTTCTAAGTATGGGGACCAAAATTTATTTTGTTTTTTTTCTATTTTTCTATGACAATCTTAATGCGGTTCACAGAATACATCTACTTACCAAGTTTCAACAGCATTGATCTTATAGTTTAGGAAAAAAGTGGCTGTGACATACGGACGGACAGACAGACAGACATGACGAATCTATAAAGATTCGATGTATTCTGTGAACCGCATTAAAATTGTCATAGAAAAATAGAAAAAAAACAATAAATTTTGGTCCCCATACTTAGAACTGAAACTCAAATTTGTTTTTTCATCAAACCCATACATGTGTGGTATCTATGGATAGGTCTTCAAAAATGATATTGAGGTTTCTAAGATATTTTTTTCGAAACTGAATAGTTTGCGCGAGAGACACTTCCAAAGTGATAAAATGTGTCCCTCCCCCCCCTGTAACTTTTAAAATAAGAGAATGATAAAACTAAATAAATATATTATGTACATTACCATATAAACTTCCAACGATAATTGGTTTGAACGAGATCTAGTAAGTAGTTTTATTTTAATACGACATAAATCGTAAACTGCAATTTACCTTTCATTCAATCAACTCAAATATAAAAAAAATTAAAAAAAACATTATTATGTTACTTGCTGCTACGGAACCCTTAATGGGCGAGTCCGACTCGCACTTGGCCGCTTTTTTTTACCACTTAGGTGGCAAATAAGCACACGGCCCACATGATGGGAAGCGATTGCCGCGGCCTATGGACGTATGCAACACCAGGGGCGTCACACTCGCGCTGCCGACCCTGTAAAAACCTTATAATACCCTTCTTGAAGAACCCCATATTGTAGTCGCTTGGGAAAACCCCAGCAGGGAGATCATTCCACAGCCTGAGAGTACGCGAAATGTAGTGCCTGTACGCACTGTTTCCGGTCGCAACGTGTGAGGATGAATTCCCTATCAATAATATGTGGCCGTGCGCATCGTATCAAACAATTCTTCTGAACAACCACTTTTTTATAGGTGGTAGAACACGCACAGAGAGGCAAAATCTCTCCTAAGGCTGAGAGGTCCTACACTGCCTGTAAGTATGGGATTGTCGATAATCCTCAGATTGTCCGTCTTTGCACCGAGTCGAATGGGTCAAGTTGGTATGCAGGTGCAGGTACAAAGTATTAGACAGTATTAGTATGAAGTTTTAGATCGGAAAAGTTAACATCGTGGACTTCTTCCGATCTAAATCTATAGGAAAAGTCAACATACTCATTGCTCCAACATTTTATAAAATAGCACAAAGTTCTATAGAAGGAATAATTTTATGAAACACTACAGTCTAATTTAGATAAGTAAATCATTCTAGAAAAAAGTGTGTCATACTACGGGGTTGAGCCGGGTAGGGGAGCCCCGTACCCCTACACGGGAAGGCTCACCATAGATTCCCTTACACTATTTTACAGATGTCAGATGATCATTTCAAATAAAATAAATTTCTGTCTGTGGCTGACATGTGTAGTCGATTAATAACATTGGAAATGGAAAAGAAATTGGTACATGCAACATCGGATTAGATTTTGCATTGCGTCTATCAAATAAAATATCAACAAATAATACAGGTTATTGATTACCGGTGACGATTGGGTGCTAAGTCGGGACGCTTTGGAACGCGTGCTTGCTACAAGTGTTCGTCCCTTCCAAACCCTTTTTACTTGAAGATATTGAGTTGCTGGAGTATTTAAGTGCTTCTGTGTTGTCTAAGTGTGCTTTGTGTTCGTATTCAGGGTAAGTTTCTTGTTTAACACGTAGACAGTCCCATGGATAACCATCCACCAGATCCTGGCGGGGGAAGCGTCCCCGGTGAACGGCCAGGCACTCCACTCCCCGGTACTTCACGAATTGTTCTAGCTAGAGGATACTTCTAAAATCAGTACAGCCACAGCCAAGAAGCGTGTTATCCATACCTCACAGGAAGACGCTGTCCCCGCTAAAAAAACAATAACTGTCCCCTCCCAAGCGACTCCATCCATTCAAAGTACATATATTCATCCCGATTTTCAGGACAAGGTTTCAAAATACTCAGAGTCGGACTCTGGCCCGTTTTTGGTCCACGTGACTAGGGATGTCGGCGATACCTCTGCGGGAACAGTGTTCCGATCCATTAAATTTGGTCATTTCTTGTTCATGAATAAAATTACAAACATTATTGAAGGCAGTGTTAAGCGGGTTGGTCGTAACAGACTTTCAGTTGAATTTAGAAATGCTAGTGATGCCAACAACTTTATTAGTCATCCTTCTTTGGCAAGGGCCAAATATAATTGCTCAATTCCCTCGTTTGCTACCTCACGAATGGGTATAGTTCGACAGGGGTGCTTGGTTGGGGACCTCCACGCGGTGCACCCTGGGCAACGGAGACGGCAGCGCCTCTCTCCTGGGGTGGGAGAGACGCTGCCGCCTACGGCCAACTCCGACCGAGGCGAGGACGGCCCTGTTGAGGGCTGTTCGGAAGCTTTCCACGTGTCCCTCTGATTAGCAGATGGCACAGTGGAGAGCAAGTAAGGGGGCCATCTCGAAACCGGAGATGGCCCAGGGTCAGTCGGGGTGCGAGGGATATGCTCTATGGGTAACCTTACACCCGGCGTCTTAAGACCCGAGACGGCGTGCGGTTTTAGTCGGCGCAAGCCCGACATAACCGCCCCCGCTGGCCGGCGGGGGGGTATCCGAAGGGATTACCGCACGAAAAAAAAAAAAAAAAAAAAGGGTATAGTTCGACAAATACCAGTGGAGTGGACATTAGAAGAAGTGGTCCTATCCATTGAGGTTCCATCAAGATACGGGTCTATAATGAAAGCTAGAAGGCTCAATAGGAGAGTCACGGGTGAAAACAACACTGCCACATATGTTCCCACTCAAACCATCGTGATCACCTTCTTAGGACAAAAATTGCCCCCACACGTCTACTGTTTTTATAATTCACTCCCTGTAGAAAATTATGTTCTTCCCCCCATACAGTGTTGGAAATGTTGCCGTTATGGTCACATTTCCACACAATGTCGATGTTTCATTTGTTCCCAGGCTCATGAGGGTATTTCATGTGCCTCAAAAACTCCCACATGTATGTTTTGTTTAGGTCCCCACACAGCCAAAGACCCTTCCTGCCCAGAGCACTCCAGGCAGAAGTCTATAAAGATTACCATGTCTCAGGAGAGCATTTCTTACATGGAGGCATCGGCTAGATTCCCCCAAGTGAGAAAGTCTGTTGCCGACACAACTAGATCTTCTCAACCACTAAATTCTCACACTGATTCTCATCATCCTTCCTCGCCTTCTATCCGGGGGTCTCAAGGACCTCAGGTATCATATAGGAAAACTACATTCATGCCCCGAAGGCAGAGCTCCCCTGCTTCTGGCCCTGGCTATGACAGGCAGGCCCATTGTCTTATTACCCAATCTCCGCCGCCTTCTCTTCCAAATAGTGCTGCTCTCCCTGGTGCACAAGTTAATGCTGATTCCAATGACAACTTTTTGGATCTGTTGCTCGCCACCCTTATTAGTATGCTCACCCGTTTTGATGATACTGAGCTACCTGAAAAATATAAAACAAAACTCACTCAGCTGCTAAATTTCACTAGTAACATTCCCACCTGTCCTTCAATGGAATTGTAGGAGCATTAGAAGTAAAAAGAGTCACTTAATTTATTTAATTAATCAACACAAACCTCTCATCCTTGCCATTCAGGAGACTTGGCTTAAACCTGGCACCCATTTCAGGATGCCTGGGTATGCCTGTCTTCGGGATGACAGGGGTGACAGATATGCTGGAGTTGCCATTTTGGTCTCCAGATCAATTATTTTTAACTCTGTGTCTCTACCTCCTCACAGTGATGGCTGGAACATTGTTGCTATTACAGTATCAAACATTACTTTTCTTTCCATTTATATCCCCTATCCCAATTCCCCCATACTAGCTGAGTTAAGCAACATTTTAGCTTCTATAACTTCTCCTCTTGTTATTCTGGGTGACTTCAATATCCATCATACTTCATGGGGATCACTAGATTGTGACAATTTAGCACCCTCATTCATTGATATCCTGGATTCATTCAATCTTTGCATCTTAAATGATGGTTCGGCCACACGCAGATCCACTTTAACCCAAAGAGGCCCTAGTGCTGTGGATTTAACCATCTGTTCCGCTTCCCTTGCCTCATGCCTGACTTGGCAGATTGCAAGCGACTCACTTCAGAGTGATCACTACCCCATAACTGTCTCCTCTCTAGCCAGCCACAGGGAGTCACCACCATTTAACCCTCTTCTTAAATTTAATCTGTCAAAAGCCGATTGGGAACTGTACTCTAATGCTCTTGACCAGGAGGTTTCTTTCTTACCTGTCCCTAACTCTGGTAACATTGATACTGTTTATACCCTCTTTAAGCAGGCTCTTCTGAACTCTGCCGATAAGGCAATTCCTGATAAAAGAGCTCCCAGGAACAACATCCCCTCTCCTCCTTGGTGGGATCAGACCTGCTCAGATGCCTGTCGAATGAGAAGGGATGCTGAAAGAACATATAAACATAACATAACAACTGCAAATTATCTAAACTACCAAAAAGTAGCTGCTCAAACAGTTAGACATTTGTCGCAAAAGAAAAAGGTTGGATGGCGCAAGTTTTGTGAAGCATTAGCCCCTCGTACCCCTGCATCGTGTGTATGGAGAGATGTTAGAAGGTTCAGGTACAACCAACAACAACATTACCTCAATAGACCCCTTTCGATGGCTACAGAAATTTGAACAAAAACTTGCTCCCCCAACAGCTCCTACTGCTGCCGAGTCCTCAAACTTCTTTCCCTCTAGCTCTCAGACTTCACACCCTTTGGATTCCTCTTTTTCCTTCGAAGAGCTTTCGAATGTCTTAGGGTCCCTTAAGGATTCTTCACCTGGTGTGGAAAACATCCCTTACTCACTTATTATCAAGAGCAGCCCAACCACCCAAAATTTTTTTTTAAATTTGCTCACCTTCATTTTTTACTCTGGTTTCCCCCCAGAAGAGTGGAAGGCTCAGATTATAATTCCAATCCTGAAACCAGGTAAATGTAGTGATGATCCTTCCAGCTACCGCCCTATTGCACTCTCTTGTACCATGTCCAAAATCTTAGAGCAGTTAATAAAAAATCGTTTAGAGTGGCTAGTGGAAAGCCAGGGTCTGCTCTCAAAAACTCAGTTCGGGTTCCGCAAGGGATTGGGGACAATGGATAATCTCAGTATATTTACCACTGACGTTAGAATAGCTCTATCAAAAAATCAGTATTGCGTGGGTGTATTCTTGGACATAGCATCTGCATATGACAATGTACTACTTCCTGTGCTCAGGCAAAATCTGCTCAATCTGAGTGTTCCAGAGAAGATAGTAAATATCATTTCCAATTTCCTCTCTGGGAGAACCATTAGTATTAGAGTTCAAAATTCAATCCTTCCTCCCAGAATAATTTGGAGAGGCCTTCCGCAGGGCTCTGTTTTAAGCCCCCTCCTCTATAGCATCTATACCGCCGATTTAGATCTCTCAGTTACTTCCTTCTGCAACATTCTTCAATATATATATATATCACTGTGGACTACCGTTTGGATAGGACGCGTTTTACGTTGCATTTTAAAATCTTGGATCGTCAACCTTTTTTACTTTTTTAGTTTCGTTTATCAAGTTATAATTATGAATAAATGCTCATTGTGTGAATCGTCTTTCACGGACGGCGTTCAATGTTCTGCCTGTGGGAAACAATTGGACTTCGGCTGTGCGGGTATCTCCGAAGGTGGATGGAGGAAACTGGGAGTGGAACGCAGAGCGACTTGGAGATGTTCATCCTGCCGAGGACTTTCACCTGTGACGGTAAATATAAAGGAAAACACGACACTGGAAAGCCTTCTCCGGGAGATGCGTGATATTAAACTCAAACTTATTGACATTCCTACGCTTTTGGAGGACACCAGAAGTATCAAGAATGAGATTAAAGATCTAAAAAATTCTTGTGAATTTTTCGGCGCGAGGCTTGAGGAGTATATAGGCAAACTAGTCGCCGTGGAGGGTAAAGTGTCGGAGATCGAAGTTAAACAAGTTGACCTTGATAAATCAATACTCGATATGCAGAATCTGGTTTTCAACGGTGAGCAGCGTTCACGTCTCAATAATATCGAGATTAAGGGGCTACCCCAGAAGAAGGACGAGGATCTGTTTCGGATTGTGGAGAAACTCAGTATAAAGGTTGGATATAGCTTCCCTAAAACAGCAATTAATTACATTTCACGTGTTCCAACTTTCAACCCTAAAGAAAAGACCATCATCATTAGTTTCATCAATAGATATATAAAAGAAGATTTTATAGCAGCGGCACGAGCAGTTAAGGGGATCAAGGCAGAGGATCTCGGTTACCAAGATAACCAAGGACGGATTTTTATAAACGATCATTTAACTGCGGACACTAAGCAGTTACTGAACAAGGCGAGACAGTCCGCAAAAGACCATAACTATAGTTATGTGTGGGTTAAGTTTAGCAAAATTCATGTCCGGAAAAACGATACCACTCGGTCCTTTGTCATATCTAATTTATCTGATTTAAACAAAATTGTATAGTCAGCCTCAACGCTTACTCTCTTCTACTTTGCTTTTTTAAGTTTAGGATTACTACTGCTTGTTTCGTTTTATATTTCCTATTTACTCTCATTTTAATTGTTAGCGTAGTACTGCTGCATTGTAAAAGGTTTTGCAACCCTGACATGATGCGCGTGCCGAACTACCGCTTTTGTTCTCAACCTGCAGTCTATTGTATAGCTTATCGCGCTGTTCAGCTTAAGGAAAAAAATGGTAATTATATATTTGTCTCGTTCGCTCTAATGTATTTTGCTATACCTACGGTTGGCTGGATGCGTCACTCAAGTTATAAAAACATTTTTACATATTTTTATAAACAAACATTCTCTCAGTATTTTTTTATTATACCTACATATTATTAAAATGTTAGTGTTTCCAAATGCGTTATTACTATTTTATTTATGGGCTTATAGTGATCACTCTTTTGTAACTAATCTGTTGTTAATTTTATTACATAACAATGTCTTTGAATAATTTAAAGGTATACTATCAAAATGTTCGTGGATTACGTACTAAAACAAGTCAGTTCTATCGTAATCTGTGTCTGTCTTACTACGACGTAATACTAATAACGGAAACTTGGTTGTTGCCTGGTATAAGTGACTCGGAGTTGTTTGATAATCGGTATATGGTATGGAGACGGGACAGGGACTACGAGGCAACGGAACAGACTCGCGGAGGGGGAGTACTTATTGCCGTTCGGAAGGAATTATGTGTTACGGCTCAGCCGAAGTTTTATAGTACAGCGGAGGACATGTGGCTAACGTTACCAATGAAGCAATGCGGTGTTAAATCAACATTTAATTATAATTTAAATATTTGCCTTCTATATTTGTGTACTCAGAATATGGGTTTATCTTTTTCGAATCAATTGAACAACTTTCTTACAAAACTGGAGGGAATTGTATGTAATAAGCCGCGGGATAAATATTTAATAATCGGTGACTTTAATATGAGTGACATAAAGTGGTCCAAATTTTGTAGTAACGGTGAGTCATACATGTTACCCGGCAATGTAAACTCTATTGATGAATATTCTTTGATTGATTCCCTATGTATGCTTAATTTGAGACAGTATAATGGCGTTCTTAACGCGTTAGGCAGAATATTAGACCTAGTGCTGTCGAACGACTCGGTATCGGTGCTTAATTGTGAGGAACCATTAGTGCGTGTTGATCCGCATCACGGGGCGTTACTTATTGAAGTGAAGTTTATACAGATATCCTATTTAAAACCAGGCCCGCGTCTTAAAAAGCTTTACTCTAAATGTGATTACACGGGTATGAATGAGGACATTTCCAAAGTCAGCTGGGAAAATGAATGTAAGAGCATATCTACTGAGAAGGCTGTAGACTGTTTTTACTCATTCATTAATAATGCGATTAGTAAGCACGTTCCAACTATATTATTAAGTAATGTGCATCACCCGGTGTGGTATTCACCTGCGTTAAGAAAAATGATCAGAGAAAAATATAAATTTCATAAAAAATTCAAGCGTTACGGCAATTTATCAGATAGACATAGTTATGAGCTATTGAGGGAGCGAGTGAAGAAGTTAGAGACAGAATGCTATCAAAATTATATTAAAACAGTAGAACAGTCTATTAAAAGTGATCCCAAGCAATTTTGGAAATTTGTAAAATCTAAAACGAATTCATCTGGTATACCGAATTCTGTTTGTTACGGTGACACCACGGCTACCGGCTCTGAAGATATATGTAATCTGTTCTCCGATTATTTTGTGTCGAATTTCTTGCATCCTTCCGCTCCCATTGGTAATGATAGCTGCATGTACCATGATTCGGTATCGGATATTGGTGGCATAACAGTGAGCCAGGATCAAGTAACTAAGTTACTCAAAACACTTGACCTAAGTAAGTCGGCAGGACCTGATCATATACCTGCTGTTTTATTGGTTAACTGCGCCGAGACGCTAGCCCTGCCAATTAGCCTGCTATTTAGACAGTCATTGGCTGAGTGTGTGATGCCCTCAATATGGAAATCGGCGTTTGTAACACCAATCCATAAGAAAGGTGTGGTTACGGATATAACTAATTATAGACCGGTGTCGAAATTATGTTTAATCGCAAAGATCTTCGAAAAGATTATCCACACTCAGTTATATGAATCACTTAAAAATGTTATTGATCAGAACCAGCACGGGTTTGTCAAGGGCAGGTCTACAGTTTCAAACCTTGTTATTCTCGATGATTATATTACCAATAACATGAGTCAGGGGAAGCAAGTTGATGTCGTTTACACTGATTACAGCAAGTGTTTTGATAGGATCGATCATTGCATTCTAATTCGTAAATTAGCTTGTTGGGGAATAAGGGGCGACCTCTTAAGATGGTTTACGTCTTACATCTCCAACAGATCGCAAGCAGTCGCATTGAATAATTGCGTATCTAAATGGATCACAGTACCAAGCGGCGTTCCTCAAGGATCCCTTTTGGGCCCATTATTGTTTGTAATCTTTGTAAACGATATCGGAGAGTGCTTTCGGTCTTCCAATCTACTCTGTTTTGCGGACGATATGAAAATATATGCGTCTATATCGTCCCAAGCCGATGTGCAAGCAGTCCAAGCTGATTTGGCGTGTCTTGACAGTTATTGCACCCAAAACAGACTAGATCTGAACCCCCATAAATGCTCTGTGGTCACTTATAGCCGTAAACGCCATGTCATTCCTTCTGAATATTTTTTTAACGGTCTGAAGTTGATCAAATGTGACAAGGTACGGGATCTCGGAGTAGTATATGACTCGAAACTGATATTCGACGAACATATTGATAGTGTAGCTAGAAAGGCATCTCGAGCTTTAGGTTTCATTATGCGCACTTCGAATTGTTTTAAGGATGTTAAGACTATTAAAATTTTGTATTGTACGTATGTGCGCAGTATACTGGAATATGGATCAGAGGTCTGGAATCCCAGGTACAGTACTTACATCGAAAGACTGGAGGGTATTCAGAGGAAGTTCATCAGATATTTATGCTATCGCACTAAAGTAGTGTACAAGCCTGATGACTACCTAAAACTGTGCGCCAGATTCCACCTCCTTCCATTAACATATCGACGAAAAATTGCTGACATTATGTACGTATTGAAAATTCTATGTAACCGTGTCGATAGCCCTGAACTTCTGTCTAAGATTAACATTAATGCACCAGCAAAAGTTCTACGTCACTATATGCCCTTGTATGTACCAATTGTGGCATCCAATTACCGCCAAAATACCTTTTTATGGAGAGCGTGTCGTTCAGTTAACGCGGCAAGCCTACAGCATAATTTCGACATATTCAACTCTAGTGTAGCATCGGTCAGGAGGTTGCTTAGTCTGGAATTCTTTCAACAATTCGAAAGAAAGAAGAAAGATGATTAGTGTACTATGACTTGCATGTATCGTGATAAAAAAAGGAATAGTTTCACACACTTTATTTTCACCTATCATTTAAGTACTATAAAATAGTGTAATATTTTAGTCCACATTATATACTCACTCTGAAGTGTATAAGCGAGGACCTATAATTGGCTGTATGTTACTAAATTTATTTTTTTCTTATACTTTTGTTATGGCTGTTGGTCCTCCGAATAAATAAATAAATAAATAAATATGCGGATGATCTTGCCCTCTATGTGGCAGCGGACCATATGACGGATGCTGTGTCCAGATTGAACTTAGCAATCTCTTATCTCTCTATCTGGCTTACTGACCATGGTTTATCACTTTCAGTCCCCAAAAGCTCTGTGGTAATTTTCAGCCGCCGTAGATCCATCCCTGATTGTATAATCTCTCTTGATGATCAAAATTTCCCTGTAAGAGACACAGTTAAGTTTTTGGGAATGGTTTTGGATTCAAAACTATCTGGGGTAGAGCACATTAATTATATCAGCCATAAATGTGAGAAAAATATTAATATTTTAAGGGCTGTGTCTGGAGTATGGTGGGGTGCCCACCCTTATTGCCAAAAATTATTGTACAATGCGCTTATCCGTAGCCATTTAGACTATGGGTGCTTTCTCTTGGAGCCGTGCAATAAGGCAGCCTTAAGCTAGTTGGATAAGATCCAGGCCAAAAGCATGCGCCTTATCGTGGGTGCTATGAGGTCTTCGCCAATTAACGCGTTACAATTGGAGTGTGTAGACCCCCCTCTATCTCTAAGAAGGCAGTACCTCTCTGATAGGTATCTATATAAATCCTCCCAACTATCCCTTCATCCTCTGATACCCAAACTTCATAAACTATCGGAATTAATATCTTCTGGTGGATATTGGACATACAAAAGTCATCCATGTTTATTTAACAGCTTCGTAAATTATGTTCGCCTCCCTTTACCTTGTTTTCGGTGTAAAACTAGCCCCTTATTTGAATCCCCATTTGCCGCGATTATCTACAGCCCTAATGTCGTCTTGTATTCTGGTATAAGTAAAGATTCTGTGGATGCTAATAAGGAGTTAAATTGTCTAATCAGCCAACATTGGCGGGACTGGCTGGCTGTTTACACAGATTCATCCAAATCATCAGATTCTACCTGCGTGGGATCCGCGGTTTGGATCCCAAAATACCAAGTCATATTATCATACAAATCCCCAAATATTAGTTCCATTTTACTGGTGAGTCGATAGCTATACTGGAAGCATTGCTATATATCGAATCGCATAATATAAGCAAGGCAGTAATTTTTACTGATTCCAGAAGTTGCTTAATGGCCATCCTAGCTAATCAATTCACCAGTAAAACAAAATTCCCTTTGATCCTTTTAATAAAACAATCTTTGTTCAGGTGTCAGACTAAGGGACTCGAGGTTTCATTGGTGTGGATCCCGGGTCATGCTGGCATAGCGGGTAACACTTTTGTGGATTCCCTTGCCAAGGAAGCAACACACAATGGTACTCTCGACCAATTACTCGCCAGACCCTGTCTAATTTCAAGATGGACCGCCCTTTGGGAGAAATCCAGCAAGGTGAAGGGAAGACACTATGCCTCCATTCAGCCTGACATACCAACTAAACCCTGGTTTTACCAATTTCGCGAAGCTACTAAAAGAGCGACTTCGGTAATCTGTCGTCTGCGTTTAGGACATGTCTGCTCTAATGTATTTCTCGCTAAGATCAGGGTCAGGGACAGCTCTCTCTGTGAGTGTGGCTTGGATGAACACACTACTGATCACATCTTCTTTGAGTGCCCAAGAAGAAGTTCTCTATATGATATCCTACCCACCAACGGTATTCCCCGACCCATAAATTTTAACTCTCTTCTCACCTACACTAATTCTCCCCTTATATATTATCTGATATGTAACTATATTAACTCTAATAATATTAACCTGTAGAATTGTGTTTGTCTGCTATAACCACTAACCTGTGTTTTTTGCTTTGACTCAGGTACTCCAGCGTGCTACAACACTTTCGGCCTTTATTGTATTTTATATACACCTTCTCTTGTACATTCACAAAGTTTTAATCCGAGGGTACACCAAGTAATCTAGCACAGTCGCATACTTACCCCCAAGTCGAAACTCGAATTCAAATCCATGTGCTAAGTCGTTGGCGGAAACTGCGTAATCGCCAGAAGAGAGAAAACTAACTAACTACTCTGTGGCTATGACAGCAACCAAAAGTGATGCCAAAGTCGTGTCCTGTAGCATCCAAGATATCTATACCATTTTTTTTTGTTCCGGACAGCCGCTTTAGTCACTATTAGTACTAGTACACATAGAAGTCATTACTCTAAGTATATTCTAAATATCTCATCGACGTACAAAAAAGGTTTCAGATGACATTTTATTCTCTACAACTTTCATAATAAAAATGCAAAATGTGTGAGAAATTCTCAAAAAAGTATTGTTTGAACTTGAATGTAAGGACGCTGACACGTTGGCATATGACTTTTGAGACAATATTTTGAATGCTAAAATAAAGCTAATACAAAAAATCATCTTATTCCGTTAGATTCCGAAGGGAAATGCCTAGATAACTGAACTAAGACAACCTAGTGTCGTTTGCAATAATGCCACTACGAAATAAGAGGAGATGGATTATTTCATGACTCTAGAGCGGACTTGAGATCCATAAGTGGGTAACACTATGCACTGTATCACAGTTTGCCAGTACTTCGATGTAGGCGGTAAGAACCACGCACACACAATACATTATACCCCTGAAAATGAAAATCTCCTATTTAGAATCGTGTGGTATTGGACAGTGGACAGATGTCTTCGTTTGTGGTAAATCCGTAACTAGTACAATATTATGTAATCTGTGCTAGTACAGACAGATTTAGATGTATTGACGCTTATTCTCTAACTTTGCAGCACTTACTGCTTGATCTACTTAATATTCGGAATCTGCGTAGCATTGGTTGAGTCTTTTTGGATTTCTTTCCAAATGACAGGAGCCTATATCTTCCCGATTTGGTTAACACAAAATTAACTTAATAGTGTTCTAAATAATTTTACTGGTAAAATTTTAGGTGGTACCATTTTTTGTACATATTGGACTCATAACGTAATTGTCCAGGTTGCTATCGCTTTTTATTTAATGAAATCTTCATGACAGTACAGGTAGGTCTTGCGTCAGGCACTTCTTAGACGCAAATTTCAAGGTTCTCCAGCATTCATATACCTATCAATCGTCGAGTTCACATTTAACTACGTGTTTGTCGGTCACATTTACAGGCACACCCAACATCACGATGTATTGCATCATATATTTCAACCGTTATCAAGTTTCGTCATTTTTATAGGCCACCTGCGATTTATGTAAAAAATGGCTATTCTGCGTCGTAGTAAATATGGAGATATTAATAGGCCAGACATTAATCTTGTCGGTGGAATGTCAGACAGCTACGTAGGTATATAATAATATAATAATAAATATAGATTAGTTGTTATATACCATTATATGTTTAATTATTTGAAATGGTAGTTATTTAAATTGGTTGAATTACAGAAGAAAGAAAGAAAGATCGTTGCATGTACGAGTTGCAAAGTATATAATCCACAACATGCAATAACCTGCCTGGGTACGGCTTTGGCGGGGTGCGACTGGTTGGATCACCTCCAAGTTTGGTGCACCCTGGGCAACGTGGGCGATGACGCATCATTGATTGCTCTTCTGGAGTAGCTGGCGCCGGTTGGTCAGACTTTTGGCCGTTGACATTGCAACGGCCAAAAGTCTGACCAACCGGCCCTTTTCAGGGCCAGCTGACCCCATTGCACGAGGGGGTCGGGGTATGGCGGGCCTGCAAGGCCCGCGGGTGGGGGTGGTCGCTCCAGGTACCCCTCTGCTCTTATCAGAGGGGACACTGCGAATGGCCCAGGGTCAGTCGGAGTGCGAGGGATATGCTCTATGGGTAACCTTACACCCCGGCGTCTGTAGACCCGAGACGCCGTGTGGTTTTAGTCGGTTCAAGCCCGACATAACCACCCCCGCTGGCCGGCGGGGGGGGGGGGGTATCCGAAGGGATTTCCGCACCAAAAAAGAAAAAAAAAGGGTACGGCTTTGGCTTCGCTTCTTTGCTTCTGACTAATGTACTACTGAGATGGGAGCATTAGGTTCCTCGATGTCTCTGCGTGTCTCTCTAGTTAGCCGTAGAGGGAGAGAAGACCACCTGACTACTCTAATAGGCAACGGACACCTGAGCTGTCCGTTGCCTTAGTGTCCGTTGGTGGCTTTTCGGAGCTGTGATTAAGAATACAACAAAATATAGAAAAATTACAAGCTGATGGCCGCGGCTCCGCCCGCGCAGAGGTTGGTTATCGTGTTTGGTCATATCTCCGGTTCCACTTAACCAATTAAAATTAAACATACGGCAGATTTTAAGTCTGACCAAGACATTCCTAATAGAATCGCATCGAAATGCGTTCAGTAGTTTTTGCTTCCATCGCAAACAGATAATCAGACAAGTTTAAAAAAAAGTACTTTTGTTTTCAGAATCAGTTTATATAACAGAACCCAAGTAGTTTTTCTTAAATATCTCCAAGGTACAGACACAACATAGCACAACAGACGCTACATAGCGTGCCAAATAATTATGCAGACATACATACATACATACTCTCGAAAAACATAACCGTCCTTCTGGCGCAGTCGTGTAAAAAATAGTGCCTAAGTTAAGTATATTGCTTAATATGCAAAGAGTGTAGTTCAAAATCACCCAAAATTGACGGACTTAAATAAAAGGGATTGAGGAAGAAGCTGTGAGGTATTTAAGGATGGGCTGTTTTTTCTGCCTATCCTGACGAAGGAAAAGAAGTGCTCACGCTCAAACGGCTTACCGAATCTGGCTGATATTTGGTACATATTCTGAAATAACATTTTTATGCCTGAAATAGGTTCCCATGGATCGCTAGAACGGGTTCCACACGGGCGGAACCGCGGGCAACAGCTACAGAATAATAATAGCATCGGTATCGCCTTGATGCCAAATTTCGTACGTTAGATGAACGCTGTAGAAGCTAGGGATTATTCCACTTAAATCACCTAGGGTAAATCACCTAGGTGATTTAAGTATACCAAACAGTGGACTTGAATCACCTAGGTGATTTAAGAATACCAAACGGTGGACTTAAATCACCTAGGTGATTTAAGGTATTCGAATTGGTGGACTTAAATACCCAGCCTAGGTGAATAAAGTCGACCGTAAGAATAATATTTATGTTAGGTATACTTTAATCACCTTGGATAAGGATAAACAACTTTATTAATATCCCTGAAAGAGGATGCATTTTATCCATGTTTCGCCTGCTATATTTTTAAGTCCCACATAAGTTGGAGCGACCGAATCGCCTTCTTTGCTACTACAATTTCCCAATAGAAAAATTCAGTAAAACTTTGGCTGGCCTGGGCATCAAACTCAGGACGCTACGCGCACATATATAAGCACATAGCTAATTATGTCACAGCAACAGATTACTTAATAATTACTTTGTAAAGAGGCCCAAGAGGCAGCCACCGAGTAGGTACTTTAATTAATAATTAAGAAATAAAACATAGCTGAACCACAAATTACATTGTAACTAGTTATCACATAAAAGTTCCAATCTCGACTGAGAAAATCATATAATGAGCATATTTTTACAATAATAATAACATAACATACATAACATAATTTCACGCCTGTATCCCCGAAGGGATAGGCCGAGGTGTATTACACACCCACGATTCGCCAGTTATCCAACCAGGTCCCAATGTAGGTAATAGGGGGCGAGCCTATTGCCATCTACCGGGTACATTCTCACACTCACATTCACATTCACATAATAACAAAAACATTTTATATATGAAATAAAACTATTTTTAACGGATTCTATCACGATTTATTTGATGTTATGGGGGAGTCAATGTGTGACATTTGCGTAAACTTCCGACACTATCCTTTTATATTTATTATTATGTATTGATATTTCTAACCCTAACACTATTAGGGAATCTGTGCCCTGGCCCTAACTAAGAATATATATGCGAAAGTTGTTTGTTTGCTACGCTTTCATACCAACTACTCAACCAATTCATAATTAAATTCAGCTGCCTATATAATGGCGTTTTGAAGTAAGAGAACTTATACTAGAGTTCCAGAATCGGGGTGCTAGGCAGAAACCCTTGTGATATACGCCGGGTATTAAAGGGGTAATGTAATATCAAGGAGTCTACCATGCAACATCCGATGCTGGAAAGAAAACCTATAAAATGTTATTTTACTGCAGTTGAAGGAGTTGATTTTGTTACCTGTTAATTGGTTTCAGACAATTCAATTCCAGCACAACTTTATCATGCCCTCGGCTACATGGTACATGCAGGGTCTCTGTACGAGAAGAAGATGATATAATTAAGTAAAGCCCTTACTTTTGCAAATAAATAGGACAATTATTTCGTTATTACTCATGCTCTGTTGTAATTTCAACAGCAGATAAAAAATACGTGAGTTTCAAGGAATACTAAGTAGTAGAGATAAAAAATTATTGACATATCTTTCCCCGATACTTTAACACAGGCCGTACACGTAGCTCCGAGAGCTACGTGTACGGCCACACTCAATTAATTTTAATGACATTAATAGAAAGATAAGTAGATAGTAATGTGAGTGTGTAGTCGGTAGCTTAGTGGTTAAGGAGTCAAGCTTACGATCGAGAGGTCCCGGGTTCGAATCCTGGCCATTACACTACCGACGTGAACCCACTCCTAACACAAGCAATTTAGCTTAGCTGTAAAATATAGCTTTTTTCAAAACCCGGGGTTATTATTGCAACAAGTTAAAACTTGTTTAACTTAGACTTCTCTTCTTTTCAAACTCTCCTCTCGCAGGTCTGCTGGACGAGATTTCTTCAAGAAATAAGCAGAGCCTCTGTACCACTTTTTCCATTTTTTGTATTCTTATATCTGATTGTGTGTGTACATAAATAAATAAATAAATTTGTAAATAAAAATACACAACTACCCATACAAACAAAAAAAATCTCGTGCTCAGGCCACGTGATCTCGCGTCGCAGGCGACTCAGGCGCCGGAGGTCGCTTAACGAGCTCGGTCCTCCATGAGCACAGGCCTGGGGGTGGCAGTTGAGGCCGGCAGCAGAAGCAGGCCGGGACGGCGGGGCGACTAGCGCCTCTCCCCCAAACCGCGGCAAGACGGGGCCACCGTGGTTCCCAAACCCGAGAGGACCATCTCGAAACCGCAGATGGCCCAGGGTTAGTCGGGGTGCGAGGGATATGCTTTATGAGCAACCTTACGCCCTGGAGTCTTATGACCCTAGACGGGCGGCGGCGTGCGGTTTAAGCCCGACATAACCGCCCCTGCCGCGCTGGCCTGCGGGGGGGTATACGATGGGATTTCCGCACAAAAAAAAAAGTACTCACGATCTCTCCCCTGTAGGTAAGTATATCAATCCTGTTCTTTGCCGTTGCTGTTCAGATCATTAGTTGGATATAGTCGCAGACGGCAAATAACGCGATGAGTGGAAATTTCTTGTTTTTGATTAAGTCAGCTTCTATTTTACTCTGATATTATTCTGTTTCTTGAGTTTTAATTAATCTGCAAATGTATCCAGTGCCATCTAGCGCAATGAAGCAGAACTTCTACGGAACTACCAATACTGCATCGCGCACTGTAAATTCTCACGCTGGGTAACATTTACATACAATATTCTAACTTCAATCGCAGCCCGCCAGACGTGATTACCTAGCCTGATCACAGGATTCTACCTCGGTGTTGGATGATTGAAATATTACATCAGAAAGCATAAAACTAACGTTTTTTATAATTGCTACAATTAGTTTTATCTCGGTGTGCGTGCGCACTCTGAGGGGACTTATAAGATGATGTAACACATTTCATTCGAAGTGTGTTGTAGGCATGGAGTACATAACTGTCATTGGTTGTAGGTAATCTTGAGTGGGCAGCATGAGGTCGCAAGCGTGTTACTAGTTTAGGTGTTCATTCTTAATGAATGAATATTTACATATCTGAATACTTTTTTTACATTGTTTCAGTCAGTTTCAGTACTGTCTGGAGAAAACTGATTGGAACACCCTTATTCTTTATTGAAGTATTCGTGATTCCTTCCTTTCACATTTTTTTAATGTTTTAAAAAGGGGTTACGGGCAAGCCAAACGTACAGGGCTATACCATTACCTTTGAGGCCCAAACCTACCTCACCTGCTAGTCGATGCACCTGCTCAACAACGGACAAGGCTCTGGCGCAGATTTTCCGCTCGGGGTTGGAAGGTCAAACGGTAGTCGCTCCCGGAAAAGTCGATATATCAATCAAAAACAATAAGCGAACCCTTGTCTCTAAAGTGCTGTTGAACGTAATTGGGAAATTGCTATGAGGATGATGAAGCACCCCGGGTAAGCCCTCGAAAGGATAGCGGATAGGATCGCGGCCTCGCCTGTGGGATCGGATTTTATCCCGCGACGGTGAGTTGGCAGGCGTGTGTAGGACACACACGACACGCCTCCGTCTTGGCCAGTTACTGTAATGACGACGAATCCGCCTGACTACCGTCCTCAGGCCCCGATCATGTAGGTCGGTAGTCCTGGGCGTAAACAAGTCTGCGGCGTCCTTGCCGCAGACCGCGGAACTCGGAGGGCAGGGTTCTCTCCCGCTCCCTCTCCGTAAGTTGGACCCGTTAGTTAATCCTTTACTGAGAATACCCACTGATATGTAAATTTCTTTATACCTACTTAGTTCAAAAGACCGTCCGTGAATTGAAACGACTGCAAGTACAATCCACATCCTACATGTCGACAATCTCGTGGGCCAAATTCAATACAGTGATATCAACAATTATTACACAGTGCTTTATACAGTCTATAACAATACTATAAATTGTAATCAATATCTGTCACACTCAGAGGGATGATAAGGACCATGGAATTTGGGGTTGGTGCTGAGAAGCAATTCAAGTGAAACAATTTACTAAAGATGCGCACTGTCCCATATTACGGGGGCATATTTTACAAAAAAACAGGTTTAGTTGACTAAAGAGTCAAACTGTCATAATTAAGACAAAAAATAATTAAGAACAGAGATGATCAGAAAAAAAAATCTTTAAAAAAAATTAACTCGTTTCACTCGGGATGACGTGAATGTAGCAGAAACTGTTGAAGCATTATAAGTTATGGTGGCAGTAAGTAAGAAACTCAGATGACATGCATGCTATTGGTCTAAAAAATGGTCTCACTGCTAAGGATGCCCAAGGCCGGGCGAAGCGGAGAAGAATAAGCCGGAAAGTGGACCCCGGGTTCCGAGGTCCGCTTTGCCGCTTTCCGGACAACATTAACTATACTTATTTTTTGGACAGTCTTATAGCAAATGTGTAATCGCTTATCTCCCCGTACTGACTGCACGATTGCTGTATTTGTAACATGTTACATTACGCCTTGTAACACCGAGCAACACCTAGCTATGGCCCGCGGCTCCGCTCTCATGGAAGTCGGTTATCGTTTTTTGGTCATAATCTCCATAACAGACAAGAATTACAGAAAAAATATTTTTATTTTCAGAATCGTTAATATAACATAACCCAAGTACTTTTTCTTTAAATATCTGCAATGTATAGACGACACAACTAATTTACAATTATAGATAGATTAGCTGGCCCTCGCAAGCTTCGCCCGGGGCGTATTTCGAACCTCCATTGTACCCCTTTAACCCATATACGTATGCGCGTAACTTATTAGTTTTCATAGAATGTATGGGAATTCGCTGGATTTGTAGATATTCATGATTACTGCTCCGCTCCATTGAGTGGTAGCATGATGATATATAGTTCATATGACACTCACAAATAATGGGGCTTTCTATTGGTAAAAGAATTCTCAAAATCGGCTCAGTAGATCCCGGGATTACCCTCTACAACCTCACAAACTTACAAATTACGTTTTCATAATATTTATAGTATATAGTATAGATATGAGACATCCAATGGTCATGTTGTCACATCCGGTGATAAAACGGCGTAACTAAATAAAAAAGATACAGAAAACGCTTATCAACTTTGAACCATCGTACCAGATTCGTGGGCTCGCTTCCGATAACGATATACTCGAGGCTATCTACAGCAGGTGCTGTGACACCTGCGTACATAAAATATTAAATAATTGAGATAAGTGTCAACGATATCACCTACGATTATGGAAATGATAAGCTTAAGATGATTTATATGATCTAACTAGCTATTGTCCGTGGCTCCACCCGCGTTGAATTCTGATCCCGTATCCCCGCCATATCCCGCCATATCCCGCCTGGGGGACCATTTTGGGGGGCTTGTTCATTTACAAGAATAAAATTTATGGCTCAATGTAGTGTCGGCATATACTTTGAGTGTATGCATAACTGCTAGCTTGTCCCGTAATTGTCAGTAATCAGCTGCGAAAGGTAGGTAAAAATAGTACGAAGTTCACTTGAATTTGCAGTACCTTTTTTTTTCTAAATCTCTCCCGGGCGCGCTCCGCCATCTCCTTCGCGAGCATTACATGCTCGCAGAAGGAGGTGGCGGCGGCCCACGCGCTCGCGCTCCGCACCATTGCCGCAATCATGCTGCCAAGCGAGAGGACTCCCACCCCGATAGCTGCCACGAGGTCACGCCTAGGCGCCTCTCACGCCGGGCAGTCCGCCAGCGTGTGCAGCCCTGAGTCCTCGCTCGCGTCGCAGTGATGACACTCAGGCGTTGGCTCCTTCCTGATCCGATGCAGGTGGTCCCCGAAGCACCCCTTCCCGGAGATCACCTGCGTCAGTAGGTACGAGAGGCTTCCGTGTCGCCTCTCCAGCCAATCCTCCATGATGGGCCTTACCGCCGCTTTTTTTTTTTTTTTTTTTTTTCGTGCGGAAATCCCTTTGGATACCGCCCCCGCTGGAGAGCGCGGGTCTTCAGCGGGGGCGGTTATGTCGGGCTTGAACCGACTAAAACTGCACGCCGTCTCGGGTCTTAAGACGCCGGGGTGTAAGGTTACCCATAGAGCATATCCCTCGCACCCCGACTGACCCTGGGCCATCTCCGGTTTCGAGATGGCCCCCTTACTTGCTCTCCACTGTGCCATCTGCTAATCAGAGGGACACGTGGAAAGCTTCCGAACAGCCCTCAAAAGGGCCGTCCTCGCCTCGGTCGGAGTTGGCCGTAGGCGGCAGCGTCACTCCCGCCAAATTTGCAGTACCTACTGATTTTTAAGTAGGTATGTGTTAAAAAAAATTGTAAAAAATTCAGTCTACTTACATTACAAACAAGTCCATCATGTCATGTAAGGTTCAGTATCTGGCCAATGAAAATCACGACTACAAACTGTGGAGGCTTCAATTATCAAATTATGAGCATTCATTAGACGACACTTTCTTATCGTTTACTTAATTAAAATATATTTAACGACGAATTGATAGGAGACAACCTTTGGTTTTATTACTTAGTTGCTACATATCCACAATTGAAGGCCGAATGGCTATAATAAGGCTATAGCGACAACGCCGGTAATTATGAAGTCACGTAGAGATGTCACTTATATATTTAATGTCGCTTAAAACCTTCTAGTTTTGTACTTCGTATGATGATTGAAATGTTTCATTGCACGTTCAATGAAAGGAGGATTTTTTCACGCCTGAATATTCCCTAAAATATAGACCGACATTCCATGTGCCTACCTTTATTGGCACTACATATACAGGTTCCGGTGCTCAGATTAGCAAGTCGCGTCGGGAAGAAGAGAGAGAATCGACTAACTTCGGTTTTGTAGAGCGTTTTCTCTGTCGTACATCGGACTGGCTTAAATTAATCGTAGACAGATTCTGATCATGATGATGGCTATCAGCGTATACGAGAAAGGAAATACGGGGTTTTTATTTTATTACCAAGCTATAAATTTTACCCACAATACAAGGTAATCATTCAGAATTTTTCGTTGTTTTCTCTGATCCTCAAAGTCGATAGCTTCGTGTAATTTTTATTTGAAAGCTTTGATCGTATACTTATGTATTGGGTGAACTTATTGCTGTCAACCGTGCACCTTACTAAGTTTCCATGCTGTTTCTACTTGCCACAGGGAGAATTTCTATATATTTTACTACACCAAATTTTTCGACAGTGACAGAGTATACGATTAAAATTGTCAGGAAATATTCTATCCCTAAATTACCCGTACAACAGTACGGGTAATTTAGGGATATTCATTAAAATAATATCTAATAGATCTTTATAGTAAACCGCGTAATATCAGCGCATCACTAGCAGCCATCCCTCTATTCGTGATGAGATGAGATATCTTCTGTGTAAAACGCACGTATGCTAGCTATCTCGCTCGCGCTAGAGCTCAAAGTAATGAATTTCTCTCACTCTATCCGTTTCCCGACGTCTTCCCGAAGACGCCGCTCCAGTGTGTACGCGCGCTTCTTTCTAGTATATATACATAATAATCTATGCGCGCTTCCGCATCCGCAGTCCATGCCTAGCAACGTACGAAATAGTACGCGCGCCGCCTGCCCTAGCTTAAATGTACGATTTATGTCTTCTGACTATTATATGCATGATTCTTTAAGGTTTTCGTGTTTCATTACATATGTGAACCCGTATCTCATATCTTTCAAATATCACAACACAGTTAACTTTTAAAAACAAAACAATAACAAATCGATTTATAAATATTATGTAGGCTATTTTTAAAAACACACAAATAAATTGATATCTATAGATCACTATATGGCCGATAGGTGGTGCGATCAGACTGATGTAACTTTTTAAAGTATTTACTACATAAAGATAAGTCTTCTCCACCACCCACAGTTAACGACACTATAAAGAAACAATAAACATATTATTGCCTATATTTCACTTTATTAATGGTAAACAATATTTAATTTTACATTAGGTATTAACATAGAGGGGTGTGTGTTGGGTAACCTCCTCGAGTGTCGCTCCGATTCCGATCCCGCTGCAGTCCGGGGGGAACGGAATCGGAGCGGCCGGTACACCCTGGGCGGCGGTCAATGGCTTCCCCTTCATAGGGTTGGCATTGATCGTCGGCTAATACCCAACGTGGCGGGAACACATCGCTCTCCGTACTCCTCTGCTTTCAGAGGAGACAGGATGAGCAATGCTGTTAGAGGTGAGATGGCCCAGGGTCAGTCGGGGTGCGAGGGATATGCTCTATGGGTAACCTTACACCCCGGTGTCTGAAGACCCGAGACGGCGTGCGGTTTTAGTCGGTGCAAGCCCGACATAACCGCCCCCGCTGGCCGGCGGGGGGGTATCCGAAGGGATTTCCGCACGAAAAAAAAAAAAAAAAAAAAAGTATTAACATAGAGCAATATTTAAATTATTATTACCAATATATTTATAATTGGTCTATGGTACCTATCAATCAATAACAAACCAGTTGACACCGTAAGCCATTAGTATTCAAAGCAAGTTGTATTTTTCTAATCGAAATAGAATCCTTTACGAAAGCGAGTGCCCCATTGGATCTCGAAAATCTTGGTGGGGATTTTCGAGATCCAAGTCGACTTCACTTAACGATGAACGAGGCTCTGGTGCTTTTGGCAAGCGGCGGAAGGAGTCAGATTTGCGATCGAGAGTTCGGACGTTCGGAATGCTATATTTACAATATCGACTTGTAAGTCAAGTAATTTAGTTTGGACAAAGAGGTAACGGAATTACTAGTAGTTTCGGTTATTTAGTATTCTTAGAAAATCCGAACTAGTGCGAGTCGGTCTCACGTACTAAGGGTTCCGTACATAACTGGATTAAGGAACAAACTTAACATTGTTGTTGGAAAATCGTAATTAAGTACTAATATAACTGAAATGACAATAGGCTGAGAAGGACCGATGGCCGCAAACGAGTCCTAGAGTGGATCCCGAGAATTGATAAACTGATGGTGGGACGTCCCCGCCAGTTGAACTGCTGACCTGAGAAAGGTAGCTGGGGTATACTGTAGACTAAGGCGGAATGTCGGGTGCCATGGCGCAGGCCTTTTTTTCCGTGCGGAAATCCCCTCGGATAATAAGCAGCTTTAAATCGAAATAATTAGGTTAAAATAGATTGATTAAAATAAGTTATTGTTTTTTTCGTGCCGAAATCCCCTCGGATAAGCCGGCCAGCGGGAGCGGTTATGTCGGGCTTGAACCGACTAAAACCGCACGCCGTCTCGGGTCTTCGGACGCCGGGGTGTAAGGTTGTCCATAGGGCATTTCCCTCGCACCCCGACTTGGCTCCTTCCTGATCCGATGCAGGTGGTGCCCGAAGCTCCCTTTACTGGAGATCACCTGCGTCAGTCGGTACGAGAGGCTTCCCGTGTCGCCTCTCTAGCCAATCCTCCATGATGGGCCTTACCACCGCTATTGCAGCGTGCCCTGCGGGATGGTACCGTACCTTTTTATTTTCGTGCGGAAATCCCTTCGGATACCCCTCCGCCGGCCAGCGGGGGCGGTTATGTCGGGCTTGAACCGACTAAAACCGCACGCCGTGTCGGGTCTTCAGACGCCGGGGTGTAAGGTTGCCGATAGAGCATATCCCTCGCCGCACCCTGCTGGGGTGACAGGTGGCCTCACCCGCCACCCCCAGGCCTGCGCTCATGGAGGACGGAGGTCGTTAAGTGACCTCCGGCGCCTGAGTCGCCTGCGACGCGCGGCGAGCAAGTTGCGGGCTCGGCGGTCCGGGAGAGTTCTAAATCTCTCCCGGGCGCGCTCCGCCATCTCCTTCGCGAGCATTACAAGCTCGCAGGATGGTACCGTACCTCAAAAATAAATGAAAATTACAGAACCCTTATAGGATAACTTCGTCGGTCTGTTTATCTGTCTGTCAAGACCTTTATCTCGGGAACACGTGAATGTATCACTTTGAAATTAATATTAAAAACTCAAGTCTGTAACGTATTGAAGCTGTGAAAAAAAAAACAAATTTCTAAATCAATGTTAATATATCAATGTAATAACCAAATGCAAGGGTATCAAAACCGGTACTCTCCGTTGAGCTAGAATCATTAAATTCCGAAGTCCTACCGCAGAGGCAGAAAAAGCAAGGTACTATCGCACAGGTGAAGATAAAAGTACGAAAACCGTAAACATGTAGTTACCCATATTGCAAAAACATTTCTACATGTCTTTTTCGTCAAAACTTTTTCTCATGAACACGTGAGGGTATCAAGTTGAAATTAATATCAAATACCCAAGTCAGTAACGTCTTCAAGCTGAAGAAAATCAAACTTCCGAGTCAACGCCATCAAAATATACGGTCATTTTAATGTAGCGTATTTAGACACTTGCAAGGGAATGAAAATTTATAGGGCATCCAGTATATTCCTCCCTGGGAATCCATCCTCAGACAATGCGACCGGAAACGATGCATACAGTGAGGTATGAAAGGCACTTTATTCTGCGCACCCTCAAGCTGTGGAATGATCTCCCTGCTGTGGTTTTCCCAAGCGACTACAATAAGGGGTTCTTCTTAAGAAGGTTTTTACAGGGTCGGCAGCCGGCAGCGCGAGTGTGACGCCCCTGGTGTTGCACACGTCCATTAACCGCGGTAACCGCTTCCCATCAGGTGGGCCGAGAGCTTGTCTGCCACCTGAGTGGTATAAAAAAAATACCTACATCTGCCTCATAACATAACAATAAACAGCTTAAATAACATGTTTTGAGCACATAAGTCGTTAATAAATATTCCACTAGTAACGATATCTAAATATTGTCTGTACATCGAAGATATTCAAAAAGAAAACTTATATTATGTTAAATGACCGATTCTGAACACAAAAAATATTTTCTTTCGAAATCTTGTCTAGTTTAGATGATAATTATGTTTAGTATGAGTTTAAATGGCGTTCTGTCTACCGCACAGTATGCCCGACCAGAACTTTCTCATACAATTGAAATGCAGTTCGTAACTACTAATGTCATTGTACGTAAGGCTGTGTTATCAACATAAGGCTATGCAAGTCATAAATAATAACACGCTGATAAGCTATCAAAGTGACTGCATCGTTCGATCGTCGCTCGTTAATCACAGAACAATAAGATGCGACCTCATCAGGGGTTATTGGAGAAGGCACGTGTATTCTATCATACAATTCTTTGAATCGGTACGAGTTTCCCTATAAGAAGGGCCAGAAGGGGATTTAAGAAAACAAAACAATATATAAAAGATAGAAATATATAAAGATATAAAAGATATAAATCAATAATTTAAAGTTAAAAAATCCAGCTGCAAAGAAGTTAACTTATATGCAAATAGTGTACGCCAGCGGCTTCGCCCATGTGATATTATGCATGTATTATACATATAAACCTTGCTCTTGAATCACTCTATCTATTTTAAAAAAAAACGTATCATAATCTGTTGCGTAGTCTTAAAGATCTAAGCATACATAGGGACAGATAGACGGGAAAAGCGACTTTGTTTTATACTATGTAGTGATACCCTGAAGGACGGAAACAAGTTTAATAGCAGGCGGAACCCATTTGCAAATCATAAACCGAAAGAAAACTAACGAACAAAAGGTTCATTGTGGATTATACTAGCTGTGTCCGCGACTTCATCCGCGCGGATTTAGATTTCATATATTTTCAAAAACTTGACTGACACACCAAGTGGGCAGGCATGCCGGGGCCGACCTCGCAGGACATACACTGATCAAATTAATGAGGTATTGATAAAACGGCAGATCAAAAGCACCCGAAACCGGCGGGCTTGTATGAAAGGTTTAATGGCAGTGAAGGAAGCTCGTGAAGTATGTAAGGACAGAAGCAGATGGCGGGCTGTTGTCTCTGCCTACCCTGGAGGGAAAAAGGCTTGAGTATATGAGTATGTATGTATGATTGCCACACTCGGTAATCGAACCGGTTAAATTCCAAAAAAATTACATGATGTACTTTTATGGCATCAATCGATTTCATATATTTCCTTTTATTTAGTTTACCATGTTTGTTATACAGATTTGATCGAATTCAAGTGGCAATCGAATTTTCGAAAATCTTTGAACTGCGGTGGGACGCCCTGCAGACTGTATATATGCGGATCCCGTGGGAATATTAGTATAAAAAGTAGCCTATGTTACTCAGGGATAACGTTGTTCTTTCAACTTTAGAATGAAAGGTGAAAGATTTTTTTAAATCGGTCCATTGTGTATCGATTACAAACAAACAAATCTTTCATCTTTATAATAGAAGTATAGACTACCTCACTACCCAATAATAACTTTATTCAATCCACGCCCTCTGGGTTCTTTTTCTTTACATTACTAACGTTTTATATCCCCTAAACTAACCTTACCTCTAGTAAGAGTAATATCCATCTGCGTTAAGAAGTATAGACTACCCAATAATAACTTTATTCAATCCAAGCGCTCTGGGTTCTTTTTCTTTACATTACTAAAATCTCCCCTAAACTAACCTTACCTCTAGTAAGGGTAATATCCCATCTGCGTTAAGAAATATAGACTACCCAATAATAAATTTTATTCAATCCAAGCCCTCTGGGTTCTTTTTCTTTACATTACTAACGTTTTATATCCCCTAAACTAACCTTACCTCTAGTAAGAGTGATATCCCATCTGCGTTAAGAAGTATAGACTACCCAATAATAAATTTTATTCAACCCAAGCCCTCTGGGTTCTTTTTCTTTAAATTACTAACGTTTTATCTCCCCTAAACTAACCTTACCTCTAGCAAGAGTTATCCCATCTGCGTTATCAGCGACCATCACAATAATACGTAAGTTATGTAAACACGCCGCACGTGGTGGGGTGTGTCTCGTTGACCCATGCCGATTGCCGCGCTTTTTATATACACAATGATTTATTGACTCAACTACTTGCTCAGCAATAACAATTATATGACGTATGTACAGCGATTGCTTGCGATATCGATATCTACACCGTCAAATAGATACAGAATTTTCTTTTTACATAGCAAAATACCTAAGGAATTGGAATAGAAACTGAAATTTCAATGGAATTTGAATGTTTATGCATTTAAACTTCATGCACAACAATAAAATTTTACAAAGGCGGACTTAATGCCAGAGTCATTTTCTACCAGTCAAACTTTGGGTGATGCAGAGATAAGTCCCAGTAGGTGCTCGAAGGATTGTAATGAAAGTTTGGTTTAGTAAGGTACAATAAAAAAATAGAATGCTTACCTATATATAGTATATATGTATAGTTGGTGTACGTGAGTACCTAAATGTACAATGCTATATCTATTTAAGAGTTTACATACATAACTTCACGCCTGTATCCCCGAAGGGGTAGGCAGAGGTGTATTACACACACACCCACGATTCGCCAGTTATGTTTAGTTCCCAATGTAACAGTGGGCGAGCCTATTGCCATCTAACGGGCACATTACTAAGCGAGCGATAATTAACATTGTTTAATACACACATAACTACGAAAAGTCAGAGGTGTGTGCCCAGGGCGACTGGGGATCGAACTCGAGACTTCCGCTCGGCAGTCCGTTACGTACGCCACTGGACTATGTAATGTTATACTTAAACAATAAATATAGGTACATATTTATTATTATTTATATCGTTTGTGAGATCTCAGAGATCTCACAAACAAAACGGCTATGTGGTTAATTTGTATGCAGTGGAAGTGGGAGCGAGAGGTATACCAGCAAAATCTCTCTATAACCTACTTAAAGATCTAGGCCTATCGAGAGCTACAATAAGCTCATTACTAGGACGAATGTCTAAAGCGGCACTAGTAGGTTCGTATCAAATTTGGTTAGGCAGGGAGGGGAACTTGGGTAGTGAAGGTGAGTGTTGATGTACATCAACAAAAGGGGCCCCTTCTAAACCTACACTTTGGTCGCAAGTCCCAGGCACTGTCCCGAGTTCCCAACTCAGCAACGCGATGGACGCCGGGTCCACCCGCACGGAGAATCCATGGATCTCTAAGAATATCGGTCTAGACATAACATAACATAACATAAACTCACGCCTATATCCCCGAAGGGGTAGGCAGAGGTGCTAGCACCCACGTTTCGCCAGTTTATGTTTTAGGTCCCAACGTAATAGGTGGCGAGCCTATTGCCATTAACCGGGCACTTATAAACCTGCGATAAATACACACATAACTTCGAAAAGCATCGAAAAGTCATTGGTGTGTGCCATGGTAATACCTGGAATCGAACCCGAGACCTCGTCTCAGCAGTCCTTTACCCATACCATTAGGCTACCGCGGTTTTTTTCCACATATTACATAAATATTTATATATTATTTATATTTATATATTATTATTTATTTTTGTATAAATAAAATACTTACAAAGGAAAAAAAAGACTTACAGATACTGTTCTGGGTTGTTATAGAGTTGGCGTACTCTGTTTTTGACTTTGGTACGGTTAGTCAACATACCTACTGATTTCAAGGGGGAGAGCATTCCAAAGAATGGATTGCACTAGAAAAGAGTAGAGGAAACACTGTCAGAATCATAAAAATGATAACCGAGGGTAGTTCATTGATCAAAAGAAAAATTTAATATTATACTAACTGTGTCCCGCGGCTTCACCCGTCGTACCCTCGGTTCTTGAAAATTTCTTTACTATGTAAATATACATTGGGGTGCTTGGTTGAGGACCTCCACGCGGTGCACCCTGGGCAACGGAGACAGCAGCGCCTCTCTCCTAGGGCGGGAGAGACGCTGCCGCCTACGGCCAACTCAGACCGAGGCGAGGACGGCCCTGTTGAGGGCTGTTCGGAAACTTTACGTATCCCTCTGATTAGCAGATGGCACAGTGGAGAGCAAGTAAGGGGGCCATCTCAAAACCGGAGATGGCTCGGGGTCAGTCGGGGTGCGAGGGATATGCTCTATGAGTAACCTTACACCCCGGCGTCTTAAGACCCGAGACGGCGTGCGGTTTTAGTCGGTTCAAGCCCGACATAACCGCCCCCGCTGGCCGACGGGGGGGTATCCGAAGGGATTTCCGCACGAAAAAAAAAAAGGTAAATATACATTCATAATACTCACGTTTAATTGTCCCAAAAGGTGTAACCTTTTAAAACCTTACTAGTTCAGTTTCGGTCCGAAACTCGCGGAGATGGAGCTTTACACAGTAGGTAAATAGGGTCTTCTCTCTCCCTCAGTTGAGCGCTCCGAAACTGAATTGTTTTAGCACGCCGTGGTAAGGCCCCTGGCCGCCAACTGAGCACCTTTCTATGTACCATACTTTACTGTATACCATGAAATTACAAATTTGATAAATTGAAGTAAGTATACATTTTTTTTACATATATTTTTAATTATTATCTAATACTTTATACTTTCACCATTTTATAAGTAGTTCATTGATTCCGTTACTGAAAGAATGGTAGGCGTGAGAATAGATGAAACCTCTGAAGGAGGTTTGCACTGCATCAATTATTTACTTGCAAAAGAATATTTCCTTGCATGTCATTGTCCAAATTCCTAAAAAAAGTCGTAATCTGTTAGAGAAAGTTTACGGCAGTATGGTAGGTGTCGGAGACATTCCAATCGCATCTCCTCTAATTTAGCAACCATCTGTCGTGAAATATGGGGTCTAGCATTAACCCTGAAGTAACAGTGACCAAGAGCAATTGACCAATCTCGGCAGTCCCGGTTGCTTAACGGCTAGCTTTTATACGGCGGCACTTATGCTACTGCGCCCACCCTAATTCATGTACTATAGGTACTAATATTATAAAAAGCTATTTGCATTGCATAGGCTCCTAAACTATTGAGCCGATTTCAAAAATTATTTCGCCTAAAAATGCTACATTATCCTTGAGTAACATACGCTACATTTTATCCCGATAAACCTAACGTTATCAGGACTTACGCGGGTGAAACCGCGCGGCCATGCTAGTCTAAAATGAAAGTAGTCAAGTTACGTCTTCTAATATCAGCTGACAGTGAAAATCCCCTCAAAATCGGCCTAGCCGTTTCGGAGAACAAGCAGAGAGGAAAGCGTCTTTTGTCTTCTGTCATTCTACTATCGTAACGGTTACAAAACAGTCGCTGTATAAACCGATTGGTTGACGTTAATCTTAAACTCATTATATCAGTTCTCTGCGATATGAAACTAAGTAAACGATATACCTAATAAGATTATTAAAACGCAAAAAGTGTCAGCAGAGGTTATCTCATCGTAGTATGAGTTACTCTTGAATCGGTTGTTCTTATTTAGAGGTCAGTTACCCGATACACGAAGACATCAATGATACTGCGACAACATTACATCTTTTAGGGTTCCCGAAAGCCGGACCCGAAATTTACCAACGGAATCCTATTTAAAAAAAAAAAAAAAAACAAGGTACTAAACCTACATCATTCATCCTCCTACGTGGCGTACGGTAGAGCGTTCGACTACTAAGGTCGCGGATTGGATCGCTCAGTACAAATGTTTGTATGCTTGTATGTATATTTGCATTGGTCTGGATGTTTCTATGTATAATATATATTCTAGGACGAATAACACAAGCTAGTTAAGCCACGCTTACTTTTGGTCTAGATAACGCTGTGTAGTAGAACATCCTAGAATATTTATTCATTATTATATTAAGTATATCGGTCACTATCTACCTACTGTACCTATATATATAAACAAGGAGTCTGTCACATATACCATAACATACACCTTACACCACCCCAGCAGAAGCAGGCCGGGACGGCGGGGTGACTAGAAAAACAACAAGTACAACAAGTATGTTTTGCAGAATATATTGGAAACGTCGGGTTCAATGTATTCAATGTCGTTTTCCGGGAACTTTATGTGATTCAATGTTCTCAACCCAGTATTAAAAGTTATCCGGAACCCTAAGTAAGAAATCTGATTAGCACTTGAGCAGTTTATTATTGTTTTAATAATACTAAGGTCTCGGCCTAACTAACCGCGGGGCATTGCGGAACGACGCATTGTATTATCTCATACAATTTGGTAGTTACTAATACCGTCGGTAGGAACATTCTTAGGAATACTTTATCAGTTTTATTACACAGGAATTCCTTGTTTATTTTTGTGTACAGACAGTTCCGCCTTAAGACGCCGGGGCGTTTAGGGGAGGGGCGCTAGTCGCCCCGCCGCCGCCGTCCCGGCCTGCTTCTGCTGGGGTGACAGGCGACCTCACCTGCCACCCCCAGGCCTGCGCTCATGGAGGACGGAGGTCGTTAAGCGACCCCTGGATTTAGTGCATCTAAAGATTTAGTGCATCTAAAATATACTAAAAATTTACCTACTACTAATTATTATACATTTTAATCAGAAGTATAAACTTAATTTATTTTAGCATCATAACAGTTCAAATTAACTTGGTAAAACATAGTAGGTACATTACGATATTAGTGCGTTAAGATGGTTATAACATGCGAGGCGGAATTTCAGCCCGGGCCGTAGGCGAGGGCGTAATTGAGCCGAGCATGTTATAACCAATACGCACACGTATATCGTACGACGTTTTTTGACACATTTGCGAGGAAGCAGAAAAAAAAACATTTTAAATAAACTCAATCTGTGAATGCACACTGTTGCTTTCCCGCCATTTTAACAGCGCGCTAGCGCTGCCTACTGACTGGCGCCGCGCGGTGATTCGTTCGAAATTTGAATAGCAATAGCGCGCTGCTCACTAGCTGGAGTCGTGCGGCGGCGATCAGTTCCATATTTGAAATTTGTTTGAAATGGCAAATAATACTGTTATGGAATTTGTATGGACTATAACTTAACTATTTGCCTTGGTAACACACGCGTATTTTATGACCCGCTTTACATATTTAAAACCGGTGGAATTACATCAGCTTTACGAGCAAGAGTGTTAAAAAGGTACTTTTCAACACAAGATGTAAACTGAAAAAATTAAAAGACGTCGTGTCTTTTATATTTTTTTTAAGGTTAAGGTAAAGGTTAAGGTAAGGCGGTTAAGGTTATACAATTTATGGTGGAAAAAAGGAGTTTATTTTTTAACCGATTTCAAAAGGAGGTTCACCGTTTGACCTGTATCTGTACGTATGTTTACGCGATTTTCTCGCGATTTTGATGAGGTTATCAGAAAAGTATGTGAACTTGCCTCCGTCTGGCTGCGCCGTGTGTTTCTCCGCATCATTGTCACTGTGGTGAAGCTGTCGACAGCCTTAAGCACCATGGCCTGAGACCGGATTGTATGTCGTTATTGCCTTGGAAGATGGGTAGGCCTTTGGTATGGGACGCAACGTGCGTCGACACCCTTGCGCCTTCACACCTTTCAAACACAACGGGCTGTGCCGGCGCTGCTGCTGCATCTGCAGAAAGCCTTAAACGGAGTAAATACTCCAACCTAGTAGTTGATTATGTCTTTGACGTCCACCCACATGTATTGTCACTACACAAAGATTTATCTCTGCGTTAACCCAAAGGAGAATTCTGTAGCTCATAATACTACGAAAATAACTGAAATAAACTGTTCCAGCCGTTTCTACATCTGTTGAAGTCCTAATCTTTTTTAGAGCGTAGGAAGCAGAACTTAACCTACTAGCTATTTTTTCAATATTTGATCCCCACTGTAATTTAGCATCGATACTTAAACCTAAGAACACGGTCGATTCCACAAGGATTAACAGCTGTCCATTGAGTTGTACATTGGTTTCCACCTGCCTAACATTAGGTAAGGTGGACTTATTACATTTGTTTTTTTTTCATAAAGGCAAAGATTACACTGGTCAACACTGTTTTTGTCACACGAACTTTTTGATGATTTTTGTTCATGTTGGTATACCCTGATCAACAATATATAATAATTTTGTTTCAATCACGTCCAGTTTTTTTGTGACAGCTACATATTCATTTCTGACCTCATATACGTGTCTTTTTTTGAATAACTTCATTTAGACGACTGCATATCTATTTTATCAACTAACTTACATTTTATATACGTTTGTTACATCCTGAACATGCCACGAAAGTATTCTTACAACTCTGACAGTTTTTGTTATGTGTGTGGAGAATTAACTTTTACATCTCAGCGTCGAAATTTCACATCATTAATAACAGTGCTATTTGAACTATTATGGATTTCCTGTGAGGAATCAAGATAAATCCTGGGTTCCACATAAATGTTGTGTAACGTGTGTGAGACTGCTATTAGGTTGAGCCGAACAAGAACCCAGACATATGCCATTTGCCATACAAATGATATGAACGGAACCAAAGGATCATGTAAGAAACCTGATGTGTCAATTTTTTTTCATTCTCATATTCCACCAAACGGCCCTAGTACATTTAAAATTAGATATAAGTTTTCATGTGACAAAAAAAGTTGAAATTTTGTTAACCAGTGTTATTAATATTAAACCAATGAACCACTCTTGAGATTGCGTTGTTTACTTCGTCCTAATTATACTATTTATACTAATACATTAGAATAATATTATGTAATCTGTGCTAATACTAATTATTTTAAATATCAAGGAAGTATCATCGGCAAATAAAACAATACTATTTTTATCCCTTTAGCGGATACTAACTGGCCGATCCTCGACTACTCGTTCATAATCCAGCAATGCATTGTGCCCTGTAGGCCTATATACCCAGATTACGCGTACACTGGAACGCTTAGTCTGTACATGGCTTAAGATATCGCCTCTATTGCACACAAGCCGCTCGTCGCTCGCAGTACCACCACATAACTAACTCATTGACATAACACTACATATTGTTGTATGACGAGTTAAAAATAAACGCAATGGAAAATAACATAAGTATATCATTTGTGTTTATATAGCAGCATCAATGATCCGATTATATATCAGGAACGACCTTTACAGGCTATCGATAACGCAGTGAAATCTGTCAATGGCATGAAGGCAGCAAATTTTGCCCGCTTGGAGGCGCTGTTGTAGATGTAGACCTGTCAAACTCTGTTTACTATTTGTCTGTGTGGTTTTAATTCTAAAATATAAAAATGGTTGATAAATATGGTAGCTGGACTGTGAATGAGCTAAAAACTGAACTCAAGAAGAGAAATGCGAAATGTGTTGGCAAGAAGGAAGCTCTAATTGAGAGGTAATAAAGCTAAGTGGTTGGAACATAACCTCATTCTTATACGTATCTATTCTAAACATTAATCATGTTATTCGTTTTATTCACATGTTTTATACGTTGCTTACGCATTTTTACCCATTGACCATTATTTCCAGATTGGCGGCTTATGAACGTAATAACAACTTTGTGGAAATCAACGATTTAGATTTAATCACTCAAGATGAAAATGAAATAGTGGGTATAGCTTGGCCCTCAGATGAATCATTTCGGAGTGTATTGGGGTCGATTGTAGTGCCCCAAATAGATATCGTTCATGTGAACCAATACTTTCTTCAAGTTTACAATGAGCGAGAAGGAATGACGATGTATGCGGCAGTTCATAGGAAGGGATATAATATGATGAAAGAATATTTTTTGCTAGCTTTGGTTGTGTATAATAATGAAGAATATTGCTTCTTTAGAGCACAGGTTAATAGTGAAATGACAAAGAGCTTGACATATTTTGTTAAGTTAGCTATTAATCTAGACGGCACTATTATTGAAGGAAGCTGCGAATGCATTGCTGGCAAGGGCATCAGATCAGTGTGTAAACATGTTGCAACAGTATGTTACACAATAATGCACTTTAAAGAGCATGGAACTTGGTACATACGAAAGACATGCACAGACCAGAAACAAAGTTGGCACATGCCTAAAAGAAAAAAAGTGGAACTGTCACCAAAAAAAGCTGAACAGCTTAATCTTTCAGTACCACTTTATAGTATGAAGAAAAAAGAAATATGTAATAATATGTGTTATGACCCAAGACCAGTGGAATACCGAAACAATCCGTCATTCAATGACAATGTTCGAAATGCAGTAGCAAATTATAATAGCACAAAGAACCGAACTTTAGCTTTAAGTGGATCATTTCCAGTTGCATCTCTTCCAGGTCTCATAAATGACCATGATTATTTGTCCAGGCCCCTAGCACATCAATTTATCTGGAATCGCATCCAAGTAAATATTTTACTTATTCTTCTTTTTTACTCATAATATAAAACTAACTATGATTTCTCTTTAACGGTATATTTTATTTTTCAGGGTACCACAGAAATTCTCATGGCAATAGAGAAGAAAACAAGAGCTCAATATAATAGCCCCATGTGGTTTATAGAAAGATCCATGCGCATCACAGCATCCAATGTGGGAGTTATAGTACATATGACAGAGAGGAAAAACAAGAATTTATTTACTGAATCTATAATAAACCCAAAAAGATTCAAATCTTCATCTACTGAATGGGGAAAACTACATGAAAAAATTGCTGTTTCTGAATACAAGAAAGCCACAACCAATGATGTTATTTTATGTGGGCTTTTTGTGGCACCTGATCATTGTTTTTTAGGTGGCTCACCTGATGGCCTTGTAGGCAATCTAACTGTTTTGGAAGTGAAATGCCCCTATTCCATAAAGGACCAATTCATCACTGCAGAAAAACTTGATTATTTAGAACAAAAAGGTAATATATTGAGTCTCAAGCAGAGTTCAAATTATTACTACCAGGTTCAAACACAAATGTATGTAACAAGTAGAGAATATTGTGATTTTTGTATTTGGACTAAAAAAGACTTTAAAATTATATCAGTTACCAGGAATGAAGATGTTATTGTTAAATTGATAATACCAAAAACAAAGCAATTTTATGAAGAGTATGTGATCCCAGCTCTGGTTAAGAAATATTACTCTGGATAATATAATGTATAACTAAACCTTAATTTGTTTTATTTATTACTATGGTAAAACCTTTCATTGAAAACAAAAAACAGGTAACATTGAAATTTTTATTTAATATAACAGTTCTATTATAATGACAGAATTTTGTTGCATAAACATAATACTGTGGCAATATATATTATTGATGCAACTGTTAGTTTATTACATATTATTTCTTTTTTTCCATTATATTTTGACGAAGGTTGACAAGAGTAAAACACACAAAAATTATCCTGCTAGCTATAGGCACTAAATTTGAGGTAAGAGTTCCCTTAAGGATTCTATATGTTTTACCCAAACCAATAACTCTTTCAATATGTATCCTGTTTGCTGAATTTTTTTTGGAATGGCAGAGCTGTTCGGGTTCAAGCTGGCCAGATTTCTTTTTCAGAAACTCGGGCATATTGACCTTTACATCTTTAGGTGCAAGAAGATCTTGAATTTGGAATCCTTTATCAGCTAGCACAATATCATTTTTTGTTAAAAAGTTACTCAGACCACACTTTTCAAATAATGCTCGATCACTTATTGCACCTCCATATGCGTCGGATACAAATGTTACCGTTCCAATACTTGACATCCCTATCAAAACTTTTACTGTATTACTGGACTTATAAGTAGAGTAAGTTTGTTGTTGAGAAATTGGGTTTTTAGACTGGTCTATTTTTATTTCAGTACAATCTATGATCACAGTGCTGGTGCATTTTTGTCCCTTAATCTTCATATTTGCTTCAGCAACTTGCTGTGGAACCCAAGTCTTTAGTTCTTTAAGCTGGCAATAGAGGAAATTTATCCATGTTATAAATATTCGACTAACTGATGTTTCACTGATATTAAATCTGAAAGCCAATTCCTTGTTAGGCATATTGCGGCGTAATTTCATGATTGTCAGGAAAAATTCATTCGCAGGTGACAGTATGTGTTTATTTTTTCTTTTAGCTGAATCCGAATGGAAGTAATTAAGGTGATTTACAGCTGGCCCTAGCAAATTAAACACTAGCCAAAAGTGTTCATAATTGTCAAAACCCGTATAAAACTGAAGTTCTGCCCTTTTTGCAATAGATTGCAATGATAAAATGTCAAATGCACTTGTATTGTTATCATTCAACGTATTAGTAGACATATTACACATAATTTTTTCACTACTTTCACACTGTGTAGAAACATCTTTTCTGAAAGACTCTACTGTTACTTCATTTATTGATAGTTCCATATCAGAAAACACTTCAGGTTGCATAATATTTTCAACTACATCAGTGTGATTTGATGTATTTGCATGTATATATTTTGAGTGCAGTCTTCTTTTAGCTCGCTCTGCTCTTTTTATAAAAGATTCTGTTTGCGGTTTGGTCCATGCAAACTGACTGGGTACAGCATCTTTTTTCAACCTCGGTATAGCTGCAAAACAAAAAATATGATGAAGGCAGAAGAAGAATTCTATAAGAATGAAATAATATGAGCAACAATCCGTTTATTACAATAGATTGTGTCTGATAAAGTATCGAATCAATTGGAGACATATCGAATAGATACTTACGGTTTTCACTCGCTGAGTCCAAGGGCATCACATAATCAGACTTAATGAAGTGATTTTTACATACTCTAGAATAAGGTGTGGGTTCAAATTTATCTCGACGTATTCTTACGAGCCACATCTTTCTTCTTCTTGTATCGCTAGGAAAACGATGCCCTGTTGTTCTTGAGTTGCATTGCGGTACAACACATAGTGAAGGCATTGTTATGATGCGTGTAGGAGTGTCAAAGAACGTCCGAACTTACAGAAATTGATACTAAAACTAAAATACACAAAAGTCACAAAACGAAAGTTTAGCAAAGTTTTGACAGGTCTAGGTCTACATTTACAGTAGCGCCAACTGGTGTCGATTTGTGAACTACTGAAATTATCCTGCCATTGAATTCCAAGAAGTAAGGAAAAACGCATGGCGCTAAAGCTTGCGTCGCGCGTCGGGAGATTGCTTATCTATATTGTGAACTTGATATTCGCCCGCATTGAATTCTGATCCCGTTCCCGCTTCCCATGGGAACCTATTCCCGAGATAAAAGTAACTTATGTGTTATTATACTACGGCCGTTCAGAGAATGCGTTCCTGACACGTCACGATTGAACTGACGATGTAACTTTGTAATGGCGTTGCGATTGCGAGTTACGATAACAATATTTTTGCTGGTTGTTTACCGTTTTAACAATTGATGAGCATTAAAACAACATTATTATATCAATAATCAATTAATGTTATAATTTTGTGCCAAACTGAGTGTCAAATAACTTGGTAAACAATATTTTTCTAAATCTATACTGCGCTATTACAAGGTTATGTCAGCGCTTTATATTTGTAGTGCTGTGCTAACAATAATAGGCAATAATAGTAATCTGTTCTTATACAGTTATACTTTATAAAATAATACGTTTTGTTTTTCTTTTTAAGAATTTGAAAATAATGGACTACAAGATAACTTTTATTAAATATAAAAATAAAACTACGACCAAACCGAACGCGCGAAAGAAAGTAGCATTTTTATATTTAGGTTGAAAATGGTAATCCCAAATGGCGTTACTAGCATTTTTATACTTAGATTAAAAATGGTAACCCCAAATGGCGTTATGGGCCGCCATTTTGTGACCTAAAACAGTCGTCTGCTGTCGTTTCGTGCACATAGACCACGTTCTTCAAGTGTTTTCGATCTGTTTTTATTTGATTATCCGGCTTTCGTTTAATGGACTGTTTCTGCTTTTCAAACTGACATCGGCGCTAAATCGGACTTTGATTGTGTTTTGTATTGCGTTCTTTTTACTTTTGGTGCATACTAATGCCTAAACGTGGACAAACATTGAAAAGTGGAGTCCGTGAGTTAATCATCAAGCTGCAAGATTACTTTGAGCGGGAGCGGCAAAATGGGGGACCCCTGGTACCTGTCGAACAAGTACAAGAACGCGTCTCTGAGGCGCTTGGAGTTAGCAAACGAACGATAACAAATATTAATAAAGAAAAGTTCGGCTCTACTGGCACGGAAGATAATATTTTACGTACTCCGAAGAAGAAACGTAGAACTAAACCCGTGACAGATATTGACACCTTTGACGCCGTTGCAATCAGAAATCATATATATGGTTACTATTCCAGAAATGAATATCTCAACAGGAAGAAGCTTTTGGCATAGTTAAGAGAAGCTGGACTATTTAGCGGGGGTAAAACTGCTTTAACCAAAATCTTAAAAGATATTGGTTTTTCGTATAAAAAAACAGACAAAAGAAAAAATTTATCAGAACGATACGACATAATTTTAAAACGGGTAAGTTTTTTGAGAGAAGTAAAAAAAAAATGATAACTGGGATAATGTCGTGTTCATTGACGAGACATGGCTAAACGCCAATCACACGGTTTCCCGTTCTTAGACGGATGATACACAAGCGTCAACGTCGAAAGTACCAATGGGTAAGGGGGCCCGTCTTATAATGCCACGCAGGTTCTGCAAAATACGGCTTTGTGGAGAACGCGTTACTGGCATTTCAATCAAAAACCACAAATGACTACCACGAGTAAATGAATGCCACTACATTTAAAGAGTGGTTCCAGAACGTGCTTTTGCCCAGCCTACCAGAGCCTTCTGTAATATTCATGGATAATGCCTCCTATCACTCGGTTCAAATACAGAAACCACCTACCCAAGCTAATAAAAAAGAAGAAATGGTGGCTTGGTTACAAGCAAAAGGCATTGACGCAAATATGCAGATGCTAAAAGCAGAGCTAATTAAATTAGTTAAAGAAAATAAAGCGGCAAATGTGCGGTACGAAATCGATGAACTGGCTCTGGAGTACGGTCATCGCGTTCTAAGAATTCCACCGTATAATTGCCAATATAACGCGATTGAGCTAATCTGGGCTCAAATAAAAGGTTACGCCGCCCGCCACAATACTTCCCCGCCATTCAGCACGAAAAAGATGATGACTCTATTAAAAGAAGCCAGCGGGGAAGTCACAAGAGATGACTGGGCAAAGGTTGTTGAGAAGACTAAAAACCTGATTGTGGAACATTTTGACCGAGATATCAGGATTTATTCTGTTATTGATAATAATATAATTATACATGTAGGCGAAGATGATGATAAAGACACCACCTCCTCAAGCGAATCGGAGTCTGATTAATATTCTGTACGCACATTCAATTCAATGTACCTACTTTATTGCATAGAAATACAGATTGTAACTTTGTAACAAAGAATAAATAAAACAATGTTATTATATTAATATTACCTTTTTTTGGTTTCCACTTAACTAACTAAAATATAAATTTTAAATGATTCCGCAGTAATTATTTATAGTAACGAACTCAGTGTTATGTTGTGCCCATCACTAGTCGTGACTAACTGATAGGTGTCAGGAACGCATTCTCTGAACGGCCGAACTTTACAGCCTATAATGTGTCCCTGTACCAAATTTCATCCAGATTCGTTCAACTGTTTTTGCGTGGAGGAGTAACAAACATCCATACATCCTCACAAACTTTCGCATTTATAATATTGGTACGATATTAGGATTCACGGATAGCGCAATGGTTTTAGTGGCCACCTTGTTATGTAACTGCTATTGCGTCGTATGTTATTAGTTTGATTCCCTCATTTTTGTGTAGATTTACTAGAGCGCCTTACTGCTGGAGGCTTAGAGTAAATCAAAGTTTGTTAGGGTTCCGTACCTCAAAAGGAAAAAAACGGAACCCTTATAGGATCACTTCGTTGTCCGTCCGTCCATCTGTCAAGACCGTTTTTCTCAGGAACGCGTGGAGGTATCAAACTGAAATTTATGTTTAATACTCAGGTCTACTGTCCCTTGGAGCTGTGACAAAATCAAACTTCTAAGCCAAAGCAATCAAAAGATACAGCCGTTTATGCCGCAAATTTTCGGAACATTTCGAAACTCGCACGGGAATCAAAACCTACAGGGTACTTCCCGTGAACTTAGAATCTTGAAATTTGGTACGAAGTAACGTCTTACTGTACAGATAAAGGAAAAATTGCGAAAAACGTAAATTTTTAGTTACACCATATAATAAAAAATATTTTTGAAAATTTTAAAGTACTACTACCATAACTATGACTCGATTATCGTGATGGGTGAACTTTTACTTATAAACCTACAGGTTTGTACGGAACCCTCGGTGTGCGAGTCAGACTTGCACTTGGCCGGTTGTTTTTATGGTATAACCCCTCCAAGCGAAGTAAATTGTTTCTGTTAGGAGTTGTTATACATCAATAATGTAATGGCCAGGATTCGAAACCGAGACCTCTCAATCATAAAGCAGACTCCTTGACCACTAAGCTACCGGTGCTTCATCTATCATTCTCATCAATATAATCAAATGAATATTATTTTTATCCTACTAGGGTAGCAAACAAACACCTGTTAAAATCTGTTTAACTAAACCGAGTTCTTATGTTTCACGCAATGAGATCTTGGTTCCTATTATTGGTGACAACCGCACTAAGCGGTTACCTGACATAATCTATGAATTTTTGTAACACCACAGCTATCAGTCGCGGTTTGCCGACTATAGAAACCTTTGGAGAAGGAGGAGAAAAATTAAAGGCCGACACGTAAAGTCTCAGGCATTATTGCAAATCGTACTTCAAAATAAAAAATCTGGATGGAAATTATATTTATTATATTTGAATCAACAATTTAAAATATTTTATTAGAGCCCAATAAGTAGCTGAATAATTTCATCACAAAATAGATATTATTTACGCAAAAATAAAAATTATAAAAAAAGAACAACACTCCCGACTAATTCACCTTTCAAACATCCGTTCGGGGGCTACGATGCCACAGAACGACACACGCAATGACGTCAAACTTATAACACCCCTTCATTTTTGCGTAGGGGGTAAAAAACTAAATTTTAACATCTGAAAATGATCATTTACTTTTGACGCTGACTAAACGTATTGCAGAATATTATAACTTAGGTTGCCTACACACTAGTGTTTGTCTGGAACGTTTCCACTGGAAGTACGCTAGTGTAAATCATCATCATCATCATCCCAACGGAACAGATAGGTAGCTGAACATACTGGAGTAGGGGCTAAGATTGGTTGACACTACTACTAGTTGTGTGATTACACTTGCGCGCGAACAGCCGTCACGGTTATTATTTTTCTCTGATAGCATTTACGCGTACCTACGTAGGTCCGTAGCCGTAGGCACCTACGTAGTACCTATTTATTAGAATATTGAAAGCATTTAAAAATTCCATGATATGATAGATGATTTCAAGACATGAGGGTTTTTATTTTTTTTATAATTCCCCAGGATATCTAGACCCCAACTAAGCATAGCTTGTAGGTACTATGGGTTCTAGAATGCGTAAAAAATCCTTACTTGGATACATTTTTTTAAATAAATAGATATTATATATATAAATAGAAACACCCAGACAAAGACCAATGCAAATACTTTCAAATTTATCGGACCCTAAATCTTTTGATCTGGGCGCTACCATGAAACTTACATTCAAAACTTCGAGCCCAGACGAAATGAAAGAATGAAAGACAAAGCATTTGGCCACCTTACACGCCGGCGTCTGAAGACCCGAGATGGCGTGCGGTTTTAGTCGTTTCAAGCCCGACATAACCTCCCCCGCTGGCCGGTGGATCACAGGGGATTTCCGCAAGAAAAAAAAACATTACCATGAAGTTAGTTCCGATTTCTTTCGGTAAGGTTTAGGCCGAATGAATTGTCACGTGTCGTCTTCGGGTCCAATAACGGGATAAATACGTTTCGAAACTTCGGATGTATGTTTCATGATATGCCGGTACTTGCCATTATGTACTTTTTAATTTTTATTAAAATGTACGTAATAAATAAAACGGTTCATCATCATCACATAACCGTTGCTCCCGGTAAAATCTGAGACTTTCACCTCGAACCCCGTCGTCGCTTATGCTAACTCCTTCTCAACTCTTTGGATTGGATATACGTCTTATAGGAGCCTTCTGTCCTGCCCACCCCGGGAGAGAAGTCTGCCCCAGAGCGTCGTCCATCAGACAGCAAGAGCGCCAGCTTGCAGGTGAGGTTGGCTTGGCGCCGATCTTGGTGGGGCCCCATACTCTCCATTTAAATGTAACGGTTATTTATACAAAAATATATATTTAACTTCATAACTTCACGCCTGTATCCCCGAAGGGGTAGGCAGAGGTGTATTACACACCCACGATTCGCCAGTTATGTTAAGGTCCCAATGTAACAAGGGGCGAGCCTATTGCCATCTACCGGGCACATTATTATGCGAGCGATAATTAACATTTATTAATGCACACATAACTACGAAAAGTCAGAGGCGTGTGCCCGGGGCGACTGGGGATCGAACTCGAGACCTCGTCTCAGCAGTCCGTTACGTACGCCACTGGGCTATCGCCGCAATTTTATATATTAAATATTTTATATATTAAAACAACAATATTATAAGTTCTTAATATAATTTATTGCAGACACAAACTGTTCAGTTCAGTGACCCCGCCGAACTGAATTTGGTGTACCACCCACATGTTGAAATTACAAAATTACCTAACTTATGTACACGTAAACTAACAACTTAACAAAATAAAATAAATAACCAATTTCTTCTAATAACTGAGTTAAGAGCAAGATTACAGCTATTCACGTGTCGTTCAGTTCCTCGCCACATACCTTCAACTATTGTACATAAACTTATATTCTGTATGAAAAAAAATCTGACTGACAGATGGTCAGTGTTGAGAGAATTAATCTTACAAATTCTGTACAAAGTCAAATATATGTGGCGTGGTTTAACTCAAGTCGACAGCTTGGAATCATAAAATGAATAAAAAATTGTGGCAAATATTTTTCGACTTGATATTTTTATTGCTATACCATTGCAAGCCGTCAACTTAGTCTTGTCAAACGATTCACAAACAAAAAAAACATGAAATTGTTTTACATTGCGTTTATAAAATACGAGATCATTGTTTTATGTGTATAAATATATACGGTAATCATTTCAGAGCTCAACATTTGTAGCAAGTTTGAAGTGCCAACCATCGGACTCGTTCTAAAATGTCCCTACTAGGAACTTTCTTGCCTGCTTCATGATCAGCTCCTAATACTATTCAAAATTAGCTTCTATTTCGATATCGATAAGACTCAATGTTTGCTCAAAACCAGACCTATCAGCAAATAATTACACAGCATTATCTTATATGAATCTTATTCCCTCATCTTGAGACTTCGATATTGTATTTGAGGAATACGGTTTGGCCATTGGCAAAAAATACATCTCCAAAGCGTGTTCTACTTACTAACATACACACAACACGCCAATTATGACTACAGGTATATTCGTCTGTATAATCTACCTCTGTGCCAAATCCAACTCCGTTCAGCTGTTGCAGCCGTGGTATTGGGTACAAAACACCCATCTATCCTTTGAAATTTTTGAATTAATTCGTAAGTAAAGTCTAATCTATCAAGTTGGATTAAAGCAGGGACATTTCTAAATAAGTCTTCGATTTTCGCTTCCTTCACTCGCTGAGCTTAAATGAACACAGCTGGTGTGATTCATATCAGAAAGTTACATCATCTAAAAATATAGCAACAACCATTCGCAAACCAATTGTTAAGTAACATTGATACTAATTAATAAATATTGTTTCGTCTTCACTCAGCAATGTGCGTTGATCATGTATGGCATACCTGCATACGAGTCATATCTGCGTCAGGTAAAAAACAGTAAAATGTGAGGGTTCGAACGAGCCATCGTGCTCCAATGATAGAAGGACGCAGATAGAGCTGATATTATGGACTCAGACATGGGGGAAGCTTCAGGGTACAACTGCAACCGTATTGTTTTCTGAAGCCCCTCTGAAACTATAACTTGGCTACGCCTGTGGTTGATATACCTTCGAATATATCGTGATATATGAACACTTGCAACACATGCACATTTCCATTTACAAGGGAAGGGGGGAAAAGGGGAATATGGAGGATAAGAAGGAAAGAGAAATATTCAGCAATTTCACAACCATGTGAAATATAGCATACTGCTACAAAATTCAATAAAAATAAAGTAAGGTAGGTAATATGTATTATTTACCTACAACACGTAATACCTAATGACCTAAAAGTCAATAATATAAAATAAGAATACCATAGTAAAAATGTATATGTATGCAGGAATAGCAATGATGGCTTTGCAGCCCTATAAATATAAAGTATAAAGCAGTTCTTCTATCCTTCTTTAGTCATTAGCGAGCTCCCGAGTCAAAATAATACGCAAAAATAATAATGAATAGTATGTATACGCCCATACATTTTCACTTTCTCACTCAAAGAACTCTCACCTGCGTTCCACTCCACGTATCGCGATGCAAAATCCATCCACGATATATTGTGTATTATGGCAATATGTGAAACGAACACTCTAAAATACGTACGAGGCGACGACCCTCTGCATATTAATATACAGATTATAATATTATTAGCCTTCGTCTCTCAGTGTGAAAAAACTCTTACGCATTTAGTCTATTGTCAGTATGGTCACTCATGATCAAAGCACACATTGTCATCAAATGATAAATAACAATAAGTTAACAACAAATGCTTGCGATTGCACTTTGTTTAATATGTATCCAAATACAGAAGAAATATATGAATAAACATATTTGAAACGAATATAAAAAAAATTGCAAATAAAACTTATAGACGCGACATGGGATAATGTGCGTTTTTTAAACTAGCAACACATCTTAGGATATCCGGCGGTAACGCTGACATTAAATTATTAGGCTGGGACTCGTTGAGTTTCCTGCTCGAAGGATAACATTTAAGTTTGGGTATGGCCCTAATAAAGTAATTGGCATCATAATAATATAAGAACGAAGATTAACTGCACTATTTCGAAGAACTGTCTCTGCATTGCGCAACTGAATTAATATACAGGCACACATTACACCTTTTTAGAATGGCTTGTCCATAGATCCACGTGATAATGTACAAGTGGTTACCCGTGGGGACCCTGACAACCAATGGTTTAAGTAACAAAAATCCAGGAGATCATTGCTCATTGGCCTCATTGCTGACCGCGCCCACGATTGTATACCCTTGACTACACATTAAAACAAGTCATGGCTTGGTGAAGACGAACATGAAATGATTGTTTATGACACCAGAGCGGCTTTAAAATATAATTGGTCTATGAAGGTTGGACCAGTAGAGCCAACGCCCAACATGTATTGCTAGTAAGTCTTCAAACATTTGCGGCCAATAGAAAATTGATATGTGATATCTTTAGGCGAATAGTTATTTAAAATAGCACTATCATCATTTGAAGACGCCACCGAAATTAATGACAGTATTGTAGAGTAAGTGTAAGTGTGTGTATAAGTGGGATAGTGACACTTTAGTTTCAAATCAAATTGTGCTGAAATATTTTAATACTTAAAAATGAATTGAATAATAATAATTAATCAATGTTACTACTAACGTTGCTAAGTTACCTTTAATCTTCGTCAACACAAACAAAAACATTTGTAATGTCAAATTTTCTTAAATCATTCTTGGTACGACTTGTACGTAACAAACAATACTTTCAGGATGTCTTATTTTTAATTTTCATTATAATTATTAATTACGTTATAATTTTTAAGTTTCATTATAATTTTTAATGACCCGTTTTTGACATTTTCATAAAATCAATTAGCACCATACTAATTTACAAGGTTAATTTGACAAAAAAAAATAACTTTAAGACCTTAACTTACTTTACAATACGGTTGTTCTTAAAGCACACGCGAATGTCACTTGGAACATTACGTAAATAAAAAGAAATCACCTACAATACGTAATAACAATACAAAAGTGTAATAAGAATAAATTAAATATATTCCAACTATTTACAACATAAGCTAAATAATGTAAATAAAAAATACTTTTAAGATGAGTTATTAGTATTCCCATAGGGATGTCAATTGGACTACGTTTAAAGTTACATGTTAGGGCTTGGTAGGGCTGTGTCTGTGCTGAGCATGGCAATTTTAAAACAACTTTTGTTTACACGAAATTAACAAAAGTTGTTTTAAATTTGTCAATTTGTCATCCTTTTTGTTGTTGTTAAGGTAACAAAATCTATTCACGAACAGACAATCTGAACTATAGTTATACAACCGAGTTACAAAACAGTGGCAGTGAACAATTATAGGTTACTAAAATCTAAACACAAAAATATATTACAAAATTAACCTAGAGATTATAAACAAAACACATACACAGCTCCGTTAAAACTCACGTGGGAAGTCAAACTTTTGTCAAAAATTATTATTAATTTAGCAGTAGACACAGCCCTATCCATCATATATTTAAAAATGGAAGCATAGTGAAAGTAGTAAAAATAAAAACTTAAGTAGAAAATGACACACAGTGCAGCGGGGTACTATACCGAAATGCCCATTTATTAATTTGACTAATTCATATTGGTGAGTCACGATAAACCGTACACGGTAGCTATCACATATTTAATCTTAAATAGTAATATTCTAAATTTAAATATTGCTCAACACTCATAGTTTAATAAAAAGTCAAAATCACAACCAATTGGATTTACAAGTTGAAAATTACTCTTGATTCTGTTAGTCTTTATAAACGAGTGTCTTGTCCGCCTCTAAATAGTCAGACTTAACTTACTCCGTTTAGGGCCGTTTAAAACCGTAACACATTTGACATCGATGCTAAATCGATATATTTTTATTGAATATCGATAACAGAAATATGAGGCACATGAGTATTTCTATCCTCAGACTCCGCAATTCATGCCAGATCTGTTGATACAACAGGTTAAAAGGCATGTTCTGTCTATTCGATATTAATAAACGATCTAATCCGAACTTTCTAGATTTATAAAAATATATATTTGAATATAGAGTCAGATTATTATCGTTTATTATGTTCCAAATTTAAATGTGTTGCACGCCCGGTAATCTGGACGATAGAAACAGAGAGCACGACACTCGCACACTTTGAAGGACGCATGCGCAGATTTCGATGATTTCGTTGCAAAAATAAGTTATAATTGATTTTGTTATCAATGAAGCTATTGTTTATAGAAAATAGTCCGAAATTAACATTGATACGTGTTTTACAGTTTTGACAGAATATTTTACGAGAAGGCTTGTGGGACATAACATATCTCTACAAGACCCCTTATAAAATTATTTTCCATAGATACATAAACCCACGCCTTGTTCCCTCTGTGGCAGACAGACAACACCTTTCTTTCGATTCTCTCACACAACTCAAGAGCATTAAGAGGCACAATATGGTTATGACCACCGACTATAAAATCACGAGCAGGAGCTATCCTTTGTTGCGTCATATTTAACAGATGCGCAGCATAATGCAAATTTATCCGCAACACGTACTAGTTTGCTATTGGTTTAAAACAACGTTTTATAGGGTATTGAAATTTCAAAAAGATGCCTTTTATGAGCTACTTAGAACTGAAATTTACTTTTAGCTGAAAATTATGACAAATCTCCATACGTATGTATACGTATATATTCACGCGTTTTTCCTCTGACGTAGGCAGAGACAACAGCCCGCCATCTGCTTCTTCTTACACACTTCGCGAGCTTCCTCTACTAACATTAATCCTTTGCAAGCCGGCAAGGTAATCGAGTGATAAGTGTTATAGTTGTATAAGTATTACAATTAAGAGTGTAATGTGAGTTTAGGGACTCCATTTTCCATATTAGTGACTTTATATTCCATAGTTATTAAAAAAATCAATAATACCATATTTATGTTCAGTTATATCAACAATATCTATGAACGCATCCTTAGCGGCAGCACTGACTGACCACACGGCACGGCAAAGGCTTTTAGTGTGACGACTGGAAAGACTTTAGCTTCATTAGAATAAAATTGTAATTCAAACGAAACCCGATTCCCGTATAAAAATGAACTTGAAGATAATACAGAACCGAAAATCAGGCAATGAATTAGAGCACTTAGAAAGATTTTTAAAAATTTCGAAAAGTTAACCTGTGAGATTAACTAATTTTTTTGACAAAATACTTTTTTTTTTCAAGGGCCACTGGTCTACGAGGCTGAGATTTACATGTGGCGATCAGATAAATGCTGGATTAAGTCTCGATTATCAGATTTGTCAGGCCCGAAACTGGGTTTCTCCTTTCAATATTATTTTCACCTGTTAAGGTCTTTTTAAACTTCTCATAATTGTCTTTGTCGTGTCGTGTTCCAGTAAACGCCAGCCCTCACACTAACACGAATGACGTCGAAGGAACTATATAAGTATAACAATTTACGTTTGAATTGGTGTACAATTTATCGCTTGTCACATGTTAAACTCCAAACTGCAGTTCGCATTTTATCTCCAACCCCAATGTACACGCTTGGTCCTGTATTTACAATAATTAAGATACAATTCAAATTTAACTAGTATTTACAATGGCGGGACACCAGCGGCGTTGCTGCGACAAACTTATTCATAAAAAATGCTTGTTATTAACGTACTTAATAACATTCAAAATATATAGAAAAGGGGTTTATATTGTAAGGAAGTTTTACCACTGTCTTATACGTGAGTATGCAAAAATATTCTTTTGTTTATCATACTAAGGTGGCAGATAAGCACACGGCCCACTTGAGGGGAAGCGGTTACCGTGGCCTATGGAGTAGTGCAACACCAGGGGCGTCAAATTCGCGCTGCCGACCGTGTAGAAATCTTGAAGAACCCCATATTGTATTCATAATATTGTAGGGCTCGCTAGTAATAAGGCAATAACTCAGCCCCTACAGGTCTATTGGTTGTTTAACCTGCCTTAAGGATGGTCTATGTCACTGGTTGATTATATTATAGAACACTAGAATTGTTTACAATGTTTTGTAGTACTTAGAAAAAAAAATAAGTGTGTCACATCTTTTCTGAGTGTATTTGAACATCAGAAAATAATCTTTCTTTAATTCTTTCTTCTAAGTTTGACCTGATCTTCCTTAACGCTCAGATTCTCTATGGGTGCATTATATTTATATCTTAAATTCCATTTTAATATGTACAAAAAGCTCTAAACGGTGCTCTTTGTACAGAATCCAGATGAAAAATATAGACAAAGATGATTTTACATAATTATGTGTGAGTGAAAAGGATAGTATGTTCACATAACTAACACGAACATCTTATCAGCATAAACGAGGTTAAATGACCACTGAGGTCCAACCTGCGAGAATTGAGATCCCACTGGTGAATTCAGTAACTACAATATATTTTGATAGCCTGCGAAATGTACCTTCTCAACGAGCTTTAAGCACTATTATCAGTCAATACAAGTTTTGTATGTGTACTTGCAGTTTTAACACATAAGAGGGAGATGACCGCAGGTTTAGTTTATTGGTGGCATTAGACAGCGGGGGAAGAGTGGGAGGAGAAAGTGGAGGTAGATAATGAAGGAGATTGGATGTGATGTGGGAGGGGTAGGTCGCATCAACGCCCCGGTCAACCTTACGCCTCGGTGGCAACAGGTTCTCGCGCATGGTGAATCTTGACGTGTTTGTTGTGATTGGATTTGTTGCTAGAGGTCTTCCCGCAGATGTTGCAGGAGAAAGGTCTTGCACCGCTGTGTACCTTCATGTGTTCAGACAAATAGTAGCTCCGGTGGAAGGACTTACCGCACTCGGGGACCTTGCACACGAACTTTTTGGCCATCTCGTGTTCTCTGACATGCCGCTGGCAATTGTATTTTCGGATGAATTGGCAGCCGCAGTAGTTGCAGGTGTAGGGGCGAACACACTTGTGAGCATTCATGTGGGAGACGAATTCGGAGTGGCGGACGAAGGCGCTGGCGCATAGCGTACACTTGTAGGGCTTCGCGGACCGGGACATGTGCGTCCAGCGGTGCAGCTTGAGGTTCCACTTGGTGGTGAAAGACTTGTTGCACACCACGCACGGGTAGGGCCGCGCCCCGCTGTGCGTGCTGAGGTGGGCGCGTAAGTTCGCGCGCAGGCACACCTACGGTAACAAACATGTGTTGTTATTGCACTTAAATTAAAAATCAGCATAAAATAATTATTTTAATGAAAATGTACAAAATTAAAACATAAAATTATAGAGCCCACCAAGTTATTTCTTTACTTCACTAAAACTATGAAATTAATTTGCTCAGAAACGAATTTTGAAAATGTGAAAATGATCATTTATTTTGCCGCTGACTATAGTCGGACAGGAAGGTGCACGAACTTGTCGCTGCAGTAGTGGCAGGCCCTGGGCTTGCACACAGCTAGTGAGAGAGGGCACACACCTGCTTGCAGACGGGGCAGGACACGTTCTCGCCCTTAGCCTTGAGCCGGTCGGACAGGAAGTAGGCGTTGTGCGAGCGGCGCACGTGGCGCGTGAGGCTGCTGGCGTGCACGAACTTGTCGCTGCAGTAGTGGCAGGCCTTGGGCTTGTCGTCGTGCGTCTCCTTGTGCCACAGCAGCTTGGCGCGCGAGTGGAACACGGCGCCGCACGGGCACACGAAGTCGCGCACCTTGGCGCGCTTCTGCAGGTGGTGGCGGTCTCTGCAACGGGGAACACCACACTCATACTAACGCACTTTTTTCGTGTGGAAGCCCCCTCGGATACCACCTTACCCAATGGAGAGGTGGTTATGTCAGAATTGAACTAACTTAAAAACATATGTGTTCCGTCATGGGAGCCTATTGCAGGTATGCCCTGGGAAGAAAATCCTCAGGAACATAGTATGGTACATATTGCTGGCATGAATGCTTGTAAGAGTATTCATACTTACTTGGATTCATATCCAAGTAAGTATGAATACTCTTTGGTATGAATGCTCGTAGATATAGATGTTCCTTTTTAGGTATTGATACCCCTTATGAGCACTGTATGTATGTGTGACGTACCTATGTTGCACCATATTGGAGTATCTCCGAAAGGTCTCGTCGCAAACGGTGCACTTGATGGGTTGCCGGCCAGTATGCACGTTGTGGTGCTCCTTCAACTTCTGCCGAGTTATAAACCGCTTCTCGCACACTTCGCATCTGTGGAATACACATGATTATATCATTAATAGGTTACATTTTTTTTATATGATAATACATATTGCGAGAATAGAGTGAGATCACTTAAAACCAGGGCGGGGTACCACAGATGCCATAAATATTCGTTGTGTCAACTAGGCGCAAAAAATAGATGTGTGCATGAAAACCTGCACATGGTGTTGAAAAGGTGTGCGACAAAGTCTTGTGGTGGGCCCTGGAAGATAAGGTGTGCCAAGTATATAGATTTAGCCCATTGTACGTACAAGTAACCGGTCAACGCATCGTAATGGACGGTTATATTAATAAATAGTAGCTTTAAACCGATTACACAGCTGAAAGTGCACCATTACTAAGGTCAGAACTGTTGTTAACTGCTTTTGTCTGGTTTTTTTTCACTAATTTAGGGATACGGGAATAAAGGCTGCAGAATTTTCGACGCCACACCAGAAAAATCACTGTATACAATTATTTTTCTTTGCTTCTGCAATCGAAAGAATCGCCGCAATTTCACTGTATACAAATAAACAAATAAAATAACAGCTGTCAAGGAAACGTCAATACTACCAACCTAAACAAGCAAAGGTTGCGTTCGGAAACAAACAATATTATAACCCAAGTGTTCCCGTCACAAAATAAGAATATGAAAAGTATATTAACTATGAGTGTCCTTGTTGGTGTTGATGGTACCGAGGTCCAGAGTAGGTAGGTGACGTGACTACAAAAACTATAGAATGGAAAACCAGCAGTTTTTTTTTATTTTTTATTTAGGCCACGTCAATTTGACTTCACCTCGCCTGATGATAAGCTGAAGGTAAATTCTCAGGAAAGAGGGTCACCATTACATACACGTACCATGTTAACAATGGTGGCACTCAGCTTGACGGCCTCATCAGAAGAGGATTGTCGGCGCAGCACCGCGTGACACCCACCGGTGCCACTAGTGCTGCGACCACAATCCCCCTGCACGGCTATGCACTTGCTGACCCCTGAACGCAATCAAACCGAAATTGGATTACTATGGAGGATTTTTCGCAATCGTGCACGGTGGTACCTACCCGGCCGAATTTTGTGTCAAATTTGTGTCATCAAATTTCTACCACCACTAAAACCATAAAAAACAGATTTTAAACAGAGTACATGTTCTACAATTTCGACGGTCTTTCTAGCCCTACAGCGAGAGTGCTTGACAACGCGCCTATAGTTATCTGCTCAGACTGTTGGTACTTCAGTTCGCTACTACAAAACGATGAAGATGTAAAGCGTCAGATTAACGTTGATTGGATAAAAAGGCGGCATATTACAGCAACCACATGCCTCGCGGACCTATGAGGAAGCCTTGACGAGGTGGATGACACATATAGCATATATTTAATTGGCATAATTATCATTAACAAGACTAACTTGAAATTTCTGATTCCTAAATGCATCTTCATATGCAGCGCTATATTCGCTCTTCTAAAGAAACATTTCCCACAGGTCAAACATTCCAGTGGGTGTATTTTGAGATGAGCGTTAAATGCCTTGTCACTGCCCAGATCCTCTTTACACGTAGGGCACACGAAGTCCTTTCGTCTCCGCTTAGTCTCTTGCTTGATCTTGATCAATCCTTCGATCTTCGGTTTGGCTTCCTCCAAAGTGTCATACACTTGAAGAATTGTTGGTGTGATAGGTTCTTTCTTGTCTATCGCTAAAAGATTGCCTGGAAATAAACATTTTTGGATGAGTTTTAACAATTTACAGTTTCTAACTACGCCCATGAACATGACGGTACATCTATATATATAAAACAAAGTCATGTTAGTGATGATAGTTCTTTAATGCCGGGGTGCAAGGAGACATTCACAAAATATATTCAGCAGATAAGGTAACCAACATAACTTAATTCTAAGGCGGAACGAGTTTGCTAGGTCGGCTAGTTCTGAATAAGAAAGGCTGAGTAGGTTAAAAATATAGCTGTGTTTGTTTACATGAGCATTTGTTAGTGGAACTCTCAGCTAACTCTTTCGCGCGGAATCGCGATACGGATCTTGACATTTTTACTCAATCGGTTTTGGTGCGCGTGAGTTTAAAACTATAGTTGATATGCTTCAATTCGCATATTTGATATTTGAGTAGCGGATATGGATCTTTCTTCTCCCTCAGATATCCACGGATATGGATACGGTTACGGTCCTAATATAGTTTTAGGATGTATGACTTGAATTGATCTTTGTTACTCTCGCGCAAAGGCAGCTGAACAGATCTGGATGAAATTTGGCACAGAGATAGATCAAAGTCTATAGTCTGTTATAGCACATAGACCACTTTTATCCCAAGAATAGGTTTCCGTGGGTTGCGGGAACGGGATCAGTATTTCATACAGGTGGAGCCGCTGGTAAAAGCCCATACTAGGTTTTCGCCGTGGCTCATTCAGGGTATGTTCAGGGAGTTCGCTATTAGATCTTTCAGCGCCCTTTTGGTCAATAACGAACAGCCGACCGAGGGCAATGCTCCTCATGACTGGGTAACAGCGCCCTGATATCGCTAAACCGAGTTAAGTATTTTTCATTAAATATGTCCTATAGACACTGATTTTATTATATAAAATGTTATCTTTAAGAATATGAATAGAATTTATATTACAGTTTCATTGTTAATTTAATTCATTATACCTTGTTAGTACATAGTTTTACATTGTATTGTAAATGTCGGTAGATTGGATGTCAGCAGTTCCACCTCTTCAAGAGCAAAATACCAACAGTGCTGAGTTCGCAAAAAGTTGTGCATTAGTCGTACGAACTAACAGTGAATGCAAACCTTGGGGCATTGGTCGTGGGCACTGACAGTCACCGCGGAAGTTTGAAAGTTACAAAGAAAGGATACTTACTAGACAGAATCTCAGCATCAGGTGACTTCTCTTCCTTCTTAATCTTCCTATCGGTGACGAGGCGGCTGTAAGTGTGGGGGGCGTGTTTGGTCACTCGCTTCGGCACGTGCGAGGTCGCGGAACAAGTGGGGAGCGCGGGCATGCCATGTACTAGGGACTTGTGCGCGCGTAGCTCCTTCAACGACGTCGCCTTCATCCCGCAAGACCTGCAGGTGTACACGCGGGGCAAAGACTTGGAAAACTGAAGTTCTTCCACTCTGTAACGTATAAATAACATTTAGTATAATTAAACGTATGTTTTAATGTGGGTAACGCGATGTAGTTGAGTGTGAAAGAGATAAAAATACAGAGAAGAAAGGGGAAGATTGTGTGAGATTTTAGAAAAGTTTGATACAATATAATATTACTACAGTCGAAAAATTCTAAAAAGTGCATTTTGACACATGAGTTTGACAGAAGATGGAAAACCTTGCACGATTCGAACGAAAATAAAACAAAAATTAGTTGTTATTAATTATACAATTTTAAAATGAGTAATAATGTATAATATTGTGTTGAAGAAATGTAATGCGACATATTTCAATTACAATTTCTACAATTAATTTAAAATATGACGGGATTCTTTATTTCTGCTAGACGTCCTTAAAAGGTTATGTTCTACTATTTTCATTATGGAATTTTTGTGTTGTTATATTGTGATCGTTACGGTGCGGTGGTAAAGATTAATCGGTTCATAGGCAAATCGTTAGTTAGTAAGGGAGTTGCTAAACCACGAGTAGTCTTATGGCTTAGAGTATATATAGTAACGTAGTATTTATACAACAATTATTCCAAATCCATTCGTATACGAAACACAAGCAATTTCGTACGGTAATTTATGAAAATAAGGCTCAAGGCGCCGGCAGGCTTTGACGGAAGCAAATCTGCTGCTAAATGCACTTCTTAGATTATTTCAACTGCAGTAGCCCTTCTTATGTTTCTATTTTTTTTGGAATAAATAAGACTTACTGTTTACCTGATACATTTCTAGAACTAACTCAAAGCTAACAGTCGGTAGCAGTGAGCTCAAGAGTCACCACTACTGGGATTTGGTTCAGTAATTGAAGACACTTTAAACTAAAATTCAAAATCAAAATTATTGTGTTGTGATTTTTTAAAAAAAAAACCGCGGTAGCCTAGTGGGTAATGGACTGCAGAGACGAGGTCTCGGGTTGGATCCCAGGTTTTACCATGGCACACACCAATGACTTTTCGATGCTTTCGAAGTTATGTGTGTATTTATCGCAGGTTTATAAGTGCCCGGTTAATGGCAATAGGCTCGCCACCTATTACATTGGGACCTAAACATTAACTGGCGAAATGTGGGTGCTAGCACCTCTGCCTATCCCTTCGGGGATATAGGCGTGAGTTTGTTTTATGTTTTTTAATGTTTTTTAATATGTAAATAATTTTAAGTATAAATATACTATATAAAAAATGCAAGATTTAATAAAAGAGCCAACAGAACATCTCTTTGCCCGACCCAGTAATCTAACAGTAATCTAACCGTAACATGCGGACATGTTATGTTAACATGTGCGCAGTAGATAAAAAAAACTGAAGGACTCAATTACAGACATAATTAATTAAATGTAATTGTATTGTAATATCCTAACAAAAGACGTCGCTATTGCATTGTGATATTTAGTCGTCGGTCGCGCTATAGTCCAAACAAATACTCACAGCGTTTCCCTCTTCTCGGCGACGTCGATGTCCGAACCGTCCGAGACCCAGCTCTCTCTCGCGATCAAGTCGTACGGCTCCGTCGCCGGTACGTCCGTATACATCTGTGAAGACAGACACAGAACTAAAAACACATCATCTTGTCAAGACACACAATGAGAAAGCTGAAATGTTCAAAAACAGTAGTTAGAGTAAACTTATTTGTATTGGATCAGCGCAACGTAGTGGGAAATTTGAACATTATTTTATTGAATTTACTCTTTTATTCGAAAATGCGATGGTGAATTCGTTAGAAATTAATTTGTAATCTCTGACTAACTAAGGTTAACACTTTGATAGGAGAATATGAAATTTTGTTCCACCTAAGGCGTTCCTAGTACGCAGGAAACACAGGCAAACGTGAAAAACATTCTGCAGTTTCAGTTCGTTCAACATACCTAGCTCCAGTGAGATGGAGCCTGAGCTAATTTTCGAACATACAAGAAAAAAAGGCAGTCTTTGGGAGGTACTGCGACACCACAAGGGTATATGGCTCAATTTCTCTCCCTCTTAACTGCTACCCGAAACTGAATCACTTAATGCGCATCGTGGTAGGCCAGCTGCTGATAGAAGTGAAAACATTATGTTCTTTCGCAGCTGGCCAAGCGCAAAACGGTATTTTTATGCCAGAGGACCTGTGGGTGGGGGGAAAGTGATCAGCGTCACACGCGGGGGAAGCCGCGGCCTATAGTGTTTTCAACATATCAGGTATTGCAAATTGAGGTAGATCCTAATAGTGCTGTCACCACCATTTTCAAGGTTCTCAATAAGAGAAGACCAGCGAGTGTTTCTGTTTCTGTTTTTATCTCATTATTACTAAAATCTCTAAACTATTTTGTTTGCCCTATTGTAATTTTTAGGTAGTACAAGTTTACACCTTACCTTTGAGGGTCAGAAATGCTCCAAGAAGTCATAGTGATAACCAGAATTTACTTAGAATTACAGTTGCACTCTTGCAGGTGGCATTTCAGAAACCTTACTGGTGAATATAGATTACCGCTATGAAAAATACTAATAATATGCTGATAATAGCTTTGCATACTGAAGATAAATTATTTAGTTCCTTTTTGTTTGCTAGCACAACTTCAGATGAAATCATACCTACTCAGCACTGATGTGATCTAAAGCAACATGTCATGAAATTGACATGTTGCTCAGCAGCTCAACATGAATGATCTCTAATTTTTAAACTTTCTCGTTCCATGATATACAATAATTTAACGGGAATTAACTAGTGCAATTTTTTTATTATATTCATATGATGACAGTAGCATGTGAGCCTTGGCCGATAGTTTAGTTTCTGGTTTTATTTGTGCTTATACAGATATGTTGGGTACCAATACCCAGCAACTAGCTCACTATTATTGCTATAGTGACCTACAAACTTCGTGACGATGGACTCTAGCTGCGCAAAACACGTTTTTAAGTTTCTTTAGTGGCAAACGCGGGGCGCTACGTCTCACGACAATCAGTCAATCATAGATTATATTAAATTAATCACGTGCTCAAAGGGGTCCGTCATTGGCTGATCAATCCTTTTATTGGTTTTTTGGTTGGCCAATAAGTGCACATACGCAAAGTTCGTTCACGAAGTTTGTCGGCTACTATTATAGAAAAAATTCTTACCCCACCCCAAGGCGACTCCATATCTCCGTTGCTCTCCTGACCACTAAGTTCACCCCGCGGCGGCATGCGCTCGTCCGCGCAAATGTTTAGCGGCGCTTCGCTCTCGCTACGACCTTCACTCAACACATCCGCTTTGCTATCAGGCTCTCCTTCGACATCACCCTGTTCCTCCGTGCCGATGTCAGAATAATCTATTCCACTACTCTCTGCTATTTTGTAACTCTCGTGTATAAAGTTAGGTAGAACAAACTCATTTCCATTCTCCTTTTGTGATGGCTCACCCCAAATGTTATACATACCATCTTTAGGTCCCTCCTTGAACCCTGCTGCCTCTCGCTCTGCTTCGAAGGTCTCGACACGGTCTGGTGTAAAGTAGTCCGCATAGATATTATCACCAAAATAATTCTCATTCATCATACTGACAAATTGTTTGTTCTTGGATGCTGTTTCAAGGTCGAGCAACTCTCTGTCATTTGAATCATCTTCAAAATCCCCTGACATATTAGCATAGGAAACGACATTAATTGGACGCAGTGTTTCCATTGGTGCTAGTTCACGATCTGATGTAGCTGTGTGATTACTAAATCCCCCTTCATTACTCGAATTTATTTCCTCCTTAACATGTATACATTGTAACTCTACAGTTGCAGTGAACTGAGGCGGTTCATTCATACTAGAAGGTGCTACTCCTGGTTCAATATCCATGGACTGTTCCTCTGTATCAGCATCAAACTCATTATTATCATCATTTTCTTTGATCTCCTCCACTGATATAGTTTGTAAAACACTAGATTTTTCCTTGTTCTCACTTTTATCTGGTTGATGCAATTTATTCATTGTAAAATTTTCTGGAGCCTTGTTTTTAGATGAAGATGCTATAGTTGCTAGTGTTTTAGCAGATTTACTTGCAGTACTGTTTTTTGCATTTTTTATCTGCAAAATTTTCTTATTTTTTTTCACATAAATATTGTTCAGTCTTAATGGATTTTGCCTAAATGGCTTCTGTGGAAGATGAATTTTCTTTTCCGTCATATCTATCTTATTATGGCTAACTTGACTAATTGCAGGTTTAGGAGATATTGAGGTACGATCGGTTGAGTTATCACCACTCTCTGACAATTCGCTACAAGGTGATATTGACGGTTTCTCATTACATATTAAATCTGGAACTGGACAGCTGTCAGAAAACTCTGTGTCGATTTTGTTATCAGCAATATTTTTGTCTAATTCTGTTGGGGAAGACTTACACTTTATCACAGCAAATGTGGACTTGACACCATCTCTGCTAGAGTTTGATGGTCTTATGCCATCATCAGATATCATGTGTGTGTTATCATTACCATCCAAATCAGGCAATATCTTTTCAGGTAATGGCACCAGTTCCACATGGTAGTCTGAATCATTAGGCCCTGTGAGATCCATGACAGTATTCACCATATTTTTGTGATGCTGAACTGGCACTTCAACTTTTATGTTACTAAGAATTTTTAGACCTTTAGTAACACCCAATGTTTCACTCTTTGATTCAACATTCTCATTTATCTGTTTCTCAGATTTCTCAACTGGACCATTTGCATTAGACGGTGACCCAGCAGGGCTGGAAGTTTCACACATATTTTCTGACACTGAAGGTGCAATGGGGCTAACCTCAATTATAAGCGTTTTGGGGTCACTTACACTTTGAGGGGATTTGTTTTCATGCATAGTGCTTGATGGTAAAGTTGGAGTTTCATTGTAAATGGTAGTTGGGCATTTAGGCATTATCTGTTGAGGTGTTGCGTACATACATGAGGTGTTTCCAAATTGATCAACTACCATTACATTTTGGTACAATGAGCTGGTTGGAGCTAAATTTGTGACATTATCATGAGCACTCACCACTGTGGGCATGCTAGTAATAAAAGGCTTGCCGTCGCCATTGTTCACCATTTCCCGGTAAATGAATTGAGAATTCTGAGTAACAACAGTAGTGCCTGGAGTGAATCCACTAGAAGTAATTTGGTGTATCTGGTTTTTGGACACTGGTGGTGTTCCCTTTTTACCGTCTACTTGAATTTGTAGATTAGGCACATTACCTGTCATAATCATATTGTTTTGTACACTTTTCTGGACAATTGCAGATGCACTAGGCACCACCATATGCATTGGCTTAGTTCCTGGACTGACATATTGCACACCACCCACATTTTTAAGGAGTATGTTATTTGGTTTAGGTAAAATTTTTGTGAGGTCATTGCCCCTTTTAGGCATGGCTGTTACCAATTTAATTCCTGGACCCACAGTCGGTACCATGTTGTTGTAAGCAAACATGTTATTAGGACTACTCATTGAATTGTATTCAGCGCTACGGGAATATTTAATTTCTCTATCCTCTTGTTGGTCATAGTAAATGTAGTGCGGGTCAAATTCTGATATGGGAGGAGATTGGTATGTCTGCTGAATTTTATCAGCCTTCATTGCAAATGAAGCACCTGAAATTGGACCTGTATTAACAGGACTACAATTGTTTTCAAAATTCATATCACTCATTCGCACATCAGGTGCTCCATTTCTTACTGAACTTGACATAGAATTGGCCTTAGGAGTTCTACTAGGTGTTCTCCGCCAGTAGCGGTCTTCACTTCTATGGGATCCATTCCATCTAGTATCTTCGGTTGCAGGTGTCCGTGACCTACTTCTGTATGACCGTTCTGAATGTAATGGAGTGGTAGTTCTGCTTCCATAACTGGGAGCCTTGGTTGTCAGATTACACAATGCTTTTATAACCTGGTCTTTGGGATGTGTGTCCAAATGTGACTCCAGGGTCATTCCATTATGGAGAAAAAGCGTGCACACAGGACACTGCACGAGCGGATCCATGTTGACGTCACTAAGCTCGGTGAAACAGTGACAAAGACGGCAGCGACGCGACTCCGCACCGCCTCGCAGCGATTATATCAATATAATTCCGTCACAGCACGCGCACTCAGTTCGTACAGGCTGTCCGCACAATGTCCGTGACGCGCATATCTACTATTCACACGTTAGGCTCTCGCTCGATCCACAACAATACATATCTTCGTTGAATGTCGTCTTCTTATCGATCTGTCGGACAAAATACTCCGTATAAATATACCAGATTATGTCCACAACATCACGTTCTACAAACTTGTACTACGAGCAAACAGAGGACAAAAGAAAACAAAACTTTGAGATAAAGGCCATTGAGACATAAAAAAGTCGAGCATTATGTACTTTACAGAATGAAACGGATAACGATTAATGCAGCTATACTCTGGTAACGGGACTCACCTATTATATCAAGTGTCATGTATAGTCCATGACATCGATAACTCTAAACAAATTCTTATTTATTTACGATTATGCTAAATCTAAAAATATTTCCAAATAGTCAGACATATTGCAGACGTCTTGTTCACGTTCACACACAATACTTTTATATTCCGATGTACGAAATAAAACATCAATATGTGCTCGTGGCGCTGTACTATTAATAATTGAATTTCTAAAGGTTTTTCACGGAATGAATCATTATTAGTAACGGTCTATGCGTGAAACGGAACTTGAATCATAGGCTATGAAACCAGAGAGATTTAAAACTGAGTTCACTTGTATACATCATAGGTGGTTGAAAACAGTATTATCAACAGAATAAATCAATTATGGATTACCTATGTGTTTAAAATTATTTTCTTCATATTCTTCACAGTGGTTAAAACCAAGTTGAACTCAAATTTTATTGTTCAACGTTCAACGTCATTAACTTTTCTTAAATTACTGAACGCATCTTAAGGGTCAATAGCATATTGGCATATAGTAGGTAGGTACCTACCAAAAAAGTAAATAACTTAAAAACCACAGAGGGTATATGATTGGTATTTATATAAATTGGTTGGTACCATAGATTATAATATATTGTTTATAATAAATATTAGTAGGTACTTTGACAATGGTAGTAGAATGGTCTAAGCAGTTTAGTAGGTGGGGTACCTACTAAACTGCTTCGCTGCTACTGCTTTCCGTAGTAAGTATTACTCTATGACCCCAATAAATAATATACAGTATACACCATCAATAGCTTTTACCACCTATAAATAAAATACATTAAGGAAATGTATATGTACAATTGTGACATTAATGACATAGTGATTTGGTGAATAATTATTATATCTGTTGGGTTTGGTTGTGTTAGTTTTCTAGTATATATCAGTCTGGCGCAACTTCCTAGTAAAAAAATTAACTATGAAACGTGTGCTAGAAATAATGGCGGCTATTGCCCTCTCGCTTTAATATCTATTCGGCCTTGTCAAACGCACGCAATTCCAAATTTTTTCTAATCTATGGTCTGGTCTATGCCATGTCTATGCTGCCAAGAAAAAAACAACAGCTAAGTTGATTTATTACAAACTTACAAACTAACAATATTTGTGTATATGTGTGTACCTAAGTAGGAGGTGTTGTGTATTTATATTCTCTTTGTTGTGTATTGTAAAAGTATAAAACATGCATTATAAAACATGTGAAATATGTGGTCTAAGATCCGGCCGGTCAGTTGCCGGAAAACGAATCTTCATGGCTAAATTTCCTTTGGATGAAGACAGGTAAGCATAGATCTTTTATTATTTGACTCGTATAGTAAAATATTTATGTAATAAGCTTTGTAACTTTTAAATTACACTCATGCAAATCAATGTTTATATCAATGATACAAACTATCAATAGTGCTTGACATTTTTTATCGACTATCGATATTTTTGTATTTCATACGTTTTATTGACATTCTGTACGTTATATTATTATACTAATGGTCGCCCTTTGGTCGAACAGCAGACCTTGCGTACATTAAAACATTTTTAGAAAATAAAAAAGAACACGAAATAAAATTGTATTAAATCAAGGAACACATGTGCCAAATTTCGTCGAGATCGGTTAAAAACTGGCCGCTAGCCCGGAATACAAACAGACAGTCATGAAAGCAAAATTGTTCGGTCTCGAAATGTAGACTCTCGCACACTTTGTTCGCTCGGTCAATAACATATTACATAGTTACATACATATAACAACTCCTTAAATATCTTTGGTAGATGCAAACAATGGGTTAAAGTTACGGGTAAAGAAGACTTGGTGTATGTACCCATCGAAAAGCTACACCAATTGAAACATGTATGTGGCAGACATTTTGAAACTAAGGATTTTAAGAGGAAGAAGACCCAATTAAGAACCAATGCTGTTCCGTCTGTAGGACTTACTGCACAGCCATTGGCAGATGAGTTGTTTATTGGATTTCCTTTACACGGCGCCAAAATAGACGAATCAGGTAATACTTTATTATTTCTTAAGGAAAATATTACAAGCGATCATAGGATTTGCCTGTTGCTAAGTGATCATCGCCGTCGATAGACATCAATTGACTTAAATATGCTTTTCCGACCTTGGAGGGGAGATAGGCCTCCAAATTCTCTCACTCACCAAATGAACCGCATAAAAGAAAATGTTGAGAATAATATAACGTTTTCAGTTTCCTTCGTAGGTAACTCATTTTTAATAATATTTTACAGAGCTATCTTCTGTTTACGTAGAACATAACTACTGCGGTTATAGAATCGGTACACCTGGTAAGTATTACATTTTTTTTAATGCGTTTATTTATAATAAGAGACACAGTTAAAATACTCTAAATCATTGTTATAATTTATTGCAGTACCTTCAACATCGACTGCTGATCCACTACCACATTAAAAGAGGAAGATAAGATCTGTGCTATTTTATTTGATGAGATAGCATTAAAACGTCGACTTATTTACAACGTTGCAGCGGACTAAATTGATGGCTATGTAGATCTGGGTGACGAAGGCGGACGTTCAGAAAAAATTGCAGGTCATGCCCTTGTGTTCATGCTTCAAGGCATACGCAAAAAATTTAAACAACCTATAACCTAACAACCTACCTAGCGGGTATTTGGCTTCAGTGCTTTTAAAAAATGTTACTTGTGAACAATGTATTAATGCCATGAAAGTTTTAAATCCAAATTCTTATTATAATTACATTGCGCTACGAGAATGGTGGCCTGATAAACTATCACTAACATATCCATCATTACAACTTTGCGAAAGCATAGATGTTGCAACATCTACGTTTGAACGGGTAGTAAAACCAATTTTGTACATCGAGGATATAAGTAAATATTGTAAGACTGAGGTGCTATCCAGTATCAACGTATCCTGGGTGTGTCAAACGCATAAAAATAAAATGGTAGATCAGTTGTTGCGCCGTCTGAGCCATTTACTGATTGAAACGAATGCGGATTAATTAATAGTTCGTTCGCTTTAACCGAAGAAGTTTCTGCAGATTCGGCAAAGCGCAGCAATTGAGCCTTGGAAAATAGATCCTGAAGTTTTATTTTACCATTATCACATAAAATGAACACTGTCCTATAATCCGCACGCTGAATGATGATCCCTATGACAGTTCGTTAGCGCTTAACATTTTACTGACGTCCTATCACATCAAATCCTTTAGAGGTCCATTAAAAAGTCGAAAAAATCATAATTGTGTACAATTGTAAATTATAAAAATGAATATTAAGAAATTATTACGTAATGTTCGGAAATAATAGAAAAAAACTCAATGCAAATGTACATGGTACGTGCTGCAAAAGTTACGTCGTCAAGCTGTTATCGACTAAGAAGGGACACATCGATAAACAAAATATCGATAATTTGTTGGAAAAATAAAACAAATGCTTTGAGTTTGTATTTTATTTATATCAATCTGAATCTGATACAGGGTCAATCGGATCTTCAAAATCTGAGTCTGAACTGCAGCTATCCGTGACGTTTATTATTAACGGTTGGTCAATGATATTGTCGTATTGTACATCTCGATCCCAGTCTTGTAAGCAAATTTTCTTCGTTCTTTCGATCACTTTTCGCCAATCGTCAGCTGTCACTTGAGCGCAAGCTTCTTCCAATAAAACCATCATTTTATTTGCCGTGAATGGCGGAGTTGTGTTATGCCTAGCTGCATGACCTGAAAATATTTGTACATTTAGTAATTATTTTTAGAAATATATGCATATACATAATATTATATAAATAAAAAATATAGATACCTTTGATCTGCGTCCATATCAACTCGATTGCATTATATTGGCAGTGATAGGGCGGTAACCGAATTACCGTGTGTCCATTTGATTTGGCCAATTCATCCAAAAAATATGATGGGTGCGTCTGTTGTTTGTGAAAGTTCAACAGTCTAACCAACTCTTTTTTTAACATCTGACTGTCAGTTTCCACACCATTGCGTTGTAACCACTCTATAATTTCAGCTTTTTTGTTATTGCTGCTGGGGGGTTTGTTAATTTGAACTGAGTGATATGAAGCATTGTCCATTAAAATATAGTGAGGCTCATTCAAATTTTCTAATAGTTTTATAAACCATGTCTTAGTTTTCGAAATTCATTTCCTCGTGGTACTCCGTTGTTTTCACTGACTTAAAAGCCCACAGGCAATGATTAAGCGCTGGCCCTTTCCTTCAGGAGTTTTTGTGCTGGATTTGGCTGTGTCATCCGTCCATGCCTTACCTACAGTATGATTGGCGTTCAGCCATGTCTCATCAAGGTATACTACCTTCTCCCAGTTATCAATTTGTTTGATTTTGCGAAGAAAATCGCATCGTAGTAAAGCTATGTCAGTACGCTCCATTAATATTTTTCTCTTGTCACATTTTTTATAGCGGAATCCACATTTTTTCAAAACATTTCTAAGAGAAGTAGCACCGCCTTTGAAGAGTTCTGCAGCTTTTAATGAAGATAATAACTTCTGGCAGGTCGGTAGTTCACCTCGTAGGTAGTAACCATAAATATGATTGCGTATAGCATCTAAATCAAAATCATCAGGTTCTGTTATATGACATAACCTTTTCTTTTTCTTCTTTGGTGTTAATAGTTTATTGTCCTCCATGGACGACTCCCCAAATTTTTCCTTTGTTATTCGAGAAACAGTAGCCTTTCCGATTCCTAGAGCATCGGCTACACGATCGCGAACATTGTCAAGCGGTAACAAGGGTCCGCCATTTTGTTGTTCACGAGCAAAATAGTCTCGCAAACGAACTACAAACTCGCGAACTTCACTGTTGAGAACAGTTTTCCGCTGTCTTTTCGGCATTTTGCAAAACCGAAAATCAACAAACAGGTAACAGAAAATCAACAAATAACACAAAACAGCGAAAACAGAAACAAAACTCAGCTAACAAAGAAAGACGTGGCGCATACAAGGCGTTAGAGCACTCGTATGACGCGATGTGATGCGGTGTGACAAGAAGACAAAACAGACTGACAAGACATGACATGACTGAATTAAAAAAATACGGTAGGTCTATGGCCTCCTTTTAAATACTTTTCCATGTAATCCATAATTGCCAGCTAATTATGAATTCTTTAAAATACAATTCAAAAAGAATTTTAAATTCTTTAAATTATGCAATTTGAATGAAAATTAAAGTATAGTAAAATAAAATATAATAAGGCTGTTACTTTTGTATCTAGTGTTTTATGTCCATCAATGCGCGTAGTCTTTTTTTCAAAATAAATAAATATTGCTTATTATGTTGAATGACCTGGCTGAATGACATGACATTTGCCTGAAAAAACAGTATTTTATCGAAATTGTTTTGCATAACTAATACAACTGTCAGTTGAAACGTCATAGGGATCATCATTCGGCGTGCGGAGTATAGTGAAGTGTATTCATTTTATTGAAATGTAAAAGAAAATGCAAGAAGTGCGTACATTTTTTTTCTGTTTATCGATAAAAATTACAAATGAATAGAACATCCCTATTTCGTGATTATGTTGGTAGCTCCGGCACGTCATGTGTCATGAGTAATTTTTGTTTTGTTGGTGCTTAGTCTTAGCACCCGTTCATACAAAGTGGTTTTTCTCAGTTTCTCTTTTTTTATAAGGAACTCCCGACAGTCCCGACTCTTAAACGTAGTGCTTATATTCTCTTTGGTATATATTTATTAATCTATGGTGTTAGTGAGCTGTTTTTCTAGTATATATATAATAATCTATGGAGCTGTTAGAGTCAAAGTCAGTGTGAATTGGTGTGAATATGTATTGTATATTTCTTCTGTGGATTGTTTGTGTCTGCTGAATATAATTCTAAAAACCTTAAAACATAAAATAAATACTTTTTGTACATAATTTAAGTGAAAATATAATTAATTCGAATACCAAGACTAGCTTTGTTGTGTGTAATTTGTGAAATACCAAACGGATTAATTTTTACTAAGCATTAAGCTAAACAATGTCGTACAACTTTGAGGAGTTATCTTTTATTGGTATGTCATTTAATTTTAATTTTATTTATTGATCGATAGTTCCTGTGAGTATTTAAGGACATCTGAAACTAATTTGAGTTCACAATTTATATGGGTATTTTAATAAATCCTACTTTAAATCATAACCCATAAACTAATCAGTGCCAGTGTACTGCATAGTGTTCAGAACAAAATTGGTATTCTAAGTTTTATAATTAAAGTTCGCTGCAGCACTGAACAAACTCAAATCGCTTAAGTAGTAGTTACCTAGCGATCGAATGGCCTAAAGCGCCACTATTCTCCCGGATTTTACATAATTCGTTCGATGTTTTATATACATTTCTTACCAGTTATGAACAATTGAACACCTAACTACCTAAGCCGTCCTGCAATGCTGAATTTCTCAGATACATACATCTTAGGACCCAAACACCCATTTGTCTTGAGACATAGTATAGGAGAAATTCAGCTTTCCAGGATGTGTACGAAAAGCTAGCACAGTTACTATTTGCTTAAAAATTTCATTAATTATACTATTTACTCTCATATATTAAACTACATGTATTTTTCAGAGGCGATAGATCTGCTACGCCAATGGAGAGAAGGAAATGAGAGGAGAAGTGAAGATATTATGCAATTATGGCTTTTAGTTGTTTGCTATGATTTAAACAAGGTAGGAAATGAAAGTAAGTACAGTCTTCCTCTGAGCCTTTTTATTATTATTCCCATCCATCTAGGTCAAGCCTCCCCCATAGTCTGGGAGAGGCGGCAAAATAGCCCTGACGACGTTGGGCAACAGTCGGCTGGGGTGTTATTTGGGGCATTTGGCAAAGAAAAACACCAAACTATTCGGGCATTATTGAGCAGGACCGCCTTCTGCATCTGGCTGCCACCAACTTCCTGACTAATCCCGAGCCTCTCAAGAGGCTCTTTGGGAGGTGAGCCGATGGTTTGATTGGCTGATATGACAACTGGGACTATTTCTGTAGACCCCACCCTCCAGATATTTCCAGATCCAGATATTTAGTTTTCTTATCTGCTTTGTAGTGGATGAGGGTCTTGTCATAGGGGAATGTGATGTCCACAAGAAATACCCATGACTGTGCCCAGTTCATTAGCACAATATCAGGCCTATTTGGTTGAATAGTCCCATCTGTGGTATTGGACCGGTCCCGGTAGTAGAGCTTAGTGCAATCATTTTTGAGCACAGCTCCGGTACGTACTTGTAGTATGGCAGCCTCTGCTCAATGAGGCAGTATTTAAGGGCCAGTTCTTGATGAAGCATCCTGGCTGTTTGGTTGTGTCCGTGTAGATACTCAGTGTTAGCAAGCATTGCACAACTGGAAGTCACATGTCTGAGCGACCCGCGAGGACAGTGGCACAAATAACACCTTTTGGACCCTTGACACCACCGTCTTGCACCACCGGTGGCAAACGTCCACTGTCCCATCCCTCAGTCATCATCATCATCAACCTATTCTAGTCCACTGCTGGACATAGGTCTCCCCTAATGAGCGCTATAGCGCCCTGTCTTCAGCTTGCCGCATCCAGCATCTGCCCGCAGTCTTTCACAGATCGTCATCCCACCTGGCCGGAGGGCGTCCTACACTACGTTTGCCGAGTCGCGGTCTCCACTCAAGAACACATCCCTCAGTTTTATTTATTTATTTAAAAAAATATATATATTATAAATATTTAATAAAAAAAATCCCTCAGTATGTCTCTCCTGTAGTAGTATTGTATGAAACTTGTTTTTGAAAACATTCACATTAAGTAGTGCTTCCTTTTTGTTTTAATAGTCAACTATTCAAAGTTCTAGTAGTTATTGTTAACTACCTAAACTGGAAGGCTTAGGAACAATAATTGTATAGATTTTTAGATCGGAAAAAGAGAACATCTAGGACGGGACTTGAACCCGCGACCATTCCCTTACAGGGGGAATGCTCTGACCAACTGAGCCACCCAGACACGTCCCAGATATTCGAAATTCTCCGATACATTATACGTCTTAAGGCGACGTTGGAGCCATCTACCGTAATTCTTGCGAACTACGGAAACAATGAATAACTTTACAGTCATTTTTAAACATTGTTTTTTGATGACTCCGCCTAATTAATTCAATTAAATTTTTAAGCATTTTGTATGCTTACTTTTTTCTAAAGATTTTTAGATCGGAAAAAGAGAACATCTAGGACGGGACTTGAACCCGCGACCAGTCCCTTACAGGGGGAATGCTCTGACCAACTGAGCCACCCAGACACGTCCCAGATATTCGAAATTCTCCGATACATTATACGTCTTAAGGCGTAATGTTCTCTTTTTCCGATCTAAAAATCTTTAGAAAAAAGTAAGCATACAAAATGCTTAAAAATTTAATTGAATTAATTAGGCGGAGTCATCAAAAAACAATGTTTAAAAATGACTGTAAAGTTATTCATTGTTTCCGTAGTTCGCAAGAATTACGGTAGATGGCTCCAACGTCGCCTTAAGACGTATAATGTATCGGAGAATTTCGAATATCTGGGACGTGTCTGGGTGGCTCAGTTGGTCAGAGCATTCCCCCTGTAAGGGACTGGTCGCGGGTTCAAGTCCCGTCCTAGATGTTCTCTTTTTCCGATCTAAAAATCTTTAGAAAAAAGTAAGCATACAAAATGCTTAAAAATTTAATTGAATAATTGTATAGCTTTTGTACACAACCCAAAGCCAATTCCGTCGATGAGACTTTATCTGCTCAGAAACACGACTTCGACGCAATGGGTTTGTACTTTGGGGGGTTTGCTGGATTGTGGATGTCGGTGCGGTGCTGTACTTAAGCAGAACACTTATTATGGGCAGCCTCGAAGAGTACTTGAATTTTCCAGAATTAAAGAGAGATTTTTTCATGTATCTTCATTTATTCCTTGTGAAGAGGAGAGAGCACTTCTCGCTTGACTTTCTAGTTGCCGACTGAGGTGTCGAGTCAATTTACAGCGGTTTTTTATACTCTTAATCCAATTAATTCGAATTTTCTAATTGGCCGATCGAACTCTCGCGGCTCGTTAGTGACACCGCGGCTTAACGACTTTTCGCGGATATACCCTAATGGTCGATCGGTCAATCTTACAATTATGTGTTTATTTTCTATTTACAATGATTTATATACCGTATTATGTATTCTAATAGGTAGTAGAAATAAGGTGACACGAAATAAGATACAATTTACACTTATAGATCGGTAAACAATGACGATTTCTTCGTCGCAAACTTATAACTATTATACACGATTATTCCTACAGTTTTTTGTTAAATCAGTTTAATTATATACACTATTACTTATGTACTAACAAAATAAGCTTATATACTAGTTGTTCTGCACATTCTCCCCCCGTGAGACGCAGTCACACTTCTTCGCGTGCAGAACTCGTGTCTTCGGTCAGCAGGACGATCAGCTTCCTCACCGGCCGGCGCAGCACTCCTCCCTTGGTCTGGATGTCCACGGTGCGTGTCACGTTGTCAGGCCCGGGGTACGTTGCGATGACTCGTCCTCGGATCCAGAGGTTGCGGGGTGCGTTGGGGTCCACCAGTAAGACCAAGTCATGTAGGCTTACTGGGGGTCCTCGTCCGTGCGGCATGCGTCGGTGTTGGAGCTCCGGCAGGTACTCGCGGAGCCACCTGGTCCAGAAGAGGTCGGCCAGGCGCTGTGCCGCTCTCCAGCTGGATCTCGATGCGGCGTCCTTTTCAATGAAGACGCCCGGCTGCTGTACTCCACCGGGTCCTCCCAGCAGAAAGTGGTTGGGAGTTAGGGCTTCAGGGTCCTCCGGGTTCACTGACACATGCGTCAGTGGGCGACTGTTGACGGTGTACTCTACTTCGGCAAGCAGAGTAGATAGAACTTCCTCGGAGGGCCGTCGCTCGTGCAGTGTGGCGGTGAGTGCTGTCTTTACTGAGCGCACCATCCTCTCCCAGGCTCCCCCCATGAAAGGAGCGCCGGGTGGAATGAAGCGCCACGATGTCTTCTTCTTGGCTGCTTCTTGCGAAGTTGCTTCGTCGATGGCTCGTCGCAGCTCGCGGTCGGCTCCCTTCAGGTTGGTCCCATTGTCAGACCAGATTTCTTCAGGACATCCTCTTCTTGCCATCATGCGTCGGAGAGCGGAGATAGCGGAGTCGGTGCTTAACGAGTTTGCTATCTCGAGATGTATGGCACGTGTTGTGAGACACGTGAATATCGCGACGTACCTCTTCTGATTGGTACGTCCGACTGTCACTGTGAGTGGGCCGAAGTAATCAACCCCTGTGTGTGTGAAGGGTCGCTTGTGATGAGCCAGGCGACACTCAGGTAGATCACCGGTCCTCGGGTACGGTGGTGCTTGAGTCTTGATGCGGCAATGTAGACACTGTCGTAGTAGTGAGCGGGTTACTGGGCGTAGGCGTACAACCCAGTATTGCTGTTTGCACTCGTTGATAGTGGCTTCAACTCCCGAGTGATGCAACTTCTTGTGGGTGTGTTGAATCCACAGCTTGACCGTAGGGTGATCTCCGTCTAATATCACAGGCGTCTTGATGTCGTCGGATATGTCTCGAACGGCTTGTATGCGGCTTCTCAAGTGCAGCACTCCGTTGACAGATACGGTGCTTAATTGATGAAGGCGACTTTCTTTCGGGATCACTCTTCCTCGTTGCAGATCTTCAATCTCGCTGCTGAAGGAGTCTTCTTGTGATGCTCGCATGAGGAGGTCTTCGGCTGACCGTAGGAGCTCGGCGGTGATAGGTATGTACTTCCTATCGGCGCTTAAAGTCCTTTTCAGTACGGAAGGTGATGCTGTATTCTTCTGTGGTGTTGGTTGTCACGACGGTCGCCACGCCACAAGTATCTAAGTGCGTCTCGATCTTTTTCTTTGATTTTCACTTGAAGAAACATTTCTGCGATGTCTGCTGTCACTGCTATGGCGTGTTGTCTGAAGCGCATCACTACACCTGGTAACGACTGGAGTAGGTCTGGGCCCTTTAGAAGAGTATCGTTGAGAGATACTCCTCTCGTCTTGGCAGCGGCATCGTGCACGACTCGTATTTTTCCCGGCTTCATAGGGTTGATCACCGCGAAGTGTGGCAGGTACCAGGTTCTATTCTTGTTCTTGCTCGGCGGCGCCAACTCAGCATATCCTTTTGATATTAAGGCTTCCATCTGTTCGTTGTATTTTCCCTTGAAGCTCGGGTCACGATCCAATTTCTTTTCTATGTTGTGAAGTCTCTTCAACGAGTTCTCGTAGTTGTTCGGAAGCGAAGTTTCTTCATGTTTCCATAGCAGGCCAGTCTCGTATCTTCCATCTTCGTTGCGGACTGTATGTTCTTCCAGGATGCGAGATGCTTGCTCATCTGGATCTGTCTTCGGCTTCCGAGGGTTGAGGAGCAGATTGTCAGTCTCGAAGTGTTCTTTCACCAGTTGTTCGAGTCGATCGTCTTCTGAATCTTCAATTGCGTGGGTGACGTACTCGATGCGGTGTCCTAGGGTCCTCGAGTCGCTGCCGTGGAGCACCCAGCCTAAGGGTGTTCGGGATGCTACTGGCTGGTCTGGTTCGCCCGTTCTGGTCTCGGACGTCACCAGCAGGTGCCAGTTATCTTGACCGATGAGGATCTTAGGTCTTGCTTCTTCATAGGTGAGGTCGTTGGTGATATCTTCGAGATGACTGCACCCTCGTAACTGTCTATAGGTGACCCGTTGAGATGATACTTTGAAGTTCTTCACTGTTCTGGCTTGAACTTCTTCTTCAGCTGGATCCTTAATGCCTCGTATTTTCAATGAGACTCTTCTTGATTGTTGATCAGCTGTCTTCGTACTGTTGATGGTCTCGACCCGCAGTGGGTCGATAGGTCCCGTCGCGCCGATCTTTTCTGCTACGGTGTCGTCGAGTAGTGTGACTGTTGACCCGTCGTCTATGAGCGCGAAGGTGTTGACCATCCCTGCTGGCCCCGTCAGTTGGACCGGCAGTATCTTCAGGAAAGTGGTCTTCTTTCCCGTCCACGCCGAGTTGATCGTCTCGGCCGTGTTCGTGCTTTCTTCTTCTGTGGAGTCCCTTTTTCTTCTGTAGTGCAGCAGGGTGTTGTGCAGTAGCTTGCAGCCGTCGATGCCGCAGCGTCGTTCTCTGCAGGTGTGTTTCTTCTCCATCTTCTGTAGACATCGGAAACACAGCCTGTGTTCCTTGGCTAAGTCCCATCTTGCGTTGACGTCAGCTGTCTTGAACTGCTCACACTTGTAGATGGGGTGTTGCTCGTTGCAGATGGTGCACGTCTTGACTTGCTGCTGGGCTTCCATCACCGTGTTGATCCTCTGGGGGCGCTTTTGTTGATGAGTGGTGTGCTGGACTGCTAGGTTTTCAGGTTGAGCGTAGGGTCCGCATAGATCTGCTTCTCTTCTCATGAACTTCTCGAACTTCAAGAGGTCCGCTATTTCCCTCGGCTGAGCTGCTGCGAAGTCGTAGTACCTATACTTGAGAACAGGTGTAAGTTTCTCAACCATTGATCTTGAGACTTCTGGGTTGTATAGGTAGTGGATGCAGTTCAGCGCCTTGAGTGTTGCCACGGCGTTGGTGACCCTCGTTGAGAAGATGCATATGTCCCTTGGTGATTCGCTCAGTCTTGGTAGTCCTCGAAGCACTTCCATTTCTGTAGTTGCTATTGCTTCAGGCCTCCCGAATCTTGATTCTAATGTTCTGATGATATCAGCAGGCTGCGAGTTGGTGATGAGGAGACTCTCGACTGCCTCCCTCGCCTTCCCCTTGAGGTTTCTTCGTAGCCTGTTGAGGTTTTCCACGGCGGTGTAGCCATCTTCTGTTTCGGAGTAAGCTGCCTTGAACGGCAGCCATTCCTGGTGACTTCCACTGAAGATTGGTAGCTCGATGAACTTCGGTCGCTGGGCTGCCTTGATCGCTTGAGTGATGGCGGTAGCCAGTTCGCTGAAGTTCTGCTGCTGGGCTGGTGGCGCTGCTGTCGGCGTTGGTTCACCTGGCCCCTGATGTGGTGTATCGGCGATGGCCAACATGGGAGGAGGTGGTGATTCGTGACGGCTGAACCACTCGCCGACCTTCTCCTCAGCTGCCGCCGACACTTCATCTTGATTCAATTCTTCTATTTCTTGATCTTCGTCTTCATCTTCTTCCAGGGCGGCGATCTTCGCTGCTGCCAGTTCTATTTTAAGACGAAGTAATTCTTCTTTTGCTTTTGCGATCTTCGCGGCTTTGCTCTTCGAATGCACAGATGAACCCCCCTTTACCCCTTTCTTGGATGGTTGTGGATGAGGCGGCTGTGACTTGCTATTCTTCCCTATCTTCTCTGTTCCAGGTGCCGTTGCTTTCGGACCTGGTGCTGTAGCTGACGGTGGCTCGATGGTAGTCACCGTCTCGGTGCTCGTAGTTCCCTCCGTTGTGGTGTTCTCCGAGGTAGACGTTTCCGTGGTTGTCCCGGATTCGGCGGTCCCCTCGGTGTCTGATGGACCCTGAACGGAGGCGGCTTTACGGCTTCTTTCTTCTGACCTCGTAGTCGGCATCTTCAATTTTTCAATTCTTCACAGTGGAAAATTCAGGCACGCACTCTTCGAGACCACCCTCGTGTTCCACTTAAGGTTTTCTTCAATGTTGACTCCAAATCCGGCTCCGATAGGACCAAAAATGTACACAACCCAAAGCCAATTCCGTCGATGAGACTTTAATCTGCTCTTCAGCACGACTTCGCCGCAATGGGTGTGTAGTTTGGGGGGTGAGCTGGTATGTGGATGTCGGCGCGGTGATGGTCTTAAGCGGAACACTTATTATGGGCAGCCTCGAAGAGTACTTGAATTTTCCAGAATTAAAGAGAGATTTTTTCATGTATCTTCATTTATTCCTTGTGAAGAGGAGAGAGCACTTCTCGCTTGACTTTCTAGTTGCCGACTGAGGTGTCGAGTCAATTTACAGCGGTTTTTTATACTCTTAATCCAATTAATTCGAATTTTCTAATTGGCCGATCGAACTCTCGCGGCTCGTTAGTGACACCGCGGCTTAACGACTTTTCGCGGATATACCCTAATGGTCGATCGGTCAATCTTACAATTATGTGTTTATTTTCTATTTACAATGATTTATATACCGTATTATGTATTCTAATAGGTAGTAGAAATAAGGTGACACGAAATAAGATACAATTTACACTTATAGATCGGTAAACAATGACGATTTCTTCGTCGCAAACTTATAACTATTATACACGATTATTCCTACAGTTTTTTGTTAAATCAGTTTAATTATATACACTATTACTTATGTACTAACAAAATACGCTTATATACTAGTTGTTCTGCACAGCTTTTGTGCAAGTATAGTAAGTTGATAAAGTATTACAATGAATGGTATGACAGCACAAAGTATGATCAAAAAAATTAAATATGTTACAGCACCTAAAATATGAACAGAGAAATAAAATATTTGATATAGTAGTAGGGTTGTACTAATACAAAGCATACACAAATAATAAAATAAATGTAGTATAAATAACATATTAGGTGGGTATACACAATTAGTGTGGCAATCTCTCAACTTGGTGGTTGCCAGTTATTACATAACTCCAATATACCTAGTCATTAATTTTTTCAGAGTACTTAGTAATGGAACAAGTGATTTACGCGGCACTTGACTGCCACATGTTTGCGGAAGCTACTATGTGCATCTATCAGCTTGCCCTGGATTTCCCTGGCAGTTTACGTGTCATGCGGTACAATGCAGCATTACTGGAAGCTGAAGAGAAGTTAGTAAATAACTGTTGGTTCATCTACATAGTATTCATCATTTTGGGGAGGATGTGGGATATCCGGCAATCACGTCATTCCATCGAACCTACCTGCTTCCTTACACAGTCTTATGATCTGTTCTACCTTAATGCCCTCCAGGTCTTCTGTGTCCAGTATGTCTGACCCCATCAGTAAGTACATGGGGCATTCGGGAGCAGGAGGAAGCTGGTCTCGTAGGGGGGTGCACTGAGCGAATTTGGAATTATATAATACATACTAACTAGGTTTTTAAGCCTATCAGTGTCAGGTGCCAATTCAAACGGCAGTGTCCTGTTAACACTTCTATGACGAGCCCCATAGTATGGTATGGTTTCGCGAGCTGGTATCCGCAACTCCACGACAAGTCGCGGTTTTTGCGTGAGGGTGGGCATTTCACTCGATCCACCCCAACTCATTGAAGAACGCCAGCAGGCTATTCACGCTGCTGGCGATCTCCAGGAGCGTACCTTTTTTTTTTTTTTTTTTTTATCGTGCAAATAGAAATCCCTTCGGATACCCCCCGGCCGGCCAGCGGGGGCCCGGAGCGTACCTGTATTTCCAAAGTACTTAACCCTGTATGTGGCGGTTACAGGGCAGTGTAGGAGCACGTGTGCCGCTGTTTCTTCATCTCTCATGCAGGCTCTGCAGAGAGGGCTGTCGGTGATTCCTAAAATATAAAGGTGTTTATTGAAGGAGCCGTGCCCCGTGATGGCAGCTGTGGCCGTGCGCAGTTGCTGTTTGGTCAGTTGTCGAAGACGCCTGGTCAGTTGTCGAAGACGCCTGGTCAGTCTATTTTCAAGCACGGGGAGTGCTTCCCTCGCCTGTCTGCAAACTTCATGATTTATCCAATAGCTGTTGTGTTGATCTCTCGTTCGTTTGTTTACCATGGTTCGTAGGTATGCAAAGGGGATCGGTATTATGGGCTCAGGTCCCATTACCACCATGTCAGATCCTCTCCTGGCAAGCTCATCTGCTGCATCATTGCCGCGCGAGCCGCTGTGGCCCTTAATCCATTGCAAGGTTATGATGTTGAAATGGTTCAGTTTACGATGGCACTCCAATATTAGTCCCGAGTTTATAGTGTGGCTGTTTAAAGCTTGCAGCACGGCCATGCTGTCGGAGAGTATGCGTATTGAGTGGCCTTCCACTCTCCTGGCCATTACCGCTGAAGCTGCCAGGGTAATCCCCATGCATTCAGCTTGAAATACTGTGTTGTGGGTCCCCAGCGGTGTTGAAATGGATACATTAAGGTCCTCCGAGAAAACGCCGGCCGCGGTGCCTGTACCAGTTTTTGATCCATCTGTGAAGATGCGTAATTCCGTTGGGCATAAAGCCTCACAGCGGTGGTCCTCATGAAGTTGGATCTTGTATTTTTTTGTCGAATACGTGTTGTTTGGGTACACGATCATTCATTGCTCCTATCATGGGTATCTCCTTTATGAGATCTGTGAGCAGTGAGGCGTGTCGCGTGTTTCTCTCGCTCCATAGGTTGAGTGCCCTTAGGCGTATAGCCGCAGCTGTTGCTTCTTGGCGGATGAACAGATCCAAGGGTGGGAGTCCGAGCATGGCTTCCATTGCCGCGGTGGGGGTAGATTTCATGAATCTAGTGGTTGCCTTGCAGGCTAGTCTTTGGGTCCGTTGTAGTTTAGCCGCTATTGTGCTGTTTTCGGTCCTTGATCACCAGACGATAGCGCCATACGCTATCATGGGGCGGATTACTGTTTCGTAAAGCCACAGGATGATTTTCGGAGTTAGCCCCCATTTTTTACCAATCATTCTTCTGCACTGCCAGAAGGTAATCCCGGCCTTTTGTAATTTATTGTCTAGGTGGCTACTCCATTTTAACTTGCTGTCAAGAATAACGCCAAGGTATTTTACCTCTTTTGACAGTTGGAGTTCCGTGTCAAAGAGTTTGGGTAATCGGTATTCGCCTAATACCCTTTTGTTCGTAAACATGACTAACTCGGTTTTGTTCGGATTCACCGATAGTTCGAATTCCCCGCACCATTTTTCTACGATGCGTAAGGTTTGTTGGGTTAGGTTACAGACCGTTCCCGCTACCTTCCCTGAGATAAGGATTGTTAGGTCGTCGGCGTAGCCTATTGTGTAGTCGCGGTTTTTGTTCAGCCTTGTGATTAGGTCGTCTATCACTAAATTCCACAGAAGGGGAGAGATAAGTCCACCCTGCGGGCAGCCTTTGGCTATCAGAGCTGTCTGATCTTCTTCCCCAAGGCGAACTACTCTTTTGCTGAGCATGTTTGTTATCCAGTCTGATAGTACCGGTTCCGCTCCATGTTTTGACAGAGCGGCCTTAATACTGGTGAAGCTGGTTTTGTCGAAAGCTCCTTCGATGTCAATGAACGTTCCTAGGCAGAAGCCTTTTTGTTCGATCGCTTCCTCTATCCGGCTGACTACCAGATGGAGGGCTGATTCCGTAGACTTACGGGAGCTGTATGCGTGCTGGTTTGCATGTAGGGGTAGCTGTTTTAGTGCACTATCTCTCAGCTCCCTCTCGCATAGGCGTTCCATGGTCTTTAGCATGAAGGAGGTCAGACTGATTGGTCGATGTGCTTTGGGATTCGTGTAATCACCCTTTCCTGGCTTCGGGATGAAAATTACTCCTACTTCCCGCCATCCCTTCGGAACGTATCTGTGTGCCAGACAGGCTTTAAAGATACGCTCCAGTCTGCTTGCGACTAGTTTGTCGCCCCACTGTAGCATAGCAGGGATGATTCGGTTGGGGCCAGCTGCCTCTTATAAGGGTGAAAACTACTGATGGCCCACTGGACTTTTTCCAGTGTGACCACTTTGTTTGCGTAGTGCCAGTCTCGGGCAGTAGGTGTTATGGTTTCATCATGCCAGTTGATTGTCGTCGTGAAGACGCATGTGTCCTCTGGAGAGTTTCATCAGTTGCCTCATCCTTTTTTTTCTATACCTTTTATGGAGATCTTTGACTGTCTCATGCCTGTAAAGGGTTTCCAGGCTTACACCTCATCTGACCACCAAACCCTAAGAGAAAAGTATGCACCAGAGCCTCCTCGATCTATCAGTAGGTGTACTGTTTTGTAAATGAGGGTGTCTGGGCCCCGGAGGTCGTGGTGGGCCCCAAACACCCGTTCATAATATTTAAATATACAGTTTTTTTATTATTTTTTTTTGCCAAATCCACGCACGTTCATGGCATTATCTAACGCGGATGCGATTTTGCTATATTATGCCTATTATATTGATTATATTATACATTATGCCCTCTCTGGTTTAAAAAATAAACATTTCGTGTTCTTTTTACCCACCAGGTATGACGAAGCGCTAGAAATGTTAGACCGTATAATAAAGGCGGACGAGACTAACTCAGCTGCTAGAAAACGACGCATAGCAATATTGAAGGCACAGGGGCTCATCACCGAGGCCATCAAGGAACTCGTTGATTATTTGAAAAAGTTAGTGGGACTTGCAACATCTCTATTTTTTTTCTTCATCTAAGCACCAACCCGGTTCGGTTGCATCAAAAGCTTGAATTTTAAAGCCGGCGTCCGCTCTGCAACTGTTCTATTCCATTATTTTCGGGAGCGACGTCTGGCACTATAAATCCGAGTGGGACGCATACGCCAGAGCTTCATCCGTCAATCAGCCGGTATACAGGCTTATAGTCGAGCTTCACTTGGGCCCCAAAGATCTTGGAGGGGCCCCATATACACCTAAGTGCTAAGCAATCCAATTATAGTTAAATTTCCAGTGCTGTGTTCTGTATCATAAGTCTATGTTTGTGCGGGAATCAGTGGGCCTACCGCCCAAGTGTCGTCGATATCACAGCCGTCGAAATGTTGCCTTAGTCAAGGTCGGCGGCCATTTTGTACCGCCCCATTGATAATCGATGCCGGCGCGGCGTAAGAATGAATGAAACGCTGTTTTTGACAGTTAAATAGCTGCTGCTTAAAAAAATTCAAATCGACGGCGTCGCTTTGAAGTGTCATTTCATTACGGCACTTAATGAGCTGTCGTTTTGAATATTATTTTCTTTGATTATTTTCGTTGATTACGATGCCGATTGCACCTAACACTGGGCTACTATGGCTTTAATGGGTGCGCCTGCCGACAAGTGGGTTCTGCCGTCCTATTGCACCTAACACTGGGCTACTATGGCTTTTATGGGGGCGACTGGGTTCTGCCCTCCTATTGTACCTAACACTGGGCTACTATAGCTTTTATGGGGGCGACTGCCAACGAGTGGGTTCTGCCCTCCTATTGCACCTAACACTGGGCTACTATGGCTTTTATGGGGGCGACTGAGTTCTGCTCTCCTATTGCACCTAACACTGGGCTACTATGGCTTTTATGGGGGCAACTGGGTTCTGCCCTCCTATTGCACCTAACACTGGGCTACTATGGCTTTTATGGGGGCGACTGAGTTCTGCTCTCCTACTGCACCTAACACTGGGCTACTATGGCTTTTATGGGGGCGACTGGGTTCGTACCTGCGACTAATTAAAACACTCTTAATCTTTACCTTACCTACTTAAACGTTTATGCTGTGTTGTTTGTTGTTTTCGTATGTTTCAGAAGGAAGGAATAAGCGAAGGACTTGGAGGACGAAATTCCATCGTCGGCAGTCGCCCCCATAAAAGCCATAGTAGCCCAGTGTTAGGTACAATAGGAGGGCAGATCCCAGTCGCCCCAATAAAAGCCATAGTAGCCCAGTGTTAGATGCAATAGGAGAGCAGAACCCAGTCGCCCCCATAAAAGCCATAGTAGCCCAGTGTTAGGTGCAGTATCAGAGCAGAACTCAGTCGCCCCCATAAAAGCCATAGTAGCCCAGTGTTAGGTACAATAGGAGGGCAGAACCCAGTCGCCCCCATAAAAGCCATAGTAGCCCAGTGTTAGGTGCAATAGGAGGGCAGAACCCAGTAGCCCCCATAAAAGCCATAGTACCCCAGTGTTAGGTACAATAGGAGGGCAGAACCCACTCGTCGGCAGTCGCCCCCATAAAAGCCATAGTAGCCCAGTGTTAGGTACAATAGGAGGGCAGAACCCAGTCGCCCCCATAAAAGCCATAGTAGCCCAGTGTTAGGTGCAATAGGACGGCAGAACCCACTCGTCGGCAGTCGCACCCATTAAAGCCATAGTAGCCCAGTGTTAGGTGCAATCGGCATCGTAATCAACGAAAATAATCAAAGAAAATAATATTCAAAACGACAGCTCATGAGGTGCCGTAATGAAATGACACTTCAAAGCGATGCTGTCGATTTGAATTTTTTTAGGCGGCAGCTATTTAACTGTCAAAATCAGCGTTTCATTCATTCTTATGCCGCGCCGGCATCGATTATCAATGGGGCGGTACAAAATGGCCGTCAACCTTGACCAACGCAACATTTCGACGGCTGTGATATCGACGGCACTTGGGCGGTAGGCCCACCAGGTTCCTACTTTCGAATTCGTATTATCAAAATATGTAACAATAATTTTATGTTGCCCAGGTTTATGTCAGATGTGGAAGCGTGGCAGGAGCTGTGCGAACTGTACCTGCAGATGCAGGAGTACTCGCGAGCCGCCTTCTGCGCCGAGGAGCTGATACTCCACCAACCCCACAATCACCTCATGCACCAAAAACTTGCCGATATACGGTATACAATGGTATGTGGACCACTCCTCCTCTGAGCCTTTTTTTAACACAATTGGAGTCAGCTTTCTGAATGATTCTATGTGTTATTTCAGGGTGGAGTGGAAAATATGGAACTAGCAAAGACATATTTCTGTCATGCATTGAAGTTGAACCCAGACAATATGAGGGCGCTCCTGGGTCTATTCTTGGTAAGTTTGCGAGCTGTTAGATTAATCAACTGATTTATAATTCAGTGTTTGTGTTTGTTGTGTTATAATACAATATAAAAAAATAAATATTTTTTTTTTTTTCTTTTGTCTATCTGTCTGTTCTCTGTCATCTGCGAAATGGCTGGGTCGATTTGCCATTTGATTTTTTTGGAAAAAGTATTAGGATTCTGCACAAAAAAAATACCTAGAGCTAAGTAAGCGCGAAGTGGAAGGCACAGCTAGTATATATTATACATAAACACCCACCCATAACACTAATACAAATAGACATAGCCATGCATACCAATATTGCACTGAGCGGGCATCGAATGCGCCACCTCCGAAGCAGTAGCAGCAGTTGTCTAATTCTTCATTTGTTGTGGCAGGTGACAAACAACCTCCTAAGCCAGTACAAGTCGTCAGGTGCGGCCAGTAAACGCGCGGAGGTGCTGAAGCTGTGCCAGTGGGTGCAGGCGCGCGCCGCCCGCCGCGTGGCCCCACCCGCCCCTCTGGCCCCTCCCGCGCCGCAGCTCACCGACATGTTGCAGGCTCTTGCCATCACAGAGTAAATAACGCGACTGTATAATCTAAGAAGTCAACACTACATTATTAGACGAATAAGCGGCGGAGTTCGTTTACGTATAATCGAACACTAAAGGCGGACATCTACTGCGAGCGGAAAGGACTGCGTACGGAGTCAGGTTACGCGTAATGAGTTTTAATCATTTCGGATTATAGATTTTTTTTATGAATTTATTCCCAGGCGAAGCGGAGACCCTGGCCGCTCGTCGTTCTTGCGCTCGCGGCCTGATTTATCAGATTACTTGAAGTAATCCGTATACTGCAAACAGAGTCGACTATGCTCGCATTGGAAGCCCGACTTTAGTTTTCATAATTTATTGCTTTCACGTTCGATAGTATGTAGACGGAGTTCGTACGGAATCCACTTCGCTTGCAGTGAAAACCGGGTTATTGTAAGAACGTTGCTTAGTTTAGAATGTCTAAACGTACATAGGGACAGACGGCGGGAAGATGTAAAGGTAATGGTGATGTGTATGGTATATCAAATATGTATATTTATTCGTTTGCAATTAAATGTTTATAAAGATATGTTAAGGAAATAATTTTAGGTTATGTATGAACATGTTTTTAATAATTAGGTTGTTTCTTTAATAAATGCATGTTATGTTACCACCAATTATAGTTTTTTTTTATTTAGGGCGAGGGTATCCTAGGTATGGTGCTTTTAGGTGTGTTTTTTCTTAAGTGGCATAAAATATACATTCTATAGCTTTGCAAATTCATGCGTGATACCCATGGTTCATGCAGGATGACGGGCGTAAGGCGGGATGGAACGGCCATCAGGTTACCACGTCCAAGCCAAGCTATAAATTGTCATGCTTATGGTATTTAATTTCGTCCTTTTGGTTGTCGGTTACACGATAATTTTAACTTAATCTCATATATAAAACTCTTAGTCCTGACTGACTGATTGATTGACTTAGAGACAACGCACAAAAAAAACACAAAAAAAAAAAAAAAGGTATATAATATTTAAAAAAAAGCTTGAGAAAGGACTTACAGTCCGTCAAATCTAAGAAGTACCGTTTGACAGTTCTGACAATTGAATGATAGGGATGGGATGAAAAAATCGATTACTATAATATCCGAACTTTGAGAGATCGATTACTATAATATCCGAATTTTAAGAAATCAATTGTTATAATTAAATAAAAGAAATGTTTAGGATATTTTTTTATTCACTACTAGTACTAGTATCGTCGTCTTCGTCATCATCGTCATTTAAATTAATGACCAGTTGATTGTCCATTACATTATCAAAGTGTACGTCTCTTTCGAAGTCGTCCATTATTATTTTCTTTGTTTTTTGTACTACTTTACTCCAATCTTCCTGTGTAACTTGGGCACATGCTTCCTTTAATAAACCTTCCATTTTCTTGACACTGAAGGGTGGTTTTGTGTTGTGTCTTGCTGCATAACCTGTAAAACAATAATGTAACTATTTGATAGCAGACGAAAACCATTGTTTAAATTATAAATGTTAGAAGTACTCGTGTTATTATTATAATATTATAAAATATTACCTTTAACTTGGGCCCAAATCAGTTCAATGGCATTATATTGGCAATGGTACGGAGGAAGTCGTATGACTTTGTGCCCGTGCTCTTCGGCCAATTGGTCAATTACATATGTCGGTTTTGGTGGTTTATGCAATTTCACTAACTGTAATAATTCAGCTTTTAATAGTGACATGTCGGCATCCACTCCTTTTCTTTGCAGCCATGCCACCAAATCTGCTTTCTTATTGGCTGACGTAGGTGCTTTATCAATTTGCACAGAGTGGTATGGGGCATTATCCATTATAATTGTGCTGTTAGGAGGGATATTCTGTAATAAATTTAAGAACCACTCTCGGAACCTTACTGCGTCCATTTCTTCATGATACTCTTTAGTGCTTTTGGATTGGAAAGCTAATAAAGAGTTTTCCACGAAGCCTGTAGACGCTGACCCAGCATGGCATATTATGAGGCGTCCACCTTTTCCTATCGGCACCTTCGAGCACGAAGCTTCAGAATCATCAGTCCATGTTTTCGGCACAGAATGGTTGGAATTTAGCCAAGTTTCGTCCAAAAATATTACATTATCCCAGTTTATACGAGGGTCAAACTGAAAGTTCTTAGAAAATCAAAAACTGATTACATTAGCCAGTTATTAGTTTTATTATATCTTTTCAAAATATTGTCCATTCACGTCAATACACCGCTGCATGCGATGGAACCACTGGGAAAAGCACTGCCCACTCGTCCTTAGGGGTCTCTTCAATGACATCGCGATACGCAGCCACCGCTTCTTCAGCATTCATAAACCGCTTTCCTTTACGTTTTTCTTTAATTTTTGGAAATAAATAAAAATCACAAGGCGCGAGGTCGGGGCTATACGGCGGGTGACCCAGTAATTCAACGTTTGATGTCGCCAAATAGTCGATCGTTCGCTTGGCGGTGTGCGACGAGGCGTTGTCGTGGTGAAGGAGGATCCTACTGCGAGGTCGTTTCTCTCGAACTTTTTCCAAGACAAGTGGCAAACAATTGGTAGTGTACCATTCTGCAGAAACTGTTTTTTGATCCTCTAACACAATTGTTACGAAATGACCTATCCTTCCAAAGAACGAGGCCACCATTTTTTTTCCCGCACTTCGATCTCTCTTCACTTTAGTTGGCAACTCCTCGAAAGGAAACACCCACTGAGCAGATTGTCTTTTGGTTTCAGGCTCATAACAGTAAATCCAGCTTTCGTCACCTGTTAGTATGTCGAACACAGCATTAGAGTCACCTCCGTTAAATCTTTCAATCATTTTACGGCACCAATCCACACGATGGAGTTTTTGAGCCTCAGTCAAATTATGAGGTATCCACCGGGCGCAAAGCTTCCTGACCGCTAAATATTCGTGGAGGATTTTGTGCACTTGACTCATACCGATGCCTAAGCTAGTCCGAATCTGCTGATAGGTCACTCTTTTGTCAGTCTCTATCATACGCCGCACAACACAGATGTTATTTTCAGTCGTCGCCGTAGAAGGCCGTCCCTCACGTAAATCATCAGTGAGATTAATGCGACCACGTTTAAACTCATTAAACCAGTTGTAAACAGTCGCACGAGATGGGGCTTCATCGTGAAAGGCCAATCGTCGTCTATCATAACTTTCTTGTTGACTTAAATGACATCGAAAGTCATAAAAAATCATTGCACGAAAATATTCTCGTGTTAAATTCATGTTAACGTGACACAGACAATTTTCAATTTGCCGCCAAATCGTAAAACAAATGATAAATGAATGAAATATATACTCAGTAATATTGGCAAAGAGTTCTATTTTCAAATTTTAGAATTATTTTTTTATTATATTGTTTATAAGTGGCCAGTTCTAAGAACTTTCAGTTTGACCCTCGTAATTTGTTTAACTTCGCGCAGGAATGTTAGTCGCTGCATAATAATGTCATGTCGCTCCATAACAATTTTTCGTTTGTCAACTTTTTTGTATCTGAAGCCAATTCCTGTTATTACCGTTCTCAACGACTCTATGCTTCCCTTATACAGCCCGGCATCTTTTAAAGTTGCACATAACTTTGCCAATGTTGGAAATTCGCCTCTTGTAAAATACCCGTATATATGGTTTCTAATAGCATGACTATCGAATTCATCGATGCCTGTCACAGGTTTATTTCTTTTTCGTTTTTTCGGTGTGTGAAGTACGTTACTGTCACTCCCCGAAGGCCCATATTTTTCACTTAATATTTTGCCAACGGTGCGGCTACCAATACCGAGAGCTTCACCGACGCGATCCCGAACTTGTGTAACTGGCAGTAGAAGTCCACCATTTTGAGATTCACGCTCAAAATACTCGTGTAATTTCACCACCAATTCACGAGCCTGGCTGTTCAAAGTACGTCCTCTTTTCGACATTATTAATAAACACTTGCTTAGTTCGGAGTCCAGTATAAATATTGCCAAGGTAAACGGATAAAGAATGATCAGTCCAGAAAAGTAATAGCCAAGTCACAAATTGTAAAACACAAACGAGAAAGCAAGTACGCGCACAGTCAGCTTCCAAGATGGCGAGAGACTGCTGACGCCGAACCGACCGAGCGGACCGCGTGCGCTTGTAGTTGGCAGTGTTGCCAGAAAAAAAAAATTGTAGAGACTTGGACACCTGCGATTTTGCCTATTGACCTAAAAATAATTAAATTAATTTATTTTAGGGTATCTGTGTATTCAGTGCATTATGCGGTCGCGCAGTAACGTCGTTAATTTATAACATCAGGCAACAACATTTTTGTGAATGGGTTCTACATACCTTATTTTTATTAGTTTTAGACGTAGAAATAAGACTTAGAAGAAAAAATTGTAATTGTAAAATCAATGGATGTGCTTGTTAAAAATTTGTTTATTTCTCTGTAATATGCAAACCCATACTATCATACACAAAAATAAATGTAAAAAACACTATCCCTGACTCCATTTACTATTTCGACAGCGTTAGCGCGAGAAACCCCGACTTATTTGGGCGCGAAAATCAAAAATCGACAAATCGCTTTCGACAACTTTTTAAAGAAGCAAATATATTTGATTTATAAATACGTATTTTTGGTGAATGGGTTTTATCTCATATTTTACGATTACATAACTATTTAGTTATGTAATCGTAATATGTGAGATAAATCCCATTCACATGAAAAAATATTTGTTTGGTTGTCAAGTGTAATTTGTAAATAATACATTCGATTTTTCGTATATGTAAACGATTTTTTTGCATACAAGTGTATCCGAAGAGTCGCAACACTACGTGCAGTGACCTAACTACGTAACTTTGTAATGAGGTCAAGAATATAACTATTAGAAATTATTTACTGTGTAAATATGTGTTATTTTGCTTTGTTTGAAAGTTTTCAATTACATTTAGATATTAAGAATTGTACAGTACAGATACAATAATGAAATCTTTCTAAATTCATGGTTTTATGAAAAAGGTTATCGAAACTGAATAATGTACGTATGAACAAAGTTGTTTCGGTTTGAAAAATATGAAACGTCAAACGGTACCTCTTAGATTTGATGGACTGTAGGCTATCTTTGGTTGCGATAACCAACATCCACGCGGGTGGAGCCGCAGGCAACAGCTAGTTAGATATAAAAATGAAATAATTCATGAGAACGAAATAAAACAGATCTAAACGGTGATGAATACGCCATTGAGTGATGATTGGTAAAAGCTTTTAACTTCAATAAAAATATTTTCCATTTAAGTACAATATTACTACTTATTAATCACAATTTAAAGACGAGTGTGATTGCTATCACTTTATTTTACAATTGCTTATAACTTGTAAGTTTGAACAACTTGTCACGTTACATTATCCATGTTCTTCGCGGCCCTCCACAGCGGGTTGGTAGCCAATTCTTCTGCCTTCCTCTCTTTCCTCTCCCGTCGGGACTCTTCTCCAACGGTAAAGTACTTTTCTCTGAAAAGAGATAGACATTTTAAAAACAAATTAATACGATAAAAGTAGAGTTGATGTGGATATGGTTTTTCTGTCAAGGGTTTTTTAGGTAGATTTCGATGAGGGGTGTGTGTTGGGTAACCTCCTCGAGTGTCGCTCCGATTCCGATCCCGCTGCAGTCCGGGGGGAACGGAATCGGAGCGGCCGGTACACCCTGGGCGGCGGTCAATGGCTTCCCTTCACCCCTTCATAGGGTTGGCCTTGATCGTCGGCCAATACCCAACGTGGTGGGAACACATCGCTCTCCGTACTCCTCTGCTTTCAGAGGAGACAGGATGAGCGATGCTGTTAGTGGTGAGATGGCCCAGGGTCAGCCGGGGTGCGAGGGATATGCTCTATGGGTAACCTTACACCCCGGCGTCTGAAGACCCGAGACGGCGTGCGGTTTTAGTCGGTGCAAGCCCGACATAACCGCCCCCGCTGGCCGGCGGGGGGGTATCCGAAGGGATTTCCGCACTATAAAAAAAAAAAAAAAAAAAGGTAGATTTCGATGAAATCGATCTACCTATTGGTTTCTTGACTACTGTCGAATTAAAAAAAATTTCTTCATAGGAGGTCTAGCTGACCCCCTGAGTCCGAAATGACCACTGGTCAAAAAGTTTATATATATATATATGTATGTATGTATGGTTCCACTTCCCAAAATTTGCGGCACTCTCACGATCGCATTTTTGCCCCGATCGCTTTCAAACTGCGGTCAAAAATTGCTTGGGTGAAAACTTAGTTTAAGTTCGTGAACGGGTGGAATCCGGCCTAAGGGGACGGTAGGGCCTCACTTTTTGTGAAATCAGTTTTTCCTCAAAATTTCACGTTCCATGAAAGATATTCGAACCGTTCTAATTTTATCCCATAGTATACATGAATATCAACAACTTTTAATTATAAACCTATAAGATTCAAACTTTAACTAAAAGTGGAGGGGGGGGGGGGAACCAAAATTTTCGGGGAAAAAATCATATCTTCTAACCGGTGAACATTCTTGCTGTCGAAAACATTTTTAATCGATAGGCCATTTTTAAGTCTAAAATAAATGTCTGAAAAGTTTTTCGCTAAAAGTTACCGTTTTCGAGGGAAAAAAATTAAACATGTTAATAAAATAATATTAATTGCTTCACGAAATCTACCTGTGCGTTCCCCCTGCGGGAACGGATTTTTTAAATTTGTAAGTACCGTAAACAATTGTATGCATTCATTAAAAAGCTGCTATTTTAATATAACAAACAGATACTTCAAATTTCCGCGAGCGCGCGCCCGGGAGAGATTTAGAACTCTCCCAGCCCGCCGATCACAGATGGGTCAAAACTGGTACAGGAACCGGGGCTGGCGTCTTCTCGGAAACCTTAATATATCCATTTCAACACCGCTGGGGACCCATAGCACAGTTTTTCAAGCTGAATGCATGGGGATTACCAGAGCTTCAGCGGTAATGGCCAGGAGAGTGGAAGGCCACTCAATACGCATAGTCTCCGACAGCATGGCCGTGCTGCAAGCTTTAAACAGCCACACTATAAACTCGGGACTAATACTGGAGTGCCATCTTAAATTGAACCAAATAGGCCACTTCAACAACAACCTTGCAATGGATTAAGGGCCACAGCAGCTCGCGCGGCAATGATGCAGCAGATGAGCTTGCCAGGACAGGATCTGACAATTGTGGTAAAGGGACCTGAGCCCATAACATAATACCGATCCCCTTTGTATACCTTAGAACCATAGTAAACAAACGAACGACAGATCAACAACAGCTATTGGATAAATCTGGAAGTTTGCAGACAGGCGAGGGAAGCACTCCCTGTGCTTGAAAATAGACTGACCAGGCGTCTTCGACAACTGACCAAACGGCAACTGCGCACGGCCACAGCTGCCATCGCGGGGCACGGCTCCTTCAATAAACACCTTTTTATTTTAAGAATCAACGACAGCCCTCTCTGCAGAGCGTGCATGATAGAGGAAGAAACAGCGGTACACGTGCTCCTTCACTACCCTGCAACCGTGGCGGTTTTCGAAATACTACTAAGTATTTTGAAAACATAGGTACGCCCCGGGAGATCGCCAGCAACGTGAATAGCTTGCTGGCGTTGTTCAATGAGTTGGGGTGGATCGAATAGAATGCCCTCACGCCAAAACCGCGCCTTGTCGTGGACTTGCGGATACCAGCCCGTGATACCATACCATACCCGGCCCGCCGAGCCCGGAACATGCTCGCCGCGCGTCGCAGGCGACTCAGGCGCCGGAGGTCGCTAAACGACCTCCGTCCTCCATGAGCGCAGGCCTGGGGGTGGCAGGTGAGGCCGCCTGTCACCCCAGCAGAAGCAGGCCGGGACGGCGGGGCGACTAGCGCCCCTCCCCAAAACCAGGGCAAGACGGGGACACCGTGGTTCCCAAACCCGAGGGGCCATCTCGAAACCGGACATGGCCCAGGGTCAGTCGGGGTGCGAGGGATATGCTCTATGGTCAACCTTACAACCCGGCGTCTGAAGATCCGAGACGGCGTGCGGTTTTAGTCGGTTCAAGCCCGACATAACCACCCCCGCTGGCCGGCGGGGGGCTATCCGAAGGATGTCAGCGCGAAAAAAAAAATACCAGTAATCAGTAATCAGTTTATTTCGTACTTCAAATACTTCAAATTTATATAGAAAACTAGCTAATGCCCCCGGCGCCGCCCGCGCGGAGGTCGGTTATCGTTTCTTGGTCATATCTACAGTCCTACTTAACCAATTGCAATCAAACATTTAGGTCTGACCAAAACCTTTCTAATAGAAAAAAAACGCATCAAAATCCGTACAATAGTATTTACTTCCATCGCGAATTAACAGACAAGAATTTCAAAACAAATATTTTTGTTTTCAGAATCGTACATTTAACATAACTTTTTTTTTTTATATTTCTAATGTACAGACGCCACTAATTTAAAATTTCATAATACATGCATACCTAAAGTTATAGGCACTTGCGTTAGGGTCCACGGGCATATACGGCACGTCATCGTGTACCTTCTCGTACGTGAGGAGCCGCCGCGCCGTCAGCTTGGATAGCACCTGCTCCGAGTTCGACACCAGCTTGAAGCATGGATGACTCGGCAGCTGGTCCTCATTATACTCTTCTCTGTAGGAAAATAACAGATAGTTCTAACTTTTGCATTCCATGATATACAATATGTTAATCCAGGAAATGGTCTATCATGTGCTAATTCCAATCAAAACCTGTTGAACGGTTTACGCGTGATTCGAGTCACCAACATCTGTGAAGATATATGGAGTACTAGATGGTTAGCACTCCATATACAAGCACGCAACATACAGTTTGTGTATAATGAATGAGTTTATAGTATGGCCGCTGAGTTATTACCGATTTGACACATGACGAATTGACAATACTAGTGAAGTGACTGAACCAGTAACCCTAATATCATTTGGGAACAGTTTGTTTTTAAATATTCTAGTATAGTGTGTAATTAAATAAAATCAAAACAAATAATAGTTAAAGACACAGGTTCTTTATTAGGTGGAGTATCCTTCATGGGCGTAGATAATTGGTCGAGGACATATCAAAATAAAACAAATTTGTAAACACTGTTACACATTTTAATGAATAGAGTAGGTACAAGATGTTTTAATAAATGACTACCTATCATTTATTAAAACAATTATTCAGACTCTGAACCAGATTCGCCAGAGCTGTCATCGCTATCAGTCAGTTGTATGACAATTTCATTGTCTATAATGGTGTCCACTCTTATATCGCGTTCATAATCTTCTGTTATTAGTTTTCGAGTTTTTTCGACGACCTTGACCCAATCTTCTTTCGTTATTTTGCTGCAAGCATCTTTTAATAGACCCATCATTTTATTAGTACTGAATGGCGGAGTCGTATTATTACGAGCTGCGTAACCTGTAATGTAAACATTAAATAACGTTAATTTATTACATTAAATAAATGAAATGTTACACAATTACCTACATGTAAGGGACATGAGATATTTATTTCTTAGTTATGTATCTTTTTACTTATATGCTGAATATTGGATGTTATAATAGTACAAATTATTCATATTCATAACTTATGCGATAAAAAACAATACCTTTGATTTGTGCCCATATTAGCTCAATGGCATTGTACTGGCAGTGATAAGGAGGAATTCGAAGTACCCGATGTCCATGTGCCAGAGCTATCTCATCTACTTCATAACGGACTCTTGATGATTTATTTTCGCGTACCAACTTTACTAAGTCAGACTTTAGCAATTCGGCAGTAGTTTCAATTCCATTTTGGTGTAGCCATGCTAGGAGATCAGCTTTCTTGTAGGCCTGAGTAGGCGCTTTATTCACTTGTTTCGAGTGATATGAAGCGTTGTCCATTATTATGATAGAAGGCTCTGGCAGACTGGGTAATAATTGATTTTCGAACCAATTCGTAAAAGTGTCTGTATCCATCTCCTCGTGGTAATCGGAAGTACTTTTTGACGCGAAAGCCAGCAGTCTATTTTCAAAGAAACCACTTCCTGCAGAACCGGCGTGACAAATTATCAGTCGCGATCCTTTTCCAATTGGAACCTTTGAGGTTGATGCTTTTGTTTCGTCAGTCCAAGAGCGTGACACAGTGTGGTTCGCATTTAACCATGTTTCGTCAACAAAAACGACGTTGTCCCAAGACTCGATTTTTCTGGCTTCTCTTAAAAAATCACTCCTTTTAATTATTAAATCAAATCTTTCCATTAATATTTTCCTTTTATTCGTTTTTTTATATTCAAACCCAATTTCGTGCAATAGTTTTGACAACGCCGTTTTACCGCCTTTAAACAAGCCAGCTTCTTTTAAAGAGACCAAAAGCAAACGTCTAGTTGGAAACTCGTTCCTAGTATAATAACCATATGTGGTTTCTTATTGCATCTGCATCAAAAACATCAACACCTGTCACGGGCTTTTGTCTTCGTTTTTTCTTAGGAGTGCGTAAAATATTATCTTCACTTCCAGAAGCACCAAATTTTTCTTTATTTATATTATATAGTGTTTTTGCACCAATTCCAAGAGCTTGTGAAACCCGATCTTTCACTTGAGTGACAGGAATCAAAGGGCCGCCATTTTGTGACTCACGCTCAAAGTAATCCTGTAGCTTTAGTACAAGCTCACGACATTGACTATTCAATGTTTTTCCTCGTTTCGGCATTTTCAACAAAATTACCAAACACAAACAAAATTAGTCCAATAAAGCGCAACGATAAACAGGAGAAAGCTGAGTTAAAAAACAACGGTTAGACAAGAGAACGTAGTCTGTGCGCACGAGAGTACGGAAGACGACTAAACAGATTAAAATAGCGGTGGTAAGGATGTTGCCAGAATAGTATCGCCAATTACTTAAAAAAATACACCTATAACATTGCTTAATTGAGGGAGAAAATTATATTTATTAAATGTTGTTTTTTATATTATAAATGTTAAAAATTATACATAATCATTTTAATTGTATTTATTTTTAAATCATAGAAAACAGTATTTCTGTCTTTGGATCACACATAAATCTTAAAAATCATAAGATTAAGAGACGCAAAAAAATGGTAGCATTATATTTAGTCTAGTTGCTCGAAGGAATAAGTAAAATAAAAATATCCAAATAAAATAAATATCATATCTATTCCAATGAATTCGGACCGAATACTATCAAGCACATCACTATGAAAACTAGACGCACGATGTAACTTTGAACAAGCGCGCCAAAGAACAAAAACTAAATGTTTTCATATTATTTACAAACTATTTTAAGTTTTGAAACAGAGTTTATTGGAAAATTACTTGATTCTGACATTTTGACAAAGTTTTATATTAAAGAGGTATTCTAAATCATTCGGCAAATGTGTCGCTCGTGCAAGGTTATATCGATTAATTTAAGAATAATCTGTCAAATCGGTAATAACTCAGCGGCCGTACTTTAATGTTAGAAAAACTAAATTTTTGGTAAACAGTGTCTGGAAGTAGAACAAAGAACTTTAAACATACTCATCTCTTAAATATTATACCTATGTAGGCAATCTTCTACACCCAATCTTCATCTTTATCTGTTAATCCTTTCCTGATCTCCATTGTTTATTGATAGCTTATTTGCCTACGCCAATTTACGCAATCGCCGCATTACGTAGAGTTAAAATGTAATGAAATATGTACAAAATAAATATACTTGTTTTTTTTTTGTAAAATAAACATAATATCGAATTTCTGAAAGCGAATGCTTATAGGGGAAAAAGAAAAAATCGAATTGAAAAAGAAGAATTCTTACCGTACTAAAGGATACCAGCAGACAAGTCGCCTGCCGACCTCCAAGTGCCTGGCAGCGAAGTTCAGCAGATCGCTGTATAAGTGCGGTAGACCGTAATCCACCTTGGCTGGGATGTGATTAACTAAGTGGTCTTCGGTCAGGGCGTAGTTCTCTCGTTCTATACCGATTCGTTCTGTAGGCTCCCGTACGCCATAGGGCGCTAAAACATTTATTTTAGTATTCAGGACCAACCGGCAAACAACAATGCTGGGTACACTACACAGGGAGTTTTAGACTACATATAATATCAGATTTTAAAAAAAACGGTAGGCAGAGAGACAGCTGACTTACGATCAGTAATGATAGCGTCGAACTTGAGCCCTTGTCGCCACATCGGCATTGAAAAATCGCTGACCACCACATCCAGGTAATGTGACTCTATGCCGTATTGCTTCATATTTCCGCGTATACTCTCGTCTTTCGTACGCACCTGGATGGTATAAAGCAGTCATTGTTACGCTAACTTTTCCTGGATGTTCACTTTTTCCGATTTAAATCTATTGTTGTTATAATCCACAGAATATAAACTCGATATGAAGTGCATTTTAAACCTTGTTAGTATGAAAAATAATGGCACATATTATCTTCTACCTTTATAATTTTATTTATTTGATTGTGATCGAACAGCTGCAAGCTATCCCTGCCTACCCTGGAGGGAGAAAGGCTTGAGTATGTATGTGTATGTATCGAGAATTGAACCCGAGACCGTAGCCGCACTTGCTACTGCCACACAACTGATGGTCATGATTAAGTTCAATTTCCCCATGGTAGTATAAACAGCTCACCTCAAGATGTAAAACATACTTTGTTACCTTTTGTCCAACACGAGTCGGTCGGGTTCGAGAATGCAGCATCATGAAGTCAATATCAGAACCCCACACGTAAGCTGAAAACGAAATATAGCTATAATATCACACCTATCCCGCTTATCAGGTGACAGGTAATGTTGGTACAAACTGGTGACCAGTTGCAAAAGTATTCTTTCCTCACAATCCCCACTCTCATAACTTGTTGTTGTGGTCAAACGCGCGCCCGCAGCTCAGGAGGCAGACCGGCACAGGCTGGCGGGCCAAACAAAACTGTTCTCACGCATTCCCGTAGGTCAGTGCATGCATGGCGGATACCGCGGCGACTATTACCGTTGGTTTGACTTAAGTAGAAGAAAGTGGATAAATGGGAGATTAGTTCTGCACGCAGACTTGGCAAAAAGGATGGAGAGAAGAAAAGACCAATCCTGATCACCACCACCCTTGAATGGCGGAAATATGAACTACTGAAGAACAAAAAACTTCTGCCTGAAAATATATTTGTAACAGAAGACTTCCCTAAAGAAATCCTCAACAAGAGAAGAGAATTAAACAAGCAAAGAATAGAAGAAATTAAAAAAGGGAATCTTGCATACATCCGATATGATAAGCTTATAATACACAATAGCCAAAAACCAACAGATAAGAGGAAAAGATCTCCAACTAAATCACCAAGCTCTAGGATAGAAACACCATTAAAGATAAATAAGACAAACAAACTTGAGCATATTGGTCGCTACAGGTCAAGCTCACTATCCGATAAACCAAAAAAACCAAACCAATAGCAACTCAAGCACAGACCCCATGACAAGACAGAAACATACAAGAAAACATCAACAACTTATAAAATAAATCCTTCTCCAAGCCGGTTGGTCACCGAGGAGAAGAATGACCACAACCCTCCAATAAGTGCTCAATATAAAAGTGCTCAATATAAATATAAAAATAAATATAAATATAAATCAGAGGTTAATCATACCACATTCGCTGACATTAGAATATGCACATACAATGTCAGATCATTGTCTTCAGATGAAAGATTGTTAGAACTTACCAATGCCCTAAAAAACATAAAATTCGATGTAATAGGTCTATCAGAAGTAAAAAGACTAGGATGCCAAATAGAAGAATACTGCGAATACATTTTTTGCTACATAGGCGAAACCAAGGGGCTTCACGGAGTAGGCTTTCTTATTAGAAAAGAGTTAAAGAAACACATTAACAATTTCATCGCCTTAACTGAAAGAATTGCGATACTGCAACTGAGCTACAATGACAAAATCATCTCAATCATCCAGGCTTACGCACCAACTACAGCGGCAACTGATGAAGACCTAGAGGCATTTTACTCTGACCTTAGGAAAGCACACTCGATGACAGAGGGCATTGTGTTGACTATTGGTGACTTTAATGCAAGAATTGGACAACCAACCAAAAACGAAGACTTAATCATGGGAAATTATGGGTACGGCAGCCGTAACGAACGGGGAGAACGACTAATAGAGCATGCTTTAGAAAACAAACTTTCAATAATGAATACATTCTTTAAGAAATAGAACTCCAGGAAATGGACATGTTTGTCACCTGACTCGAATACAAAAAATGAAGTTGACTTTATACTCACTAATAAACCATATCTCATAACAAACCTAGAAGTCTTAAACAAAATCAAATATTCTTCTGATCACAGATTGGTACGTTCCACTTTAAGACTCACAACTCTGAAAAAAAGTAGAAAAAACTTTCACCCTGACATAAGAACACCATCATCTGAAAACGAGATAAAAATGTACTTAAACTGTCTAAACTCCCATATTAGTGCAGACCCAATTTCGGGTGAAAACATTCAGAATTATTATAACTCAATTGAAGAAGCCATAAAGCAAAGTCTAAAAACAGACGAAACCACCTCAAGAAAGAAAGATATTCTCAGTGAAGAAACTCATAAGTTAATAAGAAAAAGGTCACAACTAATTCAGGAGAAAAATAAAACCAGACAAATGAAGGAAGATCTCAGCAAACTCTTCAAAGAGGTTAATAAATCTATTAGAAAAGACTATAGAATGCATAGGCAAAATACGATTACTCACAATTTAAACAAGTACAGAAGTGTAAAAAGAGGCCTAAAAGATCTCAAACTCTGTAAGACATGGATACATAATTTAAAGGACCATAATAAAGGAAAAACTGTCTCTTCTAGGAAAGAGGTCATTGAGGTAGCAACTTCGTTTTACAGAGACCTCTATAAGCATCAAAACATTACAGAAGACGAATATGCTGAAGAGTGCAACCAGACAAACATTGAATCACCACCACAAATTGAAGGAATTGAAGTGTACAATCAGGTCAAACTACTGAAAAATGATAAAAGCCCGGGCCCTGATGGGATAACCAATGGGGTGATCAAATTGGGGCTACCTGTTTTACTACAACACATCACACAGTTGTTCAATAAAATCCTCGAGACAGAGACCATACCAGAACAGTGGTACAAATCTGAAATAATATTGATCTATAAGAAAGGGGATCCTCTGGATATAAATAACTACAGACCAATTAGCTTGCTACCTAGTCTATACAAACTCTTCACATCTATTCTTCTTAAGAGAGTAACACCAACAATAGATGCATCACAACCAGTGGAACAGGCAGGTTTTCGCACAGGTTTCAGTACAACTGACCATATATTCACCTTAGAACAGGTTATAGAGAAATACCAGGATTTTAATAGACCACTTTATATAGCATTTGTCGATTACAGTAAGGCTTTCGACACCATCAGTCATAAAGCAATCTGGGAAGCCTTAAATTCAATAGGAGTGCACCAAAAATACACAAAAATCATTCAAATTATCTACAAGCATAGTGTCAGCAGGATAAAGTTAGAACAAAGAGGAGAAGAGATAAATATTGAGAGAGGAGTTCGACAAGGAGACCCCTTGTCACCAAAACTTTTTCTGGCTGTGTTGGAATTGGTGTTCAGGAAGTTAGACTGGAAACAAAAAGGAATTATGTTAAATGGTAAATTCCTTAGTCACTTACGATTCGCTGATGACATTGTCGTCTTCGCTGAAACGCCGAGAGACTTGGAAAGTATGTTGAACTCACTAAACACTCAGAGTTCCCAAGTTGGATTGGAGATGAATGCCAACAAGACAAAAATAATGAGCAACGGCATACAACGGCCTCTCTGCATTAACAATAACATCATTGAATATGTAACAAGCTATGTGTACCTAGGCAAGGAAGTATCATTCTTAAAAACCAACAATGAGGAAGAGATAAAAAGAAGAGCAAATATTGCATGGAGGAAGTATTGGTCCATGAAAGAAATCTTCAAAGGAGACTATAACATAAACTACAAGAAAATCACATTTGACACCTGTCTTCTACCTTGTTTGGTTTATGGCTCACAGACGTGGACTTACACAAAGACTGTAAAGAACAAAATTCAAACCACTCAACGAGCAATGGAAAGAAGTATGCTGAGTGTATCGAAATGGGATCGAGTAAGACACGAAAAAATTAGGCAAAAAACTAAGGTCACAGATGCACTCACATACAGACTCCAACAGAAGTGGAAGTGGGCTGGTCATGTAGCTCGACTCTCTGACAAGAGGTGGACCAAACGAGTCACAACCTGGCGAGGCCCACCTGGCAAACGCAATGTTGGTAGACCACATAAACGGTGGGTCGACGATATTGTTGAGACAGCAGGAAAACAATGGATGTCAACAGCAAACAACAGAGAGAAATGGAAGATATTGGAGGAGGCCTTCACCCAAAGTGGGGTCCACAACAGTTTAAAATGAAATTTAAGAGAATTTAACATTACTAATACTACTATATATGGAACTACTAACAAAACTAACAAAGCAAAAATTAGTGTAAATGTGGAAATAAAAGGCTTTATTATTATTATTATTATTCTTCTTTATTAACTTTTAAATACATATAATTACATTTTTAAATATATATATAAAAAAAATACAAATATATTTAAAAATATAAAAACAGTGCTCCACCGGCATCGGGTACAGGGACCAAGCTGCCGGTGGTTACGGCTCCAGGGAAAGGAACTTCCTCACTATGCGTGCCGTGCCTAGCAGAACGGCCTTCTGCATCAGGCCTTTGAGCCAGCTGCCTAACGAGAGCCTCATAAGGTGTTGATCGAGGCTCTTGGCGATGAGTCCATGTGCTGACACAACTATCGGTACAATAATAGCTGAGTCCACATCCCACATGTCGACAATCTCATTGGCCAGGTCCAAATATTTTATTTGTTTTTCTTTTTCTGCTTTAATGAGATTGTCGTCATGGGGGACAGTGATATCAACTATCATTGCACGACGCTCTAATCGATCCATTATCACTATATCAGGCTTATTGGCAACAATAGTCCTGTCAGTGATAATAGATCGATCCCAGTACAATGTGACACGACCGTTTTCGAGAACTGGGTCGGGCACATACTTGTAGTATGGCACCTCCGAAGTCACAAGATTGTATTTAAGGGCAAGTTGCTGATGTACAATCCTGGCCACTTGGTTATGTCTGTGCAAGTACTCGCCGTTGGCAAGACGAGAACAACCGGAAATAATGTGTCTGAGTGATTCTCCGGGGCGATGACATGCCCGACAGATGTCAACCGTGCCGTCCTTCAGAATATACTTCCGGTAGTTGTTCGTCATTACAACTTCGTCCGTAATTGCAAAGATAAAACCTTCGGTTTCTCCAAAAAGATCACCGAACCGTAGCCAAGATACAGACGCTTTTAAATCTATATCGGGCCCATTTAAGGCCCGATAGAAGCGTCCGTGTAGCTCTTTGCCCTTCCATACTTCCCTGCGATCAGCAGTACCAAGTACTACAGGTTTGCGCCAGTTCTCTTTAGCCAACGCGAGAGGGGTTAGGCCATTGTCCACTGCGACCACATCGCGATGCATATCGGAATCTACACGTAGGAAATATTCTCTAAGGTTGTATATCTCGCGGTTATGAAGGGTCTTGGCATTTAAAAAACCACGACCGCCCAATTTCCGCGGGATATACAACCTCATTACCGATGAACGTGGATGGTGCATTCGGAATGTGGTCAGCAGAGTCCGGACCCTCCTATCTAGAGCATCCAGTTCAGTCTGAGTCCATCTGAGTATGCCGAAGGAGTACATCAGGACTGGCATGACCCAACCATTGCAGGCGCGAACCTTATTACCACCCGATAAAAAGCTTTTTAGAACTTTTTTCAGGCGGCCAAAGAAGCGATCCTGCAATGACTGCTTCATCCCAGCTTCGGTGATTCCTAACGCCTGCGACATACCCAGATATTTGTATGTTTCGGTTGCAGCGAGAGATTTGAGTTTAATGGAATCTGATAGTTCCACCCGTTCAGATTCCACTATCCCACCTTTTTCTACATGCATGACCGCACACTTATTTACACCAAATTCCATCTTGATAGAGCTACTAAAGTTTTCAGTCACCTTTAGTAGCTCCATCAATTGTAGATGATTAGGAGCAAATAGCTTGAGGTCATCCATGTAAAGGAGGTGAGAAATAACTTTACCCACTCTCCGCAACCGATAGCCTAGCCCTGAACACTCTAACATTGTGCTAAGAGGGTTCAGAGCCAGACAGAACCACAAGGGACTCAGACTATCACCCTGAAATATGCCCCTCTCAATTCTTATTGGTATATCGTTTGCCCGATCCTGACGACATCCTGGATAGCGAAGGACCGTACTCCATTGCCTCATACAAGACTTCAAAAAGTTGCATAGAGTTGTATCGATTTTATACAACTCCAGCACCCTCCGAAGCCATGTATGAGGCACCGAGTCATAGGCCTTCTTGTAATCTATCCAACATGTAGCCAGATTCTTGCGATTACGACGTACCTGTTGGCAAATGGCCGTATCAACAATAAGGAGCTCCTTAGTGCCACGCGCCCCACTTCTACATCCATTCTGAGATATAGAGATTATCGAATTTGTATTTAAATGTGTTATAATTTTGATTCTCAGAATAGATGTCAGAAGCTTATAGACCGTTGGTAAACATGTTATCGGTCTATAATTTCTGGGATCCATGGCACTACCAGACTTGTAGAGTAAATGGGTTATGCCAGTTGTTAAAAAAGTGGGAAGTGTACCCGAATCTAAAGATGATTGGAACAGAGATGCCAAACGAGCATGTGAACTTCGGAACCACTTTAACCAAAAATTGTGCAGTCCGTCCGGTCCCGCCGATTTCCAATTCGGCAGCGAACGAACTGCACAAGTGACGTCATCAGTCACTATAGTAGTGGGCTCCATGTGCTTTATAGTCTCACATGATCGTTCAATATCTTCCATCCAATCACCTTCGACGTGACTGACAGGCATCGACCAGATGCTGCGCCAGAATGTATTCGTAGCGTCGGCATCCGGTCGAGTACGGTCACCCTCGACTTCATCGGGTTGTTCCCACTTTCGGTAAACCCACCTCTCATCTCTTTGGAACATGCGATTCTGGGTATATCGTTCTACTCGTTTTTTGTACCGACGAATCCTGTTTGCCCATGCATAAACTTTCTGCTTCAGAAAGTCAATGCGCTCTGTGACATGTATCGAGTATTGTTGAGGGCTAATATCAGTCCCCAAAAACGCCCTTTTCACAGAGCGCATCACTCTCGGGCGTGAATTGCCCGATCCGAAGCAGATTAGCTTCCCGATGAGCGCCCTGGCTTCGGCAATACGACGTTCAATTCTGTACTGCCAGGCTGGTACAGCAGGTTTAGGTCGAGTAGCGGTGGTGTTCAATGTAAATTTAACACCAGCGACACGACATGCTGCAACAGCCGCACAGTAGAGAATCGAATGTGTATCGCCGAGATCTTCACTATTATCTAAATAATTAGGTAATAGTGAGTCCAGGGCACACACCAGCGCCATATTTCTCTTATGCATGGGCAAACGTGGTAGGCGAGGTCTATTGCCTGGGTTCAAAAACCGATATTCCAGCATCGCATCCTCCAAAGTGCTCCTTAATTGTTCATTACACTGAGTACTTACGGATATAGCCTCACTTTCCTCAACATCGCTAGCGGGAACGAACTGTCGCGAGTCGGTTTCCACCAAAGCGACAGGTTGCGACGAAGTGGGGCCAGCAAGGCTACTCTGCACGTCAGAGCGTAGTCTTTCAAGTACGGCACCATCCAACATATTACAGCGCTGGATAGCCCGTACCTGGTCCGAAAGTCGTTGTGCCGATACGTTGACAGCCGGCTCAAGTTCCTGAAACAAGGGCAGCATTCTAACACGATACGCAGTGAGGTTGACTCCTCCCTCCGTAGCCGCATAATATGCCCGCATGACATTTTCATTAATTGACCTAGTCCATTTCATGCGGCGCACATTACCACCGGCAGCGGGGGCTCTATTCGAGGTCGGTGGGCCTCGGGATCCCAGGCTTGTCGGCGGCCGGCCTCTCCCCGGCCGACGCACAGGTGTTGGCGACGTCGGCGGGGAGAAATACTCGTCGTTTGTGTCGGAGCTCGACGCCTCAGCAGTGGTCGGTGCCGTTGAGACGGTTTCCGGGGGCTGTGAGGCGGAGCTGTACGACGAGTCCGTTGATGTTTTGTGTGCATCTTGTCTTCTGGCTTTCGCCCTGGTCAACATACTTAATTCTTAAAGTTTCCGTTTGACATGACATCTTCTGTCATGTCATAAATTGTCTGTGTATTTTCTTGTAACTATGTGATTTTTTGAATTTTCCATTATTGTTGAGTCGCTTTTTTGGTTTATTTGGTGTCTATTATAATGTATCAGGATATTTTGCTCAAATTGTATTTAACTTTACTTAGTTGTATTTTAAGAAAAAATATGCGACAGGTTGCGGTCAGTGTTGCCAGTTATTATTATTCCTCTTTATTAACTTTTAAATACATATAATTACATTTTTAAATATATATATATAAAAAATACAAATATATTTAAAAATATAAAAACAGTGCTCCACCGGCATCGGGTACAGGGACCAAGCTGCCGGTGGTTACGGCTCCAGGGAGAGGAACTTCCTCACTATGCGTGCCGTGCCTAGCAGAACGGCCTTCTGCATCAGGCCTTTGAGCCAGCTGCCTAACGAGAGCCTCATAAGGTGTTGATCGAGGCTCTTGGCCGTATTATTATTATTATTATTATAGAAGAAAGTGGATGATGGTCAATTGATCAGTCCGACATCTTTTATTTTATTAATACTCATATTATCACAATAATAATCCACCTGGTCGTCATGAAGAGGCGCTAAGTTACGAAACCAATCAAGCGCATCAATCGAACAGGCACTTTACACATGACCTCGCCCCATTACACATGAGTGCGCGCTCAAACACTGGGCAACCCCATTCACATGCTTATGCTCGTGTTCACGCTTGTTGAAAGTTGCTTTAACCGAAAGCTTGTCAATGCAGGAATTGACATACTTGTATGTGAACACATCGCTTAGACAATGGAATAAAGTAAAATCTGTTTACTATTGTTCTGACGATATAATAAATTACATTGGTGTACCGGTGACATATAGCCAGTAATAAACTAGTGTTAAAAGTGTGACCTTACTTCATTACTTCCTTATACATTTTAAGATAAAAATTGTTAATCCAACATACCTCCGAAATGCGCCACTGGTACCAGCAATGACCCTGACCCAACAAAGGGATCAAGCACTACATCACCTGGTTTTACTTGTGCCTGATTTGCCATTATTATTGCAAGCTGTGCATCCATGCTTGTGTTGCCGATAAATTCACGTTTTTTCAGGGAGTGTACTTGGATCAAGTCACGCTGTCCATCTGCAACCTTTATCAAATTTAAGTCAAAAATCAAGATAGACCCAAGATTGAGTTGGAGGTCTTAAAAAGAAATCATGAAAGTAGAGTCAACCCAGTTGAAATGAAATTGTTACTCATTCATCATCATTCTAATGTTGTTCCCGGTTGCATCTGATGGTTTGAGAGGGTCCACTTACTTCATCTTCACCTTTTCAGAGATCTCTGCCATCTGACCTCATAACTCTGAAAGGACACTGCACAAGAGCCCTGTGCCTCAATCAGTAGATTAACTGGCTTGCTGGTGAGGTTGGCTTTGACCCAAATGTCTTGGTGGGGGCCCGATACACCCCAATTCGTACTCATTATGTATGGAAAAGGTTATTTATTATACTTACCCACTTTCCAAAAAACACATCATAAGGCTCCTCTGGTACATTATTTGGGTCCACTCCATAGAACTCCAAATAAGATAAGATTATGTCAGGATTTTTCAGTTTCACAAGGCCCTCTAATGGTAAGTAACTAAATGTCTGAAATTAAAAAGCAAGTAAATCTGTTTTTTTATTGCGAAAACACATAGGGACATAAAAAACAAAAAAGAGAGAATAATAAAAGATAGAAATATAAAAAAGAAAGCAACAACAGTAGTTAGTAACTCAGACGGCAAAGACTCAAAAAATGTTCAAGAACAGTTCAAAACAATCCAAAACAAGAAAGCTGCTGTTACCACAATCAAGAGATTCAAACTGGACGAAGTGGAGTACAGAAGCAGACTGATGGCACCGAGTAAAAGTCTCGGATGACAAGCCATACAATAATTTTTCTTACCTCAATTTTATCAATTTTCTCTTTCATAGTGAAATGTTTACAGAAAGTCTCGACTTCCACCTTAAACGACCACTTTGATGTACATAATGATGTTATTAGTTCTTTGGGACACAAATGCGTATCACTAATGCAACTATTATCATTAATATCACCATCAATCCATCTACCTGTCGAATTTTGTAAGGAATTCTTCAAATTCATATGCAATTGTGACTGTGATTTTGCTCTAGACCAGAGTTCTATACAGTTCTTGACCAGCACAGATCTCGAAGCGATCTTTTCAACGCAATCTTGGGAAGGCAATTCAACAATCCAGTATGGCTTTTGTACACACGGTTTCTCTATGAATTTGATTGGTATATTAAAAAGAGATAATATACTATTCATTTCCTGAAAGTTAAGAAATCATTATCGGTATATGGAACAAGAAAAAGTGGTATATTTGTGGTTTTATTAAAAACTCTTACAGCATGACGGAAATCTACGTGTTCCTGTGCAAACCATAACAAATATCGGCGCCACATTTTACTATCGTTGTACATTTTTATCACGAATGCACTTCAAAATGCTTTTTATTTGTTGTCTCTTATTTTAACAGTATGTTGTTCGAATTCAAAAATTCATACATAAACATAACCTATTTCTTACTACTATACCTAATAATAATCTATGCTCCTAACTTGGGAACTTGACAAAAGCTGTCTCCTGTCAGAAGTAAAAAGTGTCAAATTGATGGCGATGCACCGATGCATGTCATAACCTGAAAATCGGTCAAATTATTATTCTCTTTATCTCCTTCGTTATTAGCTCTAACTACGGGACATTGGCGAAATTGATGCTGAAAGCACAGAGCCATTCTTTAAAAAAAAAAAACCTGAAAATAAATAAAAGCTCGTGGGAAAATCATATTAACCTTTCATATGCGCGAAGTAGCTGTGAAACGATCTAATCGGTGCGGCAACATGTCGGCGATTTCAGAGCATTTGACGGCAGTCGGTTTTTATGAAATATTTAAAAATAATGTTCAGATGGTCATATAACAAATGATTTTAATTGATAGATTGATTAATTTATGTGCCGTATTATGATATATCCTATTGCAGAACTACAGATTTATTTATTTATTTACAGGTTAACTAACCAAACTGCACCTAACGCACCCATAGTTGGAAAAACATAATTTCAATAAATTATTTGGTTTATTTTGTTTTTTTTTCCCCCATGTAGTTCAATAACAAGCCTCTCTACTTGTATAAAAAACACGAAATTTCTAGTTAAAATTCAGTTTTTAATGCTTTTCAGAAATTAGCTTATCAAGTCTAAATATTCGTTTCTTTTCACTGTTGATGACCAAACCAATAGCCGTTTTTAACACTTATTACAGAGTATTTGTGATAAGTAACTGTGTTATTGGTTTTTATTATGCCCATGCATTGTAAAATATATGTAAATATGTAAATTATACAATAAATCTGTTTTTTTTTTCAACACTAACAAAAAGTCCCAATTTGCTATGCCAATTTTCATTTACGATTTTCAAGGTCAATGAATTCTATAAAGTCCATGGACATGAATCAACGCTACAGACAGCAACAGAGGATAAAATTTACATGCATAAACTGGAACGTACATTGGTACACACTATTGTTAGTACAAAACTATTGAGATATTTGTAAAAAATGATGATAATTCATGTCTCAACCGGGGTTCGTTTAGGGTATCTATGTGTGCGTGCACAGACATGTACTCATCTGCGCAAGCACTGATCAGTGCAGCAGTTGCAATTTAGTAATTGCGAAAGCACTGATCAGTGCCAATGTACCTACAGGATGGTTTGAAATAATGAAACTACGTAATATTTGATATCATTTATATATGTGGGGACACAGCTTTACGTACTGTGAGGACACAGCTGTACTGTACCTGCTAAGTAAGCAAATATTGTATTGAATTGCAACGAAGACCCAGTCTCGGGCTTGTCGGGCTGCGTGTCGGTCATACACTCTAATAAATTACCTTGTTCACAAATCTTAGTTTACTCATTGGTTCCTCTAGTTACAGTCCGACCCCGGGACTCCACATTGGTGACCCCGAACCATCAAAGTGAACACATTTTGGACCGGTATACTAGTAATATTATCTGTGTAATTATCAAGAAGTGAAATAAGAAAAATATGGCTCTCAACAACTCAGCCACTGAAGGAACATCAAGCGTTAAGAGTGAGCAAGAGGGAAACACAATGGCTCAAATTACGGTGTCGTCGAGAATTCCAGAATTTTGGAGAGATGCACCACGTTTATGGTTTGTGCAATATGAAGCAGTTTTGGCTAATCAAAAATTATCCGACGAGACTAAATACAATCTCACGATAGCAAAATTGAGTAAGGAAAACATAGGACAAGTTAGCGATATTGTGTTGGATCCGCCTGCCGTTGACAAATACAGAACGCTTAAGGAGAGGTTGTTAACTGTATATGAAGAATCCGAGATGCGTCAGGTGCAGAAACTTCTAAAGGAGCAGGAATTAGGTGACCAAAAGCCTTCCCAGCTTCTTAGAAAAATGCGAGAACTGGCGAGAAATAAGTTCAACGAGGAAACATTACGTATGCTCTGGGTTGGACATCTACCATCAGCAGTACGGGCCATTTTGACAGCTAGTGAGGTGGTGAATATGGAGAAACTTGCAGAAATGGCAGATAAGATCATAGAATCCACGCGTGCTGGCGAAATAGCAGAAGTCTCTAACTCTAGTACAAGCGAGAAGAATGACCTACGCGACCAAATCAATCAGTTGACGAAACGCTTACAAAATTTGGAAAGGTCGAGATCAAGGTCGAGATCATCGCATGACGGAAATCGCGGCGGAAAATCGCAGTCTAGGAAGAGGAGCAATCCCAATTGGCAATGTTTTTATCATTTTCGCTATAAGGAAAAAGCCACTAAATGTTTGAAACCGTGTGCATACAAACCTAAGGCACAAGAAAAAAACTAGGATTCGTGCAGACAGCGACGGGTGTCTGCGCAGTTTCACCTGCAAACCGTCTGTGCATTACTGACTGTAATAGTGGTATGCGATTTTTGGTGGACACTGGTGCAAACGTCTCGGTTATACCTGTATCTAAGGTGAAGCGGAATATGTGTGGTGATAGCGATTACAAACTGTATGCGGCAAATGGTACAGAAATTCGAACATTCGGACTTAAAACGCTGAAATTGAATATAAATTTACGTAGACCGTATACGTGGTCATTTGTGATAGCGGACATTACACAACCGATATTAGGTGCAGATTTTTTGGCTCATCACGGTATTGTAGTGGACTTGGCCTCACGTAAGTTAATTGATAGTTTAACTAAGATGAATTCTATAGCCTCTATTGTGAAATCATGTCAACCTACTGTGAAATCTGTGAATGATAATCATCCTTATCATGATTTATTGTGTAAATATAAAGACCTAACAAAACTTGTATCCTATAAGGAAGTACCAAGTCATGGAATTTTTCATCACATTGAGACCTTTTTTTGGACCTCCAGTATATGCTCGGGCTAGACCACTAGCACCGGATAGGTATAGGAAGGTTAGGGATGAATTTTGTATGATGCAGGAACTCGGCATATGCAGACCGTCCAAAAGTCCATGGGCCAGTCCTCTGCACGTCGTTCCCAAAAAGAACGGAGAGATACGTCCATGCGGTGACTACAGGAAGTTGAACGCGGTGACGAAGCCAGACAGGTACCCAATCCCTCGAATGACGGATTTCACCTACAATCTGGCAGGTAAGAAAGTGTTTTCTAAGATAGATATTAACAAAGCATATTTTTGTATTCCTGTGCATCCGGACGACGTTGAAAAGACTGCAATAATAACAAGTTTTGGGCTATGGGAATTTCCTCGAATGTCCATGGGTTTGCGGAATTCATCGGCGACTTTTTCCAGATTCATGCAACATACAATATTGCAAGGCTTAGATGACGATTGTAGGGACAGCATATTCAGTTTCGTCGATGACGTAATCATAGCAAGTTTAGACGATATAAGTCATCGGAAACACCTTGAAGCATTATTTCAGCAATTTAGTAAATATGGCATAACCATTAATATAGCTAAATGCTCTTTCGGTAAACCGGAAATAGACTTTGTAGGGTATCATGTCACATCAGAAGGAATTTGTCCTTTGGATGACAAGGTGGAAGCGATAGTAAACTTTCCGAAACCCCAAACCATCGAGCAACTAAGACGATTTTTGGGCATGGTAAACTTTTATCGTTCACATATTCCTAATGCAACTATTTCACAGTCAATTTTAAATAGTTATATACATAACTCGAAAAAGAAAGATAAGACACCTATAGTCTGGGACTCGAACGCTGACCAAGCTTTCGAGAATTGTAAGTTGAGCTTGCGCAATGCAGCGACGCTTGCCCACCCAGTACCGGATGCAGAGATAGCATTAATGACGGACGCCTCGGACACGTGTGTTGGTGCAGTATTACAGCAATTTATAAACAACACGTGGACACCGTTAGGCTATTTTTCCAAAAGTTTGTCAAAAACTGAGCGCAAATACAGCACGTACGATCGCGAATTATTGGCAATCTATTTAGCAATTCGGCATTTTAAATATATGGTAGAAGGACGGCAATTGATTGTATATTCTGACCACAAGCCTTTAGCTTTCGCATACTCAAAAGGTAACAACGAAAATGAAACGCCTAGGAGAACACGTCAATTAGTTTATATCAGTGAATTCACAACCGACATAAGACACATCAACGGCAAAGATAACATTGTTGCTGACACCTTATCCCGCGTAGCGACCGTAGAATGTCCCACAGTTATTAATTACGAGGAGCTCGCCCACGCGCAAGAAGTCGATACTTATATTTTAGGACTAACAAACACTAACGATAATAAGGTTAGACTTAAGAAGATCTTGATTCCCGGTTGTCAAAAATATATATACTGTAACATTATTAATGATAAGGTTAGACCGTATTTAACTGAGAGTTTTAGACGCATTGCTTTTAACTCTATTCATAATTTAAGCCATCCCGGTATAAGAACTTCACGTAAATTAGTGCAGGATCGTTTTTATTGGCCTAGCATGAATCGCGATGTAGGACAATGGGCAAAGAGATGCATAGAATGTCAACGTGCTAAGGTTAGCCGGCATACCACATCTGCATTAAGCTCTTTTCCACCATGTGACAGATTTGAACAAATTCATGTCGATATAATTGGACCTTTACGGACTTCGGAAGAAGGGTTTAGATATTGTGTCACTATGATAGATAGAGGCACACGTTGGCCTGAATGTTTTCCTACGATAGACATGACCGCGGAAACGGTAGCTAAAGTCATATACGAAGGTTGGATATCCCGTTTTGGTTGCCCAAAAAGGCTGACCAGTGATCAAGGACGCCAATTTGAAAGTCAACTATTTTCATCCTTAATGAAATTACTAGGGATAGATAAAATACGGACTACTCCTTATAGACCGCAAAGCAACGGTATAGTAGAACGTTGGCATAGATGTCTGAAAGCTGCATTAACCGCTCGCTTATGTAATACAGTAGCACACTCATGGGTACAAGAGTTACCAACTGTACTATTAGGTCTCAGAACTGCAGCGAGGAGTGAGAACGGTATAAGCGCAGCGGAAATGACATACGGAACTACTCTACGTCTTCCCGCAGATTTTTATGATAGCGTAAAGCAGACAAAAATTGATGACGCTTGGGAATACGTAGACCAATTAAGAAAAACGATACAGAATTTTCAAAAATCAATGTTTAATCATAATAGCAACTTAAAAATATTTGTTCATCCAGACTTAGAAACTTGTGAATATGTATTTGTCAGACATGACGCGATTCGTAAGCCTTTACAGCCAACTTACGACGGTCCATTTCGTGTGTTGGATAAAAAAAATAAGGTATACAAAATTCAGGTATTAGGTCGTAAGGTTAACATATCTATTGACAGATTGAAACCAGCATATTGTTTTAGTCAAAATACAGATAATAATACTCGAACAGATACTGAAGTTCCAAATCGCGAATCGCTTAACGCTCGCACCACACGCTGTGGAAGAATCGTTAAGCAACCTGTCCGATTTCTGACGTAAAACTGTAGTACTAGGAATGATTTGCGACTGTACTTGTCAATAGACAACGATTATTATTATTATTTGTTATAAATATATAAAACTCTATATATGAATATTTTATATTGATTTATTAATTATTTTTGTGAATATTGTAAAAAAATAATTAATGTCTGTAATATGTAAAAATGTTTAAACAAATTCTTTTCATACATTTTGCTACAATAGTAGTACACAATGTAACATAGCTTATTTTAGTTCATACGACTGTGTATTTCATCAAATGCGTAGCATCAGCACATTCTTTTGACTAACTGTATAAAAGTGCAACGAACAATGCATTACAAAATAAATGTAATGATAGGGTGACCATAATTTTTTCAGGACAAATTGTAAATGTATCATAACCGAATAGGGTGACCATGATTTTGGTAGGAAATTTATAATTAAGATAATTGTTGTGTATTATGAAATAGCTAACTAAATAATAATATTTTTACCTTTGTAATGTAAAAATTTTTAAAGGGGGGAATACTGTGGGGACACAGCTTTACGTACTGTGAGGACACAGCTGTACTGTACCTGCTAAGTAAGCAAATATTGTATTGAATTGCAACGAAGACCCAGTCTCGGGCTTGTCGGGCTGCGTGTCGGTCATACACTCTAATAAATTACCTTGTTCACAAATCTTAGTTTACTCATTGGTTCCTCTAGTTACAGTCCGACCCCGGGACTCCACATATATATACTTACTCGTCTTGCTTACATTTTACATTTATTGTCAATTGTCAAGAATTACAAAATTTTCACATGCATTGTAATCATTTTAACAGAATTATTCCTGTGTATGCTAATACATTATTTACAGAGATGAAACGTGTTATGGGCTATCACAATAAAAAAAAAAAACTTTACATTTCCAGTAATATTACATTTGCGGGAAAAATATACGGTTACCTTTTTTTTTTTTTTATCGTGCGGAAATCCCTTCGTATACCCCCCCGCCGGCCAGCGGGGGCGGTTATGTCGGGCTTGCACCGACTAAAACCGCACGCCGTCTCGGGTCTTCAGACGCCGGGGTGTAAGGTTACCCATAGAGCATATCCCTCGCACCCCGGCTGACCCTGGGCCATCTCACCACTAACAGCATCGCTCATCCTGTCTCCTCTGAAAGCAGAGGAGTACGGAGAGCGATGTGTTCCCGCCACGTTGGGTATTGGCCGACGATCAATGCCAACCCTATGAAGGGGTGAAGGGGAAGCCATTGAACGCCGCCCAGGGTGTACCGGCCGCTCCGATTCCGTTCCCCCCGGACTGCAGCGGGATCGGAATCGGAGCGACACTCGAGGAGGTTACCCAACACACACCCCAATATATTACGGTTACCTTTTTTTTTTTTTTCGTGCGGAAATCCCTTCGGATACCCCCCCGCCGGCCAGCGGGGGCGGTTATGTCGGGCTTGCACCGACTAAAACCGCACGCCGTCTCGGGTCTTCAGACGCCGGGGTGTAAGGTTACCCATAGAGCATATCCCTCGCACCCCGGCTGACCCTGGGCCATCTCACCACTAACAGCATCGCTCATCCTGTCTCCTCTGAAAGCAGAGGAGTACGGAGAGCGATGTGTTCCCGCCACGTTGGGTATTGGCCGACGATCAATGCCAACCCTATGAAGGGGTGAAGGGGAAGCCATTGAACGCCGCCCAGGGTGTACCGGCCGCTCCGATTCCGTTCCCCCCGGACTGCAGCGGGATCGGAATCGGAGCGACACTCGAGGAGGTTACCCAACACACACCCCAATATATTACGGTTACCTTTTTTTTTTTTTTCGTGCGGAAATCCCTTCGGATACCCCCCCGCCGGCCAGCGGGGGCGGTTATGTCAGGCTTGCACCGACTAAAACCGCACGCCGTCTCGGGTCTTCAGACGCCGGGGTGTAAGGTTACCTATAGAGCATATCCCTCGCACCCCGACTGACCCTGGGCCATCTCACCACTAACAGCATCGCTCATCCTGTCTCCTCTGAAAGCAGAGGAGTACGGAGAGCGATGTGTTCCCGCCACGTTGGGTATTGGCCGACGATCAATGCCAACCCTATGAAGGGGTGAAGGGGAAGCCATTGACCGCCGCCCAGGGTGTACCGGCCGCTCCGATTCCGTCCCCCCCGGACTGCAGCGGAATCGGAATCGGAGCGACACTCGAGGAGGTTATTACCCAACACACACCCCAATATATTACGGTTACCTGAGATTTTTTATATTTGCTAGGCCGAGTACTTAGATAAAAATAATGGCCGAAAGTAGGACTAAATAAGAAACGGGTTTGAAATTTATTCACTTCGCCAAATTGAAAATGATTCTACATTATGTTATTTAAATAGCCATACTAGCAGAGCAGTCGGGCGACTGCTCTGCTAGTATGGCTATTATATGTATATGTGTTAAATTTTGTGTGGCTAACTTTGAAACTGACGCATTTCTCATACAAACTTATAACCCCTTTTTTCTCCATAGGGCTTAAATTTTGCTAAACCGTGATACACGGGTCTATTTATTTCATACCAGAAGCAGATGTACAAAATTTCGTGTTACTAACTTTGAAAGTGACAAATTATTCATACAAACTTACAACCCCTATTTTTCTCCTTACGGTTTATATTTGCTAGGCCGAGTAGGTACTTAGATAAAAATAATGGCCGAGTGTAGGACTAAATAAGAAATGGGTTTGAAATTTATTCACTTCGCCAAATTGAAAATGATTCTACATTATGTCATGTATATAGCTATACTAGCAGTCGGCCGCGTGTAAATAATAAAGCAGTAAATAATATATGCGTTTAAAATTGTAATAATGAGCAACCTTTTAAAAACTTTTATACACCATTTGGTACCGCGCTTGCGTTCAAGAAGGTACGAAGATAACTTTTGGTCTTTTAGGTCTACGCCCCCCATAAACCTATTATAGTCTGCCACTACAGTTGGCTTCATTACTGGCTGCCCGGCCCGGTGGCCTTCTTCCATATCAGCGTTGTGGTAAGTAGACACTGTGGTAACCAATTTAACGTCTTTCCACACTGTTACGGAAATGTCACCACAGTGTCTACTTACCACCGTCCCACGTGCCGTCCTCCGTTCATCCTTGTCTTTAATAGACGCAGGCGTATTTTGCCTGCGTCTATTTAATGTGCCTACTACGTCGGTGGCTCGCCGCTTTAGGTACCGACATAAGTCCACCGAATTGTAGAAGTTGTCCATGAAGAGCGTATACCCTTTGCCCAGGTAGGTAATCATGGAACAACTTCAGCACAACTTTAGCCGTGCAGCCACTAAAGCCGCCAACAGGTAGTGACGACGTCGAACCCTTGCCGGTATAAATAAATAAGTTTAGCACGTACCCAGTTACAGCCTCGCAGAGTTCGTAACTTTTGATGGCGAATCGTGCTGCTTTGGTACGGATACATTGTACCCAATTAAATCTACCTTTCCAAACCAGCAACGATTCGTCAATCGAAAGTTCTCTGCGAGGACTGTATACAGTTTGAAATTTCGAATTGAGGTATTCGATCAGCGGGGCAATTATGGCCACTTTTCTTTCGTGACCCCGATCTATAATATATATTTATAGTCATTGTCGGCGAAGTGAATAAATTTCATAAGCAGTTGAAATCTATCCCGACTCATTATAGCCCGGGCATTCCCAGAACTCCGGTACTCCAGTACTCATCTACTCGACCTAGCAAGCAGATTCCCATCAAAATTATGATGGCAGTCAATCTATACACTTCCGAAACGGACGTCTCCACCCAGCCACTGAGTCTGGACCCAGAAGAGATTCCCGTTTCGGAAGCCTGGGCAATTGTCTGCCATGCATATTTATTCGTTTCATCTACAATCATTTCTACAAGAGATTGGTCCCATATTTGACAGAAAATACCAAGAGGCGAATTGCCTTCAATTTTTGGACCAACCTCTTGTAGAAATAGTTCTCGCCTGCCGGTAAAAGAGGTGTAGTCCTCTGTCCAGTGAAATTGGTCCGGCTGAAGGTCGGAATCCTGGACACCTTCATCATCCGGGTCCTCTAGTATTTCGAGGAGTTGCTCTTCCGTGAGCTCGTCCTCATTTTCATCCTCACTGCCGGAGATTACGGCTAATGCTTCGGCTAGAGGGGCATCGAGTATATCATCCAGCGGCTGTAAGAGGATACAACCACCAAAAATATACAACATGCATACCATAACTAGTATAATATGAGCAATCAATCAAACAATCCCTTAATATTTTTTTTTTTTAAAACAACTCCCACACTAAGGCACAAGCCCTGTTTCGCGGAGTACTTTACAAACATGCAATTCACGGACACAAAGTACATCCAGACTCGGAACCAACACTGAAAATTCACAAAGCTCAAAACCTTTTTAAAATAAATAGTCTTTTAAATATTCTACGACATTCTACACAGCGCTTTCTAGACCCAAAGTAAGCATAGTTTAACTAGCTTGTGTTCTGGGTTCCAGAATGCGGATAAACATCCTTATATACTTTTTTTTTTGTAAATACATACATATTATATATAGAAACACCCAGACCAATGCAAATAGACACATTCATGCATACAAATATTTGCATTGACCGGGAATCGAACCCGCGCCCCCAGTCGTAGCAGTCGAATGTACTACCGCTATGCCACAGAGGCCGTCAAACTTTGCATAGCAGTCGCATGTACTCCCACTACACCACCAAGGCAGTCAAAAAACAGCGCTTTCTAGACCCAAAGTAAGCATAGTTTAACTAGCTTGTGTTATGGGTCCCAGAATGCGGATAAACATACTTATATACTTTTTTTTTGTAAATACATACATATTATACATAGAAACACCCAGACCAATGCAAATAGACATATTCATGCATACAAATATTTGCATTGAGCGGGAATCGAACCCGCGCCCCCTGTCGTAGCAGTCGAATGCACTACCGCTATGCCACAGAGGCCGTCAAACTTTGCATAGCAGTCGCATGTACTCCCACTACACCACCGAGACAGTTTTTAGCCGTAAATAATTTCATATTTCTGTGCAGGCGATTGAAAGAAAAACGTAAGGCACAACAAGAAGATAACGTCAAACGAAAAGAGAAAGAGGATCTCAAGCAGAAGGCCCTCGATGGTATGAAGAAGAAAAAAGAAATCACTGAGAGTCAAAGGTGAGTGTTATATTTTTTAATCTTATACATACACATACTCACACCTGTAGGTATTTCTACAAAGCTGTGGCAGTTTGTTTTAAAAATGTTAATTATTGCTCGTTTAGTATTGTGCCCGGTAGATGGCAATAGGCTCGCCCCCTTATTACATTGGAACCTAAAAATAACTGGCGAATCGTAGGATTGTAATAAACCTCTGCTTCGGGGATATAGGCGTGAAGTTATATTATGTAGCAGAGTTTTATCTACCTTTCGGGCTTACATAATAAGGGCTGAGCCCATTAGTGTCAACGGGGCTCTTTTTCTTGGACTCCGAAATCGGCGTCTAAGCGTCGGTTTCTACTGAAAGAGCAGCGGCCGGTAGCGGCTTTTAAGGCAAAGTATTACAAACCATTTTGAATCTTATCTATGTGAGTTAAAAATCATAGTACCTAACTGCCTCTGTGGCGTACCGGTAGTGCGTTCTACTGCTACGTCAAGGGGCGCGGGTTCGATTCCCGCTCAGTGCAAATATTTGTATGCATGAATATATATATTTGCATTGGTCTGAGTGTTTTTATGTATGTATTTACAAAAAAATGTATAAATATCTTAAGTTATTTATCCGCATTCTAGAACCTATAACACTATATTATGCTATGCTTACTTTGGGTCTAGATAGCGCTTTTTAGAATGTCGTAGAATATTTATTTCTTTTTAGTTTATCCGCGAGACTTCTTACAACTATTTCTAGTAACAAAATTCCAGAAGCTGCTCTTTCAGTGGGAATGGATCCTTAAAAATGATACTCAGTCATTAATCTGTTACAAGCACCCAGATTTGATTTGGCACGTGAATAAGACGAGTGAGATGGTAAGCCCAGCTTCCTTCGATTTTATAGAGCGTTTTCTGTATCGCACATCAGACTGACAGTTTGACCTTTTATATAGGTATTCAACTGTCAGCCCAATGCACAATAGAGACAACGGTCTGCAATACGGATCTTACCCGAGTTTTACTCTGCTTCCCGACGACGTACTAAGTCAAAAGCTGGATACTGTACAGTAGCAAATAATAAACTAGGACTGCAAGGCGAGTAGCTGTTTGCAATGTTGAGCTGAGTGAGACATCGTGAATCAGATTTTGAAAATTTTGAACAGTGATCATTCCTCCGTGGCAAGTCCGATTTTGAAAATTCTTTTTGAAAGTCACAACGCTGGATATGCTTTCTGAGCGTGTAAAGTTTGGTCACAGTGTCTCGAGCGGTTATTATGTAATTCCATCTGGATTTTAATATCGGTGATCATTCCTCTGCGGTAGCATTAATTTTTTCAAAATATATCCATAAACCTTCCTCTGATTGACCTCTTTAGTCATGCCAAATTTGGTTCTGATTGGATTAGTAGTTTAGGAGGAGACCTGTGACAAAGAAAATCCTGAAGTCTAGTATGAGGAGCTTTCGCTCGACTTCATCTCACTCAGCTCAATAAATATTCAAAAATGGTAAATTTGTCCTCTGAAGACTACAAAAATTGAAAAGAATGGAGAATAAAGATTGTTTTTAAAATTGTAAGTGAGGTGACAACTTCTGAGGGCAACTGTGTATTGATAGTGTACCATAAATATGTCCGACATGTGCTTATAGGTTAATGGAGCTAGCCAATGCGGAGTCCCAGCACGCGAACATGGACCAAGACGAAGATGATGACGACGCTGATTACTACAGGCAAGAGGTCGGCGAGGAGCCAGAAAAAGGTTAGACGTCTTTTAAATTGGCGGCTTCTTAGAGTGAATTGAGGGCCTTGGCACACCACGATTTTTCTAACGCACTGAAGACGTGCGTAGAACATAATCAATATCTCAGCAAATGCAAGCCCGTCGGTCTGTACTACGTGTACTATGCGCTAATACGCGTTGAGAACGCGTTAATCAAAAACTTGCGTCGTCAGCGCGTTAAAAAAACGTGGTGTGCAAAGGCTTTTAGAAATAAATTGCGTTTTAACTTTTTTACAAATACATACATATTATACATAGAAATACCCAGACCAATGCAAATATGTATACATATGCCTACAAATATTTTCACTGAGCTAAAATCGAACCCGCGATCGCTGATTTAGAAGTCGAATACTCTACCGTTTTTTATATTTTGTTTGAAAACTGCATGGTAAGATGCCATTTGTTGTTTCATAGAAGTTTTCACAGAACTATATGAACGGTATTTTAGCTATCGCGAATTCGAAATTCATCTAGTTTTTCTTATATAAAATACTAATTCGGTATGTATGTATTGATTTTTTTTAGATCTGTTCACACATGACGCGTCGAGAAAACGGAAAGGTGGTGATGATGGACGAGGCTTCAAGAAGTTGAGATTAGATAAAAAACTAAAGAAGAAATATCAAAAGAAAAATTAAAATATATAAAATAAAAATAAAAATTTATGAGTTAACTATTTAAAATCCTCTCCTTCATAGCACTAGTCCGAAACTTTTTAAATAATCCCAAAATATATATAATATCATAAATGTGAAAGTTTGGATGGATAGATGAATGTTTTTTACTCAAGACCGTTGCCAGAACGGCTGAACGGATCTGGCTAAAATTTAATCTGAGCATAGGTTACTTTTATCCCTGGAATAGGTTCCCATGGGCATCGCGAACGGGATCGAAATTTCGCGCGGGCAAGACCTAGCTGTTAATATTTACTGAACACATAAATCTATTTAAATTATGTACATGGAGACCTACCCTGGCGAGAAAGCAGAGAGTAAAATAACAAAGTTAATAGTGATTTTAGAGATTCCCCAAGTAATTATGAATGCCTCTCGTAACTTCTACCTTATCGGACAAGATCTGACAAGTTTTTAATTAGGTAAAACCTCTGAACAGCACGGCATCACGCGTGTAGATCCTACAATCCATGATAAGGTTATAATTTAAAATATATAGGTAATGGAGATGCTTACAATTGTACATCCTTGCGTTAGTCCCCGGTGCTTCCAAAGCTTCCACCTACCGAGGTCCACTCTCCTTTTTTTCCAACTACCATTTTTGTTGGGTTTATTAGCCATTCCTGGAACAACTGCCGTTTGACCTCCAGACCTTGTCCGTTGTTCTGCAGGTGTAACAGCTTGCAGGTGAAGTTGGCTTGGGTCCCAAAGATCTTGGGGGGGGGGGGGCTTACATCGAGCTAATAATATACAACGGAGCCCTTATATCTGTCGAGGTCTAGTCTAATATAATACGAGCGAAAATGTGATAACTAACAATAAAAACACAAGTAGGCGGTATCTATATTTAATTACAACTAACATTATTCCAACATAACATAAAACATGATGGCAAAATACCACAAGTAAGGCAACTGGCTACAGTTAATTCCTATGTTTCGGAGGCACGTAATTACATTATTCCTAATTGTGTATGTGATTCTGCAACGGCTTTTCCGCCGAATGTAGCGCTAGCCTGAAGGTGGGACGGGACGCCCGCCAGGATGCGGAAGGTAATGACCGGTAGCGATGGCGGAAAGACTTTTAACCAAGTGATTGATTGATTTTGATAGATACAGCTTGGCCACAACTACCTGATAAACACAACCAGCTCTAAATCAAGAACACTATGTCGTCTGCCATCATGACCTGGTTGTCGCTGGTCATCCTGTGGAGGGCAGCCTGCACCTCTGCAGGGTCGAAGGTCTCGTGGGAATACCGCTCGTTGACGTAGGCTGTGACCCTCGCCAGGGGGAGAGAGTTGGCGCGTTCTTCGCGGAACAGCTGCTGTAACGCTGACTTGAACTGGGTAAGTCTGCGGATGGATAAGTTGGTGTTTATTCTAGTTGTATATATATATATATATATATATATACAATCAAAATAAATATATTTTTTTTATTCATTTAGGTCATACAGTAACACTTATGAACATCAAAATCAATGCTTCTACATTTATTCCCCGATTCGCAAGGTAAGTCTGTGAGAAAAGAAATTGGTAAATTAATTTCTATTCACTTTTTTTAGGATAGGTCTCCCATGTGCATTAGTGTGAAAACCAAGCGTGTTATTTTGGGCCAACCACTGTCTTATGCGTGCGGATAAGTGGAACATAAAGCAGCGTATGTATTTGTACGAAACAACACACAGTGACAGCGTGTGCACGCCTAGGGCCCAAAACGCGTTGGTCATCCATTACAGCAATACTATAGGTTGACAAGTTCATGCGTGACACTCCGATGGTTCGCGCGGGATGAGGGGTGTAAGGCAGGGGGGGGGGGGTGAAACGGGCGCGCGGGACGGCCCTCTGGTTACCGCACCCTGTGCAAACGTCTCACCACCTCCCTGCCTTACGCCCTTCATCCCGCGCGAACCATGGGCCATGGGAGTGTCACGCATGAACTTGCCAAACTATAAGAATAATACTCTGTACCTGTTGTCTTCAATGGTCTTCTGCGAGGAGCGCGTGGCGCGCTGCGAGGGCTCGGGCTGCGAGGAGTGCGCCGCCCGCAGCACTGGCTCCGCCTCCTCATCAGAAGAGAAGTCGTACGGATCTCCATTTTGTCCGTCCTATAAAGTCATCATGCATGGTTTATGTCTCTTTAAGTAGCGTCAATCCCAGTCGCAACCAAAGCACGCTAAAGCCCGGGGTCCACTAGCCATCATCATCCTCCAAGCTTATTTCCAACTTAGGATCGGCTTTCAGTCTAACTAAGAAAGGCTGAAATTTGATATTTGTCGTGAAGCGACTGGCACCTGGCCTCCACAACCCACTGGCGATGTCGAAGTTCTGTGGTCAGACCAGGTGGTCGGGATCCGTTCTCCAGCTCCTTCTTATATTAGTTTGTTCACACTTCTCAAAATCCGATCATCATCATCAACCTCATATCATAGCGATTTTCTAGTTGTGTCCGAAGTTTGCACTTTGGAGCCCGAGGTCCGCTTGTTTGTCATTGGTATGTCGGCTTTTCCAGGAGCGACTGCCAACTAACCTCTCAATCCTTAGAGAAAAGACTGCGCCAGAGCCTCGCCTGTTGGTCAGCAGGTAGCAGGTGCAGTTGGCTTGGGCCCCAAAAATACACAAGCGTGAAAATATAATAACAATTAACCGTTCGTCTAGATTTCTTGGGTCTGGGCTGTCCGGGCTCCTCGCCACCTGATGCGGCTTCTTCATCAGACGATGCGCGACGCTTGCGTTGGCGTTTTTCTTTCGTTAACACCTGGAAACAATTACATTTGTATAAAATATCGACACGTTTTTATTGGCGAAGCAGATTTAATGAGGCGAAGCAGATTTAATGAGACGAGGCCGAATGAGCAACCCGGTAAGGGTCGACCTAGGGGTATTTCAATCAGATCCAGGACATTTTGAGGAACGGCCAAGTCGAGAGTATAACTTTTTTTTTTTCGTGCGGAAATCCCTTCGGATACCCCCCCGCGTGCCAGCGGTGGCGGTTATGTCGGGCTTGAACCGACTAAAACCGCACGCCGTCTCGGGTCTACAGACGCCGGGGTGTAAGATTGCCCATAGAGCAAATCCCTCGCACCCCGATATCCCTCGCACGCACCCCGATATCCCTCGCACCCCGATATCCCTCGCACCCCGAATATCCCTCGCACCCCGAAGTCGAGAGTATACCTCGAGGTCGAGAGTATACCTCGAGGTGAAAATCTTGAACAAACGTTAAAAAGCGCGCGGATGTGCACTAGCTGGCCAATCAAATCCAATACAAGCCTGATCAACCAATGACGTGAGCTCTTTAAGCCTGTGATTAGTTTAATATTTCTATGATTGGTCGATTGGCGCACCTCCGCCGCTTACCGCCAAAGAGACCTAAGAACTCGATATAGTCAACGCCAAAAATGTTGACCATTGGGCTTTGACGCGCAACCAATCACGCGTCAAGGTCAAATTGTCAAGTTGTTTGGCGACGATTATACTGCGCATCTGCATTATCGAGATTTTTGTATCTACCTATATTCGCAATCGGTGTGCATTTTTGACAATTATGAGAGTAGATGAAGCGAAAAGTGTATGTCATGATTATAGTAACTTAGTATACTACCGTAGTGACTTGCGGTCTCTGCCTACACCATAAGGAAAGAGATGTGACTGCACGGTAATAATTACAGTCAATAAATATCACGATATTCGCGATCATATCAGTATAGTTAGTAGCTGTTGCCCGCGGCTTCGCCTGCGTGTAATTTGGTTCCCGTTCCTTCTTCCCATGGGAACCTGTTCCAGAGATAAAAAGTGGCCCATGTATTATTGCGGACTATAATCTATCTCTATAGCAAATCCGTTCAGCTGTTAGAGCATTTTTGTGAATCAAACATCTGAACATTTGAACTTACAAACTTCTTCACAAACTTATTATATTAGTAGGAAGCAGGATTATTGATGTGCAGACGCAAGTCGTACTTTTTTTTTCGTGCTGAAATCTCTTCGGATACCCCCCGCCGGCCAGCGGGGGTGGTTATGTCGGGCTTGAACCGACTAAAACCGCACGCTGTCTACAGACGCCGGGATATAAGGTTACCCATACATATATATCCCTCGCACCCCGACAACGCAAGTCGTACCTATATTGACACCGATATCATGATATTGGATCGCGATATTTATTGCCCTGGTATATATGATTTCATTGATCAACAGTTTTACGTTTTTGCATTATTGAGTAACTGTAACAACAACAAACTGATTTTAGTATTTAATACACCAGTTAGAATTTTCTTGTGTTACCTTCTTGAAGTAGGCGAACTGCACGAGTTCTATGGCGGCCTGCGCGTCGTCCTGCGTGATCTGGAAGCTGAGGCGGCACTTGGCGTGCGCCGTGGACAGGCGGATCAGCGTCTCCAGGGTACGCGCTGTCACTGGTTGTGTCTGAGGAGGAACAGTAAGTAAAATTATCCCGTTCTTAACGATTTAAATTAGGTTAGAAAAATAATGTTTTAAAACAGCCCACAAATTTGGATGGTTTCAATGCTACAAGCTAGAGCGATGAGCTAAGAGCTATGTGACGTAGTGTAACGCAACGAGTCAGCCAATAACTGCCCACAAACAGACTATTAGCTACGTACACTGACGTCACATTCCGTCTAACCAATAGCGAACGTTTAGACATTTTAAAATGCTCGCTCGCTTATTAGATATTTTATTAATTATTTTCCGAATGAATATGTATAGGGATGATTCTAGCAATATTAAACAAGACTTTCAAAATACAGAAATACAGCCTCTGTGGCGTGGCGGTATTGAAAGCGGCCGCTACGCAGGAGGCGCGGGTTCGATCCCCGCTCAGTGCAAATATTTGTATGCATGATATGATACAAGCATCGTGGGTGGATCGTCCGTCCGGCTTCCGGTGTCCCCAATTGTAATAATAATAAAAAAACTGTACGGTGGGCACTGACCTCTAAAATACAGGTTACCGTACAGGGTACGTATTCTGGCCACTAAACTAGGCGTAAACCTGTATTTTAGAGGTCAGTGCATAGTGAATACTCATATAAGCACATATTTCACAGATGCAATATTATTGTGTATAATGTGTACATTTTTTGAACAATAAAGATTATTATTATTATAAAATTATAATCTGCAGTAATAAAAAAAAAAGAAAAAAAAAATAGAATATATAAAAAAGTATTTCCTCCCATTTTGAATAACATAATGTTTTATGTATATTCCCTATTACAACGTTAGATATGCAGACAGATGTCACTCACCCTGGCTACGTCACTATCCATCATATCCTGGTTCCTGAGTCTCGCGTACTCATCGGCGATGGCGTCGGACGCGTCCTGGGTCAGCTTGGGCTTCATAAGACGCGCGATATGGATGAACTTGCGCATGAACTTCGTGTTGAGGATCTGATCCTTCTTGCTTCTCGTGCTGCCGTGCAGCAGGGGGTCATACTTCTCATAGATGGACTGTTTGGTCTCCTGTCAAATATATTACAATATTAGTCACTGGCTGTGCCCTGCACTTTCACCCGCCTACTGATCGGCTGCTAAAGTTCGTAGCGTGATGTTAAACAGCCTGTAATGTTTTTATACGCTTTTTATTAGCTTTAGGCGCGATTTTGACCCACTTTAAACGGCCAGATTTCGTTCAAACTTTGTAGATTTATCGAGGACCGATGACAATACACTAATTTGATAAAATTATTCCATTTTTCAATTTGCAAAATAATATAAACTAGTGAATTCGCGAAATATTTACTGACAGCTTAAATATTTGATAACAGCGCCATCTATCCCGTCCACTTTGTATCTTGTAGTAGCGAATAATGTCACATTATAAACTCTGAAATAGGTGGCAACAGCAGCGCGTTAATTTATTTATGAATAAACAAAACTAAAAAGTAGGAAATAAATAATAAGTAAATAAAAACCAAAAAACACGCTTTTTATAGAAACCGAACTAAAAAAATAGAAAATAAGTTTTAATAAATTTAAATTAAGAAGTGTTAAAAATTTCAATAAATATAAATTAATAATAGTTTAAATAAAAAAAATGTATTTTATTTTAAAAAATGCGTGGGGTGCTTTTTATGATATTATCAAAATGATAATCACTCTACTCATGTCTGTCAATAAAATATTTATATCTATTGACCCATGCACCTCACGCTTTTTATTAAATTATATAGTTTTTTTATTTACACTATATTTATATTTATTGAAATTTTTAACACTATTCTTAATTTAAATTTATTAAAACTTATTTTATATTTTTTTATTTCGGTTTTCTATAAAAAGCGTGTTTTTTAGTTTTTTAAACTATTTTTTTTTAAAGAATATTAGTAACCGAAATTACTATTATTCCCCCTAACCCCTTCAGCTAAGCTAAATTGCTTGTGTTAGGAGTGGATTCACCTAGGCAGTGTAACGGCCAGGATTCGAACCCGAAACCCACGATCTTAAGGTCGACTCCTTAACTACTAAGCTACCGACGCTTCCTCCCTCTTCCCCATGAATTGGTATAACAAATACAAAAAGAATGTTTCAAACGAGTTTATACAAACAAACCCTTCAGCTTTATTTTTATGCCACATAATTCAGTAGGTGCTTCCTTCCTTTGTCACATGATAAAAACTGGAATGCGCTATCCAAGTATGTTTCCTTCTTTAGTTTGTGTTTTTCGTTTGTTTCTTTTGTTTGATTCTTTAAGAGGGGTTGAGGCCAAATTATTGAAGCAAATTTTAAAACTATCACAAAGTGCTTGTCCATGAGAAAATCTTTTATTTAAAAAGAAAATAGTGCAACTTACCTCCGTTTCATCGTTATCTGGGTTCTCTGTTGACAACATCTCTACTAACGAACCCATGGGTAAGACTTCACCATCTTGTTCTTTGGGATTCCTATAAAAAAGGAAGTAAGAGATTATGTACTTATATAGGAATATATAGGAATATGTTTAGCATTAAAAATAATAAATTTGTCAACTGAGTCCACGGACCAAGTTCGGGTGGACCTAGCTGCCTAAAGAGCCTAATATCATTCACTAATCATCCCCCAATAGTTACTTTATAAATATATTCAATGTACAGATTTGAACTCTCTACAATATATTCTATACTACCATAAAATTGTAAATTAACTGTGTCTGTACATTGGAGATATAAAAAAAAACTTGGGTTGTGTTAAATGGAAGAAACAGAACCGAACACAAAAAGATTTATTTGAAATAGTGATTCTAAGATCATATTGTCGTGGTCTGCGTTGGCGATGTCCAGCATCACGTACAACAGGTCGAAATCCGTTTATCTGTTTGCTCGCGATGGACGCAAAAACTACTGAACGGATTTTGATGCAGTGTTTTCTATTAGAAAGGTCTTGGTCCGAATTAAAATCTGCCAGAGATTTGATTGCAAGTGGTTAAGTAGAACCAGAGATATGATGAAAAAACGATAACCAACGTCCGCGCGGGCGGAGCAGCGAGTATCAGCTAGTTTTATTATAAGTCTAGATTTCGTTTCTACGGGACCCTTCCCTTCGACCAAATAAACACTATGGACGGGCCCTAGTGAACAGTCGTTTTGATCGTCGTTATAAGAGCACGCCTCTTATAAGCTCTCTCCCTCTAAAAATGGAAGATAGAGTACAGTACCCAGCTTTTTATTTGGCACTGCGAGAAGATTAGTGAGAGTCCGGCTAAGATTAGCTATAGCTTGGCAAATTCATGCGTGGTTCGCGCGGGATGAGGGGCGTAATGCAGGGGGGGGGGTATGTACGCACCGGACGTGGTAACCAGACGGCGGTCCCGCGTTGTCTGCCGTCGTTAAAAAATGTGTCTGACCTGTATCTATGCATCCTTAGCACATGTTCTGAGATCATATTGTCGTGGTCTGCGTCGGCGATGTCCAGCATCACGAACAAAAGGTCGAAACGTGACAGCAGCGAGTCTTGCAGGCCGATGTTCTCCATAGGCGTCTTGTACTGGTCATACTATGGACATAAATGAGTATATTATGATAGGATTCTGGGTTAAAAAAAAACAATGTCAGTAGCTGTTCAATACTGGTTCCAATTCTTTCATACAACACAATTTTTAGATCATATATATGTACATCCCTTATTTCTTTTACTTTTCCATATCACTTTTTTCATACTACTAGTGATTATCAACATGTGGAGGAACGGGGTGTGATGTTCCTCCAACACAAAGGGAGGATCCTCCGACCAGGCAAGGTGATCTCGCCTGGCGGGCCGCGTCCCAACGGTTGCCGTTGGGATGTTGTATATATGTTATACCAGTGCGCGAACTTCAATTTCGCGATTCAAGATCGGTAGTGACGTAGTAGTATCGAAGTAGTTCAACTAGTCACTAGATGGCGCTGGGTATATGTGGTATCGCCGTCTTCGAGTACCAGCTAGTACATTGGAGCCCTCTTCTTCTTTACTTTACCTCGGTTTTTACGGAACTGACTGCTGTCTAACCCCCCGACCTCGAGAGGAAAGCCTGCGCCAGAACCTCATCCTTCAATCTGAATTTGTACCGGCTTGCAGGTGAGGGTGGCTTGGGCCTCAAAGATCTTAATGGGACCACTAGTGATGATAAGTGGCCTATAATGCTTACAATACCAGAGGCACTGACAAGCGGAATTTCTTTACATTATGTTGTAATCTTCTGAAATGTAAAAAAACATAGCGCGCACTTACCCGACCATAGACTGGGTTAGCGGCAGCCAGGACCGAACACCTTGCATTAAGAGTCGCGTGTACGCCCGCCTTCGCTATCGTGACGCGGCCTTGCTCCATTACCTCGTGGATAGCCGTCCGGTCAATATCCGACATCTTGTCGAACTCGTCTATGCACACTACACCACGATCCGCCAGAACCATAGCACCGGCTTCTAACCTAAAAAAAAGGGAAAATTTGGAAAGATACATTTAGCGCCAGAAATTCAGTCATTTGATCCTACTAACATTGTAAATGTGAAATTTTGTAATGATGTTTGTAAGTTTGGATGTTTGTTACTCAATCACTCTCAACATCTGAACGGATCTGTCTGATATTTGGTACAGGGATAGATTAGTCTGGATTAGGACAAAAGGCTACTTTTTATTCCGGGAATAGGTTCCCGTGTATCACAGGAACGGGGCCAGAATCCCACGCGGGCGGAGCAGCAGGCAACAGTTCTTTTTTTTTTCATAAGCACACAGTGAACCCCGTGTTATACCTACTTGCGAATTTTAAGTCATGTCATTAATATAAATTACTAGCTGACCCGGCAAACGTTGTTTTGCCATGTTTATTATTTCTAGGAAACATTTTTTTAGTTTAATAAAAATAACTGTCTAGTCTATAAGTTTGCAGGGATTTACTTATAATCGAAAGCGTTGTAGACAATGAAAGTATGCCGAAAACAGTATAGTGAGTAAGACAGGAGACCGGCTTCGTTCTCATCCCTACTATGTGATGTTTGCTGGTCTGAACTGATCGATTGATAATTGATCGGTTATCGACCGGCGAAGGCGGAAGATCAAATTGAATTGAGAAAAAAAACAATTGAAGGAAATTATAAAAAAAAAAAAATCGCGATGGAAAAATAGGGGTTGATCGTAGAGGGTTGAAAATTCAGGGTAGTAAGTATTTTCTAATGCTATATCATAAAAAACAATTTGAATTCCTGAGACGAAACTCAGCCGAATACAAGGGATTTTCGATTTTGCGTTTTTTTTTTTTTTTGCGATTTTTTTTTATCTTGCTTCACCCCAGCACGAATCTATTACCGAAAACAGCAACTCGATAGCTCATCTCCTTCATACCCAAAACCGTGAGAGATAATTGGCAACGACGACGTCGACGACAACTCGATAGCAATAGGGCTTTTCTAAAGAAAATCCCGAAAAATTAAAAAAAATATTTATATAAAAATAAAAATAAAAATTTTAGGGGGATGAAAAATAGATGTTTTCCGATTCTCAGACCTACCCAATATGCACACAAAATGTCATGAGAATCGGTGAAGCCGTTTCGGAGGAGTTTAACTACAAACACCGCGACACGAGAATTGTATATATTAGAAGATTACAGTTATTTATTACTTACGAGGGAACATAGGCACAGTACATACAAGTCAAACACACAATCCAAGGAGGGTTTTGACTTCGCCGCATTCGGGTAAAAAGCCACTAAGGTAGCTAGCAAGTTCAAAGGTTACTTCCAACGGGGTACCAGTGACTGGCCATCTACCTTGATGATCTACTCTGCATGTGTGAGCCATTTCATCCAAAAGGACAAAAATTAAATTCCCACTGATATGCCAGTGAAGCCGTGGGCATATGCTAGTTATAAAATAAGAATGCTATTCAAGTAAATTTATGGCATTTAGTATGCTTACTTTTTCCTGGTCGCGGGTTCAAGTCCCGTCCTAGATGTTCTCTTTTTCCAATATAAATCTATAAGAATGCTATTGTAATAAATACCAAAATAGTGAACTTACGAAATGTGGATACAAACCTGCGGTCCCCTGTTTCAGGGTCTGTTGTTACTGCAGCCGTAAGACCTACGCCTGACGAGCCTCTACCAGTGGTGGTGATAGCCCGAGGTGCTGTTTGTAACACATATCGCAGTAGCTGAGACTTGGCCACTGATGGATCACCGATGAGGAGAATGTTAATGTCACTGTAACAAACAAAGATATGGCTGTTAGACTCATAATTTGTGGTACAAACACTACACATTTTATGGTATTTTTTAAAAGACTTGTTAGTGTAAATTCTCTTCACCGGATATGCTGTGAGTAAAGTCTGTCATGGTATTAAGAGATGAGAAGGCGTGAAAAAGAGGTGATTTTCATTGCAGCACTGCATGTAAAGCACAAGGAATTGGTTTTATCTATACATGTGAAATATGATGGAAGCTGACCCACCAAGTGGAAGGGTGTTATTCCCTCCTACATGTGTGCACTGGGTCCTACCATAGTGTGTATCTATTTCACAGTGTAAAAATTACTATTTATGTAAAAGTATTGACTTACCCTCTAAGCCTTGTTCCATTAGGCAACACCTTCTCCATGCCCCCCAGCAGTAAGCACAATATAGCCTTCTTGATATAATCATGTCCATGTATACTGGGTGCCAGTGACTTGCTCAATACCTCAAACATGTCGACTGCCCCACGTTTGGCGAGTCGCTTGCATAGCTTCACGTCTTCCAAAGTAATGTTCATGTTCATATCCTTGTTGATTTGTGTTACATTGTTTGCTATTAAGATTGTTCTGGAAATAGATAAGAACAATTTACCTAGATGGCCTTTAGTATTTATCAAATAACGGTCATGTTCCAATACATAACATAACATAAACTCACGCCTATATCCCCGAAGGGGTAGGCAGAGGTGCTGGCACCCACATTTCGCCAGTTTATGTTTAGGTCCCAATGTAATAGGTGGCGAGCCTATTGCCATTAACCGGGCACTTATAAACCTGCGATAAATACACACATAACTTCGAAAAGCATCGAAAATCGTGTTCCAATAAAGGCCTGAAATTGAAAGTGATATGCACTAGGAGCATTAAAAAGGTTACAAGTTCAGTTATTTTAATATGAGCTACCACAGTGGGTCACACTGGAGATGCATTAAAATAACTGGGCAAGGCCATAACGAAATTTGGGAAATCTATAAAAAAGTGAAAATTTAAATATAATTGTGTCTCAGTGAATTAATATCTACCTGAAAGTTCCAGCAGTGAAACTCCCTTGCTTATTAGGTAAACATCTATAGTTTCCTACAATCTGTACTCTGTCTCCGGGCTTGCACCGATCTACCAAGTCATCATCACAGATAATATCCACACTCCTGGGCAGCTGTCCAGCAGGAGCCCGCTCCGGCATCTCCTGAACTGTCAGGGTCTGGTGATCTTTATACCGAGAAAGACCATATTCTGTTTCAAGGGGATTGCCTTCATCATCCTGGAGATCAGAATTAATATAACATAGTAAAATGTTAATTTAAAAAAATATATAATGCTTAGGATACCCCTGCCATAGTAATTGAGACAGTAGCGTGTTAATACAGTTTTGGAAAAAATAAGACTTGACTTTAAAATGTTTTCTTCTTAAAAATACTTGTTTGCACAAACACAAAACATTCAAACAAAATTCTAAGTATTTTTTTGAAACTGCCTTTATTGATTTATTACAATCTTCATTGCCAGGGCAGAACCAACTGCATATTAACACCTTAATACACAAACCTCATAAGTCACACTATGGCCAACTTTAGTTATGAGGTTTGTGTATTGAGGAGTATATATTACCTTAGTAGGATACACTGCAGAAGTAGGGAATGCTTCAAATGATGTCAGATCAGTATACTTTCTCTCCATAACTTTCTTGGTGGCTGGACAGTAGTGGACACTACGTACCACCTTTGGACGTACAAGAGACACTCTCGTCACTATACCTTCTACACAGATCAGGTTTCCCAGGTATCTGGAAAAATTACAATAATGTTAAAGGGAATTGACGCAATCATGTATAGGTATATACATACCTTTGGAACATAGTTAGTATCTGGAAAATAATTATATTAGTAATAAATTATAAGGTTATTAGCTGTTCCATTTTATATTTTGTATTAGTTATTTATGCAGCTATGTGTCACCCAAGCTTAGAAAAGCACATTATTATATTGCATACCTTTTTTTTTTTTTTTTTTTTTATATTATCTTGCGGAAATCCCTTCGGATACCCCCCCCGCCGGTCAGCGGAGGCGGTTATGTCGGGCTTGCACCGACTAAAACCGCACGCCGTCTCGGGTCTTCAGACGCCGGGGTGTAAGGTTACCCATAGAGCATATCCCTCGCACCCCGGCTGACCCTGGGCCATCTCACCACTAACAGCATCGCTCATCCTGTCTCCTCTGAAAGCAGAGGAGTACGAAGAGCGATGTGTTCCCGCCACGTTGGGTATTGGCCGACGATCAATGCCAACCCTATGAAGGGGTGAAGGGGAAGCCATTGACCGCCGCCCAGGGTGTACCGGCCGCTCCGATTCCGTTCCCCCCGGACTGCAGCGGGATCGGAATCGGAGCGACACTCGAGGAGGTTACCCAACACACACCACACTATTGCATACCTAATCTTTGAAAATTCACTAATATTTTAACTAAATCTCCAATGAGAAATATACCTTAGGACTAGGTGGTATAGTGCATATTGTGAAAGGTATATGTCCAGCAGTGGACTGCAATAGGCTAATAGATTGATTGACACAAAAAACAGCTTAGAAATAACAATAAAGATCTATTAATAAATCTTTCTCTTACATTTATACCTCCTTTTCTTGTTCATCAAAATTTGTACTCGCCATTCTGCTGACAGGAATTTTGTTAAGAAATAAACAGTAACATACTATTCTTTCCACAATTCATTTCACGTTTTGTATTTTTAGGGTGTGTTAAACAAATAGCACACCAATTCTTTTAGTACATTTCTTCGATGAACTTGCCCATTTACTATTAAAACATTGTATACATACTGTGTGGAACTCAAAATAACTGCTACTGCGTGTTACTTACCGAGATGTTAAACTCCTGGGAGTAACATGTTTGTTCCCAAAGCTGCCACTGAAAGCGACGAAAAACTCTTCCTGAACTTTGGCATAAGTGGGATCAATCGACGATACATATTCTTTGAGGGCTCGTTGAAACGCTATCTGTTCTTCAAAAGCATTGTCCAGGAGATTCTTGGCACGATCAGGATTCTTTCTTCGGAGATCATTAACGTTAACATTAAGGCGCTGAGACTTGTCGGCTATCATCAATTTAACTTTTTCCATGTATATCCCTTGGTCTTCCTGGAATAACAATATTGTATGACGAAATTAATACCGGTATCGGAGGGTTATAAAGTTAAATAGAAAGATCACTGAACGTACCTCATCGTCTAAAAACTCCAAATACTCTCTTTGTAAGTCTCGCAAACGTTGATCAAAGTCTCCTTCTTCCATTTTTCTTATTAAATAATATAAAATAACAAAGAAAACAACCCAACAAACGAACAACACAATACAATTTGACAATTGACTTGACTTGACAGTTGAAAGTTTTTTGGCGCCAAATAAAATAGTGGTGTACTACCATTGAAAGCAAATTGAAAGTACGATAAAATCAACTTACAATCAACTATTTTTTGACATTCAATTTTTATTACCTGGCAATTATATGATGAACCGCGTTCCAGTTATATTCTTATCTTAAATCAGAGTTAAAAGAAGCATAATATTCCTTATATCTTTTTTTAACCCAGTAAATTTTGAATTACGTTTCTCTGTTATTCTGATGTAAAAATAGTATAAACATTTCATCACTTGTTTTGTTTCTTGAAGCGAAAAGTAACCTATCAAAGTAAATAAACATTACTTTTTAATTAAAATTTAATTTAGACTTCATGACTTAAGTTACCTCGCATTAAGAAATATCGTCATAATGTCTGAGCCAAACTCGAGCTCTAACCGTTCGTCGTCGCTATCACCACCACCGCCACCACAAATCAGCGAAGCTGCACCAGACCGACCAAAATTAAAAATTCTCGCTTTTCATGGCTACAGGCAGAACGGAGCTGTTTTTAGAGGGAAAATTGGTTCATTTCGCAAAGCTGTTGCAAAATATGCACAGTTAGTGTTTATATCAGCACCGCATAAAGTTGTGAATGAAGACGGCGGAGGAGACGAAGGTAATTGACAAATTCTCTTTACAATAATAAGTACAAGCTAAACTCTAGACGAAAAAAAAGCCAAAATTAAACAAACTATGATGGGGCAATGTAGGCGATTGGACCCTGGAATCCAGTGCAAGCTTTGGATGCAACCGGGATTAACACTTGGCGGAAAGCTACATTTTTTAAGTTAATTTTTTTATCCACTTATTCACAGATTCTCGATCATGGTGGTTCAATGCAGAAGACAACACATACAGTGGGAAATGTCTAGGAGGGCCAGCACTAGGATTTGAGAATACTTTGACCCTCATAGAAAAAGTGGTAAAGGAATATGGACCATTTCATGGTTTTATGGGCTTCTCGCAAGGAGCCTGTCTAGTGGGATTGTTAGCTGCTATGCAGCAAAAAGGATGTAAGTTACTTCATGAATTACTGAGGGACGGAATGACTTATTTTGATTTTCATTACTCTATTGTACTAGAAATAATCACAAGATTTATACAAATATTATTAAGAGAGAGGTTGAATTTTGTGAGTTTGTTTATATGTTGGAGGTAATCTTCAGAACTACTGCACTTATTTGACAAATTCTTTTAAATTTGAAAGGTACATTATTCCAAATGGACTGCAGCTGTTTTGTAGTTAGACTGAAAAGCCGACCCCAATTGAGTTGGGCAAAGGCCCGGAGGATGATAAGGATAAATTTCAAGGATGAAGGGTGTATAGGGCCATCAACATCCTAGAGGCCCAAGCCAACCTCACCTGCAAGTTGGTGCACCTGCTAAACAACGGACGAGGCTCTGGCGCAAGATACTGGTGGCACAATTTTGGTCCGGGTTGGTACCACCATGCAGCTGCGAAAAACCCTCCAAATAATTCAACCTCGGTTGGGTTGTGTTCAGGGTTCAGCAACTGCACAGCCGGGGATGAGGGGGCAGACGATGCATCAGGAATGGGACCAGCGGAGTATTGGTGGAGTCGAGTGTGGTCATGGTTTGGGTCAACCCGCCGGACAGGGAGACTCGTAGAAACGGTGGTGCCGCTGGCCGCCCGCGGCATAGTACAGGGGCCCGACTAGGACTAACCACCCCGGAAGGCTGCCCCACCAGGTCGCGCATAATCTCGATGTGGCTCGTCGTGCCGGTTGGTGACCGGACGGTGGACCCGGCGTCCACATTCGGGAGGGTACGGGGGCCCTTCCGTTCGGCGAGTTGGCTACCACCATGTCGCATATTCACCGACGAAACCAAACCCCGCGCCTTGTCACACACTGCTGCGGCGTCTGTCACCTCCTTTTCACGCATTCTCTTTTTTCACACTATGGCAGCGCAAAGTAAAAGTATAATTTCTACAGCGGCATACCCCTCTTCCACCAAGTCAACACCATTTGAGGTAGAGTTCACGAACATTCGTGGACTCCATTCAAACCTCACAGCCGTCCACCATCACCTAGAGGCGGTACGGCCAGCTTTGCTTTTCCTGACGGAGACACAAATACGCCGCCCTGATGACACGTCTTACTTACTCTACCCCGGCTATGCGATAGAGGAAAACTTCCTGGGAAAAGCTGGGGTGTGTGCGTTTATCAGGGCGGATGTTTGTTGTCGTCGTTTGCGCTGCCTGGAGGACCCATCCTTTTCTATCCTCTCGCTACACGTGGATCATGGCCCGTCCAGCCAGGTCTACGTGTGCGTTTACCGCTCCCATAAAGGAGGAGACACGGAGACGACTCGACTCTTTGACCACCTGAGTCAGGCGGCAGACGTTGCGCAGGAGCGGTTTCCGTCCGCGGAATTGGTATTTTTGGGAGATTTTAATGCCCACCACGAGGAGTGGCTGGGATCTCCCAGAACGGACCATGCGGGTCGGACCGCCCACGCATTCGCTCTCACGCATGACTTGACACAACTGGTACTCCAGACCACCAGGATACCAGACATAGCAAGTCACGCGCCCTCTTTGCTTGACCTTCTGCTGACGACCCACCCAGCCCAGTACAGTGTCTCGGTGCGAGCCCCATTGGAGTCCTCTGACCACAGTCTGGTCTGTGTCAACGTGTCGGTCGCTGTTCTTCCGCAACCTGTGGAGGTAAAGCGGCGACTATGGCACTATTCGTCAGCAGATTGGGACGGACTACGTGACTACTTCGCTTCCGTTCCGTGGACTCAGCGCTGCTTTGAGGGTAGGGACTCATCAGATTGCGCCTCTGCCATCGCTGGTGAAATCAGTTTAGGTATGGAGTACTATATCCCATACACCGAGGTCACCAGTGCTCGCAGAGCTTGCCCCTGGTTCGGGCGTGAGTGCAATGACGCTGTTCAACAAAAGCAGTCGGCATTCCGCGCCTGGGTCAGGGCACGCGCAGTGCGCGATCCAAATGTGGGTCACCTCAAGGCGGCGTATAACAGAGCCACAAAGGACTGCAAGAGGGCATACATTAGAGCGGATGCTCAGCGCATAGCACGGCTTGGTCAAGAACTCATGTCGCATCCAGCAGGCAGCCGCGGCTACTGGCGACTGGCCAAAGCCGTGCAATCCAACTTCTGCCAGCCCTCGCTACCGCCACTACGGTACCCTGATGGTTCACTGGCTCACGAGCCGCAAGAGCAAGCAGACATGCTGGTTAACCTCTTCGCGGCTAATTCCCGTGTCGATGACTGTGGACTACAGCCACCAACGCTACCCAGCTGCGACCACTTAATGCCTGATATTCCCATCAGGCAATGCGACGTTCGAATAACCCTACAGTCACTCGACATCCGGAAAGCCAGTGGACCTGACGGTATTCCTGCGTTGGTCCTAAAAAAATGTGCAGCGGAGTTGTCTCCAACGCTAACACGGCTGTACCGCCTGTCCTATTCCTCAGGAAAAGTCCCGCGGGCTTGGAAGGAGGCGAACATACAACCGGTCCCTAAAAAGGGAGACCGTTCGGACCCGGGCAACTATCGACCCATAGCTGTCACCTCAGTCCTCTGTAAAGTGTTTGAGCATATTATAAACACACAGCTCATGCGTTACCTAGAAGATCACTCATTAATTAATGACCGGCAATATGGCTTCAGACCGAAGCGGTCAACGGGTGATCTTCTGGCGTACGTCACACATCTCTGGGGTGAGGCTATGGACAGGCATGGCGAGTCATTGGCTATCAGCCTTGATATCGCCAAAGCCTTCGATAGAGTCTGGCACAGCTCGCTTCTTTCCAAGCTTCCGGCCTACGGTCTGCCTACTCGATTGTGCAATTGGGTTACCAGCTTCCTGCATGAGCGCAGCATCCGAGTTCTCTGTGACGGCCGAGCTTCAGAGTTCATGCAGGTTAATGCTGGGGGTACCTCAGGGGTCCGTCCTATCACCCACTCTCTTTCTTCTGCATATCAATGACATGCTGTCTACTGGCAGCATTCATTGCTATGCAGACGATAGCACTCTGCATGGGGGATACTACGGACACCCTGCGGCCAAGCGGACCGATATTGAGGAAAACAGACGACAACTTGTCACTGAGCTCGACCAGGTCCTGACCCGCATTTCCCAATGGGGGTCTGAGAACTTGGTCGAGTTCAATGCCAAGAAAACACAAGCGTCCGCGTTCACAGCCAAAGTATCCTCCTTCCTTCCTCTCCCAACTCTTTAGAACACACCGCTACCACTGCAAGACCACCTTAACATGCTCGGAATGGACGTTCGCTGCAAACTGAACAATAAAAACTACATCGAGAGCGTCATCAAAACAGCTTCACGAAAACTCGGAGTTCTGAACGGGGTGAGACGGTTTTTCACGCCTGAACAGCGGTGTCTTTTGTACAAGACACAAATTCGCCCCTGCGTGGAATACTGCTCTCATCTCTGGGACGGCTCCGCAAAGTACTTATTAGAAGCTCTCGACAGATTGCAGCGGCGTGCCATCCGTATCATTGGGAGTCCAGCGATTACCAACAGCCTGGAACCTCTGCAGCTGCGTAGAGACATTGCCTCTCTGGCTGTATTTTACCGCCTCTACCACGGCGAGTGTTCTGACGAGCTCTTTCAACTGATCCCACCTTCTCCATTTCGATCCAGAACAACACGTGCTGGACTGCGATGCCATCCGCACACGGTGGAAACCATTCAGTCCCGAACTCAGCGGTTCGGTGCTTCCTTTCTTTGTCGCACGATAAAGAGCTGGAATGCTCTGCCCGCGCACGTGTTTCCTTCTTACAATCCCGGGTTCTTCAAGCGGGGCGTGAAAAAGCATCTTTTGAGGCCGTCAAGGTAGGGGCTACCATTTTGGGATCGTCAGCATCTGGGATGGTGGCCCATATCTTCTGGACTTCACCCTAGCTTCTCACCATCCAGCGGGGTGCAGTCAATTGACGGAATAAAATATATAAAAAAAAAAAAAAAAAAGGCTTTACATATTATCTTATCTATATATTTATTCAAGCTTGTAATATACTGAAATGGTATTCAACTTTAAGGTAAAATTTCCTTAACTAAAATTTATTTTCAAGAGGTTTTTAAGTGTGGTTGGTTGAGTATACAACCAGTATGTTACTATATTTAAGTAATTCTTACTTACAATTAAGTCGCATTGGAGTATTCAGTCATACATTTCTATACTTGAGTCATTCTCATTTCTTGTATACCAATAGGGGCAATTTGGTCAACCAAGTATTGGTTACTATGTGGGAGATTTTGGTTTGCTGGTCTTTTACTAGAGAGCTAACATGATGAAGCTGCAGTAAGTAGTTTATTACTAGGCAGTAATCTGTATCTTTAATTGTGAGGTATATGGTTTCCACGATTTTCGACCTCACATTAGGGCCGTGGAAGGGCTTTACCCCATCAAGGGCTCAAAAAAATATAGTTGTGGACATTTTATAAGAACTAGTTAACACATGTCTGTGCTCGGGCCGGCGACAGAGCTTCAGTGCCTGCGCCGGCCACGGTTTTGACAAATCCCGGGACCTGATGTGTGTGGATAGACATTTACTATTGCCCAAAAAGGGATAATATTTGAATTGTATATTTTTGGTTTCAGATCTACACTACAGTTTTAAGTTTGCGATATTTGCATCTGGCTTCCGGTCAGGCAGCCTAGTACATAAAGGATTCTATGATGAAGAGATTACACTGCCCTCCTTACATGTTTATGGAGAGAGTGACTCTATTATACCAAAGGGTATGTTTTGTAAAGGTCATTTTATTTGAAAGTCTGTCAATATGGTATATGAATATCCGCAAGGAGACTACATAAAATGATTCTTTTAATATTCAATTCCTTTTCTGAATATTCTGGTAAAGAAGAAGCAATTCAAAGGTAAAGTAACCGCAATGATCAGATTTTTCATACATTAATGTGACAATTTTTACACATAGTTGGCTATCCTGATAAAATACCTTAAAAGTAGCCACAGCTCTAAAAACTATTTACCTATCTGCAATCAGTATTCTATTTTAGCAGATGTTCTAAGTGCTTTTTATTGTGTGAAATTACTCTATAGTAAGTTCTATTGCCGCCTATTGAAGCCTTTTGTAAGTAAAGCATGTCCTTTACATCATTTTCTAGTTCTCAGTGTATTCTTTCGTTAGTTAACTTCCATGGAAAAACTGGAAATACCCACACACTTAGTCACTTATTTTACTTATTGTATGTACTCGTATATTGGGGGCCCCACCAAGATCTTTGGGCCCAAGCCAATCTCATCTGCAAACCGATGCACCTGTTGATTAACGAACGAGGCTCTGGCGCGGGCTTTCCTATCGAAGTTGGGAGGGCAGACCGCAGTCGCTCCCATAAAAGCCTAAAAACATCGAGTCAGAGATAGGGCGCCACCGCAAAACGGCGTGCAGGAGTTTCGCCCGCCTCCTGTGGCAAGTAGCTTAGGGCTATCATGCCAAGATGGGGTACGGCAAGGGACGGTACACCCAACACGGCGCAAGGCCCGGAAACTCCGATTCACAACGTGGAACATCGGCACGCAGACCAGTCTCCAGGCGGAGGGTGGCCGTGGCGTTCCTACAGGAAACTCGCTAGAAAGGCAGGACATGCCGGTCCATTAGGGATGGCTACAAGCTGTACTACACAGTTGCACGTAGTGGAGAGCACGGGGTAGCCGTGGTGCTCCCCGAGGAGCTTCAGAGCAGCATCTTCAAGACAAAACATGCAAGCCTAAACCAACAAACACATCGAGCACGGGCAGTTACTGATCAGAAAAGAAAAGAAAGATTCAGGCAGCCATTCTTGGGGTGGCGAAGTCGGTGCTTTGGATGTCTAAGGGTGTATGTGGTGTCTAAGTAAACTTGGTGGTGGAACGACACAGTTGAGGGGGAGACTAGGGCGAAGAAAGCCCTCTTTAAAAAGTGACAAGCGTCCAAGTCTCCTGAAGATTACGCAACGAGTACAGAGCTGCAAAGCACGCCACTAAGGGAGCTGTAGCCAGAGCCTGACGAAACCACTTACAACCTCACAACCTATGATAAGTTGGAATCGCCCGAAGGGCGAAAGCTCATCTATAAGTTGACGCTCCAGGGTTAAAGCGGCACAGGATATTTCTAGGTGCCGCTATCCTTGGAGGCATTCTGCTATGCGAGGAAGCCGCGGTGAAGGAGAGATTACGGTAAGAGTACACGGTTACCACAGAAGAATGCCCACAGCATTCTTACAAACTTTTATTACCGTGTACTCTTCAGCGCTAAGACCCCGAGCCAATGAGTATATCATTACTCTAGTCTTCAAAACCAAGGGATCAGTGCAGGAGTGTGGGAGCTACCTCGGTATAATGGTAATGTCTCACATCATGAAGCTCTACGAGAGGATAATTGACTCACGGATCTAACACGAGTGTACACTCTCGAAGTGGTCAGTATGGGTTTCGACCCGATCACGAGACTATGGACACGGTTTTTGCCCTAAGGATTAAATGAGAAAAATACAGGGCGAAGAATACGCCTCTGCATTGCTTGTTTTAAGACATGCAGAAGGCCTTAGACTGTGTTCCTCGCGCGGTGATCTTGTGGGCACTGCGGTTCAAAGGGGTCCGAGACAGGTACCGCGATTCCGATTTCATGGTTCGGACCGCTGTTGGCGATACGAAACCCTTCCCCATCACCATCGGGATACACCAAGGATCCATCCTTAGTCGGCTTCTGTTCATTGTGGTATTAGACGTTTTTACGGCCAGCATCAGAAACTCATATGAGCAGCCTCCATGGCTACTCATGTATGCTGATGATATCGCTCTGGTGGATGCGGACAGGGGCAGATTGTTGCGACGTGTGAACACGTGGAAGGAGGGACTTGAACACGGTGGTCTAAAGTTAAATGTGGCGAAGACCGAGTAAAACTCTACAGATCCCACACTCGTCACAAGCAGGAGCTTCCTGTCAAGGAGATGAATATGCTGCGGTGGATGTGTGGAGTCACGCGTCAGGAAATCTCGTCTCCGCGGCAGCCTTCATGTTCATGAGATCGCGGATAAAATGCAAGAGAGTCGCATTCACTGGTGCAGCCACATTCTGCGGCGACCGCAAGGTTACGTGGGTAACAAATGTCTGGCCATGCCACCTCCGCCAGACTTAGGTAGGAGGAGTAGACCCAAGAAGTGCTGGCTTGACCTCCTAGAAGATGACATGCGTACTGTGACGTCTGGGGTCTGGCGTCACAATTCCTCGTGTTAACGAAATGATAAACACAAGTATTTATATTTATAATGGCATTTATTTTTCACATAAAACTTCCTATATCGAGTTTTAGGGGGTTTTACACGAGTTTATTTATACTTTAAGCGAACTGTAGAGGGTCACAGATTCTGCTCAATGATTGAGCCTACAATCACTTTACTTGGAACTCTCTTCGTACGGCGGGTCGAGGCCGGAGCCCCCGGTCACCCGCTGTCAGCCTCTTGTCCGCCAAGCCAATTGTTTTTTTATTCTACTTTTTATATTTTAAAACAATTTATTTTTAATCTCTGACACATGATGGCCAAGAAAACTAACTGTAGTGCTCGAACGAGGTCGGACGCTACAGTACCAATGGTCTCACTACCATGAATGCCTAAGACCGTGCGAAGTGGAGAGTGCGACTCCGGCGTGACAACCTTCGGATGCGACCGGGACTAACGCTAGGATGATGATAAAGAAAGAATAGAAAGAAAGATGACTGACTATTAATTGGTGATGATTATTGATTATGATGATGACCTTTTTTACTTATTGTCCCTTTAGGAATGCTTACTTTAACATAGTCTTGTATGCTTTAGAATAAAAAGTACACTTATTATTGTACTTGACTCCATCGGAACAATTCAATTTTAAAGATATTGATATCACATACTTGTATTCTTTATTTGCAGAGATGAGTGAATCCCTTATTAATTTATTCATAAAACCTGTTGTGGCTGAACATTCTGGTGGTCACTATGTTGCCTGCTCCGGGGCTATTAAAGATGCATACCAAGATTTCCTAAGCGATCAATACCAAGAATTGATCCATCAAGAAAATTTGGAAGAGAAGGAAGAATCATAATTATAGGGTTAAAAATAATTGTAATTACTTATGTTTGTATGCAATAATATGAAGTATGAATGACAGGACTTGGTTTTTAAATAAAACACAAATAACTAAGTACTTTTACCCATAATTATTTTATTTTCTTAGAACAGAACCTCGACCTTGACCGCGTGGTCTGATTACTTCGTCCGACTGATTGAACGATGCAAACTTTTTTCCTGTTGGATCGACTAATCAGGCGCGGACTTATTATCCTGTTGGTTCGACCGATCGGTCGACGCGGACTTCTACTGTTGGTTTGATTGATCAGTCGACGCGGACCTTTTTTTTTAGTGGTTCGACGGATCAGTCATACCTAAACTAAAAAAAAGTATGCAACCAATAATAGTAATCGGACCCCGCGGCCACACCTAACCTAAAGCCATATCCCTGCCTGTATCCCCGAAAGGGTAGGTAGAGGTGTATGAAGTTATGTTTGTATTAAAAATGTTGATTATCGCTCGCTTAGTAATGTGCCTGGTAGATGGCAATAGGCTCGCCCCTATTACGTATAGGAAATTAGAAAATGAGTTGGTTACTGAGTGACCTAACCATAGGACCACATTTTCATAAATTGTAAATGAAAAACTTTCATCCATGTAACTGAAGCACCTGAGTGGTCCGTCTCATTGCCTGCTCTCTTTTTCCGGCATATTAATGATGTGCTAAGGAAATTGAGGCGAAAATATGGCAACTTATCAATGAGCTCGACCTGGGCCGTGGATCGCGTCTCCCGAAGGTGCTCTGAGAACTTGGTGGAGTTCAATGCCAAGGAAACAACACAGAATGAGGTATTTTCTTTCCTTCTCGTCGCACATCTTCGTGACACCTTGTAACAATTACAATACTGTAAATGTGTAATTGTGGTGAGCGCCATCTATAGGACACAGTCGCAACTACGGTAATTGCATCGATGTGGCTGACTTTAGCGACTCCCCGTCAGAGGGCATGTGTTATGCGTTCGTTTCAGTTTTTGTTGTCAAGTCACTCTCACGGAAGTTTCCAGCGGTATATCCGCATAGGTATCATTCTGGCAGGATCTAGAATTAATATATAAGGATGATCGCAGTGACCCTGTGATTCATTTTTTGTTTGAGAGGTCATTAGTCGTGTCCTCTGAAAATATTGTGTAAAGTTATTTGATTGAGAAAAATATTCTCTTCAGTTTCGTGTGTTCGTGTGTGTTCCCAGATTTGATCTGGTAAGTTGTTTATTCAATTACTGTTAGTATATTCGCATAATGGACATGTGTTATTGATAAAAGTTGTGTATCTTCATAACAGGGTCGTTAGTTCTGGGAAAGATCCCTGTATGCAATTTTGAGGGCAGAGACTCTGAGGTGTCAATCGTGGTGGCTTGGAGACCTAGACCTTGGGAAAGCTGATCACAAGGGAAGCTCCGTAATCTGCTCTGCCGGTCCCAAGAATACCTGAAATATATAAGGTCAAGTATTCTTTTCACATAACAGTAACTGGTCATTTCATCACTGCTGACCGGCGTGAGGCTGGTGTATTGTGTGTCTGAGTGTGCCACTACTGGCTGGCATAAGGGAGAAATATCTACTTACATCATTGTCTATATATGATTGTGCCTATAACTGTGCTCTGCTGTCTTGCTGTGGAAATTGTTTTATGTATCTATCTGTGTAATGTAACCTCCTAAACTCACTTTTATATATATTTGTGTTCCTACTTTATGTGTATTAATTCTGTATAACCATCTGTGACTTTGTGTTTTCTCTGGGTATAAATATATGTATGTACAACTGATCAGTGCCTTTCATTGGAGATCAGCTGACCTGTGCACCACCTAGAACCTCTGAGAAAGGCGCCCTGGGATTAGGAAACTCTGTTGCTCACCTGGTCTAGCCGGTGTGTAACCCCCGTAGAAAAAAGGTTACAACATTACTACCACTAACTACGGGATTACTTTGTTAATTGAAGAATAAAAATTACGTCGAAAGCGTCCTCATAACAGCTTCACGCAAACTTGGATAGCTAAACAAGGTGAGACGATTTTAACGCCGGAGCAGCAACGTCTTTGTTTTAAAAGACGTTGCTGCTCCGACTCCGGCGGATCTGAATAATATAATCGATAATTTAAGTACTCCGCTACAGTTATCGTCGCTACACCCCAGCTGGGGTGCGTGGAGTCGTGATGCAGGCGATGCGCCTCTGCCACGAAGAGTTCTTCTCCTCACTTCAATAAGGTGGTGTTTTTTTTTTCATTTTAAGTAACTTTATATTTTTATTTTACCCGAATTTTTTTTTGTTTAAAATACATATTTTGTCGATACCAAGTCAACTCACCAAATTCAGAGATCTAATTTTGTGACACCTTATATAATATATAAGATTCTTATAATAAATATTAGTGTTATATATTAATACTGGGGTATGTGGTGAGGCTGCCCGCTCTTCAAACCGGCTAGGTATCGATTTGCAGAGCGCGGCGTGCCCGCTGCTGTTGTCGCGGCGGGACGTGCGCGCGCGCAGCGCGGCCGGCGCTCGTACTTTAGTACATATTCTTATCTATGGGCGCTCGGCATATTCTTATCCATGATATACTCTTTGGAGCCGAGCTCCATAGAGAGTATATAAGAGGGAAGAGTTGGCACCTCTAACAAATAGTTGAGCTTACCGACTGTCCATAGACATAGAACATTGTTAAGGACCGTTGTTCATGACAGACTATGACCTAATAAGGTTCCGAATAGACTGCCACTTCGCGGTCGCCTTCAGTGGACTGTATTTTGAGGATGTTGAGTCGAAGAATGAAACACTTGGATGGGTGGACTTGATTGACGTCAGTGAGGCATTGGATGTACTTGGCCCAGCACTACCCTTGATGTACTACTTCCTGTTGAGCTTCCTTGTTCCTTGAAAGACTCTTGTTGTCTACTTGTTGCCCATAATTTCCTAACAAATGGTCCCTGCTTTTATAGTCTGTAGTGCTGGCCCGCGATCCAAATTACCTCACCTCCGCATTTCCATTTATTTATAAATCTCATGTTATACATATTAATCACATAGCATATATGTATAAAATAAAATAAAATAAAAAAGCCTTTTATTTCCTACAAAAATAATTTTACATATAATTTTTACATTTACTTATCTTTAAACGCTTAACTAATTGAAATTAATACCTGCTTATTTTGTTTATTTCTTATATTATGTAGCTATTTACTGTTTTATTCACTAGTATTAATATACTTGTTTTGACACTATATACTATTTAAACGCTTAACTAATTGAAGTTAATACCTACTTATTTTTATCTATTTTCTATATTATTTACCTACCTATTACTATTTTATTTACTATTATTAACATAGCTAACTTGGTTAGATTTTAGATAAATAACATAATTTGTAGGAACCCCATTATTGGGTGAAGGCCTCCTCCAAAGATGCCCATTTGTCTCTGTCTTGTGCAGTCTGTTTCCAGTTTGGGCTGGCTACTTTTTTGATCTCGTCATCCCAGCGAGTCTGTGGTCTTCCTCGGTTTCTTTTACCTGGAGGCCCATTCCAAAAAGTCACTTTTATGGTCCATCTTCGGTCTTTAAGCCTCGCGACATGGCCAGCCCATCTCCATTTAAGTTTTTGTGCATATTTCAATGCATTTGTTGCTTTGGTTTTTGATCTTATTATTGTGTGTCGTATTTTGTCAGATTTCTTTAGTTTAAGCATGCTGCGCTCCAGTCCTCTTTGACAGGTGGTAATTAGATTTTTTATTTTTGAAGTGAATTTCCAGGTCTGGCAGCCATAAGTCAGACTTGGGAGAAGGCTGGAATTCATAACTTTTGTTTTGATGGTAATAGGCAGGCCACTTTTAAAGATTTCTTTTAAACTCCAATATTTATTCCAAGTTTGCTGTATTCTTCTTTTCACTTCCAGTTCGTTATTTTTCGGATCAAAACTAATTCGCTTACCTAGATAGATGTATGAATCTGTATATTCGAGAGGCACTTCATCTATTGTTAATTTTCTTCTCCGCCAATTTGTCATTGCCATAGTCTTAGAGAGATTCATTTTCAGACCCACCTTGAGACTAGCCGAATGTAAAGTTTCCATCATTTGTTGCAACTGGGTGCTGGAATCTGATAACAGCACTAGGTCATCTGCGAATCTTAAGTGACTTATGTATTCGTCCTTTATATATAGGCCTAACTTACTCCAATCTATCTTTATATATATATATATATATATATATATATGTATATAGGTAGCAATAAGAGTTGCACGACGATAGGTACCTACTTACACCTGTACCGTGCGACGTCGGGCTACTGAATGACGGGCGGATTGACCCCTCAGACTTATATATGGGCCCTGCCTCCCGCGAGCTACTATATAATAAAATGGCACCAGCCGGGGGAGCGCATATTAGCGCATATTCGCTTCTTACGGGGTGGGAGGCAGTCGCGGGGTGTAATTAAACTTATATACTAGTATACAAAGTCGTATTTCCTATTTATACGAAGTTATGTTAGATACTGAGTAATGCATTTTCGTAATTATATTTGCAATTATGCTTTTTAGGGAGTGTACTTTCTTTATTAATTTTGGCTCTAACATACTTAATTACTCAGAAAACTAACTCCTAACAGTAGTAAGCTATTTATCTTAGCTAATTACGTTTTTAATTTACGTAAACCTAACATTTTCACAATTCATTTGTTATATTCACGCTTACTAATCTACATGTCACTGGCACATGTGTCCATAGTCTATTTGTGTCGTGCACAAACATACTTCATTTCTTTCGTCTATGGTTTGAAGAGGCCCTTACAAAAAGCTACCCCACTCCAGCCTGCAAAATAATAATATTTGTAAAAAAATGATTTTTAATTAAATAATTTAAGGTGAGCAATTTTAAAGGACAACGTAGTTGAATTGAGCTATTGAAAATCTAGCGATCAGTATTTTTTTATTACAAATATTATTATTTTGCAGGCTGGGGTGGGGTAGGTTATCTATTTCGCTAGGGCTGTGCCGAACGCGACACGTCATCCAACTATCGAAATAAATATCCAATTAATTTGGGCAAAGTTCAAGCATCAAGGTATTAAAATCAAATCGTGTCGCGGAGTTAGTATCAATTTCGACAATTTCACCCCCTCTGCCTTACACCCCTCATCCCGCGCGAACCATCGGAGTGTCACGCATGAACTTGTCAATGACTGGTGGTAGAAATTTGATGACACAAATTTGTCACAAAATTCGGCCGGGTAGGTACCACCGTGCACGATTGCGAAAAACCCTCCATAGTAATCCAATTTCGGTTTGATTGCGTTCAGGGGTCAGCAAGTGCATAGCCGGGCAGGGGGATTGTGGTCGCAGCACTAGTGGCACCGGTGGGTGTCACGCGGTGCTGCGACGACAATCCTCTTCTGATGAGGACGTCAAGCTGAGTGCCACCATTGTTAACATGGTACGTGTATGTAATGGTGACCCTCTTTCCTGAGACTTTACCTTCAGCTTACCATCAGGCGAGGTGAAGTCAAATTGACGTGTCCTAAATATTAAAAAAAAAAAAAAACCTATAGTATTGCTGTAATGAATGACCAACGCGTTTTGGGCCTTAGGCGTGCACACGCTGTCACAGTGTGTTGTTTCCTTCCTGTTTTTTCTTCCCTCGACATATTTGAATCAAACAAGCATTTATTTTTAAACTCTGATACATGATGGCCAGGTCAATGAACTGTAGTGATCGAATGAGGCCGGAGCACTACATCGAGCTACGCCTATGGCCAGACATGTGACAGCTACACTGAAGCCCTAGGTATACTACATCTGGGGCACAAAAAAAAATTTAAGCGAATTGTCCCTTACAATGGGAATAACGAAGCAATCTTTGTAATACTTAATAATCGTTATTAAAATCTCAAATTATAGCAATTAAACTGTAATAACTACTGAAAAACACGAACAAAGGAAAATTGCTTCATTCTTGGCCAGGCAAAAAACCAGGTTAAAAGAAGCCAGGCCACAATCGGCCTCTTCAAAGAAAAGTTATTGGTATCATTTGTCGATACATTTTAATGTTTGCCCGAAAGGGGCCTAAAGTAACAGAGTACTTTTAAGACCTACCTAACTACAACCTAAAGTTGACATAAAGTGATCTATCCTTACACATTATGCATATGTAATTATAAATCTTTTATATCGCCTACGAATTACTAAATTACTTTTAAATCAACATTAAAGAGAAAGAGAACTTCACTTCATAAAGAAGAGTCTGATCGAAAACTACCTTTCAATCATCGTCGGCGCTCATGTCCAGAACGATTTGACTCTCTTACAAAGTTTAGATCACCACTCCCAACATTAGACGAAAAAATAATTGCCTAACTCCTACGCTAGAACATCATGAACATAACAAAAAAACTATTTATCTTCCGCAGCACAGCATATGTGCTAATATATGTTAATTATATATGTTATATGTTAATAAGCATATATGTTAATTAATGTTATGTTTCTCTATTCATTCCATAGAATAACATTAATTAAATATTTCACACAACACATTATTTACAACGTGGATTATAATTCTACTAAGACTTATAGTCCTTATTGGCCCTATTGACCCGCAGACATCTGTCAATGGCGAAACTAACACAGAAATCTCTTGAAACACTCTGGAACACGCCACCATCATAGCCATTGCACCTCTCTATCTTAGCTATCTTCTAGTTGGGCACATAACAGCACATAAAAGCAAATAAACACAACGATACTGATAAATGCGTCGCTCCAATGTCGCACGACGTCTTTCTTCATACGGTACCGGATCGATCCATCCACTGCCAACTGCAGAATGTTGGCGTTTCCGACTCCTGCGGAAACTAGCGCTCCACCAGCTGTAGCAACCACCACCTCCTGTGGAAACCAGCGCCTCCACCAGTTGTAGCGTCCGGGGGTTGGACGCCACAATACCTCGTGTTGATAAAAGATAAACACACGGGTTAAGCAGTAATATCTCATTTATTTTAAACAACAAAGCTTCCTATAACGAGTTTAGGGAGGTTTTTAAGCGATTATATTTATATTTAAGCGAACTGTAGGGAATCGCGGTCTCCGCTCAAGGACTGAGCCTAAATTCAATACACTTATATCTTCTCTTCGGCCGGCGGACCAGGGCGGCGCCCCCAAGTCGCCCGCTGTCAGCCGAACAGCCGAAACCAATTGTTTTTTCTTCCCTCGACATATTTGAATCAAACAAGTATTTATTTTTAAACTCTGACACATGATGGTCAATGAACTGTAGTGATCGAATGAGGCCGGAGCACTACAGTACCTAGGCTGGTTTCAGTCTATCTACGGTCACGTTTTGCTCCTTGCCTCTTACCATCATTTTAAACGTTTTTTCTTTTCTTTCCAGCACTTCGTGCGGTCCAGAATAAGCTGGTTGCAGGGCTCCTTTTACAGTGTCGTCTCGAAGGTAACCGTGTGTTGCGGTAGATAAATCTTTGTTAATAAAGATTTTTCTGTTGCAGTGACGTGATGCTGGTACTGGTCGGAGTTCTGACATCATCGCTCGAAGACGTGCGGTAAAATCAGTCAAGTCAGTGGTTGTTTCTAAGCAAGGGTTGAAGAATTCTCCCGGGAGCCTCAATGCTTCACCATAGAGAAGCTCTGCAGGAGACGCGTTGAGGTCCTCTTTGTGCGCGCTTCTTATCCCAAGTAATACCAGCGGAAGTACTTCTGTCCAGTTCTTGGTTTCGTGGCATTTTATTGCAGATTTTACTTGCCGGTGAATCCGCTCGATGAGGCCGTTGGATTGCGGATGGTACGCCGTAGTACGCTTGTTGGAATCCTGCCATTTCAGAAGGGTACTTGAATAAGGCCGATTCAAATTGTCCACCGCGATCTGTGCTTATTTCAGTTGGTCAACCGAAACGTGATATCCAGCCGGAGATTAGCGCCTTCGCAACTGTTTCAGCCGATATGTCTGGGATTGGTATCACCTCAGGCCATCGTGTGAACCTATCAATTGCAGCGAGGCAATACCGCTGTCCATCTGATGGTGGTAAGGGTCCAATCAGGTCTATGTGGACACACTGTAGTCTTGCGCGAGGAAGTCTGTATACGCCGAGTGGTAAAGATGTGTGTCGTGTGATTTTGACTCTTTGGCATGCGTTGCACATCCTGGTCCATTCTCGGACGTCCTTCTGTATACCGGGCCACACGTATCGTTGCGATATTAATTTTGCCGTAGCGTTTCTCCCTGGATGACTAAGCGAGTGAAGGGTTTCGAACACTTTCCTTCTGAGGTCACTTGTCACGTAGGGTCTGCTGATCTGCGTGCTGATATCACAATACAGAGTCTTGTCTGTACCTGGTATGGCAACTTGGGTTAGTTGCAGTGAAGTTCCACGTTTCAGTAGTTCCTTCAGTTCTGGATCGGACTTCTAGAATTTGGCTAGTGTGACCAGCTCGATTGGTTTGGCTATCTCACTGATCCTGGACAGAGTGTCAGCTACTACGTTTTCTTTCCCGGAGATGTGTTAGATATCTGTAGTAAACTGAGCGATGTAGTCCAGATGCCGGAACTGACGCTGTGAGCATTTCTCTTTTCGCTGATGGAAGGAGAAGCAGAGGGGCTTGTGTTCAGTGAACACGGTGAAATGCCGCGCCTCCAACATGTGACGGAAGTACCTGATGGACTCATAAATGGCAAGGAGTTCCCTGTCATACGGTGAGTACTTCTGTTGTGTCGGACTCAACTTGTGGGAGTAGAATGCCAGGGGTTGCCATTCACCGTTCTTTAGTTGCTGCAGAGCTGCGCCGATAGCGATGTCTGAGGCGTCTGTCACGAGGCTTAGTTTTGCGTCCAGATCTGGATGTGCTAACAGTGTAGCTCTACACAAGCTAGCTTTACATTCCTCGAACGCTTCCAGTGCTTCACCGCTGATGTCCACAGGGTGCGCGCCTTTGACTGAGCCCATTAGTAAGGAGTTCAGGGGGCTTGAACTTAGGCTGCACCAGGGATGAACCTTCGATAGAAGTTTAGCATTCCCAAGAACCTTCGCAACTCCTTGACGGTTTTGGGCACTGGGAAGTTCTTAATCGTCTGCGTTTTCGCGTCGTGTGGCCTGATGCCTTTCGAAGAGACAGTGTATCCCAGGAACGTCACCTCCTCAGCCCCGAACGTGCACTTTGCGGGGTTTATCACCATGCCGTACTCCTGTAGTCTCGTGAAGACTTGACGCAAGTGCTCCATGTGTTTTTCTTCATTCATTGAGAAGATGAGAAAATCATCGAGGAAGCAGTACACAAAGTCGAGCCCCCTTGTCATTTCATCTACAAAACGTTGGAACGTCTGGCCTGCGTTCCTTAAGCCAAAGGTCATGAAGGGGAACTCATACATGCCGTACGGGGTTGTAATAGCGGTTTTCGGGATGTCTTCGGGGCATACTGGGATCTGATTTGACGCTTTCACCAAATCCAGGGTTGAAAAGATGGTACAACCAGCGACATTGTGGGTAAAATCCTGAATGTGTCGGATGGGGTACCGATCCGGTATGGTACGGGCATTCAGCATCCTGTAGTCGCCGCATGGTCTCCACTGGTTATCTTTTTTGGGTGCGAGATGAAGTGGCGAGGCCCATGGGCTATCTGAGGGTCTTGCAATTCCATTTTGGAGCATCAACTCGAACTCTTGCTTCGCGATCTTCAACTTGTCAGGTGCCAGTCGCCTTGGATTACAAGAGACCGGCGGGCCAGGAGTGGTCTTGATGTGGTGCTCAATATTGTGGCGTGGAGTCTTGGGTTGTCCTGAAGGATGCGTTATATCCGGAAATTGCCGTAGAAGTTCCATGTACTTGGAATTACCTGTTGTAGTCTTCACTGATGCTATATGGTCTGATGATGGAGCTGAAATAGCATTAGTAGACAGCGTGGTTGTTGAATCTAACAACCGATTGTTGCGGCAGTCAACAATCAAGCTATAATGACACAGCATGTCGACTCCAATGATTGCTTTGCTGACATCAGCCACGATGAAGCGCCATGTGAAGTCGCGCCGGAGACCGATGTTCAACTTGAGGGTCGTGAACCCGTAGGTACTTATTGGTGTCCCGTTGGCCGCGTAGAGGGTATACGGGGTCTGTGGTCGGCGCTGCCTACTAGCTGAGCGTGGGAAAACACAAAGGTCGCTGCCTGTGTCGACCAAAAACTGCATCTTCGTAGAACGGTCAGTAACGAATAGGCGACCGGTACTAGGGCAATCATCTATCGCCATTAACGACCGCCCATGGAGTTTCCCTTATAATCGCAGGGCTTCTGGCATTTGCGCACGTGCTCACCAAATTTATGGTGGTAATAGCAAACAGGAAATTTCCTGTAGCTTGACTGTGAGCGCGTGCTGTGGCTGCGGTTTCTATGATAATCGTTCCTGTGACGTGAACGCGGTCTTTTTCAGTTGCCTGCTGAGATGGCTTCTACTCTAGAGGTAAGCTGCGCCATTTGATGTGTCATTTGTTCAAGTCTAGCTTCGAGGGTAGAACTCGAAGTACCAACAGCAGCTACTTGCGGTGTAGATGGCACGAGTTCATGAACCTTGTCAGCCAGTTTGGCAAGATTTTCCAGTGAGGTGTCTGTTTGCGACGCAATGAGTGTCTGTAGGTTGACCGGCAAACGATTAGTCCATATCGACTGCACAAAATCTTCAGGGACGTTGGGGCCTGCCAAATTTTGCAAATATAGCAAGAATTGTGACGGGCGGCGATCTCCCAGCTCCTCGTGGTCCAGTAATTGTTTCAGATCCTTTTCCCTTGATTTAGTTAGCCTTTCGATCAATTTAGTCTTAAGCGTCGTGTACTTATCTTTAGCTGGTGGTTTGGTCAGCACATCTTTAACTTCCAGCGCATAACGAGGTTCCAGTTGGGACATGACGTAGTAAAAAAGTTTCCTTCTAATTGCAAGAACCAAATAGACGGTTCTTCGGGCCAAAATGGTGGTGGGCGAACACCGACACGATCTAAGTCGGAAGGTGTAAATGGCTTTTTACTCTTATCGACGTCATAAAATTGATCATCATCGTCGCGATCCTTTTTAGAAGCCATTCTTTTAAAAGTAATTCAAGCTTGCTTACTTGTTATCCAAATGTAGATCGGGGTCACCAGTTGTAGTGGCGGTTGGTGTTTCACGTAAATGTTCCAGGTGGATTGCAATCAAACACTGGCCACTATCAATTAATCAACAGTTTATTGGTAAAAGCACAAGCAGAAAGTTAACAGTATAAGATGGTAAGTAGAAGGAAGAACAGAAGGTAAGAAGACTTAATAATTCTTTAGCGAGCAATGTAAACAGGCGGGAAGCGCGAGCGGAGAGCGACGTGGATTCAGCGTCGTAGCCATGAGCAGACTGGTGCGGAGAAGGGCAGGGCGCCGCGCCGCGCCACCGGTGCTTGCGCGGGCGCCTATTGTTCTCTTATCGCAGGTAGGATTATGCTCTTCACGACGCGGATCCGGGAATTCGTCGTGTTGATGTCGTCGGGCATCAGGCAGCTACAAGGTAGTAATAGCTAAAAGGTAGGTAGTATTATATTTGTATTTATATTATATATATATATATATGTATATATATATATATATATATATATATATATATATATATATATATATATATATATATGTAATATATTGTGTAATTGTTTTGTATTGATAAATGAAATAATATGATAATTGTACTTATATAATAATGTTATACGCATACATAGATAGGTGGCTCCGCCACAATAAGTCTTTCCGCCATCGCTACCGGTCATTACCTTCCGCATCCTGGCGGGCGTCCCGTCCCACCTTCAGGCTAGCGCTACTTCGGCGGAAAAGCCGTCGCAGAATCACATACACAATTAGGAATAATGTAATTACGTGCCTCCGAAACACAGGAATTAACTGTAGCCAGTTGCCAGTTAATAATTACTTGGGAAATCTCTAAAATCACTATTAACTTTATTATTTTACTCTCCGCTTTCTCGCCAGGGTAGGTTTCCATGTACATAATTTAAACAGACTTATGTGTTCAGTAAATATTAATAGCTAGGTGTTGCCCGCGCAAAATTTCGATCCCGTTCCCGATGCCCATGGGAACCTATAACAGGGATAAAAGTAACCTATGCCCAGATTAAATTTTAGCCAGATCCGTTCAGCCGTTCTGGAGACGTTCTTGAGTAACAAACATCCATCCATACATCCAAACTTTCACATTTATGATATTATATATTTATTGGGATTATTTAAAAAGTTTCGAACTAGTGCTATGAAGGAGGATTTTAAATAGTTAACTCATAAATGTTAATGACTTTTTTTAATAGTTAATCCTTAACAGCTTGACTATAAATTACGTCATTTCCTTCCTTTCTTCGCTTTGCCCTTATTGCTCATGCCTTTCCCAGCTTTTCCTTTATTTATTTTGCCGCCGAACACTTTCTTCGATTTATTAAAGTTGCCTTTATCATTTCCATCTTTATTGAATTTTCTGCCGCCTTTCCGATCATTTTGGAATTTTCCACTACCTTTTCGGTCATTTTGGAATTTCCCGCCATCTTTCCGGTTATTTTGGAATTTTCCACCATCTCTCCGGTCATTTTGGAACTTGCCTCCTCCTTTTCGGTCATTTTTGAAATTGCCATCTCTATTATCCTTCTGGAATTGTCTACCGTCTCTCTGATTACTTCTGAATTGTTTGTTTCCCTCTTGTCTATTCTGGACTTGGCTTGTGTCTTGATTCTTTTGATATTTCTTCTTTAGTTTTTTATCTAATCTCAACTTCTTGAAGCCTCGGGGTCCATCATCATCACCTTTCCGTTTTCTCGACGCGTCATGTGTGAACAGATCTAAAAAAATCAATACATAACGAATTAGTATTTTATATAAGAAAAACTAGATGAATTTCTAATTCGCGATAGCTAAAATACCGTTCTTAAAGTTCTGTGAAAACTTCTATGAAACAACAAATGGCATCGTACCATGCAGTTTTCAAACAAAATTTAAAAAACGGATTCGACTTCTAAATCAGAGATCGCGGGTTCGATTTTAGCTCAGTGAAAATATTTGTATGCATATTTATACATATTTGCATTGGTCTGGGTATTTCTATGTATAATATGTATGTATTTATTAATAAGTTAAAACCCAATTTATTTCTAAAAGCCTTTGCACACCACGTTTTTTTAACGCGCTGACGACGCAAGTTTTTCATTAACGCGTTCTCAACGCGTATTAGCACATAGTACACGTAGTACAGACCGACGGGCTTGCATTTGCTGAGATATTGATTATGTTCTACGCACGTCTTCAGTGCGTTAGAAGAATCGTGGTGTGCCAAGGCCCTCAATCCACTCTAAGAAGCCGCAAATTTAAAAGACGACTAACCTTTTTCTGGCTCCTCGCCGACCTCTTGCCTGTAGTAATCAGCGTCGTCATCATCTTCGTCTTGGTCCATGTTGGCGTGCTGGGACTCCGCATTGGCTAGCTCCATTAACCTATAAGCACATGTCGGACATATTTATGGTACACTATCAATACACAGTTGCCCTCAGAAGTTGTCACCTCACTTACAATTTTAAAAACAATCTTTATTCTCCATTCTTTTCAATTTTTGTAGTCTTCAGAGGACAAATTTACCATTTTTGAATATTTATTCACTCATACTCATACTAGACTTCAGGATTTTCTTTGTCACAGGTCTCCTCCTAAACTACTAATCCAATCAGAACCAAATTTGGTACTAAAGAGGTCAATCAGAGGAAGGTTTATGAATATATTTTGAAAAAATTAATGCTACCACAGAGGAATGATCACCGTTAAAAAAAATCCAGATGGAATTACATAATAACCGCTCGAGACACTGTGACCAAACTTTACACGCTCAGAAAGCATGTCCAGAGTTGTGACTTTCAAAAAGACTTTTCAAAATCGGACTTGCCACGGAGGAATGATCACTGTTCAAAATTTTCAAAATCTGATTCACGATGTCTCACTCAGCTCAACATTGCAAGCAGCGATTCGCCTTGCAGTCCTAGTATATTGTTACAACGCTCGTCGATATCTCGGAAACTACTGATCGAATCTTCTAGAAATTAAAACGCATTGTTAATGTCGAAGTACTCTATCGATCCGTTTAGAAAAATCCAGAAAAGTCAATACTAAATCACACGCCCTTTTGTCTACCTATACCAACTTTACCTAGAAATCGCGATAAAAAGGGCATTCACCTCTATCGTCGGCACGACTGTGTAGGTACTTATTTTCTCGAACGCCCCAGTAAATACCTACTATTCTCGAACGCCCTAGTACCTTCCGGAATATTCTACCCCGCTTATTAAGAGCTATAAAAGGACGCCCGGCTATCGACACGAGGCAGTTAATTTTCGAAAGTGAAAGCGAACACATCTTACCGAAGTGAATCAAGAGAGTTATACCTGCGACTTAAGGAACTACTGTGGACTACTGTGAACTGCTGAGCGACTGGAACTGTTGAAGAGTACTGTGTGTGCTAGTTATTTAGTTGTCTAGTTTGTGGTGAGCGAATAAACCTCTTTGTTGTGAAAACGGCATTTAATTTGTACCCCGCGCACGTAACAATATTATTTGCTACTGTACAGTATCCAGCTTTTGACTTAGTACGTCGTCGGGAAGCAGAGTAAAACTCGGGTAAGATCCGTATTACAGACCGTTGTCTCTATTGTACATTGGGCTGACAGTTGAATACCTTTATAAAGGGTCAAACTGTCAGTCTGACGTGCGATACAGAAAACGCTCTATTAAATCGAAGGAAGCTGGTCTTACCATCTCACTCGTCTTATTCACGTGCCAAATCAAATCTGGGTGCTTGTAACAGATTAATGACTGAGTATCATTTATAAGAAGGTAACAGTCGAACGCACTACCGCTACGCCACAGAGGCCGTTACTATGAACTTTAACTCACATAGATAAGATTCAAAATGGTATGTAATACTTTGCCTTAAAGTCACTACCGGTCGCTGCTCTTTCAGTAGAAACCGACGCTTAGACGCCGATTTAGGAGTCCAAGAAAAAGAACCCCGTTGACACTAATGGGCTCAGCCCTTATTATGTAAGGCCGAAAGGTAGATAAAACTCTGCTACATAATATAACTTCCTTGCGGACCCTAGTCTTCTCAATTTTCCTCTACGCATCAGAAACCTGGACATTGAAAGCCCGCGTTCGGAAAAGGATAGACGCGTTCGAAATGTGGTGCTGGCGGAGGATGCTCCAAGTGTCATGGACTCAACGTCGCACAAACGAGTCTATCCTGAATGAGCTGCATATCCAAACGAGGCTATCTACATTGTGCACGCAAAGGGTCCTCACATTCTTTGGACACACAGCCAGGCGAGGCCCGGATAGTCTGGAGATGGCGATTCTCACTGGCCGTGCAGAGGGTGCCAGGAGTAGAGGACGCGCGCCGTCAAGATGGACGGATACGATTAGAGAGGCCACCAATATGACGCTGCAGAAGGCAATTCATTTGGCTCAGGACCGAATAGCCTGGAAGAGGTTGGTGACTGAAGTTGCTCAGCGGGGTCACGTCCCTCAGTCATGAGGACACGACCAGGAAGAGTAAAAGAATATAACTTCACGCCTGTAGAGGCAGAGGTGTATTAGAATCCTACGATTCGCCAGCCTATTGCCATCTACCGGGCACATTACTAAACAAGCAATAATTAACATTTTTAAAACAAACTGCCACAGCTTTGTAGACATACCTACAGGTGTGAGTCTGTGTATGTATAAGATTAAAAAATATAGCACTCACCTTTGACTCTCAGTGATTTCGTTTTTCTTCTTCATACCGTCGAGGGCCTTCTGCTTGAGATCCTCTTTCTCTTTCTGTTTTCGTTTGACGTTATCTTCTTGTTGTGCCTTACGTTTTTCTTTCAATCGCCTGCACAGAAATATGAAATTATTTACGGCTAACAATTGTGCAACTGTACTTGACCACCAATAAGTACCATCGTCTTCATAGCGATGTCCCAGTTGCATCCAAAGTTTGTATTTTGGAGCTGGGGGTCCGCTTTTTGTTTTTCTTTCGTATGTCAGCTTTTCCGGTTTTTTTTCTAACCTTACAACTTGGACAGGAAAACCTGCTCCAGAGCAAGTCCGTGTTTAGCAGGTGAAGTTGACTTGGGCCCAAAGCTGTTGGTCGGGACCTGTACACCTGCAAGCCGGTATGCCTGCTGATAAAAGGACGCGGCTCTGGCGCAGGTTTTCCTCTCGAAGTTCGGGGTCAGACACAATCGACAATAAAATTCTACTAGTATTATAAACGTGAAAGTTTATGAGATGTATGGTTGTTTGTTACTCTTTCATGCAAAAACGGCTGAACGGATCTGGCTGAAATTTGGTACAGGGCTAGATTATAGTCTAAAATAGCACATAGGTTATCTAGAATAGAATAGCTTCCCATGGGTTGCAGGAACGGGATCAAAATTCACGCGGGCGGAGCCGCGGGCAACGTCTGGTCTAAGATAGCCACCATATCTTACAAAACAAGAGAGAAAATTATACCTCTTTTCATCTCTTTTTTTCTTAATTAATTTTTTCTCCTCTTCTGTCTTTTCAACTAGTTCGTGGAAAAGTACTTCGCCATCCATCAATCCATCTTCCACCTGAAAATCCAATTTATTTCATCATCATATACTTCAATCATGAATTATATCAGCTAGCCACTTAGTGACGATGATTAGGTAAGAGAAGACTACCGAGTGAAAAGAATGGTCGTGACCTACCTTCATAAGTTGAAATGATATCCTAGGTCCGAGTTCGAACAGTCTTATGGCGGATTTAGATTCAGCGGCAGCGCCTCTCGACGCCAAGTTCTGAGGCAAGATCACTTGCGAATTTGGATCATCTTCGTATTCGCTCTCTGATAGCATGCCTGCTCTGTGTAAATAAGAATTATTGATTAAATCTATATCATTGTCTCACTGCCAAGCATGCCAAAGACTGTGAGAAGTGGAGCAGCAAAAGCCGGGAAGCGGACTCCCCAGTTGAAAGCCTCGTATGCAACCGGGAATCAGCAATCAGCAGAAAAATTATATGTTCGCGATAAACCACTCACTTGTCAAAGAACTCCGACATGTCTTTGCAACGATTCAAATTCGGTATTTTTCCTTGAACCATCTGTAAAATATCAAACAATATTTTGAGTGTCGCCTGTAAACATCGCTGACTATTATGTTATTATGCGGTAGTTAATAAATAAAGATTGTAGGACAAAACACACAACGCTATCTAGACCCAAACTAAGCGGAGAAACATACTTAGATACTTTTTTGTAAATAAATATATATTATATATAGAAACACCCAGATCAATGCAATTATATATATTTGCACTGAGCGGGAATCGAACCCGCGACCATTGACTTAGCAGTCGAACCCGCTACCGTTATGCTACAGAGATCATCAAGTAACGTAAGATGGTGGACAAAAAGCACGAGCGCGTCCGTCCTAGACATGTATTTGTAATGCCCCGCGCAACCCTTAACCACTCCGCTCACGGAAGAGCGGGGCGTTACAAAGTGTCTAGGACGCGCGTCCGTGTTTGTTCGGTGCCCAAGGACTAGCTGCAAATCGACAGGTACCGCAGTTTTACAATAGGCTAGATACTGCAAGCTCTATCGGCGTGTCACAAAACTGGTGCACAAGCTTTCCGCGCTCCTAGTTTAGCCTACTTTCAACATTGCCGGCCAACATAAAACTGCCGAATTGTGCCGACCGACACTATTTCCTTTTTCCAATTTGAATTGTCAAGAAGAAGCTAATATAATAAGTTTATTTAATAATTTAGAATATATTGCCCGCCTGGACTCTGCTCTCCTAACTGGTTCCCACGGCAACCTATTCCAGGCATAAAGAGCCATGATATTCCAGACTATAATCTATCCCTGTACCAAATTTCAGCCAAATCTGTTCAACTGCTAGAGTGTGATTGAGTAACAAATATGCAAACTTACAAACATCTTCACAAACTTTCACATTTATTATTATTAGTTGGATTCATTCGCTCAATGCCACAAGTCTATGTCATACATACCTTTTTTGTTCCTTTATTAAGTCCAACAGGCGTGGCTCTTATGGCGTAGTGTCTCATATCAACCAGTTTGGTGGCGGGGTTGTAGTTCATGAGCACGACACGCCGAATATGCTTTAGCTTCACCTGTAGTGACATTACAAGAGTTATTAAGATGCACATATGTATGAAAAGTTGAGTAGCAGGTGGCTTTTATAGTATGGGCATAGATGTTGTTAGAAAGATTCAAAGTACGAATTTTGCGAATTACTGCTGTGATGACATTCAACATAAATCGCAACTCTTTTTAGGGTGGTGCTCTATTGCAAATTATAACCAATCACATCATCGTTTTATGTGACGTACTATCTTAGCTTTCATACTATCGAAGTTTAAGGGCACTTTTTATTTTATATTCCACAGTCAGTCTTGTTTCAGGTATCCCTATATGCTTATCACAAGGTATAGACAGGTTTTATTTGCCGGTGAGAGATATTCAGTGACAAGTTTAATAAAACAAAACAACTTAAACATTTTTGTTTAATATCAATATGCGCGTGAAATATTCATGCCTGTGCATAAAATGACAAAACAAACAAAACACTCCCCTGGCTACACCCATGTACTTATCCCCAGCCAAAGCAAGGGTTTACCTGCACCATTACAATGGACCAGGCATGTAGTTGGTTCACAGACCATGCCACAAATCCTACATAATTTAGATAATTTTGAGTTCATTAGAGGACCACAATACTGTCTTGTTACAACTAGTTACTATAGATTGTTACTTACAGTCGTGATGTTGATAGTAGGAAACATATTCTGGAACATGGTGGCCATGAGCTTCATGTGCATGCCCTCACCTGAGAAGCTGTTGAGCACAATGAGTGGTGCATGCTGAAATGCACGCATCATCACATACTGTTTACGGAGTGAGGAAATGACATCACGGGCTAGACTGTACTGTGAACAGAAGTTAAATGTTTATAAAGGAGGTGAACAAGCCTGCATGATACAGTGATAGTTTTTGGATCTTATTTTAGTTTTTGATTGAATAAAAATGTAGCAAAGCTAGGGATTTCCTCATTTTTACACTGGTTTACACTTTGGAGCTCGGGGTTGGCATTTACGAGACAAGCTGCCGCCTAACCTTCCAAGAGATAAAAGTCTGTGCCAGAGCCTCATTAGATATGTTACATAGCTAATAAACTAGTACAACCTATCAATATCCAATAGTTACAAACTTACACTGTGTATCCTAAAAGTGAGTGTGGGCCCTCGAGGCAGCCTTGACATCCTCATGTATGTGCCAAGTTCAGTCTCTGTGAACAGCATCATGTGAGACACATGTAGATATCCTGACACTGACACAAAATCTTTTATTGTATTTTTCTTCCTTTCCTGGAAAAAATTAGGAGAATATTCACATAAATTAACTTATAACTAGGAAGCGAGTTATAAGCTAAATCAATTTTTTTTTTCAATATATATAAAGAGACATACTTATACAAAACGTTAGAATAATTTTATTACAGCTATTATTATTGGTTGGGTACATACCAGTATCAGAATCATTAAACATAGAATGTGCACATATGTTTGTTGTTCACTTTCCAACAATTTATTGGTAAGTGGACATCAAAGCCATAAAGGTAAACATTCCTTTAGTAAAAAAACTTAAGTTCCTTTTTGTAGAATACCCAGATTTGTAGAAAACAAGTTAAAGAAAGAACAGCTACTGTTGTAAAGTTGAAGAAATTACATGGCACTTCTATACAATAAAATTAAAACTAACCTTCAACTGTGAAGCTGTAAAGGGCTCCATGACTTTCCTGAAATCCTTCATTAGATCTATCACATTCTTGCTGCACTGACCACGATGTATCACAAACGAGTGAGGTGCCTTCACCAACGTCTCTGGCTCAAGCGACTCTTTGGAAGCTGGATTTTTCTTCACACATTTACCTTTACGTTTACCCATTATTTTGTACACCTAGATTAAGATCCGCGTAATTTTAATAGCTTTAATATGATACATTTGTAACTATAGGCTCTAAAGTCACCGTAGTTTTGGTTTTAAGTGACGTGAGTTTTGTGATAATAATATTTTCCCACGAGCTTTTATTTATTTTGAGGTTATGACATGCATCGCCAGCAATTTGACACTTTACTTCTGACAGGAGACAGCTTTTGTCAAGTTCCCAAGTTCTGTAGCTCCCCACCCCAGCCTGCAAAATACCAATATTTGTAATAAAAAAAATACTTATCGATAGATTTTCAATAGCTCAATTAAACTACGTTGTCCTTTAAAATTGCTCACCTTAAATTATTTAATTAAAAATCAATAAATTCGTTGAAAAAAAATTAATTTATCCGCTCGCTCGGCTCGTGCGTTGTGGTCACAGTTCTGGTTCTAACCTAACCTAAACCAATGACTATAAATAGTACCAAATAGTACCGTGGTACATGGAGCAGTTACAAACTGTACTTGAGCAATTATAAATGCAACTTGAGCAGTTTTTTAACACTGAGCCTTTGAGCAATTTAAAATATTGTATACATCAAAAGATATAGGAGTTTCAAAGTACGGATAAATGATTTTTTTTTCAACGATTTATTGATTTTTAATTACATAAATAATTTAAGGTGAGCAATTTTAAAGGGCAACGTAGTTGAATTGAGCTATTGAAAATCTATCGATTAGTATTTTTTTTATTACAAATATTATTATTTTGCAGGCTGGGGTGGGGTAGGTTGTACAGAACGAGTCTACTTTTGGGGGTTGAGCATGTACATGAGTTGGACGAGTAATTGTAGCATGGTTATGTCTAGTGTATGTATGTGCGAGAAAGAGGACGACTGCTTTAAAAAATAGTATGATGTAGATACTTAGTTTTGTTCCATTTAGTGTAAGAGAGTTGTTTGTTAGCCTGCTTGTGCAAACTTACTTTCTCCCAAGTGTTTTCATGGAAGTGGAGTGCTCTGTCATCCATGAATGTAATTCTTCCATTTGTCATTTTCAACTGACACAGGTCGTTGACAAATATCAGAAATAATTCAGGGCCCTAAATACTCCCTTGTGGTACTCCAGTGCCAACTTACTGTTATCATCAGGGCTGGATTATACCTATCGGGCCCCTTTCCTTCAGAATATATCTTTTCACCATCAGAATTGTGACATTATCCCTGATTAATATAGGTTATAAATGTCCACCCCTACGAAGTCGGGGCGGGCCGCTAGTAGGTGATTAAACACGGTTACCTTGACTGGATGCTACAGTATCACCTCTCATTCTTGACTCAATGAGAGCTATTGTTAGTTCTACTCTCTACTCTACTCTCATTCTATGAAGAATTTCATCAACTGACAATATTCGACACGAAACAACCTCAGCTCACCAACTTCACCTCTGACTCCGGCTTTAGCTTATTTCGGGAGTGACTGTTGTCTGACCTCCCAATCCCGATAAGGAAGTCTGCGCCAGAACTCGTCTGTTGATCGGCAGGTGTAACAGCTAATGCCGTGAGGATGATAATAGCCATACAATACGCCCCTTCAAAAACTAGTAATTATGGGTAATAAATAATGAAACATACAAAACAAATCAAAACAGCTTTATTTCTTGCTGGCTCATCTGTGGATTTTCGAAAACTACACTAAGTATTCTTTGTCTAAGTCTCAATAATATTTTAAGTAGTTTTGTTCAATTTATTTCATATTTAATTGATATACAAAACCCTCCCAGGTTTGAGACCTTATTGTAGATTACAATAGCTTAATATATAAAAAAGAATATAAATACATGTTTTAAATAAACTGATGCCAAGTACTTAATCACAGTTGGATTTGTACCAGCTTAGCCACACCAGGTTGAGTAATATTTGAAGTAATACCTAACTACTATAGGTGAGGTTCAAGGGTTGATCCTTCTTGGCACCCTGTGATGGGGTTTAAGTCTTTACCTTATCGAATTGCTTAACCCCTATGATCTACTGATGAGATGATCATTTGTTTATGTTAAGCAAATGATTAACTAGGCACATTCAGTGCCAAAAGTACATGATGATTGCAGAGATTCCAAAATTAAAAATTACTTTAAAAACTAACTTTTCGCCCCGGTGTCAAACGAGTGCCGACTATTCCCGTGGATTTTACAAAAATTTTGTTCATAAGAACCTTCTCCTGACAATAATAAACACAACAAAAAAACAATAAGCGAAATCGGTTCAGTATTTCACGCGTGATGCCGTGAGCAAGGGAAATATAAATTCATTTTTAGGGTTCCGTTCCCAAAGGGTAAAACGGGACCCATTGCTAAGACTCCGCTGTCCGTCCGTCTGTCACCAGGTTGTATCTAAGACAGGGCCGTGAGTAAGACAGTTGAAATTTTCACAGATGTATTTCTGTTGCCTCCCTGGCTCCCGTGATTCCTTTGCTCGATATTGATACGGGCAACAGCTGGACGCTTGAAATATTCACAGAATATTTCGTTATATATTCACTTTAAAAATAAATCTATAAAACCATTTCATGAAGAAATATGAATTACTATGATCAAAAACTATTTTTTGAAATTTTCCTACTAATATTATAAATGTGAAAGTTTGTGAAGACGTTTGTGTGTTTGTTACTCAGTCACGCTCTAACGGATGAACAGATCTAGCTGTTTAGTACAGGGATAGATTATAGTCTATTAAAACACATAGGCATTTTTATCCCTGAAATAGGTTCTTATGGGAAGCGGGAACCGGGACAGAATTCCACGCGGGCGAAGCCGCGGGCAACAGCTATCATCTATATTTGAAGCTGGCTTCGCGTCTTTATTTGATTACGATTTTATAGATGGATAAGGTTAATACAATGAAATTAACATTAAAAATTGCGCCACTGTACTGAATTGACAGACTGAATTTTCCAGAATTTCGCCAGTGTGTTTCAGGATTGTTCTCGGGCACTGGCGAAACATCTTCATCAACATTATAATCATCAATAGGCCCTTGACGTGGACAGTAGGCGTCGTTGACTTAGTGATTTTGTATAATATTATTTTATAGTCGAGCCGTAAATATAACTGGAATAAAACTATATTATAATATTCTCCTTAATTACTTTTGACTTTATTACATTTCTGACATTAACTCTGCAATTTAAAATATTATGAATGCTCTTTAGTACTACCTATAATGTTGCATGAATAGATAATACCACAGATTACCTTAAATAAATAATACCTAAATATTTGCACACCTCGAAGAGGTTGTAATACAGCGGACCTATACATTTAATGAAAATGTATCTTTGACATCCTTTCTGTAACCTGTGTTATGCAAATAAATGATTTGATTTGATTTGATTTGACAACGGTATCGCCTGAAATATTTACGCTGGTTAAAGATTTTGTTTTATTCAGTACTCCTGTCAGAGCTGCCAGTGTACAGTGACGATGTTGGTTTTGATGGTCCCGCCAGCAAAACTATTAACATTTGTTTAGTTAGTGAATATTTGTGGGCTAGTATTAAATCTCGAAGTAGCGTACTAGGGCCACCCCATCTCTATCCATGGATTCGTATAAAGCGGTTAAAGTATGAGACTTTTCTCCATCGACAGTAAACATGGTCAATGAAAAAATGAAAAAGTCGTTTTTAATACAGCTTTGCCTACCCCTACGAGTATAGACAGTCGTGAGTATATATGTATGTATTATTGATAGCAAAAACTGATTTATAGAGAGCTCGAGAAGTCTAGCTTTTTCATTGCGGAAAATGATGTGATAAGGATATATTGCAACCCTAAGGCCTACTGGGTGTGTAATGTAATACACCTCTGCCTACCCCTTCGGGGATACAGGCGTGAAGTTATGTTATGTTTACGTTATGTTCTGAGGCCTACACCACAGACAGCCTCCGTGGCGTGGCGGTATTGAACGCGGCCGCTACGCAGGAGGCGCGGGTTCGATTCCCGCTCAGTGCAAATATTTGTATGAATGAATATGAGTATTTGCATTGGTCTGGTCGTGCCTCGGAGAGCACGTTAAGATGTCGGTCCCGGTTGCCATACGAATATGTATGACAGTCGTTATAAGAGAATTGGGTGAAATGGCCCCACATAGAAGGGCTGGCTGATCACCCGTCTGGTCAAACGGCGTCCCCACTGGCAGTAGTAAGGCCTACACCACACTTGACGATAATGCGGTTGCGAATCTTGCACGTCGGGACGTCAATATATGTTATTGCATATTAATGAATAACGGGGAAACTACGCGGAAGATCAGTCGCTCGCGTTGGCGTTTCCAATCCAATCCGCGACGGCATTTTCGGGTAACGTAGGCCTAAAGCTACTATTACTTGTCGTGTGAAGAGGTCCGTATAGTGTAGTACACTTCACAATATGAGTGGTAGGCCTTAACAGAATGTTCGATCAATTCCACCATATAGACAAGGCATGTACTGATTGTATAGCTGTTTGTGTGTGCATCGCGCTTTCAGCGAGTTCCGTGAGATAGGGTAGTGTGTGCGAAGCTTTGTAAACATATTGAGCTGTGATTCTGTTTGGTCATGAGTAGATACACAAGAATAACAATGACAGCAAGAATAAGGAAATTTCCAAACACCATACTAAATCATTTCGTGATATAAGTCTACTTGCTGAAACTGTACACGGCACTTAATCAGGGAATTTGATTAGTAGTGCTGTGCCGCCACTCACTAGAGCTTATTTTACTTTGATCGCTTCATAACCGATCAATCGAACCAAGGTTATCTAAAGATGTGAACGCATTGCATTTCAAATGGCCTGTTTTTATTACTTATTAAGCAGCTGTATATTATACAACTTATTAAACTTTATCTTTATCGTTTATTTAAGGAAAGTGGGCGCTGTCATGCGTGTTGACGTGTGTCACAGGAAGACTGCGATGTGCTATTATGTTGTGTAGTAGCATATAAAAACAATAAAGCAAAAATAGCAGATATATAAATATCTAAAATACAGTCAAATAGGCCTGATCTCAGTGCGTGAGGAAGATCAAACGGTTTGAAAGAATCACACACTTGAAACTCACCATATAGTGTTTTAATCGACTCGACTAGTTGGGGCAAGGTGTCCCCCACCACCTCTTACCACGGTTTAGATGAAAACTACACATTCAATAGAGAGAAAGTATATAGTACAAAACATTGACTTATCACGAAACGTAAATACTGCTAGCAAACCCATGGTAGTGGTGGTTTGACTCACAAAATGTTGGTTTATTTAATTTTCTATCTTATTTTAAGTGCGGTAAGGTGCAATATCGATACCCAACTATACTACTATTTTTGGATTTGAATTTAAAACAAAATTGTATTTGGTAGCAAGATTTACTCTTAGAGATTTTCGTATTTATTTATCCAGCTATGCACCGTGGACGGTATGACGCGAGTCAGGGAGAGTTAACGTCATTACTATGAGGTCACTGAATCATTAAGACACAGCGTCATGCCGTCACGCACCCAGACCGTATATAATGGATGAACAACAACCAACATATACAAAACATCTTAAATTTAAAAGGTGCAATAGAAAAAGTACATAAAAATACGAGAAAAAATAGTATTTCGTTGAGAGGAACTAGATACATCATTCAAATTCATTTCGCGACATTATTATAACCGCTAGAGGTGGTTATTTACTTCAAAGAATGTACGTGAGAAACTAATATTTATTTTTCGTATTGACGGAATATAAAAGCCCCTATTTTACCCCTATTAAATTAACTACTATCTATATTCCATTCTATATTATATCAGTTAAATACCGTATCATTAATTTTTTTAAACCATATTTTATAATGTGTACACATGAAAATGGGTGACGTTCAAAGTAACACTGATTACATAGATCGTCAGTGCACTAGCAGACTCAAATGTAAACAAACTAATGTTTACAATATAAATTCAATGAAAATGTAAACAATATTTTTAATAGAATTCGACATTTAAAAAATTGAAAGCTGATCTAAAATTTTCTTAAAATATCTCCACTTGAATATACATTCGTATATTATAAATTTATTTATCACTTGCTTAAACTGCAAGGGACCACAGAGGTGGACTCCGAGTTCATGTCTAGCAGATGTTAAAGTTAGCTGCACTCCGCTAAGGCAGATAGGCCTTGTCGGCTATGCAAACCAGGTTATCGTCTACGTACTTAATAAAAGATTCTTCAAAAATTAATTTTCATCATTACCACAGAAACATGTCCTACTAGGCTCAATTAGCGGATTCTTGATTTAATAAATAGTACAATACACAGGGTTATTTAAACAATAAAAAGTGAGACATAATAGACTCTTTCTTATGTATTACTGAAATGCTCGACACCCTTCAGTTTTATGTTAGAGGTAGAAATCTGATTTCTAACCATTTCAATAAATTAAAAAGATTGTTTACATTTAAATCAATTTAAATTTTTAAATTACAGTTAAAAAAGGATGACAATATGCATTTGCACATTGGTAATACACAAAAAAATATTTTGTTTGGAATACATGTAATTTCTTGAAATCATATGCATGCAAAACACCAGTGCGCAAATAATACTGTCTTAAGAACGTATATATTGTAAACATATTGTAACAATAAAGTCACTTATTAAAAAAAAGGTTTACGAGATCAGTCACTCAAATATGGTGATCAGTATTACTTTAGTCTTCTTACAAAACTGAACATTATTATATAAAATAAACCTGTTTATTTGCAGCTTCGTTTTGTAATCTTATACCATGAAGATGGTGATTTAAAAATATAACATTTGAACGAATCGGTGAGACATACGCAATCCATCCACAATTTCTACAATCACGACAGTTCAGCCACAAATAATCAGATCAGTACACAAACTACGCATTCGTGACTGTAAAATCGAATATAATTAATACAAGTACCCTCGTATATGACAAAGTGGTACAAAGTTCAAGCATCAAGCTATTAAAATCAAATCGTGTCGCGGAGTTAGTAACACAGACTTTATTAACAATTAGTTATGTGCGAGAAACCATAGCCGCGTTATTTCTGATATTCCGTTACAAATCGATTCCTATTTTATAAATTTCCGAATGGTGTAAAATCATGGCCTAGGTAGTCTAATAAAGCCACAATAGATGATGAATGATTAATATCAAATGTGCTAATATGTTATCTATCCGCTCCGCGTTCGCAGTCTTCACTTTCGCATATCTATTTCGCTAGGGCTGTGCCGAACGCGACACGTCATCCAACTATCGAAATATATATTATAATAAGATAATCTAATTAATTTGGGCTAACTTAATCCATTAATAAACCTGTAATATTCCCTGCGAACCTGTTAAGCTAAATAGTAGTGAACGAGTTTAATAATCAAAGGACTAATTCGACTAATAGACACACCCCTAGTTCATACTGTAAGCAAACGACCGCGCGGTTTGCGGCTCCCCGTTCACCTCAACATCTATATGTAACAAAACGAATATGTATGAATCACTTACAAATGTGCAACCACACCGTGTGTGGTTGAAGTTTTTGCAATAAACTACAAAAAGCTACACTCACTTCGTACAAAGCGTCACAAAAATACTACAAAGAATCGTGTAGACATAACAGAATATGTTAAAATCGAGACAAATGATCGATAAATTAATAACAAAATATGTTATATGCAAAAAAATATAATTAAGGTGTCACGCGCAGGCCGGTGGTGAGAGCCCACGCGCGAAGTAGCCCATTTTTATGAACTAGATATTTTACAAAATCGTTGCGATGCCGTGTTGGTGCCTGCATCAGTTTTGTCCAAACCATTACCGAGTCGTTTAGTGCTGATCCATCTGGAATTAGACGCATTTGTAAATGTTTATAGTGGGAATTGCGAATATCGGTATCGGCGATTACGGAACTTAAGACTATTTGCTTATTTTTGGACCTTTTGTCTTCCTCTTTGCTTAGGACGGATTGCTTGTTTTTCCAACTTCTTATACTTTTGATGCGGGTTCTAAGACAGTTTAACGAAACCTGGTAATATCTCTAGGCAATCCTTTTTCCTAATACTGCTGGCTGTTTTTATATTCAGCCTGTTATTTGATTAAACCCCACAAGCTAGTAAGCAGCCACATACTATTGATACTGGAATGGTGGGCTTTAGTTTGACGCCTTCAATATCCATTGAGGGCGTCAGCATCCGCTTTTTCACACCCCGCTTTAAGAATACGGGTTTTTATGAAATAGGAATCTCTTATATGGGTAGAGCCCTTCCAGTTCTCTATCGTGCGACAAAGAAAGGATGTACCGAATCGTTCGCAAATTGATGAATGTTGGCTGCAAAATTGCAACCTATAACAAAATTACATTCATCAAGCATTCTGTATATTATGACGCCTTCTTAAAATTTTATGAAAATATGAAGTTGCAACTCACACAAAATTATTCAACATAATATAACATATAAAAAAGCTTTGTGTCTAACCATTCACATAGTTATTGTTGAATATTAATTCCAAAATTGATATAACTACTTATTTTAGAATTTCCGATCCAACTTCAACAAGTAGACGGATTCAGTAGACCATATACTACGGTCTGACTAACTCATAAGCCTACTGGCGGCTGTTTTGGATGGTGATGATGAAAACCAGTATCAAAAATTACCCAATTCAAACTTAAGAAGTTTGAGTGCTCTCTCAAGAGTATCTCATTAAGTAAAGAGAGTTTTGACCTCTCGCAAATGGAGTGGGTTGCAAGAAATAGTGGCATCTTTTATGGGTTGGTGGAAATCTGGGTCACCTATTTTTCTGTCATAAATACCAACCGGAACAAAGTGGGTGAGCTCACTTACTTTGTAAGCATCTGTTCGCTAGGGCCTGTACATACTTTTTATTTTGGTTAAAAATGATAAAAGCTACATACGTTACCTAGTATAAAAGTAATCGTCATAAATCTTTCTAAGGTACCTATTACATATAGCAAGTGCATACCTGTTCTTGTCCATTAGTCTCCTGCGATTTCATTACATCTGGCAAGTCAGGTGGTGACGAGTAGGCAGTCAGATCCAATGCCTCAAATTCGCCATTTTCCTTCCTGTAAAGTAAACATAATATATAAGCACTTGTTTGTCAAGATAATTGACATAGTACACATAAACACCAAGTAGTAGGAAGGATGGAATAGTAAGGAGATTCATAGTTGAATTCGAATTAGTACTAATAATTACTATGTGTAAATTTTAAACGGAAAAGCTAACATCCAGGATGGCACTTGAACCCACGACCAGTCTTTTTTTAGGAGAAATATTCTGATCAACTGAGCAACATGGACACATCCTGGATATTTGCACTTTTCCTATATATACGACTTCGGGCGACGCTGGAGCCATCTAATGAGATAACTTTGTTCATAAGAATATCGGTAAAAAGCTCTAGCGCCGCCCACGCGAAAGAGATTTTTTTTTTACTTTTCTAGTCTATACTAATAAATAAAATTAAAGTCTCTGTAATGTTAAGTTAGTTTTTCAATGAATGCATATGAATGTATACACTGTACTTACAACAAAAAACCAATTCTCTGAAACGTCTAGGCTGTATTTTTACAGGACTTTCACTAGCAGATAGGTAATGTTACAAGGCATAGTATAGGAAATAATTTTAGAAAATAAATTAGGATAACGCGCAAAACAATTAGAACCCAGGTATGAGTTCACGCGGCAGCATGATTTCGGTAATGGTGCGAGGACCAAGTCTGTCTTATTTACAGAGGGTAAAGGGATCTTTTTTGGGGTCGGTCGCCGTCTTTTTCTTTGGAAGCAGTCTAGTGCAGCGGCATACAGCAGCGGCGATCGAAGTTCCTTGAGCGTTGTACAGACCAGCCTTACTCTTAGTTCTGACTGGCAATGGATAGAAACGGCTGTTTTAAAAGTACAGCAAAAAACTTTTTAAAACACAGGCAGGGCACTGCCTGCAAATACGGCGGACGTTTGGCACAGGCAACCGTCCGATTAACCCACATCCCATAACTAGTAATGAAAAACTGGGGCTCAGAGCTGCGAGCAACAAAACATTCGCATAAAAATAGTTCAGATAACCAGCGTGAGGATGTCTTCAGAAGGGGCCATATTAATGTAAAACCTATTGTGTTTGGTTTATTCAGTTCACAAAAGGAAATAGCTGAAATATTTTTTGTGTCAAAGTAGGCTATGATAATCATACCGTAAAGCCAATCCAATTGGTGCTGGACACTGAGCTTTAGCTGTAGCAGATGTCAAGCCGTATTCAGCCAGTGTCTTCTCATCCTCCATCAGTTGACTGTCCTTGTTGAACAGCATTTGAGCTGGTGGGGTCACCTTTAATATTCCTGTGAAATATCCAATGTTTCAGCAAAACTTAACTTATTACCTATTATAAATTATATTTTATAATATACTAAAGCACTTTTAATCATGGTCCATCAGACCTTTGAGTAAGAATACTTTATCTTTTTCCATTGAATTTATATGCTTAGATTTCATGGGTTTCCTTTTATTTAATTTACCATGTTTGGAATAGAGATTAATGTTTAAGATTGACCCTATTGATGGATACTATTGACTGCATTCAAAAATCTTTGAATGCAGAATTTTCTTTCTAAAAATAAAGGTTGTTTCTTTTGAGGGTAATTAGCCTCCAGGTTCGGTTTAAAATTCCACCCTGTATAATTCCTTATAATCAATAATGGACTAGTCTATGGTTGTGATTTGTGATGTTCCTTGGTTGTTCTGATAATTCAGTTTTGACTGTTATTCCTAATATTTCATACTAATTTACTTAGAATCATGCCCCACTCCCCTATTCCATGATTTGGTTTATTTATTTATCTTGGCTTTCATAGGTGCAACTGCTATCTGACCCCTTCAATCCTGTGGTGGATGAATGCATCAGAGCCTCATCTGTCAATCAACAGGTCTACCAACCTTCAGATGAGATCTTAGATTACCACTGAATAAATCTGTTTCTTTCTTTAGATGTAAGCTTCTTCATCAATTATATTAAACATGAATATCCTGATGCAGTAATTTATCATTCATCACAGACATATAACTGATAATTTAAACTAAAAAGGAAATTGTTTTTAGTTATGATTTTCAGCAAAAATAGAAATGTGTATAAGTTATCTTGACTTAAAAGAGATTATGTTAAAATATGTAATCAGAGTCCAAAGTCTAATAATTCTAGGACATATGGTTTTTGTAATTGGTTGTCAGTGGCATCCTGGCTTTGTAAATAATATTACAACGTTTTAATTTGAAAATGCCCTTCAGTTCTCACAACAAACATACTGCCTTGTATTTAACCATTACATCTGAAAACAATGAACATATACAGTTAGGATTATGCAACGAGAAAAAACTAGCATTCAAGCACTGTTCCAGCATGTTAGTTGATTATATGAACAATGCAGAATAACACAAGGCTTGACAACAAAACCTACGCTGCGCGCCCGACATTGTATCCTGACTATAAATAGAATTTTCTTATAAAGCGCTCTTCGCACTTACCTTCGATCATTTTCTTCAATTCTAGCACAGTCGTCGTGTCCTTCGCATCCGTAAAGATGGTTAATTTTTTTCGCCTAATCATTAGAAAGACATCCTGAAAACAAAATCCATTTTTGAGGTTACGTCTTTTAAGCTAAAATCACACGTCAGTTTATAACTGATTAAAAAAATGATTAAGCACGGTCACTGCTGCATAAACACTTCTGGTAACTTACCATGTTGAGTTTTTATTTATTAATAAATAAACTATTTACTTTTCAGAAAAACTCTCCAAGGCGTATCTACGAAATGAAATTAAAACGAAATGACAACTGCTCTAGCTCTACAGCCTACAGCATAGATTATATATATACTAGAAAGCTACAGCTATTTGCCTTGCCACAGATTAAGAAAACATAAACTCTGGCTCCTAGAATACATATCCTTTGTTAACGAGAAAAGTAAAATATCGATTTTTAGTGAAGTATTAATTAACTTTTTTATCGTCAATATTTTCAACTTACATTTTCATTTGTTCGGTTTGGTTCAAAGTTTATTTTAGAAGTTCATGATAATAGTTGCGTTTCTATTACGCTTAATGTGGAGACGACTGATACTATAGTGAAGACATGATTGAGTACGGACTCTACGCAGCTGACCAACTAGATGTCATAGTCAAACCACCCAGTCAGTATCATAAAGCAAAGGTGTCCACCAGTGTCTAGTCTACACACCAACGCCGGTCCTCTACTGGTATGAACCCAGCGGGTAAACCTGGCGGCTACAGAATGTTGCGGGACGCAATATTACCGAACGCACGATAGTCACACAGTCACAGCACATGCCGTGTTGTGTGCGTATTATTGCGTGTATTACCGCGAACGGGGTGAGCGCTGACGAGTGCCGAAGACGACCTATTGTATTCTTTAGACACGAGCAGCAGCCACTCTGCCCTGGTGCAAGGCATGCGTGCGTGTAAAGGGCTCACTGAGTGACTCCTACAAACACTCTCGCTCGGCTGCACTCCTCTCGATCTCCACTCGCCGAGTGTGTCGTGTGATTGTGAAGCGTGTCGCGACGTTCCGTTTCGAGTGCAAGCTCTATCGGATTAACTTCCATTATTGACTCACTGGCACCTTGTGGCAGATTCAAATACTTTTTCTTTTTCATGTCTTCGAGACATCAATTGCGAACACAGTTTTGTCTAGTGATTGTTTTAGTTCTAACTCGTATAGTTACATACACAAAGACGATATGTCTGCTGCTGCAGCTGGCTCTAATTCCTTTAGAGTCAACTTCACTTACTTGTTATAGATGCAGAATATACATCATCAATCGCCACGTCGGTCTACATACACATTTGAACGCGGTATGCGAACAACATGACACCATGACGCAAGCTACACTGGCCACCAGGCCGTCACAGTTATCTTCCAACAAAGCGTGTGTCAAATCAAAACCCCCCGGCATTCCACTACTCACTAGTAGTATTATTTTATATAGTATAAGTAGGTACTTGTAACTTAGCTTAACGACCTCCGTCCTCCATGAGCGCAGGCCTGGGAGTGGCGGGTGGGGCTGCCTGTCGCCCCGGCGGAGGCGGGCCGGGGCGATGGGTGGGGACGCCGTGGTTCCCAAACCCGAGGGGGCCATCTCGAAACCGGAGATGGCCCAGGGTCAGTCGGAATGCGAGGGATATGCTCTATGGGCAACCTTACACCCCGGCGTCTTAAGACCCGAGACGGCGTGCGGGTTTAGTCGGTTCAAGCCCGACATAACCACCCCCGCTAGCCGGGGGGGGGGGAGGTATCCGAAGGGATTTCCGCACGAAAAAAAAGAAAAAAAAAAAATTCTGAGATTTTACGAATTTTATGATGCCAGGTAATTACTGTGTATTTACTACAGTGAGCTCTTGGACTAACAAGTGACTGTAAGGCACAAATCTGAAATCTGATTAAATCTGAATTAATCTACTTACCTATATACTATTATAAAATTGTACATTAGTTGTCTGTAATAAAACTCACAGATAATGGGTTAACAGCGTAATATTTATTAGAGTTATAAGTAACACTTTTTAATGGGTTCTTGTATATTTTATTTAGTGACACACTTGATATCACACTTGACAACCAAATTTTTAAATATCCAAAAACTAGAACACTACAATAGAGTTTATAAGTATACAAATAGGTTTCACAACGCTATTCACTTTAATACCTTCTCTCGTTGTAAGCCTATATTACTAGCAAGTCTTTGTAGCCTTGGCCTTGGTAACGCTTTGTCAGAAAATCTGCCAGTTGTAGCTCACTTGATATTTTCTTAACTAGTAGCTCGCCTGCGTGCACTATTTCCCTCACAAAGAAATGTCTTATTCTAAAGTGTTTAGTGCGACGATGATATTCTGGATTTTCTGCTAGTCGTATCGCAGCTTCATTGTCAACATGCAATACTGGGACTTCTTCCAATTTTGTGACGAAACTCAGTAAGCGGTTCAGCCACACGATTTCTCTTGTTGCTTCACTGGCAGCAACAACTTCCGCCTCTGTTGTTGAAATCGCAACACTAGGCTGCCTTTGGCTAAGCCATGTAACAGCTCCTCCAGCATACATGCATAAAACTCCAGTTGTTGATCGTCCTGTTGAAATATCGCCGCCATGGTCGGCATCACTAAAGCATTCAAGAACTCCTGACTTATAGTTCCTTTTGTAGATGATGCTCAAATCCGGCGTATACTGCAGGTATCTCAAAATTCTCTTTGATTTCAAAGAATCCGCTTCTGTTGGGCTTTCTAGGCTTCTTGAAACTACGCTCACAGCATATGCTATATCTGGTCTAGTAGCAACCATCAAGTACGCTAAAGCACCAACTATTTTGACGATAATTCTTCAAAATAAAGTCGTCAGCTTTTTCGGGTTTCTGAGGAACATCATCTTTGATAATTGGAGTCGAAACGGGTCGACACTCCTCCATACCAAATCGTTTAAGTGTCTTCTGAATATATAATGTCTGGTGAATCTTGATTTCACCTTCTCTAGTTTCAATCTCAATACCAAGGTAGAAAGAAGCAGGTTTGACAGTGATCTTGAAACGTCCCTTCAGCTCACTCAGGAATTCATCTATAATTTCCTGATTTGACGCGGCTACAAGTCCGTCATCTACATAAAGGCCCACAATAAGTTTCTTGTTGTCCTTTACTCTTTTAATAAGATAGGGATCTGCTTCACTTACTACGAAGCCCAATTCCTTGATGAAATCAAAAATTGTCTTATTCCAGCACCTGGGTGCCTGCTTTAGTCCATATAGACTTTTTCTTAGTCGGCATACTCTACCAGAACCATCATCATAGCCTTCAGGCTGTTTCATATATATCTCTTCATCATTAAGAGATCCGTAGAGGAATGCAGTAGAGACATCAAATTGACACAGCGTCAAATTTTCATTTGCAGCAATACTCAATAGGGTTCTGACTGTTGACATTTTGGCGACTGGACTGAAAGTCTGATCATAGTCCTCTCCTTTCTTTGGCGATATCCTTTTGCTACCAATCTGGCCTTGTACTTATCCACAGACCCATCTGCATTCATCTTCCTATGAAATACCCATTTACATGGTGTAGCCTTTCGGTTTTTAGGTAAATTTTGTAATGTCCATGTTTTGTTTTCGTTGAAACGTTGAAAGACTCGATTTCACTCTCCATGGCCTTCATCCACAGTTCCTTTTCTGAGCAGGTCACCGCCTCCTTGTATGTCATAGACTCGGCTACTACAGTCATAATGAAGTCGTTGAATCTAGTTGGTCGTCTGAGCAATGACCGATCTCTCAAGACTCTGTCACTTGCAAGATTTTCAACATCGTCAAAATCATCCCCCCAGATTCAAACGCATCTTCATCGTTGGACATGGCATCATTAAATTCATCATCCTCAGGTAAAGCTGAATTCTGTTCTGTTTGCACTTCAATATTGTCCATTCCGATATTGCTATCTGGAACTGAAATTGAGACTCCACTATCGATTTCTTGAGATTTATTCTTATTACGAATAAAAACCTCTGCCTCTGTAGGATTAGGCGTAATGGAAATTTTGTGCTCAACATTACTCTCAAAAGTTATATCTCTGGACTTAATAGTCCTACTTCCATTCCAAATACGATAACCGTCGTCGTTCTCATAGACAATCAACATGCCTTTTATTGCTTTCTTATCAAGCTTCTTGCGGTTTTGTTTAGGAACATGTGCGTAGCACTCACTTCCAATTATTTTAAGGTGACTTATCTTAGGCTCTCTTCCATGCCATAGTTCGTAAGGTACTTTAGCATCTACTTTCGTGGGACCAGTTCTATTCAATATGTAGGCAGCAGTATTAATCAATTCTGCCCAAAGTAATTTTGGTAATTCTCCTCTCGTGAACATCATTGATCTTGCAGCTTCAACTAAAGTTCGATTTTCTCGTTCACTGCAACCATTCTGTTCTGGAGTATACGGCATTGTGAGCCGTTGTTGAATACTATATTTGCGTAGTATATTTCGAATAGCTTCGTTATTAAATTCACCACCATTGTCACATAATAATATTTTAACAGTATGCCCAGCATTCCTTACTTCTTGAAGCATTTGAATAAGTTTATCTTTTACCTCTGACTTATGTCTGATAAAATACACCATACGGTAACTTGAATAATCGTCTTTAAATAAAACAAAGTATTTGTACTTTGAAATGCTATCAACGAATGGTCCACAGACATCAGAGTGTATCAGCTCTCCAACAGCTGTTGCTCTTTCCCTTGTTCCAAACGGTTTTCTATGTGAATTCCCATATATACAGCCTACGCATTGTTATAGCAGAGCTTCACAGTAGTACTAAGCGAAAACAGAAAAGAACAGATTACTCACGATTTTCAAATATCCAGGGAACTCACGAAAATAACTTTTGGTAGTTGATTGTTATTGTTCACACACAGACACGATTAATTTATTACTTTCTACAAGTGACCTACCTAATAGTGCACTATATCTATTAAACGTTATTTTAATAAATATATTTTAATTATATCTTATTTGAATTTTTCATGACAACCACATATCTTTTTTATAAGTCAACACTTTTCCTTTTATATAAAAATATTGTCATTGATTGTCTATGGCTAGTGGCCAGTCACAACACTTTCCCTCAATCAATGTTTATAAGGACCTAACCCTAACTGATTTCTTAAATCAGCGAACCTGATTTTTGGTAAGGCCTTTGTTAAGATATCTGCGACTTGAGATACTGTAGACGTCCTTTCTTCTATGATCTCGTTCATTAGCACAGCTTCTCGTACAAAGAAATGACGTATTCTGATATGTTTTGTCCTTTTATGGAATTCAGGATTATGGGCTAAACGCACTGCAGCTTCATTATCAACTTTGAGGCACGGAATCTCTGTGTAATTGGTCAAATCTCTGTAAATTCTTCTGCGCCAAATTAATTCCCTTACACCTTCGCTAGCGGCAACTATTTCTGCTTCTGTAGTAGAAATTGCAACAGAAGGCTGCCTCTGGCTTAACCAAGACACTGCTCCTTGAGCAAAACAGCAAATAACACCGGTTGTCGATCTTCCTGTAATCTGACATCCGCCATGATCAGCATCACTGTATGCTGCTATATTATTTGATGGATGCTTGGACTTGTATATGATGCCATACGATAATGTACCTTTCAGATAGCGCATAATCCGCTTTACTCTCATCCAGTCTTCATGAATAGGGTTCTCTAATTTCCTTGATACAATACCTACAGCGTATGCTATATCAGGTCTTGTACCCACCATTAAATACGCAAGAGCTCCTACAGCTTCTCTGTATGGAAACTTGTCGTTATTATCATTAGCTTTCCCTGATTCACTAGCCAATTGTTCCTTCTGGATAGGTGTAGACAATGGATTGCAATCTGACATGCCAAAGCGTTCTAGAACCTTCTTTGCGTAAGCTTCTTGCTTAATCATAATAGAACCATCTTCTAGAGTATCTATTTCAAGTCCTAAATAGTACGACGCAGGTTTAGTGGTTATCTTCAGTCTCTTTCTCAAATCTTGGAGAAACTGCTCTGCCAATTTAGCGTCTGAAGTGGCTACTAAACCGTCATCAACATAAAGAGTAATTAGTATTTTCTTGTTGTTAACTTCTTGCCGAACAAATAAACAAGAATCTGAATCACTCTGTTTCAACTTCATTTCTAGAAGTATCTCGGCGAAACAGGAATTCCAGCAACGTGGATCTTGTTTTAGACCATAGAGACTTCGATTGAGCTTGCATACCTTTTGTGAGCCATCACTAAAGCCATCAGGTTGCTCCATATATATTTCTTCTTGAAGTCTACCATTTAAAAAGGCTGTTGATACATCAAACTGTATAAGATGAAGTTTTTCCTTAGCTGCAACGCTTAGCAATGCTCTAATTGTAGCCAGTCTTGGTACAGGGCTAAATGTCTGTTTATAGTCAACTCCCTTTCTTTGCTTGTATTCTCTAACTACTAAACGAGCTTCGTACTTTTCTATAGTACCGTCCGGGTTTGTCTTGATTTTGAAGACCCATTTACAAGGCAGTGCCTTTCTATGAGGTGGTAGATCTCTTAAAATCCATACTTCATTCTCCTTAAGAGAAGCAATTTCACTCTCCATAGCTTTAAGCCACTGTGCCTTGTCTATCCTTTGAACAGCTTCAATGTACGTGTTCGGTTCTGTCTCAAACGTGTTCACATACGTTACAAAGTCTTCTAATTTCTTAGGCGGTCCCAATGTGCTTCTATCTCTTAGATTGTATCTAGGTACTTCCACTATAGGATCTTCATCACAATCTAAAAATTCTTCACATTCTTCATTCTCATCTCCCTCTAATTGGATAGAATTTGTATCGCATTCTTGTTCAATTGGGTTAACTCTCTCTGACTCCGGGGATATATCATACGGTTCTTCAACTTCAATTTCTCCATTTGTATTTTCGCCTGCTTGAGTTGTAGAGTTTTCATCTAAAACCTCTGTAATAGGTATCTCTTCATGATCGTCATTACTTTCATCAGGATGAGCAGAATCTTTTCCAATTCCAGCTAAGATTTTAAATTCTAAATCTGTCGGTAGAATTATGTCTCTTGATCGAATAGTCTTTTCTCCATCCCAAATGCGGTAGCCGTCATCATTGTCATAACCTATTAGTTTACCTTTAAAAGCTTTCTTACTTAGCTTCTTACGTTTTTATTTTGGAACATGTGCATAACAGTCACAACCTATTACTCTTAAATGTGAAATCTTTGGTTTCTTTCCAAACCATAATTCAAAGGGCACTTTATTTTCTACCTTTGTTGGACCAGTGCGATTAAGAACATAAGCTGAAGTGTTAATAAGTTCAGCCCACAGTGCTGGTGGTAACTCTTCTCTTGTGTGCATTATAGAACGCGCTGCTTCTACTAATGTACGATTTTCACGCTCGCTGCACCCATTCTGTTCCGGCGTATAGGGCATTGTTAATCTCTGTTGGATCCCGTGTTTTATCAAAATATCCCGAATTGACTTATTATCAAATTCGCCACCGTTATCACTCAGTTTTGTTTTGATTACGTGTCCTGCTGTTCTCGCTTCATTCAGCATTTGTATCAGTTTATCCTTGACTTCAAACTTATGTCTCAGGAAATAGATCATACGAAAACAGGAAAAATCATCTTTGAATAGAACGAAGTAACGATATTTTGAGTAACTGTACGGGAAGGGACCACATACATCAGTATGAATTAAATGCCCAGGTGCTGAACTTCTTTCCCTTGTTCCAAACTTTAGACGGTGCGTTTTACCGTAAATGCAACCCTCACAATTCACATTATCAAAATTAAGCTCTATTCCTAGTTCACGTTTGACTAGTTCCTTCAGATGTCTTTTATTTTGATGAGCAAACCTCTCGTGGTATAATTGCAGTAGACTATTACATGTTGCTACATTTACATGTATTGGATTATTTGGAATCACCGTCTTTAATTCCAATTTGTATAACCCACCGTAGTGATCTCTTCTTCCAACCACTGCTATTATCCCGTTAGTCTCCAATTTACACTCAGTAACTGTAGATGTGAAGACACTAGTTGGGAAATTATCTTGTGCAGCTAAAACAGAAAACAAATTTCGCGTTAACCCTGGTACATACCAAACATCTTTTAAAGTTATATTCACTATTTCGCTGCCAACTTTTGATTCCAAAATCACAGAGCCTTTCCGTTTTGCAGGAACCGTTGTTCCATCAGCAGTAGTTACTGTGTGATTCGAGTCAAAGTTTTCGAAATCATGGAATATTCCATTATTGTTTGTAATGTGCGCTGTTGCTCCGTTGTCTACATACCAATCTTGCTTATCTTGACTAAGAGAGGTATTAATAACCATTAGGGTAATTGACTGTACTAGCCTTGATGTAGAGCTTACTCCTGAAGTGGAAGGCTTCGGTGGCCGTCCGTCATTGATCCATTTCTTGCAGTTACGGACTCTATGACCTATCTCAGAACAATAATTACATTTAAGCTTTTCATCCTTTCTTGTTTTCTTTTTCTGCACTACTTTATTTACGACTAGGGCCTCTTGACTAGTCTCCACTTTTTCTGCCAATGTTCTCTCAAAAGAACACAAATGAGTTGTCAAACTCTCGATTGTTCGCTCCTTCTTACTTAACAATAACCAACTTGATTTGAAGGCAAAGAATCTCTCGTCTAGGGTGTTAAGAATATTACAAATCAGAAATAATTCTGGCAATGTTGAAATTGCATTCTCTTTATCATTCCTGATTTCAGTATTCAATTCACTCCATATATTCTTTAACTTCGACATATGCGACGCGACATCATCCGTTGGGTCTTGTTTATAACAGAAGAATTCCATGCACAAGCTATATGCCCTATCTTCTGATTGGCCATCGAACAAACGGTGCAATTCCTGCCATATTTCGTGTGCGGTAGTGAAGCGCATCACTTTCTTTAAAGTGTCTTCACTCATATTAGTTGTAAGTATAAGTAGAGCTCAACTCTCAGCTTTCATAAATTTGGCTTGTCTCAAATTATGAGCTTCGATATCAGCGTCACCTACTCCTGCTTGTAGAACTGGTTTAATTAATCGCCCTTCCACAACGTCCATTGCGTTGTCCGTGCCTCGTAACAATATTGACACTTTATATTTCCAAGTCGACCAATTCGACTTTCCTTCTAAATTCCCTATCTGGAATTTTGTGGTAAATCCATCCATATTTCAATTTTCTATTAGTAGATGGGACCTATAACCGTTATAGCAGAGCTTCACAGTAGTACTAAGCGAAAACAGAAAAGAACAGATTACTCACGATTTTCAAATATCCAGGGAACTCACGAAAATAACTTTTGGTAGTTGATTGTTATTGTTCACACACAGACACGATTAATTTATTACTTTCTACAAGTGACCTACCTAATAGTGCACTATATCTATTAAACGTTATTTTAATAAATATATTTTAATTATATCTTATTTGAATTTTTCATGACAACCACATATCTTTTTTATAAGTCAACACTTTTCCTTTTATATAAAAATATTGTCATTGATTGTCTATGGCTAGTGGCCAGTCACAACACGCATTTCAACTTATCAAGGCTTAAATGTATGCCTAACTAGCGATTTACCACGCGAATGACATGTTTATTGTCTTGATGTGCAAAACGTTCATGATAAAGCTGTAGCATATTGGAGCCAGTTATAGTATTGACCTCTAGGGCCCTTAGTTTCTTTGGCATGATCGTTTCCATTGACAATTTGTATAGACCACCACCTTGTGTTCTCTTACCCACAACTTTAGCTATACCGTCTATTTCTAGCTTACACTCTCTAGTTGTTGACGTGAAAATACTATTTCGAATTAAGTCTTGCGTTGCTAGAGTCGAGAAAAGGTTTTTCTTTAACGATGGTACTAGCCACACATTTCTTAGGGTTAATTGCTTTTTTTTGCCATTGACGTTTGTTTCTACTAGAAGTGTACCTTGGCCTAATGCAGGAATAATAGTTCCATCTGCAGTTGACACAGCATGCTCCGATTCAAACTCATGAAACTCATTGAAGATGTCACTTCTAATAGCAATATGTGTGGTTGCTCCATTATCTACATACCAACTCTCTCGTTCTATGGTATGTTCACCAGAGCGTGTATTAACCAATAGTGAGTCCACAAGGGTCATATGTTGAACTTGATTAGCTTTTAAGCCGGAAGCTGATGTGCCTGGTGTTGGGTTAGGAGGCCTACCATCTCTAATCTACTTCTTGCACTTACGAACTCTATGTCCTTTACCAGAACAGTAGTTGCAAATCAGCTGCTCATCTTGCTTCTTATATGACCTCTCTTTACGCTCAACTGGTGTTGTCACTAGAGCTTCTTGTTTCAAGCTCTCTTGACCTTCTAAATCTCACTCAAACGCACAAAGGTTACTTGTTAAACTATCTATAGTCTTCTCAGTCTGCTTTAGCATAAGCCAGCTTGACTTGAAGTTAAAGAATCTGTCATCCAATGTATCTAAGACCTTGCAAACAAGAACTTCGGGTAGCTTAGCAGTTTCCTCTATTTTGACAACTTCAACATACATTTCATTCCAAATGTTCTTGATTTTGGCTATGTGAGAGGGAATTTCCAAAAAATTCTAAACATAAGCTGTATACTTTGCCTTCAGTCTCTCCATCAATCAGGCGATGCAACTCTTGCCAGGCTTCTTTCGCTGTTCTATACCGCATTACCTTTTTAAGAGTATCTTCTGTCATGTTAGTAGTCAACATGAGGAGTGCGCCAGATTCAATCTTCTTATAATTGGCCAACGCCTTATTATAGGTTGTTACAGCAGCATCTCCAGCAGCAGCGGTGGGTGGAGTGTGTTCTAGAAGTCTTCCTAGGGCAATAACTTTATACTTCCAAGTACTCCAATTCTCCTTCCCAATAAGTTTACCAATCTCAATTTTTGTTGAATATTCCATTGTTGATAGGTAATATCTTCAGCTCTGGGCTCATAACCTAATAAAACTCACAGATAATGGGTTAACAGCGTAATATTTATTAGAGTTATAAGTAACACTTTTTAATGGGTTCTTGTATATTTTATTTAGTGACACACTTGACATCACACTTGACAACCAAATTTTTAAATATCCAAAAATGGAAATTTTTCTACACAAGAAGGCCACACACTACACAAATCATTTACACATTCAGTCTCCTGTAGGTTTTTTTTTTGCCGATCCCAACGATTTCGCAAACAACTGATATAAATAAATATTTTGAAAACTTTTGCTATCAAAAAGTCAAATTACGCTGAAGTTTGTTGTCTAAAAAACCAATTTTTGTTTTGAATATTTCAAGCGAATTTCAAGTATAGATAATGTCGATTTTGGTTACGGGGTTCGATTGAACGCGTGCTTGTTACAACTGTTCGTCCCTCCCAAAATTCATTTCTTTTTGAAAATACAGTGTTGTTGGAGTATTTAACTGCTTCTGTGTTGTCTATAAGTGCTTTGTGTTCATATCTAGGGTAAGTTACATAGTTTAACACGTAGATAACCATATGGATAATCATCCTCCAGACCCCGGTGGGGGAGGCGTCCCCGGTGATCGGCCCGGGACACCTCGTTCCCATAGCTCTCGCTTGGATGATTTGATGGCAATAGATAATATTCCTACAGCCGCCTCAGGTAAGAAGCGAAGTTTCCACACCTCACAGGAGGACGCTGTCCCCCCCAAAAAAACTATTACAAGCCCCTCTCAAGCTACACCGTCGCTGCAAACCACATACATTCACCCTGATCACCAGGACAAGATATCTAGGTACTCCGAGACAGATTCTGGCCCATATGTGGTACATGTGACCAGAGATGTCGGGGATACCTCTGCTGGAACTGTTTTCCGATCCATCAAGTTTGGCCACTTTTTATTTACCAACAAAATTAATAACAATATAGTTGAAGGCGGTGTCAAGCGAGTGGGTCGCAACAGGATATCGGTAGAATTTAAAAGTGCTAACGACGCAAACAACTTCCTATCCCATCCATCTTTGGCACGGGCCAAATATGTATGCTCAATTCCCTCTTTTGCAACGTCGCCAATGGGTATAGTAAGGCAGATCCCAGTGGAGTGGACCCTAGAAGAAGTGGTTCAATCTATTGAGGTCCCATCAGGATGTGGTTCAATTTTGAAAAAAAGAAGGCTTAACAGGAGAGTTGTAAGTGAGAATAACACCGCCACATATGTTCCCACTCAAACAATGGTAATCACATTCTCAGGACAAAGATTACCTACACACATATATTGCTTCTACAATTCTCTGCCAGTGGAAAGCTACGTGCTTCCCCTCATTCAATGCTGGAAATGCTGCCGGTATGGCCATACAACTGCGCAATGCAGGTCTGCCCCCCGCTGTTTTATTTGTTCCCAGGCTCATGAGGGTATCTCATGTACCTCAAAATCTCCCACCTGTATGTTCTGCTTAGGCCCCCACTCAGCGAAAGACCCTTCCTGTCCAGACAGAAGTCTATTAAAATCACCATGTCTCAGGAGAGCATTTCGTACATGGAGGCATCAGCCAGATTCCCCCAAGTGCGAAAGTCTTTTGCAGACACAGCTAGAACCTCTTCACCATTGCGCCCCCACTCTGATACTCAGCAGTCTTCCACGTCTTATAGCAGGGGATCTCAAGAACCCCAAGTATCCTATAGAAAAACAGTCTTCATGCCTCCAAGGCATCACAACCCTGTCTCCAGTCCTGGCTATGACAGACAGGCCCATTACCAGATCACCCAATCTCCCCGTCTTCTCTCCCTAATGGTGCTGCTCTCTCTCATGCACAATCTAACGCTCCCTCTAATGACAACCTTCTTGATCTATTACTCTCCACCCTTATTAGTATGTTAACCCGTTTCGATGATACTGAGCTTCCTGAAAAGTACAAATCAAAACTTACTCAGCTGTTGACTTTTGTTAATAACATTCCCACCTCTCCTTCAATGGAATTGTAGGAGCCTTAGAAATAAAAAAAGCCACTTAATTCATTTAATCAATAAGCATAAACCTCTCATTCTTGCCATTCAGGAGACTTGGCTTAAACCTGGCTCCCATTTCAGGGTGCCTGGGTTTGTCTGCCTCCGGGATGACAGGGGTGACAGGTATGCTGGCGCTGCCATTTTAGTTTCCAGATCAATTATTTTCAACTCCTTGTCTCTACCTGCTCATAGCGATGCTTGGAACATTGTTGCTATTGAAGTAGCAAATACTGTTTTCATCTCTGTCTATATATATATATATATATCCCATATCCAAATACCTCTATACTAGCCGAGTTAAATACCATTTTATCTTCAATTGCTTCCCCTCTTATCCTACTGGGAGACTTTAACATCCATCATACTTCGTGGGGATCACAGTAGTGCGATGATTTGGCGCCCCCATTCATGAATATCTTGGATTCTTTGAATCTGTGCATACTAAATGATGGCTCTGCCACTCGTAGATCATCCCTCACACAAAGAGGCCCCAGTGCTGTGGATTTGACGGTATGCTCTGCCTCCATAGCCTCATGCCTGACTTGGCAGATTTCAAGCGACTCTCATCAGAGCGACCACTACCCAATAACTGTCTCCTCACCAGCCAGCTACAGGGAGTCACCACCATTCAACCCCCTACTTAAATATAACTTGTCAAAAGCTGATTGGGAATTGTACTCCAGTTCCCTTGACCATGAGATTTCTCTCCTGCCGATCCCCAACTCACATAACATTGAGACAGTTTACACCCTTTTTAAACAAGCTCTTTTGAACTCCGCTGAGAAGGCAATCCCTGTTAAAAGGGCCCCTAGGAATAACATCCCCTCTCCTCCTTGGTGGGATCAGACCTGCTCAGCCGCCTGCCGAGAAAGAAGAGATGCTGAAAGAGCATATAAACATAATATATCAACTGCTAATTACCTGAACTACCAAAAAGTAGCTGCACAAACAGTTAGACTTCTCTCACAAAAGAAGAAAGATGGCTGGCGCAAGTTTTGTGAGTCATTAGCCCCTCGTACCCCCACATCGTCTGTATGGAGGGATATTAGAAGATTTAAGTATTCCACAACCAACAACAACATCACGTCGAATGACCCCTCTCGGTGGTTACAAAAATTCGAGCAAAAATTAGCTCCCCCAACAGCTCCCACTGCTGATGAGTCTTCAGGCTTCTTCCCATCCAGCTCTCAGACTTCACATCCTTTAGATTCTTGTTTTACCTACGACGAACTTTCAACTGTCTTGGGTTCCCTTAAGGATTCTTCTCCCGGTCCAGACGGCATTCCTTATTCATTTATTTTCAAGAGCACCACAGCTAAAAAAATTTTTCTAAATTTACTTAACTGCATCTTTTGCTCTGGTTTCCCCCCAGAAGAGTGGAAGTCTCAAATCATAATCCCTATTCTGAAACCAGGTAAACCGAGCGATGATCCTTCCAGCTACCGCCCCATTGCGCTCTCGTGTACCATGTCCAAAATATTAGAGCACTTGATTAAAAATCGCTTAGAGTGGCTGGTGGAAAGCCAGGGTTTGCTCTCAAAAACTCAGTTCGGTTTCCGCAAGGGCCTGGGGACAATGGATAATCTTAGTATTTTCACTACAGATGTTAGGATAGCTTTATCACAAAATCAGTATTGCGTGGGTGTATTCTTGGATATAGCAGCTGCATATGACAATGTACTTCTTCCTGTGCTCAGGCAAAAACTGCTCAATCTGAGTCTCCCAGAGAAGATAGTAAATTTTATTTCCAATTCCCTTTCTGGGAGAACTATTAGTCTTAGAGTTCAAAATTCAATCCATTCTCCCAGAATTATTTGGAGAGGCCTCCCACAGGGCTCTGTCTTGAGCCCCCTCCTCTACAGTATCTATACAGCTGTTCTAGATGTCTCAGTCTCATCTTTCTGCAACATTCTAAAATATGCAGATGATCTAGCTCTTTATGTGACAGTCGATCATATGACAGATGCTGAGTCAAGATTGAACTCGGCCATTTTCTATCTCTCTAACTGGCTTACCGACCACGGACTATCACTTTCGGTTCCCAAAAGCTCTGTGGTGATCTTCAGCCGCCGCAGATCCATTCCTGATTGTTCAATGTCTATTGACGATCAAAATTTCCCTGTAAAAAACACAGTTAAGTTTTTAGGTCTGGTTTTGGATTTAAAGCTATCTGGGGTAGAGCACATTAATTATATTATTCATAAATGTGAAAAAAATATTAACATTTTAAGAGCTGTCTCTGGAGTCTGGTGGGGAGCCCACCCTTATTGTCAGAAGTTGATGTACAATGCGCTTATCCGTAGCCACCTAGACTATGGCTGCTTCCTCTTGGAGCCATGCAATAAGGCAGCCCTAAACTTGCTGGATAAGATCCAGGCTAAAAGCTTGCGTCTCATTGTGGGTGCTATGAGATCCTCACCGATAAATGCGTTACAATTGGAATGTGTAGACCCCCCCCTATTTCTAAGAAGGCAGTACCTCTCCGATAGGTATTTATACAAATCCTCTCAACTATCCTTTCACCCACTGATTCCCAAATTGTATATACTATCAGAATACATTTCTTCAGGTGGATATTGGACACATAAAAACCACCCCTGTTTATTTAATAGCTTCGTTAATTATGTTCGTCTCCCTTTCCCTTGTTTTCGGTGCAAAACTAACCCCTTATTTGAAACCCCATTTGATGCCATTATCCACAACCCTAATATCGTCTTATATTCTGGTATTAGTAAAGACTCTGTGGACGCTAATAAGGAGCTAAACTATTTAATCAGCCAACATTGGCAGGACTGGTTAGCTATTTACACGGACTCATCTAAATCATCTGACACTACTTGCGTTGGGTCCGCTGTTTGGATCCCTAAATACAATATTATACTCTCATATAAATCACCAAATATCAACTCCATATTTACTGGTGAAGCGATAGCTATACTTGAGGCATTACTATATATTGAATCTCATAACATAAGCAAGGCAGTAATATTTACCGATTCTAGCAGCTGCTTAATGGCTGTTCTGGGTAACCAATTCACCAGTAAAATAAAGTTCCCCTTAATCCTTTTAATAAAGCAATCTCTGTTTAGGTGTCAGACTAAGGGGCTGTTGGTTTCGTTGATATGGATCCCAGGTCATGCTGGCATAGCTGGAAACTCATTTGTTGATTCCCTAGCAAAGGAAGCCATATCCAATGGTACCCTTGACCAATACAGAGTCTATGCTCACGATCTTCTTTTACTCGCCAAACCCTGTTTAAATAGAATGTGGACTTCCCTCTGGGGGGAATCCTGCAAGGTGAAGGGAAAGCACTATGCCTTCATCCAAGTGGACATTCCAACTAAACCATGGTTTTTCAAATTCCATGAAGCCACTAAAAGAGCGACATCGGTTGTTTATCGTCTGCGTCTAGGTCATGTCTGCACCAACGTATTTCTTGCCAAAATTAGGGTCAGGGACAGCTCTCTCTGTGAATGTGGCTTGGATGAACACACTCCAGATCATATTTTCTTCGAGTGCCCAAGAAGGAATGGTTCTTTGTATGATATCCTCCCTACTAACTGTATCCCTCGTCCCATAAACTTTAACTCCCTTCTGACTTTTACTAATTCCCCTCTTATATATCTGATTTGTGACTACATTGACACTAATAATATTAACTTGTAGAACTGTGTTTGTCTGCTATAACCACTAACCTAGGTGTTTTGCTTTGACTCAGGTACTCCAACGTGCAACATGACTTTCGGCCTCGGTCTTCTACTATGTTCTTCCCTTGTAAATTCACAAAGTTCTGATCCGTAGTTGCATTTGCCAAGTCGAAACTTTAACCCTTACCTTTAAATACATATAGGTTAAAATCGTGCTAACTACTGAGTTGTTGGCGGAAACTTAGGAAACGCCATATTATAAAAAAAAAAAAAAAAAATTGATAATGTCAACAATCTTGACAATGTACTTTAGATGTGCAGTTACGAATTTGGAGGTATCTTTTTCGTAAGCGCGGGCAGCGCAGCACCGATCGTTGTGGATATCCTTGGGGGGAGGCCTATTCCCAGCAGTGGGCGTCGTTTGGCTGACATGATGATGATGATGAACGCACCTCCATCGTCGCTCCCCGCGCGTACCATCAAAGAGACCTACAAACTTCTATCTAGAGAACATTGTCAAGATTTTTGTCTCTATCTTTACTTGAAATACGATTGAAGTATATAAAACAGAATTTGGCTTTATGACAGCAAAAGTTTTCGAAACATTTCTTTATATAAAACTAGAGGAGACCGAATGTGCATATAGCCAAATATGATTTGTGTGGACTTTTTTGTATAGTGTATAGAGCAAAACACGCGCAGGACGCGCTTAAATAAAAAATGACCGATTCTGAACAAAAAAATGTTTTTTGGAATGCTCATCTGTTTATTTGCGATGGGCGCAAAAACTACTGAAAAGATTTGAATGCGGCTTTTTCTATTAAAAAATAAGACCTCCGAACGGGTGGAGCCCCGGGCAGCTGCAAGTTTAGTGATATTTTATTACTTTGTTACTAACTAGCTGCGCGCCCTGACTTCGCCCTGCTGCAGTAACAGTACATTTTTACTTTCTTAATTTTTAATTCATACAAACCTTGTACTGACAGTAACGTAACGAAAACAAAAAAAAAAAGAATTATCCAATTTGGTACAGTCATTCGGAAGTTATTCGATACATTTTTATTTATCTAAATAGATAGATTCATAATTAGTTTTCTTTTTTTAATAGGCTTACGTTCTGAAACCAGGTATTGTAAATCGGTAAAGACTGAAGTCATTGTTTAGTCACTTATAAATAGTAGTAATCATTTGTATATTACAAAGATTCAAACTATACTAAAAACAATGTTTTTAATCTTATTCTAAGAAATTCATATGGTTATGTAAACTTAAAATGCTTTTTACTGTCTTAAGGATTAATTTCATATTAGAGTTTTAAAACGCACTAGCGTTTGCGTCTGCCTTGCAGAAATGGAAGATTTTTATTTTGTGTTTTTATAATGCGCCAAAATTTTAAAACCTTTGTATATATTTATAATAGAAATAATTATTAAGTTCATTGTGATGCAAATACAACGTACTTTTGCTCACGGTCAAATAAATCTTATAACCTCCAAGGTTTGTTCGAGTTATGGATCCGCAAGTTTGCGTGATTTGTCACAACAAGAAGCCTGTAAATTCGACTAATAATAGATTGGTAACGGAGAGCTGCGGTCATGTAAAATGTATGGGCTGCTTATTGCTCGAAAAGACTGGATGTCTAGCTTGCCTAAAACCGCAATTGGAAACTAGTTTAGATGATGCTCCGTGTGAAGACAGTGACCCGGCTTCTGCGAAGGAAATGAATGAGAAGTCGTACGATGACAAAGATACGCAATGTGAGACGTACGAGTCGTTCATGAAGAAGAAAAAGCCTGAAACAGCCCACATTAAAATAGAAACTGGTGAGTTGTTATGATTGTGCCTGTTACATGATGCCAAATATCAGAGTTCAGAATTTGATTTTAATTTGTAGAAATATTAACGTTAGTTGTAAATTAGTCTTATGAGCTAAGTTTCCCTCCAAAATTTCTCTAAACATCCAAGCAGAACGTGATAATTATCGAAATTAAAAAGTACTCTAATGATAGTTCTGTTCAAGTCAGGTATATAACAAAATAAGCAATGTATCTGTTAGTTTGGGCAAACTAATTTCTTTAGAAATGATTTGGATAGCTTCTACTAAGATAAAGTTATCATTGATAGTGACTGCTTAGGAAGGTGCTTAATTATTCTTGCTAACAAGACCATTATTTTTACAAGTATTAACTACTAAAATGCAGTGAATTAGTTATATAATATTATTAGTATACTAATATATATATATATAGTAATATTTATGATACAATATGGGCATCAGACATAATCTTCAATTTGTTTATTAGATTTTATTGGAGCCATGATTTAGGTTTCATGTTAAACACAGACTTAATTAGAATTATCTATTTATTTGTGAAATGTAAGTAGAGGGTTGGTACTTGTTCATTACAAAAGTATAACTACTACATTTCTGGTGTCGTAATCGAGATAGCAGTGAGTCAATGAAGGCCGTTCTGGAAATCCGGTGATATTTTTTTTAAATTTTTTGTTTGTGAATAAACAATAGTTAAGGTAACCTTAATTTTTGCAATGTAGAATAAAGTGATAATTGTCTTACTGCTATCTTGATTAACATTGCAGATTTGGCCTTGCAGCATACAACAGTATCAAACACAGTAGACATGCATTTTTGCATTCTTGTATCAAAATGAAACCATATTCATATTTCATTACAGATGCTAATGGAAAATACTATGAGTGCACTGTGTGTAACAAGAAGTTTCATGCCCGTAGTCAAGTGGCATATCATGCATATTGCAATGGGCAAAGGAAGCCTTACCAGTGTCCTGACTGCAATAAGGTATGGTAAATATTACTTGCTATAAGTTTGGAGGATTTTGCATCTTGGCATCATGACAACCTCTGTGGCGTAGTGGCAGAGCATTCAACTGCTAAGTCAGAGGTCGCGGGTTCGATTCCCGCTCACTGCAAATATGTATATTTGCATTGGTCTGGATGTTTCTATGTATATATGTATTTATTTACAAAAAAAAGTAACTAAGTATGTTTATCCGCATTCTAGAACCCTCTATATGATATAGATATGACAAGCTCTGCTTAGTTTGAGTCTAGAAGGCGATGTGTAATATGTCCTAGAATATTTATTTATTATTATTTTATTTATTTATTATCTTGTAAGCTGCGTAGGCTAAATATTTCACAAGTACGGTATCAAATATGGGCATGTGGAAACTGACTGTATTGCTAGTGGCAGTGGAGCATAATGAATGTCTGCACTAGTGACAAGGGTGACTGTTAAAGACTGCTGGGATTTTCAATTTTAAGATATTCAAATAATGTTTTTTTTTCTTTTATATCTATTTTGCTTGTTGTCAATGCAATGTCATGACCACTCTATTTTTAATCCCCAGAAATTACAATGATTGTTAACAAAACAAATTGTATCAGCAAGCAGGATGCTGAACTAACACTGACCTGAATTGAACTATGTTATTATTTCAGAGCTTTGCGACTCAATCTCATTACAAATACCACATGCGGGTGCATCGCAACGAGCGCACATATGCATGTGACGTCTGCGGTGACAGCTTCTTTCAAATGTCCAAGTTGCAGCGGCATAAGTTGAAGCATACTAGTTAGTAGCACTTTTTTATGTATTATGTTACTTTAGATTAGGGTGGCCCAGGATCGTTTGCACTTTTAGAATTAGTGTGTGCAAAGCTGGAGGGGGAGCAAAATTGGATAGTAGGCAAAAAGTAAGAAACTAACAAATTTAATTTTATTTAGACTGTTAAGGTCTAAGACAGCCAAACAGATGGTGCAAATGCAAGGATTATAGCTAAATTGAAACTTTTATTTTAATTTCAGAAGAAAAAAAGTATGTTTGCAATCAGTGCAATAAGGCTTTCAACAACCTGACATCATTGCGCAAGCATGGCCTGACTCATACTGAGGAACGACCATACCCTTGTGCTACATGTGGGAGGTGCTTTCGAGACAGCTCTAATTATAGGAAGCATGTGGCGAAGCATGGTGAGAGGAATATTATTATATGAATATATACTGCCAGTGGGGCCGCCGTTTGACCAGACGGGTGATCAGCCCTTCTATGTGGGGCTATTTCACCCATTTCCCCTATAACGACTGTCATACATATTCGTATGGCAACCGGGACCGACATCTTAACGTGCTCTCCGAGGCAAGACCAGACCAATGCAAATACTCATATTCATGCATACAAATATTTGCACTGAGCGGGGATCGAACCCGCGCCTCCTGCGTAGCGGCCGCTTTCAATACCGCCACGCCACGGAGGCTGTCATTATTATATGAAAGTATACTCACAAATCTTGTCTGGTCTATGAAACAGGGGTTTAACAAGAAGTGGTCAAAGTAAAAGAACTTATCATTTAATTCAATACTTATGATAGCTGAGATATATGTTTCTTTACCTGTAAGCCTGATTTGAAAAGAAATACTCTGCAGTTAGGGACTGAATTTGTTTATGTATTTCTAGTGGCCTGTGTACCTACTGACTTTTCACGGAAAAAAAAAACTTAGAAATAAACTGTATAACCCAATTGGATCCCCACTTACCAGGTCCAATTTGCTTCTTACTACAAAATTTCTACACCCTGCTTTGAAAGACGCCTACGGGATTAAACATTTTTTTACGATATTTCAGACGATGTTGTATGTGACTATAAAATCAATAGTTAAAAATTTGCATTGAATGTAATGAAATATGTGGACGTGCTTATAGAGGTTATTATCTACAGACAAGAAATGTGCGTGCGGTAGTTGGAGCGGCTGGGGCTCGTGCGGGCGCGGCGCCTGTGCCGGGCGCGGGGCTCGCGGGGCCCGCGGCGGCGCCCGGCGGCCGCACCAGTGCCCGCGCTGCCCCCAGGCCTTCCACTCCAGCAAGGACATGCGCAGGCATGCTGCTGTGCACACTGGTACTATACCCCTATACTCTTAAATAAATGATAAATTTTTTGTTTTGTTTTCCTTCCAAAATGTATACACTTCAGACAGTACATTTTGTCATGAAGACGATAGGTATACCTGTCTATTTCGGCATCTTTTTCGTCCCTTACACATTGTCATAAAGCTCATCTGTGATTGCGAAATTATAATCATTATTATGACTAAAATGAAATAAGAATAAATAGAAACTCATAGCGATCGGATCCTAGTAATAGATACTTCAATCCCAATTACGAATGTTCTTATATTTGCAGATTCCAAACCTTTTCTCTGCAAAGTTTGCAAACGCCGCTTCCGAAGAAAAGATAACTTAGAACGTCACATTCGGAACACGCACCCAGATTATGACCCATCCAGTGCGATCGAATGTGATGAGGCTGCTCTCATTCAAATAGCTAACGGTAATACCGTGCTTAAACAAAACAATCAGAACGACGAGAAAGCAAAGTTAGAAATATTAAACCCTCTCCCTCCATTGTCACAAGATTTTATACAAAAACATATGAATGAGAATGGCAATAAGAACGAGTCAGAAAAACGCAATAAAAATGATACTGAAAAAACCCATCAAAAAGAGACTGATAAATCTTTACAAATGGAGATAGATCCATCATATATTTTAGTCGCAAACAATGCAAGGCAAAGTGTTATAGTAAACAAAAAACCAGCTGTAGTAACAAAACCTTCAAGCCCTAAACAGGAGTATGAATATGTACATAAAATAAGAAAAGCGTCTATTATACCTTTGCCACCAATAAACGTGAGAAAAATGATTGAGTTGGAAGAACAAACTAATTTGAATAACTTAGAATTCGGCCTTCCAGCAAAGGATAAAAAGACAGTGTATGAGAAGATTTTATATGGCGATAAAGATAAGCGAGACAGTGATGAAACAAATACTGATTCTGGTCCTGGGATTCATTGGCGTAGAAAAATAAAGCAATCTGTTTCTATTGGTAAGTAGATTAATGTTAATTGCTTAATATACACACTCAACAATTTTAAAGGCTTCGTTAGGTACTAAGGCATTTGGGGTGCTTGGTTGGGGACCTCCACGCGGTGCACCCTGGGCAACGGAGACGGCAGCGCCTCTCTCCTAGGGTGGGAGAGACGCTGCCGCCTACGGCCAACTCCGACCGAGGCGAGGACGGCCCTGTTGGGGGCTGTTCGGAAGCTTTCCACGTGTCCCTCTGATTAGCAAAGGGCACGGTGGAGAGCAAGTAAGGGGGCCATCTCGAAACCGAAGATGGCCCAGGGTCAGTCGGGGTGCGAGGGATATGCTCTATGGGTAACCTTACACCCCGGCGTCTTAAGACCCGAGACGGCGTGCGGTTTTAGTCGGTGCAAGCCCGACATAACCGCCCCCGCTGGAGATCCCCCGCTCTCCAGCGGGGGCGGTATCCGAAGGGATTTCCGCACGAAAAAAAAAAAAAAAGGTACTAAGGCATTTGAACGTGTCTACGATATAAATGATGTGATGAGAACAACAACTCTCAGAGCACTACTATGTGGTATAATAAGAATGTGATGTAATTTTTTATAAAAAATTATATATGCATTTTTCAGTGTTTTCGTACTAAGTTCTCCAGGAGTGCCACAGGGTTATAATTTAGGACCACTATTATTTTCGAAATCAGTTACATTCTTAGAATTTCTATTCTTATTTTATTTACAGATTTGAAGTAAATCAAAGGCTGACATGTTTTTAAACGGAACAGGGATGGTAACTGTAGTATATATTGTTAATCTGTTTTATATGTATTTGATGCATACATCATAACATCCATTTTACAAAAGAACTGGTTGGTTGGTAGTTATAACAAACTGTAGGTATAGAGATATTAAAGCAGCAAAAGTGCATGCCATTTAACAAATAATGCAATAAATAAGCGACCATAGATTTATATCATTTTATATTAACTTGTAACATAATGAACAATAATAGCCATGTTAATTTTTAACATAATATAGGAACTTTATTGTTCTTGCTTGTCTTCCTCTTTATATTTCAGCAAAGCAATTATACACAATATTTTTAAAGGTTTGAGAAAACAATATAATTTAAAAACCTTTAACATTTGGCTAGCGCCGAATCAAGCAACTCAAGTGACATGATAATTATAAAAATAGAAAACGTAGTCGTCACTCTTAGAAAAAAAGTAATCGAGCGCTTTTTAAAATATTGTGTATTTAGTCCTTTAAATATTGCTTTATTATTATTTGTAATACTTCTAAGACCGAAATCTGTACTAAAAGTATTTAATCCAAATCATTAAAAAAATTAATCTAGTGTTATGAATTAGTCGATATTTTTAAGTTATGTTTATACCTATGGGGTGGGCAGACACATATTATACAAGCCAGTTCTTTTTTTGGTTGTGCGTATAAGGAGTGTCGTCTACCGGGATCATTTTGAAATTACGTTTACTACTACAAAAAATCTTATAATATTTTGACTGACCCGGGATTTGAATCATAAGCGCAATTCATGCGCAACAGCGGCACTGGCTACTGCTGCGCCACCTAGGCATATATAAACATACTAGATGATGCCCGCGGATCCGCCCGCGTGGAGTTTGGTTATCGTTTTTTGATCAAGTAGAACCTACTTAACCAATCGCAATCAAACATTCGACATATTTTAAGTCTGACCAAGACCTTTCTAATAGATAAAACTGTATCGAAATCGGTTCAGTCATTTTTGCAGCGATGGATGCAGCAGACTAACACACGAATTTAAAAAAAAAGTTTTCAGAATCGTTCATTTGACATAACCCAAGTTTTTTTTAATATCTCCGTCTGTCTTGTAAAGACACAACTCATTTATAATTTTATAATAGTATAGAAAAGTATAATTTATTTAACTTTTTTTATCATTGCGCCTAAACTAACTCGCGCGCTATTTGACGTCCATCGCTTCATATGTATTTTCATATTTCCTGGGTATTTAAAGATGTTTTATATAGAAATATTTTTATGTTTATTAAATGCTTTTTGTACAGGCTTGAGTTATCAATATATAAATGTTATAAACAGTGGTTATATCTATCCTATTAGCAATAAAGTGTTGTTTCACTACAATCTCTTATCAGTCAATATTTACTAACATTAGTTCGTAAGAGCGTCCAAGACGCGTTAGTTGTAAGACGTAATCATTAGCTGTGACTTTTATTTCATTATATCAGTGTATTTTATGTTTATTTAAGATTTAAAAATGTTATTCATATTATAATTTAAAATGAAATATTCGAATGGATGTGAATGCGAAGGACCAAAAAATTTTGAATTCTGATCTCACTCATGGCAGTAATACCTACGTCACGGATTCTTGAACGATTTGAACAAATTGCCTGTGAAATTGCAATCGAACCTATCTTTTATTTAACAAATTTTCAGGATGGAGAAGAAACTGATTATTTAACAAATAAAAAGTTGTATGGGAAGTGAAAAAAGAACAAAAATTCTTTGATAATTTAACAAAATACGTGTTTTTTTTATTTCCTGTATAACTTGTTTATTTTTTTCATAATCAATTTTTGACCTGGACTGTTAAGTTGTGAAATGGTTGATCCTATCTAATATTTCAAAACTTGCCGGTTCACAGACGTTATGTCGGAAATAGTATATGACATAATTATATCAGAAATAGTATTTGACATTTGTCTATGCCAACAACAACGGTACTGAATGATTTATGAAACAAAATCATAATTGTAATCAAAATGTTATAATGTTCTTTTTGTCTGAAATAGCAAGAACAGATTATTTTATACAAAGTTATTAGTTTTTTTTTATATTTGACAAATGAAATGTTGCTAGGGACTTAGACCTTGGCAAGGACCTTTAGATTCCCAAGGTCTAATTGAAATAAACGTCTATGTTAATAAATAAATTGATTCAACACTGGTTGCGGTCATGTATCGAAAAGACAAGAAAGTTTACCCACATAGCGCTCATCCAATAGAACAAATTAGCTTTTTACAAATAAGTACCTGCCTACATTATGTTAGTTTTTGCAGACATGTTACCTAAAGAGACATTATGAAATAATTAATAAATAAAGATTCTATCAATTGCTTACACTCTTTAAAACTATCATTTAGGATTTCAATCCTAACAAAGGTAATTTTTTTTTAGATTTTATCTTTCAAAACATACAAAAACGTTTCCTGCACAATCACCTGATTGTAAAATTGCAAATATTCTTTTGGATGAGCGATATGTGTTTACTGCTTTCATACATTGTAAGTGCTAGGAGGGTATTCTTTTAGGTTTCTCTCAGTAGTATCGATAAAAGTGTCTCCTTCAAAAGAAAGTCCATCTTTTTAGACCATGATCTCATTTTTAACATACTACAATGGAACTGATGGAACTACATTATCGACAGGGGTTTTAGACTGAAAAAAAACGAAGGTAGGCGTATATTTCCGATGTTTCTCTAAAATATTTTAAAATAGCTATATTTGTGATTAGTTAAAATGATTATGGGTGTTGGAAAAGACTGCTGCAAGGGTACAGATTTTATATCAATGGAAACATTATTATTATATTATCGAACCACGTTGTGTTGTCTCTATAAAATCCAAGGGCAATGTAGTTTTGTGTGGTTTTTCGTACTCTTTATATGTATATTGTGGGGTGACATATCGTCAAGTAGGACTGAAAATCATAAAGTTCCAAGTCGCAATAAACCGCAGTGTGTTAGTTACCTTAATACATGCATCGGTGGCGAACTCAGTTTATATAAATAAATAAATAATCTACCCCACTTTCTATAGATGAGACAGAAAGAGTATAAGAAAAAATCTTAATGCTTGTTCCGCTACTATTGTATGAAGGTTGTATGTCTGCTGTGGTGTAGGATAGTCTATATTTAATTCGGCAGGTCCAAATGACCCGTGCGTTGTATGTGATAACGGTTTCGATTTTGAATTTTATTGAAAAATATTAGTTTTTATAATATCGACTGAAGATCATGATCTCTCATGTAAGCTGATCTCACGTATTTTAAGTTGATGTTTAACATTTTTGCGGTTTGATGAAATAGCTCGATTGTTTCAGCAAAAAAAGGGATCGAACCAATATTAGTACATCCTTGTATTGTCCGCTGGAGATATCTGTGTCAATACAATACACAAAAAGTAACTAATATGTAAAACATACATAGAAATTATATTTTTATAACGTCTCGGGACTTATCGCGATAAATATGGAACTTACTTTTACCGACGTTTCGGAGTCAAGCCGTGACCACGAGTGCTGCAACGCATCCGAAACGTCGGTAAAAGTAAGTTCCATATTTATCGCGATAAGTCCCGAGACGTTATAAAAATATGAGTTTACACCGCGATAGTTTAAAAATACATAGAAATATCTCATGTAGACCGAACTTTGATTCGTATAAAGATTGGTCTTCAACTTAAATTTTGACAGTGTTTAGTTGTATTTGATTAGAAGTCTCCGTCGGTAACAAATAAATCAACATATGATATAATTTTAATGTTAAACATTTTTAAAGAATGTCAAAGAGCTATTGCTAGTAAATGTACCGTTTTGGGCCTTGTGTTAAACTTAGTTTTTTATTTTAACATAACATCATGAAATTTACATGAAAGGCGTATTTTATTGGTTTGTGTATTTTGCTAATATTTTATGTCATTTTTGTAAAGAACTTTAATACAAATAAATGGATTGAAACTATCGGATGTTTGATTTATTGTGTTGCTAATGTATAGTGTAAGCTTCCTATATTAACTGCCAGAAACAATATTTTGGGATGAAGCCAATTTTTTCAAAGGAAAAGTACAGAGGCGAACTTTGCTTTATTTGATTTTTATATTCTGCTAAGGTAGAAATCTAGCAGATGACTCGCCTGATGAAAAACAGTTACCGGTGCATATTACCCTCACATCAGCTGTGGTACTTGAGCGATGTCGAAACACTATAATAAGGAAGCTGGGGTGGCCACAGCCCAACGGTTGATGTTAGTGTTGGATAATAATAATGAAAAAAAATGTGAAAAAAATAAATTTATATACGGAGCAAGATGAAAATGACCTTGTTTTTATATATAGAATGTATTTAAAAATATAATTTATATGTATTTTAAGTGTAATAAAGAGAATAATAATATTTATTGTCTCAAAAATAATAATTAGGTACAGACGTTTTCTTAAGCACTAGGTAAGTATTAAGTTTACATTCATTGAATATTTATTGTCTAATAGCAGCATCTGCTGCTGAACTAGGCAGCACACAGCGCATTTCCCTGCAATAAGTTATTTAAAATATTACATTCATTGTTTGTATCCTATGAGATTCCTTGTTCTCACTAAATTTTTTGTATACTTATATTTATGATAATATTAACATTTAATTGAAGTTCTTACAGAAAATTCAGATTTTTTTAAAAATTGAATTGAATATTGAAATAAAAATTGGATATTGATTATATGTTAATAAGCATATGCATGCGAGACGTTACGAAGCGCGATGCAAGATCGCTATTTCTAGACAGTTCGGTTTGTTCTCGCTAGATGGTGCTGGAAGTATTTTCCGTCACCATGAACTTCGTGATCATATACCGTAAACCACATCCACACGGGTGTTTAGTAAGCAGTTGCCATGACCTGTAAACGCTTGCAACTCCAGAGATGTCCCTCTTGCATCACCTAAACACAGTATACATAACAAATTTGGAATTCTTAAAGCATGTCTTGATATCATTAATGTAAATTACAAACAACAACGGTCCTATTATGGAACCTTGTGGAACACCTGAGGTCACGCGCACAGTTATAGACTGATGACCCTTTATAACGACCCTCTGTGTTCGATTCTCTATAATGACATATGAACCGACCACAGAACCACACCATAGTGCAAGCCGCCGAGGGTATCCAAAGCGGTCGCTTGTAGTTCACGCAGTATCGCAATAAGCACACCACCCCCATCCTGTTTAGCCGTGGTCACACGATTGCGATCGCCACGGAATACCTCATACCGAGAATCAATAAACTCATTGTCATCTATATCCGGTATTAACCATGTTTCACTTAAAATTATGACGTCATACGTAGATGCCAAAATATTAATGTATAGTGTGTTTATTTTTGTTCTGGTACCTCGACAGTTCTGATAATATATAGATATGTTATCTGTGCTAGCCATTAAAATCAGCATCAAACCAAATACCTACATATAAAATTCGCAACATTGCAAACCAGTAGCATTTTGGAGACCCACAAAAAATATTAAACACATAATTGAGATCGAGATATATAAATATACTATTAACACATAGAAGAACACATAAAAACGCAGTATCACATGGCCACTTTATGTAATTATCGTATTCACAGTATATAGGCATGCCACAATATAAACAAGCCTTATGAACGCTGTTTGAGCATAATACCTACATAATTATTATTAATACTGTTAGAACCACAATAATACCAAAACGCCAGCCCACCAAGCTAGCAACACTTATAATTAGACTAAGCAGTAAATGGAAACTACAATAAATTATTTGAAATCTCATTAATCGGATTTCGATGAATGAATGAGATGAGCGACACAGAAATCTACATACATACATACGCGCGAAAAACATTGTCGTCACTGGGGCAGTCGGGTAAAAATGCATGGTTAAAGAGCTGGATTGTACCAAAAAGTCGTTGCTATTCCTTTATATCATTATTACAGTGCCCACTGTTTAGTTAACACAGAATCCGGCCCTGAATTAATATATAAAAAATTACGTAGGGTTGTATAGGTATTGTGTAACGGAACCAGTGTTAGTTTCAAAGTCAATGTTACCTGCTCTCCGTTTAAAAATAAAACCAGTCTTTTAAATATATAATTATGGATATAGTGTCCGGTATAATAGACTTATATAAAAAAAAAAATTGGAAAGAAATAATCCATCGGTATCACGACCATCCAGACAGGAATAAGTTGTTATGGGTGTACCCCAGTGAAGAAAATTTTGAGTTTGTCAAGAAAAGTTTGAAGGAGTTGTGTTGTGACAGGGTTCTAAGTGTGGGCTGTGGCAGCGGCCTTTTAGAATGGATGGTGACCGAGGCTACTGGTAAATATTTGTATTATAAATGTTGTGTTAATCGAGTGTATATGGGGCTCCAAGACCTTCGAAGCCAAGCCAAATTCACCTGCAAGCCGGTACACCTGTTGATTGACGGACGAAGTTCTGGCGCAGGCTTTTCTCTCGTGATGGGTAGATCAGACGGCAGTCGCTTCCATAAAAGCCGTATAAGCTAAATAAGGAGTAGACAGGCGGATCCCGGGGTCCGAGATGAAAGCCTCGGATGCAACCGGGAACCACGCTAAGCTGATGGACTCCGGCTGCCTTTTATTACTTTTTTAAGAATAAGAGATTGAAATAAAAAACGTAGTGTCTAATATACTCTAAATTTTGGGTTTGAGTTTTTTTATTTATTTTAGGGATCCCAGTATTGGGCATCGAAGTAGATAGCGCTTGGTGGTGCTGCAAATACGCACCGCCTACTTTTATCCCTCTCCACTTCGCACAACCTGAATTAGACAAGGACACCATCAGCGTACTCCAGAGAAACAGCACAACAGCCGTCTTATTTTGTTACTTTAACAATCGGAAAGCTTTCGAAGACTATCTGAAGTATTTCACAGGCTATGTCATGGTCATTATAGGACCCCATAAAAAGGGAGTGCATACAAACCCCTTACCGTTCGATGACGTCACTGATGACTGGGTCCTGTACAAATCTCAAGAAATTAGGAATAGTGGTGATTATATAGTTGTGTATAAAAAGACGATATAGAAATGCATTCCATTTAATAAATATTATTATAAATAATTACATGAGTAACAGTCTTAATAATGTATATTTTACTCGGCCACAGATCTTATCCTATCCTACTTCATACTTTTTTTTTTACGTGCGGAAATCCTTTCGGATACCCCCCCGCAGGTCAGCGGGGGTGGTTATGTCGTGTATCGACTAAAACCGCACGGTGTCCTCCCCAAGTGTCCGTTGCCGGGCACCCAGGGTAAGCCCTCGAAAGGTTAACCCCAGGGTTGGCGGCGGACTTCGGCCGCCACCGCGGCCTCGCCTGGTTGGATCCTACTTCATACTAACATTATAAATATCAAAGTTTGTGTAGATGTTTATTAGTTTGGATGTTTGTTACTCAATTACGCTCTAATGGCTGAATGGATCTGACTGAAATTTGGTACAGCGATAGATTAAAGTCGGGAATAGGTACCACATAGGGCTACTTTTTATCCCTGGAATAGGTTCCCATAGGAAGCTGGAACGGGAACAGAATTCTGCGAAGCTGCGTGTAAGATGCAGATGTGATAAAGATTATCCTATTATAATGTTACTAGCTGACCCGGCAAACGTTGTTTTGCCATGTACATGATTTCTAGGGAACATTTTTTTAGTTCAATAAAAATAACTATCTACTATAAGTGTGCGGGGATTTACTTATAATCGAAAGCGTTGTAGACAATGAAACTATACTTTATTTAGGTTAATAAATTAATCTTTATCAAAGTAACAAAGATATCTTAAATAACAATTCTCTATAGCTATCTAAACATTAAAAATAATTATTCATATTTTTACTATCAATTATGGCAGTTGAACAAAAATAAAGATTAATCTCTCAGCGCAATAGAGTGTACAATATTCTTGGTTAGTTCGTCTTTAGCCAACACAAACAAACAAGATGGTTTTCCCTAAACCGGGACACGCATCAACTGGTGTCCCTTTCTTGCGGGGCATCCATTTTTTCGATTGAGCCCATGTAAAATATCGTGGAACTTCAGAATAGAGCAGTGCTTGTGCGAAGGCACCAAACGCATCCGCACGATTGCACAGTTAAAAAAAATCGGTGAGCGTAGTTTTTGGTGGATTTATAGCACGATCAAGCGCTGTATCGTCCGTGAAATATACGCGTTGGCCGTTTTCAAGATGCACAGCTAAATGGATAACTGCTGGATTCCGTTCATGAATTAGGAAACCGAAAATACGCCAGACAGCTTCATTGGAACTGCTATACCGGCCAATTTGGAAATTCGTAATTTCATCATTTTGATTCAACGGAGGAGCATAAAAATCGCGATGGAAAAATAGGGATTGATCGTAGAGGGTTGAAAATTCAGGGTTGTATGTATTTTCTACTGATGTATCATAAAAATTTCATGAGAATCGCTCAAGCCTTTTCGGAGGAGTTTAACTACAAACACCACGACACGAGAATTTTATATTTAGATAATATAATATAGCTGTGCCCAAATTCCACCATTAGATGATTAACATTTTGAGGCAATTAGTATGCTGACTTCTATTAAAAAAATAAAACATTCAAACCGTAAAATTCAACATCTAGGACGAAACGGTAACCATCGGGGACCTCTCCTACCGGATGTGCCAGATGGTTACCGGACACGGGTGTTTCGGTAAGTATCTGTGGCGCATCCACCGGGAGACAACGCCGCAGTGCCAGCACTGCGAGGATCCTGGCGAAGACACGGAGCTCCACACGTTGGTGGAGTGCCCTGCGTGGGCGAGTCAACGCCGGGATCTCGTTGCGGTCCTGGGCGTGGACGTTCTCTCGTTGGAGACCATGGTGAGGGCCGTGGTCTCCGACGGGAGCAAGTGGCACGCCGCCGCCTCTTTCTGCGAGCAGGTAATGCGCGCGAAAGAGACGGCGGAGAGGGAGCGGGAGAGAACCCTGCCCCCCGAGTTTCGCAGTCTGCGGCGAGGACGCCGCAGACTCATCTACGCCCGGGACTACCGACCTCCATGATCGGGGCCTGAGGACGGCAGTTGGCCGACTCGCCGTCCTTACAGAAGCAGGCCGTGGCGGAGGCGTGTCGTGTGTGCCCTACACACGCCTGCCAACTCACCGAAGCGGGATAAAACCCGACCCCACCAGGCGAGGCCGCTGTGGCGGCCAAAGTCCGCCGGCAACCCTGGGGTTATCCTTTCGAGGGCTTACCCGGGGTGCCCGGCAACGGACATTTGGGGAGGACACCGTGCGGTTTTAGTCGAGACACGACATAACCACCCCCGCTGGCCAGCGGGGGGGTATCCGCAGGGATTTCCGCACATTAAAAAAAAAAAGGACGAAACAGTTTCAAGTACCGTCCTGGATATTGCCTGGATATTAATTTTTTTCAGTATTTTACATTCCCCATGGTTCGTGTTGAAATGATATTCGATTATTGAATGGGTATTATGTAGTTTTAGTACTGTGTGGCCGGGATATATGATAAATTATATACTTTGAAAGTTAATAATTATACATTTATACATTTTATTTACAAGTATATTACAATACTATCAAGTAGGTATCGACAATATTCCAACATCTACAATAATGTTTGGATAGTTTATATTCAACACTAACATAACGTATACGGACCAAACACAACAATAGTACAGTACAGTCTCACCCTTGAGTAACAGGTTTGAATACACCAGCCGTTTTTATTACGAAAATTTGTACTAGGTGTATGATATATTATATAGGTGTTAATGTACAGTCGGCGACAAAAGTTGCTGAACATTAACATATTTATAAACGAACTTTACAATGAGAAACGTATAAGACCGTCCGCTGCCTTATTCGTGTGCACGCATGCGGGGGCCGGTACTACGTACTGTTTAAATTTACACAATATTGCACGAAACAGGTCTGCTTTTACACACACGAGGCAGCGGACGGCCGAGTATTTCTGTAATCCTCGGAAGGCAAGGTTTATAGATTTTGTGTTTTGTTTATTATTTTAAGAAAGGAATCAAAGCTAAGGTGATTTGTGCATTGGCTTGTGTTAAGCTACTTGTCTTGCTAACTGTACACGAGCATGCACGAGTTGCATTTCCTAAGAGTCGGCACATATACGGCGAAGCATAGCGCAGAGTTTTCACCAGACAAAGAATTATCTACTTTATGACAGTTGGAAGTAGATTGAAAATTTACGAACAGCATACAAAATTGGCTTCGATGCTTTAGCTTTAGCTAGACTATAAGATTTGAAAAGTGCTCTGCGTAGTGCTTTGTCATATGTGCGCCGATGAGGCATTATATGAAATGAATAAATTCATTTTATTTGAAATAAAGCCATTTTTAAGGATTCTTTCGCGATTAACGCCATGGTCACGGGGAGACTCCCCGTGACCATGGCTGCTGAAAAGCAACTGAAACGTCGGGTTCAATGTGAATAATAAAATAACATTAAATAAATCGCGATAGAATCAGTTAAAAACAGTTTTATTTATTCGCGCAAACTTCCGACAATTTTATTTTATTTTTTGTAATAATTTAAAAAAAAAACGGCGAAAAAACTTCATGTCGTACGAGTCTTACCCTCCGAGGCACACCGATAGATCTATCACATAATCTAAAATCCCTGAATTGCTATTAACTTAACTTCTAATATAGAAAAAGCACGCGACACATACATATACGTACGAGCTAGAACTGCGTTTGACATTTATAAGTTTGGATGTTTTCACTATGGTTTATCTATGCAATATAAAGTCAAGAGGAAGTGCCCTTAAATCACGTTAGTGTGGTCACTAGTGTCGTCAAACAATGACGTGCTTGGTTATGATTCTCAACCGAGAAGAATCCTAAAAATAAGTCATCATCATCATGTTAGGTGGTTCCCGGTTGTAACAAAGGCTTTCACCTCGGAGCCCAGGGTTCGCTTATTCCTCATAGGCTTTCATGGGAGCGACTGCCTTCTGACTTCCCAATTCCGAGAGTAAAGGCTTCATCAGAGCCTCAATCGTCAATCAGCAGGTGAGGTTGACTTGGGAACAAAGGTTCTAGTGGGGCCGTATACAGAAAAGTCAAAAAGTTAACCTTTACAGCATTGTAGTACGCAAACAATAGCTCCGGAGCATTTGCAATTATTTTTATATTTCGTGTGTTAAACTGTGCGACGGCGTAAAATTTCAATTTTTCATGAGTTCTATGTTTTTAACATTAATTTTGTTAGTCGTAGGCCTAGCGGTAGTGTTCATCACAGGATCCATCAAGCCTTGTATACAAATTGGCAACTCATTAGCTAAATTATCACTAGAAGATTCCATCGCTTCCTTCTGGTTCATAATCGGCACTTCCACCATCCGATTGACTACTTCAGTTTCATTACTCATGTTATTCGGTTGCATATCATTTTCTAAGAAGTGAAAATCATTGTGCATCGGATATATCGACTCCAGAGGAAAGAACATATCCAATCTCGGCAACAGTTTATTGTCGTCTGAATTATCATCTATTTCGATGACATCATTTTGCTGCTCTGATATCTCTTGAAGCACTACTCCAGAAAGATCCATCAGACCGTATTTCTCTCCTATTAAATTATCCATTAAGTATTGATCTAGTATTGGCTGGCTCGCTGCGGCGTTGCTCAGGGGTATGTTGTAAAACTGATCTGATTTCACTTCGTTTTTTATTTCGTTCATATTTTTGTGAATGTCTTCTAAAGGTGGTGATGCTTTGTATTCTCGATTTATCGCTGGGTTGTTTAACAAATTTGCATTGCACATCCTTTCTAAGCTAGGTGATTGCGTGTTTTGTTTAATAGTAGCCTCTAATTTTATATAGCTGGGGTCATTGCTGGTTATCTTCTGCGGTGGTGGGTGCAATGTTAATGAATTCACGGTCATCTGCTGGTTAAATGAAAATATTTGAGAGGTGTTGCTCAATTCGCTGTCGACTGGTGTCGTCGCCGCGTCAGCCAGCATAGGCTCTTGAGGATACGGCATTATGTTGTTAGGAGAGTCGCTTAACGTTGGCTCTGGTTGTAGCTGCATAAATTGGGTTGTGATCAAATTGTTAAATGTCACTGGACTTCCAAGTCCAAACCTTTCATTATTCTCTAGTCTCCTAAAGGCCATTTTCTGTTGAGAATGAAACATATTGACCTGATCTGGTCCCTTGAGTATTAAATTACTTTTAACAGATATTTTGGGTTTCTTTCTCGGTGCACCTTCGAGTTCAGATGATATATTAACTGGGGAATTGCTCAAAGATGGAACTGGTAATATTTGGGTTGGCTTTATGATTGGACCGGTAACTTTAGTGGTGGCTAGGGATATTTTGTCAACAGGTTTCAAAGTGATATTGTTGCGTAGAGATATTTGAGGAACTGAGGGTAGTCTGATGGGGAAGTTGCTCATGATATTGTTGCTTATACTGCTTGGTATTACGCAGTGATTGGATGCTAAGGAATTGACGTTACTGTTATTCAATAAATTCTGTTCTATTGATGTGGGAGTATGGAGGAATTCATGGAGAGTTGATTGATTCGTGTCGTACGTGAGTAAGGGGTGTTGTGGCTGATATTGATGTCCGTCCATCATGATATCGTTGGAGCTTTCAGACATGAGGCAGTCAGAATTGTTATCATCTTTACTAAGGTCTGTTACCATAACAAGATTGTCAAACTCTGACGGCGGATTTTGATCATTTGGTGTCGTACAGTATCCTTTAGAGTAGTTTTGTGGCATACCTTCAGAAAGGCTATCACAGTCATACACTTCAATGGGTATTTCGTTGACAGTCTTAGGACTAGTTTCTTTACTTTTATCATCATCAACAATAGCATTTTCATTATTCTTTTCTGCTTGGCTAGGTATCGTCCAACTAGGTTTATTAGATTTATTTTTAACCATATCTACAATACGCTGCATGCCTTCCTTATCAGTATGAGTAGAGAGGTGGGAGATGTATTTATCTTTGTTAACTGTCTTGAAAGGGCAGTAACGACAACAATGTACGTCTGTGTTGACGTTGGGATGTTTGGACATGATGTGTGCTGCGAATAAGGTTGACTGTATGGCGGTGTAAGGGCAATGCTTGCATGAATAAATATTCTCTTTGGAATGTTGTTTTTTATGTCGCCGTAGCGAGTTGTGATCGCCGGATTTGAAGTCACAGACGTCGCACGCGTACGGTTTGTCACCTGTGAAAAAATGTTTTATATAAATTTTGATCCAAATAGGAAAGGTTGACGGAACTGATTAAGGAGGCGAGGGCGAATGGGCAACTCAGTAAACGTTGACCTAGGCGCACTTATGTTCATCAGATCGAGGACGTTTTAGGGCAGGCCGGGTCAAGAGTAGGTACCCGTAACTGGCGTGCATCTATGAAGATAATTATGAAAGTAGAAAAGGTAAAAGGCATATGCCAGGATGATAGAAAAGGTAAAAGGCTTATGCCAGGATCGTAGCAAGTGGAAAGATACTGTATCTTGTCTACTCCAAAGGGACAGAGGTATGAAGTTCTGTATATATGTTAAGTAGCAGTATGTTCCTTTTCATAGGGCTCACAAAAGTTTCAGAGGCTAGTCCTACAGCCTTTTCGTATTTTAGAGTTCCTGTATTCCCACTTGTCCTTTTTGTAGGTGCCAATGTGTAGGGGCCAGTATTTTTTTTTCTATTAATAATTACAATAATTTTCAAACAATATAAAAATAGTCATCATAAAATTAGCTTTCGTACCTTTTTTTTTTTTTTCTTTTTTCGTTCGGAAATCCCTAAGCTAAAGCAGCACTAAACGCCAAATCATTGAACACCCATCAAACCGATGGGTTACCAAATCGCCTTTGGCATTGCAACCATTCTAGGCTACAGAACTACTTATCATCAGATGGTCCATATGCTTATTTGGTACCATAGAAGAATAAAAATATATAAACCTACACAATAGTTACCTGTGTGTGACCTCATGTGTATTTTAAGCTGTTCCTTCCTTGGACTGGCGTAATCGCAGTGTGAGCACTTAAATTGTTTGATTTTGTTGTGCACTTCGGCAATGTGGATCTTTAATCGTTGTTCATTACGTAATTCTTGCAGACAATTGGGGCACTGTACTGGAGTGTCACCATTCTTATGAATTTGCTTATGTTTTGATAACTGATTAGAAGTCTTGAACATCTTTGAGCATATTGGACCTGAGAAAATATTACACTTTTAATCATTTTAGAAGTGGTATAGCATAACTCAATGTTTGGAAAGAACACCCGATGCCCATACAAATAAGGACATAATAATTTAGAACTGAAAATCAGAAAATAATTATAGCACTTAGAAAGATTTCGAAAGCCCCATTTCTACAACTATATGATTTGCAGGGTCAGTCGCTACCGTAAAGATCTATATGAAATTATCAATTATAGTAATGAAGAGTTGGAGAACGGACCTTGGGCTTCAAAGTGCAAGCTTTGCAACGCAAAGCAAAGCTGCAAACAGGATTGAAATAAACTTACATATATGAGCTCTTGTTTTCCTATGACATTTCATGTGACTATTCCGCAACTTAGAACTACTATACGTTTTAAAACCGCATATATGACAGGTTGGTAATTCTACATCAATCATATGGATTTTCCACAAATGCATATGCAACAATTCTACTGACGAATACTCCTCGGAGCACTCTGGACATGTTATTTTGCCATTTTGGTGACATTTCCTGTGATATAGTAGGTTCTTCTCCTCTTTTACAAGTATTCGACAATTATCTACTAAACACATTTTCCTCCCTCTCATTCCTTCCTCCCTTTTCCGTATTCTAGGCAGTCCATCTACATTTTCATCTTCTAGTTGATCAGGCTTACACATAAATGGAATGTGGGTTGGTTTATTATCTCTAGTTTGTGATGGAGATAAATTTGTTTCTAAAGAAGTCATACGGGGTTGTATTGATGATATTAAATCAGGTGGGACACTTGATACTTGGATTAAATTACAAGGTGGTTGCGAAGTGCTTGCTTCTGATACAGTACGGACATATTGCGTTGAGATTTCATTGGTGTATACTATGTTTATACTAGCCTCCTGTATTATCTCTTTTGGATCTATTTTTTCGAAGTTTGGTGTACTCATTTTGTGTAGTTCATCTACTGATATAAAAGCTACTCCTTTTGGTAAATCATTGTTGGCCATTGCAGCATCCGGAAGTATTTCAATAACTTGCGGCATTTTTATATCTGGTGTATCCTGTCTTTTTGGGGTTAAAGGTGGCGTTTCAGGTTTGGGATTTTCTTTTTTTAATTTGGCATTTTTCAGAGCTATTTGAACTAAACTTTTAATCATTTTTTTAACATCTTTAATACCCATTTTGTGATGATTGCGTAGGTGTGTTCTAAGAGTTTCTTCCGTCTCGAAAATACTCGTACAACCAGGACAGGGGATTTGGATATTGTCTGCAAGGCCATTGCTCTTGGCCAGGTCAGGGTGGACAGTAAATAGGTGAAATTTTATATCATCCTCAGCCAGTGCCATATAGGGGCATGCTTCACACTGAAAAAATGCAGTCGAACCAACAGATTTTTCTTCATAGGACATAACCTTCTCTTTCGGAGTAGATTTAACTTCGCCTACACTTTGATTAATCATTTTATTCATGTTTAAAATGAAGCACTGGCCAGACATTATTAACAGTTAAAAGAAACACTTCAAGATATAACTTTTCATTTTAAATTTCTAAGATTTTTCAAGATGAAACTCAAAATCATAGAATGTCTCGAAATAAACAACATTGTTTCCGAAAACAGCTGTAAACATTACCAGGAGCCATTGTCAATCGTCATTTGTCATTGTCTCATTTTTGACGATTTATTTTAATTTATTAATCTGTATCTGTACCGTCCACAGAGCTTATATATCAGAGAGTATTTACTAGAATAGATATCTATGGCCCCTTTATAAACACTCGACTATGTTATGGATGGAGGCGGTTCTCCCCGGTACTCTTTTAAATAAATATTATATAATAGTATCATACACAAAGAATTAGCATTGCCATTCAACGTGGCAATGCTCCCAGTCTTCTGGGAACATTACCAGTTGGTGATGATGCGGAGGAATTCTATGACGCATGTTAATATACTTTTTTTTTTTGTAATTTTTTTTTTCTATCTTTTAGGTTTAGTTATTTTTACATTTATTTATAATTAGCTTTAAATTGTATTTTTATTATAAGTACATCTTTCAGTTTGAAAATCAACAGACATGCAAAACAAAACAAAAAAAAGCTAACATACAAAATAAACATTTTAGTCGATTTATCATGGTAACTATTAAGTTTTTCGAGGAGATTGTCTATGATTAATATTGTTTACAAATTTTACAATGACGTTTTCTTTGCCTATGGTAGGATAAATTGACTGACGTATCCCATTTATGTCAGTGTAAATGTACCTATAGCGTCGTGTAATATATTTTCTTATAGAAATCCTAGAAAACGTCACGAAAATGAGTGTAAGTATAGTTGTAATTTCTTTAATTCTGAACTGAACTCAAAAGCAGACAACTCCTAAGTTTCATATTACAATTTCAGCTTGAAATAGAGTCCATGGTTCGGTACACGTCTCCGATCAACCCGGCAGTTTTTCCGCACCTCACACTTTTGTTACTTGGCATCGGTATATTTTTTACGGCCTGGTTCTTCGTCTATGAAGTAACAAGCACGAAACTATCAAGAGATCTATTCAAAGAACTGCTGTTGTCGCTGGTAGCCGCACTTTTCTCAGGATTTGGGATATTGTTCTTGTTGCTATGGGTGGGCATCTATGTGTGATCACTTTGTAAACTAGTTTATAAGCTATGTATAGCATTTTGAATGTGGCTACCAGTGCGGTCGGTTGGTTTGACCAAATGTTTGTTTGTAATAAATTTTATATATAAGGAATAATGAGTTTATTTTATCACTTACAAGTCTTTTATTGTTTGAAGTTTTATTGTTAATTTATAGCTAGCTAATAGAAGTAAGTAAACATATCAGAACTATACATTTTAAGTGTTTCCTTATCAGAAACCGCAGTACTGAAACCTATAAGACTTTGCTTTTTACAATGAATGATTTCGGGCTGTTGTATCTGCCTACCTCGGAGGGCAGGCGTGAGTATAACATGTATATACAATGAATAAACTGATCTTGATAGGCACCTAACTTAATTGCCTAAGATTGAAATTCATTGATTTGTAGTCACTTCCCATATGCAAAGAAACTAAATGAAGGCATTTTTCTTTTTTTTTTAAAGTATTTTAGTAACCGAAATATCTAGTATTCTCGATAACTCCTCCAACTAAGCTTAATTGCTTGTTAGGAGTGGTTTCACATTGGTAGTGTAATGGTCAGGATTTGACCCAGGACCTCTTGATTGTAAGGCTGACTCCTTAACCACTAAGCTACCAATACTTGGAATATCGGCATGATTGGACAATAATGATTGATGAAGTGAGTATTTGAATTGGGTGTATGTACTACCTGACCTACGAAGATCTGGCATAAGTCAACCTCACCTGCAAGCCTAGCCGCTTACCTACCTGCTGATTGATTGATGAGGTAGGCTTTCCTTTCGGGTTTGGGTGATCAGATGGTAGTTATTCATCTAAAAGCCAAAGTAAACCTAAATGTGGAAGGGAGAAGTAAGTACACCTCTGCCTACCCCTTCGGGGATACAGGCGTGAAGTTATGCTATAAGAAGGAGAGTGGACCTCGGGCTTCAATGTGCAAGCTTAAGATGCAACCGGGATGCATGTTTCCCTTTCCGTTTTCAATTGGCGACAACAGTCCGTCCTATCTGATATCCTATGTTTGATCACAAAATCGTGCACAGTTGACGTGAGTTGAGCACGGGTTGGTTGAATTGTGTAGTAATACAAATGCGTGTGGATTTCGCAAGGCTGGTGTCATCAATTGAACACGGAAAGGGAAATACGCAACCGGAATTGGTGCTCGAATAAGGAAGAGAATATTATATTGAATTTCATTCAGCTCAGAGCGTAGAAGTTAAAGGAATAAAAAAAGAACCATTTTCTACTTTTAATTGAACTAATCCTTAGGCTTAACTAAACTTAACACTTATCACATAGCTAAAATGCTACTAGTAATAAGAGAAAAATAAATTTCTACCAACCTACAAGGGCTCTTGTAACAATCATATTGCCCGTAACAGGATTTCGATCCCAAGGGTCTTTAATTCAAATCGTAATAAGTAATCTATTGGTGACCCCAAATCGCCCGGTGGATCTATGGCGGCAGGGGCTGTCGCATTCTATGTTGTGGGACTGAATAATTTTGGATTAATAAATTATAACTGTCATAAATAATCATCAGTCATCAATAATAAAAAAGTTATTCAGGATGAGACTTGAACCCGACAGTTTATTTCTAAGTGGAATACTCTGCTAACTGAGCTACCTGTACCCGTCCTAGATAGCTGAAATTCACATCTTCAATTTGTCTTAGGGCGACGTTGGGGCCATCTGCCTAAAATTCTTACGAATTATTACGTAATTCTAACAAAAATCGCAAACCTCCCACCGTTTCAACATTCGATCCCTGTGGCGTAGCAGTAGAGCGTTCGGCTGCTAAGTCAGAGGTCGCAGGTTTGATTCCCGCACATTGCAAATTTGTATATTTGGGTGGTTTTGGGTGTTTTCATGTAGATATGTATTTCATTACAAAAAGAGTACCTATCTAAATAAGCATGTTTATCCACATTTTAGAACCCATAATGATAAGCTCTGCTTATTAGATGGGTCTAGATGGCGCGGTGCTTAGAATATTTATTTTTATTAAACTAAACAAGCTCAAAGTGTGATGAATTAACAAAATGTTACTGCCAAAATTTCTGGTTCCCACATTGGTCCAGGATATAGGCAGAAACTAAAAGTCTGTTGTTCACTACATACATAAAAGTCTTTGGTTATTGCCTTAATTTTGGATGAATTAGCATCATTTTAATAATCTGATATGCGTTTTTCTCTCTCTTTCCTTAGGGCTTCGTCTGCGACCACTATCTGATGCATGCGACGTGACGCTAAAGCTTCAATGCGTTCACGCAACTCCGAATGCGTCATCAGGTAATGCCTGCAGAAAAAAATATCATTATTAACAATTTAAGACTTATTATGTACCTAGAAGATAGGCATAGGACTAACCCGTGTGGAATACGTACACTGTAGTACATTTTAACCCGTGAAAATATTTATGTGGGTTGCAAAAACTTGAGTTCGTTTCGAGTGTGTTTCGTCAGGTTGCAAAAACGAACTCAAGTTTTTGCAACCCACATAAATATTTTCACGGGTTAAAATGTACTACAGTGTACGTTCAAACGGAAGAATTTAGCTTTTAACTACTGGCACTGATATGGTAGGTTCAAGCCAACTACTTACCTACATCGAATACCGTATACCGACCAATCTAATCCACCCTACGGCCTACGAATCCGGTTCGACGTCTCTCCTCCGCCTAACCTGCCGCCGACTATTGCCAATCCTCCGGATCCGCGTTGGGCGCTCAGACGCCTAAAGAGCTCTCCTGGAGCCTGGATTCCGTCACCGGACAGGCCTGCCGATGTTGACGCCGAGGCGGAATACTTCAGGAGAGCCAGATCGCAAGTTTATGATGCCTAGAGTTAAGCCCGGCCCGGCAAGGAACCAGGTGTACTGGTGGTCAGCGGATATCGTACAGATGCGAGCAGCGTGTGTGACCGCGTGCCGCCGGTATACCAGGTTTCACCGGAGGCGTCGCCGCCCAGATGATGTGGCAGCCCGGGAGGCGGAGCTATATGAGGCGTACAAGGAGGCCAAGAGGATCCTCCAGGCAGCTGTGAAGCAGGCCAAGAGGCAGGCTCGCGAAGAGCTGCTGGAGTCTCTGGAGCAGAACCCATGGGGGCGTCCGTATCTTGCGGTCAGGGGCAAACATCGACACTGACCCAGAGCTTCCAGCCGGAGCACCCGGGGGGATCCTGGGCTCCTTGTTCCCAGCGAGAGCGGAGGAACGTGTTCTCCGCGGCTCCGCCTCAGGCGCTTGACGCGGATCACAGCGAGAATGATGCGCCCGAAGTCAGAGAGGGTGAGCTAGAGGTAACGATGCTCCGGCTTAAAGCTCGGAACAGCACTGCTCCTGGACCCGACGGTATTCCAGGCCGAGCATGGAGTCTGGCCCTTGAGGAACTAGGGCCTAGCCAGTTGGGACTCTTTAGCGCATGCCTCGAAAGGGGCCAGTTTCCGAAGGCTTGGAAGACGGGGAAACTGGTCGACCAACCGTCCGGGTACCGGCTGATCGTTTTGCTCGACGAGGTGTGCAAGCTTTTTGAGCGGATTATTGCAGAGCGCCTCGTCCAACATCTCACGAACGTAGGGCCAGACCTGGCGGACAATCAGTTTGGTTTCCGCCGGGGGCGGAGGAGGCAGTGTCGCAGGGTGAGGTAGTGGTGGCGGCGTCTCTTGACATCGCCAACGCCTTCAACACCCTGTCCTGGAGCTACGTTAGGGAGGCACTCGTGTATCACAGAGTGCCCCCCCTACCTCCGCCGCATTGTCGAGGCATACCTAACCGAGAGAGCCATAGCTTACCCGAGCTTACCCGGGCTAGGGTAATGGCGACGCGAAGTATCGTGCGGTGTTCCACAGGGGTCGGTCTTAGGGCCGTTCCTGTGGAACATCGGCTACGATTGGGTGCTGCGCGGTCCGTTGCTTGAGGGTGTCAGCGTTACATGTTACGCTGACGACACCCTCGTAACGGCACGAGGAACAACGCACCGAAGCGCGGCACTTAAGGCCACCGCCGGTGTTGCTCATGTCGTGGGTCGAATACGGCGGCTTGGACTCAAGGTGGCCCTTCACAAATCCGAGGCTATGTGTTTTCACTGGCCTCGGAGGAGGCCGCCTGTGGGATCCAGCATAACCGTAGGGGGCGTTAGCATCGGCATCAAGCCCTCGATGAAGTATATGGGGCTCGTCCTCGATAGCCGATGGGACTTCGGGCCACATCTCCGAAGTCTGATCCCTAAACTGAAGGGGGCTGCGGCCGGACTCTCGCGGTTGATGCCCAACATGAAGGGACCCAACGCTCCCGCTAGGAGACTGTAACTGGGGATCGTGCGAAGCGTGGCCCCGTGGCCCTGTACGGGCCCCCGTATGGACGGGAGGCCTGACGGCCCGCAATGTGGCTGTTTTGCACAGCCCGTTGAAACGCTGGCCGTCAGAGTCGTAAGGGGCTACCGCACGATCTCTGTCGAGGCGGCGTGTCTCCTACCCGGGACCCCTCCATGGGACCTGGAAGCGAGGGCCCTTGCGTTGTTGTATCAATAGCGCAAGGAGGCGCTGCAGAAGGGCCACAGGCCGGGACCCCAAGAAATCGAGGCCCAGCGATCCCAGCTTCGCCAGGAACTTATGGAGACATGGAAGGTGCGGATTGAGCAACCGAGGTGTGGAGAAGCCACCATTGCGGCGGTGAGGCCGGTCATGGAGGAGTGGTTGGGAAGGCACTGCGGTGACCTCTCCTACCAGATGTCACAGATGATTACCAGAGATGAGATGAGATTACGGGTGCTTCGGAAGTATCTGTGGCGCATCCACCGGGAGACAACGCCGCAGTGCAAGCACTACGAGGATCCCGGCGAAGACACGGCGCACCACACATTGGTGGAGGGAAGGACACCATGTGGTTTTAGTCGGTTTGATTCCGACATATCCACCTCATCGCTGGCACCAATTAATAATGAGACAGCTCCCTTAAAATAAATTCTCTCCGGGGTTCCCCAGGGTAGCATTTTGGGCCCCGTTCTATACCTACTGTATACTGCTGACCTGCCAACACACAGCGATACTATAACTGCAACATATGCAGATGACACAGCCATCCTATCGGTCCATGAAAATCTAGCAATAGCTTCAGCTAAACTACAGACCCACATCTATAAAATAGAAGAATGGCTCAACAAATCGCGGATTAAGGCAAATCTGTCCATGTAACCTTCACCCTCAGAAAACCGACCTGCCCCGCAATAAAACTACAATGAAGATATTCCACAATCTGATGATGCTAAATATCTTGGAATGCATCTGGACCGACGGTTAACCTGGAGAAAACACATATGACCAAACGAAAGCAGTTGGACACAAAGTTCAGAAAAATGTACTGGCTGATAGGGCGCAAGTCAAGTCTGTCGCCGGAAAGCAAAATCGCAATATATAAGACCACACTGAAACCGATATGGACTTACGGCATTCAGTTATGGGGAACTTCTAGCAACAGTAACATTGAAATACTTGAAAGATACCAAAGCAAAACACTAAGAGCCATGTTAAATATATCTTATTATGTGAGCAACAAATACATACACGAGGATCTAAATATCAGTACAGTCAAACAGGAGATCTCTAGGCACAGCAAAAGCTACCAAGCTAGAATATCAATGCACATTAACGCGCTGGCTTCAAATCTCCAGGGGTCAGGAAGTGTAACACACGACCGATTGAGGCGGCATGATGTCCCTACGATAATTGCGAGATTTGATTAAGGAATGTGAAGAGATCTTCAGACCATTATTTCTGCTACATGTAAATAAAATGAAATGACAAAATGATTGGCTTATTGTGTCGACACAGATTTCTAAGTCGCAGAAGGAACACGTAAAAAAAAAAAAATGTGTTTTTTTTTGGGGGTTTCCACAAGTACCATTGTGTGGACAACGACTTGATGATGGCCTAAAGTTGCGCATTGCAGAGCATGGCCCATCACTGGCCACTGTGTACTGCATGGGGGTCTTACCTAGTATTGCTCTACTCTTAGTTCTTAAGTGTTATAGGTACCTTTTTTTTTTTTTTTTTTTTTTTTTATCGTGCGGAAATCCCTTCGGATACCCCCCCGCCGGCCAGCGGGGGCGGTTATGTCGGGCTTGCACCGACTAAAACCGCACGCCGTCTCGGGTCTTCAGACGCCGGGGTGTAAGGTTACCCATAGAGCATATCCCTCGCACCCCGGCTGACCCTGGGCCATCTCACCACTAACAGCATGTTATAGGTACCTACTACAGAACACTTTTATATGTGTGCAATAAAAATATTTGAATAAAGCGTAATCAGTAGGTCGGTAAGGTCCTATTTGAAAAGAAAAGTTATTTGAATATACCTGAAGTCCTCGGCATCTAGTCTGTATAATTGCGTAGTCTCCACAGCGACGAACGTGGCCGGCCGTTTGCGGTCCTTCATGAGTAATGCCACCTCGCCGAAGTGTGCGCCGTCTTCGAGGTGCCCTATCTATTATACTTAATTATAATACAAATCACCTCCATCTGCCTGCCCTTAGGACGGGCCCAGGCGACTGTTATCTATCGTGTAATGGAACACGTACCCGGCGTGTGAACGGCACACTTCCCTTGCAACTGTCCACTTTCATACTTACTACCTTCCTAACGACATTACTTTCACCACCTAGTGCCCCCTACGCTACACACGTCCGCACCTGGACAAACGATTTCGGCGATTGCTATTTTACGAAATAAAAAGCATTCTGTGTTTTTGGTCACATTTTAAGCTACCTACTACTTACTATACCAAGACAAAAATCGGTTAAGCGGATTTTTTTCATAATATTAGTAACTACAAGTTACAAGTGTACAACTACACTACAAGTGTACAACTACAAGTTACAATTGTAAGTATATATAGATATACACGCCTGTGCCTATATGACGGTCATGACGTCCTTGGTAAGACCCTCTTCACCCTAATGACTGTAACATGGTTATAATTGGTACACGAATCAAGTAAGTCAATTTTTTTTTACGTGTGGACACCTCCACGGGCTCAACCCCATCGGTGCCGACGATATGATGGGTGTGTCGGAATCGAACTGACTAAAACCACACGGTGTCCTTCCCAAGCCTCCAAAGAAATATTGACCATCTTGATTGTGTCACTCAAATGAGCGGATCATAAACTCATTTATAAAATAGAAGCTCTTACGGTTTACCTCAATGCCCTTTGAAGAGTAAATGGCCACAGTGCCGGTTGAGATGAAGTACATGCAGTCGCCGTAGTCCCCGGCGGATTGCACCAGGTCGTTGGCAAGGTACACTTCAGGATGAAGGCAGCCCAGCAACGTCCCTACCGTGCTCGGGGAGATGTGTTTGAAGAGCTTCACCTTGCGGATGAGTGAGCGACGCGTGTGTAGCTCTACCTCGTCACGGAGTTGTTCTGGTGATGGAGGAATAACGATCTGTTTTAGTGGAAAAACTTCAAAAAGGCGATTGGTGTTTTTCCTTTAAGGGAAGCAGTGGCTAGGATTTAGAAAGTTGCCAAAGTTAATAAAATATAATACACCTAAGCTTATAAAAATGGCGATACCCAGATTACAGAAGTGTTATCGTAAAACGGCACGGTACCATGTTGCCTATTTCCATGGTGGCATGGTGGCATGAAATAAGCATAGTTATTTAATGAATAATGATGTGATTTTTTTTTAAATAGGTGAGTAGTTGCAAACCCGAGAGGCACGCGAGGTTGTCTTCCTCCTTGAAGTAATGTTGTTGGTACCTGTACTCATAGAAGGCTCGCACGCGTTTCTTCAGCGAAATTGGGAACTGTCTGTATGTCATATATTCCTGTGTGTGCAATGCGTAAATAAATATTATTGTTGTTTAGGTTTTAGAACATTTTCTTTTTAATTTGTTAAATTAAATTTCGTTTATTTTAGCTTTCTTTCCGGTTCATCACGGAGTTCGTTCACCCTTGTCCTTCTTTTGGTTTGACTTCGAATACGAACCCATGTACCCAAGAACCCGGTAGAGCTTTCGACGTTGCATTCGAACGCTCAACCGCTAGGTACCATAACGTGGGGTGTGTGTTGGGTAACCTCCTCGAGTGTCGCTCCGATTCCGATCTCGCTGCAGTCCGGGGGGAACGGAATCGGAGCGGCCGGTACACCCTGGGCGGCGGTCAATGGCTTCCCCTTCATAGGGTTGGCATTGATCGTCGGCCAATACCCAACGTGGCGGGGACACATCGCTCTCCGTACTCCTCTGCTTTCAGAGGAGACAGGATGAGCGATGCTGTTAGTGGTGAGATGGTCCAGGGTCAGTCGGGGTGCGAGGGATATGCTCTATGGGTAACCTTACACCCCGGCGTCTGAAGACCCGAGACGGCGTGCGGTTTTAATCGGTTCAAGCCCGACATAACCGCCCCCGCTGGCCGGAGGGGGGGGATTCGAAGGGATTTCCGCACGAAAAAAAAAAAAGGTACCATAACGTATAAACCGTACCAAACCGCCTAATTAGATTGGCCAAAGAGGCTCGCGAGATACGAGTCTTCAGTGAAACCTATGTCAGCTATGTGTTTCTTTCACTTTGGTAGGCTCAAACGACTGAACGGATCTGGCTGAAATTTGGTACAGCGACAGATTATAGTCTGGAATACAACATAGGCTACTTTTTATCCCTGGACTAGGTTCCCATGTGTTGCAGGAACGGGATCAGATTCCACGCGGGCAACAACTATCTGGTATAAAATAAAATAAAAAACCAAACTAAACTTACTTCCACTTGATTCATAAGCCCATGGAAGCGTATAGAAGAGTCGTAAATCGTCAAATAGGATTTGATGAGGAATACTGCGAGAAAAGTAAATAATAGCTTAGATCCACTAGTCATAAATACATGGTCATAATAATTCTGTTATGAGCTGGGAATCAATATCAAACAATCAATCAATTAGCCATTGCAGTCCAGTGCTCGGCATAGGTCTTTCCCAATGCGCGTCATAGCACCCGATCCTCAGGTTTCGGTATATTCTCCTTAGCATGTGGTGACGCGCGTGTGTCCCTGGGGGTACGGGTTGAGATGTTATACGACACAAACAGAGGATCCTCGATCCGATCAGGCGAAGTGATCAGATCTAGCGGGCCGCGGGCCAATGGTTGATATCGTGTTATTGTAGGTATATAATATTACCGGCACAAATACATACATATTTTAGAACATTTTATCAGCACGATCTCTTTCTCTTGCCTTAAGGGTTCTAGAATTCGGATAAACATACATACATTTTTTTATGTAAATAAATATATGTTATATCTACATAGAAGCACATATTCATGCATACATATATTTGCACTGAACGGAAATCGAACCCGCGATCTCTGACCCAGCAGTCGAACGCTCTACAGCTAGCGTAAGAACTTTAATAGAGTGATGCAGGATTTATAGTTTCGTAAAAGTTCAGCGCTGCTCTCTTGACATGTCAAGAGAGCAGCGCTGAACTTTGAACTTCATGAAGTTGATCCTGTCATTTTCTACAACTGCTATTCTATTGTTAACCGACTTCAATAAGGAGGAGGTTTTATGTTCGTCTGTATCTATTTTATTTTCTACTAATGTCTTCTATCACACATTACCTAATAGTTGGCCTCTATTCCTTCATTTACTAACAATCATTTCTATGACTCTTGTAGAACTATATATATGTTTGGGGTGAGGGGTGACACCCTTCTCTTAACATGAACATTGAACATACCAAGATGAACGATTTTCAAAATCTTTTTTGTCGCCTCACCAGTTATTTTATAACCGTACCTAGTATTAAAATGTAGATATACTCTCACTTACCAAAAGTGAAAACCATGAATATCGCCGCATAAACAATTATACAAGAATGAACCAATAATTCGTCCGGTAAATTTGAGTGAAACATCGAGAAGCCCGTGCCTGAAAAAAAGGAAAACTCTCATATTTTGCTGCGTTACGCCGTGTATTTTTTTTTTTATATTTAGGACCCGTCAATTTGACTTCACCTCGCCTGATTGTAAGCTGAAGGTAAAGTCTCAGGAAAGAGGGTCACCATTACATACACGTACCATGTTAACAATGGTGGCACTCAGCTTGACGGCCTCATCGGAAGAGGATTGTCGTTGCAGGACCGCGTGACACCCACCGGTCCCACTAGTGCTGCGACCACAATCCCCTGCCCGGCTATGCACTTGCTGACCCCTGAACGCAATCCAACCGAAATTGGATTACTATGGAGGGTTTTTCGCATTCGTGCACGGTGGTACCCACCCGGCCGAATTTTGTGACAAATTTGTGTCATCAAATTTCTACCACCAGTAGAGTTTACTATCACCTGTTTCATTCATTATTTATATATTATTCTTATTATTTCATTTTGTAAATTTATTAATTTGCAGCAAAGTTTGTAACTGAACCAAGATTTTAATTAGGTACCTTTGACGAGGGGTGTGTGTTGGGTAACCTCCTCGAGTGTCGCTCCGATTCCGATCCCGCTGCAGTCCGGGGGGAACGGAATCGGCCGGTACACCCTGGGCGGCGGTCAATGGCTTCCCCTTCACCCCTTCATAGGGTTGGCATTGATCGTCGGCCAATACCCAACGTGGCGGGAACACATCGCTCTCCGTACTCCTCTGCTTTCAGAGGAGACAGGATGAGCGATGCTGTTAGTGGTGAGATGGCCCAGGGTCAGCCGGGGTGCGAGGGATATGCTCTATGGGTAACCTTACACCCCGGCGTCTGAAGACCCGAGACGGCGTGCGGTTTTAGTCGGTGCAAGCCCGACATAACCGCCCCCGCTGGCCGGCGGGGGGGTATCCGAAGGGATTTCCGCACGATAAAAAAAAAAAAAAAAAAAAAAAAAAAGGTACCTTTGACAAAAAATTAAAGAAAATGTAGAGTAGGTGATCTGTGGTGAATCTTTGCATTGTATCGTACTACTTATTTATGATTTCACTGTATTTTTTTTTTGGTGTACAATAAAGAGTTATCTGTCTACCCCAGAATGTAAATTTTGTCTCTTAACAACATGGCGAAACGTTAATTATTCTTCTATTCTATGTTCAATCCGGTTCAATCAACCATTTGAAAATGTTAAATTCAGAAGACCCGGAAAGAGAGCAGAGCAGGTAAGGTATTCAGAAATCTTACCAAAGAACGCCGAGATAACAATTACGAGCGCCTTGCTATAGCGGAAATCTACAGAATACTGCGTCAAGTTAGCACCCGTAGTTCTTGTCCTGTTTAGGAAGCAGTTGTATTCAACTGGCATAATAGACGTCCCTATAATAAAATAAAATAAAATAGCTTTTGAGGAACTGCCTATTTCGTATTTAAAAATGGTGGAGCCAAAATGATTGAAGTTGAAGTTTTTCAATTCTTTGAAAAACCTTGAAAGGAAGCTACATACTCTTGGCTCTAAATTTTCAAATGTTATTTTTTATAATATTAAATGATTTTATAATACTAACAGTAGTAAATGTTGACGGGGGACAGGTACATGAGGCAGGCGCCCCAATGCGCGCTCAGAAGCAGCAGTACCGGGATCTGAACTATTCCTTGGACGATGTAGGAGCTGCTGAACAACTGCACCAGCAATTTCAATGCATCATATTTATTTTATACTCACTTATAATACATAAAACATTAAAAGATTATTGTGACTATTGTGAGTTTTACACAATCGTTTCAGACAAGACTATAGCTACATTTATTTAATACATCAGCCAGAGATATTGCAAGCAATTCCATCTAGAACTAAAAGGTCCAGCGCCTATTTTTTTGCCGGACCATAAATAATCAGAATGCTATACCAAGATATGTGTATCCGCCTGCCTACACTCCTCAAAGAAAGTCGTCAAACTAGAGGCCACCATATTAGTTACGTTTGCAACATTTTACCCTTTTGTTGGCATCTGTAAGAGTGTGGGGACACACCAAGACCTTCAGAGCCAAGCCAACCTCATCTGCAAGTCGGTACACCTACAGGCTCTGGCGCAGGCTTTCGTCTTTGGGTTGGGAGCTCAGACGGCAGTTGCTCACATAAAACCCGTATAAGGCAAAGAGAGAGGAGAAAAAGCAGTAAGCGGAGTCGGCTCCGAAGTGAAAGCCTGGGATGCAATTGGGCACAACGCTATGATGATTATGATTTCGGATGTTGACATCTGTAAGAGTCGCCTAGGCCTAGACCTGTAAGTGAAATAAGAATATACAGCTTGTGCTGTTAATGCTTTACATTATAAAAGTGGAAGATCACGAGCTTTGAAGGTTCTTGTAATATAAATTAAATAGAAGTTCATTATTTGAGTATTTGGAATCGTCAGGGAGCAACTCTTCTCTAGGTAAAACAGATTCTTTAATGAAAAGAGGGTTTAACTGGGTTTTGGTACAAGGGTGTATCATAAATAACCTGATTAATCGTATATACCTGAGTGACTGTCCTCAAAGCATCAGTGACGGTGCGGATCCTGGTGATTCTGACCAGCGGCAATATGTGAGCGATAAGAATATACCGGGGTTTTTTTATACCCATCCACAGCATCGCAGAGGCCAATGGGGTACAAGAGATCAAGTCAAGTAATAGCCAGCTTCTCAAATATCGGCTGTAATAAAAGGAGTGAAGGAGGATGTGTTAAAGCGTTTGTGTTCCGAGGGAGAAAGAGAGATGGAGCTATATAGGGTATATAGCTCCTTCCCTTTTTCTCGCTCGGGATACGGACGCTTTAACACACCATGGTAAGCCGTCTGCTCTTGTCCCAATGATTAGGATCGACGCAACATATCATTCTCTTAGACATTTTCCTATCAGACTTCGTCTCTGCAGTTAATCCTTTCCATTACATGTACGTTTTTACGTAATCCATTTTTTTTTTCTTGGACCTTTTTCTCTTAAGAGTAAGGCGTCGCAGATAGGATGCCTCCGAAAGGATGGTGCAAGTAGTCGAAATATATGCCAAAAGAAATAAAATATACATTACATAGTGATTGTTTTTCTGTCCATGATAATTGTTGAGAATTCTCTGTCGACATATCCCATATTACATCTCACTATTATGTCTACAAAACACAGAAAGTGGAAGAAAAGTAGTTGAATATCCGTGGTGTGCAGTTTTAAATCTTGGATGGGGTCCAACACACAGAAGAGACGGTACGGAGACAATGACATATGGGCGAGATTCACCAGTATCATGAATGTTGACCAGAATAAACTGAAACCAATTAAAAAATTAGAAAACGTAAGATTTTTAGGATGAAACAAAAAGACAATAAATACTCTCCGCTAGAATCCCCTGTACAAGGAGGATTAATATCGATAATATACATTTTTTAATCAACCTTTTAAATATTTCTCTCTTTTATTCTGAATATTTTTATTATGTGAAAACTGCACCAAAACCAAAGGTTCTACCAAGCGCGAGATACCTAATCCCAGACAAACATAATTACTTTTTTTTAGTCGGCTAAGTATACTGAATACTTTAAATACAGGGAATTCTTGTCACCTCATTTGACTGAGAGGGTGAATAACACAGCCACCTTCCTCGAGCACCCGGCGCTGTCTTTCGGCAACCACTGCAGAGTAGCTTCTAAAATAGTCGGACGTCTCCGGGTGGTTCATAGATAACAGGGTCAGCTTCCGACAGTTGCGACAAAAATTGCCCCACCATGTATTACTTTTTGGTAGCATGCTATCAGATCCTTTAAAAAGATATAGGTAATAATATATTAAAGCAAGACTACATTTTCTCATTGACAACAGCTATTATAGCTATATTCAGTGGCGTGGTGTTTGGGACCTTACCAATACCCTAAGGGCCAAGTCAACCTCACCTCAGCTGGTACAACTGTGGATTGACGGATGAGGCTCTGGCGCCGGCTTTGCTCTCCGGGTTGGGAGTTTAGACGGCAATCGCTCACGTAAAAGTTACATAAGCCAAACCTGCAGTAGGAGAAGGAGTGAGCGGGCCCAGGCGCAGCCGAGAACTACGTTAAAATGAGGACGATGAAAACAGCTATGTGGTGCACTCGTGCCTTGCACCCGTTTCTTGAAGGGAGGAGGGCTTTTTCAGAAAAGTGGGATCACCAGCAATTGTGAGCTGCTGGGGACTGGTGAAGATTTCTCTCCGCGGCCAATCCGCTTCTGCTGGAAATAGACCGGACGTCGGAGACAACAGGTGATGTAAGTCGGTTCACTTCCATGTATCCGCCTGGTTTTTAGCTTTTAGCTCATAGTTTAACTTGACTTTGTTATACTCAAATGCAACACTTGCCGAGATCTAAGGCACAGGAATGCTTTTTTATATCCATTGTAATTTTATAGCTTGTACGTAGGTATGCATATAAATTTCTGAATTACTTTTGATCCCTAATTTCTTGGAAACGAAAAGACGTCGTTAGTAATGAAGTTGACACTCCCCGAATTGACATTAATATTGTATCTATTATCTAGTTTGTGGTTTTAAGCACAGACAGAGAAGAAAAGCTAAAAGATGAACTAACATACCTACATTCTTCTCATTCTCACTTGTGCATACTGTCACATGGTAAGGAGAAATAGAGAAATTATGGTACTTCTGGCTGTTCGTTCTTTCACTTGTAGGGATAGGTACCGTCATTCATTTTGGTGTCTAAATTACTAACGTAACGCGCCATTGTGATATTCAGTAATATAGACATCAATAGGTACCACTGTCAGTGCTGCTCAATAGAGCAAAGGTTTGTGTGGCTAACCTGCTCGGTCACCGGTGAGCAATACTACCCAGGTCACTCTTAGCGTGGATGATCAAACTTAATACATTGAGACTCCACGGTGCCTCAGTGAGCACGTTATGACTTTGGTCCCGGTTGTCATATGAACAGAACTTCTTTATAGCCAGTGCGCACGGGCCTACCGTGAAATGTACATCCGAAATCGCGTACTAGGCTTCACGCAACGGATACCAGTCGGAAGCGACTTCATGTTACGTTTCGTGAGAGCCTAAAGTTTCGGATGTAACTAAATTTCATAATGCTGACTACTATATACATGACAGAGGTCGAAGAAACATCACACCCAATTCCTCAACAAGTTTCCCCGGAAGAAAAGAAGTTTCTGTACTTATAATGGTTTTTATTGCGATATACATATCTTTTTCTTAATAAATAGATACACTTATACTTAGACGTACTGATAATAAGTCAATAATATACTACTTATATAATACCTACGTATGTACATACTTAAATGACTGTGTGTTTCCCGATGAAGAAAAATGATCACCGCATCACGTCCTGTCGGTCAGTCGGTGTCGCCCAAGACAAATAAGGCCTACGCTACACTCGATATACACTCGTCATTATGCAGTAATGTCGTAGCGGAAGATCCGCTACGACATTACTGCTACAGTCCAGACGAAGCTACAGACCTTGTATTGGCATTCCGACGCTGTAGATCCACGACGGCATTCCCATTAAGTGTAGTGTAGGCCTTAAGTAGGTACCTACGTAAACAGATAGTGTGGTGCAGGTATATTCATTCTCGCCGGGAACCACAATTAACTTTCAAATTCAGGGATATCACAAAAATACATTTTTTTTCTTTGAAGCGATATATAAAACTCAGCAATAGCAGTGTTAATCTCACATATACTTAAATATTTCAAACGTTTGAAATACATTATCTCCTACGTTTCTGCAGTTTTTCGATGACACTCGGAATATAAATAAAAAAATGACATCTATAACGAGCACAATATCTTAAATCTAAGTATTGTGTATAATTGATTAATTAATATCACCCGGATCTTTGATTGGCTCATAAGTACACAAATGCTTTTTGCGTTGTGAATTTTTCCGACAAATAACGTAAATTAAAATTAGAATTATAAACGGGATATTTACCATGTTTAGTATCTTTTTCGAGAATTCGATATTCTAATTTTAATGTAAATGACCATGTCAATCTAAAATCAAATAACGTAAAGTTCAGGAATTCTACAATGACATGTTATAAGCGATCGGCGGCGGTGAGAAAGAGGGATGCAGCTATATAGGGTGTAGCTCCATCCCTTTTTCTCGCCCGGAACATTTGAACGCTGGCCTCTCGTCGTGGTAGACCAGTTGATAGATATAAAGAAAGTGTCCACTAACTGAGTTACGCATCATACACCATTCCTTGATTCCGTTAGTTTGTAAGAATTTTCCAGGTAGCTCAGTTGGTCAGGGTATATAGTTTCCCAATATATTTTTGAAAATCTTTTTTATGTTAGAAGAAACATTTCCAATTTTTTAAGGCTTTGTGATATACATAACGTAAATACTAGACATAAAAACAATCTTGTGGTTTGTAATAGTCGACTCCACAAGATTAGTAATTCCTTTCAGGGTAACTGTATACGCTTCTACAACAAGCTTCCTAGTGAAATGAAGAATCTACCTCTTCATAAATTTAAAAGCCAAATTAAAAGTAAACTCTGCCAAAAAGGCTACTATAAAATTCAAGACTATTTAGACGACAAACAAGCTTGGATATGAACTGCTTGCTCTCTATCTATGCTACTCAAATGGAATATTGTACTTAGGTTAAGTAAATATGTTTGTAAATAGACCAAAAAAAAAACAGCCCGCTGAGTTTCTTGCCGGAGTCTTCTCAGGAGTCAGGACAGGGCCGCGTTTCGAACCGGTGGTCCATTTGCCAAACATTAGATTATTTATTTTTTTATGACGTTTTGTAAGAGCCGTATTAATGGTCTATGCAGAATAAATGGTTTTTGACTTTTGACTTTTGATATTTCTTTGGAATGGAATTCTCACGGGTTCGAGTCGGATGTTGACTTTTTCCAATTAAATGGCTTTATTTATAGAATAAGGATTATTTATGCCCGCCTCACCCAGGAACTATGACGCAATTTTTGATCTAAACAGCTGGTCTACATAAGGAGTCATTGCTGCTTCCTATAGCTTTTTTCTCTACTGTGGGTAGGTACACTATTTTTCTTTACTATAATATGTTGTTTTTTTTTCAATAAATTGTAACATATATTATCATTATAATTACACTAATAATATATTTTTCTGGCCAGGCAGGCTCGTATAGTGCTCGTATTATCTTCGGACCTTCGTGTTGCCGAACTCTGGGCTGAAGGGAGACGCGCTGAATCCGAAGTTGTTGTTGTGGCTTGTCACAGGCTGCAATTATAATACTTCGTTATGAATAATGTTTCTGAAGACATGGGGCTTTGAGGCCAGAAGTTTGAGGCCGATTTGGGGCACCGACTGCAGAGCGGGGGACGGGACCCACGTTCAATTAGTATTTTTATGACACGGGGAAATGCCGCCAGCCTGATGGGCACGTTTGTTCGAGGGATGCAAATATGACATAATCTTTATGATCAAAAAGGACATTACATTTGTTTTGATATGTGTTTAATTTGTATCATATTTAATTAAATAAATTGTTTGAAGACAATACCGTTTACCTACTTGTAATTACACTCATGCCATGAACTGCCTCATGCACGTCACGCATGCGGCAATCGTATCAATTTCTTTGCACGCAATTATTTGCGCGAAATTCTCACATGAGACAGGCGCCCGCATGCCTGCACACGCATTAGGTTCCGAAGGATTTTTTTTGGCGTGTCTCCACTAGGTGGCGCTAGAAATAATGGCTATGATGTCGCAATAGTATATAAATAGTAGTGGAATAGTTGACTATGAGTACGGAAAAATTTACCTCATTTCTGCTGGTACCCGATATCTCATAATTACTAGCGGGCGGGATGTAGTCGTTACGGAACTGCGGTAAGTCTTCGACTCCGATGAGGTCCGAGTCGTTGGACGCGTTGCTATGGGAAAATTACAATAAATATTATTTTGTTGTTCTGTCTGCTATGTACTTAAAAGTTTGCATTAGTTTAAAACCTAAAATCTACTTAAACAAAATGTGTGAGGCATGCCAAATGTCAGGAACATATAGATTTATTAGCACAGCTTTAAATTACGGTTTAATTTAGGTTTTTCTGGGGAAAAATGGATGAATAAAAACTACAGTGGAACGCTCAAATATCATGTCTTGAAGAGCAACTCAGCTCTGAGGCTTTATTCTCAATGCAGTACAATAGCTGACTGATGTAGAAACAGCAAGGTAGGTGTATTCCAGTTATTTTCACAGTTAGATACCATAGGCTAGGATTCGAACCCGGGACCTCTTGATCGTAAGGCTGACAACTTCACCACTATGCTACTGACTTCTTGCTCCCTCCGGCCTCTGGAGTAGACGGAGACAATCGCCCGCAATCTGCTCCTCTCCTAACACACTTTACAAGCGTCCTCTACAGTCACAGTTATGACACGTACCTCAGGGCATCGAAGTCAGGGGCATTGAGGGTCTCGTTCCAAATAGGGTTCGATCCTTCAACGGCGTGCTTGTTGGTGCCAGGTGCGGTTATTCCCATGCGATTGAGGCCTGAGTCCACAGAACCGTACTTTGTCGTCGATAGAGCTTTGAGGCGACGGTTTAGGCTACAAGGCAAATGAGAAGATATGATGAAAATAAAATAAGTTTAATTAAAACGAAACTTTGCCACAAGGGCTATTATAAAATTCAAGAATATTTAGACGATAAACCAGCTTGGAAAAAAAACTGTTTACTCGGCTATGCTACTGGTTTTTTCTTTCTGGTTTTTGTGTTTTTTTTCTGTTAAATAAATATATATATTAAAAAAACCAAAGCATTGTAGTGTAGATTAAGTAAATATGTTTGTAAATAGACCACAAAAAAACCCACTGAGTTTCTTGCTCGAGTCTTCTCTGGATCGCGTTGTAATTTTGTTTGTTTTAAGTTTGAATTTACTAGGAACAGGAATATTAAAAAAACCAGCCAAGTGCGAGTCGGACTCGCCCATGAAGGGTTCCGTAGCAGCAAGTAAAATTTTTATATGTGAGTTGATTGAATGAAAGGTAAATTGCGCTTTACGATTTGCGACGTATTAAAAAAAAACTACTAACTAGATCTCGTTGAAACCAATTTTCGGTGGAAGTTTACATGGTAATGTACGTCAAATATTTTTTTTTAGTTTTGCCATTGTCTTATTTTAGAAGTTACAGGGGGAGGGGGGGGGGGGGGACACATTTTACCTTTTTGGAAGTGTCTCTCGCGCAAAGTATTCAGTTTAGAACAAAATAATATTAGATACATCAATATCATTTTTGAAGATGATTAGATGAAAAAAAAAATTTTGAGATTCAGTTCTAAGGACAACCCCCATAATTTATTGTTTTTTTCTCTTTTTTTGGGAAAATCTTAATGCGGTTCACAGAATACTTACCAAGTTTCAACAGCATACTTCTTATAGTTTCGGAAAAAAGTGGCTGTGACATACGGACGGACAGACAGACAGACATACATGACGAATCTATAAGGGTTCCGTTTTTAGCCATTTGGCTACCGAACCCTAAAAAGAAGAAAAGTACGCCTACTCACGTTCTAGACCTGATGATGAAGACCAGTAGAAGCACAAGAAACATCAAGCCGAGCACCACGGTGATGGCAATGAGCACGTACACGATGATTTGTGTGTTATCAGATTGTCCAGGACTCATATCAGTCACGAAGTCCTCCAGCTCCACCAGCTCTCGGTCCAGGGTGGTTTGGATCATACCTAGCAGGATTACATCACCGCGGAGTCTGTCAAAGAGATGCTGTTTGTGATTTTGCATGAGCCACGGTTGCTGTCAAAGTAAGGTTGCTGATATATGGAATGGTGGCTCTTACTTTTTAGACTTCACTCAAGCTTACCATCAGGCTGCGTGCTACTATTATTACTTACATTTTATGTTAAGAAGAAAGTACTAAGTTAAGTAAGTTTTACTGGTGCTAGAAATTTGACGACACAAATTTGTCACAAAATTCCACCGTGCACGATTGCGAAAAACCCTCCATAGTAATCCAATTTCGGTTTGATTGCGTTCAGTGGTCAGCAAGTGAATAGCCGGGCAGGGGGATTGTGGTCGCAGCACTAGTGGGACCGGTGGGTGTCAAGTTTGGAAATGGCTCGGAAGATCATGAGCGTTGCTGTCAAAGTAAGTATCACCATTTGAAACGCATATTCCACTTTGTTCACCTGGGTGCTGTCACCCAGGTGATTTATTTCCGAGGTGATCAAAGTAGACTAATCAATTCCACTTTGTTCACCTTGGTGATATCACCCAGGTGAACAAAGTGGAATAATCTCATATGAAATGGTGGCATATCACAAGGCTTCGTGATTACTGATTATTTTTCATGTTAAGAAGAAAATAGAGAACGGAAAATTAGCAGTGGATGGATTGGCGTTTCGAAGCCGAAGATCCGCGATGGCATTTCCGTCAATTGTAGCGTAGAACTAACTCTCTTTTCATGACAATAATGTCAAGTCAATCTCATCCTCCTAGCGATATCCCAGTTGCGTCAAAAATGTACACTTTGGAGCCTGGGTTCCGCTGATTAATTATTTTTGATTGGTTAGTTGACCACCCAACGCCGAGAGGAAAACTGGCGCCAGAGCCTCGTCTGTTGTTTAGCAGGTGCACCGTTGCAGGTAAGGTTGACTTGGGCCCTGTAGGTGTTGGTAGGGCGTTGTACATCCTTGACATTGTGTACACAATAATGTAAAGTATGAGTACTTTAGTTGTTTTTAATCAGTTACCGCTCTATCTCCGTGGCGGGCACGGGCAAGTCTTCCCTGATGAAGTGCGCCCTCGCTTCCGTTAAGCCCTCAATCACGACCCCCAGGTCAGCGTCGGTCGCCGGTACCACTTGATCGATGTTGCACGTCATACGGAAAGCAGCTGAGAACGTTTGCTCTATCTGCGAATGAATATACCTAATGGTAAACCTGCATTTGGATCGGTGTGACGAGGGTTCGATTAGATTAAATAATGAATATCTTTTTGTACCCAGCCAAATGGACGGAGGAGGTCGTCACCTGAAAGATGCTAGACTTGATGCGGCAGGTAGAATACTACTTATTGAAAAAAAAACATATTGTTTTGGTGATATAACAAGAGAGGCGTCTCTTGTTTCTTTTACTAAAGTATTTATAAATAACTTCATAGTATAATATCCTGTACAATGGTACGGAAACCTTCGTGTGCGAATCCGACTCGCACATGACTGATTGGTATACTTACAAAGGAAGTATGCTCTTCGATATGCTGAAGGTTGTTCCTAAATCTGAAGATCACCCTGTTGAGCTCCGATATCAGATATACCTTAACTTCGGTCCGGTCGTATGCGCCCTCTGGGGACAATAGGTTATATATTATTGTAACCATATGGGGCTTCATTTTTTTTTATGGATGATGGCGCACCTTTGACCGCTATCTCACCTGGTCGTAAGTGACGATGTGGTCTACGATGGATGACGTTTGCTTAGAAGGAACCTATTCACTCGAGACTTGAAGATTCCGAGGTTATAGCCTTCCGGAAACACAGAGTCAGGCAGGCAATTCCACTCCTTAGCTGTACGCATAATAAATGTGTCGCCGAAACGTTTCGTGCGTATGAGTGGAATATCCACCATGTAGCGGTGGCGCGTCGCTGTGCGTCTGGTCGTTCGTTGGTGGATGGTTGGGCTAAGCGCACCTTTTTTTTTTTTTCGTGCGGAAATCCCTTCGGATACCCCCCCGCCGGCCAGCGGGGGCGGTTATGTCGGGCTTGAACCGACTAAAACCGCACGCCGTCTCGGGTCTGCAGACGCCGGGGTGTAAGGTAGCTCATAGAGCATATCCCTCGCACCACGACTGACCCTGGGCCATCTCCGGTTTCGAGATGGCCCCCTCGCGTTTGGGAACCACGGTGTCCCCGTCTTGCCCCGGTTTGGGAGAGGGGCGCTAGTCGCCCCACCGTCCCGGCCTGCTTCTGCTAGGGTGACAGGCGGCCTCACCTGCCACCCCCAGGCCTGCGGGGCTAAGCGCACCTTACTAGCAAGCCGGTACAGCTGCTGATAGACGGATCTGGCGCAGGCTTTCCTCTTGAAACCTCAAGAGGAAAGGTCACACCGCAGTCACTGAATATAAAGGCAGCACAAGCCAAGTTCAAAAGAGGAGAAGGCGTAAGTGGATCCTGGGCTCTGAGGCCGAAGTCTCTGATGATGATTATAGTAATATAGTGAGTGAAGGGGCACTACCAACACCGTTGGGACCCGAGCCAACTTCACCTGCAACTATGTGCACTTGCTAAACCACAGACGAGGCATGGGCGCAGGCTTTTTCTTTCAGGGGTGGAGGTCAGATGGCAGTCGCTCCTGGAAAAGCCGACATACCAATGAAAAAACAACAAGCGGACCTCGTGCTCCAAAGTGCAATTGGACGCAACCAGGAAACCGCTATGATATGAGGTTGATGATCGGTGTTGATAAATTTTAATCCTTATTATTCCCATCAGATGGGCCGTGTGCTTGTCTGCCATCTAAATGGTATAAAAAAAGCGTAAAATTACAAATCAATCTGACGTGTATAAACACACACCAAGCTAATAAAAACGTGTTAAAATGTTTAAAATATTTGAACTAACTTGTATCCGTAGCAACAGCTTCGAATTCGAACATCCCGTGCATAGAGGCGGTGGGCTGAATGTTCAGGGTGAGGACTCCCGTGCTGGGCTCCAGGATGAAGGCGTTGTCCCTGACGGCTGTGAGCGAGGAGTCCACGGCCATGGTGGACTGGTCTATCGTGTATGTAATGTCATCTTCTTCGGTATGTGTCGCCTGGGTAGTACAACTTATTATTTTAGTGCTAGTAAAACCTTGGCTTTTTTTTAATAGATTTAGTTCGGAAAAAGTAAACATCCAGGACGGGACCTGAACCCATTTTTTTACCCGTGACCTGTCGCTTATAGAGGCAATACCCGCGGTTTCAAGTTCCGTCCTGGATATTAAATTTTTATGATCTAAATCTATTAGTAATTGTACGCGAACGGAGCGAGCGCAGTAATAAAAAAATAATTAACAGCTCTGCTACCAGTCTCCTTTACCCGGAGACAAGGGTGAGGAGTAAGATCACGAGTAAGACCAGGTAGTATTCAAGCCGTAGCCCCACCACTCACTCACTTTCACGCAATCACTACTTCGTTCTGAAGCGTGATCGAAAGCCGACAGTGGAAACGCAAATAAAACATAAAACTTAATATATAACTAAAATAAAGGGTCTAATGATCCGGATCTACACAAAGGTGCAGTCAACAAACGGTACAAAATCATTAATCAAACAACAATAACCCAATACCGTAATTTTATACAAACCGGTTAATCGAACCGACTAAAACCGCACGAAGCATCAAACACAGGAAGTCGGCACGAATATACAACGGTCAAACTGCAAAATACTGCAATTTTAGAATAACCGGTTAATGGAACCGACTAAAACCTCACGGGTACAAACAAATCAAATCATACGGTACTTTCAATTTTATAGCAAATAAACACAAACAAATATTTATTCCGACCTCCCGGCGGGTCCAATCAAAATGAATAAACAACAATTCAAAGTTAAACAGATTTTTAGCACGTACTTGTTTGAATAGTCAAATTAAGCCGCAATTGACACCCGATCGAATTCGACTAGGAAATATTTTAATTATAATAACAATTTTAAGGGAAAATAGTCCAATTCAATTGCTCCAAAAGGCAGAATAATACCGATAAATTAACATCAAAATGGCGACCGCTTGTTAAGTTTCAAATTGCAAACATAATTAAACCAATCCGTTAATTATGATCAACAAAAGATCAATCGATTTCAAACAAAATAATACGATTACACAAGCCAAAAAATAAATAAAATCTCAAGAAAATGAAATATATAAGTAGGTGGTTAACTAACCTTATTACTGACGGCCCCCTTATTGAGGAACAAATGACCCAGTGATAATGTACCTTTTTTTTTTTTTTTTCGTGCGGAAATCCCTTCGGATACCCCCCTCCGGGGGCGGTTATGTCGGGCTTGAACCGACTAAAACCACACGCCGTCTCGGGTCTACAGACGCCGGGGTGTAAGGTTGCTCATAGAGCATATCCCTCGCACCCCGACTGACCCTGGGCCATCTCCGGTTTCGAGATGGCCCCCTCGGGTTTGGGAATCACGGTGTCCCCATCTTGCCCCGGTTTGGCGGAGGGGCGCTAGTCACCCCATCGTCCCGGCCTACTTCTGCTGGGGTGACAGGCGGCCTCACCCGCCACTCGAAGGCCTGCACTCATGGAGGACGGAGGTCGTTAAGTGACCTCCGGCGTCTGAGTCGCCTGCGACGCGCGGCGAGCAAGTTGCGGGCTTGGCGGGCCGGGAGAGTTCTAAATCTCTCCCGGGCGCGCTCCGCCATCTCCTTCGCGAGCATTACATGCTCGCAGAAGGAGGTGGCGGCGGCCAACGCACTCGCGCTCCGCACCATTGCCGCAATCATGCTGCCGAGCGAGAGGAGTCCCACCCCGATGCCTGATGACACTCAGGCGTTGGCTCCTTCCTGATCCAATGCAGGTGGTCCCCGAAGCACCCCTTCCCGGAGATCACCTGCGTCAGTCGGTACGAGAGGCTTCCGTGTTGCCTCTCTAGCCAATCCTCCACGATGGGCCTTACCGCCGCTATTGCGGCGTGCCCTGCGCTTGGTCGCCCAAGTCGTTCCTTCCACTCCACCACGATGGCCTGGCGGAGCTGGGACTGCACGGCCTCGATTTCTCGATGCTCGGGTTTCCATCCCTGCTCCCGCGCCTCCTTTCGCCACTGGTACATACCCTCCAACCTTCCCATGGTTCTTCCCGCCTTGCGGCATAACGGCCCGAATCACGGGAGACACAGCCGGTACTTGCGTTTGCTCTTTCCCGGCTGCGCTTCTTGAGGCTCCCTACAAATTTCTTGACGCGTCCCTGTTCCACTTGCAACCTCTCCCCTTTTTGAGGCGTCACGAACACAAATACGGCGACCTTTCGCCTGGGCTCTTCCTGGGATTCATCTTATTGGGTAGCTCTTCGGTGCTGCCAGTGATGTGCGAAGACCTTGAGCCGCCTAAAACCCTCTTCGCTGTTCACCAGTTCACTGTAGTGAACTGGTCCTTGGATTTTTCGCTCCCAGTCCCGCAGCATTTCATCCCTTATGTCCACGTGCATTGGGCACTCCCACAGCACGTGGTCCCTCGTCTCCTCGTCACCACTTCCGCAGCTGCAGAACCCTGACTCTACAAGCTTCATGCGGTGCAGGTGGCCGTTAAAGCATCCATGCCCGGTCAGGATCTGGGACACCGCATAGTCCGGTTCGACCCATCCAAATGACAGCCGGAGACCGACCTCCGGAAAAAACTTAAATAGGTCTCTTATCCACAGCCGACCACTCGCTCTGCCAACGAGCAACGACCTCCCCCATGATGCGCGACTCAACAGCTCTGCGCTCCCCACCCAGGGCACCCACCGGGCGCTCCTGCGCGATTCGTCCCGCCCGTATGACCTCCAGGTCGGTCGGCAGCACGCCTGCTAGCACAGGAAGAACTGAAGTCGCCACTGGTACAGTTGCGAAAGGGCTCTCGCCTCCAGGTCCCATGGCGGAGTTCCGGCAAGGAGACTCGCCGCCTCGAAGGAGATCGTGCGGTACCCGCGGATGACCCTGATGGCCATCACTCGCTGCGGAGCGCGCAGCATCCGCACAGTTCCGGCCTTCAGGGCCTCCGCCCATATTAGCCACCCATACAGGGCCATGGACCGCACGATCCCCGCGTAGAGTCTCCTGCAGGAGTCACCGAGTCCTAGATTAAAGTATACAATAGATTACAAAAATTACAAAAGATTTCACTTTCCTTAGTGTGTGTGTGGTCCACCGCAACAATGGTTCCAAGTCAACCGGACGCGATGGGAGTATTCACTTAATTACAAGGAGATAACGATCTCGTTAATTAATGATCACCAATTACTCCACATTCAACAAACAAAATCAAACAATGTTCTTCCAACAGCGCGGGGCTCAACCCTCCAAAAGCGCGAACACAGGGTCCACCAACGAACCAACGAGCTCGGACCCTCACAAATCGACGTCTCGATGTACTCGCGCGCTCAACCCGCCATGTACTGGCGTCAAGCTCCCGTACAATAATGCGCGGGTATGTAAAGAAAAAATATGATTGGTGTTGGTCCTATCAATACGCGGTACCAACATCAAAACAAAATAAAACAAAGATTAAAACTAAACAGTAATGTTGCTTTAAAATTTTATAGTATTGGCTTTTTGTTGTTATACCTAATTAAATGTACCTTATATGAAGCAGAATAGGTAGAACTGTATTAAAATTATTGGCAATGCCTGACTTTACGTGATTAAAAATTTGATAATACCATTTTTTTTCTTACCAAAAAGACCACGGTTTCCCTGTATCTCCTAGGGATTCAGAGTTCCCTATATGTACCAGCCTAAAACAAAACCTGTAGAATAACACGGCGAGAGGCATGGAACAATCAGTTACCACGACGAATGTTCTGATGAGCTCTTTTAACTGATTCCACCGTCTCCTTTTCTATCCAGAATGACACGTCAATACGAACTAAGCCGCTTAATGACTGTAATACTCTATCCACACATGTGTTTCCTTTTTCTTACAATCCCGGATTCTTTAAGCGGGGTGTGAAAAAGCATCTGTCAAGGCCGTCAATCAGAGGCCACCGTTTTAGGATCGTCAGCATTATAAATGGTGGCCCGTACATTCTGGACTTCATCCTAGCTTCTTACCATCCAGCGGAGAGCGGTCAATTGCCGGACTGAATATAAAAAAAAATACGTACCTGCACTGTCAGCAGGACTCTCTGGATAAGATCTTGCGTGGAAATACCAGCTGTGTAGAGTTCACGCTCGAATCTAGGACGAGGATTGCCTTCCCTCACCTGACGGAAATAACTATATCAATGGCGTGAAAAATTGAAATGGGGTACTTATAATGTTGATCTCATCAAAATAACCAAAATAGTGTCAGATTTGTAGCCATAAATTATAACGAGATAAATTGATTACTATCTAGTGGCACTAGCACTGAAGCATCATTTAGAGAACTAGGCTTCTAGAGAATTCGCCATTCAGAAAATTAGGCTTTTAGATAATTGGCCATTCAGAGAATTAGGTTTTTAGAGAATTCACCATTGAGAGTATTTAGGCTTTTAGAGAATTTGTCATTTTTAGAATTAGGTCTTCTGTGCCTATACCGGTACAGGGTTTGGGCCAGTCATCACCATCGTCGCGCTAGTCCCGGTCGCATCCGAGGCTTTTACGTCGGCGTCCGGAGCCGCCTATGAGATTTCCTTCTCCACTTAGCACGGTATTGGGCATTTCTGGCAGTGAAACATGACGACACATGTCATCCCTTACGATATCAAACCAGCACTTCTTCTTTTTTTGTGGTTAAGGAGTCGGCCATGTGATCTAAAAGTCCCGATTACAAATCCTGGCCTTTACACTACCGGCACTCCTTTATACATTTATGTGGGGTTTACAAGAATATTAGTAATTTCGGATACTAGTAGTTTTTTTTCTTTAAAAAAGAGAATTCTTACATTGACAGTAATAGTGAGAGTGTTGGAGGATAGCGCGGGGAGGCTGTCGGGAGAGTTGGTGGCGATGACCTGCACGGTGTGGGCAGCGCTCTCACTGCGGTCCAGTGGCTTCGTCAGGTACATGATATTGGTCGTAGGATCCAACCCGAAGTGCCCGTCGGTATTACCCTCTGCGGAAAACACAAGTTAATTCCAAGGACTTCCATGTATAGGTACTACTGGAATAGTAGTAGACAGTTTAATTTTAACAAAAAATTAAACCGCCGAAAAAACTGAAAAGCAAAAAATAATAAACCTTTTTTATTTAACCTTAATAACTAACTTCTTAAAGTAATGGTACTATATCTAAGTATATAATTTTGTAAATAGTTGAGTTTATAATTAACCTTAATAACTAAGTTCTTAAAGTAATGTAAGTAAGTATAGCTAAGTAATTTGGAGTCGGCGCATAAACAATCAATTTGCAAAGATCAATAAATTACCTTAAGTTGAGTTTTTAATTAACCTTAATAACTAAGTTCTTAAACTAATGTAAGTATAACTAAGTAATTTTGAGTCGGCGCCAAACAAGCTATGTAAGTAATTGATGAATTACGTAAAGCGACACGCCCCTTCACCGGAAAATGCCGAGCGTTCACGAAGTTAATGTCAGCGAGACAACAACCCGAACGGGTAGACATGTGAGGGCATACGTCGTTGCGAGTGGTCGTGCGGAGAGTGTATTTTTTGGAATGTTAATGTTTATCGCTGGAAATTTCATGTTGCATTGTTAATTAGATTTGATTATTTCGGTAAATTTAAGGTAATTTAGTGATCTTTGTAAATTAATTGTTTGTGCGCCGAATCAAAATTACTTAGCTATACTTACATTAGTTTAAGAACTTTGTTATAAGGGTTAATTAAAAACTCAACTATTATTATATATATTTATATTTTTTTTCTTATATATATTTTTCTATATATATATTTTTTTTCTTTTTTATATTTAGGACACGTCAATTTGACTTCACCTTGACAGATGGTAAGCTGAAGGTAAAGTCTCAGGAAAGAGGGTCACCATTACATACACGTACCATGTTAACAATGGTGGCACTCAGCTTGACGGTCTTATCAGAAGAGGATTGAGATATAGTTTCATTACTTTAAGAAGTCAGTTATAAAGGTTAAATAAGAAAGGTTTATTATTTTTTGCTTTTCAGTTTTTTCGGTGGTTTAATTTTTTGTTAGAAAGTTTTTATTTCATTTTTTTTTTGTGGCTATAATCCTCTAATTACTACTACTACAATCAGTGAGTGAACAATCAATCATCATCTGTTTTCCTACCCTTACAGTTGGGTTTTTATTTTCAAATTTATATGAGACCCACTTCGGGGTATACTCTTTCCAATAAAAAAGAATTATCAAAATAGGACTAGGTACTTTACAAAAAGTAATGCTCAAACTTTACAATCAGTGAGTGAACAATCAGTCATCCCCTGTTTTCCTACCCTTAGGGTTGGATTTTTATTTTCAAATTTATATGGGAATTTCGGAATATACTCTTTCCAATAAAAAAAGAATTATCAAAATCGGACTACTCTTTAAAAAGATATGAGTGGTCATACATAAAAAAAATATACGCGTCGACTTGAGAACCTCCTCCGTTTTTTTGTCGGTTAAAAAACTTGGTATCGTGAAAGGCCCTAAACCGACACCACAGATTACATAATATTATTCTAATCCGACACGTACCAAGCTTTCTCTAGCTGTTATACAGACATGGAGCATACAACCAAGATGCAGATGACATTTAATTGTTGGGAAAGGTAGTAGGCGTATCGTGAAATCGTATTTTTATCATGTTGTATCTAAGAAAGATGATTTTCGATTAACAAACAATTAACACTTACCAATGATGGTGTAGTAAGTAGTGTGGCAGTCATCTACGCAGAGGTGGTTCTTTGCATCCACAGCGTGAGGCAGCTCGAATGTCTCGTCCATGCCACCATCCCCCTCTACACGCCAAACTATCCATTAATATCACAGGAGCAAAAGAAGAGTGCCTCTGAAGAACCGGGAGACACGCTAGGGCGATGATAAGTCGGAAGGAAACCTACTTCAATCTGAGATTGAATGCAACCGGGATTGGTGCTTCGATGAAAAGAAAAAAAGTCTGCAGGAAGAACTGGATACCTCCCACTATGTCAGCAAAAGACGTATGTCTCATCAAAATCGGCAATGTAATGGCCAGGATTCGAACCCTGGACATCTATCGTAAGGCTGACTCCTCCACAAAGCTACCGACTTGAACCCACTGCTAACACAAGCAATTAAGCTTAGCAGGAGGAGTTAGAGCAATTATAAATAAATATAATATAAATATTGTGGGACAAAGTACACAACGCCATCTAGACCCAAACTAAGCAGAGCTTGTCATATGGGTTCTAGAATGCGGTTAAACATACTTAAATACTTTTTTTGTAAATAAATACATATTATACATAGAACACCCAGACCAATGCAAATATACATATTTGCACTGAGCGGGAATCGAACCCGCGAACCTCTGGCTTAGCAGTCGGACGCTCTACCGCTACGCCACAGAGGCCGTCACGCGTAGAGGTATTAATTACTTGTTATTTAGTTTTTTTAATGCAATGAATTTGGACTCACCAACGAAAGAAACAATGCAAGTGTTCTGTTCGAAGACGGGCTCTCCCTGCGTTGGTACGAACACCAGGGTAAATGTGACATCACTGAAGCGCGGGTAAGGGTCCTCGCCGCCGTCCGTGCCTCGGATTGTCACCTGTACTTGATAATAATAATAATAATACTATTATTGTACCGATAGTTGTGTCAGCACATGGACTCATCGCCAAGAGCCTCGATCAACACCTTATGAGGCTCTCGTTAGGCAGCTGGCTCAAAGGCCTGATGCAGAAGGCCGTTCTGCTAGGCACGGCACGCATAGTGAGGAAGTTCCTTTCCCTGGAGCCGTAACCACCGGCAGCTTGGTCCCTGTACCCGATGCCGGTGGAGCACTGTTTTTATATTTTTAAATATATTTGTATTTTTTTTTATATATATTTAAAAATGTAATTATATGTATTTAAAAGTTAATAAAGAAGAATAATAATAATAATAATGTTTAGTTTTCAAATAGTTAACATAGATCAATCAATCAATCGTCAATAACAGCTTAGATAAGATATCGTCAATAACAGCTTAGATAAACAGAATATAGTAATAGTAATTTATATAGATTTTAAAAAAGCATTTGATACTCTAGATCATGATAGCTTGATAAAAGCTATGGACGAATGTGGTATCCGAGGACCAATCAATAATTGGCTACGTTCGTACCTACAAAACCGATGTCTCAAAGTGTCAGTATGCGGAGCGATAAGTCAAGAGCGTGACATAAAATATGGTGTGCCTACCGGTTCTGTATTTGGTCCGGTTGGCTATATAGTACATGTGAATGGCATGCACAATGTGATCAAAAACTGTGTATCACTCATGTACGCAGATGATACATGCCTAATTTATAGTGATAGAGATATAAGTAAAATACAGATTAAAATGCAAGAAGACTTTGACAGTATAGTTAAATGGGCACACGACAACGGCATCATTATTAATACCAACAAAACAAAATGTATGCCGATATACTCCCCATATACTCACACAAAAAACATTAATATTAACATAAAAGGTCACTCATACGAATGTTTACATCAGAGTCAAAGTAACTGCGACTGTAAACTTATAGAACAGGTAACTACCTATAAATACCTAGGTGTAGTGCTGGATAATAATTTCTCGTGGCACTTGCATATAGACAATGTATGTAATAAACTGAGGACAGTTCTAGGAAAGATGTGGACCCTTAAGCCTATTGTCAGTAAAGGAATATTGTACATGCTGTATTACTCACTAGCGGATTCCATTGTCAGTTATGCGTTGGGTAGTTATGGTTTTACATTTGATACACACCTTAACAAAATTAAACTGCTACAAATAAGAATATTAAAATTATTAGTAAACCAAAAAGTTAAAAATAAAGTAATGGATTATGAACAATTATTTAAGGTATGTAATATACTACCTATACAAATGAAGGCCAAACTGACCATCTTACTTGAACAGCATAACGCAATGATACATAAAAACAGACGAGTACATAACTACCCAACTAGACTAGCAAGGAAAAATAGACTAGCAGTGCCTAAGACAAATAACTACTTCGGTAAACGCGCCAGAAAATATCTAACGCCTACTTTAGTAAATGAGCTGCCTGAAGGATCGCTTGGTGATGTAAGGTCCAAGTATCACCTAAAGAAGGTATTGGTGAAACACTACCTGTCGCTCTGTCCGTAGCTTTTAAAGCGAGTTCACAGATGTGTGAATATTGTATATGCTATGCATGTGTTTTTTGTGTATGTGTGCCTAGGTAATACCTAATATATGTAAGTGATTGAATATAGCGGACAGCGAATTATAACATAATTGTACCAGTTATGTTATAATTCGTTGTCCCAACTGAGTGGTGTTATTTTGTAGAAGCTGTGTTTTGTGTATTTAATACGTACTAAGTAAGGCTTGAATAGAAATACAATGTTTTACAACATAATGGAATTAATCAAGAGGACTAGATGCCGACAAACTGTTCCGCAGTTTGGCAACTGATGTTTTTATTTTAAGTGTTGTAAATTAATTATTAAGTTAAATAAATTAAAAAAAAAAAAAACATTATTATACAATGTTTTAAAGTTATTGCAGTACATTACAGATTACAGATCGTCTATGCTCAAGTAGTAAGAAACCCTGACTCTTAAACTAGGGAAAACCCTGTATCTTAAGAGACAGTTTTCGTCTAGATATTTATTTTTGAGCGACTACAGGTGTTAGGTTAACATTGTGCTGACAAGTCAGCTTACTCTGAAGGAAATTGTGCACGCGTGTTTGTGTGTGTAGGTATATAAGAGAGTGTGTGTGTATATGTGTGAGGGTGTATGTGTGTTTAATTGCAAGGGGTAAGATAAATAAATTTAAGTAATATTATATTATGCGATGTAAGTAAGTAATGACTCTGTACTGAAGTAGTCTAGATTTAGAAGCCATTCTGTCATTTTAAGTTTTAATTGGCGTCTATTCAAACTAAGTATATTGAGTTCTTTTTGTATCTTTTTGTAAATGTGCGAGCTTAATACATAGAATTGATGCTCTGCAAAAGATGTTCTATGGCTAATACCCAATGCTATATTTCTCCTTTTTGCATTATTTGGTAGTGGGCTACTAATATGTCTCCTGAGAGTACATTGGAGCACAAAGAGCTGCCGAACTGTAAGCACTTTGGCATCGGTGTAAAGCTTAGATGTTGGGTACTTATATGGCTTCCTCATCATAACCTTGAGTACAGCTCTTTGTGCTCTCTCGACTTTTTGGAAAATTGACTTGCACGCCCCACCCCAGGCAACAATACAGTATCCTATTATAGATTGGCAGAGGGCATAATAAACCATCTTTAGAGTATCAAGATGTGCCGAATCCCGTAATGCCTTGAACGTGCGTATGAGCCGCATGACTCTGTTTGTTACTGTGTGGATTTGTTTGTCCCATTTGAGTCCATCATCCAGTCGTACTCCCAGGTATTTCACCATTTCTACTCTCGTTAGTGGAAAACATGCGCATGGTTCTGATGGATTAGAGCACGAATGAGCCGTTAGAGTGAAGGTGTTTGTAGGTTTTGTTAGACGTCTTAGTGCGAAAGGAATATAAACAGTTTTGGTTAGGTTTAGGGTTAATAAGTTGCAATTCAGCCATGTCATGACAATTCTCATAGCTGACTCCGCCTTTTCTTTGATGTTCTGCCAGGTAGGTCCGTTGATAAGAATAGCAGTGTCGTCAGCATAGGCATAGATCTTACTATCTAAGAGGGGTAACTTGCAGAGATCATTTATGTAGATTTGGAATAACGTAGGCCCCAGGATGCTGCCTTGTGGAATTCCGTATGAGATGTATTGCTCATCACTCAGGACCCTCTCAATCTTAACACGTTGGGTACGGTTGTTCAGGTAGTCTCTGAATAAATCCAGCGTTATACCTCGTACACCAATACGCTCCAGTTTGTCTATAAGCTTGGGAACAGAAACTGTGTCGAAAGCTTTCGATAGATCTAAGAAAATACCCAGACATTTTTCTCCCTTGTCTAAGCTCCTAGCCACATAATCAGTTAAGCCCAGAACCGCATCGTCAGTGGAGACACCCGGTCTAAAACCATACTGATTATTGGCTATGATGTGATATTTATCCAAGAAATCTCTTAATTGCTTATTCAAGACCCTTTCCAGAATTTTGGAAATTGAGGGTAATATAGAGATTGGCCTATAATTGTTGACACAGCCTCTGTCCCCGCTTTTGTAGACTGGGTGGACAATGGCCTTCTTGAGGCCTTCCGGGAACACTCCACTTTGGAGACAGAGATTGAAAATGTACGTTAAAGGTGGTACCACGGTTGCTCGACACTGCTTCAGTATAGAGGATGGTATTCCATCCCAGCCAATAGCTCAATTATTACGTAGCTGTAGAATATGGGATTCAATTTCAGCCTCATCTATTGGGAGGAAGACTAGCGAATTGACTGGCGAGGGGCAGGTTTTGGTTGTAACTCTGGGGGTATCTGTATTGTTTTGTAAAGTTATCTTTGATGCTAAGGATTTTCCTATGTTGGTGAAATAAGTACAGACTTCATTTATAGAAGTCTGGGGGTTATCGCATAGTTTCAATAAGTCACTTGAACTGCTCTGTGTTTTCTTTATATGAGTTATATCCTTGATAACTTTCCAAAGGGCTTTAGGATTATTGTTTGCTTTTTGTAACTCATTAGTTTCGTGCACTATTTTCAGTTTTTTTTAGTAAAGAATTACAGAAGTTTCGGTAACGAGTATATGAAATTTTGAGAACTAGGTTTTCTGGTGCCTTTTTCGTTTCGAAATGCATCCTGTCACGATTTGCGATACACTTAAGCAGACCAGGAGTTATCCAAGGCTTTATTGTTCTCTGCTTTTTAGGGATATTTTTTGTCACTTGATGTTTCGATATTATGTATGATATTGTTGCAGTAAGTTTGTTCATTGCCTCATTAGGATCTGTAATTGTATAAATATAGGTAAAATCTGTTTCCTCTAATTCCTTCTTGGCAGCTTCGTAATTTAATCGGGTACTGTAATGATCGCCTTTCCGAGTCGGATTACTATTTGTGATACTTAATATTAGTGGTTTGTGATCGGTTATCTGGGACTCCAGAAGCAGGCTGGTAGCAGGTAAGTTCGTTTTTAATAAAATATGATCTAGGCAGTTTTCGATTCTTGTTGGTGATGAATGAGTAGGCAACAGACCGTGGGTTGCATTTAGGATTAGGTACTCAAGTCTGTATGGGTTTTTATTACCTTCCTTTATATCAATATTCAGGTCTCCTATGAGTGCGATGTTTGGATATGAAGATAGTTCATCGTACACTCCGTTTAGGCTGGTAAAGAAATCATCATGGTGTTGTTTTTTATTATAGGAAGGTGATCGGTAGATACCAATAATTGCCGATTTGTGATCAATTTCACAGACGAGACTATTTGCGTTTTTGATCATCGGTTCCCTAACAGTGAAATTTAAACCCTGCTTTACATACATTATCACACCCTCGTTTTGGTTTGAGGGTTTACTTGTATAGAAAGAATGATATCCTTGCATGATAGGTAGGTTAGTCACTTTGGATAACCAACATTCAGTCAATACAAGTATATCGAAGTTAATTTTTGTTGAGCTAATTAAGGTTATTAGTTTATTGAAATTTTTGTTCACGCTACATATGTTTGAATGAAATATGTTTAGGTTACTATTTGTAGTATTTATATGTTTGAGACAGTGGTTTGGTAAGCAGGAAAAACAGTTTAATTAATAATGTTTATGGCAGCCATTGGTAATCAAGATTTTGTGTAAACAAGGTACAAAAAAAAATTAAAAAATGTGTGTGGTGTACATCGCATGCTAGTACTAAGATATAGTGTAGTATAAGAACTATTTGTTTGATTTATGTAGATATGATGTGCTGATTTGTATTGTTTTGTGTTTATATTTTTGTTGTTTTTGTATGATGTGTGACACAGAATTTTTAAAGATATACATATTATATCGAAGACAAGGTACACTGCAAGCATATTAGAACTAAAAAATATTAAAATAGAAAGCACAAATAGTCACCACTTGTTGACTTGCTCTTGGAGACGTTTCTCTGAGTTAATTAATACGTGGGTGTCACCCTCTTTTTTTCGAAGGTATATGTTTCCATTGGAGATCCAACAGAACTTGAAGCCATTTTTCTTCGCAAATTCCCCTGCTAGGAAAAACAGTTTTCGAACACTGGGGGGTAGATGTTCAGTAATATAAACAGGGTAACGTTGACCCACTATCCCGATGTCTTCCGTGTTTAGTTTATCTTGTATTGTTTGTTTGTTTTTGTTATATGACCGTACCGCAGACAGAACCTCTTGTTTCAAGTGCACGACCGGTCGTGAGGTGGTCGACCCAGTAGGTTTCCCTGGCAGCCGATATGAATATAAAATATATAAATAGAGGGTTCGAATCCTGGCCATTACACTACCGACGTGAACCCACTCCTAACACAAGCAATTTAGCTTAGCTGGAGGGGTTAGGGGGAATATTAGTAATTTCGGTTACTAATATTCTTTAAAAAAATAAAAATAAAAAAAATATATCAAAACTAGCTGCTGTTAGCAGCTATGTACTGCGGCGACCGCCAGGCTACGGGGGTAAAAAATGTCTGGCCATGCTACTTCCGCCGCACCCGGGTAGGAGGGATAGATCCCAGATCGTGCGAAATGGAGCGGCTACTTGGGCGAATGACACATGTATACAGCACCGTCTAGCGCAATCAAACTGAACTTCTACGGAACCAAAGATCCTACATCACGAAATGAAAGTTCTCGGGCTGGATAAGATCTGCTAAACATCCCAAAATCAACTGCTGGGCTGCGACCCGCTACCCGCCAGGCGTGATCACCTACCCTGGGGTCCGATTAAGTAAAGTTGCGTTTTAAAACGTAATTTAAAAACTTAGAAAAACTTATAAGATTTTTTTAACTGAAAAAGAATTAAACTATGAGTAATTTTGAAGGTATAATAACCTCATCAAAACGTAGGTAGTTAGGCTTTATTTTGACAGAACATCCGGAATCCGTTTTTTTTAAGTTTTTCATTCTTATCGAATTGAAATCAGCAATTTTTAAAACGTGGCGACCACCTGGTGGGGAATCCTTAATTTATGCCAGAGGAACCTCACCCTTCGTTCTTCCAAATTTGCAGTATGAAGTAGATCTAACATAGAGAAAGAAATGGTTCGGACACGTAGAGAGGATGGACGAAAGGAGATTGAAGAAACAGATTAATGAGGCGCGGGCTAACGGGCAAACCGGTAAAGGTCGACTTAAGGTCTATCTATATAGTAGAGGAAGCTCGTGAAGTATGTAAGGACAGAAGCAGATGGTGGGCTGTTGTCTCTGCCTACCCTGGAGGGAAAAGTCGTGAGTATATGTATGTAATGTATGTGTAACTTTTTTTTTAAGCCCCTGGCGGTGCACTCCCCTGACACGTCCCTGATGTGTATGGATATACCATTAGGCGTACGTATGAAAATTAGATCGAGGACGTTTTAAAGAAAAGGCAGTACCCGGCGTGCAATCACTGTGACGCGAGCGAGGACTCGGGGCTGTACACGCTGGCGGACTGCCCGGCGTGGGAGGCGCCGAGGCGTGACCTCGTGGCAGCTATCGGGGCGGGAGTCTGATTACGGCAATGGTGCTTCTGCTAGCATGTAATGCTCGCGAAGGAGATGGCGGAGCGCGCCCGGGAGAGGTTTAGAACTCTCCCGGCCCGCCGAGCTAGCAACATGCTCGCCGCGCGTCGCAGGCGACTCAGGCGCCGGAGGTCGCTTAACGGGTGGCAGGTGAGGCCGCCTGTCACCCCAGCAGAAGCAGGCCGGGACGGCGGGGCGGCTAGCGCCCCTCCCCCAAACCGGGGTAAGACGGGGACACCGTGGTTCCCAAACCCGAGGGGGCCATCTCGAAACCGGACATGGCCCAGGGTCAGTCGGGGTGCGAGGGATATACTCTATGGGCAACCTTACACCCCGGAGTCTTAAGACCTGAGACTGCGTGCGGTTTTAGTCGGTTCAAGACCGACATAACCGCCCCCGCTGGCCGGCGGGGGTGGGGTATACGAAGGGATTTCCGCATGAAAAAGAAAAAAAAAGTACCCGGCGTGCATGTACGATAACTATTATCAAAGTTGAAGAAGCGAAAGGCCTATGTGAAAAGATGTTGTGTCTGCCTACCCCAATGGAAAAGAGGCGAGACTAAATGTATGAAACAGATGCAATGTCGTACCGTAAACGATCGGATGTTTTCTTCAAAGGTCTGCAACAGTATGAGTGCGCCAGAGTTTTTGCCGTCGTTAACAACACGGAAGTATTCTACGGCTTCAGCTGCCAAACAAATACAAGTTATTAGTTCCTATTATATGTATACGGAGTGGAAACGTTAAATGTGTCCACACCATTATTTCGTAAATTCTAAAGAAATTGTCAAACTTGTAACTTATATGATATCTACTTCGCTTAATCCATGAAATGACATAATAAAAATAAAAAATAAATATCGTCATAATGTTGCACTTTTGCCAGAGTAAATAAATGTATGGCCGTATGGGAGCCGCAAAAGTACAAAATGTTTAACATTTTTTTTTTTCATTTATTTTTTTACCTTGTGGCTTTTTAGATTAGTGAATTAGCCGTGCCATAGTGTATGTATGGGAACCACAAAAGTACAATTTGTGAGCATATGAACCTTTTTTTTTAACTGTGTTATTTTTATTACGTCATTTTATAGATTAGGTAAGCAGATTTCATATGAGTTTAAATTTATGTAATATCTTTAAATATGACAAAATAATCAAATACGATTACAATAACGATCACGAGAGTGGTTCGTGCTTAGGGCCATTTAACGTTTCAACCCGGTATAAAAATGGTATAGGTTCCCATGGATAGCGGGCACGGGATCAGAATTCCAAGCGGGTGTAGCCGTGGGCAATAGCTAGTGCGTTATAAAATGAATACTTACGATTAGTTTCTCCGTCGACGTGGAATGTGACGATACCGGCTTCCTCTCCGTCCTCGTCAGTGGCTTCGATGCGATCCAGGAAATTATTGTTCACTTTCACCAGCAAACCGTTAACGGAAATTCGCTCCTATCCACATTATAAAACAAATTAAATTAGAGTAACCAGGGAATATAAGGGAATCTTCTCTCCTATTCCTTCTTTCTTAATGGATTGTATAGCTTGGATTTTACGGGAGGGACTGCCACCTGACTAAGCTCCCAACCCCGAGAGCACCGGAGCCTCGTCCATTAATTAGCAGGTGTACCGGCTTGCAGGTGAGGTTGGCCTAGGCCTCACAGATCTTGGTGGGATCCATCCATCATCACAAACATTCACATTTGCTATAACATTAGTAGGAAGTAGGATTATCTGATAGATCACATCATCATTCTCATAGCGATTTCCAATTTGCGTCCAAAGTTTTGACTTCGGGGCCTGAGGTTCTGCGTATTGTTTTTATTGGTATGTCGACTTTTCCGGGAGCGACTGCCATCTGTCCTTCCAAGCCGAAGAGGAAAGCCTCGTCCGTTGTTTAGCAGGTGCACCGAATTTGGGGTGCGACTGGTTTGAGGGGTGCGACTGGTTGGATCACCTCCAAGTTTGGTGCACCCTGGGCAACGTGTGCGATGACGCATCATTGATTGCTCCTCTGGAGTAGCTGGCGTCAACGTCAACGGCCAAGAGTCTGACCAACCGGCCCTTTTCAGGGCCAGCTGACCCCATTGCACGAGGGGGTTGGGGTATGGCGGGCCTGCAAGGCCCGCATGGGTGGGGGCCGCTCCAGGTACCCCTCTGCTGTTATCAGAGGGAACACTGCGAATGGCCCAGGGTCAGTTGGAGTGCGAGGGATATGCTCTATGGGTAACCTTACACCCCGGCGTCTGCGTAGACCCGAGACGGCGTGCGGTTTTAGTCGTTTCAAGCCCGACATAACCGCCCCCGCTGGCTGGCGGGGGGGTATCCGAAGGGATTTCCGCACAAAAAAATAATTAAAAAGGTGCACCGAATTTGAGGCGAGGTCAGTTTGGGCCTCAAGCATGTTGGTAGGGCCTTGTACATTCTATATATCCTACAATTAGTATCACATCTACGCTTATTCCTGGTTTGTTGGGCTCTACTTGGGCCCAAACGGCCCAGTCCTACCCTACCAACAATTACTAAATTAGTATTACCCTGGCCAGCCTGATGACGGTGTCCGGCTGCGGGAACACGAACACAGGGTGATGGAAGTTGTAAACTTCTATAACCAGATTGTAGGTCTCTTCACTGTCCAGCTGCGGGTGACCGTGGTCGTAGGCCTGGAATTAGCATATCGTAAATAAAAGGCAGGTCAAAAGAACTCGTAACGGGGCTGGCATGGAAGATTTAATGACAGTAGAGGAAGCTCGTGAAGTGTGTGAGGTCAGAAGCAGATGGCGGGCTGTTGTCTCTGCGTAACTAAGAGGTAAAAAAGTGGGAGTAAGTAAATAAAGGTGCCATTCCGAGACCATTTGCAGAATGCGACCGCAGGCGGCATTGCTGTCGGCCGCTGCTGTCGACCGGTTTCTAAGAGCGGCGACACTGACTCTTGCAGTCGCGTCGCTGACGCTGAACGTAAAGCATCAACGCGTTACTTCACATTGCGTTGACGAGATCAAAAATGAACTTTTCGGAAGAGGACGAAGAAAATGTAATTAACACTGTTGCTGGATATCCAGTAATTTACGACATATTCCATCTCAGCTATCGGAATTATTTGGTAAAAGATATAATTTTTGGAATAAAATTAGATATAATTTAATAAACTATTATTAGCATTAAATACGTCCCACATTCTATCGCTCTCTAAGTCACGAGATCTACTGAGCTGGTTTGCCACTAGGGAGGCAACTGCAATGGCAATGCCGCTGTGCTCGGAATCCATGACATGACATCACAGTATGTCGCGTTCGAAATATCGATGTTATTTGGGGTTACCATATACTAAACACATTTTTTCGACCAAATATAACATATTTCTGAATAAAATATGCAATGAATGAATTGACTAATAAGCTGTTATTTGAATGTTACAAACAGTCATGTATAGATAACAATACTCGACGGTACGTACCCATATATGGATATCATAATTGCCCCAGTAGCCCTGCAAGTGCTCGATAGTCTCCAGTTCACCAGTGATGTTCGCTATCTGTATCATGGTGAAAAGATCGGGCAGTTCGATGTCTCGGTTGGTTATTTTTAAGGACAGAATGGCGTATCCGACGCGGGAGTTGTCTGTATCTGGTTCATCTCGATCTGGGGCGTAGATTTCTGGCAATATTCGTCTTCCCTAGAATATTTACATGTATATGAATCAGGATTATCCTACCTATAATATATATATACTGTCGACTATCACATAATATTCTGTATTATATGTTACACTGTACTATTTAGAGTTCCGTACCCAAAGAGTAAAACGGGACCCTATTACCTCTGTTGTCCGTCCGTCCGTCTGTCATAGGGTTGTATCTCATGAATCATGATAGCTAGACAGTCGGAATTTTGCACAGATGATGTATTTCTGTTGCCGTTATAACAACAAATACAAGAACAGGATAAAATGAATATTTAACAAAATGAAAATTTAATATTAATATTTTATTTATTCTCATTCAAGAAACGTGTTTTTTTTTGCCGTTTTTTCCTCGGTATTAATAACGGCAATAGGTACGTTTTTTTTCTCTTGCGGAAATCCCTTCGGATACCCCCCCGCCGGCCAGCGGGGGCGGTTATGTCGGGCTTGAACCGACTAAAACCGCACGCCGTCTCGGGTCTTCAGACGCCGGGGTGTAAGGTTAACCATAGAGCATATCCCTCGCACCCCGGCAATAGATACCTACGCTTAAATATGAATGAAACTGATGAAAAGTTGTGGGATGTACAAGCGGGATTTAGGAAAGGAAGGGGATGCATGGATCAGGTCTTTTCCCTACGAAGTATAGCCGAGAAATTTTTGGCTCACAACCAAAAAGTCTATTGCGCTTTCGTAGATTTGGAAAAGGCCTATGATAGAGTGGTGAGGAATGAATTGTGGTCAACATTGTCTATGAATGGGGTAAGCAGCAGCTCGCACTGAGATCTAGTGTTGCCCAAAATCGGACTGCAAGAACAAGAGTCTTGCAGTCTTGGTCTTGGTCTTGCAGTTTTGCAAGACCAAGACCAAGACCAAGACCACCTATTTTTTGCAAGACCAAGACCAAGACTGACCCTTGCAAGACTTGCGCAAGACAAGACTACGTCTGCAAGACTCTTGCAGTCTTGCAGTGAAGTCAAACTGAGATTTGAGCATTTTTAATACCTGAGTATGTAGGTACTAGGTATTTAGTTTCTATACCACAGAATAAATAATAGTACCTAGGTACCTACTACGTCTATACCTACTGATAGAATGATAGACGGAGGCTGTGGTAGGTACCTTACCTATTCCGTGGCGTAGTGGTAGTGAACGCGACCGGTACGCAGGAGGCGCGGGTTTGATCCCCGCTCAGTGCAAATATTTGTGTGCATGAAAATGGGTATTTGCATTGGTCTGGTCGTGCCTCGGAGAGCACGTTAAGCCGTCGGTCCCGGTTGCCATACGAACATCTGTGACAGTCGTTACGGGTAGTTGGAGCCCTCAAAAGTCCGACTAGTCTAACTACAGAACTTCGATATCGCCAATTAATTGGTTGTGGAGGTCCGACGTCAGTCGCTTCACGGAAAATATCGTAGTTAGCCGCAACTTAGACTAGAAAGCCGACCCTAACTGAGTTGGGAAAAGGCTCAGAGAATGATGATGAGATAAGGTACTTACCACCATACTTACCTGTTGCTTTTTTGTAGTATGTTTTTATACCTACCTATGTTTAGCGTAGGTAAATAGAAAGGAAACTTCACTGACCTTGAACCTAAAGCCCTAGTTAATGAAGAGCACAGGCGGTAATTAGTACCTATTCCATTTTCCCTTAGAGACAAATTGCCACATGTTGTTATACCTATGTATCATACCACTGGCAGCCGTACGACCCGATGTCTGACGTGCGTGCCAATATAGACGTGGCACAAGCCGCGCTAGCCAACGACTGAAGTTCTTTTCATCGTAGGCAGGTAGGTACACTAGGTACTTAATCGCGCTCATTGTCGGTAGTTACTAGTTACCGACAATCAGCGCGAGCGGCGACTTGCGCAGTGTCAATGTGAAAGTTTGTGAAGATGTTTGTATGTTTGTTTGTTACTCAATCACGCTCTAACGGCTAACGGCTCTGGATTTGGTACAGAGTTACATTAGAGCCTCGATCCTAGAATAACACATAGGTTACCTACTTTTTATCCCGAGAATAAGTAGATACACACACACACACGATTTTTTAATTCATAATCTGTAATAGGCGCGTGTCCCTCAATTGTTTTAAATTACTGTGTAATATGAATGGTTTGTGTTTTAATATTTTTAGAAGTAGGTAGGCCACTAGCCACTATCATTCGGCAGAGGAACGAACGTTTTTTAAAGACACTCGGTTCTGTTCTGGCGACGCCGCCGCCGACGACGTGACGCTTATTATGAGAATATGCAGTTTCAATGTAAAGTAGGTACCTACCTACTTACTTATGTGACACAAGACTCGAAGTCCTTTATATTTATTTAAGCTTCATGTAGATACAAAGAGGACTTGCACTTATTTGCACTTATCGATCTATGCATTTGTTGTAGGTACCTATTATTTCATTGACAGCCCCTATTAAAGGTCTCAAGATTCATCAACTATCACTGACTGTACGTACGTATACCATTATACCGCCGATTTTTGCCTATTTGGCACATGGAAATGTATGTACTTGTCACGCTAAAGCTTTATGCCTACTCTCCACGTGTAACATTTGTCAAAGAGATACCGCTTTAAAATAAAGATTTTAATATAGAGATAAAACGACATTATGGCTGCCGTCAAAGGACACCGGCGAAAGGGGACGGATTGGGCGCGTTTTTACTGATTAATCAGAATCGAATAAGACGATTATAAATATATTTATTTTTTCATTAATTGCTATTTGTGTAAATAGTGTTGAAATACAAGGTAGGTTACTAGGTAGGTACCTACTAATTCATTATCAAATTGAATATTGTTACTATTTACTGCACTGAACGTGTACGTTGGTTATTGCAAAAAATCTAGCCTATGTAGGTGGGTAGGTAGGTAGGTACCTAATATTACTGTAAAGTTTCATCAAAATCAGTTTACGTCTGTTTTTTTTTTTTTTATGTTTCTACGGCGGTAAACATGCCTACGGCCCACCTGATGGAAAGTGGTCACCGTAGCCTATAGACGCTTGCAACACCAAGGCTGCTACTAACGCGTTACCGCCTGAAGGAGACGGTGGAAAGAGAAAGGCAGGATAAAGGAGGCGGAAGGGGAGAGAGGAAGAGGAGGGATGGGAGTTTGGGCCTCCGGAACTGACACTCACCGAACGAAACACAACAGTAGATCTGTTATTTTACGTCGATATTCTGTGCCAGGGTGGTAACTACCCGGTCGAGCCGGCCCATTCATGCTGACACCTAACGGTTCCAGCGGGGCTCTACCACCAGTAATATAAGTATATTACTGTATACGTAATACACATTCCTACATACATATGCTCACGCCCGTAATTCCCAAAGGGGTAGGCAGAGGAGTATTTAACACCAACATTTTGTCGATTGGGCACTTTGTCTTGGGCTGTGTGTTTATTGTCGGATGTAGAACAGCCCCTATCCCATAGTCGCCTTCTACGACACCCATGAAAAGAGATGGGGTGGTCCTATTCTACTCCACCGGGAACCAAACCAGCACGGCAAATACTTACGTTACGTAAAATTAAACAGCCCAATTGTAGAGGTGACCAATGAATGTGATGATGAGTTTACTTCTCAGAAATTATTTATCACTAAAATAAAATCGATACATAAATGCTTTAAAAATAAATAGAGTTTTGTGTGAGAATCAAAGTTATACTTTATGTGATCCAATTATTCTATTTCCATGAATTTAATGGATTTAAATCGGAAAAAGTGAATATCCAGATTCTATTTCCGCCTGAATTCACCCCTGTACAGCTAATACATATAATACAATAAATCTACGATATTTTTGATATTTACCGACAAAGACGTGGCGGTATATTAAAAGAGTTTGCGACAAGTGAATTTCTTTTTTGATTTTGCCGCTCTGAAGTCAAAGGTATCCGACATTTCAAAGACTAATTAAATTAAGTTTCTGGGTGCTCAAAAGTGTCATAACTCATAACGAACGGACACGATAACCTGCAAGTTGTCATGCAACCTGCAAATCCTGCAATAGTCCTTGCAATGAATATTGTAGCCACACCATAAAGATAGATAGATGTTATAGTATTATACCTACTTGATCACAGGGATAGTACCTAACCTACCTAATAGGGTTAGTGCTTAGTGCAATAGTCTTAAAAAAACTTAAAAAAAGGTGGGTTGAAGTCAATTATTAATAATTTCGTTCCTCTTTTGATAGAATTCACTTAGTTACCTCCGTCACTTTATTGTTTTGCTCGGATTGCAGAGATTGGATTTGAGGAATTTGATACTACGTTAAGATTACGTTTCTGTTTTTATAGTCTTTGGAAGGATATTATTTTTGTCAATAGATGCCGAACGTAGGTTATGTAGGTATCTTTTGGCCTTTCGGCATGTGCTGTATATAAGGGCGTTCATCATGATAAAAATGCATTTTGGTTTTGATTAAGCTGCGCTTAGAGTCAACCGGGTTTTAAAATGAGTGACATAGATTCAAATAGTTCTAGTCAGAGTAGTGAGAGTTGGACTAGGTCTAAAAGACTAAAAAGTAAATTTGATGAGTTTTTCGATATAATTCATGCCACTGAAACTGCTACATGTAAGTTATGCCACCATAAGAAAGTTGAAATCAAAATGAAGAACAGAAATACTTCAGGATTAAGGAAGCATCTACTGTCTTTTCACGAGAAGGAATCGCGACTATTACTTCCTGCAAGTCAACTAATCAAGCAAAAGCCAACAAAGGGGCCCATATCAAAGTTTTTAATGAGAGATGGAGAAAATAGACAGGTAAGAAAAAATACCTACCTAAGTGTTAATATACGTAATTATAGTTAGGTACCTACCTAATTACCAACAACAAAACATATAAAAGTATGGCAATTCTGGTAACAAGTAGGTAGATACCTATTTAACATTTTTTTCCGCCCCATGTCATTAGTTGTGCGTGGGAGATTGTCGTGCACATTTCTCTCCCCGGCTGACCCAGAGCCGTATATCTCGCCATGCATTACAAATTGCGTTGGTGCGCCAACAAAACAATTTGTAATGCATAAATATCGATGTAGATAAAAAAGTGGTCTATGCAGATAAATGAATCATAATTATGACCGATTAATTACTAATATTCCCGGTAACCCCTGCAACTAAGCTAAATTGCTTGTGCTAGGAGTGGGTTCACATTCGGTAGTGTAATGGCTAGAATTCGAGCCCGGGACCTCTCAATAGTAAGGGACTCCTTAACCACTAAGCTATCGACGCTTCTCACAATAATAACGAAAATAACTGAATTTGTTTACAGAGACTTCGACCGGGTTCGATTCCCGGTTACCTATGTATGAAAGTTAGTAGAAAAGTTTGAATGTCATTATTATTAACTGAATTTGTTTACAGAGACTTCGACCGGGTTCGATTCCCGGTTATGTATGAAAGTTAGTAGAAAAGTTTGAATGTCATTATTATTAACTGAATTTGTTTACAGAGACTTCGACCGGGTTCGATTCCCGGTTATGTATGAAAGTTAGTAGAAAAGTTTGAATGTCATTATTATTAACTGAATTTGTTTACAGAGACTTCGACCGGGTTCGATTCCCGGTTATGTATGAAAGTTAGAAGAAAAGTTTGACTGTCATTATTATTATATCCAAAATCGAAGCCATGGTTGCTAATAACAAATCTCGCTATATCTCATAGTTTCTAACTTCTCCCCACTGACCCATTTGGGTTGATCACTCTGTATACTATCATAATACATTTAGTGAAAAGCTGTTAATTAATAATAATTAAACGACGAACAAACAAAATATTCATAGTATTGATGTTGTATTGTATCATATAATTATCATAATATGTTTTATTATTTTATTTCAGCCAGCACTTTCTAGAAACCGCAGTGAAAACTTTGTGGCAGCTACAGTTGATTGGATTGTGAAAAAATATCTTCCTTTCTCATTTTTTGATGATGAAGATACACAAGAATATTTTCGATCCATTTGCCCGAACCCGATGATGGTATTTCCTAAAAGGTCAACTCTCAGACGGAAGATTAAAGAGCGATTTGAAGAACTACAATCTCATGTTAAGAACCGACTACAACATTACTCGTGCAAAATGTCATTTACCATAGATGGATGGACCTCTATTGCTGGTAGGAGTTACTATGGCGTCACTGTGCACTATATAGACAACGAGTGGAAATATCGATCTATAGTCCTTGATTTTATGCCTTCACATACTGGCACGACATACTGGGGAAGATATTGCAACTATTTTCCACGAATGTTTAGTTGAATATGATTTGGTTGATAAAATACAGGGTATTACGGTCGACAACGCTAGTGCAAATACGCAATTTATGTTTGAACTTGGCAAACAAATGCCACATTTTGACTCAGACAATCAACATTTCCGGTGCTTTGCTCACATTTTGAACCTTGGTGTACAAGATTTATTAAAAACTTTAGCATTACATAGTGACACTGAAAATGCAGAAAGAGAACAGCAGTATGAAGAGGAAAGTGAAGAAGATGAAGAACATATTCCAAATATTACTGACTCACGTACAGCGATTACAAAATTACGCAGTATTTGTTGTAAAATAAAAAGAAGTGAGATCTTAAAAAGAAAGTTCCACTCTGCTTGTGAAGCATCTGGTGTGCCAGCTGATCTTAATCCCATACTTGACTGTCCAACAAGATGGAATTCTACACATGATATGATTGGATTTGGTATAAAAGTCCGAATGGGTATTAACATATTGTGTACTTCTGTCAGCGAATTAAACGATTTTCAAATCACGGAAATTGAATGGCGAATACTCGACAAAATATATAAGTTTCTAATAAACTTTAAAGTTTTATCAACTAAACTTGGTGGAGAAAAATATGTTACAATACCGCTAGTCGTTGTGTCATTCAATCTTTTACTGGATAAAATTGAATCCATGGCAAAACAATTAGACGAGAAACCAAATCGAACCGAAGTGGACGAAAAGCTCGTTCTGGGTTTTCAAGCAGCCCGAGATAAAATGCTTAAGCATTATAAGAAGAGCAACTGGATTTACTGTACAAGTTTAATTTTAGACCCTAGGCACAAAGCTGAGACTTTCGAAATGACTACGTGGGGACAGCAAATAAAAACAGAAAGCCTGCGCAAATTCAATGAAATTTATACGCAATATAAAAGTACAATAAACCTTATGTCTAAGTCTCACCAGAACAATGAAAATATTGAAAATATTCTTCACGATCATGATGAAGATATTGAAGATGAAGACATAATAGATTTCGAGAAGCTATACACAGGTCCCTCTACGTCTTCAGGATCTGGCTGTGGCTTAATGAAAACTGACGAGTTGGAGGAGTATTTAAGTAAGCCGAGAGCCACCAGCTCGGAAGACATTTTAGAGTGGTGGAGGACGCATGAAACGGAATATCCGATTTTATCCAAGATGGCTCGTGATTTTCTTTCAATACCTGCAACTTCAGTACCCGCTGAAAGATTATTTTCTAAAGCATCACTAGTAATAAGAAAACACAGAAATAGGTTAAGTGATGAGTCAGCCAGGTGGTTACTTTGCATTAATTCTTAATCAAAAGAATTATTATAATAATTCTCTTATTATTAATATTATTAAAAATCTACCTGATATTTACCATGTTTATTGTTTCTTGAGCTTAAAATTGATAATTTCAATAAATAGTATTTTGCATACTTTGTCTTTATTATGTTTCCTTCCATATATGGTGATTACGATTACTATCACTATTTATCTTGACAATATTTAAAAAATGATGTCAAGTCATTGACATAGGAATCTATGTCAATGTAATCTCAAGTTTCCATACTTCATTACGATGTTTCATATCTTACTAAATCACACTAAGCAATTGATAAGTGCGAGACTTGCAAGACTCGCAAGACTCTTGCTGCAAGACCAAGACCAAGACCGAGACTGAGCGTGCAAGACCAAGACCAAGACCAAGACCAGGGGTATCGGTGCAAGACCAAGACCAAGACTGGCTCAAGTCTCGTCTTGGTCTTGCAATGGGCAACACTACTGAGATCTCTATATGAGGGTTCCAGTGCTTGTGTCAGGATAAACGGAGCTTGCACAGACTGGTTTAACATCGAAAAAGGTGTTAGACAAGGATGTGTGGCATCGCCGGGACTGTTTATCTTATTTATAGACGATTGCTTGAAAGAACTGAAAGAGAGTGCGTATGGATTAAGAATGAATGACTTGACCGTCAAATGCCTCCTGTACGCTGATGATCAAGTAATATTGGCATCATCGGAACAGGAGTTGCAGGCGATGGTTAATGTTATGCATGGGGCCTTAACAAACAAAGGAATGAAAATAAATGTAAGTAAGACGAAAGTAATGATTTTTGAAAGAGAAGAAAACATGACAAATTGTAGAATTGTGATTGAAGGAGAAACAGTAGAACAAGTGAAAGAGTTTGTTTACTTGGGTTCAAAGTTTACGAGGGATGGAAAGTATGACTGTGATATTGAGCGAAGAGTTTTGGCTGATAATCAAGTGAATGGGGCCCTGCATAATTTTAAGAGCAGCCAGAAAGTGTCTAAAGAGGCACGACTGGCTGTTCACGGAGGAGTACTCGTCCCCACACTTATGTATGGTAGTGAATGTTGGGTGTGGCAGAAGGAACATGAGAGTAAGCTGAATGCTGTTGAAATGAGAAGTCTGAGAAGTATAGCTGAAGTGACCCTGATGGACCGAGTGAGGAACAGCGTGATAAGGGAACGTTGTGGTATGGCAGAAGATGTAGTGACCAAGATAGAGAAAGGGATGCTTAGATGGTTCGGTCATGTAGAGAGGATGGATGAAAGGAGATTAACGAAACAGATTTATGAGGCGAAGGCTGCTGGGCAACCCGATAAAGGTCAACCTAGGCGTACGTATTCCAATCAGATCGATGACGTTTTGAAGAAGGGGAAGGTCAGAAGTACCCGTAACCGGCGTGCATGTATGAAAAAAATTATGAAAGTGGAAGAAGCGAAAGGCGTATGCCAAGATCGTAGCAAGTGGAAAGATGTTGTCTCTGCCTACCCCTATGGGAGAAAGGCGTGACTATATGTATGTATGTATGTATGAAATATTCACAGTGTAATTATGTATAAATTAAGGGGCCTCCGACTCGCACTTGGTTATATTCTTATATTTCAGTTAATACTATTATTTATATTTATCTTATTTATAAAATTCTCGTGTAGCGGTGTTTGTAGTTAAACTCCTCCGAAACGGCTTGAACGATTCTCATGAAATTTTGTATACATATTGGGTAGGTCTGAGACTCGGACAACATCTATTTTTCATCCCCCTAAATGTTAAGGGGACTACCACAATTTTTTATTTTTATTTTTAGATAATACATTTTTTTTGTGATACAGCATTAGAAAATACATACAACCCTGAATTTTCAACCCTCTACGATCAACCCCTATTTTTCCATCGCGATTTTTTTATTTGTAATAATTTCCTTCAATTATGATGTTTTTCTCAATTAAATTTGATCTTCCGCCTTCGCCGGTCGATAACCGATCAACTATCAATCGATCAGTTATCCCCGCTAGATGCCTACCGTTGTCACCTCTCATCCAGCAAACATCACGGAGTAGGGTTGAGAACGAATCCGGTCTCCTGTCTTACTCACTATACAGTTTTCGGCATACTTTCATTGTCTACAACGCTTTCGATTACAAGTAAATCCCCGCACACTTATACTAGATAGTTATTTTTATTGAACTAAAAAAATATTTCCTAGAAATAATATACATAGCAAAACAACGTTTGCCGGGTCAGCTAGTTTCAAATATAAAAACTCAGGGCCTGTAGACAAAGTCACATTCTACTAGTGGAATCGCTTCGAAGCGAACCTTCAAATGTTCAATATGTATGGGAGTGACATTATTTGTTACACGTGACATGTCGACAAATGTTGTCTCTCCCATACATTTCGGTCTTTTGAAGGTTCGCTTCGTTGCGATTCCACTAGTACAATGTGACTTTGTCTACAGGCCCAGGTAGGCGTTGTCCGTAAGAGATACGTCAACACAGGGAGGGCGAAGCAAATGTCTCACAACACAATCGCCACTTGAGCTAAAGGATCTTTGAGGCGCTCTCGAGCGGTCAAGAGAAGCTAAGTCCGAGAAGAGATTGCATCTGGCACTACATCAGGGAAAATAGGAGACCCTAAAAGGGTGAAAGAGTGAGAAGAGAGTTCTCTGAAGCCAGGCAAGAGGGAAATAAAATGTGAAAAGGAAGCATGTGCTTCAGTGCCGCAATCTATTTATAAAAAATTTCAAATTCTACTAATATTATACTCGTAAACGTATATTTATTTGTTACTCTTTCACGCAAAAAAGGCTGAACGGATCGGGTTGAAACTTGGTATATGGATAGATTATACTCTGGAATAATACATAATCCCGTATTTTATATGTATTCAATATAAATAAAAATGTGATTTTGAGCCTAAATAAAATAAAATTTGGCCTATCGAAAACCTAAATTGTAACAAAACCTGAGCTTAATTACTTAAACTTTTTATTTATTTTAAATTAATATGAATAATTATAAAATCAACAAAAATAATTTTACTCAAGCAGGTGGGATGACGATCTGTGAAATACTGCGGGCAGATGCTGGATGCGGCAAGCTGAAGACAGGGCGCTATGGCGCTCATTATGGGAGACCTATGTCCAGCAGTGGACTAGCATAGGTTGATGATGATGATGATGATAGGTGCTAATTAACTAAAGGTGGTTAACCAAATGAACTGTCGATGATGACCTGAAAAAGCTGGGATAGACTGGGTGAGGAAGGCGAAGGATGTGGTGTTGTAATGCACATTGAGAGAGGTCTATGTCCGTTGCCCAGCAGTGAACTGTGATGGGCTAATTGAGGATTGATGAGGTACTTATGAACCATATGAAACTTAATTTTTTGTTTGTACCGTGTATGTTCCATAATGTTTACTCACCGCTGGCGTGTTCTCTGAGATGGACCAGGATAATTGATCTGGCGGGGGTAGTTCCGGCGCATTGTCGTTCACGTCTAACAGAATTACTTCTATCTCCGTGATGTTTTGGTTCGAGTTGCCATCTGAAGTGACCAATACAACATAATTGAAGATGGATAGATTTCACCTAATCATTACCTACACCTATCAATTTTTTTAGGTTTCTATGCACTAGCGGTCTAAAGGTATAAAAACTATAGAGTGGATATATAAAGGTACCTGATGAATAGAAACCCACCATATAGAATACATACATACTAAAGTCATAAAACGTTCAAATTGATAATGTTATATCACATCATAATATGGCCTAATATTATCAATTTGAACGTTTTATCTCTAAAAATATAGACATAGCTTTTTTTTAAACTTAACTACAGCATTTTAGGGCCTCGCTGCGTCGTGCATGTGCACGCATTCAGGCGGCTGTTCCGTGCAAATAATACTGAGTTTATTACGTGTAGATAATTTGCACAAATTGTGCAAAGAACCATGCGATGTGCACGACGCTGTACAAGCCCTTCGCTGTGCAAGCATTCATGTGTTCGCCAGTCTACTAACCTCCTTCTCTTAAAAAGTTATCTTGAATGATGAAAAACATCGTATGGGTGGGTTCATCACCGTCCCTGTCCAACGTTTCATCGGTGGTGTAGTCGACTGTGACCACACCAGTTGTCGTGTCGATTGTAAAGAAGTTTCGGAGACGTGGATTCACTCGGAAGTCCATCTGGTAGTTGAGCGTCTTGTAGATTTCTGGAAAATCGAATATCAGAAGAGTTTCAGGCATGGCTTGGTCACAGGTCGGGCCTAAAGCAGAGTTTGATAAACACAAGGCCTCTGACACCTCATATATTACACTCTCACACATCCATTATCAACCGTACCTCGGGGAGCACGTTAAGCTGTCGGTTTCGGTTGCCATTACGTACATCTGTGGCAGTCCTTACGGGTAGTGTACCCCCCCCTTTCTCAACTCCTAAACCCCTTTTCTATAAACTCTTTTTCCCTACTCCTACTACTCCTATTACTACTCCGAAACCAACTTATTCCCTCCTCTCTTTTCACATTTCCTGTCCTAGATAACTACCTATACCTACCACTCATTCACTCCTCTCTTACAGCTATCCTAATTCCTATTCCACCTACTTGTTATCATGTATGATTCATTCAAATAGCTCACCAACCTACTTAAACTCACTGAATAATTGTACTTATTTCTAATAAACTTGGCCTGTGATCAATCTAGTGGTTAAAAGGAACCCTTATCATGATACCTAGTATCCCTAGTTCTATAAAGGTGAAGAATGCTGACTCTTATCTCAAACCTACGATAACCTAATTCCAACTATATGTAATCGCAAATCCCAATTAATTTACCCTTCCACATTAAACTTTAAACCTATTTTGTTCGAAACGTCATCATTTAAATTCATCAATAACCTTTCCTTACAACCTACCTTCCAACCTAACCATTACGTACCTATTTCATTTTTATCCAATCTACACAAACTTCTAATGATACTATATTAAACCATGAAATAACCAAATAAGCCTTCCTAAACCCTCTAGTCGTAAGTAGTTCAAAAGCTTACACTACGTGCGCGAACATAAGTACTTCCTTAAATAATCAACAAAGTCTCATTTAAGTAGGTATCCCAAAATTAGAACCTATTCCTTCCATATTTATTAACAATCCTCCAAATTCCATTATACCTACACAAATTCCTTCCGGATTAACCTAATGTCCTTGGTGACCTTGACGGGAGCGGATGAAACAACCTACACTAATTCATTCGGCCCAACCTAACATGCATCAACCGAAGTCCTTCCCCGTATTCTCCGTAGTATCCCCTTGTGGCTTTTATGAGAGCGGATGAAAACAACCTATACTAGAAAATATCCATTAGGAACAGAAACATTCCGGTCATTTACCTCGTTTATCTAGATACCTATAACTATCTACAGCCACGTAGATATCTGCCGTTCACCGCCTCAATCATTCACTACTTCCTTCGTAACAATGTTATTAGAATAATATCAATTGGATTAGAACCTACTAATTCTTCCTTTCACAACGCTTACTACTACAACTAGTACTTCGAACGACAAAAATATACATAGGTTATATTTAGATGTTTATTATAACTTCACGTAGACTACTTCTTTATTGATTAGAACCTACTAATTCTTCTTCCTATAATGCCTACTCCCTTAAACTAGTACTTTGAACGACAAGAATATATTGGTTATATCTAGATGTTTTTAATAACTTCATTTAGACTACTACTTTTTCGACGCTCCATTTCCCACACAAAGGTACCTGCTTATTCTGAGGTTTCCTCCCCAAGGTGTTTGCTCACTATTACTTTCCTTCACAAAAGTACCTAGTTATATTGAATTTTCCCCCCGAGGTGGTGACCCCTATACAGTAGTACCTATTTATATTGGATTTTCCCCCCGAGGTGGTGGCCCCATATCACGCCAGCCACAGTAGGACCCTTCCACTTGTATTGTGTATAGGTATATCATGGTCCTTCCTATGTCTAAATAGGCATTAGAAGATTTTCATACATCTTCCCCCTATTATACCGAGACATCCGGTAAATATAATTCCCCATACTCTATTCAGAGTAAACATGAACCTGACAGAAGAACATACAAATCTTACCGCCATAATGTTTTGATTATAATAGTTTCCGTAGTAACTTACAGCGCCACGCTTAAGCTGCTTTAAATATTGTTCACGAATAACATGTATTTTGGTGTGATACTTCACTTGTTTTTAAAATGTAAGACGATAAATTGAGTCAGTACTCAGCTTGGATATTAACAAACTGTTTTATTATGAAAATAACAAAGGAGTATTCTCTTCCTACTGCTAGCTATTATAGCAAACTACAGCGCCCCTCGCTCAAGCCGCTTTAAATACTATTCACGAATAACATGGATTCTGGTGTGATACTTCACTTGTTTTTAGAATGTTAAACGATAAATTGAATCTGTACACAGCTCGGACTCTAACATATATTGTGTAATCTTATAAAAGGTGCTAGTAACCAATTCACTTCAGAATAATGTGGTTTCAAAGGTTTATTGTAAAGTATAATACACTCTCAGATCACATAAACGAATTGGTATAACTGACCCATGATATAGGGTTTTAGTATACAGGAATTACACTCCCAGGGTTCTAGATTCGAGCAGTATCCACTTGGATAAGGTTCCCAACTACCGTGAGATGGCTCTTTGAACCCTGATTCGAACACATGCAAAGAGAGATAATCACTGAATTCAAATATAAAAATCACTCTTGGTCAATCAGTTATTAGCAGATATCGTAGGCGTTATTACCCAAGTTTTTGTGTAATTAATATTTAGTCTTGGGTGTGGTTACTTTTGATTATTTATAACCCGGCTTTGTACACAATCAACACTTAAAAGAATCACTAAAATTTCACTGTAGGTCTCACTTCCACCATTTTTACACACTGTATCACCACTCTTACGTGAACTACAGCAGTAGTAGCCTACCTTTATACCATCGAATAGTTCATATGGCTCTTTTGAACCGACTAAAACCGCACAATCAATCGATATAGAATATGATATTAATAATGGTAATTTACCTACATACCATCGAATAGTTCATATGGCTCTTTTGAACCAACTAAAACCGCACGATAAATCGATTTAGAATGATATTAATAATGGTAGTTTAACTACATACCATCGAATAGTTCATATGGCTCTTTTGAACCGACTAAAACCGCACAATCAATCGATATGGAATATGATATTAATAAATTTTACTAAGCAGACTTTGAAATAGACTAGGTTTCCTACATTCGTTGCGATGCCTAAGATTTTCACTAAACAAATGAGTGTACCTACCTATCTAGTATCTACCTACAGAATCTAATCCCTGTATTTACCTTTCAAAACCCATTGTATTTTACTTAATCGTGTGGTGAGTTGTGTTTTCCTTCTAGCTAACTTTGGGGGCAAGTTCGTGAAACTTGACTTTGTGTAATCCCTACCACGGTGTGATTGCCCCAGTTCACGAGCCGAAGCTCAGGGATGTGAACTGAAACCCTGACGAGATTATAGTTAGTGTATATATAAATAAATACATAAGACTGAACTGTGAGCTCCGTAAGTTCTGATCCTGGCCCGAATTGGACGGCTCCACTTCGACGGTGCCTACCTATCACAGAACGAACAGTCACCCACATCCAGGAAGCTTATCCGATCCTGTTTCCAGGGAAAATCAGATTGCCGCTCGCTTCAAAGTTATCGGCTACTAGCGAAATATAGAGGAATATGGAGTCGTTATCACCGTTAGGTATCCCTCCATAACCAAAGCACATCGCCTTGGGTTTCCTACGGGAATACTAGCTAAGTACGCCACAGCCCTAATTCCTACTTCTAACATAATAAAAATGATAAAACGACAGCGTTTGCTTTACGTGTGCACCGCCAGGCTCAACGGTACAAGGCAGAGATCAATTCACATGTGTATGCGTGTATTAATCCAGCCCAATGTAAGGTGTCTTCATTCACGTAAAGGTCCTATCCTATGTCGATCGTGTCCCAAAATGTAATTTACCTTTTACTAATTATTATTCAAATATACTACTCCCAACAATCCCATTCTAAACAACCAAACATGAACCAAATTCAATTTCACAAAATGGCGATCCCTCCAATTCAAATAACTATATGTTAACCACTATTTCTGCGAATTATTACTTCCCAAATCAAAACATCCCCTTAAAACAAGAAAACGCGCGAACCCCAACACATATATCACGACTAAGTCCCACTAAATGCTCTAAAAAACAGTCTCACCAGAAATGTACGACGTCTCCACTACCCCTGACGAGTTCCCCAACAAAAGTGACAGAGTTTTTGGCGCCTTTCGTATTTCTCCCCCCGCCAACCGCGCTCCACCCGTGTCTCTATCCAATCAAAAACCTCCCCGTAATGCCAACCGCACAATTCAAACCCCCCCAAATATTACAAATTCCTATCTTTTTCAACGCCCATGTATACTTTTAAGCATTGAAATCTCTTCACTAAAACTTTCAACAATGAATTTCACCAATTACGCATGACATTCCCAAGTAATTCCTCGTATATCTTATTAAAACTTTTGTCCGCCAAAGCCTAATTAGTTCCTAAATCACCCACACGGAGGCGTTGCAGCTCCCTTCTGTGCAAAGTACAAAATCTACCTTCCGGCATTTCCGCGTTTCAAATATTACTATCTCATCATTAGAATGTATTACTTACATACATTCCATATAACTATTTGTGATATTATTTAAGTGATTGCTTTTACTTAGATTTTATTGATTAATCTTCGTATTGAATTTTCTCTAAATAAACAATACCTAAACAGTCGTCTTAAACCAAATAATTGCCATGCGGCATTATACAGATAATCAAATTTTTACTATAATCGATTCATTTATAAATATTATTTTTCCCACAACGATTAATATATATATATTTATAAATACATTTTCATATACATTTACGTATATTCACAACTATAATTTACCATTTTATACACTATTTTTAATTAGTTTCTTGTAATTACTTTTTTATTTTATTTTTTTTTCTCGACTGATAATTTTTTCATATAGTTTACTGCCACCTATGTCAAAACTGCTCAACTAATTCAATCCTTTTTCCGTTCAATCGAATTAAGACTTCCGCATCATTGGCCACTAGATGACTCCCTAATATAAATCGTACCGTTATATAATTTATTTATCTTTTTCATTGCTCCGGTAGCTCGTTACAATCCGACCCCTTGAATCTCAACGCAGGTACAATACTAACCCTATTGTCCGTAGTGATGATTCACCCTTACTAAAAGAATGCTAAATAAATAAATTCTTCGTATTGCTAGCTATCTACGTCACACTTTATTGGTCAATACTCCAGTTACAATTCAACAACTGCACATTATCTGTAGTGTGTTATTTTCAACCAACGTCTAAAACAAATGGCTAGTCAATCCCGGAGTCAAGCTTTCCGGCTAAGTCCCCACACAAAACCATGTCCGAAATCCGACCCTGACAAATTTCAGCGGGAAAAGTCTGATTGTGAGACAGACTCCAATGCTATCATTAAGAAATAATGTTTTGATTCGGAACCAATCTTACGTTCATCCCTCAATCCATTACCCCCTTCCCCATAAAAATAAGTCAAACTCCAATGGCTGACAGACATAATCAGTACGAACGACTTCACCCCACCTGATCCAAATTGACCAGACATTCGCCCAAATATTGGAGTGTGTATAGTGTGATTCGTCGTATCCTGGTTGTTTAGTAGTGCATTCATGGAGGCCCTTAAATGGTGTGCTCAGACAATTGATTCATTCGGAATCAAATTTTGTCTTAACCCTAACTCCTAGCACTACCTCCATAAACCCATTTTGTGGTGCATGCAAATAATTGAATTGCAATCTGTCCTCACAATATCACTCCCCCCCCCCTTTTACTTTCTACATAATGCTAGTTGGGATGGCCCTCCATTCTGATTTTAAATTCATTCACTTTGTCATTTCATACTAATCTAGCTTTCTTTCCTCTATTATTTTTTTATTTTAATCATTCTAACAGAACCAACTTTCACGGTTCATCATTCTACCAACCAAACAGCATTATAACATTTCCCCGAGGTGACCAAGATCTTACTAATTCTGAACGTTCATTCCCTATTTTCTTCCTACTAGTTATTCTAAAGAGAGGCCTTAGAATATCTTCTTCATTTATTTATATGGAAAGTAAATAAACATATTTTTTATTTATTTAGGTAAAGCCACCCTGTTCCCCAGGAAAGAGCAGACACTGACAGAAAAGGTTTAATTAATTTTTTTAATTAATTATTTGTATTCTAATATTTAGAATTCGCGTCAAACATAGTAACACAGCACAACAGTGATGCCATCTCCCAGCCCTTCAGGTACTAGAACGCTCCTTTGAATTTTTTTTTTTCTTATTACTCCATCTACTCATACAGTTGTGAACTACTCCTTACAACACTACGTGTATAATACTTCGTTGAATAGTTACGTTTCGTTACAATTGCGACCCCCCAATTTCTATTTTCTTATGACCATAGCCAATATTCTGCTAATTATAATACTGAACAATAAAAGACAACCTAATTTAAAACTCACACTCTCTGAACTACATGTCGAAGTGAAGATACTTTTTTACCCACAGATGTTTTTTGTTGTATATTATTCCGTTTAGTTAGAGTCCAGTCACCCCACACATTAAAATGTTTGTGTAGTTTAACCATATCAAGGTAAATCACTTCTCAATCTCGATACCAAGCTTGATAGTAATTCCACAACACAAAACTATCTCTTCAAACCAGGACATGACAATTTAAAGCAGGGAAAAACTTGGTTGTGAGGCCAGCTCCGTCCTAGTGACTCCGAATAAAGATTTGTGGAGTGAACCAATCTTACGTTCGTCCACATCTAATTACCCAGTCCCTCATTTAATAAAGTCATTCCTATATGGCCGTCAACCATAGAAAAGTGCGAGCGGTTTCACCCCACAAGGCTCGAGACTTCAAAATCATTTGCCCCGAAAATGGCGCATGTATAGTGTGCGTCGTTATAACCTGGTGGTGTAGTTGAGGAAATATGAAGGTACATTAACGTCATGCTTAGACCTCGGATTCATCAATCTCGAGCCCATCTATTAACCTAACTCTTAGCAGCCCTTCATAAATCCGATTGTAGTGCATGCAGAATGACTAGACTATAACCATGCTTCGCGATTCTACTCCCCCCTTAGTGCTGGTTGGGAAGGCCCTTCACACTGAATTTAAACAAATACTCATTCAACATACAACCTTTCCTTAACGTGAATAATCCTATCGCTCTAACATAGCCGACTTCCATGGCCGTTCATACTACCAACCAAAATCAGCACTTGATACAAACGAATGGTTATTGTTTCGTAATTTAAGGAATGTCCCCAGCTTTCATAAGGAAAGGCGGACTTCAGTATATCCTTCCCTATTGCACAAAACGTGTGATAAATTGATAAATTTTAACTAAATCTTAAAGTCGAACTACAACGAACCTTACTACTTTTTTTTTTTTTGGTAATCTATTTAATAAATTTATTTAACTACTTTTTTATACATCTCTCTCCAACACAAATCTCTTACTTCTCATTATAAAACTCTCCCCCTTAGAATACAAAACTTTATCCATTGATCTAATTTTGATAATGTATCCACCCAACCTCTATGGTTAGCACTAGCACCATTGTAGGTCCCAAACAATCTTTCCAATTCCCTATTAACCCATTCTACAGTGTAAGGCCGAGGATACCTAACCGAAGTATAGACTATTTTAATCCCTAAAGTTTTCATTCCTTCTTTCCAAACTCGACTAGTAGGTAGTGAATTGTGTCCCATTGTTTAACATAGCTTTTGTCAATACCTAATCCGTATTTAATTTCCTCACTACACTATTCGAACTCCTAAAAGTTTTAACATTTATGTTAAGAAAGACACAACCAATCTATATAACACAAACCCGCTATCTCCACAGTGCCCTGCATAAACGACTAGATGAAGACTAGACTCCTTGTTGCTAACAATAACACGTTCGATACCTTTTCACTCCAATCACGGTTTAAACCAATTATTACATATAATTAACATGGATTGTAAACACAAATCAATAACAACTCTAGAAACCGGGAAAAGAATACACTGTCAAGATAAACTTGTCAGAAAGCGTAAAAACACTTTTTCCGTTGACAAACGCGCGCTTGTCACCGCTGTTCCGACGACGACGACAACAAATCGAATATGCAATAATCTCTAACATTAGTGACAACGGACACGAAACTTCAATAACCCCTCTCAACCTAAATCTTATGTTGTTATATTTCCTAATCTCAGCAATACTTAATCCTACCCTATCTATCACTTGAAATAGATAAAAAATTAACTCGCGACCCCCCATCCCCTAAAATAAAGAACATATCTAACCCTCTCTATACACAAACACATACTTGCACGAATACACATACATATCAGAGGTGAGTCGATCCGAACCATAATAGTTACAAAAACTATAACCTAGCTTTACCTACATTGTCTACGATCCGCGGACCGACCGATGTGTCGCACTCAACAACTACCTATACTATACGAACCTTACCGAGCGCGACCGACGACACACGAATTTTTACGAATTGACAAGTACTTGGCTAAGCTCGTGTCGACGCGTTATTTAATTTTTGACTGATTTTGTCCCTGTTGCACTTGCATTTTGGCGATGCGTAAGACCTTGACACCCATTTCAGGCCTCATTTACGAATTAATATTATTATTTACTTTCTCAAGGTTCGCTCAGTTTTGTTTACAGTGAATTTCATAGTTCGCGCTTGATTTGTAATTATTTTCCTATAGTTCCACAGTTTGTTTATATAAACCTATAGTAAATACCAATTTACATTTCATACAATTTTGCTCAGTCAGTGACATAGAGAAAATTAAAGTATTGTTTAAATAAATATAGATACATAGGTACATACATATACACATGCCCACGAATAGCTATACACATTCACGCACACAACTATACCCTTACAAGATGTTTATTATCAATTTCAAGATTCCGACCCCTATTTGTTAATAATCCTAAACTCCTAAGTAACTGTATTTTAGGCTTAACAATAACATCCAGGTCAACATTCTTACCTTTTACCTATATTTTACGGCAACAAATTGTGCAGTACCTGAATACCGCAACTTTATTAATAACTATTTTCAATTAAACATTCAAGAACTGATTATTTGACTAATCGATAATTTATTGATTAAATGTAAATCCTCCCCAATTTCCTAGCTACAACATGACTCAACAACCCTAATATTAATAGGTATTATTTTTATTATTATTATTACTTTACATTTTGCTAAACTTTAATTATTTATTCTATATACTACTATGACTATGTTACCTAATTCACAGCAATGAACCAAACATGATTACGGCATACCAAATCCTGGTCACGGCACCAAATTGTACCCCCCCCTTTCTCAACTCCTAAACCCCTTTTCTATAAACTCTTTTTCCCTACTCCTACTACTCCTATTACTACTCCGAAACCAACTTATTACCTCCTCTCTTTTCACATTTCCTGTCCTAGATAACTACCTATACCTACCACTCATTCACTCCTCTCTTACAGCTATCCTAATTCCTATTCCACCTACTTGTTATCATGTATGATTCATTCAAATAGCTCACCAACCTACTTAAACTCACTGAATAATTGTACTTATTTCTAATAAACTTGGCCTGTGATCAATCTAGTGGTTAAAAGGAACCCTTATCATGATACCTAGTATCCCTAGTTCTATAAAGGTGAAGAATGCTGACTCTTATCTCAAACCTACGATAACCTAATTCCAACTATATGTAATCGCAAATCCCAATTAATTTACCCTTCCACATTAAACTTTAAACCTATTTTGTTCGAAACGTCATCATTTAAATTCATCAATAACCTTTCCTTACAACCTACCTTCCAACCTAACCATTACGTACCTATTTCATTTTTATCCAATCTACACAAACTTCTAATGATACTATATTAAACCATGAAATAACCAAATAAGCCTTCCTAAACCCTCTAGTCGTAAGTAGTTCAAAAGCTTACACTACGTGCGCGAACATAAGTACTTCCTTAAATAATCAACAAAGTCTCATTTAAGTAGGTATCCCAAAATTAGAACCTATTCCTTCCATATTTATTAACAATCCTCCAAATTCCATTATACCTACACAAATTCCTTCCGGATTAACCTAATGTCCTTGGTGACCTTGACGGGAGCGGATGAAACAACCTACACTAATTCATTCGGCCCAACCTAACATGCATCAACCGAAGTCCTTCCCCGTATTCTCCGTAGTATCCCCTTGTGGCTTTTATGAGAGCGGATGAAAACAACCTATACTAGAAAATATCCATTAGGAACAGAAACATTCCGGTCATTTACCTCGTTTATCTAGATACCTATAACTATCTACAGCCACGTAGATATCTGCCGTTCACCGCCTCAATCATTCACTACTTCCTTCGTAACAATGTTATTAGAATAATATCAATTGGATTAGAACCTACTAATTCTTCCTTTCACAACGCTTACTACTACAACTAGTACTTCGAACGACAAAAATATACATAGGTTATATTTAGATGTTTATTATAACTTCACGTAGACTACTTCTTTATTGATTAGAACCTACTAATTCTTCTTCCTATAATGCCTACTCCCTTAAACTAGTACTTTGAACGACAAGAATATATTGGTTATATCTAGATGTTTTTAATAACTTCATTTAGACTACTACTTTTTCGACGCTCCATTTCCCACACAAAGGTACCTGCTTATTCTGAGGTTTCCTCCCCAAGGTGTTTGCTCACTATTACTTTCCTTCACAAAAGTACCTAGTTATATTGAATTTTCCCCCCGAGGTGGTGACCCCTATACAGTAGTACCTATTTATATTGGATTTTCCCCCCGAGGTGGTGGCCCCATATCACGCCAGCCACAGTAGGACCCTTCCACTTGTATTGTGTATAGGTATATCATGGTCCTTCCTATGTCTAAATAGGCATTAGAAGATTTTCATACATCTTCCCCCTATTATACCGAGACATCCGGTAAATATAATTCCCCATACTCTATTCAGAGTAAACATGAACCTGACAGAAGAACATACAAATCTTACCGCCATAATGTTTTGATTATAATAGTTTCCGTAGTAACTTACAGCGCCACGCTTAAGCTGCTTTAAATATTGTTCACGAATAACATGTATTTTGGTGTGATACTTCACTTGTTTTTAAAATGTAAGACGATAAATTGAGTCAGTACTCAGCTTGGATATTAACAAACTGTTTTATTATGAAAATAACAAAGGAGTATTCTCTTCCTACTGCTAGCTATTATAGCAAACTACAGCGCCCCTCGCTCAAGCCGCTTTAAATACTATTCACGAATAACATGGATTCTGGTGTGATACTTCACTTGTTTTTAGAATGTTAAACGATAAATTGAATCTGTACACAGCTCGGACTCTAACATATATTGTGTAATCTTATAAAAGGTGCTAGTAACCAATTCACTTCAGAATAATGTGGTTTCAAAGGTTTATTGTAAAGTATAATACACTCTCAGATCACATAAACGAATTGGTATAACTGACCCATGATATAGGGTTTTAGTATACAGGAATTACACTCCCAGGGTTCTAGATTCGAGCAGTATCCACTTGGATAAGGTTCCCAACTACCGTGAGATGGCTCTTTGAACCCTGATTCGAACACATGCAAAGAGAGATAATCACTGAATTCAAATATAAAAATCACTCTTGGTCAATCAGTTATTAGCAGATATCGTAGGCGTTATTACCCAAGTTTTTGTGTAATTAATATTTAGTCTTGGGTGTGGTTACTTTTGATTATTTATAACCCGGCTTTGTACACAATCAACACTTAAAAGAATCACTAAAATTTCACTGTAGGTCTCACTTCCACCATTTTTACACACTGTATCACCACTCTTACGTGAACTACAGCAGTAGTAGCCTACCTTTATACCATCGAATAGTTCATATGGCTCTTTTGAACCGACTAAAACCGCACAATCAATCGATATAGAATATGATATTAATAATGGTAATTTACCTACATACCATCGAATAGTTCATATGGCTCTTTTGAACCAACTAAAACCGCACGATAAATCGATTTAGAATGATATTAATAATGGTAGTTTAACTACATACCATCGAATAGTTCATATGGCTCTTTTGAACCGACTAAAACCGCACAATCAATCGATATGGAATATGATATTAATAAATTTTACTAAGCAGACTTTGAAATAGACTAGGTTTCCTACATTCGTTGCGATGCCTAAGATTTTCACTAAACAAATGAGTGTACCTACCTATCTAGTATCTACCTACAGAATCTAATCCCTGTATTTACCTTTCAAAACCCATTGTATTTTACTTAATCGTGTGGTGAGTTGTGTTTTCCTTCTAGCTAACTTTGGGGGCAAGTTCGTGAAACTTGACTTTGTGTAATCCCTACCACGGTGTGATTGCCCCAGTTCACGAGCCGAAGCTCAGGGATGTGAACTGAAACCCTGACGAGATTATAGTTAGTGTATATATAAATAAATACATAAGACTGAACTGTGAGCTCCGTAAGTTCTGATCCTGGCCCGAATTGGACGGCTCCACTTCGACGGTGCCTACCTATCACAGAACGAACAGTCACCCACATCCAGGAAGCTTATCCGATCCTGTTTCCAGGGAAAATCAGATTGCCGCTCGCTTCAAAGTTATCGGCTACTAGCGAAATATAGAGGAATATGGAGTCGTTATCACCGTTAGGTATCCCTCCATAACCAAAGCACATCGCCTTGGGTTTCCTACGGGAATACTAGCTAAGTACGCCACAGCCCTAATTCCTACTTCTAACATAATAAAAATGATAAAACGACAGCGTTTGCTTTACGTGTGCACCGACAGGCTCAACGGTACAAGGCAGAGATCAATTCACATGTGTATGCGTGTATTAATCCAGCCCAATGTAAGGTGTCTTCATTCACGTAAAGGTCCTATCCTATGTCGATCGTGTCCCAAAATGTAATTTACCTTTTACTAATTATTATTCAAATATACTACTCCCAACAATCCCATTCTAAACAACCAAACATGAACCAAATTCAATTTCACAAAATGGCGATCCCTCCAATTCAAATAACTATATGTTAACCACTATTTCTGCGAATTATTACTTCCCAAATCAAAACATCCCCTTAAAACAAGAAAACGCGCGAACCCCAACACATATATCACGACTAAGTCCCACTAAATGCTCTAAAAAACAGTCTCACCAGAAATGTACGACGTCTCCACTACCCCTGACGAGTTCCCCAACAAAAGTGACAGAGTTTTTGGCGCCTTTCGTATTTCTCCCCCCGCCAACCGCGCTCCACCCGTGTCTCTATCCAATCAAAAACCTCCCCGTAATGCCAACCGCACAATTCAAACCCCCCCAAATATTACAAATTCCTATCTTTTTCAACGCCCATGTATACTTTTAAGCATTGAAATCTCTTCACTAAAACTTTCAACAATGAATTTCACCAATTACGCATGACATTCCCAAGTAATTCCTCGTATATCTTATTAAAACTTTTGTCCGCCAAAGCCTAATTAGTTCCTAAATCACCCACACGGAGGCGTTGCAGCTCCCTTCTGTGCAAAGTACAAAATCTACCTTCCGGCATTTCCGCGTTTCAAATATTACTATCTCATCATTAGAATGTATTACTTACATACATTCCATATAACTATTTGTGATATTATTTAAGTGATTGCTTTTACTTAGATTTTATTGATTAATCTTCGTATTGAATTTTCTCTAAATAAACAATACCTAAACAGTCGTCTTAAACCAAATAATTGCCATGCGGCATTATACAGATAATCAAATTTTTACTATAATCGATTCATTTATAAATATTATTTTTCCCACAACGATTAATATATATATATTTATAAATACATTTTCATATACATTTACGTATATTCACAACTATAATTTACCATTTTATACACTATTTTTAATTAGTTTCTTGTAATTACTTTTTTATTTTATTTTTTTTTCTCGACTGATAATTTTTTCATATAGTTTACTGCCACCTATGTCAAAACTGCTCAACTAATTCAATCCTTTTTCCGTTCAATCGAATTAAGACTTCCGCATCATTGGCCACTAGATGACTCCCTAATATAAATCGTACCGTTATATAATTTATTTATCTTTTTCATTGCTCCGGTAGCTCGTTACAATCCGACCCCTTGAATCTCAACGCAGGTACAATACTAACCCTATTGTCCGTAGTGATGATTCACCCTTACTAAAAGAATGCTAAATAAATAAATTCTTCGTATTGCTAGCTATCTACGTCACACTTTATTGGTCAATACTCCAGTTACAATTCAACAACTGCACATTATCTGTAGTGTGTTATTTTCAACCAACGTCTAAAACAAATGGCTAGTCAATCCCGGAGTCAAGCTTTCCGGCTAAGTCCCCACACAAAACCATGTCCGAAATCCGACCCTGACAAATTTCAGCGGGAAAAGTCTGATTGTGAGACAGACTCCAATGCTATCATTAAGAAATAATGTTTTGATTCGGAACCAATCTTACGTTCATCCCTCAATCCATTACCCCCTTCCCCATAAAAATAAGTCAAACTCCAATGGCTGACAGACATAATCAGTACGAACGACTTCACCCCACCTGATCCAAATTGACCAGACATTCGCCCAAATATTGGAGTGTGTATAGTGTGATTCGTCGTATCCTGGTTGTTTAGTAGTGCATTCATGGAGGCCCTTAAATGGTGTGCTCAGACAATTGATTCATTCGGAATCAAATTTTGTCTTAACCCTAACTCCTAGCACTACCTCCATAAACCCATTTTGTGGTGCATGCAAATAATTGAATTGCAATCTGTCCTCACAATATCACTCCCCCCCCCCTTTTACTTTCTACATAATGCTAGTTGGGATGGCCCTCCATTCTGATTTTAAATTCATTCACTTTGTCATTTCATACTAATCTAGCTTTCTTTCCTCTATTATTTTTTTATTTTAATCATTCTAACAGAACCAACTTTCACGGTTCATCATTCTACCAACCAAACAGCATTATAACATTTCCCCGAGGTGACCAAGATCTTACTAATTCTGAACGTTCATTCCCTATTTTCTTCCTACTAGTTATTCTAAAGAGAGGCCTTAGAATATCTTCTTCATTTATTTATATGGAAAGTAAATAAACATATTTTTTATTTATTTAGGTAAAGCCACCCTGTTCCCCAGGAAAGAGCAGACACTGACAGAAAAGGTTTAATTAATTTTTTTAATTAATTATTTGTATTCTAATATTTAGAATTCGCGTCAAACATAGTAACACAGCACAACAGTGATGCCATCTCCCAGCCCTTCAGGTACTAGAACGCTCCTTTGAATTTTTTTTTTTCTTATTACTCCATCTACTCATACAGTTGTGAACTACTCCTTACAACACTACGTGTATAATACTTCGTTGAATAGTTACGTTTCGTTACAATTGCGACCCCCCAATTTCTATTTTCTTATGACCATAGCCAATATTCTGCTAATTATAATACTGAACAATAAAAGACAACCTAATTTAAAACTCACACTCTCTGAACTACATGTCGAAGTGAAGATACTTTTTTACCCACAGATGTTTTTTGTTGTATATTATTCCGTTTAGTTAGAGTCCAGTCACCCCACACATTAAAATGTTTGTGTAGTTTAACCATATCAAGGTAAATCACTTCTCAATCTCGATACCAAGCTTGATAGTAATTCCACAACACAAAACTATCTCTTCAAACCAGGACATGACAATTTAAAGCAGGGAAAAACTTGGTTGTGAGGCCAGCTCCGTCCTAGTGACTCCGAATAAAGATTTGTGGAGTGAACCAATCTTACGTTCGTCCACATCTAATTACCCAGTCCCTCATTTAATAAAGTCATTCCTATATGGCCGTCAACCATAGAAAAGTGCGAGCGGTTTCACCCCACAAGGCTCGAGACTTCAAAATCATTTGCCCCGAAAATGGCGCATGTATAGTGTGCGTCGTTATAACCTGGTGGTGTAGTTGAGGAAATATGAAGGTACATTAACGTCATGCTTAGACCTCGGATTCATCAATCTCGAGCCCATCTATTAACCTAACTCTTAGCAGCCCTTCATAAATCCGATTGTAGTGCATGCAGAATGACTAGACTATAACCATGCTTCGCGATTCTACTCCCCCCTTAGTGCTGGTTGGGAAGGCCCTTCACACTGAATTTAAACAAATACTCATTCAACATACAACCTTTCCTTAACGTGAATAATCCTATCGCTCTAACATAGCCGACTTCCATGGCCGTTCATACTACCAACCAAAATCAGCACTTGATACAAACGAATGGTTATTGTTTCGTAATTTAAGGAATGTCCCCAGCTTTCATAAGGAAAGGCGGACTTCAGTATATCCTTCCCTATTGCACAAAACGTGTGATAAATTGATAAATTTTAACTAAATCTTAAAGTCGAACTACAACGAACCTTACTACTTTTTTTTTTTTTGGTAATCTATTTAATAAATTTATTTAACTACTTTTTTATACATCTCTCTCCAACACAAATCTCTTACTTCTCATTATAAAACTCTCCCCCTTAGAATACAAAACTTTATCCATTGATCTAATTTTGATAATGTATCCACCCAACCTCTATGGTTAGCACTAGCACCATTGTAGGTCCCAAACAATCTTTCCAATTCCCTATTAACCCATTCTACAGTGTAAGGCCGAGGATACCTAACCGAAGTATAGACTATTTTAATCCCTAAAGTTTTCATTCCTTCTTTCCAAACTCGACTAGTAGGTAGTGAATTGTGTCCCATTGTTTAACATAGCTTTTGTCAATACCTAATCCGTATTTAATTTCCTCACTACACTATTCGAACTCCTAAAAGTTTTAACATTTATGTTAAGAAAGACACAACCAATCTATATAACACAAACCCGCTATCTCCACAGTGCCCTGCATAAACGACTAGATGAAGACTAGACTCCTTGTTGCTAACAATAACACGTTCGATACCTTTTCACTCCAATCACGGTTTAAACCAATTATTACATATAATTAACATGGATTGTAAACACAAATCAATAACAACTCTAGAAACCGGGAAAAGAATACACTGTCAAGATAAACTTGTCAGAAAGCGTAAAAACACTTTTTCCGTTGACAAACGCGCGCTTGTCACCGCTGTTCCGACGACGACGACAACAAATCGAATATGCAATAATCTCTAACATTAGTGACAACGGACACGAAACTTCAATAACCCCTCTCAACCTAAATCTTATGTTGTTATATTTCCTAATCTCAGCAATACTTAATCCTACCCTATCTATCACTTGAAATAGATAAAAAATTAACTCGCGACCCCCCATCCCCTAAAATAAAGAACATATCTAACCCTCTCTATACACAAACACATACTTGCACGAATACACATACATATCAGAGGTGAGTCGATCCGAACCATAATAGTTACAAAAACTATAACCTAGCTTTACCTACATTGTCTACGATCCGCGGACCGACCGATGTGTCGCACTCAACAACTACCTATACTATACGAACCTTACCGAGCGCGACCGACGACACACGAATTTTTACGAATTGACAAGTACTTGGCTAAGCTCGTGTCGACGCGTTATTTAATTTTTGACTGATTTTGTCCCTGTTGCACTTGCATTTTGGCGATGCGTAAGACCTTGACACCCATTTCAGGCCTCATTTACGAATTAATATTATTATTTACTTTCTCAAGGTTCGCTCAGTTTTGTTTACAGTGAATTTCATAGTTCGCGCTTGATTTGTAATTATTTTCCTATAGTTCCACAGTTTGTTTATATAAACCTATAGTAAATACCAATTTACATTTCATACAATTTTGCTCAGTCAGTGACATAGAGAAAATTAAAGTATTGTTTAAATAAATATAGATACATAGGTACATACATATACACATGCCCACGAATAGCTATACACATTCACGCACACAACTATACCCTTACAAGATGTTTATTATCAATTTCAAGATTCCGACCCCTATTTGTTAATAATCCTAAACTCCTAAGTAACTGTATTTTAGGCTTAACAATAACATCCAGGTCAACATTCTTACCTTTTACCTATATTTTACGGCAACAAATTGTGCAGTACCTGAATACCGCAACTTTATTAATAACTATTTTCAATTAAACATTCAAGAACTGATTATTTGACTAATCGATAATTTATTGATTAAATGTAAATCCTCCCCAATTTCCTAGCTACAACATGACTCAACAACCCTAATATTAATAGGTATTATTTTTATTATTATTATTACTTTACATTTTGCTAAACTTTAATTATTTATTCTATATACTACTATGACTATGTTACCTAATTCACAGCAATGAACCAAACATGATTACGGCATACCAAATCCTGGTCACGGCACCAAATTGTACCCCCCCCTTTCTCAACTCCTAAACCCCTTTTCTATAAACTCTTTTTCCCTACTCCTACTACTCCTATTACTACTCCGAAACCAACTTATTCCCTCCTCTCTTTTCACATTTCCTGTCCTAGATAACTACCTATACCTACCACTCATTCACTCCTCTCTTACAGCTATCCTAATTCCTATTCCACCTACTTGTTATCATGTATGATTCATTCAAATAGCTCACCAACCTACTTAAACTCACTGAATAATTGTACTTATTTCTAATAAACTTGGCCTGTGATCAATCTAGTGGTTAAAAGGAACCCTTATCATGATACCTAGTATCCCTAGTTCTATAAAGGTGAAGAATGCTGACTCTTATCTCAAACCTACGATAACCTAATTCCAACTATATGTAATCGCAAATCCCAATTAATTTACCCTTCCACATTAAACATTAAACCTATTTTGTTCGAAACGTCATCATTTAAATTCATCAATAACCTTTCCTTACAACCTACCTTCCAACCTAACCATTACGTACCTATTTCATTTTTATCCAATCTACACAAACTTCTAATGATACTATATTAAACCATGAAATAACCAAATAAGCCTTCCTAAACCCTCTAGTCGTAAGTAGTTCAAAAGCTTACACTACGTGCGCGAACATAAGTACTTCCTTAAATAATCAACAAAGTCTCATTTAAGTAGGTATCCCAAAATTAGAACCTATTCCTTCCATATTTATTAACAATCCTCCAAATTCCATTATACCTACACAAATTCCTTCCGGATTAACCTAATGTCCTTGGTGACCTTGACGGGAGCGGATGAAACAACCTACACTAATTCATTCGGCCCAACCTAACATGCATCAACCGAAGTCCTTCCCCGTATTCTCCGTAGTATCCCCTTGTGGCTTTTATGAGAGCGGATGAAAACAACCTATACTAGAAAATATCCATTAGGAACAGAAACATTCCGGTCATTTACCTCGTTTATCTAGATACCTATAACTATCTACAGCCACGTAGATATCTGCCGTTCACCGCCTCAATCATTCACTACTTCCTTCGTAACAATGTTATTAGAATAATATCAATTGGATTAGAACCTACTAATTCTTCCTTTCACAACGCTTACTACTACAACTAGTACTTCGAACGACAAAAATATACATAGGTTATATTTAGATGTTTATTATAACTTCACGTAGACTACTTCTTTATTGATTAGAACCTACTAATTCTTCTTCCTATAATGCCTACTCCCTTAAACTAGTACTTTGAACGACAAGAATATATTGGTTATATCTAGATGTTTTTAATAACTTCATTTAGACTACTACTTTTTCGACGCTCCATTTCCCACACAAAGGTACCTGCTTATTCTGAGGTTTCCTCCCCAAGGTGTTTGCTCACTATTACTTTCCTTCACAAAAGTACCTAGTTATATTGAATTTTCCCCCCGAGGTGGTGACCCCTATACAGTAGTACCTATTTATATTGGATTTTCCCCCCGAGGTGGTGGCCCCATATCACGCCAGCCACAGTAGGACCCTTCCACTTGTATTGTGTATAGGTATATCATGGTCCTTCCTATGTCTAAATAGGCATTAGAAGATTTTCATACATCTTCCCCCTATTATACCGAGACATCCGGTAAATATAATTCCCCATACTCTATTCAGAGTAAACATGAACCTGACAGAAGAACATACAAATCTTACCGCCATAATGTTTTGATTATAATAGTTTCCGTAGTAACTTACAGCGCCACGCTTAAGCTGCTTTAAATATTGTTCACGAATAACATGTATTTTGGTGTGATACTTCACTTGTTTTTAAAATGTAAGACGATAAATTGAGTCAGTACTCAGCTTGGATATTAACAAACTGTTTTATTATGAAAATAACAAAGGAGTATTCTCTTCCTACTGCTAGCTATTATAGCAAACTACAGCGCCCCTCGCTCAAGCCGCTTTAAATACTATTCACGAATAACATGGATTCTGGTGTGATACTTCACTTGTTTTTAGAATGTTAAACGATAAATTGAATCTGTACACAGCTCGGACTCTAACATATATTGTGTAATCTTATAAAAGGTGCTAGTAACCAATTCACTTCAGAATAATGTGGTTTCAAAGGTTTATTGTAAAGTATAATACACTCTCAGATCACATAAACGAATTGGTATAACTGACCCATGATATAGGGTTTTAGTATACAGGAATTACACTCCCAGGGTTCTAGATTCGAGCAGTATCCACTTGGATAAGGTTCCCAACTACCGTGAGATGGCTCTTTGAACCCTGATTCGAACACATGCAAAGAGAGATAATCACTGAATTCAAATATAAAAATCACTCTTGGTCAATCAGTTATTAGCAGATATCGTAGGCGTTATTACCCAAGTTTTTGTGTAATTAATATTTAGTCTTGGGTGTGGTTACTTTTGATTATTTATAACCCGGCTTTGTACACAATCAACACTTAAAAGAATCACTAAAATTTCACTGTAGGTCTCACTTCCACCATTTTTACACACTGTATCACCACTCTTACGTGAACTACAGCAGTAGTAGCCTACCTTTATACCATCGAATAGTTCATATGGCTCTTTTGAACCGACTAAAACCGCACAATCAATCGATATAGAATATGATATTAATAATGGTAATTTACCTACATACCATCGAATAGTTCATATGGCTCTTTTGAACCAACTAAAACCGCACGATAAATCGATTTAGAATGATATTAATAATGGTAGTTTAACTACATACCATCGAATAGTTCATATGGCTCTTTTGAACCGACTAAAACCGCACAATCAATCGATATGGAATATGATATTAATAAATTTTACTAAGCAGACTTTGAAATAGACTAGGTTTCCTACATTCGTTGCGATGCCTAAGATTTTCACTAAACAAATGAGTGTACCTACCTATCTAGTATCTACCTACAGAATCTAATCCCTGTATTTACCTTTCAAAACCCATTGTATTTTACTTAATCGTGTGGTGAGTTGTGTTTTCCTTCTAGCTAACTTTGGGGGCAAGTTCGTGAAACTTGACTTTGTGTAATCCCTACCACGGTGTGATTGCCCCAGTTCACGAGCCGAAGCTCAGGGATGTGAACTGAAACCCTGACGAGATTATAGTTAGTGTATATATAAATAAATACATAAGACTGAACTGTGAGCTCCGTAAGTTCTGATCCTGGCCCGAATTGGACGGCTCCACTTCGACGGTGCCTACCTATCACAGAACGAACAGTCACCCACATCCAGGAAGCTTATCCGATCCTGTTTCCAGGGAAAATCAGATTGCCGCTCGCTTCAAAGTTATCGGCTACTAGCGAAATATAGAGGAATATGGAGTCGTTATCACCGTTAGGTATCCCTCCATAACCAAAGCACATCGCCTTGGGTTTCCTACGGGAATACTAGCTAAGTACGCCACAGCCCTAATTCCTACTTCTAACATAATAAAAATGATAAAACGACAGCGTTTGCTTTACGTGTGCACCGCCAGGCTCAACGGTACAAGGCAGAGATCAATTCACATGTGTATGCGTGTATTAATCCAGCCCAATGTAAGGTGTCTTCATTCACGTAAAGGTCCTATCCTATGTCGATCGTGTCCCAAAATGTAATTTACCTTTTACTAATTATTATTCAAATATACTACTCCCAACAATCCCATTCTAAACAACCAAACATGAACCAAATTCAATTTCACAAAATGGCGATCCCTCCAATTCAAATAACTATATGTTAACCACTATTTCTGCGAATTATTACTTCCCAAATCAAAACATCCCCTTAAAACAAGAAAACGCGCGAACCCCAACACATATATCACGACTAAGTCCCACTAAATGCTCTAAAAAACAGTCTCACCAGAAATGTACGACGTCTCCACTACCCCTGACGAGTTCCCCAACAAAAGTGACAGAGTTTTTGGCGCCTTTCGTATTTCTCCCCCCGCCAACCGCGCTCCACCCGTGTCTCTATCCAATCAAAAACCTCCCCGTAATGCCAACCGCACAATTCAAACCCCCCCAAATATTACAAATTCCTATCTTTTTCAACGCCCATGTATACTTTTAAGCATTGAAATCTCTTCACTAAAACTTTCAACAATGAATTTCACCAATTACGCATGACATTCCCAAGTAATTCCTCGTATATCTTATTAAAACTTTTGTCCGCCAAAGCCTAATTAGTTCCTAAATCACCCACACGGAGGCGTTGCAGCTCCCTTCTGTGCAAAGTACAAAATCTACCTTCCGGCATTTCCGCGTTTCAAATATTACTATCTCATCATTAGAATGTATTACTTACATACATTCCATATAACTATTTGTGATATTATTTAAGTGATTGCTTTTACTTAGATTTTATTGATTAATCTTCGTATTGAATTTTCTCTAAATAAACAATACCTAAACAGTCGTCTTAAACCAAATAATTGCCATGCGGCATTATACAGATAATCAAATTTTTACTATAATCGATTCATTTATAAATATTATTTTTCCCACAACGATTAATATATATATATATTTATAAATACATTTTCATATACATTTACGTATATTCACAACTATAATTTACCATTTTATACACTATTTTTAATTAGTTTCTTGTAATTACTTTTTTATTTTTTTATTTTTTCTCGACTGATAATTTTTTCATATAGTTTACTGCCACCTATGTCAAAACTGCTCAACTAATTCAATCCTTTTTCCGTTCAATCGAATTAAGACTTCCGCATCATTGGCCACTAGATGACTCCCTAATATAAATCGTACCGTTATATAATTTATTTATCTTTTTCATTGCTCCGGTAGCTCGTTACAGTAGTTGGAGCTCAAAAAAATTTCAAATCTTTATGAAGGCCACAGACATTCGTATGGCAACCGGGCACGGCGGCTTAAAGTGCTCTTCGAGGTACATAGGGATCTCGCTGTGTTAAGAATGGTACCTAAGACTGACATACTAGTATTGCTTAAGTAAGCAATGTACTAACCTACTCGGTAAGCACTTAAGCATGAGCCGTTCAATTTGCTTGCTTCAGATAAATGTTTCTTTCTTTACATGTCTGAGGGCAATTTTAATTGTCGATAGGCTCGCGTTTAACCATTATCTTACCTGTTGGTAAATGATGATATGTTTGACGATGGAGCACGCTTACCTAAAAGCCACCTATTCACTCTAGACATGGAGACTCCCAGGTTAGAGCTTTTCGGAAACACAGAGAGCAGGGCATTCCGCTTCATAGTAATACGCATAATGGATGTATTGCTTGTGTTTATTCTGTCACAGATCACTGCAAGCTTTTATTTAACTTGTTCTATCAGTTTGTTAGTTTTTGCGAAATCTTAGAAGCTCAATTAGAACCACTTCCTGATCTTCGATTTTTGGGTGTTTTGTACTTGCGTATCTTCGGTGACAATACAATAATATGGTACGTAGGTACCATATTATTACCCCAGCAGAAGCAGGCCGGGATGGTGGGGCGACTAGCACCCCTCCCCCAAACCGGGGCAAGACGGGGACACCGTGGTTCCCAAACCCGAGGGGGCCATCTCGAAACCGGATATGGCCCAGGGTCAGTCGGGGTGCGAGGGATATGCTCTATGGGCAACCTTACACCCCGGCGTCTGTAGACACGAGACGGCGTGCGGTTTTAGTCGGTTCAAGCCCGACATAACCGCCCCCGCTAGCCGGCGGGGGGTATCCGAAGGGATTTTCGCACGGAAAAAAAAGGTACCGTATTATTGTGTCATTCTCATTATCATTATAAGCTGGTCATTATCTGACCAGCTTCATAGTAGTATGAAGCTGGTCAGATAATGAAGTCGGAATGTGGCTTTAGGAACTCGAACTAAACAAGATAAACCAATCCAGTTTGGGCTCATTTGTTTTGTCTTGGATACTCTGATGCTACATGATATATAGGGTCTGAAGATAGAGACGGCAGGTGTTCATATGGATTTCTGAACTAAAAAAGATAAACCCTTCATGTTTGGGCTTATTTGATTTGTTTGGTCATGCACTTACTAGAAAGCTAAATTTTAAAAGTCTTTTTAATTTAATAATTTATTAATACGTCATGCTCACCATCCCTATCTTGGTCGCTGGCCACAATCGTTTCTATGATATAACCTGTGGTCTCGTCCTCGTACACGTACACTGTCTGCTTGAACTCGTCTACCTCTACTTGAGGCACTTTGTTGTTTGTGTCTATTATGCTGATCTTTATCTGTTAACAAATTACCAGATAATAAGTGGCCTTTACATAGAGAATCTTGTCTTGAATCTCAAATCGAGGTCTCATATAAGTCGAATGCCCTGCAGATGCCGTAGGAGTATCTATAAGTACTTACGTTTCCATCTCTATAATTGAACGTTGGGTCTGGAGGACAGTCTGCTACGTTTTCAGCATAGCACTGGTCACTGGCCCTCAGCGTGTAGAACAGATGAAAGCGGGCAGGAACGTCAGCGTCGATGGCATTAGGCAGCTTTACAGTGAGCTGTCCCGTGAAGAAGTTGATGTCTACTAGGTCTTCGGGAGTATTTTCTCTTGGACTGCGAGAAACGGAGATATCAATAAATGTGGGAAGTCTATCTGTGTCTGCTTTTTTTCTATCATGTGAATTTTCAGGTTTTTATAGACTAGCTTGTCCGCTGTTCCCGTGCTGTTCCCGTAACCTAACCCACAGGAACCTTTTTTTTTTTTTTTTTTTTTATCGTGCGGAAATCCCTTCGGATACCCCCCCGCCGGCCAGCGGGGGCGGTTATGTCGGGCTTGCACCGACTAAAACCGCACGCCGTCTCGGGTCTTCAGGGTGTAAGGTACCCACAGGAACATATACACTGGATGAAAATACCAAGGGATATTAATATTTCTATTTCAAACTGTGCTATCTCTGAGCCAATTTTCATCCAAATCCGTTAAGCCGCTAGCCGTTCTGGCGTGATTCAAACATACAACAAACATTGCAAACAAGTAAATATACGAGTATTCACACAAATTTCCACATTTTAGTAATTCCTATTAATTCTACTAATATCATAAAAGTCTGAAGATGTTTGAATGTTTGTTATTCAGTCACGCTCAAGCGGCTGAATAGCTCCTCATGAATCCCACGCGGGCGGTGCCGCATGCAATAACTAGTTTATAATATTATTAGGATTAACAGAAACTAACGATATTCTCCAGTATGAATGGATGAATAAACGGACGGTTCCTTTCATTCAAACTTTCGCATTAATAAATAGTATCCAGTGAGATACTTACAATATGGTGTACCGCACTTGGTTGTACAGAGGTCCGTCGATGTCCGTGGCCAAAACTGAGCCGATGACGACGCCCGCGTCGGACATCTCGCGGACTCTGAACTCTTGGGTCAAAGTGCCTTCTACCCACAATGGGGAGTTGTCGTTCATGTCCACTATGATTATGGTGAAGGTAGCTGGGGAGACATAAGATATGTATTATAAAATACATTGACTTCAAAAAGTGGTATTTTTAATTTTTTTTTTGGTACGTTATTAGCGATTTTTTTCTATTAAGTATTCTGTTTTTTGAAAACGAAATTTTCGGGCATGTCAGTTTAAATGCAACAATTTTAAATCACACCAAAATTATTCTACACACTTGTGTAGTCTCTCTGTAGGTACTAAAATTCCGATAAGTGACTCCGTGTCACTTATTTGAATTTTAGTTCCTACATCGAGGGGATAACCACCCTCCTCGATGGGTACCAACACTTCAATTTGGTGCTCTCTTTTTTGACATTTTTTTTTGAAATTGAAACCAATGTATCACTTATACTTTTCCACAAATTTATTTAATAGTAACACCTGACCGGTTTCGGCTCACGGCATTTTTTTTGATAATTTAAGCCACGGCCCTTGCCCGTGACTAAGCGATAAGGGAGCAGGTTAGCACATTGTAAAGGTTACGCAATACTAGCTAGGTCGGTCTTAGGATGGGTGAACATTAGATTTGAACATTGATTAGAATTGGGATTGTGGTCGCAGCACTACTGGGACCGGTGGGTGTCATGTGGTGCTGCGACGACAATCCTCTTCTGATGAGGCCGTCAAGCCGAGTGCCACCATTGTTAACATGGTACGTGTATGTAATGGTGTCCCTCTTTCCTGAGACTTTACCTTCAGCTTACCATCAGGCGAGGTGAAGTCAAATTGACGTGTCCTAAATATAAAAAAAGAAAAAAATATTGAGACCTCTTCGATCTTCGAGCCTCGAAGAGCACGTCAAGCAGTCGATCCTACCATGAACGTCTGTGACATTCGTTACGGTAATTGCAGCTCTACAAAGTCCGACAAACTGGTCCAAATACAGAACTTCGGTATCGTCAGTGCTTTGTGGAAGTCATATGACAGTCGCTTCACGGAAAATATAAAATTTCGGCTGTTTTGGAGTTGGACAGTAAGCCGACCCTACTGAGTTTACCCCTTTGGGGTAATGCCGCAGATTTAAATACAATCTTTGTACTGCAAAAGCGGGCGGTGCGGGCAATTTATAAGTTGGGCCCAAGAGTCTCCCTCCGAGAAAAGTTCAAAGAAATAAACATTCTAACTGTAGTTTCCCAATATATTTTTGAAAATCTTTTGTATGTTAGAAGAAACATTTCCAATTTTTTAAGGCTTTGTGATATACATAACGTAAATACAAAACATAAAAACAATCTTGTGGTTTGTAATAGTCGAGTCCACGAGATTAGTAATTCCTTTCAGGGTAACTATTCTACTAACTACTATTCTACAACAAGCTTCCTAGTGAAATGAAGAATCTACCTCTTTATAAATTTAAAAGCCAAATTAAAAGTAAACTCTGCCAAAAAGGCTACTATAAAATTCAAGACTATTTAGACGACAAACAAGCTTGGATATGAACTGTTTGCTCTCTCTCTATGCTACTCAAATGAAATATTGTACTTAGGTTAAGTAAATATGTTTGTAAATAGACCAAAAAAAAAAAACAACCCGCTGAGTTTCTTGCCGGAGTCTTCTCAGGACAGGGCCGCGTTTCGAACCGGTGGTCCATTTGCCAAACATTAGATTTTTATGACGTTTTGTAAGTGCCGTACTAATGGTCTATACAGAATAAATGGTTTTTGACTTTGACTTTGACTTTGACTTTGGAGGATGACCGCTGCTCTGTGGTGACAAACCGTCTCACCTCCTCCTCCAGCACTCCGAGTATATGTAACGTTCTGTTTTAATGACTCTCTCGCATTGATAAAATTTTGCATCACCACTCACCTTCATCAAAGTCTAAACCAATTTCTGTCTTCAGATCGCGTACTCTCACTGTGACGTACAAAACTTCAAATTCTTCAAAGTCGATGGTGACTCCTGGCCTGATTTCTTTTACATTCAGTTTGCCTACGGCTGAGCCTTTGTTTGTGTTAGTGTATGTTGTTTCGATTTCTACACAGCTAGAAATAATACCACACAACAATTTATTATGTATTTACAAAAAAAAAAGTATCTTAAATTGCAGATAAACAATTTAAGATACTTTTTTTTTTTCTTTACTTTCTTTTACATTCTAGAACAAAATCTAGAACAATATAAGCATAGCTTACTTTGAGTCTAGATAGCGCTACGTAGAATGTTCTAGGATATTTCTTATTTTATTTAAGATTATCCCGGGCTCTGTACTCCTACTCCACCTTTTCTTATGAAACGATTTTTCTTGGCTTTTACGGGAGCGACTGCTGTCTTACCCTCAACCCCTAGAGGAAAGCCTGCGCTAGAGCCTTGTCCATCAATTAGCAGGAGAGTCTGCTTACAAGTGATGTTAACCAGGACCCCAAAGAGATCTTGTGGTGGGTCCCAACATCCTGTAGTCATTTATGTGATAAAAATGTTACATTAGAAGGTAAAGAGATTTGACGATATACGAATGCGATGTGGCTTGGAAGTCGACGTAGTGATGAGAGTTTAATAACTAATGATGATGAGGTTTGAGCAAATAAAGCTAAAATAAAAATCGGTCGGTAACAACCTCCATGAACACACACCAATCAAATTGAGTTGAAGGTATTTGTCTTCACCTAAAACCGGCTTGTGAGGTATGCAGGACAGAATCAAGTGACTGGCTGTTTCTTTGTGTACCCGAAACGAGAAATTTGTATGGTAATTGTCAAACGTTCGCAGAAAAGTAATAACTTAGGAGACATATTTTTTTCAGCTTCCGTGCCTACCATTTCATAATTATTCTATTAGCTAGCTGTTACCAACTAGTTCTTACTAGCTAAACATATAAGAGTAATATTGGCGGCCTTATCGCACTGTGGCAATCACTTTTAACTCACCCGTGGAATTCAATGGCCGGAGTTTCACGCCCTTGTTTGGTTGCGTACGACTGGTTCCAATCAATCTCGAACACTAATTCAGCATCAGTATCTGGGTCCGATGCCGTGATGTCAGCAGGTATTGGGAATCCCTCTGGAACGTTTTCTTCCACTTCAGGACGGGTACGAGGCTACGAGAAAAAAAGATTTTCATTTCCATTCAAATAGTTTAAAAGTGCTAAATTATGCTTAATTATATTAATTATCGCTCGCTAAGTAATGTGTCCGGTATATGGCAATAGGCGCGCCCCCTATTACATTGGGACTTAAACATAACTGGCGAATCGTGGGTGTGTAATACAGCTCTGCCTACCCTTTCGGGGATACAGGCATGAAGTTATATGTTACTACCTTTTACTAAGGTAGTAAGGTACGTTACGACAGCGAGTGTGTTATGTGTCATCATCATCATCTCAGCTTTATGTCCCGACTGCTTCCGAGGCTTTCACACACGCGTTTCCGGCTTTTCCTCATCCATTTTGCGGAATCTTTTGCATTCACGGTAACTAGCGAGGCACGCACGGTATTCCTTACGACACGACATCAAATCATCTCTTCTTGGGTTTCCTGCTCCTACCGCGATCCGGCGGAAGTAGCAAGCCCAGAATTTGAAACGCACGTAGGCAGGCAGTTACCGCAAAAACAACGAGCGCTATGTAACTAAATCTATTATTTTTCCAACATATGATTTCCAGTACCGATGCCGAAGTTGCCAGCGTTTTGTTATTGTTTTAACGTTTGGTTTATGTTTAGGAATACATTCAACGTGTTTTACACTGTTGCCAAACTTAAAACTACTTAGGAGGAAGTATTTAGATAGGGAAGGTATTACATTGATCCAGACGTTTCGGTTGCATTACAGTTTCTCCTCGTGACTATGGCTTCTGAAAAGCCACCGGAACGTGGGGTCAGTGTTAATAATAACCAAATAAGTCGCGATAGAATCCGTTAAAAATAGTTTTACCTTAAAGTGAAATTTAAGTTACGTTATTTTTTATTTATTTAATGATTTTACTCCGTCTGATGGTGAGCACGTCATGACGATATAAGTATTGGTAGTTTTATTAAAATTGCTAATGCCCTGCTCCCAGGTCATCCAGGGTCAGTGCAATGTGTTTTTCTGTTACGTTCACTCCGGTTAAACGTCATCTAGTCATCCGATCCCTTTATCTACGATAACAGTTTTTTTTTTGTAATTATTACCACTGCTTGCTCTCAGGTCTCTTAGGGTCAGCGCAATGTGTTTTTCTCTTCGGTTTACTCTTATTGAACGTCATTTAGACTGATGATGGACTCGTGGCCAAGTGACAAGCTCAGGTCAAGGTCAAGGTCAAGGTCAAGGTCAAGGTCAAGGTCAACGAGACCCTTACAAGGTTAAAAATTAGTAGCCAGGTCGAAGTGCACGTTAAGCCGTCGGTCCGGTTGCCACACGAATGTATATGGCAGTCGTTACGGGTAGTTGGAGCAGTAATCAGTCCGACAACTAGTGTAACTACAGAACTTGGATATCGCCAGTGGGTTCTGGAGGCAAAATATCAATTACTTCACGGAAAACATCGAATTTGGGCCGTTACTTGTAAGATTGAAAAGCCGACCCTAACTGGAATCTTTTCAGCTCCCTTTCGTATAAAATGCGTGGTGGCTAGTGGCTATGGCTTTGTCGAACTTACATTTGAGAGGTTGCAAGTTCCATTAGTTCCACGAGTTACCCTAATGATGTGAACCCACTCCTAACGCAATTAAGCTTAGATGAATGTCCTACCCGGAATACTAGTAGTTACTCCTTAAAAAAATGCTTGTCGCCACTGCCACCGCCTATGACGTATTTTAAAATCAATGTTGCGAGCTAAACTTACCAATCTAATACTAGGTGGCGTGTTGTTTACATCTATGAGTTGTATAACCAACTGTGACGTGGCTGAGTGGTACGGTCCATTGCCCAGGGTGTCAACAGCTTGCACCTGAAATGAAATTACTTATTTACGACTTACATCATCATCATCATTCTCCTGCCGTTATCTCTAATTCATTCGAGGTCGATACAACATGTCTGCTTTTCCATTCATCACGTCTTGCAGTCATTACAACATTTAGTCTCTCACTGGCCACATTCTTACTCTTCTTGCGCTTCTTGGCTCTTACACATTTTTCCTTTAATTTCTATCAGGTGTCCCATTCGTGATTTAGAACCGACTGCACTCTGCTTTCAAACAGTCCAGTCAACTGCTCAAGTCTTAGGAAAAGGTTATACGCCTAGATTACCTCGGTGTAGGGGACTCCACTAAGATCTTCTGAGCCCATGGCTTTTTTCTTGGGGTTGGGAGGTCAGATGGTGGTTGTTACTCGTTCCCATAAAAAGCCAAGATAAGCCGAAAGAGGAGAAACTATAAGCGGATCCTGGGCTCATCTCACTCGTTGAAAGCCGGATGCAGCCGGGAACAAAGTTGATGATGATGAGAAACTAGATTAAGTACCTGTATAAAGTGCTCGCTCTGCCTATGAAAATCAAACGCATCGTCTACCGACACAGTGACGGCGCCTGTGCTTTCGTCTATCTGCAGGTAGTTTTCAGCATTACCCAGGAGTTGGTGCCTGAAATATTATATGATAGCGAAAGTGTTTTAGCTCTGGGTGTTTGGGACCCCACCTAAATCTTGGGGCCAAAGTCAACCTAACCGGCTGATTGATGGGGGTCAGACGGCTGTCTCTTCCGTAAAAACTAAAATGCTAAATTGTGGAATGGAGAAGTGGGAAAGCGGATCCCGGGCTGCAAAATGCAAGCTTTGGCTGCAGCTTGGATTGGTACTTGGATTAAGAAGAGTATAATAAAGTATCAGCTTCACTGTAGCTGCCTACAGCGAAGCGGCGAATCGTAGGTTCAAAGATAACCTACTCTAGGTTACCTGTGAGGTGACAAGATAGACACTTACACAACTCTATCGCCAATGTCCCTGTCACGCGCTCTCACTGTAGCCACGAAGAAACCAGCTTCCTCCGTCTCCCTGAATCTGACAGTTTGAGTGCTTTGCTCGAAGATAGGCAACTCATCGTTCCAATTGATAAGATTGACATTTACTGTTGCCACTCCTATATGCTTTGTATTGTTCAAGTCTGTTGCAACTACCTACGTAAGAGAAGATGTATATTAAAACTTGAAGCAAAGATTCTGATCCCTTTTTAAGAATGTTGTGCACACGGAGTGAGATTTAGCATAATTTAACATTGGTTTAAAAGCAATATTTACCCTTAATACAATGTTTTGGAATGTCGGTATTCCGTCTTCGATCATGTCGTAATCGAGCAAGTTGTGGTCCAAAGTAGTCATAATGAAGTTTTGACGTTGGTACCCTGACTGTGGTGCTACTTGGAACCCAGCAACAGCGCCTCTCGGGGTTACAGCTTCTAATTCTACTTTGTACTGAGCATGTTCACCCTAGGGATTGAATTAGTCGTTAAACAAATAAATACCTCCATTTTTTGCCATAATTCTATTGTTCTCGTGATGAGAGTTACATAATATTATATGTTTAGGTAGTTCGGACAAGCGGAACGGTGCAAATTAATCAAGTAAGTAGAAGGAAGAGAGAAAAGAGAAGGATAGAAGCACGTAATTAATGAACTCGTATGATGTGACAATAAAGGAGGCTCGTGAGGTTTCACGTTACACGTAGCGTGAAATAGTTGATATTGAATATTAGCTAACTTTACTGACTTTATTATAACAAGATCCTGTCAACCAATATTTCGTCGAATAAATTATTTGATCTGTTAGACAAGGGTACTGATACTGTTACTGTTACTGGGAACCGTTAGATAAGTTGCTGCTGTCGGTGGAAGGAGCGATAAACAACTATCAAATAAAAGTTGGAAGTTTATTATAAAAGATATTGTGAAAGGAAAGGTTAATCAATGTCTGCCGGGGATCAATGGATGATAAAGCAAATCGCGTCCACTTCATATAAAAGGGTAGATAATATTTGATTTCATTTAATAATTCTAGTGAACATAAATCAATATACCTGGATTATATAATTCACAATATTATATTTTAAGTTCCTTAGAAAACTATTTTTGAAGTGAAAACTTCTTTAGCGGCGTTGGACACGTTTTTTGTAATGGGTAAAAAAGGTTAAACTCGCGTCAATAAACACGTGACCTAATCGTAAGACAACAAATATAGAAGCGCTAATTTCACACTCTACTTAACAACCTAGGTGGCGCGTTCGTCTAATGAGTGGTCGTTGACTTCGTCAAGACTGAGATCGATTCCGACCGAGGCCCAAGAAACACTTTTGGTCATCATATAACTTTTTGTAATATTTATTCTATTTTGTGCCATAAATCTATTGATATAAAATGGAAATAAAACAAAGTGCATTTATTAATGAAAAAAGTGACGAAGAAATAGCGAAAGAAAATGAGTGAGTACTTTATAAATATATTGGCGATGATGGTTCTGGTAATAATGATGGTGAAAAAGTCGTTGAAATTATGGATGGAAGTTGATTTTTCTGAGAGATAAACTTTTTAATGTAAATTAATTGTAATAGTTTTGAAGTGTTAAATTTTTAATGTAATATGTATATGTCATGTTTGTGTACGATAGCGCAATAAATGAATATTGTATGTTACCACATAAATGATAGTACTTTTATACTGATAATTAAAGCAATTCGTGCAAAATTATTCCCTAACCATTCCAAAATATCAAAAATGCACAACGTTAATATTCAAGTTTTCACTTCTGCCGGCACTCCCGGAGTGCAACCCGTCGGTTTTTTAAAATAAAATACACATTTTCTTACGTTGATATAGACAAATAAAAATCGGGGTAATGATATACCTACTTTGCGCCAGTATTTAAAACCGTGTAGAAATATTACATAAAGAAACAAAGAAAATGCATTTTATTGCATACCAGATCTTTATCATGGAAACCAAAGTTTTCTAGATTCAACGTCATAGCAGTTTCCTCCAATATATTAATGGTGTACACTTCTTGGAACGGCTGGGGTATTTGGTCGTTAATGTCGTTGACTATGATGACGATATTGGCTGTCGTATGAAACAATTCATTGCCCTCATCATCATTCTTGAATGCAATGATTGATAGTTGGAACACTTCTCTCTGGAGAGCATCTCTGTCGATAGCGTCGACGTTAAAGAGTGCCCCGTTTTGACCTTCATCAATTGTTGTGATGTGGAAGAATGTATCTGAAATTTTTATTTTTATCTTGTTATAACGTTAGGTAGAATGCTCCCCAGGCAGATGGACTGACGACCTGAAAAATTAGCTGGGATAGACTTTATATGCAAGTTGGAGAACCGAATATTTTAGTGTTTCTTTTTCAGTTAATGTTGCTCTATATTGTATTGAATCAAGAGGAAGGCACTTTTAAAGGTTTTATTCAACATACCTTCTGGTGCCGTTTCGAGTCTGTAGAATATAGCTCTATTGATACCCGTGTCTCCATCTACGGCTCTAACTCTGTACTCTTGTGGTTTCTTCTCGTCGAACTGTGCCATGGTAAATATTTCCACCCATCGCGGTGGCCTGGATTCGACGTTTTCAACTTCTACCATCACGGTCACTGTGTGCGTGTTCGGTAATGAGTCCTATTATACGCATAACAAAACAAATAGTAATCTAATTATATGCATATATTACTAAGTATATCTAAGTACAGAACTTAACATTGAACGTATTGAGAATCTTAGCTGAACAAGAATTTTAGTCTTTCATTTTGTAATGTTAATAGGCACAGAACCACCTGGCTTACCTAGTATGGGGGTGAGTCGCTGGAAGTATGTATTCTAAAATGATAACTACTTTTATGTTTGTTGATAATATTGAGATATTTATTTATTTACTTATTAATTTAAGAATTTATTATATGCGTTATTGGATACCAGGTAAACATAATATACATAAGTATTATAAAATTAGGGGAGAAAGTAGTTCAATGGGCAGCCTTATCGCTTGAAGCGATTTCTACCATACGAGTTACGCTATATACTTTAGAAATATAGAGATCAATGGTTTATAAGTAATAATTATTAGTACTGCACAAAAACAAAGAAGCTTCTTCTCCAATTCACTATTTGGGACTCGTTAAAACCAGCTAAATAATCCCCAATTCGAGGGATTCACTGGTAACTGCTAAAGAGTTCCACCATCTTCATCTGGCTTCATCAATAGATCAGTTCGATGTTCATCCGAATGTCACACACAGTAATTTGAAGCTGGTAAAATTTGTTTTCCAAGATTTGTTGAAATACATAGTTATTTAATTTTTGAAACTAATAATAGCGGGTTCAAAGTACTTACCCTTGCTGTAACTCTGAAGATATGAATGGCATTTTCAGCAAAATTCAGTTTCGCCTTGAGATCCAACGTCATATGCATCCACATCCATTCATTGGGCTCATTGCGGGCGCTAAGGCTGAATATCTCACCGTCGTTGCGATCACTTTCGAGTTCAAATTGCATAAAGCCTGTACTGATACGCCCATCTGCGTCGGACACATTGTACGTACATCTAGTGAGCCCTGGTTCTTCATTTTCCTGACGAGTGTTTGATTGAATTTAGTTAAAACGGTTATCGAAATCGCTGTCTGAGAAAGAATGTAGATTGTAACTATATGATACTGAATGATGCATGAATGTCATATGAAAAAGTTTGTGCTGACAAAGTTATTAAGAGCATGTGGATGTGTCAAGACTGAAGCTGAATTGAGGTCTGTGTATGACCATATCCAGTGTTCCGTAAGAACATAGATGTGGTAGATCCTTCTCCTTCTGGCTATATCTCTACAGTACCCTCTGCTAATCAGAGACTTACGCGTACACTACTAGAAGCTTCTTTGCAATGTATATTAATGTCCGATACTTCCCTGACGTCCTTGACGTTGGAAAAGAGCACTCTTGTTTTGGGTACTATCGTTATCGCCCTACGGCAAGAGTGTTCTTATTTTAATTGGCATGTGAGTGCGACAGTTTTGTATAAGGGCCAAGCTACACGTGCCGATTAACAAACGAGGTTCTGGTGCAAGCTTTTTTCTCGGAGTTTTGCGGTCAGACGGCAGTCGCCTCCGTAAATCCGTATAAATCAAAAGGAGAGCTTCGCGGCGAAAGCTTCGGATACAACAGGGATAACGCTAAGGTGATGTAGATGACAAATGTATAAATCAAAAGGAGAGCTTCGCGGTGAAAGCTTCGGATACAACAGGGATAACGCTAAGATGATGTAGATGACAAACGTATAAATCAAAAGGAGAGCTTCGCGGTGAAAGCTTCGGATACAACAGGGATAACGCTACGATGATGCAGATGACAAACGTATAAATCAAAAGGAGAGCTTCGCGGTGAAAGCTTCGGATACAACAGGGATAACGCTAAGATGATGTAGATGACAAACGTATAACAGTATACAAAAAAACTTACAGGTATCTCGCAAGGCCCAAAAACTTGCACTATAGGCGAATTGTCGTCTATATTCACGATTTGCAAATATACCATGGGCTCCATTTGCTGGCCGGGCACTTGAACGGTGAATAGGTACTGTCTCATATTAGGTACCTCATAATCTTGTCTGTGAAACGAATAAACAAAGGTTGGTATCTTAGTGGTTAAGAAGTCGACCTTACGATTGAGAGGTCCCGAGTTCGATTTCTGGCCATGAATACCGACCTGAACGTGACGTCGTCACAACAAGTAGCAATGGCTTCCATCGAATCAATCAATGATTCGTCATCATCCATCCCTCCCTCCCTCCAACCCGCCCTCCATATCTCCCTCCTTACTTCCAATACCCTCCCTACCTCCTTCCCTCCCTTTATCTCTCCCTCGTGCGCATTTTTGTAAAGTCGTATGTAAGACAGCTACAGAATGTTTACAGGCAGGTAAAATCTCACGATACTTACCAAATTTTCTATTCTTTTCCTTATCTATAGGTTTACATAGAAGCATAGAAGATATTGTGGTAATGTCACTTCAGCCCCGCCGAATGGTTGCTGCTACTGAAGTGTGAGTGAAATCTGAAGGCCATTGTTACACTAACAATGCTATATTTCGCGCGGTATGCAATTGCGATATTTATGAAAATTGGCTAAATTTTAACCATATTTGATTAGTATTTACAGTTTGGATTTCATTAATGATATTATTTTTAAATAAGTTAATGTATACCTTTCAGTTATAACCAGGTACCAATCTCCGGTATCTGGAGGTATCCTTCTGATTACTGGGCCGAGCATGTTGAAGGATCCAACTAAGAATCTTCCCGGTGGGATAAGTGGTTGCACGGTACCTGTAAAATAAACACTCAATAGTCCAATTTTCAAGTCCGTGCAATTATCCGACTCGTATCCTTTTATTTTACCGCATGGTAAAGACTTCTCCAACTATTTGAAGTTCTTCATTAAGGGCGTGCATGAGTGAATTAAGGAGCCATCGAACTCATCATCAACTTAATATCGAACTGTGACAACAGTTTGGTTTCGAAATTAACCAAGGTTTTAAGAATAACTAGAAATAGATAAAACACTTTTACCTCGTGGACGCATGGGGTACTCACCATAATAGTTAAGTCTGGCGACAACCACGTCGTCTCTCTCAATTTCCTCCTCTATATAAATGAGCTGGGTCCCCATACTATTACTGTTTCTCTCGAACCCATCCATACATACGTCTTCCCTAAATTCTGGCGGTAGTAATGGACGCTCACTCCATGTGTATCCTGCGCAATAATTACTACATCTGAATAAAAACTGATACAAATAATAAATCATTTTAAATAATGTACTTAAGGCATACTTAAAACCAGGTCATTTTATAATAAAATTTCACTATGTGGATACATTCTTACCTGAAAAATCATAGTCTTTATCGGGGAAATCAGGTGTAGGTGGCCTTGGTATTTCTATCATATAGTTGCAACGGGTTTCTGAAAAGGCACAATATTTTTAGGAGTGAATATAATTAAGAGGAGAGTTTAACCACAACTTCGTGTCACTGGGAGTAACAGTATGCAACAAGTTGAATTCCTGGGTGCCGACGCCAAGAGGTAACGCCTATCTTCCGTCGATAAGAGTTGGAAACTAAATTACCTTGTAAGGTAATATTTATTAGCTTTTTTTCCTTCCTTACCTCCACGGGCTTCATCCCAATGGAGCTAATGGTGGGATGGGTATTGAACCGACATACAGACTTGAACCGACGAACAGACTTGAACCGACTAAAACAGCACGATGTCTCTTGCGTCAGTCATGTGGGATGGGGAATTTGGTTTGTCTCGGGAATCTCTAGGAAGGATATCCCAGAGACCCCGACCGGCTCTGGTAGCCAGGGTTGGCGCGACGCGCTGACGCGTTTTTTGGGATCTAATCCCCTCTCCCCTAAAGAGAGGCGCGCGCGGAAACACGACTCGCCGCCACCCTGGTTCTACTTGTGCTAGGCTGCACCCCCAGGCCCGCGTCCATTGAAGAAGGCGGCGGCGTCCCACACACTCTCGCTGCCGACCAAGGCTAGCACCAGGGACTGCCGCGTGAGGCTTCCGCTCTGTCGGCTGCTTCAAGGACAGCGTAGTTTGATTTCCCTCAAACTATCATTATTTTTATATGTGTGTAAATATCTTATGCCTTAGCATAATCCTTCCTTAGAAGGGTTATAAGTAGTTATAATCAATGTGAGCTTTATCGAAATTAAATTTAGTTTCTACACTATTTTGTTATAGATCTGAACTTCTTATGGGGTGTGCATAGAGGAAGTACATGAAGTGTGAAAGGACAAAACTAAGGCTGTTGTCTCCACCTACCTCGGAGGTAAAAGGCGTGATTATAACGTATAAATTAATAAATATAATTTGAATAAAAAGACGTACGTTGTTGCGCAAGCGCGACGTTGGCTGCGCAGATCACCAGCGCAGCTGTCAGTAACCGCACATCAACCGCCATTTCTCATGTTCGAGCTCAATGTATTCGTAGTTGCTGAAATGATAAATTAATGGTTCATTTAGGGTAGTATAGGGTGCCAATAAGGTCTTCGGGCCAACTTCATCTGTAAGCCGGTAAGTATATTTGCTGTTTAACGGACGAGTCTCTGGCGCAGGTATTCCTTTCGGACTGGAGACTCAGACGGCAGTTGCTCCCATAAAAGCCAAGGAAAGTCAAATCAAGAGAAAAGCAGAAGAACAGTCTCTAAAGTGCAATTTAATGCAACTGGGCCTAACGCTGCAATGATGATGAATTCTTTATGTATGATACTAGATTGGTACCATTTTTAGCGGGATAATTTTGCAGTCCGTCCACCTGTCTATCTGTCTGTCTCTGTCAATGCCTTTTTCTCAGAAACGCGTAGATGCATCAAGATGAAATGTATACCAATTACCAGAGTAATTGGTTTAGACCAGAGTCTATAATGCTTAGAAGCTGTAAAAAATCAAACTTCTACGTCAACGTAATCAAAAGATGTTGCCGGTTATGCAGCACCAAGCGGCCCGGATCCTGGCTTCGTACGGTAACAAAATTGTAAAAAAAGACACCTATGACGCGATTGCAGCACCACGTGGTACCGGCGCGAACCTTTAATTTTTGTTACTCGACAGTTTTAACATTCAATGAAAATGTGTGGTTTAAAAAACAAATTAGACAACAAAAACAAATTAGTAGATTACAAATTAGATTTTAGAATTAGCGCTTTGAAGGAGAAAATATTATTTATATGAAACAATTTTGAATGAATCCGACTCGTTCAATTATTAATTAAACGTATTATTTTGATTATCTATTCGGTCGCGTCCTATTGATTGGATACTTGGTACTTTTTCTTTGTAAATTATCATATTTATCACACATATTTTAGATACGTTATCCGCCTATTTAGGACCAGAAAACCTCCTTGGGTACATAAAAGGTAACGAAAGTTACAGCGGCTTGCGTCTTTTGTTTGGGATCGATGACCTCTGTGGCGTAGCGGTAGTATGTTCGACGGCTAATTCGGAGGTTGCGGGTTTGATTCTCGCTTAGTGCAAACTTTTGTACGAATGAATATGTATAATTGTATTAGTCTAGGTGTTTCTATGTATAATTTGTATAATACAAGCACCGGTAGCTTTATGGTTAAGGAGTCGAACCTTTTTTTTTTTTTTTTTTATCGTGCGGAAATCCCTTCGGATACCCCCCCGCCGGCCAGCGAGGGCGGTTATGTCGGGCTTGCACCGACTAAAACCGCACGCCGTCTCGGGTCTTCAGACGCCGGGGTGTAAGGTTACCCATAGAGCATATCCCTCGCACCCCGGCTGACCCTGGGCCATCTCACCACTAACAGCATCGCTCATCCTGTCTCCTCTGAGAGCAGAGGAGTACGGAGAGCGATGTGTTCCCGCCACGTTGGGTATTGGCCGACGATCAATGCCAACCCTATGAAGGGGTGAAGGGGAAGCCATTGACCGCCGCCCAGGGTGTACCGGCCGCTCCGATTCCGTTCCCCCCGGACTGCAGCGGGATCGGAATCGGAGCGACACTCGAGGAGGTTACCCAACACACACCCCAAGGAGTCGAACCTATGATCGAGAGGTCGCGGGTTCGAATCCTGGCCCTTACACTACCGACGTGAATCCGCTCCTAACACAAGCAATTAAGCTTAGCTGGAGGGGTTAGGGGGAATATTAGTAATTTCGGTTACTAATATTCCTTAAAAAAAAAGTATGTAACGCATGTCATGTAAAAAATGAACTATAACCCGATTGTAGCGCCACCTTCCGGGTCCAATGGTAAATATCAGAAAGCTATGAGAAGCTTTAAAAGTGAATTTCGTGCTTCTTACTTTGAAAATGACAAACTTTCACACACCCGGTAATCCCTTATTTTAACCCCTCAGTAGCAAAATATTGAAAAACACTGATATAGAAGCAGCAATATATCTATGAAACTTCGTGCTTCTTACTTCGAAAATTACGAACTTTCCATATAACCGTTCATCACCTATTTTACCCCCTAAGTAGTAAAATTTATAAAAACGCTGAAACATCTATTCATTTATTTCTGAAAAGACGTACTTGTATGAAATTTCTTGCTTCTATCTTCCAAGGTGACCAACTTCCCATAAAACCTTTCAACCCCTATTTCACCCTCTGAGGAGTAAAATTTTGTAAAACGTTGATACATTCATTTGTAACCAGTTTGTAATTATAAATGTATAGAGTTATCAAATAAAATATATATAAGCATGTTTATCCGCATTCTAGAACCCATAACACAAGCTATGCCTAAACCTAATGTGAGCTATGCTCACATTAGGTTTAGATAGCGCTGTGTAGAATGTCCTAGAAAATTTATTTATTCCCAGACTCTGGCTTATTTTGTAGCTGTGGAGACAGTCTGGTGACGACCTCTGCTGGTGGGTAAACTATATACTTACCTATATATGTATAAAGAAACCGAATGCAATGATGATAATTTCACTCTGAAAGAGCACGAATGAGTCGAGAGTAAAATTTTGACCCCAGGCTATTTAGCCTCACCGGCAATTACACATAATCATTAAGTACGTCGTACCACATATATGGGGGTTTCAACTTTCAACAGGAAAAACAGGTAAGTTCTCAGGAGGCTATTCATTTGCAGTATTAAGAAGTTGAAACAAAGCATGACTGTAATTCAGTACTCGAATGCAAAATGTGCACATCAAACATACGGCTGATTTTAATTCTGACCAAGACCTTTCTAATAGAAAGACTGCATCAAAATCCGTTCAGCAGCTTTTGCGTCCATCGTAAAAAAACATATAAGATTAAAGTTCAGATATATTTCTCCTTCGAGGCTAATGAATTCCAGGAAGCCATCACGAAAATTAATGAGGATCTGACAAGCATTTGTCAATGGGCTCGCCAAAATACACTCGTATTAAATGGCAACAAGACTACATTTTTAATCTTAGGCTCAAAAAATCAAGTCTCCCAAATTTCACAACGAAATCCTCAATTATACGTTGATGGCATCCCTATTGAGCGTGTGGAAGAGGCTAAGAATGTAGGCTTATTAATGGACGAGGGGTTGAGGTTTGAACGACATATTGCGGAATGCGTGAGGAACTGTTTAAAACATAAGGCGTTTAGGGCCGTCGCGCTTCGCACTGCTGCCAATACTTACAATTACATACACGGATGTAAGAGATGTAATTAAAAATATACGTAGCTATCTCAGTGTTGAGCTCCGTGAAAGGCTGGTCGATACCCTGGTGTTATCCAAATTTAATTATTTGGATGTGGTTTACGGTCCTAGACTACTAGTTAAAACGGCTAATTTTGTAACTTAATAAAAAGAGTGCAAAATGCGTGCGCGCGTTACTGTTATAATATACCACCTAGAAGCCATGTGACCCCATATCTAAATAGATGGAACATACTTAAAATGCAGTCTAGAAGGGAGTTGCATCTAGCTACTGTTGTCTTTGGGGTTGTTAAGACAGGAAAACCGTTCTACCTGTACTCCAAACTTAAATGGCTAAATGAAGGCAGTAGATACCCTACAAGAGCGTCGCGTCTGAACTTACATGTACCAAAACACAAGACCGAGGCATTTCAAGGTAGTTTTAAGTATTCAGCTAGCAAGTTATGGAATAATATTCCTCCGCCTCTTAGGACACTCACAAGCATCCATAACTTCCGGGTTAAGCTCAAAAACATACTACTCAATAAACAGAAATTTAGTGCATAACGGCGCTTGAGCCGCGAACATAAGGCGTTTAAGGCCGTCGCGCGTCGCACTGCTGCCAATGCCCTTACATACACGGATGTGGGAGATGTAATTAAAAAGAAAAAAAAACTTGTTTTTATTTTTTAAGTTGTCACTTACTAACCTAAAAACACCTCGTTTGCATGTTTATGCTACCTATTATCGTTCACACATATTGTCTACATGTAATTTATGTAAACTCATGATGGATAAGGCATAACGTTTACAATTTATGGAATCCGTGTATATACAGACAGCTACCTAGTGCAAACGGCTGCAGTTGAAAAACAGCGCTGCAGATGGATCTGTAGCATTAGCTGAACTGTGACCATTTAAACGCACACCCACGCTGATACATATTGTGAGGTTTGTTTTGTTGTGTTTTTTTTATTATATTTTATTTATTGTATTGTGTTATTATACCTACTTAGTTGTGTGTTGTGTGTTTAATAAATGTATTTTCTTTCTTTCTTTCTTTCTAAGCAATATACTTTTGTGTTCAGAATCGTTCATGTTAAAACATAGCCCAAGTTTTATTTTCAAATATCTCCAATGTATAGACACGACTTATTTACAATTTTATAATAATATAGATAGACTAGCAGACCCGACAGACGTTGTCCTGTACACACGTCGTTAATTTTCCAGTGGACCAAATTGTGAATCTAAACCATCCTCGAATCCCCTTGAACTCACACAAAAAAAATCATCAAAATCGGTCCAGCCGTCTAGGAGGAGTTCAGTGACATACACACGCACACAAGAAATATATATATATAAGGATAAGTACACTCTATCTAAATCGCTTAGCAGGCAAACATGTTATGATCTTAGTCCATTTAACCATGGTATGATGTGAGTATGTGTTATGTAGAAGCACCAACTTAGATATATCTACACACTTTCAGGGGCTTGCTACTCTACTTTTAATTCTATAATGTTTAGTAGGTATAATTTTTGTGTAACTCGTGATTTCCTTCTCCTAAACCCCCTTCCTCTCCCAACCACTCAAAAGTATCTCTTGCCTTTCGAAAGGTTACGGGAGAGGACTAGTATTCGCATCCACCGGGAGACAACGCCGCGCAGTGCCAGCACTGCGCGGATCCTGGCGAAGACACGGCACTCCACACGTTGGTGGAGTGCCCTTCGTGGGCGAGTCAACGCCGGGATTTCGTTGCGGTCCTGGGCGTGGACGTTCTCTCGTTGGAGACCATGGTGAGGGCCGTGGTCTCCAACGGGAGCAAGTGGCACGTCGCCGCCTCTTTCTGCGAGCAGATAATGCGCGCGAAAGAGACAGCGGAGAGGGAACGGGAGAGAAACCTGCCCCCGAGTTCCGCAGTCTGCGGCGAGGACGCCGCAGACTCGTCTACGCCCGGGTCTACCGACCTCCATGATCAGGGTCTGAGGACGGCAGTTGACCGACTCGCCGTCCTTACAGAAGCAGGCCGTGGCGGAGGCGTGTCGTGTGTGTCCTACACACGCCTGCCAACTCATCGACGCGGGATAAAACCCGACCCCACCAGGCGAGGCCGCGGTGGCGGCCAAAGTCCGCCGGTAACCCTGGGGTTATACTTTCGAGGGCTTACCCGGGGTGCCCTGCAATGGACACTTGGGGAGGACACCGTGTGGTTTTAGTCGGTCCGATTCCGACACGCCGACCCCATCGTCTGCACCGATGGGGTGAAGCCCGTCGGGGGTTTCCACAGGTAAAAAAAAGAGGACTAGTTTTCTCTTTCCGGAGAGAAGTAAGCTCCCTCTTTTCATGGCAAGGTTAGCCGCTATCAGGCGGTCTGCTGGGGTCCTAGGGATTAATTTCCTAGGTTATAACATCCGTGTCTCCGCCTATACTTTTCCACAAACATACATATGCTCACGCTGTTTCCCTCAGAGGTAGGCACAGAAAACAGACCGGTATCTGCTTCTTTCCTTACACACTTCACGAGCTTTCTGTACTATCATTAAACCTTTCATTATGTATGTTTCGAGTAATTTTGACCTGCTCTTTTTTCAATACCTTAATAATTTGATCAGAATATGTTAATATAAAAACAAATATTGGCATTTGGAAAATAATGTGCAATGAAAATTTTGGTTCAATCAAACTGCAGTTCACTGCTGGACACATAGGCGTCTAACATTGCCCGCCATAACAACCATCATTGATTTTGGTTGTGTTTGTTGAAATGGGTATAGTAAGTATGTATGGTAATATTCAATGGGGTATTAGTAGGTATTCATTTGATATGGTCATCCCTTTTAAAGTTTCAAATGAGTCCATCAAATGCTCTGTAACGGACCCTTCCCATCCGTAAAAGTAAAACCAGCTGTATCAGTAAAAACATGTTTATCAGTACAGCTGATTAACATCTATTTTACTGGTACAGCCTTATTCCTATAGCCATACCGATTAACACAATACCTGCTCGAAAACTAAACCCGTGTAAATATTTCTTGAAGGTTGACCAACTTTAAAACCAAGAGACATTCTTTGTCGTGGAAAGGCACTTCCTGAATCATTGCTATCAGACGCTGCTTATCCAAAATAAACACGTGAGCAAATCTGAATTTCTTTAGTGATTACGAATAACACTCACTGAAGCCTTTATATTGAAAACAACATGTCTGAAACCTACCCAAAGTATTTAATTAGTCCAAATGATAACACTGTCCTACAGTACTTTGAGACACAATTCAACCACTGGATAACAGTATTTTATAATACAAAGTAGAAAACGTTCTGTGTCACTTTATTAAATGTTAATGAATGCTATTTTTTGGTCAATTTCGTGGATAGAGATTAGATTGGTTGATAATTATCGATATAATATATGCATAGATTAGGGCAAGCAATACGTATGGTGTGATAAAGAATCGTTATCAGCTTTTTATTATGACTGTACTCGTATATCGACTATTATTTGCTTTTTGCTTTTATATTTAGTTAGGTGACTAAGTCTGCCTACTACAGATTTAGAGTACTTACGCTAGATACTGTTTGTTACATACAAATATTTATGCATTCCCTATGGGGTAGGCAGAGACAACAACCCGCCCGTCTGCTTCGGTCGTTACATACTTCAGGAGTTTCCTCTACTGTTTGATGTGTATAAAATCTCATAAAGTCTACTCTCAGACGATTTTCTTTTTCTTATAATTCCGGCTTCTTAAAGCGGGGCGTGAAGAAGCACATGTTGGGACCGCCAATGTTGGGACCACCATTTTAGGATCGACACAATCTTGAATGGTGGCCCGTATCTTCTGTCCTGCACCCTTTCATCTTATCATCCAGCGGGTTGGAGTCAATTGACAGAATAAAGAAAGTATAATCTTTCCCAACATTGATGACGTCAAGCGTACCATTTAGTGATAACGCTCGACATGAAGACAATCATATCTAGTCCATTGAAATGTTACATTTGGGGTTGCATTTTTTAAAGCAATGGTTTTTACGATATATCTCCTAAACTATTTATCTAATTTTTTTTATCACATAAATAGTCTAAGAGATATATCGTAAAAACTATTTCAACCCCTATTTTCAAGATAGCGGCCATGGGACAAGGGTGGCGACCGCACAAACTTGGTTTTAGCTTTACACTGACCCCCCCTACACAACAAAAAAATAAAATTGCGTCCTCTAAAAAACGCAAGACCTAAAAAATGTAACATTTCAATGGACTAATCGTATCAGTCGGCACAATTCGGATTTTTTTGTTGATTATCGACTGTCAAGGTTGTGTATAGACCAAAGTCGGGGTTGTTGGGATCGGCGCAGCTTAACTACGTAACGGTTTAAATTCGGAATTTTCTATGTAGCGAATGCCATCAGACCTCGACAACCCACTGGCGATATCGAAGTTCTGTAATAAGAAGTTGTTGGATTTTTAGGGCTCCAACTACTCATCACAAATGCCACAGATTTTAGATTGGCAACCGGGACCGATGGCTTAACGTGCTCTCCGAGGCACGGAGGGGTCTCAATGTCTTAAGAATGGTCACCCATTCTGGCACCGACCTGGCCTGTATTGCCTAACCTTGCAATGTGTTAACCTATTCTGTTACCAATTAGACACGAGCAGCTTAAATTCAATTCAATTTCTTATAGAATTGTAAATATTTTAACTGAGTAGGTAGGTAACCTACCCCTGGTGTTTTAGTTTATATTTAAGCGATAACATCAACATTTTCTGATAAAATAATCTAATGACATGGTAGAATATTTACTCAGAGCTGATGGCGACTTATTATATTATTTATATATAATGTGATATCTACTAATTCATACTAATTCGTCACGTTTACCAGATATTCGAAATGCTATCAAACTCCGACGAATGTTGATAATAGGTATTAGACCAAGCTCTTAGACTAAGAGCTGACTACGAAACCTCTCCTTGGTAGCTTATAAGTACAGAGCGAGGCCCGTCAGAACTCTCTCTCGGGGCGGAAGGCGTGTGTGGGCGGTCAAAGTCGTAAATTTTCAATTAGAAAAAAATGATTAGGTGCAGTTCTGAAAACTGGTAGAGTTATAGTTTTTTACTGTAGGAATCTAGGAAAATTATTGTCAGAAGTCTAGGTCGGGGCTTAAAGACTTTCAGAAGTCGACAAAGTTGTAAAGAAATTGTTTAAATTCAAACTACAAGGTGCAGTTCTGACAAATGCACTTTTATATTATTTGTTGCTTATCGAACCTGTATATTGTATTCAGAAGTCTTAATAATGGCTAAGTACATAAAAATTGATGACATAGTCAGAAGTTGCTGAAGCGGCTATCGCCACGAATAGCAACGTTTCGGATCTAGTTTTGAGTGAAAATAACAAGGTGCAGTTCTGACAATTGCATTTTTATATTATTTATAGCTTACCGAACCTGTATATATATTGTCAGAAGGCTAAATAATGGCTAAGTACAGAAAAATTGATGATATGGCCAGAAGTTGCTGAAGCGGCTATCGCAATGAAAAAGAACGTTTCGAATCTAGTTTCAAAATTAAATAACAAGGTGCAGTTTTATTTTATTTTATAATTTTCGAAAACTTACAGCTAGATACAAAAATAGTCAAGGAAAAGTTACATAGACAAGGCCAATTACAAGTTTTCACTTATACATGAATAACTAATTGGAAAATAATTTACATCGGTGAACAACAAAAAAGAAAGTAAACATAAAAAAACAAACAAAAATCAACACCCACTGAAGAAGGGGTCGCACATGGCCTTTTTGAGTGTAGGTGCTAACTAACTAACGCTAGTTCGGGGTACGAGGGATATGCTCTATGGGCAACCTTACACCCCGGCGTATTAAGACCCGAGACGGCGTGCGGTATTAGTCGGTTCAAGCCCGACATAACCGCCCTCGCTGGCCGGCGGGGGGGGGGGGTATCTGAAGGGATTTCCGCACGAAGAAAAAAAAGGTACAAACGCTAGTGTTGAAAACATCGATTTCGACATCCCGGCACTTTGCGTTATGTACGGCATGCTCTTACTAGGTACGAGTTTTGCCTGTACGTTGTAGTTACCGCGGGTACAATGTAGAATATTGTATCTACGCAGAAAAGTACACGGAATTCGCAATTCTACTTTGCTCACCAGTTCTGGAGCGTCAACCTACAAAATGAAAAATGAAATAAAATCGATAAGTTTTGCCGAGAGTATTGAAACCCTCGAAACCATCTAAGATATAAACAGCAAACTCGAGACGAGAAAGCCTGGAGCAACGAGGAGTCCTTTATGGCCTTAACACTTGGATTACGAGGAGATGCTTTAGTAATACTGGAAACACTGCCGCCTGAAAGTAGGACACTGGAGTCTCTGATGGAAGCATTAGACACACGCTATGGTGACAGGCCTCTGGAGAAGGTCTACCGAGCGCAGCTATGGGAGAGGAAACAGAAAGCTGGTGAAAGCCTCCAGGAATGAGCTGTAGCGGTTGAAAGGCTCGTCCGTCGAGCCTATTAATCGACACCCGTGATGATCGAGCCCACTGTACTGGAGGCCTTCCTAAAAGGTATACGGGACGCAGAAGTGAGAACTAGTGTACAGTTGTGTCACCACCAGACCTTAAAAGAAGCACTGGCTTATGCCCTTGAGGTGGAAACCGTACGGCAGAACGCCGGGATAAGTAAGGTCAGGGAAGTTAAGGAGGTAGTTGCAGAGGCGAGGAAGCCGCGGTATGTTCCAACGTGTTATTCCTGTAGAAGAAGGAGCCATATCCAGTTAGAGTGCCCTTCGAGGGAACGGAGGAGGGTCACGGACTCCTGGACCCAAGTGGAACATGGAGTCAGGAGGTCAAGGAGGTAATTGCAGAGGAGAGGAAGCCGTGGTATATCCCAACGTGTTATTCCTGTAGAGGAAGGGGCCATATCCAGTTAGAGTGTCCTTCGAGGAAACGGAGAAGGGTCACAGACTCCTGGACCCAAGTGGATCAAGATGTTCCGTTAAAACTAAATGTCGCCGGGGCCGCAGGGTGTACGCTGGCTGGTCGATATGAGGCCCCAACCATCACTATAACTCAAGTTGGAAATGCTGATGCTTTGTCACGAAGGCCGTGTGTCGAAGATCGCAAGCATTGTCGGAGGAACGAAGCCCGAGAAGAGATTAAAGTCCTAAAGGTAAATGGACTTGACGACGAATGTACTGGAAGCGGTATGAAGAAGGCTCAAGAGGATGATGATGACCTACAACCTATACTGCATTGGAAACAGCTTGGAAACAAACCCCAATGGAGTGATGTATCTGCTCACAGTTCGACTACCAAAAGCTATTGGGCCCAGTGGGACAGCTTAGCTCTGGTAGACGATGTCCTGTATAGGAAATGGGAGTCTAGCGACGGCAAGGCAGTGACCATGCAAGTAGTGGTACCACGAAGCAAGGTGGCCTCACTCTTACACATCCACATCCACGATGGTGTTTCTGGCGGGCATCTCGGAGTCAAGAAAACTCTGGTTAAAGTGCGACAGCGGTTTTACTGGCTTCGTTGTCGGGAAGATGTCAAGGATTGGTGCCGTAAATGCACTGCATGTGCTTTGGTTAAAGGACCGCATCAAGAAGGGGCTTCGGGGAAAACCAAAGGTAGTCCATGTGGATAGGTTGACGCGATATCATGGAACAAATGATGCTCGGGACGAGCATGACTAAGAGGGGGGTAATGTTACAACGGTCATCGGTATCTCGAAAACTTCTGATCGAATCTTCTAGAAATTAAAACGCATTGTTAATGTCGAAGTACTCTATCGATCCGTTTAGAAAAATCCAGAAAAGTCAATACATTATCACAAGCCCTTCAAATACCTATACCTACTTACCTACAAATCGCGATAACAAGGGCGTTCACCTCTATCGTCGTCATGACTGTGTAGGTACCTATCTCGAACGCCCCAGTAAATACCTACTATTCTCGAACGCTCTAGTGCCTTATCTCTAGATGATTCCGGAACATTCTACCCTCTTTATTAAGAGCTATAAAAGGGCGCCCGGCTATCGACACGGAGTCAGTTAATTTTCGGAAGCGAAAGTGAACACATCTTACCGAAGCGATTCAAGAGAGTTATACCTGCGACTTAAGGAACTATTGTGGACTACTGTGAACTGCTTAGCGACTGGAACTGTAGAAGAGTACCTACTGTGTGTGCTAGTTATTTAGTTGTCTAGTTTGTGGTGAGCGAATAAACTTCTTCGTTGTATAAACGGCATTTAATTTGTACCCCGCGCACGTAACAATATACAGGTTCGATAAGCAACAAATAATATAAAAATGCACTTGTCAGAACTGCACCTTCTGGTTTAAATTTAAACAATTTCTTTACAACTTTGTCGACTTCGGACTGTCTTTAAGCCCCGACCTAGACTTCTGACAATAATTTTCCTAGATTCCTACAGTTAAAAACTATAACTCTACCAGTTTTCAGAACTGCACCTAATAATTTTTTTCTTATTAAAAATTAACGGCTTTGACCGCCCACCCCCGCCTTCCGCCCCGGGAGAGAGTTCTGACGGGATTCGCTCTGCACTTATAAGCTACCAAGGAGAGGTTATATATATAATTCGTTACTACACCTTAACAGTTCACGTTTTCGTAGCCAGCTCTCCGACTATATGAGGTAGGTATAGTCATTCATTATGCATTGACGTTTTTATTTGTCAACTTGCATTCTGTTGATGCAATATCATGTAGACTGCGTGAGAAAAAGATGCAAATCAATCTATATCTACACATATAATAAAATCTTAACGAGGTGAAAACTGTACATTAAATATTTTTTCAAAAAAATAATTGTTGTAAGTAGGTATGTTATGTATTCTAGGAACGATACCGATGCCAAAAATGTGATTTTTAGAGTTTTTGTCTGTTTGTCTGTTTATCTGTTGGTCCGCTTTTTAGGGTTCCGTAGCCAAAGGAACCCTTATAGATTCGTCATGTCTGTCTGTCTGTCCGTCCGTATGTCACAGCCACTTTTTTCCGAAACTATAAGAACTATGTTGTTGAAACTTGGTAAGTAGATGCAGGTAACCTAATACATGTTGGGTTTGAAACTGCAGAAGTAAACATACCTTGGTCTATAATTATTGTTTATACGGGACTTAATCGCGTTAATAAATATATAATGGTATATATTTACCTCGACGTTTCGGACGCGATGTTGCGCCCATGGTCGCGAGTAGGACAGTCCTACTCGCGACCATGGGCGCAACATCGCGTCCGAAACGTCGAGGTAAATATATACCATTATATATTTATTAACGCGATTAAGTCCCGTATAAACAATAATTATGTGTGAAAATCGTGTAAGTTTAAATCAATATACCTTGGTCTATTTCGAATTTAACGCGGACAAAGTTGCGGGCAACAGCTAGTATAAAATATATCTAGTATCTAGCGTTCGGCCTAGAGTTCAAATTCGACCATAACGTTCAAGGTCGAGAAAATTAGCTCTACTCCGTACTCTTCGCAATACATCAGTATCACTGCAAGGTAGTACCATCTATAAGGGTACAAAAATACGGCGAAACGCTTCCAGAAAAGGTAGGTAGTGCCCAGCGCTCCGCTATCTCGTCTTGGCGGGGGCACTGCCGTACCGCCAGATCAATGTTTGCTGAAATTCTTTATCAGCACACGTATTTCCTCCTTCCTGCAATCCCGAGTTCTTTAGGCGGGGCGTCAAAAAGCATCTGATGGGGCTTACCATTAGGCGAGGTGAAGTCAAAAAGATTAAAATGAATCTCCATCAGTATTTTATTTTCGGTAGAGAAAGAGATGGCGATACTTTTTAGTCCTGTCAATCTGGCTTAGTTAAGTAGGTATTTGTAACAACAGAATCGGCACCGTTAAGAAGTGATAACTGAATTGTCTAAGCATTAGAGGTTTACGTCACGTCAGCGATCCAACAGGTCACACGTCACTGCGAAGTTCAAGTGCGTATCAGAGAATAATAAATAACATCTGGGTGATCTAGTTCAACATATGTCATTGAATGATGGCAGACACAAATTGCCGATGAATAGTATCTTTGGATGATAAAATCAAATAACTTATCAAAGAATCCACCAAACTTTTTTTAGTAGTGGTAGAGTCAAGCAACAGTCATTTTGGCCGTTGCATTAATGGGCCGACTCGACCGGGGAACCACCACCCTCTCACAGAATATCGACGCCAAGTAACAGTATTTGAACTATTGCGTTCCGTTTGGCGAGTGAGAGTGCCGGAGCCCAAACTCCTTTCCCATTCCCTCCCAAACTCCTCTCCCATCCCCTCCCAAACCCCTTTCCCATCCCCTTTCCTTTACAGGGTCGGCAGCGCGAGTGCGACGCCACTGGTGTTGCACACGTCCATAGGCCGCGGTAACCGCTTCCCATCAGGTGGGCCGTGTGCTTGTCTGCCGCCTTAGTGGTATAAAAAAAAAAGAAACTTTATCAAATTCTATTGCGTGAAACGTCTAATTTGTACACCATGGTATGGTATGGTATAGTTTCGCGAGCTGGTATCCGCAACTCCACGACAAGGCGCGGTTTTTGCGTGAGGGTGGGCATTTCACTCGATCCACCCCAACTCACCGAAGAACGCCAGCAGGCTATTCACGCTGCTGGCGATCTCCCGGAGCGTACCTGTATTTCCGAAGTACTTAACCCTGTATGTGGCGATTGCAGGGCAGTGTAGGAGCACGTGTGCCGCTGTTTCTTCTTCTCTCATGCAGGCTCTGCAGAGAGGGCTGTCGGTGATTCCTAAAATAAAAAGGTGTTTATTGAAGGAGCCGTGCCCCGTGATGGCAGCTGTGGCCGTGCGCAGTTGCCGTTTGGTCAGTTGTCGAAGACGCCTGGTCAGTCTATTTTCAAGCACGGGTAGTGCTTCCCTCGCCTGTCTGCAAACTTCTAGATTTATCCAATAGCTATTGTGTTGATCTCTCGTTCGTTTGTTTACTATGGTTCGTAGGTATGCAAAGGGGATCGGTATTATGAGCTCAGGTCCCATTACCACCATGTCAGATCCTCTCCTGGCAAGCTCATCTGCTGCATCGTTGCCGCGCGAGCCGCTGTGGCCCTTAATCCATTGCAAGGTTATGTTATTGAAATGGTTCAGTTTACGATGGCACTCCGATATTAGTCCCGAGTTTATAGTGTTGCTGTTTAAAGCTTGCAGCACGGCCATGCTGTCGGAGAGTATGCGTATTGAGTGGCCTTCCACTCTCCTGGCCATTACCGCTGAAGCTGCCAGGGTAATCCCCATGCATTAAGCTTGAAATACTGTGTTGTGGGTCCCCAGCGGTGTTGAAATGGATACATTAAGGTCCTCCGAGAAAACGCCGGCCCCGGTGCCTGTACCAGTTTTTGATCCATCTGTGAAGATGCATAATTCCGTTGGGCATAAAGCCTCACAGCGGTGGTCCTCGTGAAGTTGGATCTTGTACTTTTTGTCGAATACGTGTTGTTTGGGGACACGATCATTCATTGCTCCTATCATGGGTATCTCCTTTATGAGATCTGTGAGCAGTGAGGTGTGTCGTGTGTTTCTCTCGCTCCATAGGTTGAGTGCCCTTAGGCGTATAGCCGCAGCTGTTGCTTCTTGGCGGATGAACAGATCCAAGGGTGGGAGTCCGAGCATGGCTTCCATTGCCGCGGTGGGGGTAGATTTCATGCATCCAGTGCTTGTCATGCAGGCTAGTCTTTGGGTTCGTTGTAGTTTAGCCGCGATTGTACTGTTTTCGGTCCTTGGCCACCAGACGATAGCGCCATACGCTATCATGGGGCGGATTACTGTTTCGTAAAGCCACAGGATGATTTTCGGTGATAACCCCCATTTTTTACCAATCATTCTTCTGCACTGCCAGAAGGTAATCCCGGCTTTTTGAAATTTATTGTCTAGGTGGCTACTCCATTTTAACTTGCTGTCAAGAATAACGCCAAGGTATTTTACCTCTTTTGACAGTTGGAGTTCCGTGTCAAAGAGTTTGGGTAATCGGTATTCGCCTAATACCCTTTTGTTCGTAAACATGACTAACTCGATTTTGTTCGGATTCACCGATAGTTCGAATTCCCCGCACCATTTTTCTACGATGCGTAAGGCTTGTTGGGTTAGGTTACAGACCGTTCCCGCTACCTTCCCTGAGATAAGGATTGTTAGGTCGTCGGCGTAGCCTATTGTGTAGTCGCGGTTTTTGTTCAGCCTTGTGATTAGGTCGTCTATCACTAAATTCTACAGAAGGGGAGAGATAACTCCACCCTGCGGGCAGCCTTTGGCTATCAGAGCTGTCTAATCTTCTTCCCCAAGGCGAACTACTCTTTTGCTGAGCATGTTTGTTATCCAGTCTGATAGTACCGGTTCCGCTCCATGTTTTGACAGGGCGGCCTTAATAGTGGTGAAGCTGGTTGAAGCTGGTTTTGTCGAAAGCTCCTTCGATGTCAATGAACGTTCCTAGGCAGAAGCCTTTTTGTTCGATCGTTTCCTCTATCCGGCTGACTACCAGATGGAGGGCTGATTCCGTAGACTTACCGGAGCTGTATGCGTGCTGGTTTGCATGTAGGATTAGCTGTTTTAGTGCACCATCTCTCAGCTCCCTCTCGCATAGGCGTTCCATGGTCTTCAGCATGAAGGAGGTCAGACTGATTGGTCGATGTGCTTTGGGATTCGTGTAATCACCCTTTCCTGGCTTCGGGATGAAAATTACTCCTACTTCCCGCCATCCTTTCGGAACGTATCTGTCTGCCAGACAGGCATTAAAGATACGCTCCAATCTGCTTGCGACTAGTTTGTCGCCCCACTGTAGCATAGCAGGGATGATTTGGTCGGGGCCAGCTGCCTTGCAAGGGTGAAAACTACTGATAGCCCACTGGACTCTTTCCAGTGAGACCACTTTGTTTGCGTACTGCCAGTCTCGGGCAGTAGGTGTTATGGTTTCATCGTGCCAGTTGATTGTCGTCGTGAAGACGCATCCAGGGAAGTGGGTTTCGATGAGTACGCGTCTAGATTCTTCTGGCGATGTTGTGAGTGTGTTGTCCTGTTTTTAAGGGCGGTCAGTGCCATCGGTTTTGTCTGTGCTAGGACTTTCCTTACCCTGTTTGCTTGTTGTCATGATTCTATGTTACCACAGAATTTTCGCCATCCCTGTTTGCTTCGGTATCTAATACATTTTTTGTAGCTAGATTTGGCTGAACGATAGGCGCCCAGTCTTCATTTGCACAAGAATTCATAGCCCTGTTGAAAGCCCTTCTAACCTTCCTTCGCTTGCGCTCTAGCTCTGGGCCCCACCAGGGGTGTTTGCCTGGGGTTTTGGGAGGTAGGGTTTCTGGGCATGCTATGTGGTAACTGTCTATTATAGATTTGGTTAGGTGGTTTACCTGTTCCTCAATCCGTATGATGTCGTCGAGGGTGGGGTGCGCTGTTGAGCAAGTCTATTTGCCAGATGCTGCTCAAATTTGACCATGTCGGTTTTCCTCGGGTTGCGTTTTGGCAGAGTTTGTAGTATCCCCGCCTGTAGATCGAAGCGAATCCACCTGTGGTCTGAGCAGGATGCCTCCTTGGAGACGTGCCAGCCCATAATGGCTTCCGCTGTGTTTTCAGTACATTTTACAGTACACGTTTTGTACATCAAGTAGGTTCAGTGATAGACGCTAGTTTATTTTTTGTTTAGAAAAACACTGAATCTTTGAATCATTGAAACATTGAATCGCCGACACTCAATCAATCATTGGTTGTATTAGTGGTCTGACTAGTCTAACCAACGGGATTTCTTCCCATTGAGTTTATTCTCATTGGCCAGCTTTATACTTATGGTTAGACTTGAATCACCAACGAAAATTTTAATTCCTGATCCACTCAATCTCGACTGAAGTACAGTTCGGTACGAAAACGTTAAATAAAAAAAAAAGTGTTAAACACGTACCTATATATGATATTGTCGGAAGTTTACGCGAATGTTACACATTGAAATAAAACTATTTTTAACGGATTCTATCGCGGTTTATTTGATGTTATTTTATATTTTACATTGAATCCGACGTTTCGGTGGCTTTTCAGCAGCCATGGTCACGGGTAGACTAAAGATGGTTGTTGTCTTGAAGTTTGAAGTGAAAGTTATCTCAAAGTACCCGAACTATGTTGAATTGTTGGTGTTACTATTTACGCAGAATGAGCTCACAGTGTCATGAAGTCTTGTTGTATTTTGTTTTTTCTTGGAATTAATTAACGTACCTTTTTTTTTTTTCGTGCGGAAATCCCTTCGGATACCCCCCCGCCGGTCAGCGGGGGCGGTTATGTCGGGCTTGCACCGACTAAAACCGCACACCGTCTCGGGTCTTCAGACGCCGGGGTGTAAGGTTACCCATAGAGCATATCCCTCGCACCCCGGCTGACCCTGGGCCATCTCACCACTAACAGCATCGCTCATCCTGTCTCCTCTGAAAGCAGAGGAGTACGGAGAGCGATGTGTTCCCGCCACGTTGGGTATTGGCCGACGATCAATGCCAACCCTATGAAAAATTATCGTACCTATAGTTTATTGTTGTATCTCGATTATATATCTCTTCATGACATTTCTACCTGATAGAGTTACTAAATGTTTCAGTTACCTTTGGTAACTCCATCAATTGGAAGTAGTTGGGTGTAAACAATTTCAAAGCATCCGATATGTCTGAGCCTGGTATCTTCTAATAGGTATAGTAACTACTAAGAAACTTTAGAGCCAAACAAAACCCCAAGAGTCTCAAACTACCCTGCCCTCGGTAACTGAACCAAATAGGCCATTTCAATAACATAACCTTGCAATGGATTAAGGGCCACAGCGGCTCGCGCGGCAATGATGCAGCAGATGAGCTTGCCAGGAGAGGATCTGACATGGTGCTAATGGGACCTGAGCCCATAATACCGATCCCCTTTGCATACCTACGAACCATAGTAAACAAACGAACGAGAGATCAACACAACAGCTATTGGATAAATCTGGAAGTTTGCAGACAGGCGAGGGAAGCACTCCCCGTGCTTGAAAATAGACTGACCAGGCGTCTTCGACAACTGACCAAACAGCAACTGCGCACGGCCACAGCTGCCATCACGGGGCACGGCTCCTTCAATAAACACCTTTATATTTTAGGAATCACCGACAGCCCTCTCTGCAGAGCCTGCATGAAAGAGGAAGAAACAGCGGCACACGTGCTCCTACACTGCCCTGTAACCGCCACATACAGGGTTAAGTACTTCGGAAATACAGGTACGCTCCGGGAGATCGCCAGCAGCGTGAATAGCCTGCTGGCGTTCTTCGGTGAGTTGGGGTGGATCGAGTGAAATGCCCACCCTCACGCAAAAACTGCGCCTTGTCGTGGAGTTGCGGATACCAGCTCGCGAAACCATACCATACCATACCCTGCCTTCGGTGAAGTGGTATTCACGAAATAGCTAGATCCTCACATCTGTAGAAGTATTTTTTAGATTAATAAAATCAAGTCGGAATATGGAAGATAGCGTCGTTCGAGCCACAGACTGAAAATAGAATTGTCTAAAATAATATAATGATATTATCGGAAGTATATCATTATATTATAAGAATATCACACATTGAAATAAAACTATTTTTAACAGGATCCCGATTTATTTGATGTTATTTTATTATTTACATTGATCTTCAATTCAATTTCAATAAAATAATATAGTCGAACAGTGTTGGCATTTGGTTATTGTGTTAATTCCTCGGTAATCTCACCTCGATATGATAATAGAGCACAATGATTCTACAATTTGACATCATAACTATTTATAACCGGTAGCGATTACGGGATACTTTCATACGATTATTGTAAATGATAACAGGAATATTTTTGACAGCGGCTTAATGCACCATAAAGTCATTAAGTAGCGAACATGCTTCCGGAATGCGTTAAAACTAATCGTGAACGGAGTTACAATAAAACCTAACTAAAGTTAAGGATGTATGCATGTAACTAATAATAGTTGGGTTAGTAGGTAATTAGGTTAAGTTAGGTTAGCAACCTACGTCACCCAAACGAGAGTTTCAAAGGTGTGGTGCCCACCTTAGTGGGCACGCGCTAGGGGGGGTCATTATATAGAAGTTTTTTTTTATATAGAAGTATTCGCACATAGTTTCAGGCCCCCCCGACAAGGCGCAGAGTATGGCGCACCGTGGGGTTTAGTGGGTATGCCCATTCGCCTAAAAAAAAACCCCCGCCCGTGTGTTGGCCCTGGCCCTCGATCACATGGAGGACCGCCTCAGGGAACTGCTGGACACCAGCCTTACAGTCGGGTCGGTTCCCTGACTGCTGGAAAAGCGGGAAGCTGGTACTCCTGCAGAAGCCTGGACGGCCCACCAATTCGGTGCAGCCTTCAGGCCCATTGTGTTGCTCGACGAGGCGGGTAAGTTGTTCGGGAGAATTCTCGCTGCCCGCATCGTCGAGCACCTGACTACAGTGGGGCCGGATCTGTCGGATGCCCAATTCGGTTTTCGGGTGGAGCGTTCGACGATCGACGCAATCTTGCGTCTGAGGGCTGCTTCCGAGGAGGTGGTGAGCCGCGGCGTAGTGATGTTGGCGGTGTCGTTGGACATCGCCAACGCATTCAACAGTCTGCCGTTCAGCTGCATCAGGGAGGCGCTCCGCTATCACGAGGTGCCCGTCTACCTGAGGCAGCTGATGGTAGACTATCTGCAGGAGAATGGGGGAATGCTCTGACAAACTGAGCCACCTAGACAAGCTTGCACTTTAGACCCCGAGATCCGCTCTCCTACTCCACTTTTTATCGGCTTGTATTGACTTTCATGGGAGGCCTGCCGTCTGACCTCCCAACTCCGAGAGGTAAGCCTGCATCAGAGCCTCGTTCATCAATCAGCAGGTGCACTGACTTGCACGTTAGGTCGGCTTGGACCTTGGACTGCAAAGATCTTGGTGGGGCCCATTTACACCCTGCTGTCCAGTATGCCTCCAGTGTGCATCTTAGAGGCCTCTTAATAAACTCCTTCTTTTTTTATATCACTTAGGAGGCTTGCAAGCACACGGCCACCTTATGGGAAATAGTTACCGTAGCCTATGGGCGTGTGCAACACCAGGGGCGTCACACTCGTGCTGCCGACACTGTAAAAATCTTCTAATCGTCTTTTATGCTACAACCGGATCATCCAAATACCAAATTGAAGCGCTTGTGTCGACAGAGAAACGGGCCAAGAAGCTCATTAACAGCGATGCGCTAGTTGAGAGTAGGCTTCAGAGCTTGGAACATAGGCGTAGAGTTGCTAGCCTTTCGGTTTTCGGTCGGATGCACTATGGGGAGTGTGCACTGGAGTTACATAACCTAATTCCTCCAAGCCCCTTCCACCACCAAACGACTAGACGTACAGCGACGCGCCACCGATACATGTTGGATATTCCACTCATACGAACAAAACACTTTAGCAACACAATCATCATGCGTACTGCTAAAGAGTGGAATGCACTGATTGAGTCTGTGTTTCCGGAAAGCTATAACCTGGGATTCTTCAAGTCTATAGAGTGAACAGGTTACTTCTAGGCAAGCGTGCTCCACCTTCGATCACATTATCACTCACCAACAGGTGAGATAGTGGTCAAACGCGAGCCTGTCTATACTTCAATATTCCATATATAAAATCGACGATATTTTGTATACGGAAATTACAGATCACTTAGAACTTAAGTATTACTGAGAGCAATTTGAATCCTAAATTTTGAAAATAAATCGAATATCATGTACATGATATTCGATTTATTTTCAACATGATATTCGATTTATTTTCAAAATTTTGGATTAAATGATATTCGATTTATTTTCAAAATTTAGGATTCAAATTGCTCTCAGTAATTTTTTTGTTTTTTTAATAAAATCGCTTTTATATGCTTTAATTACCCTAAAAATAATACTATAAGCTTTCTTTCAAATACTTCAAAAACAAAGTCGATAGTTACCTTCTATCTTGTGACAAATGTAAAGCCATAGTGAAGTGAAGTGTGATGGTGTAGAATGACGAGCCGGAAATTGTAAGTCAAGGGACGCTCGCCTCGTATAGCCCGGTTGCGGTTTGGGTGCGGTGAAATTTGGCGTTTACCGTACCAAATTAGAAAATTTCCCGCCAAGAAACACATGATAAATAGCCCCTTTTCTGGTGTCCGTTATGTTAGCGTACACAAGAGCTATATTGTGTTGGTTACTATGCCATTAAACTCTGTGTAAATACTGCCTAATTAGTGTAAAAAATAAAAAAAACTCTTCCTCTTTAGTCTAGGAAATAAACACCATTTTCACTGTGTACGCTGGCGTCACGATCAAGCTAGCATACACATGGCCGTACTCGAAAACGGCTAATTGTAAAGCAACAGAGTTTACACACAAAAATAGCGCTCTAATACTTCTCCCGCTAGGCAAAATTTCATAACGATTGCTCTTGTAGGAACAGAGATATTGAACAAGACTTTTCAATGACATTCGGAGCTGGCGTTATGGCAGCGTACACATAATAGTTCTTATAGAAAGGGAACTTTTCTTTTAATAAATGCTATATGTATAAATAGTGCGTGAAATTCTGCCTCTGTTAGTGTAAATACTTTATGCGAATTCGCAGTGGAATAATTAAAAAATCCATGTTAATTTCTGTTCATAGTACAGGTACAGATATGCTCAAAAGTGATTTGTCAAGTTTTTAAAAATACAGAACTAAAACTGAAAGTGAACGACCATGAGAGCTGCCATAAAACGTGCAAGCGCGAGGGAGAAAGTATTATAGTGTATTTCACATTAGCATTTGAAAATGTTCCAATCCACGCAAACCAACTTTTTACAGTCCAGCACATAAATAGGTAATCATTTTAATTTAATTTATGTCAAAACACATCATGCTAACTTATATTAGAAAATAACGCTATATATCTGTTAAAATTTCACTAATAATTCATTTTGTTCACGACTGTACGTCAATATATTTGTTCCTAGAACTTAACATAGATTTTTTAATTATTCCACTGCGAATTCGCATAAAGCATTTACACTAATAGCGGCAGAATTTCACGCACTATTTATACATATAGCATTTATTAAAAGAAAAGTTCCCTTTCTATAAGAACTATTATGTGTACGCTGCCATAACGCCAGCTCCGAATGTCATTGAAAAGTCTTGTTCAATATCTCTGTTCCTACAAGAGCAATCGTTATGATATTTTGCATAGTGGGAGAAGTATTAGAGCACTATTTTTGTGTGTAAGCTCTGTTGCTTTACAATTAGCAGTTTTCGAGTACAGCCATGTGTACGCTAGCTTGATCGTGACGCCAGCGTATACAGTGAAATTGGTGTTTATTTCCTAGACTAAAGAGGAAGAGTTTTTTTTTTTTTTTTACACTAATTAGGCAGTATTTACACAGAGTTTAATGGCATAGTAACCAACTCTATATGGCTCTTGTGTACGCTAACATAACGGACACCCTTTTCTGTCTTGCTGACAACCCTACCAAAGTCTAAATAAACGGAATTCTGAACACATGGCTTCATTATGTTATTAATAATATTATAAAGCTGAATAGTTTGTTTATTTGGTTGAACGCGATAATCTCAGGAACCACAGGTTCAAATTGAAACAATATTTTTGTGTTGGATAGCCTATTTATCGAGGAAGGTTACGAGCTATATATTATTCCGCTACGACCCAGGACAGCGGAGCAGTAATTATAAATGTCAATAGATCAGACAAATTACCAAGCATTATTGTAGAACTGATAAATAACGGGCACCTACGGGACAAATGGGTGCCACAGGGGCGAAGTAAGCCACGGACGAAGCCGCGCGGCGGTGCATTATCAAGAAAAAAAACAAAATTTGTACTGAGCGGGAATTGAACCCCCGGCGTACCACACTGCCACTGCCATACCACACAGGTCGAATAATGAATTGATCATTATTCGACCTGTGTGGTATGGCATATTAACATAGATTTTTTAATTATTCCACTGTGAATTCGCATAAAGCATTTACACTAATAGAGGCAGAATGTCACGCACTATTTATACATATAGCATTTATTAAAAGAAAAGTTCCCTTTCTATAAGAACTATTATGTGTACGCTGCCATAACGCCAGCTCCGAATGTCATTGAAAAGTCTTGTTCAATATCTCTGTTCCTACAAGAGCAACCGTTATGAAATTTTGCATAGTGGGAGAAGTATTAGAGCACTATTTTTGTGTGTAAGCTCTGTTGCTTTACAATTAGCAGTTTTCGAGTACGGTCATGTGTACGCTAGCTTGATCGTGACGCCAGCGTACACAGTGAAATTGGTGTTTATTTCCTAGACTAAAGAGGAAGAGTTTTTTTTTATTTTTACACTAATTAGGCAGTATTTACACAGAGTTTAATGGCATAGTAACCAACTCGATATGGCTCTTGTGTACGCTAACATAACGGACACCCTTTTCTGTCTTGCTGACAACCCTACCCAATTCTAAATAAACTGAATTCTGAACACATGGCTTCATTATGTTATTAATAATATTATAAAGCTGAATAGTTTGTTTATTTGGTTGAACGCGTGTAACGTTGTGGATTCTTTATAAATCTAATTAAAATTATATCAATAAAATTAATCGATATTTTAGTATGTTTCTTTAATATATTACTAATTATCTATGGTTGTGCGAGCGAGATTGGACAGCACTAGCCCAGTTATAAACTGACGGCTCTTATATCGCCCTTTCCTTGGTAACCTTCGCCGGGGAAAGTCGCTTTGACCCCGTGGCCAACTGCTGTCGGCTCCGGGGTCTTCGCACCGGGCTTCGCACCATCATAGCGGTAGCGAGGCACACCAGCGGAGACCCTGGCACGCCGGCAACACCACCAGCCACGTGTCCACTAGCTAAGTGCATACTAACATCTTGCACAACGGACCGAACAACGCCACGGCAGAATATTTATTATGAATCCATCCCCTGAGGTTCATTTACTCAAATACCAGATATAAATTTATGTAACATTCTATTCACGATTATAATCTTATAATCAATTATAATCAACCTTTTATTTAACTCTGCTCGCCCTAGCCGGTAGTAGTCTCAATTACATCCATCACTTATTTAATTTTCCCAGTGCTTAAGTCACACCTTAACTTTATTGTAACTTCATTTACAAAACTACTATAAAATTATTAATCGTTACATTGGCGCCTTCAAGGTATTATTCTGCCGTAGGTATTGTGTGTTTGGTCCGTAAGTACTTTATTTCTTCTTATTTCCTCTTTATTTTACCAGTGTGGTGATTTTTTTCACCAATTTTATTGTTATTTTTCATTTTAACTAAATGAAGGTAGTTGAAAATAATTTTTAATTTCAATTTTTTTATAATTAACTGAATAATGCATACATTTCCATTATATTAGTGAAATTATTCATTCATTTAACTAATCACCTGTGTTAAACATAACAACAAGGTTAATTAACATTACTTATTCAATTATTTTGCATTTAACATCTAGACTGGTTTAATACCTCTTATGGTCATTTTAATTGTATACTGTTATACCACTGGTAAAATAAGGATCTATTTACTTTTGTTTCTTGGACTTGTTGATCTCAACCGTTATCTACTTACTTTTTAATTCTATTTTTGTATAGGTGTCTGTCGCACACCCAGTCAGTGAATTTATCATACTTTTTATACTTGCTTACCTTTTATGTGCATTATAATAACATATATTAAGTTATTATATCAACCTATTGCTGGTTGAAATTTATCTTTATTTTGATATATTAATACTATTTTGATGTATTATACACAAATAGTTTATTACTGACTGACAGGTTGCATATATACTACTTGATTTTACTAGTACCTTATATTGAAGTAAATTACTTACTTAATTTATTTGTCAATCTCGCTCATCGCACCATAGCTTTTATATTTACTTAATTTTGGGTTAATTTACCTTTTAAATATAATATTTACTCAAACTGTTTTGTAGTCAGTGTTGCTTGTTGTCGGATTTCTGTATCCAAATTAGCTTATGTAATTGAAAAAAAAAAATGAAAACACAATTCTTTGAAAAGAAATACAAAGAATAAAAGATCTCCATACAATTAATAAAATCTTTGAAAAGAACGACAAAGATAATAAATACTTAAATTTGTAGACTTCGTCTTGTTCTGCATATGGGATTGTTGTCAGGTATTATATAGTTTAGTCAATAAAATCATTATCGCTTACATAAATTGACCGTTCATAGTCAGTAATGCATTAGCCATTTCCCCCGAGTCCTTTTAAAATGACTTGTGTCATAACTATAAACTAAATATAGGTAAAATAATCAATATAATTCATATAAAACATTTTTAATCAAACATAAAACAATACAAGGATCTAACCTAACCTAATAAATTTATTCATTAAATAGCAACCTAACTTCTTAACTATGAACAACACTTGTTTTGTTCTAATAATCACTATGTTGTAAATATATGTAAATATTTAATAAACTTTGCTTATTACTTAAACAATATTATACACAATTGTGGCAAACAAGTATATACCTACACATACTTGTAACTAAAACTTGCATTTTATAATTATTGCACTGTGGTAATACACTACCTATATCTCAATACTACAATGGTCGTAATGATATTTGTACCTATAAAAGGTTCACCAGTAAAATTTTTAATTTCATGTAGCTACCCAATTTGTCACATATTACGAAAACTTTATAACTTGAATAACTCATGTATCCTGTTGGTAGACACGGTCTACAGGTCAATTATGTCTTCTTACTAAATAATGTAATACTTTTCAATTGTTATTACATCTTTGGTTCGTATATTTGAACATTTGATTTCTATCAAAGTTTGTTTTGAAATTGTTTGAAACTTAGTTGTCAAACGTCATATGGTTTTGACAATCAAAAAGGTTGCCAGTATACTAAAATATAAAAAAACTACTAATTATTGTTTAAAAATTTGTCTTGTTTTTTTAAAAACAAAATAAAATTATTCTTTCATGAATACCAACTTTTGGACTTTTGTATTGAATATTAAACATTAATATCTTTTAACCTATTGGTTAATGTTCTATCATGTTGTAATACTTTTCTTAGGATGACTGTTCCCTTTTATGTTTGTTTTTTTTTGAACAAAACATTAAAATTTATTCACTAGTGAATAAATAATAATTATTATTTTGGACTTGCCCCAAAATAATTTAATAAATATATTTCAACTTATTAGTTTTTTTCAACTTATACTTTAATTATTTTGCCTGTTGCAAAATTTTTTGTATGATCCGTTGGATCAACCCTAAAATGCTTTCATGGTCATTTTGAACTTGACATTTTTTTTTTACTTTTTGCCACAAAATATAAATACAAACATACGACTACAAAACATTAGAGAAACTACCTACCTTGTTGAACCGTGGGTTCTTAATATTTTGGAAATTTTGAAATTTTTTTTGAACACTAGTTGTTCAAATTGCAACTGATGTTTGCATATATACTCACTGACGTGGGTCAAATAATAAACTATTTTTCTTTATACAATAACACTTTTCATAACAAATTGACTTGGTCATAACTTTAAAAGTTGTTAATTATATTTTTTGACAAATCAATTGTCTTTATTGTTTGAAATCATATTACCCTACCACTACTATATATTTTCTTCTTCTTTTCTCCTCTCTTTGAGATGGAACTTTGAACTTCGTGTTCGTTTTCTTTTATTATTAGGCTTTGCCTAGTAAAGGTTGTTGTGGGTCGGTTGGCGTTTTAAACCAACTGATGTTGTTTTTGGGTCCGTTGGCGTTTTAAACCAACGGATACCTTACCTTGGTGCTGGGATATTCAACCAGTCACCAGGAGATTTTATGGTTTTATACCATTTGTGGGTCCGTTGGCGTTTTAAACCAACGGATACCTTTTCTTGGAGCTGGGACATTCAACCAGTATCTGGGTATTGTTTCTTATGGTTTTATACCATTATTATGCTGAGCGGTCGTGCAAACTCAGTTCCAAAAACAAGCCTTATTGCATATCTTTGTTATGTCTTCTTCCGAGCGGTTTGCAAACTCGTTAAATAAGCCTTATTGCAGATGCGGTAATGTATACATCTAAAAGAAGCCCTATACTAAAAACATAACACTTTATCTTTTATAGTCGAAAATATATAGTGGTATTTATTGCTCTTTTTCTTTCCATTGGAATTGTTGTCTGTGACATTTCAATATTTAACATCTTGTTAGATTTACGTCTGAGTCTCCAGCGCCTATTATCCTGGAAACTCTCTTCGGAAGGAAGCGTGTGCTACATTATTTAAGTGGTAACCGCAAAGTATGGATGAAAATGATAGAGGAGGTATGTAAGAAAGTATGTATGTGTAAGCGTAAGTCGAGCATTGTATTGAGCAGTCCAGTATCGGGTTTTTGGGTAACAAAAACCCTGAACTAATTGAGGGGGTATTGTAACGTTGTGGATTCTTTATAAATCTAATTAAAATTATATCAATAAAATTAATCGATATTTTAGTATGTTTCTTTAATATATTACTAATTATCTATGGTTGTGCGAGCGAGATTGGACAGCACTAGCCCAGTTATAAACTGACGGCTCTTATATCGCCCTTTCCTTGGTAACCTTCGCCGGGGAAAGTCGCTTTGACCCCGTGGCCAACTGCTGTCGGCTCCGGGGTCTTCGCACCGGGCTTCGCACCATCATAGCGGTAGCGAGGCACACCAGCGGAGACCCTGGCACGCCGGCAACACCACCAGCCACGTGTCCACTAGCTAAGTGCATACTAACATCTTGCACAACGGACCGAACAACGCCACGGCAGAATATTTATTATGAATCCATCCCCTGAGGTTCATTTACTCAAATACCAGATATAAATTTATGTAACATTCTATTCACGATTATAATCTTATAATCAATTATAATCAACCTTTTATTTAACTCTGCTCGCCCTAGCCGGTAGTAGTCTCAATTACATCCATCACTTAATTAATTTTCCCAGTGCATAAGTCCACCCTTTAACTTTACGTAAACTCATCAAAAACCCTTTTATAAAAATATAATTAACCGTTACACAATACGTTACTAATCTCAGGAACCACAGGTTCAAATTGAAACAATATTTTTGTGTTGGATAGCCTATTTATCGAGGAAGGTTACGAGCTATATATTATTCCGCTACGACCCAGGACAGTGGAGCAGTAATTATAAATGTCAATAGATCAGGCAAATTACCAAGCATTATTGTAGAACTGATAAATAACGGGCACCTACGGGACAAATGGGTGCCACAGGGGCGAAGTAAGCCACGGACGAAGCCGCGCGGCGGTGCATTACCAAGAAAAAAAAAAACGTACTGAGCGGGAATTGAACCCCCGGCGTACCACACTGCCACTGCCATACCACACAGGTCGAATAATGATCAATGTTGAATAAATTCTATTGGACTAACGCCCATTAATATCAAGCAAATGTTGACCTACGAGTAAGATAATAATACTGAGTTGTGCGCTCGCCTGCGGGTGACCGAACTCGCATCTCAGTTGTGAGCAGACTGTACACGCATCAACGACTCTTATCTCCTCTCAAGTAAGTACCTACAATACTATTACTGCATAAAATTATGAGCATTTAATATTATGGTTTAATAGAAAGTTTATACGAATACTAACTGTGCTAAAAAATCCAAATCTAAGTCAAGACGGGCGAAGTCGCGGAATTCGCCCGCCTTGACTTGCATTTGAGATTTTTACTGACTTATTTTTCGGATTACACCTTATAGCCTAGATTACGCCATATAAAATTAGCTATCTGCCAGTGAAAGTCCCGTCAAAATAGGCAGCGTTTCTGAATTTAGCCATGTCAAGCAGATAGAAATACAAAAGTTTAAAAATTGCTTTCTGTTGTAAGTACCGTGGATACATAAAATATCTTCATTAAAAAGCTATTATTTCAATAATATAATAAACAGATAGTTTAATTTTATTTATTTGTACAGATTAGGAAATAAAAATTTATTTAACTCATAAAAAAAAATCACTGTGTACAGATTGCTAATTGAAATAAAACTATTTTAACGGATTTTATTGCGATTTATAATGATTGTGTTATTTTATTATCTAGTACCTACCTATTGTCGGCGTTTCAGTTGCTTTTCAGTAGGAACAGTGTAAATAAATAAAATAACGCAAAATATAGCGTGATTCAATTTGGGATCTATGGGGCTCTAAGCCAACCCACCTGCAAGCCGTGGAAAACCGCTGATTGATGGATGAAGCACTGGCGCAGGCTTTTCTCTCGGGGTTGCGGTCACAAAATTCTCTGTCCCGTAAAATTCAATATTAATCAATCCGTAAAGAAAGAAAAAGTGGGAGACTAATTCCACCCTCATTCCCACTACTGTAACTCCTGTACATCATGATCATGACCCACGAACACACCGAGTAGGGAAGTCCCAGGTAAAGTTAAACTGTCTTGGAACCCGCATCGAAATGATTCAAAAGTAAATTGGAAGTAAATTGTGTGCATTAATAAATGTTAATTATCGCTCGCTTACATTGGGACTATTACATAGGGACCTTAACATAATTGGCGGATCGTGGGTGTGTAATACACCTCTGCCTATCCCTTCGGGGAAAATATAATTAAATTCATTAGAGCAGGAGAGTGGATCCCGGGCTCCAAAGTGTAAGCTGTAGATGTGTCCGGGATGCGCGTTCGGATGATGATAATGGAATCGCGATAAAATCCGTTAAAATGGTTTTATTACAATATTATAGAAGTAACTTTCTTATCTTGTGTGACGCTTTTTTTTCTTTTACACAGCTCTTGGTTTTATTAGCTACTTCGTTGAAATGAGTATTTATTACCCCACTGCGCCTGAAGTAGAGTTATGTTCTTCGAGAGTATATGTATGTATGCATTTATATTTGTTGGGCACGCTCTGCAGCCTGAACGGCTCGATGGATTTTAGCTTCAGAGGTGTCGTTAGATTCATATTTACTGCGAGAGTGCTACTGGGTATATCGAAATAAAAATAATAAATGGCGGATTTTTAGCGTTAAAATGTATGTTGTTAAAATTTTTTTCACTCAAACTTATAAAATAAGGTACCAGATAAAGAGCTTTAAAGGGAGATTTAAAATAAATATATATATCATATTCATAACCGACTGCCCTAAAAAGACCGAATCATTAATTTTCTTTCGGTTAATGATTTGCAAAGTCTTGGCTGTCGGATTTTTTGATTTTTTAATTAATATTTTTTATTATTTACTTTTTTGAAATTATTATTTTATGAATGTGGATTTATATTGCTACTAGCAGTTGCCCGCGGATGTTTGTTAGATAATCCATATAAAAATCACATTTATCATATTAGTGGGAAGTCAATTAGGAAGTAGGATAGCAGGAAGCAGGACAGGATTTTTGTAATGTAGATTTATATCACTATTAATGGTTTGTGTTATTTGTATGTTTTAGTAAAAAATACGATATATTTAATAGATAGATAGATAAGAAAACTACTCCACATTACTATTTAGTAGCGAGTAATAGTTCGTTATCTTTTCATTTGGTAATAGTGAACGTAGAGTTATTTGAAGGCAACAGATATGATTAGACGGTTGTTATTGACAAAAACATTTAATATAATAAACAATTTTATTGTAAATAAACACACTTATCTAAATGAAACATGCTACATGCTTTTGTTTTAAAGAACTCTAGATAAAAAAGTGGCCAAGTGCGAGTCGGACTCGCCCATTAAGGGTTCCGCAGCAGCAAGTAACATAATAATGTTTTTTTTATATTTGAGTTGATTGAATGAAAGGTAAATTGCAGTTTACGATTTATGACGTCTTAAAAAAACTACTTACTAGATCTCGTTCAAACCAATTTTCGTTGGAAGTTTACATGGTAATGTAAATCATATATTTTTTTGTTTTATCTATCTCTTATTTTAGAAATTACAGGGGACCTATCCATAGATACCACACAAGTATGGGTTTGATGACAAAAAAATTTCGAGTTTCAGTTCTAAGTGTCTACAAAAATGATATTGAGGTTTCTAATATCATTTTTCTCTAAACTGAATAGTTTGCGCGAGAGACACTTCCAAAGTGGTAAAATGTGTCCCCCCTGTAACTTCTAAAATAAGAGGGTCGATAAAACTAATTAAATATATGATGTACATTACCTACCATGTAAACTTCCACCGAAAATTGGTTTGAACGAGATCTAGTAAGTAAGTAGTTTTTTTTTAATATTTCATAAATCGTAAACCGCAATTTACCTTTCATCCAATCAACTCAATATAAAATTTAAAAAAAGCATTATTATGTTACTTGCTGCTATGGAACTCTTCATGGGCGAGTCCGACTCGCACTTGGCCGCTTTTTTGGGTTGCGTCCAAAGCTTGCACTTTGGAGCCCGGGGTCCATTCGCGTTTAATGAATTGTTAAAGATCTCTTTAATGTTCTGCTGAGGCAGGGTGGAGTGGTCTATATTTGAGCCACTACGTTTCTCCGCGTGTGTCTCTGATTAGCAGAGAGCAAATGAGGAGCAAGGTTCGTGCGTGTTCCGTGGTCTATATTAATGTGATGACTAATGAAATCAACAGTGTCGATAATGAACATGAATAATTGACTTTTGATTTGACTAATGCGGCTTTTATGGGTGCGACTGCGGTCTAACCTCTCAATTTCAAAAGCAAAGCCTGCGCCAGAGCCTAGTTCTTCAATTAACAGGTGTGCCGGTTTGCAGGTGAGGTTGGCTCGGCCGTAAAGATTTTGATATACCTAAATTAATCCTCTTACACTGATTAAATTAATGAGATATTGAAAAAAGGGCAGCTCAAAAAAGCACTCTAAACCGGCGGGCTAAAGGACAGAAGCAGATGGCGGGCTGTCTCTGCCTACCCCGGAGGGAAAAAGGCGTAAGTATATGTATGTATGTTTAATTGGCATGAATACTGGGGCGAAGCGCCAGAGCGTTTGCTGCTAAATCAGCGGGATCGATTCCCGCTCAGTGTTAATATTAGTATGCATGAAATGTATCTTCAAGCAAGATGAAGTAATCTCTTGTAATGTTTTATGTAATACTTGTACTAGCTGTATTCCTTAATTATTTGTGATGGGGACCTGGTGATCTGTAATACAGGAATTAACCTACTTCAGACACCAGAACCTCACATATATGAGAACATCTATTTTAATGAATTTGAACTTTGTTATCAAACTTTGTTGTATATCTGGATCTGGGTGTTTCCATATGTACACGTGTATTGTATTTACTATAAAATGTATCTAAGTATGTCTATCCGCATTCTAAACCCATAATACAAGTTAGACAAACTATGCTTACTTTGGGTCTAGGTACCTAGCGCTGTGTAAAATATCCTGGAATATTCATTATTTTGTACTCATACGGGTATTTCTGCTATTTATAAATCAATGAACGGGCTTGACAGTACAAAGTTTAACCAGATAAGGTCGAGTCCGGAAGAGAAAATAACTTGTCCCATATTATACAATAGGTGAGTGTTCGATACAATAGGATAATTGAGTGTAGGCCTACCATGATTCGTGTCGTCACAGGTCGCATTACTGAGGTACACTTACCTTGAGGCAAAAATCTTAAACGAACATCAAAAAAAGGGAAAATCAATAAAAGGACTGATCAACCAATGATTGCTTTTAATTATGAATTATATATATGATTATGTTATATTCTATGATTGAATGATTGGCGCGCTACCGTCGTCGCAACCCACGTTTACCACAAAAGAGACCCCAAAAGAGAACTCCTAACGCATCTAGAGTACTTTGTCAAGATATTTGCCCCTTTTGTGTGGCCAGGTGCGCCCTAGGCCCGATTTAGAAAAATTACGTTTATGCTTATAAACGTTGTCTCATCATGCTTTTCTCTCTCAAAAGGTGATTCAATAATATTAATTATTTCCGTATATAAAAAGTATATACGTCAATAATTATTAATATTATAAAATAAATACCTTTTCACAAATAATTATGACCTAATTTCGCAAGAACTCTCTAGTTAATTAACGCACGTGTCAATACAGTGCTCACCGATCACATTATTTTAAAACTCGTAGATAACCTTTGTAATTAAAGATAAACGATGCTCAGCATCAATAATGCGAGTCGACAGTCTTCGTAAAAATTTACAATAAACATCTTGTGATACTGTGTGTGTTAAAAAAAACAAAAGTTCGAATGACAATAGAAATTTTTGAATATCGCGCCAAAGTTACTATGACTAAAATGGCAACGAATGGCGACGTTTTAAAAAAAAGTTTTAATGGTACTTGTACTTTAGCCGTGGATAAAAAGGCATCAAACTCTATAGCACGAAGGGCTGAAGCGTATTTGCAAGCAGTTAGCAGGAGTCAAGGTCATCCTCCAGGTTTGTGATTAATTTAATAAAAAGCGGCCAAGTGCGAGTCGGACTCGCCCATTAAGGGTTCCGTAGCAGCAAGTAACATAATAATGTTTTTTTTTTTAATTTTTATATTTGAGTTGATTGAATGAAAGGTAAATTGCGGTTTACGATTTATGACGTATTAAAAAAAACTACTTACTTGATCTCGTTCAAAACAATTATCGTTGGAAGTTTATATGGTAATGTACATCATATATTTTTTTTAGTTTTATCATTCTCTTATTTTAGAAGTTACAGGGGGGGGGGGGGACACACATTTTACCACTTTAGGAGTGTCTCCCGCGCAAACTATTCAGTTTAGATAATAATGATATTAGAAACCTCAATATCATTTTTAAAGAGCTATCCATAGATACCTCACACATATGTCTTCGATGAAAAAAAAAATTTTGAGTTTCAGTTCTAAGTATGGGGACCCCCAAAGTTTATTGTTTTTTTTTCTATTTCTGTGTGAAAATCTTAATGCGGTTCACAGAATACATCTACTTACCAAGTTTCAAAAGCATAGTTCTTATAGTTTCGGAAAAAAGTGGCTGTGACATACGGACGGACAGACAGACAGACATGACGAATCTATAAGGGTTTTGTTTTTTGCCAATTGGCACCGGAACCCTAAAAACGAGTTGAATGGTTAGACTATACTTAAATCTAATCCATATTTAAAAACTAACCCTGACGCTGTAACTACTCAACAGGTTTCAGTGAAATAATAAATAAATTAAAATATTAGGACATAATAAAATCACACAGCGTCCCGCGTCGCCTAGAACCAAACTAAGCACAGGTTGATAGGTTTGGCTTTAAATGGGTTATCGAATGCGGATAAGCACTAAATACTTAGTTAATCTACTTATAAATAGTTGCATACATATTATATTTATAGAAACAACCAGAAATATACATATTCATGCATACAAATATTTGCACTGAGCGAGAATGGAACCCGCGACCACTGGTTTAGTAGTCGTATACTGTAGAGTATACAACTATACTAAACCAGGAACCCGTTCTCGCTTTGCTTCGGTTTATATAAGTTTTTTACTGAATCTATCGTAATTTTATTATAATATACGTCGGGGATAATTACCTTTCAAATTGGTAAAAGATTTTTTCCACGAAGTGAGTGGTTCCGAAGACATAACATATTATACATAGAAACACCCAGACCAATGCAAATAGACATATTCATGCATACAAATATTTGCATAGAGCGGGAATCGAACCCGCGCCCCCTGTCGTAGCAGTCGAATGTAATACCGCTACGCCACAGAGGCAGTCAATGATGCCGTGATGATGATGGCATAAAAAACCGGTCAAGGGGTTCCGTACAAAACTGTATTGCGTGGCGAACTTAACATTGCTGTAGAGCTGCTAGTCTTGACAGTCAGATATACAGATGTTTGTTTTGTGATGTGATGGTTTTCGGACATTTTCCTCTACTTGTACTAAAATACTATTTTCTGCAAAATATCATGATCAAATATGCTGCTTAAACGGCAACATCTTTTGATTGCGTTGACGTAGAAGTTTGATTATTTCACAGCTTCAAGATGTTACAGACCTGACTTATTAATTTCAACTTGATACCTCCACGCGTTCCTGAGAAAAAGGTCTTGACAGACAGACATACAGTTTTTTTTTGGCCTTGACTTGTGCTATAAGACCTTGCTTCTTGCCAAATTTAATGATTCTAGCTCAACGGGGACCCTTCTACCCTTTAGGGTTTGATACCCTTGCATTTGGTGAAATTTGTCACATAAACGGTTGATTTTTACACAGGTTCTAGACTCATATAAATAAGAAATGCCTCGACGCGTACGTTTTTTTTTTCGTGCGGAAATCCCTTCGCATACCCCCCCCCCCGCCGGCTAGCGGGGGCGGGTATGTCGGGCTTGAACCGACTAAAACCGCACTCCGTGTCGGATCTACAGACGCCGGGGTGTAAGGTTGCCCATAGAGCATATCTCTCGCAAGCCTCGACGCATCCGTGGAAGCGATCATGCGCGTTAGGCGCCTGGCGGAGGAAGTAGTCTCGCGGGGTGAGGTGTTGGTGGCGGTGTCTCTCGACATCGCCAACGCCTTCAAAACCCTACCCTGGAGCTGCGTTAGGGAGGCGCTCGCGTATCACGAAGTGCCTCCTTACCTCCGCCGCATTGTCGAGGCATACCTATCCGAGAGGGCCATAGTTTACCCGAGCTGGCTAGGGCCAGGGCGGCGAGAAGTGTTGTGCGGTGTTCCGCAGGGGTCGGTCCTAGGGCCACTCCTGTGGAACATCGGATACGACTGGGTGCTGCGCGGTACGTTGCTCGAGGGTGTCAGCATAGTGTGCTATGCTGACGACACCCTCGTTATGGCGCGGGGAGCAACGTACCGAAGCGCGGCACTGAAGGCCACGGCAGGGGTTGCTCAAGTCGTGGGTCGAATACGGCGGCTGGGACTCGAGGTGGCTCTCCACAAATCCGAGGCTATGTGTTTTCACGGGCCTCGGAGGGGGCCACCTGCGGGAACCAGCATAACTGTGGGGGCGTAAGCATCGGCATCGAGCCCACGATGAAGTACCTTGGGCTGGTACTCGATAGCCGATGGGACTTCGGACCTCATCTCCGAAGTCTGGTCCCGAAACTGAGGGGGGCCGCGGCCGCGCTATCGCGGCTGATGCCCAACGTTAAGGGACCCAACGCCCACACTAGGAGACTGTACCTGGGGATCGTGCGAAGCATGGCCCTGTACGGGGCCCCAGTATGGGCGGAGACTCTGGCGGTCCGCAACGTGGCTGTATTAAACAGCCCGTTAAAAGCGATGGCCGTCAGAGTCATCAGGGGGTATCGCACGATCTCCGTCGAGGCGGCATGTCTCCTAGCCAGGACCCCTCCATGGGACCTGGAAGCGAGAGCCCTTGCGCTGCTGTACCAGTGGCGCAAGGAGGCGCTGGAGCGGGGCCATAGGCCGGCGTCCCGAGAAATCAGGGCTCAGCGGTCCCAGCTCCACCGGGAACTCATGGAGACATGGAGGGTGCGACTTGAGCACCCCAGGTGGGGGGAATCCACCATTGCGGTGGTGAGACCGATCATGAAGGAGTGGTTGGAGAGGGACCATGGGGACCTCTCCTACCGGATGTGCCAGATGGTTACCGGACACGGGTGTTTCGGTAAGTATCTGTGGCGCATCCACCGGGAGACAACGCCGCAGTGCCAGCACTGCGAGGATCCTGGCGAAGACACGGCGCTCCACACGTTGGTGGAGTGCCCTGCGTGGGCGAGTCAACGCCGGGATCTCGTTGCGGTCCTGGGCGTGGACGTTCTCTCGTTGGAGACCATGGTGAGGGCCGTGGTCTCCGACGGGAGCAAGTGGCACGCCGCCGCCTCTTTCTGCGAACAGGTAATGCGCGCGAAAGAGACGGCGGAGAGGGAGCGGGAAAGAACCCTGCCCCCCGAGTTTCGCAGTCTGCGGCGAGGACGCCGCAGACTCATCTACGCCTGGGACTACCGATCTCCATGATCGGGGCCTGAGGACGGCAGTTGGCCCACTCGCCGTCCTTACAGAAGCAGGCCGTGGCGGACGCGTGTCGTGTGTGCCCTACACACGCCTGCCAACTCACCGATGCGGGATAAAACCCGACCCCACCAGGCGAGGCCGCGTTGGCGGCCAAAGTCCGCCGGCAACCCTGGGGTTATCCTTTCGAGGGCTTACCCGAGGTGCCCGGCAACGGACACTTGAGGAGGACACCGTGCGGTTTTAGTCGAGACACGACATAACCACCCCTGCTGGCCAGCGGGGGGGTATCCGAAGGGATTTCCGCACGTAAAAAAAAAAAAAAAGCCTCGACGCATACCTCTTTTTTTTATACATGTGGAAACCCCCAAGGGCTTCACCCCATACCCGCAACATACAAACAAACTCACAAAATTCGGCCTCTCTCTTTAAAATATTAGTACATATTAGTATAGATAAGGGATGAGGATAGTTTATACCTCGCAATAATATAGGTAAAGGCTCCTTTTTACTCCGAAAAAAAAAGCCGCTTACAGGTAACCAAATCTAGTATCTACGTACAATATAATGCCAAATGCTTAGTTAATTATGTAACATGTATCACTTATCGGCTTTATTATTAACAAACATACTTTATTCAGACCAGATTACAGCAATTTTTTACAAACAAACTACCAACGGGTTGATAATTATGCAATAATAAGTATATAGGCGTGAAGTTATGTTATGTTATGTTAATAAGTAGATATTAATTATTATACAAACTCTGAAAAACGGCGGGCTTGCATGAAAGGTTAAATGACAGTAGAGAGGAGCTCGTGAAGTTTGAGGACTGACACTGTGGACGGAAGCAGCTGGCCAGACGGAAGTTTTTGGTGGGGCTTTATACCACCATTGTTCGTTGCCTTTCAACCTCATCTCCTAATTGACCCCTGTGACCGTCCTACAGGTTACAATCGTTGTAAGATTATGACAATCAACCGGTGTTGTTTTGAGTCGTTATAAAAACAATAATGATAACAATGTAGTCGTTGAATTGTTTCTATATCGCTGCTATTGTATGTTTTTGTAATTCTTGTTTACAATGAACAAATATAACTTTATTCAATTTGGACCTATCCTGGATTAGTGGTCTCTGTATCCGGCTCGAAGGACCAATATGATGAGTTACTAGATAGTCGTCAGTAAATGGCAGTAAAGGTATGCCATATATCGCCAGTATGGTGATTTTACAGAAGATAGTCACAAAATAGCTGATTGCTGCCATATAAAATACTTGTTTTGAGTTGCCATTATAATACACACTTATATTAACTTAATAATGGCAATAATTCCTACAAGAGTGCCAGTTTAAAGTCCTTCCCTAGATATTGACCTTTTCCATTTAAGTTCACAAGTAAGCAAGCAAGTAAACATGCTTCAAAAATGTATATAAAATTAATTCATCTAATTAAATTTTTACTGTTATCAGTGGCCAAGGTCCAGAATCAGAGTATTCCGAAGCTGGAGGTGGTGTCCAGGGTTGCTTCGATACCTATCGTAGAATCCGGCATCGGAGTTACGGAGAAAGTGTATCACAGGATCAGGGTAAGTTTTTATACTTTACTACTAGGCATTTTAGGACTATAATTTGTTTAGAAACAAAATCTATCTTGAAAATAAACGAGAACCTGAGAGAAAAAGGGATTGGCCACCTGATACGACATGATTCCTTTCCGAAAACTATCATCGAAGGGAAACTGGAGAAACGAGAGCAAGAGGTAAGACAAGAAGAATTACGATCGTACTTAGTATAGTAGAACGTAAATTATAGATACAGAAAACGTGTAAGGCATAATCAAAGCAGAATCGCGTCCACCTGTTCTACCCGTTCGTCACCTTTCCTTAGTAGATGTTGCCCCCGGCTTCACCCGCGTGGAAATCTGATCCCGTTCCCGCTACTCATGGGCAACCTATTCCTGGGATGAAAGCTTTAGTGTTACTCCGGACTATAATCTATCCCTATACCAAATTTCAGCTGATTGAGTAACAAACTTTCACATTTATAATATTAGCAGGAAGCCCTTTCTGTATAACTTACAACTTATATGGAACAGATCAATAAAAAAGATACAAGTTGTGTCATATCAGAGGAGCTCAAAGGATTGGCAGAGGAAAGAGTAGCGTAGCGATTACTCCGCCGACAAGGGCACGGCTCTTAAGTTTAGAAAGAGATTTTTTTAAGAAATGTTTTAACAAAAACGAGTTTTATGGATTACATAATAATGTAAAAATGCTGAAAAACATTTTGCTGGCCCATCATACGTCACTGTATACATTAGGTACCCCCTGTACACAATGGTGACTTGCCGTGGGCCATAATGGGCCATTGTGTACGGGACGCTTTGCGGTTGGTCGGTCTGGTTAAAGAGGCTGAAATATTACTATTGTGTTTAGAGTTATAGAAAAGAAGAAGATCCAAACTCTTGTTCACCTCCAAAACTGACTTTTTTTCCATCACCAGGAATCAAACTCACTAATCCGCTGGTACCTGTCCCTCGGTGAGAAGTCCTTCGCCACAGGCGTGCAGCTAGCACTACCGGCCGTATTACTTTTCGAGACTCCCATACATCAGCTGGACAGGTTCCTTTGCAAATCATTGGATGTGGTGGAGAAGACCGTGCCTTCAATTAACCTGCCACCACAAACGGTGAGTAAAACCCCTGTTTTTTTATCATTACAACATTACAAGGAAAAAGATAGAGGAGGGTTCCTTAAATTAATGGCGTATAGGGCCCAGCAATACCTACGGGGTGAAGCCAACCTAACCTGCCAGCTGGTCAATTCTGATTGATGGACCAGGCTCTGCCGCAGGCTTTCCTCTCGGGGTTAGGAGGTCAGACGATAGTTGCTCTCATAAAAGCTGCATAAGCCAATAAATGGCCCTTACATTCTACATAACTGAAAACCACTCTCTTTTTAATAAATTACGACGCGCTGCCAACTAAGTCCCAGACAGACAGAAACGTCCTTTCTGCTTCGGAGACGGCTAGCCCCAGCTGTCATCTACCTTAGAAAAGCCCTATAAAAATTAAAATAACATAATCTACACTATCCAGATGTATTCGGAAACCCGCCAGTACGTACTGCGTCGAGCTGACTCCGTTAAACAGTTGGGTACCGCTGTGCTGGACTCAAGAGTGACAGCTGTGACGGCCACGGCTCTTGACCGGGCGCTGACCAAGGCTGACAAATACGTGGACAAGTACCTCCCACCTGACCACCAGGATGTCACTGATGGTAAGCTTTTTTCCATTTATGGCATGCATAGACCTGAGTCCAGATGTGTATGAATATGGGTTGAATAAGGCCTCGTCAAGACCTTCAGGGCCAAGTAGACCTCGTCTACAAATTGATACACCTGCTGCTATTTGAACAAGGCTTTGCCGCAAGGAAAGCCTGTTGTTTTTTAAAAACCATACACCGCGACTTAGTAAGTGAACCGTCGGAAATACTACGCACTCTTCGACGGAACACCCATGCGTCGGCCCGCAAGGTGCGGTGCGGGCCCGTCTCTAGGCGATGTCCAGACACACCGGGACCGAGTAGAGCCCCCCGCGAAGGGGTAATCCCCTTCGCGGGGGGTCTACTGCGGGTGGAGGGCAAATCCTGGCCCATCCACCCGCGGTCGCAAGAATGCGCGTGCACGCCGCCCAGTTCGCGGGCGGTGGAGCGTATCCGCGAGGCCGTCTGCCTCTCTGATCCTCTCCTCCGCCTCCTTCCGCGAGATGACATCCTCGCAGAAGGACGCGACCGCGGTAAAACACCTCTCGCTGCGTGCCATAGAGCGCAGTATGGCCGGCAGTGAGAGGTCGACTCCCACGGTTGCCACGAGATCACGGCGCTGCACCGCCACGGTGCGATGACTTACACTCGGGGACTCCAGCCAGGGCGACCACTTAGCCATGATGGCTAGGCGGGCGGCATCTAGCCACCCGCGGACCTCTTCGAGCGGCCTGTCACTATCCGCCCGATGCTGCTTCGTCTGCTGATATACTTCGGCGAGCACTTCTGCTCCAGATCCCACGGAGGGGTTCCGGCCAATGTGCAGGCCGCTTCCGTCGACACGGTGCGGTACCCGCGTATGGGCCTGATCGCCAAGATGCGTTGGGCCCTTAAAAGCAAGGGCCTATTGGGGGCAGTCAGGGCGTCCGCCCATTGCCGCAAGCAAAGCCTTTTTTTTTTTTTTTTTTGTTTAGGCAGGAAAAAATGTACCTTCCGCATACCGCGCAGCGCGGGGCCGCCGCGCGGTTATGTGGGGCTCTCACCACACTAAAACAACCTGCCGTGTGCCGTACACCGCGACTTAGTGAGTGGACCGTCGGAAATACTTCGCACTCATCCACGGAACACCCAAGCGCTGGCCCGCAAAGGTGCGGTGCGGGCCCGTCTTCTAGGCGATGTCCAGGCACACCGGGACATCACCCCTTCGCGGGGGGCTCTACTGCGGGTGGAGGGCAAGCCCCGTCCCATCCACCCGCGGCCTCACTACGGCGGCATGAGGCGCAGAAATGCGCGTGCACGCCGCCCAGTTCGCCGGCGGCGGATCGGATCCGCGAGGCCGTCTGCCTCTCTGATCCTCTCCGCCGCCTCCTTCTGCGAGATGACTGCCTCGCAGAAAGACGCGACCGCGGTAAAACTCCTCTCGCTGCGTGCCATGGAGCGCAGGATGGCCGGCAGCGAGAGGTCGACTCCCACTTCTGCCACGACATCACGGCGCTCCACCGCCCAGGCCGGACAAGCCTCGAGCGTGTGTTGCGCCGTGTCCTCGCGGCAGGGACAGTGATGGCAGGCGGGACTCGATTCCCTCCTAGCGACCGAGTACAGATACTTTCCGAAGCAGCCGTGCTCGGAAAGCATCTGAGTCAGTCGGAAGGAAAGGGTCCCGTGCTGCCTCTCCGTCCACTCGACAATGACCGGCTGGAGCGCCGCCACGGTGCGATGACCAGCACTCGGGGACTCCAGCCGGGACGACCACTTAGCCATGATGGCTTGGCGGGCGGCATCTCGCCACCCGCGAACGTCCTCGGGCGGAGGACGACTGCCACTCTCCGCCCGATGTTGTGTCGCCTGCCGATATACTTCGGCGAGCACTTCCGCCTCTAGATCCCACGGGGGGGTTCCGGCCAATGCGCAGGCCGCCTCTGTTGACACAGTGCGGTACCCGCGTGTGGCCCTGACCGCCACGATGCGTTGGGCCCGCAAGAGACCGGGCCTATTGCGGGCGGTCAGGCTGTCCGCCCACACCGGTGCGCCGTACAGCGCCATCGACCGGATCACCCCGGTATACAACCGTCGGCACCCGATACTGGCTCCGCCCAGGTTCGGCAAAAGCCTCCCCAGGGCGGATGCGGCGCCGACGAGTTTCGGGGCGAGCCTACGGAAGTGCTCGTCGAAGTGCCACCTTGAGTCGATATACAGGCCCAGATACTTTATCTGGGCCCCCACTGGTACGAGGACCGACCGGATCTCGATCGAGGCGCGGGGCGGCGGGCGGCGATAAGGCCCGTGGAAGAGCACGGCCTCCGTCTTCTCCACCGCCACCCGCAGGCCCAACGCCTCGATCCGTCCGACCACCTGGGAGACACCCACGGTGGCGAGGTGCGCCGCCTCCTCGAAACTTTCACCCGGGGCCGTGACGAGAGTGTCATCCGCGTAGCAGATGACACCCAGCCCGGGAGGAAAGACTCCGCGGAGGACCCAATCATAGCCGATGTTCCACAGGAGCGGCCCTAAGACCGACCCCTGAGGAACACCGCACGACACGGGTCGCTGCAGCACACGTCCGTTGCAGTCCTCGTACATCACATGCCTCTCCTGCAGATAGTCCGCCACCAGCCGCCTCAGGTAGAGCGGCACCCCGTGATAGCGGAGCGCCTCCCTGATGCAGCTGAACGGCAGACTATTGAATGCGTTGGCGATGTCCAGCGACACCGCCAACAGCACTCCGCCGCGGCTCACCACCTCCTCGGCAGCAGCCCTCAGACGCAAGATTGCGTCGATCGTCGAACGCCCCACTCGAAACCCGAATTGGGCGTCCGACAGATCCGGCCCCACTGTAGTGAGGTGCTCGACGATGCGGGCAGCGAGAATTCTCTCGAATAACTTGCCCGCCTCGTCGAGCAACACTATGGGCCTGAAGGCTGCAGCCGAATTGGTGGGCCGTCCAGGCTTCTGCAGGAGCACCAGCTTCCCGCTTTTCCAGCAGTCAGGGAACCGTCCGGACGCAAGGCAGGCGTCCAGCAGTTCCCTGAGGCGGTCCTCCATGTGGTCGAGGGCCAGGGCCAACACACGGGCGGGGACTCCGTCAGGCCCGGGAGCGGTGTTCCTCGAACGGATTCGAAGAACAGCCACCCCCACCTCCGCCTCCGTGACGGGCGAAACATCCTCCTGCACTACCCCCTCGTCCTCGGCAAGAACAGCCATGGACGGGGGTGTATGCTCCGCCCGATCCGGGAAAAGGCCCTCGACCACTTCCGCCAGGAAGCTGGGCTGGAGAGTCTCCGTAAGAGGGGGGCCCTGCGCGCGGAGCTTATCACGCGCCCCCAGGCGACCCCAGGGGTCACTGTCCAGACTCTCCAGCATCTCGGCTCTGCTGCGCTCCTTGGCAGCATCTATGGCCCGCTTGAAGGTGATTTCGGCCTCTCTAGCCAACTCCCTCAAGCGGACAACCTCTGGGTGTTGGGCGTCTCTATGACGCCCACGGCTTCGGGTGACGGCCCTCTTGGCGCGGTTAGAGGCCGCGCGGAGGGCCGCCAGCTCCTGGGACCACCAGTAGACCTCCGTCTTTGGAGGCCGACGTCCGACCCGGTGCATGGCCGCGTCGCAAACTGCGGTCAGCGACTCGCGAAAGCGGCCCGCACCGACGTCCACCCCCTCAGTCGGAGGTGGCAAAGACAGCCACGCTTGCACGATGGCTGCCTCCGCTAATTGGTCCCTGTCGAGACTACCCAAAGCCCACCGCTTAAAAGGTGAGATGCTGCCAACCCTGTGACCCCTACTGGCGTCACGCGATCGAGACAACTCGAATCGGATGTACTGGTGATCCGACCCGGTTGTCTCGTCGTTCAGGACACGCCAGTTCCTTACACGTGTAGCAAGCGCGGGGGTAGTGAACGAAAGGTCCACTATCGACCGCCCCCACGGCTTGATACACGTGGCGGTGGTGCCTCTGTTTAGGAGACAGAGGCCCACCGAGTCTGCCCACTCTACAACGACGTCGCCGCGGCCGCTAGTCTCGGAGGACCCCCACGCCGTAGACCAGGCGTTGAAGTCCCCCATGACCAGCACGTGACCTGAGGTCACTTGCCGCATCGAGGTTTCCAGTCGGAAGATGAATTCCTCGAAATCGCTCAACCTCGCCGCAAGCAAAGCCTTGTCTAACCTAACCTAACCTCGAGGTTAGGAGGGTCAGATGGCCGTCACTTCTGTAAAAGACGTGATAACAAAAGGTGACTGCTACTAATGCAACTGGGAAACACGCATTACGTGTTGTTATATGTAGGTATAAAATGTTAAATTGGTTTGTTTCGCTTCAAAAACTCAAAAGTTCTGTATCGATTGAGCTCAAATTTTGACACGATATAATTATACGACCCGCTTCAAAGATCGTTCGCCGCAATCGCCTTATAGGAGTTTTAGGTTTACGAATTTATCCCTGGGTGAAGCCGGGACACGGGCCGTTAGTAACAATAGATGTATCTTCAAAATCTAAAATTGAAGTTATAATTTAGTACGGTCATAGCAGTTTCCATACAGGAACTATCACAAGGTCATTTGATAACTCCTGTCTCAACCCTGTCTGGCGCGCCTTACTAACCAATGCGAAATTCAAAATTCATTCCCGCCTCACCCAGGAACCGTTACACAACTTTCGTTCTGAACAGCTGGTCTAGTATTCATCCTTACTAATATATTATAAATGTGAAAGTAACTCTGTCTGTCTGTTTTTTTTTTATACCACTCAGGTGGCAGACAAGCTCACGGCCCACCTGATGGGAAGCGGTCACCGTGGCCTATGGACGTGTGCAACACCAGGGGCGTCACACTCGCGCTGCCGACCCTAAAAAAAAGAAATTGCAAAGCAGGAATAGCCTTTAGTCTTCCGGGAAGACCAAAGGCTACTCCCGCCTCTCCCTTCTTTTTTAGTTTTTGTGCTGTCAGAAGGAAGACTCTTCCCTCTGACAGCTCTGTTACGCTTTCACGCCTAAACCACTGAACCGATTTTACTGAAATTTGGTACAGGGGTAGATTAGGCCTTGGGAAAGGACATAGGCTATGTTTTGTCGCGATAACCGACATCTACGCGGGCGGAGCCGCGGGCAAAAGCTAGTAGAATACATAGTATACATATAATATACATTACTCTTCGAGCATACGAGCAATTTGCCCCCTGCAATAACTCAGTCGCTAAGTCCTTACCCGCCCTTATTGTCACCAGGTTTTAATCGATAATATTCCAGTAATAACAATCAATGTTATCAGTTCCGTTCATAATTAACTGAATGCGACAAGTGACTAAACTGTTATCTGGTGGCTTGAACGATGACAAATTAGACAAGTTAATAGGACTTGGACTCTGAGCTCCTTGAAGAGGTGATAATATATTGAGTTCTTTGCGTGATATAGTCACTTGCATGAGATGTGCGTGATCATGTACTTATCAGAGTGGATCACTGTGGTTAGTCATAGTTCATAAGGTACTATATTATCTGTGGTATATTAAGTAATATTATTTATAGAGCTATTTGTAAGCACAGTGTATACAATTACTACTCTCATGATCATTACAGTCTTAGCCCCGCTTGCATCCAAAACTTGTGCTTTAGGGCCCGGGGTCCGCTCTTGATTTGGCTTATTGTGACTTTTGCGGACACGACAGAGCCTTGGTTGATATGGAACCTGTAGATTTTGTGCCACTCCATACACCCTGCAACATCAAACTGTACCTGTCCCCCGATTTTGTTACAATCAAGTTTTCAGTATCACCTCCCATTATGACCTTTAGAGTACTTTTTTTTTAAAGTACTTACTATGCACGTAAAAATTTGAAACAGTTTCTCATTGGCCACTACCACCAATCATGTTCTTAAATTACCGATGGTAAAGGTTATCAATGGCCAATTTTGGCTAATGATTTCTATACTACTAGCAGACAGGCTGTACAGAACAAAAAGTTTGGTATCGATTTCAGACCACCGACCGACCCGACACGTGCTATGCCTGTCTGTATGGGCGCGCGAAAACAGACAATATAATTTGTGATCAAATATCGTGATCAGGTGTAGGGACCAATCGCATTCGTTTACACATCAATATTTACGCGTTTACACATCAATATTATTAACAGGATCGCGATATATATTGACTGTCTCCACGCGCTCAGAGATAGGTTAGTCAAAATTCATTAACTCGTCCGGATCCAAATTAAAAATTCGATATCCAATTCCATTTCATGTTTTCCATCATTGAGCTATTATTTACGATAGTAAAGCTCAATTTTTGTCATATAATTTTGGCTGATATTAAATTTTAGATTTTCTACTCTTTTACATATTACAATTGTGTGTTCAGTGATAAACTGAGAGACATCGACCGTGACCTTAGCGTTTTATATAATATATGATTTATCTTAAAGCTGTGAATCAGTAGGGTGCGTGGAGACAATCAATAGGTATATAGCTTAACAAATTCTAATTCATGGACCTCTTAAACCTTTAATAAAATAATAAACTAACCATCAAATATATTAACTTCGTCCGCTGGAGATGATGAAACTACTTATATATCAGTTATTGGCTACATGGGCCAACAACAGATCTATTCCAGTGTAAAAAAAGGTGTGTAAATATTTTAATGTTCAGTCACTTTTGTCGTTGACTCTACAGTACCCGGGTTTAGGTTTGGCTCGTCAGGACTGTCAGGAGGAAGAATGAGAGTCTGGATTGTTTCGGTTATCTAACGCTGTCTCTCTATTGTGTAACGCATAGACATGATACACGAAATGATAGCTGTAGACACAGCTTGATATATTTTTAGGGTAGTTGAAACCGAAGCTATAGTTTTAATATCTTATGAACACAAACAGTTTCAACTACTCTATGAAGATTTCAAACTTTCAGTCCGATATCATTAGAGACAACGTTTTACAAATCGAAGCAAGTCAATCTTAGCCAGACTCTACTCTCCTTCCCGAGGCGACGTACAGAACAAGCGGCTCGCCACCGAGTTATGCCAGGTACACACCAAGCGAATGAAAGCAAACGATGGCTACAACACCAGAATGGATGTCTCGGCGAGTGAAGCAAGTGCAGAAACAATAACATTGACATTCATAAGTTTAGTGTTATTTTGTGACCTACGTTAATAAACATATTTTGATGTTTATATGATTTTCAGAAAAAAGCGAAGGCTTCCGTCTTCTTGCAAGAGAAGACAGTGTTCATCCTCCGAGACTTTTCCCAACTCAATTGGGGTCGGGTTTTCAGTCTAACTACGCAGCGGTCGAGCTTTAATATTTTCTGCGAAGCGACTGCTATGTGACTTCCACAACCCACTAACCGTTCTGTAGATAGACCACTTGTCCAGGTACACGTAACGACTGCCATACATCTTCGAATGGGACTAACGGGACTGGGACTTACGTTAAGAATGATCACTCACCCTAAGACTGACCGGGCTAGTATTACTTAAGCTTGCAATGTGTTTCCCTCTTTGGTTACCACTTAGCGACGAGCCCCTCAGTACAAGAGATATAGTGATCATCATCCTAGCGTTAGTCCCGGTCGCATCCGGAGTCCAGGGTCCACTTTCTAACTTCTGCTTATCGATTTCGCACGGTCGACGCGTTCATAGTAGTGAGACCATTGGCTGGCATGTCATCTTTTACGACGTCGAGCCAGCACTTTTTGGGTTTACCTGTCCTACCGGGGCCCGGCGGAGGGGGCATGTACAGAAATTTGTTATCCACGTAGCCTGGCGGTCGTCGCAGGATGTGGCCCACCAGCGAAGGCGACACTCTTGCATTTTGTCTGCGGTGTCACGGATATGAAGGCTGCCGCGAATGCCTGAGTTCCTTACGGGATCCTTACGCGTGACTCCACACATTCACCGCAGCATATTCACCTTCGTGACACGCAGCTCCTGCTTGTATCGCTCTAACAACAGCCACGCTCCGCAGCCGCGTAAAGGGACAGCCCTAATGATGGTATTATAGACTTGTCACTTCAACCTAATCGACATTTTGGGACCAAAAATGACACCAGTCATCGCGCACCATTTGGCCCATGCAGCGGCAATGCGTCCTCACAAGAGATACAGTGTCAATAATAATCACGGAGTATAGAATCAAGAGGAAGTGCCCTTGAACATCATTAGTATGAAAAATGGTGCCGCATAACCATCGAGGTAATAATAAAAAAAAAAAAAAAAAAGGTAACTCTAACGTCCAATAAAACAGTGACCTTATTGGGAATAATTTCTATACAGACCAAACCTAAAAGTTTATAAATATCAGTTGCGCAGCATTATGATACATAGGCAATAGTTTCGAGGCATTTCCTATTGACTCTACCGGATTTTAGGGAGACACTCCCGAAGACACGAGATAGTACTGAATGAAGTAAAAAAAAAATGAGCGATATTTTTTTGGAAGTTTTTTAAGTCATTTGTTTTTTTTAAAGCATTATGCAGTATCCATCGTGTTTGTACAGCTAAATGAAACGATAATTACATAAACATGTATTTTAAAAAAAAAACCGATCGAAAAAAAATGTCGCTCAATTTTTTTTTCTTCAGTACTATCGCCAGTCTTGGTTTTCGGGAGCATTTCCCTAACCCCGGTATATTCCGTCATAATGATAGTGTAACGTTCTGACTGTAGTGGTGATCATAGTGACGAGTGCGGACGTGGTGGACGGGTGCGGGGACGAGGGCGGGCGCGCGCGCGCCGCGCAGGCCGTGCAGCACGGCGCGCGCCTCGGCAGGAAGCTGCAGAGGAGGCTCACGCGGCAGGCACTCGCCGAAGCCAAGGCTATCAAGGAACAGATTCATGTGCTGGCTTATGTCGCTGAACTAGTAAGTAATCGTTTTTCAATTCGACACGTATGTATGTATGAAAAAAGCGGCGATAGCCCAGTCGCGTACGTAGCGGACTGCTGTGATGAGGTCTCGAGTTCGATCTCCAGTCGCCGCGGGCACACACCACTGACTTTTCGTAGTTATGTGTGCATTAATAAATGTTAATTATCGCTCGCTTAATAATGTGCCCGGTAGATGGCAATAGGCTCGCCCCCTATTACATTGGGATCTTAACATAACTGGCGAATCGTGGGTGTGTAATACACCTCTGCCTACCCCTTCGGGGATATAGGCGTGAGTTATGTTATGTTACGTATGTATGTAATTAATTTTTGACCAGCTGTGCCCGCGACTTGTCAGCGTGACGGGATTTTTAAGGATTAATTTTTTTGCGCAGATCGTTAATTCTTTTTCTAAAATAGAGGTGGCCTATGTTATGGCTTATAATATTACCTATCTCGATCCAGCCGTTCCAGAGATCACATAACTCAAATAGCCACAAAGACAAACGAAAAGACACCTTTTAAAAAACGTGCTTTTTTTGTTATATGTAGCGTGTACACATTGATATATATATCCATTAAAAACTGGTATTTTAATATTTCGGAAAGACATTCAGTTTTATTTATTTGTATAGATATAGATTTGGGTATTTTTAGGACCCAGCCAAGATTTTTGGAGTCACACCAACCTCACCAGCGAGCCCGTACACCAGCCGGTAGACGGACGAGCCTCTGGCAGGCTTCCTTTCGGGGTTAGGAGGTCAGACGGCACAATTCTCCTCCTCTTAAATAGTTTATCTCATCTTTTACGGAAAGGACTGTCGTTTGACCCCTAAACCTTAGAGGAAGATTTACACCAGAGTCTCGGCCGATAACTATCAGATATACTGGTTTCCAGGATACGTTGTTTTGGGCCTCGAAGATCTTCCTGTGGCACTTACACGTAAACATGTGTGTTGATAAAAAGAATCTAAGTTTTTATAATGCGGCAAAGCAAACAGATGCTGAATCATTTAGTTCTAGATAGAAAAATAACGATTCAATCCTGTCTAGGTGGCAACAGATCCAGTTCTCGCATGGCAGAAGGCAAAGGAGCTGTACGGAAACTTGAGTCAAGCGGAACCGGAGAACCAAGCCCGACCTGCCACCCTGGAGGAGCTGGTGGTTCTCCTCACCCGGGAGTCTGCTAGGAGGATGGTGCACCTGATCAACTATACGCATACAGAGTTACCTAAGTAAGTTGTTGTAATTGATTAATTTCTCAGATTGGTGCATTGGCTGCGAAATTGTATAAATTTATATAATATAATTTAAAAATAAAACACGCTTTAAAAGAAATAATTAAACAGTAATTGGTAATGAACAATTACTGAGCAATTAATGAACACAACATTCATTTTATTGTTAAAAAAGCGTGGGGTGCTTACCACAATCATCATCGAGCACTTTACGCTTTTGTTTCGGTCTTTTATTAAAGCGTGTTTCTTAAAGCTTTTTAAAGTAGGTATTATTTATTTTAAATTTTGTAGTTAAAGATTTTTTTAAATTAATAAGTTTATAATATTACTTAGTAGGATTTTGTCATCGGTCCTAACGTGTAAGTCAGCAGAATTTTAAATCAATCTGCCATTTTGAAGTAGGTACTCCAAATACGGGGTGCTTGGTTGGGGACCTCCCCGCGGTGCACCCTGGGCAACGGAGACAGCAGCGCCTCTCTCCTAGGGCGGGAGAGACGCTGCCGCCTACGGCCAACTCCGACCGAGGCGAGGACGGCCCTGTTGAAGGCTGTTCGGAAGCTTTCCACGTGTCCCTCTGATTAGCAGATGACACAGTGGAGAGCAAGTAAGGGGGCCATCTCAAAACCGGAGATGGCCCGGGGTCAGTCGGGGTGCGAGGGATATGTTCTATGAGTAACCTTACACCCCGGCGTCTTAAGACCCGAGACGGTGTGCGGTTTTAATCGGTTCAAGCCCGATATAACTGCCCCCGCTGGCCGGCGGGGGGGGTATCCGAAGGGATTGCTGCACGAAAAAAAAAAAGGTACTCCAAATACGTGTGCATCTGGATTGAGTGCACTTTTTTAAAAGCTGATTTTATTTTTACGAAATCAAGGAAGAATTCAGCAAATAATAGTGTTTTTTATATACAAAATAGTGATTCTTTTATTTTCGCCATGAAGTTTACACAAATATTTCCTAATTCTTCCTTGATTTTGTAAATATATGATTAACTTTTAAAAAAAGCGTACTCAATCCACACCCACACTCCAAAATCGAGTACAAAGATTCAATAGCAAGCATTCTTGAAGTCAGTTCGAATAAACAAGTGATCAACGAGCCGGTCATACTAGATTTTGAGTTGCTCGCACGACATGCTCGCAGCAAATATTACATCACGTAGCGTAACACTACACATTAAATTTATTGTGAAAAGATGTGAATATGGAAATGTTTTCAGGAATGTTCGCCAAGGACTGGCGCTCATCACGAAACACTTATCTGCAACAGCCGACTCACTAATGAAGGTACAGCATGTTATATGTGCAGTATTATAAATTTAACACCATTGAACATCATATTCTTGCAACACTTGCAAGTAAGAAATTTTATTTGAAATTTATGTAGGTATCTAAAGTACCTTTTTTTTTTCTTGCGGAAATCCCTTCGAATACCCCCCCCCCCCCCCGCCGGCCAGCGGCGGCAGTTATATCGCGCTTGAACCGACTAAAACGCCCACGCAGCCGTACACAGCCTCTGCGAATTCAAACAAATTTTTTTAAAGTGAAAACTTTTCTGGCCCGTTGAGTACTTTTTGAGTGAACAAAAATCATGTAACTCGCGCCATCGTCTCTGTGACGCTTTCTATATTTTTATAGAAACGTCATCTTTGTTATAGTTGATAAATTATTTTGCTCTGATTTTAATGAAGTTTCGAACTGATTCATAATGAACAATAAATTTATTTTTTGTGTTTTTACTTCTGGCGGCACTCCAGGAGTGCCACTGTTTTGTTTGTCGCATAAACTATTAAAAGGGAACTTACAAAACATCAATAAAATAGAGAAATAAGTATAATCCTAACCAATGTTTACTAATGTCTAAGACAATTCAATATCAATAAATAAATATTCTAGGATTTTATATTCATGCATTTAAATATCTGCACTAAACCGGAATCGAACCCGCGGCATCTGACTTAGCAGTGAAACGTTCTACCGTTACGACACAGAGGTCTTAGTTAAAGTTTCTCTTCATTTGTAGACATTACCAGTAGAAACTGCGATCACCGAAGTAAAGAGCTGGCAAACCAAACTGCAGGCACTTCTGCAACAGCTGCAATCTGCTTCTAAGACTTATTTGGTAAGACTTTTAAACTACTAATGCCGGGTACACACAAGTAGACGATAAGAAACGAACGCGATAAATCATTGTTGCTAGCAACAATGATTTATCGCGTTCGTTTCGTTGAGTTATCGCGTTATTCGCGTAATGATCGAATAATCCCACTCGCTTAATTTTGTTCTTCTTCGCTTGCTTGATGTGTACCCTGCATATACAACAACATCATCATCACAACGTTAGTTCTGGTTGCATATCTCGGGATCCACTTACTGATCTTTCTCTTGATTAGACTTTTTCTAGTTCTAGGTGGTTGTTGCTTGGGCCTCTTGGGTTGAGTCGCTCCCATAAAAGCCAAGATAAGCAAGCGGTGGTCACGACCATTTAAAATGAAGAACTTTCATAAAAACTTTCATCCCCAATTAGAACCCCTTCTAGCCTTATTTTGGGATAACAGGTTCACATCTCTTTCTTAAATTTCTTGAAAATCGTTTTAGTGGTTTAGGCGTAAAAGCATAACAGTCAGACTCATAGTTACTTTCGCATTTATAATATTCGTACATATTTTAATATTTCTGTTGCCTACAGGAGCACTTAGCAATCTTTTTGGCGGGAAACGAAGAACGTGAAAAGATAACGCCGAGATCGTCTTACGAACAGCGTGAAGATTTATCAGCCATAAACGGACTCAATTAAACAAAAATACCACTGGAATTTATAAATAATGTACTTAGTTTGATAAGATTATTCTTAACCTACCTTAAAACGTATGGGCCACCGGAACTACGGCCTACAAAATCAACGACCACTTTATTTTATATTTGTCTTTAAGTGTGTAGAGTACACGACGTAATGTAACATGTTACATTGCGAGCATTCGTACAGTTTGTACGGGGAAGTAAGCGAGCAACGAGCTGCTCGTACTCACATGGTTTTTCGGTATAAGTGCAATATCTCGCTGCGAATGTAAAATTATGTCGTGTAACTTTAATAGCCAAGAAGACACATGGCACAACTTATTTAAGTAACGCTGTATCGATTTGATGGTAACAGCTTTACTAAAAACTGATCTAAAGAGACGATTCAGGGGAAACAACAAATAAGACTACCCTATTTTTTTTAACGTGTGGAAGCCCCCACGGGCTTCACTTCATCGGTTCCAACGATGGGATAGGCGTCTTGGAATCAGACCGTCTAAAACCACACGGTGTCCTCACCAAGTGTCCATTGCCGGACACCCCGGGTAAGCCCTTGAAAGGATAACCCCAGGGTTACCGGCGGACTTTGGCCGCCATCGCAGCCTCTCTTATGGGGTCGGGTTTTATCCCGCGACGGTGAGTTGGCAGGCGTGTGTAGGACACACACAACACGGCTTCATCTTGGCCTGCTTCTGTAAGGATAGCGAGTCGGCCGACTGCCGTCCTCAGGCCCTGATCAGGGAGGTCGGTAGTCACAATAAGACTACCCTAGGATATAGGTGTTATACATTATAAGAGTTATTTTCTGAACCGGATGATCCGTAATAAATTATGTGTTATTCGTAATGCCGGATAAACATCAAGCCGAGTATGGTTAACAGACAACCAAACGAATGTGAGCGCCACCAAGAAAGCAAGACAGTGGCTACGGTAACGATGCCTTCATTTGGTTGGTGTGTACCCAATTTTATAAAGAAAAGTCGCTTCTGTTGTAGAAGCTATTCATATAAAGAAGAAGAAGAAAGATCTAGATTTAATAATTAAGCTCAAAATTACGTTTTACGTACCAAAAAAATTATTAATGAAAATGATTTGACACCCTTTTGTCACAGATGAAATATTAATATTATGTTTTAAGCAAGAACCTCACATTTTATCTTGAGTTTTATATAAAAAAATGAGTACATTAGCATAGCATTTAAGATCTGAATTTAAAAATTAAATTAAAACTTGCTCGCTGAATGTGTTGTTTGAATTGGTGCTCTATTTCTGACCTACCTACCTCAAGACGCTACGTCAACGACACAAGACGCTTAACAAATTCTAATCTATTGTTCGCCTTAGCTCTTAACCTTTTCATAAAACATTAAATAACACAAGAATAATATTAACTCTGTCCTCTGGGGATTATGAAACTACTCAAACATTTACTATTGGTTCATGTATTCCTATGTAAAAAAGGTTTGTAAATATTTTAATGTTAACCAACCGCCACTGCGCCGCCTTAAGAATATAAACTCTTTTCATTCCGAGTTTTATTTACCTAGATACTTTGGCGTTTACAATATTTGTAGGATTATAAAAATACGTAAAGAATTTCCGATGCTCAAATCGTTAAACTCTAGAGAATCATCGAGCAACATGAGCGTGCCGGTAGGTGTCGGTGTTGCTCTGAATACCTACCTACAGAGCAGATAAAAACCAACCGAAAGCTCAGGGCTTTTTTCATCAAACCCATACCTTGCGTATCTATGGATAGGTCTTCAAAAATTATATTGAGTTTTCTAATATAATTTTTTTCTAAACTGAATAGTTTGCGCGAAAGACATATCCAAAGTGGTAAAATGTGTGTGATCCCCTCCCTCCCTGTAACTTCTAAAATAAGATTATAATAAAACTAAAAAATATATATGATGTATATCGATGTATATCTATGTATATATATGTATGTATATGTAAACTTCCACCGAAAATTGGTTTGAACCAGATCTAGTAAGTGGTTTTTTTTAATATGTCATAAATCCTAAACCGCAATTTACCGGTTCGCTGTGTTGAGCTCGGCGTTCGTAAGATTACCGATGTCAGTTTACCAGCCTTTCTATCTTCGATCCATGGCACAGAAGAACTAACCAGGAAAATTTCAATACCCACACTGGTTAATTCTGAAGTGCCAGGCAAAATCGAAGCTATAAATGCTTGGAAAATGGCTTGCCGAAACACTGATTTGCCCACCAACCTATTCTCCCAGAGACAATGGGACAGGCCGCTTTGCAACATGGCAAGGCAACATTTGATTAACACATCTTATAATATTGCAGAGCGCGCACGCCTTTTGGCTGTGGGGGAATAGGTGTCTGGTGTCTATCGGCTGGCTATTCCATCGCCCAACATTGGCACTATGTTGGACGACACGACATTCAGAATTGCAGCTTGTCTTCATTTGGGTGCCCCTTGTACTTGCTCACTGAATGTGTTGTTTGAATTGGTGCTCTATTTCTGAGGGTACCTACCTCAAGACGCTACGTCAACGACACAAGACGCTTAACAAATTCTAATCTATTGTTCGCCTTAGCTCTTAACCTTTTCATAAAACATTAAATAACACAAGAATAATATTAACTCTGTCCTCTGGGGATTATGAAACTACTCAAACATTTACTATTACTTGTGTCTCTCCTTCTCGCTGTCACTGTGTAGAAGCAGTCGACAGCCTTGGGCATCAAGGCCTATCAAGCGGCAGGCGCGCTGGACACATGTCACGTCATGCAAACCTAAACGATATTATCCGCCGTGCTTTTGTCACCTGCTGGTTTGGTTCGCGACGATGGCAAGAGACCAGACGGTATAACTTTGGTGCCTTGGAAGTTGGGTAGGCCTTTGGCGTGGGACGCAACTTGTGTCTTTCGCGCCTTCTTATCTTTCAAGTACGACGGGCTGCGCTTGTGCTGCTGCGGCATCTGCGGAGACCCTCAAACGGCGCAAATATAATAATTTAGTCAGCAATTATATTTTTGAGCCGTTTGGGGTCGCTGTCTGGTTTTTTGCGCAAAGAATTGGCATTGCCATCCAAGGTGGCAATGCCGCCAGCCTTTTGGGCACGTTACCAGTCGACATCGATGGGGAGGAATTCTTTGATACCTTTTTATTTATTTTTTTGTGCGAAATCCCTTCGGATACCCCCCCGCCGGCCAGCGGGGGTGGTTATGTCGGGCTTGAACCGACTAAAACCGCACGCCGTCTCGGGTCTACAGACGCCTGGGTGTAAGGTTACCCATAGAGCATATCCCTCGCACTCCGACTGACCCTGGGCCATTCGCAGTGTCCCCTCTGATAACAGCAGAGGGGTACCTGGAGCGGCCCCCACCCTCGCGGGCCTTGCAGGCCCGCCATACCCCGACCCCCTCGTGCAATGGGGTCAGCTGGCCCTGAAAAGGGCCGGTTGGTCAGACTCTTGGCCGTTGACGATGACGCCAGCTACTCCAGAGGAGCAATCAATGATGCGTCATCGCCCACGTTGCCCAGGGTGCACCAATCTTGGAGGTGATCCAACCAGTCGCACCCCTCCAACCAGTCGCAACCCAATTCTTTGATACCTAAACTTTTTACTTATACATACTCTTTTTTAGGATGTAAATATTTTAGTTTATATAATTTTGTTTTTATTGTACAGATAAATAGATAAAAGTTTCTCTCCAGTTATTTCTCCATGACATAACGCCACAATCATGGCGTGTCCTGCGCTTGGTTGCCCATGTCGTTTTTTACATTACTCCATAAGCAATGTCGTCAGGTCCCGGAGGTTGTTGGTGACTTTGAGGCGTAACACCACTATCTATTTCTCTACCCAAGTGACTTCGGGCGATACGTTATCTCCTACGTTGGGCGTTTGAGGCTTAGCCATCGATGGCGCAGTGTGTTTCTCCACCCTCGCCGGGAACGAGGCTCCTACGTCTCCTTGAAGTTGCTCCAGCTGGGGACTCCAGGATAGGTGGGCCGCCAATCGGTGTCACTTCCCTCTCACCATAAGATAGAGGAGCCGTGGGGGCTTGAAAGTCTCCAATAATTGCTGGCCCACGTCTATTTGGGCCCACCCCCTTGGGTATGGCTAGCGGCGGACGCCAACAAAAATTAAAGTCAATTTTTATATTCTATTTTCTAAATTAATACTTATTTATCTATACTTATATGTGTTTTTTACCTATATACTTTTGGTAGGTATTTAAAGTGAACGTTAGGTAGTTTTCAAAACTGATTGATGTACATAAAATTTTTGGTTTCGTGCGATTAGCCTGGGCCCCTAAGGCCCGCGCCCCTTGCACCTCCGAGTAAAGACGGCCCTGCCAAAGCTACTTCTACTTACATCCTCCTTACAACTGAAAGACTGGTATCTTCCACCATGTACATAAAACTAATAAACTCTATGACTATCAACTGCACATTGACATTTTTATCAATATCTTTATATTATCACATACATCTTTTATTCTCAGTCTACGTATTATCATTTATGTTTTATTAATCTGAAATGATCTAAGCCATAAAATTATTGTTTTATATCGGCGCGCTATATACACACAAGTCACAAAATGAACGTAAACGAGCTATTGAAAACATTGCCGGACCATTCATACTACGTAAGCAAGATTTCATTGCTTGTGTGGAAGTAGATCCACAGTCTTCTTCATTCGAGCGCCAGTTCCTTTAGCATCCAAAGCTAGCACTTTGAGGCCGGTGTCGACTCTCCTTATCCTCCTGATTAGTTTATCATCACTTCACCGGAGGTGACTGCTGACTGACCCCTAAGAGGAAAGCTTTGCCAGTCTCGTCCGTCAATTAGCAGGTGTACCAGCTTGCAGGTGAGGTGGGATCGAGGAATTAGGTGGGCCCCTACGCAGGAAAGCAATATTATTTGGTAGGACTCCTGTAAACCAGAAGGGTTCTTACGTGTAGAACCTACCTATTCATCAGTTTCGTTAGACTGACTAGCCTAGACAGACTGCCGGTGTGTCAACATTACCACACATTTAGGCCATCCGCTGCCTCATGCGTGTCACGTATGTAAACGCTCACACGTCGTGCAAATCCTATATACTTTTGCATGACTTATAGGTAAATTATATGCACGAAATTCACTCCATTTTTTTTAAATTATGGGCACGTCAATATGATTTCACCTCGCCTGATGGTAAGCTGAAGGTAAAGTCTCAGGAATGGGGATCACCATTACAGACATCGATAATGCTTGCACGAAACAGGTGCCTGCATGCGTGCACACGCACGAGTCAGCGGATGGCCTCACCCTCACCCTCAGCTTCTGTGCATGTGTCATAGTTGATAGTGATATAATATGCTTACCTACCTATTATTTTGCAGCCGATAAACGATAACGGTGAAGAACTCTTAGTACAATACGAAAGAGTTGCACCTAACGATCTCACCTATCAATGGAATAAGCAGACTACTATTTGGATGATTGGACTGGCTCTTCTGATGTGGATGATTTCCTACCTGATGATAATGACTGTTACCATGTGCTTTGACATCAGCTTCCGTTCCGTCACGGGTGTTTCGGGTATAATACGTTGGTATAATGGCACTACTGCTGTAGTTGCTGAAGACCATGTCAAAATCTTTCGAATTTTTTAACAAGATGTATGAATAAATCTGGTATCAGTGATTTTTTTTTTCATAGTAGTATCAACTAGCTTACACATCCTGGCTTCGTGAGGGAAATCTTACAACCAGATTGCAGCGCTACCTACCGGCCTACTGCCTATAAACTCCGCGCAAAGGCAAGCGTTGTGAAGTTGATAAAGTTTTATAGCAATTACATCACATAACATAAACTCGCGCCTATATCCCCGAAGGGGTAGGCAGAGGTGCTATCACCCACATTTCGCCAGTTTATGTTTAGGTCCCAATGTAATAAGTGGCGAGCCTATTGTCATTAACCGGGCACTTATAAACCTGCGATAAATACACACATAACTTCGAAAAGCATCGAAAAGTCATTGGTGTGTGCCATGGTAAAACCTGGGATCGAACCCGAGACCTCGTCTCAGTAGTCCATTACCCATACCACTAGGCTACCGCGGTTAATATAGCAATTAGATGAACGGTATGTACAGATTGTACAGCAGCGTATAAAATATAAACAAGTAACTGATCGTTAGACATAATGTTTAACTGTTTAGAACAAAAATTCACTTTATGGTTATGAGGCTCCACAGGCTCCACACTCTTCACCTGAGAGTATACATAACTTATATAATATACTCTAATAAGCTCTCCAAAGCCAAAACCCGCCGGCTCATGCACACCTGCAGTGCTATTCTCTAAACGTTAATCTTCTAGGCTTTGGTTGTCGATAAATGCGTCGTTGAGAAGCCAAGAGTATGTCGGTGAACGCAACGCTGTGTCGAACGGCATTCTCTTGCACGCATAACCCCGTCGGCGAAGCTTTTTACTGACTTTTACAGCCAGATTTTTAGTGGTTGTATTATACAATAAGTAACAAAACAGTGTCCAATCCGTGAAGGTGTATATAGGTATCAATATTAGGTTCTGTTTATGTAATCCTTTTTGGAAAATAAGGTAAAAAGAACTACCCTACGAAAACTGCAATAAAATTAGGTCGATGCAACAGACATTAGATTCTTATATTACTGTATTCGATACGGAAACCTACATGGTAACAGGAGTAACACTTTGTGAACAAACCCACTCTGGAAATAAAAAATAAAAGAGGGCGCGGTGGTGCATCCAGTATGGGTCGGTGTTGTGGGCCGCCGCTAAATATTATTGGATCTATACTACTTGGTATTGTCACATTCTTAGATTTTGCTGATTGGGTAGTTAAGTTCTAGGAAATGACATTTAGAATTACAATAATACGTTTAGTTAGTAATCTTTCTTTTTTTTATATATAAAAATGAATTGCTGTTCGTTAGTCTCGCTAAAACTCTAGAACAGCTGGACCGATTTGGCTAATTTTGGTCTTGAATTATTTTTGGAGGTCCAGAGAAGGTTTAAAAGGTGAATAAATATGGAAGTTGTTATCAATTGAGGCAGTACGAAGTCTGCCGGGTCAGCTAGTAGTTAATATATATTGTATATATATATAGTAGGATACCTATATGCCCCTTATCGATCGGACACTATTATTTTGTTGTTTTGCACGCTTATACTATTTCCGGAACCCCATGGAACGGTTTTAAAATGATGAACATCAATTTGATTGTCATCTGTGGTAACCTTGATATAATCGATTTACTCTGTAATAGCGACTTGTCTGGACTTGTCTATGCGATCTGTCTATGTAAAATCTATGGTAAAATCTCCGTGCTCGTCTTTCTTTGATGTTGTTCAATACAAATATAAACATTATATGACAGTTATTGATAAGTGTAAATGAGTGTTAAAATAACAGGCATTTAATCATTATTTTAAAATGCCTTCAATCGATGTACTGCCGCTCCCAATAGGGCAGCCGCTCGACGTGCCACCGGATGAACCACAAGCTCCACCTCCGCCAGTCATTGGCATCATCTATCCACCACCAGAAGTCAGAAGTATCCTTTTACCAAAGATTTATGGCGACTAATTGATTCCCAATCAGTTATTATGTCAAAAACTGAACATCTTTACGATATTTACCTTAATTGTCAACATAACCTCTTTAGTTGTTATTGAGGTATTGTACTAGTTTGCTTTATACTAATTGTATTATTAGTCTAAAGCAAACGAATACTGATTTAAAGTAATTTTAAAGTCAATACCTTAAACTATGCACCAGCCACTCTAACAACAACCCACACAAGCACTTTTTAAGTAATAGAGTGGTTAGAGAGTGGAGTGAACTGCCTGATGACATCATATCGACACAAACTGTTAACCAATTTAAGAACTAGCTGGATGTATTTTTAATTAATAAAGAAGACAATCTAACATAGAAACACAGGATACAGGCAACTATCAGTTGTAACAACTGTCTGCCTGATTAAAGTATTCTTATATTGAAAATGCTTATTTACAGATATCTCGCAATACCAATATTTCTTTAACCATATATCATAGATATTGTCGACAAGACTGCCAGCTTCGTAGCCCGTAATGGTCCTGAGTTTGAGGCCAGGATCAGACAAAATGAACTTGGTAACCCTAAGTTCAATTTCCTTAACTCCGGAGACCCATACCATGCTTACTATCAACACAAGGTCAAGGAGATCAGAGAGGGAAAAGGTATAGTATTTATTTGTTTAACTTATATCTCATTCATTTGTAAGAAGGTTACATGCCAAATTTTACATCCTTTTCAACAAGTTTGTCACTAAATTGTCTGTTAAGCATAACAGCATTCTTGTAATATAATCAAGAAATTTATGAATATAATATTAGGTCAGTTTGATTTGTCACTTTTTAGTCAGAATAAAATTTAAATTGTCAGCTACATTATATAAATAAATGTAATGGCTTTAGCATAATGGCTAAGGTGTTGAACTCGGAAACTAGAGTATGCACAAAGGTTCAAATCCCACCCAGTACACTACTGACATGAACAGGCAAAGAATATATTGTGTACTTATATAGATGAGAATGAGGGATTTACTCCAGAGACAATATCCAGAGAGAATCTCTGGAGATTGTAGATTTTGTGAATAGCTGATATTTTTCGAAATATCAAGAGATTTCTTCATTAAGTTAAATAAAAATAAAGTTTTGAGTTTCTGCAATTTATTTTCAATTAGTAGTGCGGTTTTAGTCGGTTGAAACCCGACATAACCGCCCCCGCTTGCTGGCGGGGGGGTATCCGAAGGGATTTCCGCACGAAAAAAAAAAAAAAGGTACCTACTATATATTTTTTATAATTTCATGCAATGATTTTTAATGCATCACCCGCATTTATCTTGATGGGGTTGTGCATATCACGGAAATGCTTTGGTCGTGGTTTTTTAATCCTAAAACCCTCCATAAATGCAGCATCATTTTAGCTAAACTTCGGTTACCCATTCGGGAATACCGTTGGGTTTGTTTTTACAGTTATGTACTAAGTTGTTATGACGAATGTCTTTGGGAAGTGTATCCTAAGGAATGGTATGATTGATATTTATCGGACGTGCCACCGTCCCGACAAATCCCTTAGATATATCATTTCTGGTGGTTTTCGTCTTGCCAATGGTGGGTATTTGCACAGATGAAACCAAGTAGCCAGGATAGTTTATCAACAACTTGCTTGCTTTTTAACGTATTTCAGGTTTTCTCTTTCTATGGTTCATCACACTAGATCCAGGTCTGTCATGACTTCTTGGGGCTTCCTTTCAAGATTATAGGGGAAATCTTGGCAATACATTCTTGTCAAAGAATTCCATATGTTTTATTTAGTATCTAGTTTGATGCCGACATAGCCACATCAATTTAGCACTGAGTGCCACATAACACAAAAAAAGTAGGCTATTAACAGGTTAATCCTTTAACTACATCAAAATTCGCAAACTAAAATTCATATACATTTTTAGGTCCTGACCCATCAGTTCCTGTGCCAATGCCACCACCTATTCAACGACCAGGGCTAGCGCCAGCAACCGCGGCACGACAACAGGAACTTCTAAAGGCAGCCGCCCCCGCCGAGCCTCCTCCTCCACGCGACCCACCTCCAGACTTCGAATTCATTGCCGACCCTCCTTCCATCTCCGCACTAGAACTTGACATAGTTAAACTAACTGCTCAGTTCGTCGCTAGAAACGGCCGGCAGTTTCTCACAGACCTTATGAAGAAAGAAGAACGTAACCATCAGTTCGATTTTCTTCGTCCCCAACACTCGCTTTTCCAGTACTTCACAAGACTGCTTGAACAGTATACCAAAGTACTCTTACCACCCAAGGAACTAGCATCGAAATTGGCCGCCGAAATACGAAGTGGTGTTCTTGAGCAAGCTCGCAGTCGCGCCGCTTGGCACTCCCATCAAGCCCGACGTAAAGCTGCCGATGAAGCCAAAATCGAAAAGGAACGACTTGCCTATGCATCAATTGACTGGCACGACTTTGTTGTCGTTGAAACCGTGGACTACCCAGCTGGAGAGCCAGGCGATTTCCCTCCACCGACGACTCCTCTTGAAGTTGGTGCAAGAGTTCTAGCTCAAGAGAGAGGAGAAGATATAACACATGCACAGAATGAGGATGACGACACTGAGATGCAGCTTGAATCGGATTCTGAATCCGAATCAGATGACGATTTGGCTGAGATGGAGGACCGGACGCAGCAACAACAAAGACCTGACGATAATCGCGTACAGGATATGGAAGAAGACAGTTCGTCGTCTGAGGATGAAGCTGTTGAAATTATTAGAGCGCCGGGTGAAGAGGCTCCATTACCGCCTCGTCCAGACCGCGTGGTGGTTAAGAAGTATGATCCGAAACGTTCACGACCACAACCAGCACCCACAAGTGAAGAATGGTTGGTATCTCCTATCACAGGAGAGAAGATCCCTGCTAACAAAGTGGCGGATCACGTTCGTATAGGACTGTTGGATCCTCGCTGGTTGGAACAGCGTGACAGAGCGGCTGCTGAAAGAACAGACAGGGAGGACGCACTGGCGCCGGGAGCGGCCATCGAGGCTTCACTTAAGCAGGTATGTGTTGTTTACTACTTATTGCGTATTATAAGATTCATTGTTAGACAAAACCAGCTTTGAGGATCTCCAATAATTACGGGTTCTATAACTTTTTTTTTTTTCGTGCGGAAATCCCTTCGGATACCCCCCCGCCGGCCAGCGGGGGCGGTTATGTAGGGCTTGAACCGACTAAAACCGCACGCCGTCTCGGGTCTACAGACGCCGGGGTGTAAGGTTGCCCATAGAGCAATGCCCTGGCACCTCGAAACGGGTTCTATACCTGTCGGTTTTGGTGCTTATTATATCTAACATCTAGTACAGTTGAAAATTCGTTAAAACCTAATTCAACTACCAATCCATCGCATAAAAAAACGTGAAGAATTAACTGAAATATCATAAGGTCTTAGATATTCCTCATTATTGTACCTATGTTATATGAAAATGAATTTCTTTCCTTTTCCACAGCTCGCTGAACGTCGTACGGATATCTTCGGTGTGGGTGATGAAGAAACGGCCATCGGAAAGAAGATTGGCGAGGAGGAACGGCGACGTGACGACCGCGTCACGTGGGACGGACACACGTCCAGTGTGGAGGCTGCCACACGAGCGGCCAGGGCGCACATCACGCTCGAAGATCAAATTCAACAAATACACAAGGTCTGACAACTAGTCAATATAATGGCTTAACTCCTGCTACTACTAGAATCTCCTGGTGCTTTACCCAGATCTTACGCTCTGGTCCTCAAAGTTCTAAATCAATTATTTGTATTGTATTTGTAGATCCCTCATTTTGTAATCTGTGTAAACATTCTGTTCAGTTCCATGGGATTACGATAAGATTATTATGTGTTGACCATTGAATTTGTAACATCAAAAAGCAAGCAAGGGCAGAACCTCTGCAGCATCAGTGGAAGGTAATATCGTCATAATATACACCATCATTAACGGCCGATACGGTTGTAGGTTAAAGGTCTGCTACCCGACGAGGAGAAAGAGAAGATCGGCCCGAAGCCAGTGGGCTCTTCGGGCGGGTCGAGCGCGGCCAACGTGGCGCGGCCGCCGGCGCCGCCGCCCCGGCCCGTGCCGCCCGCGCCGGCGCCGCCGCCCGTGCTGCTGCAGCCGCTGCCCTCGCTCATGGTGCTGCCGCCGCTGGCCCCGCGCCCGCCGCTCATCCCCACGCCCGTGGGCCCCGTAGGTCAGTACGCGCTCACGACGCCTCTACACACACACACGCGTCCCGCGCCGCACACATCTTAATTTATTCATCATCCTCAGCCTTGTCCGCTGTTTAGCAGATGCACAGAATTGCATGTGTAGTGGCTTGGGCCTCAGGGATGTTGGCAGGGCCCTGTACTGTGTCAGCAAACTGTAGATTCAATTGCAATGTTGGAAGTTTAATCCCGCTCTCCGCAGGAGCAGTGGGCGCGGTGCCGGGCCCCGGGTTCCCGTTCGGCGCGCCGCACGTGCCGGCGCCGCCGCCCGCGCCCGAGGAGGACGAGGGCCCGGCCGCCAAGCGCGCGCGCACCGAGGACGCGCTGGAGCCCGAGCTGTCCTGGCTCGCCCGTCACCCCGGGGCTGCGCCCCTGCAGGTACCTCTCGCGACCATCTGTACGATAGCAGAAAACTGCCCCTACGACTACCTGTCTCGTGGCTTGTAATAGTCTGGAATAGTTATTTTCATCTCTCCAGCATGAAAAGGGAAGGAAGGAAGGAAGCAAAAGCGTTTTGCTGCCTGAAAACTCGCAGTTTTTAGGGAAAATGATTAGAATTTGGTGCACATTGGGAGAGTCCCCTGTCCAGCAGTGGACTGCGATAGGCTAATCGATAATGATGATGAATTTCGAACATCACAATGAGCGATGTTACATCTAGAAACTCATTTGAACGCTTCGCGCCTAAATAACTCTGCTCCCTTGTTGAACGAAATAATCTGAAGACATTTTCAGCTTCTACTTCAATATTTTTTTGTCTCTAAATGTACGAGAGCTCGCGAGCACTAGCGTAGCACTAGCGAGCAGCCCGCTGATGTGTTGTGCGCGCGCAGGTGGCGCTGCCGCTGGTGCCGGAGCGCGCGGAGTGGCGGCTGGACGGGCGCGCGCTGGCGCTGTCGCTGCCGCTGGCCACGCCGGTGGCCGAGCTCAAGAGCATCCTGCAGCGCTCCACCAACATGCCCATCGCCAAGCAGAAGCTGCACTACGAGGTGCGTCACATCGACACTTGCTACCGTTCACTTCTACGTATACTAGACGAGCTGTTTAGAACAAATGTGTCACGATTCCTGGCTGAGGCGGGAATTAATTTTGACACCTGTCTAAATATGCTAGGACATTGGGGAGGAAACCGTGTAGTTTTAGTCGGTCCGATTCCGACACGCCCACCCCATCGTTGGCACCGATGGGGTGAAGGCAGTGGGGGTTTCCATACGTTAAAGAGCGCGCCTTTTTGTACCTGTCATACAGCTAATCAAATCAAATCTTTCGCAAAATCAAAAATTGTCGTGGATTTTTTACTTTTCTTCACCTGAAGTAACTTATAAGGTGTGTTACACGGACCACTAGCAGAATGTTTATTGGGCGATAGTCATCTGCCGAGCCTTTTATTCAGAGATCAACTCGGCGTTGGCTTTCAGTCTAACAACGAAACAGATGATCTTCGATATTTTACGTGAAGCGACGTTAACGTGCCCTCCGAGGTACAGTGGGGTCTCACTATGTTAAGAATGGTCACCCGTCCTATGACTGACCTGGTTAGTATTGTTTAACCTTGCAACGTGCTAACCTACCCAGTTATCACAACCACGGCCCCCTCTTAGTTAAGTATGAAGTTTGTACATTTGACAGAAGTTGTTATTGAGTACAGAGAAGTAAAAAAGCTCGATTTTATATATTGCTTACCATCCCTAGTAAGTAAGCTAAACTTCACATAACTACCGATCCCGCATCGCAAATTTACATTATGCAACTTGAATACAGTGCAGACCGTACTGACAAACATTCATTCAATATCAATTCAGTGTGGGCGAAAACTGACAGTATTTATAATAAAAAATTCTCAATTCCAGGGTCTATTCTTCAAGGACACGAATTCTTTGGCGTACTACAACGTGCCGCCCGGAGCAGTCCTACAGCTGCAAGTCAAGGAGCGCGGTGGACGGAAAAAGTAATCGCTACAAGCAACACCATAATAGTGATAAATATCCAAGTTATATGGCAACATTTTCTTTTCGATATTTGAATTTAACATAGGTTACGATTAACATCATATTATCTAATATGAAGCTTACAAGGACTTAGCAAGTTTCTAGAAATATGTGGAATGATAGTGAAACAATTTAATGGAATAAAATAACTAAAATGACCTTAATTGTTGTTTTTATTCTGTGTGAAATAAAAACTCATTTAATATTAATTAAACGTTTATTATAAAATGTATAAAAAAATAACAAAATATATTTAAAAACCAGACTTCTGATTACATATACATCAACAAAATTAAACTTATTTAAATGATTGAAATACAAATATCAGTATTATCACATTACTATCATGAATTGCTGACAAGAAACCTTATAAGAGAATATCTATACTTGTGTTTGTCTAGTTGTAGAAAACTTTGTGATGCACTTGCACTAGAACTAGAACATCTCAAATAATTATAAAATTAACGTTCGTTCGCACTTTATCATATTTATATACTTTTTAGTTATCAATTCAAAACTAAGAGTAAATATACCGACAATAGAAAGAGATGAAGTCACACTTTGTCATTTCACATCAATTTCTATTAGAACCATGGAACTATCGTTTTAACATTTGATAAAAATAAACTGATTTGACTTGACAGTCAACTTAATGCAGCGATTGAAATAACAATGAAAATATACACAATCAGATGTCTGAAAATAACAAAATTAAAACTTTAGTAAAAAGCTTAATGTCTTTATAAATTTGCAGAGGCTATTTTGGGCTCAAGAACAATTAGATACATACATATAAATTTAAGACAGATTTTCGTACCTTTGTTCAACTGAACATACCTAAGTTAACATGAGTTTAACAAAGGTACGTGAAACCGGGGGTCAGTCTACTGTATAAGGACTTCTCGAGCTATTACACTCAAATTAATCCGTAAGAGCGATATCCCTTTTACATATAACATGAAGTTAATTTTTTTATGTTTTAACAGTCCCCAGTTGGCAATAATATGCGTCTAATTACGTGGAGCCAAAAAGTAACCTGCTTTCAATATTAAGATGCAAACATGCGCTGCTCTATAGAGCGGACGCTTTACAAAACCGAAGTAAGGCAATCTTAAGGATTACACCAAACCCACCGACATGAGTCGTCGACTTCACATCTCGTTCAAGTAGGAAATCTTTGTCGGAGGCACGACATTAATAACTTGAGTGACATCAATGAATACGTCACTATAGCTCGAATGTCGGCGGGCAAATGAGAACGCAAGTCGCAGACATGCCGCGGACATGTTGTTACAAGTAGCGGGCGAAAGCCGCCGGGCTGTGTCGGCGGCTTTGAGGTGTAGAATCCTTTACTGATGTACCAAATCAAAAGCCGGATACTATACGTATATGTGTATGTTATAATCTATATTCTTAATTTCTTTCTTTATAAAACATGTATATAAGACTAGTGATGTTTAAAAATTATAAAGGAATGTATTAAATATTGCACAGCGAAGCACCATGAGATATGTATCGTGTTGTAAATAATATATATAAAATAAATCGCTTAAATACTATGATCACAAAATCAGATTCTGAGATATAAACAAATTCAACAATAAAATACCAACAAGTAATATAATGACAATGGAATGTCCGATTTTATTCTATTGCTACTTAAATAACAAAACATGGAAGAAATATTCAAGAATTAGTGTGATAACCTTAATATGGGCGATTAGCACTGGGAAAAAGTCCCGTTATTCCTACCAAGATAAAAGTACTGGTTCATCCGAAGCGACAGAAAAAGTCCTGTTGATTCTACCAAGATGAATGCGCTGGTTCAATCCGAGCAACGTGTAATAAGTCCCATTCCTTGTATCAAAATATGAGCTGTGAGTTATTTGGAGGAACGACAAAAAGAGTTTCGTTTCTTTTCTCCTAAGATTGAAGCACTGGCTCAGTCGGCTAAGTCGGAGCAACGGGAAGAAGTCCCTTTACTCCTACCAAAATAGAGCACTAGTTTAGTCGGAGCAACACGAAATAAGTCCCGTACCTCCTACCAATATCGTAGCATTGGCTCATTTGGAGCAACGGAAAAATATTATTTATTCACCGAAGATTAGAGCACTGGCTCAGTCGCAGACACAGGCAATAAGTCCCGTTTCTGCTACCAAGATCGAAGCACTGGTTCAGTCGGATAAACAGCAAGCCACTTTACTCCTACCAAGATCGGAGTACTGGCTCAGTCGGAGCCACGGGAAATAAATCCCATTTCTCCTACTAAGATATGAGCAGTGGCTCAGTCAGACAAACAGAAAGGGGCTCAGGACTTCCATACACTTTACTCTTTTCCTGCTTGCTTTTTTAGTGTTGCAGTTCATAGGGTGCAGCAGATCATGTGTAGGAAGAAGGGTGCAGCAGATCATGTGTTGGAAGAATTATGTAGGTCCAGTCAACGGTAAAAATTGGTTTAAACTAAAATATTTACAAACCTTTTCTACATATGAATACATGATCCAATAGTGGACGGTTAAGTATTTTTATAATCCGCAGAGGACAAAGTTAATATTATTCATGTTATATTTATTGTTTTATGAAAAAGTTAAGAGCTAAGGTGAACAATATGTTAGAACTCGTTAAGCGACTTCTGTCGTTGACTGCACATGAATCCACATTAATTAGAGAACGAGTATTAAAATACAGTCAAGTTACTAACCAACAGCTTAGCGATAAAGTTTAATATGTCTATCTAGATGCGATAGTTTTCATTAAATTTCGAAATATTTAATTTTTTTTGATATTTTAAACTTGAGCCCTACCAGTATGGGGATACGGAAGGCTGACGGCTTGAAGTATCTAGCTTACACTAATTCAGCAACTACCACCAAACCCTTTTCCCTTCTCCTATAAAATGACAGTATCTACTATCGCAATAGACAGTACGTACGCAGTATAAACACTAACAGTAAAAGCAACGTATTATATTATAAAAGTGGGATTCTAATATCCACGTGATAAAAATGACTACACCAAGTGTTTGGAACACATAAAAGGAGGCTTATAATATAGGCACGAACTAGCACCAGTCTACATTAGTTTTAATATTAGGTCGTTACATATGAAATTGCCGTTTTTCTTGAAGAAATTGGAGGAAACCCTATTTTCAGTACCAACATTTTTGCAATTTTTTAGGAATGACAAATCCAAATTTTATGTTTTTTTTTTGTGTATGAATGAGACAATATTAACTAACAAACAGCAACTTTTATTACATTTTTGAAAAGTGACAGCTGTTAAGTAATACGAAATTTATCATCAAAATGGATAGCATTTAGGAAGTACTGTTTTTGAAGATCGAATTAATTTATCAAGTGGTCAATAAAAACAAAATTTAATACAGAGTTGTAAAATCTTGAAATCAACTTTCAAACATAATATAAATAATGGAAATAGCTATTAAATTACAGGAATAACGAACTCATGAGTTTGTAAGAAAATTTCGGCAATTTCATAGGTAAAGACCTATTATATCTCAAAGCTGATAGGATTTTTGACGTGACAACGTCTTATAAATCGATGGAGCCGGCTGCACGCACTAAAAAACATGACGTATGCGGCGTTACCACATGACGTATGCGGCGTTACCTCGCGTTCTTATGACGTTGTCACGTTCAACTATCGTCAGTAAACCCACTTTACAGACAACCGATTTTTTTTTCCAGTAAGTATCAATAACTATTCATTACAATAGATTTTAACCTATGTAATGTATTATCTCCCGTCTATGTCCAACTAAAAGGCAATTAAAGATGTATATTATTGTTGAAGCATTCGTGCCTTAGTGGTTAAGGATTCCGCCTTACGATAGAGGTCCTGGATTCGAATCCTGGCTTTACACTACCGACGTGAACCCACTTTTAATACAAGCAATTAGCTTTGCTAGAGGCTGTTAACGGAAATACTAGTTCGATAACGACTACTCGTTAAAAAAAAGACTTATAATAAAAAATTTACTTGTGGACCTGTTTCACATCATTTACTAACTGCATGCTATTGTATGTACACGCATGTTTTAGACAAATAAAAGATATTATTATTAAAAAAAAATCAAGTTAGCAGCCTTTTAGTTAGGAGACGGTAGTATTATTTATCAGCATTATATAAGTATGTGCTTTTCAACTCGGTGGAAAAACCGCGTATTTCAGTCTCAGCCCACACGCTCCGTATCCTTATTATACGGGTCGCTGTAGATGTGACGGAAGATGCGTCGAGCATTCCTCTCGGGGTTGAGGAAGCCAGATGGCAGTCGCTCTCGTAAAAGCAAAAATAAACCGGAAGATTAAGAGAGCAGACCCCAGGCTTTGAATGCAGGCGGGAATGGCGCTAGTGTGGTGACGATGCGATGAGCGTAGTCACTTGCACCTAGTGTAGTAGCTGTTTACGCAAGCTTGGGAATGTCTTTAATGATCTGTCGGTATCGAGTCAGCATTGGAGAGTAGATCTTGTCGTGGTCCGGGTACGGGGTTGCTACCGGAGACACCGTCAGCTCTGAATCTGGGTAAGAAATAAGTTATCTCGACTATTTAAATATTTATTCACAAAATAATAATAATAATAAATGAATATTTTACGACATTCTACACATCGCCTTCTAGACCCAAAGTAAGCATAGTTTAACTATTATATTTTTCACGTAGCATGGGTACGGTGACATTTGACTAATTCCATTTCATGCATGATTCATTTCGAAACAATTACCTAACGCGGAATACAGGAAACAACACTTAATACGAAGATAAAAAGAAAACTGTTTTATTTTGCATTTTTTACTTAAAACTATTTTTATTTCTCCGTAATTATTTAAACTTTAAATATAAACATTCCAAATACATAATTCTTGATGCGTGAATCGGAACAGGTTGCGTTAGAGATTGACATAGTAAAATCGTTATAATCGATAAATTGTCGAATAAAGTATCATAAATCGTTAGTTGTATTTTTAACTAAAATACGATTATAAAATATAATTATGTAATAATAAACTTTAAACAAAGGATTTTTGTCTTTGTGGAGCTTTATTATAATATAGCAACACTGCTTAAGCATGAGCTGGCAGCCATCTTGTTATATCAACTCAGTACGAGTGCCTCTGCCTTGTATGCGGTCTGTTTTCTTTGTTTTGAGCTTGCGTGGTGTTTTTGTTACTTGTTTTTGTTATTGACTATCGTTGTGCTTTGTTGTTTTCGTTACCGTTTTTTGTTATTGACTTTTGTTTTGTTGTTTTTTTTTGGCAAAATGCCAAAAAGAACGAAAAAGACTGTGCTTGGTAGTCAAGCCCGTGAATTTGTAGTTCGATTGCGGGATTACTTTGAGCGGGAACGTGAGAATGGCGGAACGCTATTGCCTGTGTCCAACGTTTTGGATCGAGTGGCAGATGCGTTAGACATTGGGCGGAACACGGTTTCTCGAATCCCTCGAGAAAAATATGGTGCTCACGATACAGAAGAAAATAAGTTGTCCACCCCTAATAAAAAGCGAACCAAAAAGGCATCTGTAACAGATGTAGACAGTTTTGCGGCCGATGCTATACGGAGCCACATTTATAACTATTACCAGAATAAAGAATTACCGACGCTTCTAAAGCTGGTCAAGTCTTTAAAAGATGCTGATTTGTTTACTGGAAGTCCTACATCCTTGTGGCGCGTATTGAAGGACATTGGTTTCCAATTCAAAAAAGTAAACAAAAGAAAAATTGTCTTGGAGAGGGGCGATATAGCACTTGCGCGGGTTACCTTTTTGAAAAAGGCTAAAGCGATTACCGATTGGAGCAATGTCGTCTTCCTGGATGAAACTTGGCTGAATGCCAATCATACGGTCGGTAAAATGTGGACTGACGATACACCTCATGCCTCGACCAAAGTGCCAGAAGGAAAAGGGGAGAGATTGATTATTTGTCACGCAGGCACATCGAAAGGATTTGTAGAAAATGGGCTACTTGCTTTTAAATCGAAAAAGACGGGAGAATATCACGAAGATATGAATGCGGAAGTATTCACGGAGTGGTTTCAAAATATGCTTAGCAATTCAGAAGAACCCAGCACAATTATTATGGACAATGCCCCATATCACTCCGTGCAATTGAACAAACCGCCGACTTCTTCCAATAAGAAGAGCGAGTTGATCGAGTGGCTCCAAGCCAATAATGTGGAAGCCGATGAGACGAAATTAAAGGTGGAGCTAGTGAAGCTCGTAAAAATGCACAAGCCCCAAACGACATACAAATTAGATATGATGGCAAACGAATATGGTCACGAAGTCCTGAGGCTTCCACCGTACCACTGTCAGTACAATGCCATTGAATTAATTTGGGCCCAAATCAAAGGTAACTTGTTTAACCATAGTCTATTTACATACTGACAAAAATATGATTATGTTTATTACTTGAATTCTATGACTCAATTTGTTTTTTATCTTGTTTCAGGATACGCTGCACGAAAAAATACAGCTCCGCCTTTTACAGCCACAAAAATGATGGGGTTATTGAAAGAGGGATGCAAAAATGTCACTGGCGATGACTGGAAGAAAGTAGTGGAGAAAACCAAAAATCTAATCTTACATGACTGGGAGCGAGACATTAGAATATACTGCATAATTGATTCCCAAATAATTATTCACGTCGACGAGTCAGATGACGATGATGATGATGATGATGATGAAGATGATGAACATGTTTGATTTTTAATAAATAATTAAACAGGTTATCAATTTTGTTTTACTTTTTTTCTTCAAAATTATTAGTTAATAGAATCGATTTCTTCTTCATTAATAAATGATCTCGATAAGATAATATATAATCGATTTTATTTCATGCGATTTTATCTTGACTACATCTCTAGTAACTTCAAATCCCAAACGTCACCGTACCCATGCTACGTGAAAAATATTGTAGCTTGTGTTATGGGTTCCAGAATGCGGATAAACATACTTATATACTCTTTTTTTTGTAAATACATAAATATTATACATAGAAACACCCAGACCAATGCAAATAGACATATTCATGCATACAAATATTTGCACTGAGCGGGAATCGATCCGGCGCGAAAATATTAGCTATTTTCGCCTTGTTAATTATAACTTTATAGAAATTTATAGTTTTATCATTCAATACAATAATTTGGAGAGCTCTGTGGCGTGACGGTAACTTAGAGGACGACTGCTAAGTCGGTCGATCGGAGTCGACTGCTAAGTCAGAGGTTGCAGGTTCGACGTCCGCTCAATGCAAACATTTGTATACCTGAGTTTGTATATTTGAATTGGTCTAGGTTATTCTACACATAATAATATAACGTACATACGTACGTAGTAAGCGTCGGTAGTTTAGTGGCCGGCCTTATGATTAAGAGGTCACGCGCGGTTTCGAATCCTGACCATTACAGTAACGAGGTGAATCCACTTCTGACGCAAGCAAACAGTTTAGATGGGGGGGGGTTCGGGGGTTTGGCTGTAGAGGGCCTTACCAACATCCTTGAGTCCCAAGCCACACCTGCTAAACAATGGACGAGGCTCTGGCGCAGGCTTTTTTCTCAGGGTTAGGCGGTCAGACGGTAGTTGCTACTGAAAAAGCCGACATATCAATCAAAAACAAAAGCAGACGTCGGGCTCCAAAGTGCAAGTTGGACGCAACTGGAACATCGCTAAGAGATGATGAGGAATATTACAGCACAGTTCCTTACCCGGCCGGGAGCGGCGGGCGGCGGCGGCGCTGACGTCGGCGGCGCGGATGGCGGCGCCCAGCAGCGCGGCGTTGGCGTGCTGCTCCTGGGGAGGGGGGGCAGGTTGGGCCCGGCACGTGATCTCATCGCACATCAGCCTGACAGCTTGACTGTCAGTCCGATGTACGACTGAGAGAACGCTTTACGAAACCTAAGTAAATAGATCTTAGCTGGGGCCCGATTGAGTAACGCCACGTTTTCAAACGACGCGGACGCAGGAACTGCGAGTTAGGCACAGCGCCTTTTGGTAATGTCATCGTTGTGACGGTTACAGCAAGTTAGTGTTATGACATTTTGGAGCAATTGGTATGATAACTTTTCCTACTAATAAACCGCGAATACCGCGTGTAGAAGTCCTTGTCTATCGGGAAGATAAATAAAAGGATAGTTCTGCACTGGTTGATTTATTTCACTGTTCACAATGTTACTTCATTTACGACATGTGTTCCTTACACTAATTACACTTGACCTTGTTAACTAATCTATATGTTAACGCGAGACAGGGTACACGACCGATGTATATCGGAGACGTGGTCTGACTAACTGGTAGCGGCGCGCTCGCAGTACATTATGAATATTGCTGACGCAACATGGCCGCTACACCGCGGTAGCCTAGTGGTATGGGTAAAGGACTGCTGAGACGAGGTCTCGGGTTCGATCCCAGGTTTTACCATGGCACACACCAATGACTTTTCGATGCTTTTCGAAGTTATGTGTGTATTTATAGCAGGTTTATAAGTGCCCGGTTTATGGCAATAGGCTCGCCACCTATTACATTTGGACCTAAACAAAAACTGGCGAAATGTGGGTGCTAGCTAGCACCTCTGCCTATCCCTTCGGGGATATAGGCGTGAGTTTATAAAAAAAAAAAAAACTTTTCCTATGGATTTAACTCGGAAAAGTGAACATCCAGGATGGGACTTGAACCCGCAACCAGTCCCTTACAGGGGGAATACGCTGGCCTTTAACATCGTTCATTGTTTCCGTAGTTCTTTAGTAGTTTCGTAGTTCGTAGTTTCCGTAGTATAGTCTGTTGTTCGTAAGAATTACGATAGATGGCTCCAGCGGCGCCCCGAGCCGTAATGTATCGGAAAATTTCGAAAATCTAGGACGTGCCCAGATAGCTCAGTTGGTCAGAGTATTCCCCTGTAAGGGACTGGTCGCGGTTTTAAGTCCCGTCCTATATGTTCACTTTTTCCGAGTTAAATCTATAGATAAAGTTAGTGGTCAAGTTATGGTCTTAAATAAATACCAAATTCTTTGTTCTGTATGGATGCGTACAGTCAGTTTAGTAGTAGGTATATGTATATAGAAGGGCACGCCGCAATAGCGGCGGTAAGGCCCATCATGGAGGATTGGCTGGAGAGGCGACACGGAAGCCTCTCCTACCGACTGACGCAGGTGATCTCAGGGAAGGGGTGCTTCGGGGACCACCTGCATCGGATCAGGAAGGAGCCAACGCCTGAGTGTCATCACTGCGACGCGAGCGAGGACTCAGGGCTGCACACGCTGGCGGACTGCCCGGCGTGGGAGGCGCCGAGGCGTGACCTCGTGGCAGCCATCGGGGTGGGAGTCCTCTCGCTCGGCAGCATGATTGCGGCAATGGTGCGGAGCGCGAGCGCGTGGGCCGCCGCCGCCTCCTTCTGCGAGCATGTAATGCTCGCGAAGGAGGTGGCGGAGCGCGCCCGGGAGAGACTTAGAACTCTCCCGGTCCGCCGAGCCCGCAACTTGCTCGCCGCGCGTCGCAGGCAACTCAGGCGCCGGAGGTCGCTTAACGACCTCCGTCCTCCATGAGCGCAGGCCTGGGGGTGGCGGGTGAGGCCACCTGTCACCCCAGCAGAAGCAGGCCGGGACGGTGGGGCGACTAGCGCCCCTCCCCCAAACCGGGGCAAGACGGGGACACCGTGGTTCCCAAACCCGAGGGGGCCATCTCGAAACCGGAGATGGCCCAGGGTCAGTCGGGGTGCGAGGGATATGCTCTATGGGCAACCTTACACCCCGGCGTCTGTAGACCCGAGACGGCGTGCGGTTTTAGTCGGTTCAAGCCCGACATAACCGCCCCCGCTGGCACGCGGGGGGGTATCCGAAGGGATTTCCGCACGAAAAAAAAAAAAAAAAAAAAAAAAAAAGGTATATGTATATAGAAGTCATTGGTTCATATCGACGCTTCTTATAATGCTTCTCCTACTGAGTCATCTTCTAACGCTTCTCTTACTGACTCTTGTCATAGAATCATAGAATAAATAATATTCAAATTATAATTAGGGACTTCCGCACGAAAAAAAAAGCATACTTGACTCTAAAGTCAAATCAATTACTTGTTATTAAACGTCAGACGGCAAGTTCTGTGAAAACTTGTATGAAATAAAGAAGTATAACGTCACGCTCCATTAATGTCTAATTAGATCGGTGGATGCATAAAAACGATAAAATAAGAATGGACGCAATTTTTACAGCTCCCTTAGGCCGTCACACATGCGGTTGCCTGTTTCGTGCAAATAATATGGTGCTAATTTCGTACAACTATTTTCATGCAAACAATAGTTCCCAAGTTCTCCCCACTACCTTCTGCCTTTCATCCCGCGTGAATCATGGGAATGTCATGCGTGAGTTTTCCAAGCTATAATAAACTGTAATTCTTGCCAGTTAATAATATACTTAACTCACCAGTACATAGACGGGCGTGTCGAACACGTCAGCGAAGATCTGCAAGAGGTCCTTGTTGACGGACGCGCCGCCCGTCGCGACCACGCGAGATGATTTATCTGTACGGTTCAAATACTTCAAGTGTTATTATATCATTAAACTTAAAGTTTGCTGAGTTCACCAAGACCTCCGGAAGAAAACCTTGAACCGGCCACTTATCGGCCAATCAAAAATCCAATAAAAGGACTGATCAACCAATGGTATGAGCCCATCGAGTCCGTCATTACTTTCATTATTGGTTGATTGGCGCTCCTATGCCATCGCGCTTACCGCCAAAGAGACCTTAAAAGAGTCATTGTCAAGATTTTGGTTTTACAAATGACAGTCCGTCAATCAACAGGTACATCGGGTACCTTTTTGTTTCTCAGATCACCTGCGTCAGTCGGTACGAGAGGCTTGCGTGTCGCCTCTCTCGCCAATTCTCCATGATGGACCTTACCGCCGCTATTGCGACGTACGTAACCTAGGTACATCGGGTACCTGTTGAATGATGGACGAGGCTCTGGCGATGCTTTACTCTCGGGGTTGGTAGGTTAGTCGGCAGTCGCTCTCATAAAAGGCGTATAAGCCTAACCAAATGTAGGAGTAGGCAGACCCCGGACTCTGATTCACCCCAGAGTCCAGATCCTCGGATGCAACAGAGAACAACGCTAAGATGGTGAATAATTAATTGATATTTTGACATTTACTACTATTTTTTTTAAGCGTAGCGAGCCGAAGGCGAGCGAAGCGTCTTTGGTTTCAAAGTTGCATTTCAAACAAATGATACTCCTCCGAGACCGTTTGACCGATCTCGACCAAATTTGCCACAGTGATCAAGTAGACATTACTGAGTGTCGTAACGGGTCGAATGTCCAGATCGGTCTTACCATTGAGGAATAATCACCGAAAAACCAAATCAATGGAAAAAGTCGACCGGTCACGTTGACCTATTGTTGGATAGGCAAATCTCGCTACGCTTAAGTTTGGGTTGATTGCGAAGCTGGTAACCGTCCTAGTTATGTTATGCTTTCGTTCTCTGTTTTTTTTACGTGCGGAAATCCCTTCGGATACCCCCCCGCCGGTCAGTGGGGGTGGTTATGTCGGGCATGAACCGACTAAAACCGCACGGTGTCCTCCCCAAGTGGCCGTTGCTGGGCACCCCGGGTAAGCTTTCGAAAGGATAACCCCAGGGCTGTCAGATACATTTTTGTAGGATTCAACACAATATAATAGCTGTTATGAATAAATTATATGACATAATGATAATGAAGAGTATATGTGGCGCTAACCCAGCTTGAAGCCCATGTCTTCGGCGTGCGCCCTCCTGGCAAGCGCTTGCCCCTCCAGCAGAGCCCTAGCCTCCAGCTCCGGCGTGAGCTTGTCTATGGGCCGGCCGTTAGGATCCCACAGCAACAGCTGCTTGCTGGCACGGGGGACTATCTCCGCCGTGTCAAAGTATATACCTGTTATAACATATTATTCATTTAAAGAGATAATTAAAACGATAATTTCGTATAAAAATGCGTCACTCTACCTAAAAAAATGCGCACGCGCTTAATTTTTCGTATTAACATGGAGCATAAATAATGGTAACCTCTGTGGCGCAGCGGTAGAGCATTCGACTGCTAAGTCAGAGGTCGCGGGTTCGATTCCCGCTCACTACAAATATATATTTTCATTCATGTTTATCCGCATTCTAGAACCCATACGACCAGCTCTGCTTAGTTTGGGTATAGATGGCGCTTTGTAATTATGTCCTAGAATATTTATTTTATTCCAATTTTATAAGATTAAAAAAAGAATCGCTCAAAATTTGTTTTATCTTCAGTACTATCGCCTGTCTTCGTTTTCGGCAGCGTTTCCTTAACACCCGAGGTAAAAAAATATTTAAGTAGTTCCCAGTTGATTTGACCTCCTTCTCCCCCTATTGATTTGACTTATACGGCTCTTATGAAGAACCCAATAGATTCGATTTTCAAATTTTTTCTAATGTTGGCAGTATGTACGAGAATTATAACTTTTTTAATGTTGACATAACCACCCCCGCTGGCCAGCGGGGGTGGTGATGTCGTGTCTCGACTAAAACCGCACGGTGTCCTCCCCAAGTGTCCGTTGCCGGGCACCCCGGGTAAGCCCTCGAAAGGATAACCCCAGGTCGAAGGTTGGATTTTCAACCCTTGTGTAACAATCTACTATTTAAGCACTTCATATTCAAAGTACGCACCAAAGTCTCATCCGTTAACCAGCAGGTGCACCAGCTGGGCTCCAAAGTTTTTGGTGGAGCCCCATACACCCCATAGGAGAGAAAGAGTAGGAGAACGGACTCCGGGCTCCAAAGTGCAAGCTTTGGGTGCAACCGGTACTAACAATGTGTGGTGATGATGTGATAATAATAGTTATTGAGCAACACCTTCAGAGGTTCTCGTTCTCGTCGTTCTTCTCGTTACATACTGTTAGGAGGTTCCTGTCTCTGGAGCCCTAAGCACCGGCAGCTTGGTGCTTGTACCCGATGCCGGTGGCACACTATTTCTTTTATTTTTAAACAAGCGAGCCGCGCTCCGCCCGCGTGGAGATAGGGTACGAAAATAGTTTACGTGCTATTTTTAGATCCACTGAATATACACACAAAATTTCATAAAAAATCGGGTGAAGCCGTTTCGCAGAAATTATGTTACGAACACTTTGAAACGAGAATTTAATATTAAAATTAGAATGATAAACGGGATATTTACCATGTTTAGTATCTTTTGCGAGAATCCGATATTTCGGCACTGTTACAAGTACCATTCTCGAAAAAGATACTAAACATGGTAAATATCCCGTTTATCATTCTAATTTTAATGTAAATGACCATGTCAATCTAAAATCGAGAATTTAATATATTAGATATACCTATATATTTATTTTCTTTTTAACTGACTTTAAAAAAAGAAAGTTTCTCAATTCGACCGTATATATTTTAAGTATTTAAAATTAAATCAGTATGTATACTAAGAAAAAAATCAAATAATAATAGAAATAGGGGTAGTAAAAGTGGTATAAAAAATGTTATAATACTTATTCCCCACCGCGTCTGTCTGTCTTTTGCGATAAACTCTAAAACTACTGCATCAATTTTCATGCTGTTTTCACACCAATGGATAAAGTGAATCTCGAGGAAGGTTATAGTATATCATTTGTCAAGTTTTTGCATACATTGGCTAAAATATAATGATATTTATTGAAGGTGTCGGAAAAAATAAAGCCGTCTGGGAGCTTTCAACGAAAACACTGCCTAAAGCCTTTGAAATGTAACAAAATGACGTATGATGGAATTGTATATCTTATATAGGTTGTGGTGGTGAAATAGGGGTCCCATGGGCAGCGGGAACGAGATCAGAACTCCACGCGGGGGAAGTCGCGGGCAAGAGCTTTTTATAATAACTTAAACCTCACCCATATAACCCATATTCCCTCTAACAGTAATTCTTAACATTTCATTAAAAGCCGGCCAATTCTTCCCGACGAGTCTGTCCCGGTGGTTCTGCCTGGTGAGGGATCCATTGGCGAAGCATAGCAGGGCCATGTATGGCGCAGCGGGCGTTGGCCCCACGAGGACATGGCCCGCTGTAGGGGCGGCCGGAGACTGAAGGCCCAGGAGTAAGGTGTCGCTGGTGCCAAGGGAGAGTCCCACCCATCCGGCGCGGAGGCGAAGACCTGAAGACAATTGAGGGTCTGAATTAAGAGCGGCCAACCAATTATCAGTTTCATACAAACGCTCGTACGTGAGTTATGCGTTGTACCACATCCCCCTTTGATTTATTTAGAGTAATAGATATCTTATGCACTATATTTATGTTTCTATAGAAGGGTTCCCTATTGGAACGCATAAAATTAAGCATGCATTTGAACGCATAATTTAATATGGCATACTTTCATTTCTCCTAACGATCATAACGCATAACAATCATTCGGCATAAATTGTAAGGCATATTTTTTTTTGGCATAACTACTGTTAGCATAACTATTTAAAAGCATAATATGCTAAAGCATAACATTATAACCGCATAACGATATTAATCGTTATCGGGGATAAAGGCGTGATGTTATGTTATGTTATAACGCGTATTGATACTATAGCATAATGTCCATCACCATAAAACTGTTTAGGATGAGAATTTCTGTGTGGTTATTAAAATACCACAATGGTTCAGCCGGGAGCGAAGCGGAGCTTTCACCTTAACCTTCGTGGGTTAATCTTAACCACCTTAACTTTTACCTAACTAACCTAATCTATCCGAGTCGGACTGCTCTGAGTTAGGGCATTAATAACATATCCTTGTGTTACTCTTACCAAAAACATATGCGTTTTACTAGTTGTTAGTGGTTAGTGGTTTTAAGGTAAACATTATTCACGCTTCGCTCCCGCCATAATTTTCTAACCTAATCTATCCGAGTCGGGGTGTTAAGCCTGATGCTGGTATCAACAGTCATTAATAAGATAGTAAACAAAAATGGCGACTATAACCGATCAAACCTTTTGATATTTACATGTTGCAAACTGTTCTGTGAATAAATAATATTATGCTTTATAAGTTACGCGATTTAAAATTAGGCCAAAATATATTATTATTATTATTATTTCCAACGGGGACGCCGGTGACCTGGCGGGTGATCAACCTTACCTTAAAATAATAAAATATATTAGTCTAAATGATAATTATGCCACAATATTTTTATGCCCAAGTATCGTTATGCCTTTAAATTTCATGCCAATTCTGTTATGTAAATTAGGGCAAAAAAGTTATGCGTTCGAAGGGAATCCCTATAGAAGGAAAACGTTAAAATTTGGACCATTGGCCACCATGAATTATATCATACTAGCTGACCCGGCAAACTTCGTTCTGCCTTAGAATGTTGGTTACCTTATCAGTTAAATTTACTTCATGAATGTTTTCTTGCACCCCATCATTAAAGACCCGAGACGGCGTGAGGTTTTGGTCAGTTCGAGTTCGACATAACCACCCCCGCTGGTCGGCGGAGGAGCAACCGTGGCAATTTCCGCAAAAAAAAACCCCAATAAGGTACAGTATGGGCAGAGACAAATCTAAAATGAGTCATGAAAATTGGTTCCCCCTGTTCTTGACTTTATCCCGGTCATCAGTAACACAACTTGGTTTTATTTTTATATATAGATGCCAAACTTTACGATAAAATAACAATATGTCTTTATATCTGCATTACACTTGTGTCAGCAAATATAAATGATTATCTACATGAAGGTATAATAAGATAAAAACCTTTTTTTTTTACGTGCGGAAATCCCTTCGGATACCCCCCCGCCGGCCAGCGGGGGTGGTTATGTCGTGTATCGACTAAAACCGCACGGTGTCCTCCTCAAGTGTCCATTGCCGGGCACCCCGGGTAAGCCCTCGAAAGGATAACCCCAGGGTTGCCGGCGAACTTTGGCCGCCACCGCGGCCTCGCCTGTTGGGCGTCGTTTACAAACTTTTATTAAGATAAAAACATAATAAAAGTTTGTGAACGAAATTGTCCCATAATCAAAAGTAAATAAGTAGATATCTGTTTTGCAATGGGAACAGCTGTAAAAGGCATTAAATCGTTGTTAAGATAACGCGTTATCGGCTAAGATTGTGTGCCACGCGTCCTTATCGCCAACGCCATAGATCTTTTGAGGTAAGGTGTTAAAAGAAACTGTTTTGTAAATATTGAATAACTGATTGACGTCCTGTGTGGAGATTAGAGATCGCGAGTTCAATTGCCGCTCATTGTAATTTTTTTGTAGGTATGTATTTAGTAAACATAAAAAATAAACATTTCTAAGTAAAATCGCTGTCAGAAGTTGCTCAACACCCACAAATTTGCAAACAAGCTTTGCATAAAAATAAAGCGATATTTAAAGAAATTGATTGTCTTCAGAGGATAAATTTAAAAAATATCAAGATTTGTTTATTACTTCATGTAAAGTTTTACGGCTTAGGCGCTTGGTAACTTGGATGTGTTAAACTAGTACCGATGGCGACTGTACCAACCCTTTGTCCCCATTCTAGATCGCATATTACAAGCTACGGTTGTTTAGGGTCTAGATAGCACTGTGTATTGTTCCAGAATACAACAAATTTCGGAATTGCGGTTGTCCAGACCGAGTCTAGGAAGCTCAGTTGTTCAGAGTTCCCCCTAGAATGGGACTAATGGGACTGATCAGGGGTTAAGTCCCGTTTGGATGTAAATTTTTCCGATTTAAACTTGTTGTGTAGTTTACCTGCTAGAGCCGAACAGTTGTCTCCGGTGAACGCGACGACTTGACACTCGGGCCTGAAGCCGTAGCGCCCCACGAAGTAGGGGTTGATTGTGCCCAGCACCGTAGCCGTGGGTACCGGCTCCCCTAGCTTACTCGCCAGTGTCTCGTCACCACATACCTGTAATAATACTCTATAGTTTCTACCTGATTTTTTTCATCATTTTTTATCATCATCATCTTAGCGTGGTTTCGTTGCATCCGAGACTATCAACTCAGAGCAGGAGTCCACTTTCTCCTTTAGATTTGGCTTATGACTCTCACAATGTGATTAATTCTGTTTAAATTTGAAAAATCTACATTCTTGACAGACTCTTTTTAGATCTCTTTTTAGACGCAATACTTTACCAATTCAGCCTACCATCTGTCGGAAGCCCTACCTCGTAAGTTGACTTTTTTTCTATTTATATTCCCAAACTAAAAGCAACAAGCAATTGAAACGTCGGGATAGAATCCAATAAAAATAGTTTTATTTCAATGATATAACTTACTTTCAATGCTTCTTCATTCCATTTCATACTCCTTATATCCAGTAGGTTCATCCCGGAGCCGTCAGATAGGTCGATGGGCGCGATCTTGCCCAGTAACAGTGAGCAGGCGAAGGACGACACGAGCGAGATTCGCGGCGCGGCTTTGTACGCGCGTAGTCTCGTGCGGAACTTCTTGCGAATCTGTGGACCGGTGAATCGCTCGTATGCACGGGAACCTGTGATCTTGGCCAGTACCTGTTCAGCAAAAAAACTAATCTAGTATGGTGGTGCGCATCATTTAGACTTTACCCTAGGTTCTTACCATCCAGCGGGGTGAAGTCAATTGATGGACATATTCCAAAAAAGGTAATGAGTATTCTTGACGTAGCGGTAGAGTTCAACTGCTCAGCCAGAGGTCGCAGGGTCAATTCCCGCCCAGTGCAAGTCTTCTTTTGCATGAATATGTATATTTGCACTGGTCTGGGTAGTCCTATTGTAAATTACACAAAATACGATATAAGTATATTTATCCGCATTATAGAACCCATATAACAAATTATGCTCATTTTGAGTCTAGATAGCAGTGTGTTTATATGTCATAGCTAGAGTATAATATTACTATACTGTTGCCTGTGACTCCATTCGAATGCAGTATTGATCCCGTTTCCGCGATCTTCTGGATCCTATTCCCGAGAAAAAGTAACGTTTGCGCTATTCTATACGATAATCTACCTTTTTTTTTTTTTTTCGTGCGGAAATCTCTTCGGATACCCCCCCGCCGGCGAGCAGGGGCAGTTATGTCGGGTTTGCACCGACTAAAAACGCACGCCGTCTCGGGTCTTCAGACACCGGGGTGTAAGGTTACTCATAGAGCATATCCCTCGCACCCCGACTGACCCTGGGCCATCTCACCACTAACAGCATCGCTCATCCTGTCTCCTCAGAAAGCAGAGGAGTACGGAGAGCGATGTGTTCCCGCCACGTTGGGTATTGGCCGACGATCAATGCCAACCCTATGTAGGGGAAGCCATTGACCGCCGCCCAGGGTGTACCGGCCGCTCCGATTCCGTTCCCCCGGACTGCAGCGGGATCGGAATCGGAGCGACACTCGAGGAGGTTACCCAACACACACCCCACAATAATCTACCTCTGTGCAAAATTTCAGCCGGATCCATACAGCCATTCTGGCGTGGTTGAGTAACAAACATCTTCCCATTTTATATTATCAACACTTTCCCATTTTATTAGCAGTAAGATTCTAAAGTGAGTATGTACCTCTGGTCCACCAACAGCTTCTTCCAAGGCCTTGCAGTCGGCCGTGGTGCTGGAGTCCATCCATACTGGTGAATCACAGACGAACGCGGTCGCCAGCTGCGTATGAAGGAAGTCGTCAGAGGACAGCTTGGAAAGTCGGGCTTCGGCATCCTTGGACCACCAGACTGAGCCGTGTTGCTGGAATGTGTCAAAGAATTATTACAACCAATGAGTTCAATGTATTGGGTATATTTTTTGTTCTATACTGATACAGCCAGTCTAAGTATCGCAAAGGGTCATAAACCCTAAAATTTACCTGTCCAGCGCCAGAAAGAGCTTCAATGGTGGAAAAATCTACTCCGGCGACGACTAATCTGTCCATGACCATATCGAGTGCCTTCACCCATAATAGAGGAGGGGCGGTCACCTCCCCGCGCTCGCCACGCACCACTCCGCCCGCCGTCCTGCGCATGTAACGAATTACGTTGGTTTTAGATAATAATGCTTACTAATATAGAGCTATAATAAAAGTTATAGCATCAAAAATTGGATGGTTATCGACGTTAAAATTTCAATGTATTAAATAAAATTATATTTATTTATTTATTGGGACATAAAACAGTTACACGTTAGGTACATTGCTAGTGGGGTGTGTGTTGGGTAACCTCCTCGAGTGTCGCTCCGATTCCGATCCCGCTGCAGTCCGGGAAGAGCGGAATCGGAGCGGCCGGTACACCCTGGGCGGCGGTCAATGGCTTCCCCGTCACCCCTTCATAGGGTTGGCATTGATCGTCGGCCAATACCCAACGTGGCGGGAACACATCGCTCTCCGTACTCCTCTGCTTTCAGAGGAGACAGGATGAGCGATGCTGTTAGTGGTGAGATGGCCCAGGGTCAGCCGGGGTGCGAGGGATATGCTCTATGGGTAACCTTACACCCCGGCGTCTGAAGACCCGTGACGGCGTGCGGTTTTAGTCGGTGCAAGCCCGACATAACCGCCCCCGCTGGCTGGCGGGGGGGTATCCGAAGGGATAACCGCACGATAAAAAAAAAAAAAAAGGTACATTGCTAGTATAAAATTAGAGTAAGTTATAACTATTGCGTGAACGTATAACCCACAGCAATATCCGCGACATAATATATGATAACTAACAATTATGTTAAAAAATAAATCGTGCGCACTTCATGTTGAAGTTGTATTATACATGTTTAGGTAAAAAGACAAACAAAATAGTGAAATAGCAAAAAAAAACCCTAAGACAGAGATTTTAACATTTGAATTGCTGCAATTTTGAATTTATAGTGTGACTGTGCAAAAATATAAATATCGGCGAGGTATTCGTTGTACGTTTCTACGATATGGCGGAGAGGAGCCCGCACACCGGCATTCGTTCTGCAAATGGCAGTGTAGAACAACCGGGGTACGCGCACCTCGCGCTGCAATACAGTTCTAGGCACCACATAACACAACTGATTAGTTATGCCGCTACAATCAAACCTATTGTTGCATAAGCCGTGCAACATCATACACATGAGCAGTTTGCGTCTAGACTCCAAGCTTAAAATGTCGTACTCTTCAAGAAGACAATTGTATGGACATTTCGAGTGGTGAAATTTGTAGTGAATAGAAACTTTTTTTGAACCCTCTCAAGTGCATCTACATACTTATCATAAATAGGATCCCAAATTGGGACGGCAAAGTCCAATTGCGATCTGATAAGAGTCATGTATAAGAGTAGTAAGGTTGATGGGCGCTTTAAATCTTTGGAAGACCTCATGACGAAGCCGTACATTCGGAATGCTTTACTAACAATGTTGACAATATGTAAATCTAGATGTAATTTTGAATCAAGAGTAACGCCCAAGTCACGAATGTAATCAACCCTCTCCAAAACAATATCATGCAAAGTGTAGTTGTGTGTTATGACTTTCTTCTTTTTGGTATAGGTTATAACTTTACATTTGGGTAGGTATGTTAAGGAGTAACCTGTTAGTGGAACAATATAGAGAAAGCCGGTTAAGGTCATCCTGCAAAAGTGCGCAATCGTATGTACTAAAGCACTCCTTATAAATTTTGATGTCATCAGCGTACATTAGAAACTTTGCGTTAACAAAGCAATGGCCAATGTCGTTGACGAATAAAACAAAGAGGAGTCCCAGGATAGATCCCTGGGGCACCCCAGAGGTGACGGTTATGGAATTAGATTCGAAGCCATTGATAACAATTTTTTGAGTCCTATTAAAAATGTAATGTAAGTAGTATATCTAAGTATATATAGTATATAAGTACCTACTTAAGTAAGTTTAAGTTGCGAACGGACAATCTACTCATGCGTGTTACATTTAGAGCTTATCCGATATAAAAAAAACTATCCGTAACCGTAACCAAATCCGATATAAAAATTTCAGATAATTTCGGATAGGGGCGGAAACTAAATGAGACAAGTTATAACAAGCTGTGTGATCGGCCGAGACACAAGCCGCGCGCGTTTTTTGCATTGTTTGTTTTCTTCTGTTGTTAAGTCATAAGTCATAACTAGTTAGTAATTTTACATTTACGAATACTTAGTTCGATAAACTGAAAGAGAAGTGTTGTGTTACTAAATAATTTGTTTAATCTGAACAACAAAATACGTCCTAAGTCTAGTGATAAATAAATATAATTTAAAATTTTAAAAAAAAGTCGGTTAATAATACAAGAAAGCTATGATTGTTATGTTATACTTAAATTATAGTAGTTAAAAAATATGTGCAATGTTCAAATTCAATTCTAATTTTGATTCTTTTCTTTTTAGTACGAGATGTTTTTTTTTTAATAAAGAATATTAGTAACCGAAATTATTAATATTCCTCCTAATCCCTCCAGCTAAGCTTAATTGCTTGTGTTAGGAGTGGGTTCACTTCGGTAGTGTAATGGACAGAAATCCAACCCGGGACCTCTCGATCATAGGTTCGACTCCTTAACCACTAAGGATGTGTTATTGCATTTTTAATTTTAGTAGATAACACTCAAAATTTACTAAATAGCTACGTTGCTAGCTAAAACCAAATGATGACCTATAATTAAAACCATTTTATTATCTATGTATATTATTTTGTGTTAAGGACCGTGGTTCGTAACAGACTATGACCTGATAAGGTTCCAAATAGACTGCCACTACTTCGCGGTCGCCTTCAGTTGACTGTATTTGATGGATGTTGAGTCGAAGAATGAAACACTTGGATGGGTGGACTTCATTGACGTCAGTGAGGCATCGGATGTACTTGGCCCAGCACTACTCTTGATCTACTACTTCCTGTTGAGCTTCCTTGTTCCTTGAGAGACTCTTGTTGTCTACTTGTTGCCCAATACCCAATAATTTCCTACCAAATGGTCCCTGCTTTTATAGTCTTTTGTAGTGCTGGCCCGCGATCCAAATTACCTCACCTCCGCATTTCCATTTATTTATAAAACTTATGTTTTACATATTAATTACATAGCATATATGTACATAGGTAGAGATAAGACTTGCACGACGATAGGTACTTACATCTGTACCGTGCGACGTCGGGTTACTGAATGACGGGCGTATTGACCCCTCAGGCTTATATATGGGCCTTGCCCCCCGCGAGCTACTATATAATAAAATGGCACCAGCCGGGGGAGCGCATATTCGCTTCTTACGGCGTGGGAGGCAGTCGCGGGGTGTAATTAAACTTACATACTAATATACAAAGTCGTATTTCCTATTTATACGAAGTTATGTTAGATTCTGAGTAATGCATTTACGTAATTATATTTGCAATTACGCTTTTCGGGGAATGTACTTTCTTTATTAAATTTGGCTCTAACATACTCAATTACTCAGAAAACTAACTCCTAACAGTAGTAACCTATTTATCTTAGCTTAAATATCAAAGTTATTACATAATTACGTTTTAATTTACGTAAATCTAACATTTTCATAATTTATTCGTTATATTCAAGCTTACTTAATCTACGTGTCACTGGCACATGTGTCTATGGTCTATTTGTGTCGTGCACATTTTGTAATTCCTACATCTAATATCCATAACCGAAACTATCCAAAACCAACGGTCAATCCGAAATAATTTCGTATCCGTATCCGAATCCGGTATTATAATAATTCCTATATCCGTATCCAGTCCGTATCCGAAATTTCATATCCATAACATCTCTGGTCTGCAGTTCACAGTTCACAGCTCCCTCAGAGCCATTCCGCGAATCAGTTGGAGTCGGGTTTCGGTCTAAATACGAAACGGCCGAACTTCGAATTCACTCACACTAATTGTTCGGCATATCGAAGGTGGCTCTTCCAAGCCTCGCTAACACAGGGATTTGCAGTTAGGGGCAACTACAATTTGTGTTATGAGGTGAAAAAGCAAAGCAGTAACTAATTCAATTGCAAAAAGTAAAACCTATTTGTTTACAATAACGTTTATTACTCGTAGTCTGAAACTAGAAGCTTGTAATTAGCTCTCAAATGATTAATCTCCGTAATTTTATTAAAAAGCGGCGATAACCCAGTGGCGTACTTAACGGACTGCTGAGACGAGGTCTCGAGTTCGATCCCCAGTCGCCCCGGGCACACACCTCTGACTTTTCGTAGTTATATGTGCATTAATAAATGTTAATTATCGCTCGCCTAATAATGTGGCCGGTAGATGGCAATAGGCTCGCCCCCTATTACATTGGGACCTTAACATAACTGGCGAATCGTGGGTGTGTAATACAACTCTGCCTACCCCTTCGGGGATACAGGCGTGAAGTTATGTTATGTTATTTTATTAATGTTCCTACCTGTAGGTTTTCCATGCATGGTGTGTGCATGTGGTGTGGTTCTCTAAATTTAATTTTAACATCTGATTAAAAAATAAGAAAATATTGAGGAGTCATTATAATAACCCATGTATAAGAAAGTTCTTATATGGTTGCACTAATGTAGGAGAGAGTGTGTCACTTTCTGTGACATGAAGTGACGAGAAGGAGTCTTAGGAAACGTGATGTTCACAGCTCATCAAACAATTATATGCGGTTGCTAAGTTTATTTTAATTTTATTTTTGCAATATTATCAGCAGTTTACGCGAATGTAACAAATTGAAATAAAACTATTTTTAATGGATTCTATTTGTGTTGAATAAATTTTTAGAAAGAAAGAAAGAAAGAAAGATCATTTATTCGCATGAAATATGGTTACTTACAATTGGTTCTTAAATCTATAAAGTCCTTATCATATTTCGCCTATATTAGGCATGCAAATTTTTATTTATTCATTGTCAATTTATTTTTCAAATTTATTCATTATATTATCATTTGTAATTCTTAAATCATTAAAATTGAATGTCATAGATTATACACAAAAAAAAAAAAACTTAGTAAAATATGTCAATTGTTAATAAGTATGTCCTTCAATAACACATTTGTAATAAATATGTGTTAATCTAAATAATGTCCTACTTTGTGTCATTCATGAACTCATCTACCGTATAAAAACATTTGTCTGCTAACCACACATATAGTTTATTTTTAAATTTAGTTAGCGGCAGGTCTCTTATTTTATTTGGTAATTTGTTATATATATTAATTGCCTTAGGGTAGCAGTTGGAATGATAATATGTGGTATTTATATTTGGCAGAACTAGCCTATCAGGATACCTGGTATTAAAATTATAATGTTCGCCAAATGTCTTAAAGAGGTGACGATGGTTCTTTACAAATATTCCGCATTCAAATATATACATCGATGGCACCGTTAGAATTTTAAGACGGCGGAACAGAGGTCTACATGAGCATAGTGGCTCAACATTGCAGATAGCACGTATACATTGCTTCTGCGCAATAAAAACTCTGTTTATATTTGTGGCATTGCCCCAAATAGGAATACAGTACCTTATGTTTGAAGCGACATATCCGTGGTACGGTTGCAAAGCAATCTTAGCATTACATATTTTTGTAAGGCGCCAGAGCGCATACGAAAACCTATTGATCTTATTACAAACCCTCTCAATGTGCAGATTCCATTTACATTGGCTATCAATATGTAGTCCCAGAAAAATTATATTATTTGATTCGCATAGAGATTGATTATTGTAAGTTATATTTAAATCCTTAATTAATTGATATCGGTTATAAAATGTCATGTATTTTGTTTTTTCTATGTTAGCTTTTAAATTGTTAGTGTCCATCCAATCAAGTACTCTCGCAACGGTGAAATTAATTTCTGTATTCAAATTTACTGAATCCTCATTTGATATCACTACCGCAATATCATCAGCAAATAAGCTGCATGGGTAGTTTATATGATCTGGAAGGTCATTTATATAAATAATGAAGAGAAGTGGTCCTAAAATACTTCCTTGAGGAACTCCTACTCTATTGTATGTCCATGAGGATCTAAAAGCTCTTTCCTCATTTTTATCATCGACTTCTCTAATTTCGACATATTGTTGTCTGTTACTTAGGTAAGTACGTAACCACTTTTCAGCTGTTCCTCGAATGCCATAGTTAATACATTTTTTAAGCAGTATCTCATGATCCACAAAATCAAATGCCCTGGACATATCAAAGAAAACACCCACTGTGGGTACCTTTTTATCAACATTTTCTGTTATTTTACTTATAAGTTTAAAGGCAGCTAAAGTGGTCGATTTACCTTTTTGGAACCCATGCTGTTCGAATTTTATAACATTATATTTATTTAAAAAATTTGTGAGTCTACAGTGTAAGATTTTCTCAAAAACTTTGGCTAACCCTGGTATTAAAGTTACAGGTCTATAATTACCAACACATTCCTTGTCTCCTTTTTTGTAAATAGGTTTTACCACTGATATTTTCAATTTGTCAGGAAAGGTGCCTTCACTTAGTGAAATGTTTATTAGGTGACACAAAACCGGGGTGATAAGCATTGCACTGCGCTTAAATATTGATGTGGGAAGCTCATCGTATCCTACTGACATTGTGTTTCTAAGAGAATGAATTGTTTTATAAATTTCCTCGCATGTAGCAGGCAATAAGAATATACTGGAATCTATGTTATTAGTGTAGTGTGCAGTGCAAGGTTTCGTTTTTGTAGTAGATTTATTTGTAAGCTCTATAAAGAATGTGTTAAAAATGTTAGCAATAGTAGTACTATCATTAGTAACTCTGTTATTATGTATAATTTTTTGGATTTTGTTTTTGTTTGTGCTTATTTTATTGTCACATTGTTATTATGTCCCATGAAGCCCTGCATATGTTATTTGATTTTCGTATAAATTTCTCATTATTAATTTTTTGGGCTGTATTTATACATTTTCTTAGTGTTTTCGTATATTTCTTGTAAGTTGTTTTTGTAACACTATTTTTATTTTTTATGTTAATGTTTCTGAGGTTCCTTTTAACCACACAAGACTTTCTTATACCTCTCGTTATCCAAGCTATTTTATTATCTTTATTTTTTATTTTTATTCTACGCATTGGGAAACATAAATTATAGAAAAGAATAAGATAATCGTGAAAAACATTAAAAGCTAAATTCAAACTATTCAGCTCATATACTTCTGACCAGGACAAACAGCCTAAGCATTCAATGAATTTATTTATATTGTACTCATCAAAGTCACACTTTTGAATATAGTAGGTTTGTTTGGGTATTTCAACATTTCTTACAGGAATACTAATTGTTTGACCGGTTTCATGGTCAGATAATCCTAAAACATGTACATTGCTTTCTGCTTCCGGAACAGTACTTATAATTTGGTCCAGGCATGAATTTTGGCGGGGGTCCAGGCATGAATTTTTTTTAAAACTATTTGTTTAATATTACACATTGTTATGTTATGTTATAAGCTGCCTCTAAGTAATATATGATTGTGAGCATCACTAGCATTATTAACTTCAAAACTTTCTCATTCTGTGATATAGCTACTTAACATTGAAATTGTATGAGACGGTACTTCGTCCAGTTGAGTAGGCCTAATCATGCTGTATGCTAAGGCACCAATTACTCATCATCATCTCAGCATTGCATCCGAGACCTACACTTGGGAGCCCGGGTTTCTTTTCCTGCTTTTCTTTCTCCACTTTGCACTTTGATCGTAGGCATCCATGGTAGTGAGACCATTGGCACGCATATCATCCCTTACCACGCCAAATCAGCATTTCTTGGATCTCTCCCTCCTACTGGGGCCTGGTAGAAGTGTCATGGCTATAGCTCCAATTAGTATTCTCATAAATTTGTATATTATAAAATTCCATAATACAATGAATTAAAATTTCAATATAACATAGCAGTTCAATTTTTTCTCTCTATTATGTATTAAATAAATATGACACAATGACAAAAGCAGTAATTGATCATAACGGGATCTTCATAATTATTATTGTCTGAATATTTGCTTAATAATTACTTATTATTACCAGTAATAACTGATAATAATACTGGCAAAATAATTAAAATACTAAGAAAATAATTACAATCACATAGTGTCAATCAATGACTGATCATGACCTTAATTCCTTATCTATCCAAATAAAGATAGCGTCACTCACCTGAATTCTGGCAGGTCAACATCGAATTCAACCTCAGCCTCATGTAACACAGCATAATCCTCATCAATCACTATGGCTTTAAGCTAAAATTAAAAGTAAAAGTCGTCATTTTAACCTGTTTAAATACCTCAAGTTATCTGATGATATGAAACCACATGTTTCGATTAAAATTAATTAGATAAATTTAATTAATTATGAACACTGCAATTATCAAATTTAACCGGTTTCTAAATACTGAAAATAATTAGCTCTAATTTAAATCGGTATTAACTACTTATTTGAACTACATATCTATACCATTACAAAAACCAAAAAAAACTAGTGTATTTAACATTTGAATGAAACTTTACCTTTCATATTTAAATAAGTTAATTTTAAGAAATTGCACCAAATTAGTAACTCCGTTATTCGGGGCTGAACTTGAAGATGTAACAAATTCAATTAAAATAATTAACTCACCCTTTGAGTGCTAAAATCGAATCCCAAAAAACTTTTTTTTCTTGATTCCTCAGTCATTTTTTTTATATTTTGACAGCGCGGGCGGACAGTGACACAGCTCTAATGTGCGTTCGGGAACGCGATATATCGACTTTAGCTTCGTGACTGACTGCCGTTTTGTAAAATTCCAACGCGATTTCACGATATCATTATTGTATTTTATTAGTCTCAGCGTAGAAATTAATCACTTTAGACGGATAGTCGGTATGGTTTGATAAAGAAGCACGCCCAAGGTTGTTGTTATCTTATTCCAAACAGTGGGCACATTCCACATGTTTAAATACACTTAAAAAGTCCAGCCAGATAGGGTTTTTTACACTAACGAATTAAATACATTTTATTTCAGGCACTTATTGAGTGTGCCTAACGCTGCTATGTTTTAATTATGACGAGGAACAATTTCATGGTAAATTCTTTATATCTCAGTTACATTTTATTTAAAAAATACCAGTTTAATATCAACACTTGCATAGTGTATGACTAAAACAAAAATAATGCTAACTTTAAAATTAAATTGCACCAATTTTGCTTCCACAAATATCCAGCGGAGCGTAACGACATGCCTACTATATAACGGCTCGCATTGCATTGTTGGCCTTTTATGTTTATGATTTGTATGAATCATAACGTGAAGGTTGAAGCTGGCCAAGCTCGTATTTAGGATGGGTTCATCGACCTATATAGACCATTATATTAATTGCAATATCCATGCAACAAATGAACCATTTGTGGTGAATAATTGCAATTATATCCTAATGTTATCTAGAGATCATAAGAGTTAACATGATCGTGTGCAAAGTGTATAAGTAAATAGGTAGATCATAGAGTAATACTTAATTGCATGTTAGTAGGTACACCTAGTTTAGTTTTTCTGTAAGACATTAAAACAATATAGGTATTAAAGAATAAACTAAGTAATTGCATTATTTACATGATAGGGTCTGCACATAGGTTTATATGATGTTCGTTTATTAGATATAAGGTTAGTTACTCTTCTTCTTCAAACTAGCGCCAATTCCACCTGCATCGAAAGCCTACGCCTAATCCTACGAATCTAAAGACATAGATCATTCATCAATATCGGCTCTACCGTTTAGTAGTTACAAGGGCACATTTAGGCAGATATATATAAATAGGTACAAACACACATATAGATCAAATACACGACTCTCCTCTTTTGGCGTCGCCGCAGTTGATATAACTGAAACGGTTCCATGGGAAAATGTCCCACATTGTTAGGTACATTGTATGTTAAATACCTCCGTCAAATGACAGTTAGTATGTAGATAATCCACGGATAGGTATTTCGTTTATTTTTTCATTCAATTGTCACAAATTGTAGATATTATTGAGTTCAAATTTTTGTAATTCATATTTCCAGACGAAACGGTTCGTTAGGTTTAATTATGTGAAAGTCTAGATTTTCCGTTACGTTATTTCTTGAAGTGTTCTCTCTCTGTCTCCTTATCCGAACAAATAGTTCGTTCATCGATAACGATACATATTCATACTCCCCTCAGAGTATCTTCATCATCTGGGTGTATTGGGCTCCATTTAAACGTTCGAGGCCAAGCAAGATAAAGGCGTAAGCGGACCTGTGCTCCGAGGTGAAAGCCTCGGATGAAACCAGGACCTAAGAATGATTGTCTGGTTGTTTCTTTAATTCCATAGTATACCTATAGAATACAGTCTTTGTAAATCTATTATTCAGTTGCCTCAAATGCATTCTAGTAAATACCCGGGCCCGTGTCCTTTTATTCAAAACGTTAACAATATATACGTATACAAGCTAATCATAACCTAACGTCGTCAACAATGATCATCTGAGCACTAATCCCGATTGCATCTAAAGCTTGCATTTTGGACCCGAGGTCCGCTTTTTAATTCCTCCTTTCCATAATTTGGTTTATTTTGGCTCTTGCGGGAGCGTCTAACGTCCGACCCCTCACAGAGGAAAGCCAACGCCAGAGCCTCCTCTGGTAATCAGCAGGTGCGCGGGCTTGCAGGTGAGGTTGGCTTAGACACTGGAGATCTTGGTAGGGCTTCATACACCCGTTAGCTTCTAAGGGTTATGGGTTTGATTCATCCAAAGGAATAAAGTTGTATGGCTATTGGTATTTTTATCAGTTTGTTTTTAAATTTGTACCCATATTTATTCTGCCGCACGGTAGGAAGTACATGTTCAATTTGTGTGACGTTGCGGTAGAGCATTCAACAGGTTCAAATGCTACTAATAATGTCTGGGTGAGTTAGAGCCTCTGTGTATAATATTTTGTCTGACTTGTTAGTAATGGAGGCCTTACATCAATTCTTATTTTTCAAATTCTCATCTTTTCCCTTCAGTTGGCGGCAAAGCGTGAGTGACATACGTCTAGTGTTGGAAACGTACACGCCTAAGTAACCACAAACTCTAAGGTAAAACAGGTACATGGTTGCTATATTGATAGTTTAAAAAATTAAAAGTGGCGTAATATCTAGTGGAAACACTATATTAATTTAAATAACGCCTGACCTTTTAATATGTTCTTACTTACGCAAAGCCAATTTTAATTGCTATTATAATTTAAAGGGAGCTATGTAGAGTCTTTTCGTAAGAACACCGGCCCTAGAAAGGAAATAGGTACTTAAACTTCTATAGGAAGCTATAAGCTCGTCAAGCTTGAAAATTAAGCTTGACGAGCAATGAATTCTATGAATGCCTACTACTAATGTAGATACTGGTATGCGAACAAAAAAATTGGTATCGATTTGAAACTACTATCGGTCTACTTTTTTTTTTTCATGCGGAAATCCCTTCGGATACCCCTACGGCCAGCGCATATCCGTCGTACCCCGACTGACCCTGGGACTATCAGTCTACCTACCAGCTAAATAATCAAGGATATTTTTTACAAGTTAGGATCCCACCAAGGTCTTCAAGGGTCAAGTCAATCTCACCTGCTAACCTCACCTCTGGCGCTGGCTTTCCTCTCGGAGTGGGCGTTCGGGGTCCACTCTTCTATTGCTCTTTTTCATAGTTTGGTTCCTACGCTGCGCTTACCGTTACGTGGTCTCCACTCAAGAACCTTTCTGCCCCACCGGCCATCGGTTCTCCGAGCTATGTGCCCTGCCCACTACAATATCCTACAGAATGTAGCAAAGAGCGCAGGGACTCGGTGGATGCAGGCCGCTACAGACCGGTCGAAATGGAAGTCGATGGGGGAGGCCTATGTTCAGCAGTGGACTTCTTACGGCTGATATGATGATAATGATAGTTTGGTTCATATAAGCTTTTACATGAGCGACTTTCTGATAGCTATATTACAGTATTATAAGCTTTATTCCCTTTATCTAACGTGCAACTAGAAGATCTTCTATGTCTTCTTATATTCACCTTAATTTAACCTTCGTTGGTTTTCTGTATATTGACGCAAAACACTTCCGTGGACCACAAGCGCCTCGCTGTGGCGTAAAGTAGCAACTTTCTAGGCCAAAAATACCTAAGGTAGTATTATAGCCTATATATATATATATATATATATATATATATATATATATATATATATATATATATATAGGTGGAGTGGAAGGAACGACTTGGGCGACCAAGCGCAGGGCACGCCGCAATAGCGGCGGTAAGGCCCATCATGGAGGATTGGCTAGAGAGGCGACACGGAAGCCTCTCGTGCCGACTGACGCAGGTGATCTCCGGGAAGGGGTGCTTCGGGGACCACCTGCATCGGATCAGGAAGGAGCCAACGCCTGAGTGTCATCACTGTGACGCTAGCGAGGACTCAGGGCTGCACACGCTGGCGGACTGCCCGGCGTGGGAGGTGCCGAGGCGTGACCTCGTGGCAGCCATCGAGGTGGGAGTCCTCTCGCTCGGCAGCATGATTGCGGCAATGGTGCGGAGCGCGAGCGCGTGGGCCGCCGCCACCTCCTTCTGCGTGCATGTGATGCTCGCGAAGGAGATGGCGGAGCGCCCGGGAGAGGTTCAGAACTCTTCCGGCCCGCCGAGCCCGCAACATGCTCGCCGCGCGTCGCAGGCGACTCAGGCGCCGGAGGTCACTTAACGACCTCCGTCCTCCATGAGCGCAGGCCTGGGGGTGGCAGGTGAGGCCGCCTGTCACCCCAGCAGAAGCAGGCCGGGACGGTGGGGCGACTAGCGCCCCTCCCCCAAACCGGGGCAAGACGGGGACACCGTGGTTCCCAAACCCGAGGGGGCCATCTCGAAACCGGAGATGGCCCAGGGTCAGTCGGGGTGCGAGGGATATGCTCTATGGGCAACCTTACACCCCGGCGTCTGCAGACCCGAGACGGCGTGCGGTTCTAGTCGGTTCAAGCCCGACATAACAAAAAAGGTAGTATTATAGCCTCGCCTTAATAATTTTCATTTTATGGGTAGTTTCCTACCTACCTACCTTTTAAATCAATGTGTAATATGACGTCAGATAATATATTTAAATTACGGCCGAAGTCTGAACTATGACGTCATAGGTATGCCCCCAGAATATAAAATCAAGTAGTGTCCAGGAGCTACAATGCTGTGTTAATGTTCAACATAATTAGCAACGCGTTGGCTACTGATATTTAGGTACTTTTAGGCTTTTTCTTCGTTGAAAATTATAACCAATCATTGCACTGTTTTGTGTGGTCAATGCAGGTCACAAATATGGGAGCGACACTAGCGAGGCTATACTATCGAGTCCTAAGGACAATTCCTCTAGATTTTAGGTATATTCCGCCGCTTTTATCGTCAATCAGGACAGCCACGGTTAGTGTTGCGACTACGAAACGAATATATATTCTATGACATTCTACACAGTGCTTTCTAGACCCAAAGTAAGCATAGGTTAACTAGCTTGTGTTATGGGTTCCAGAATGCGGATAAACTTACTTATATTTTTTTTGTAATTACATACATATTATACATAGAAACACCCAGACCAATGCAAATAGACATATTCATGCATACAAATATTTGCACTGAGCGGGAATTGAACCCGCGCCCCTTGTCGTAGCAGTCGAATCACTACCGCTACGCCACAGAGGCCGTCAAATATGAAACATTATTTTTTAAAGATTTCGTCAAAATTTCGCATATTGTTGTATATTCTACCTACCCTTTCGAGGTTATACAAACGTGAGTGCACGTATTATATTATTCGAATTTTAAAACTGGGCATTAGAATTATGTTACATGTTTTCCACCCACACATGTTCAGCTCAACACATAGTATTAATTACGGTTGTGTGCAGGGATGGTACGTAACGAAATTAATCGTATGGAAAACCTACACGGGTGGCTCGGCGCGCTTTCGACGGCTATATATAACTGGCACCCCTGTGTGACATGCGACCACTTGGACTCATTGGAACGAACGCTTACGCCTTTAAAACTTCAAATAGGATGTCAACTTAGACCGAGGTATTACGGTCGAGGTACGGTGCGTTTCTTTTTGAAACACTGTCAAAAAAGTTACGGGTGCCATGAAATTTAAATTACGAACACACGGATTTTTTTTACAGAAATGACACCTTGTTACTTGTTGGCAATTGATTGAGGACCGAAGCCAATCTCACCTGCAAGACGGTAGGTACACCTGATGATAGGGCACGCCGCAATAGCGGCGGTAAGGCCCATCATGGAGGATTGGCTAGAGAGGCGACACGGAAGCCTCTCGTACCGACTGACGCAGGTGATCTCCGGGAAGGGGTGCTTCGGGGACCACCTGCATCGGATCAGGAAGGAGCCAACGCCTGAGTGTCATCACTGCGAGGCGAGCGAGGACTCAGGGCTGCACACGATGGCGGACTGCCCGGCGTGGGAGGCGCCGAGGCGTGACCTCGTGGCAGCCATCGGGGTGGGAGTCCTCTCGCTCGGCAGCATGATTGCGGCAATGGTGCGGAACGCGAGCGCGTGGGCCGCCGCCACCTCCTTCTGCGAGCATGTAATACTCGCGAAAGAGATGGCGGAGCGCGCCCGGGAGAGATTTAGAACTCTCCCGGACCGCCGAGCCCGCAACTTGCTCGCCGCGCGTCGCAGGCGACTCAGGCGCCGGAGGTCGCTTAACGACCTCCGTCCTAAATGAGCGCAGGCCTGCGGGTGGCGGGTGAGGCCACCTGTCACCCCAGCAGAAGCAGGCCGGGACGGTGGGGCGACTAGCGCCCCTCCCCCAAACCGGGGCAAGACGGGGACACCGTGGTTCCCAAACCCGAGGGGGCCCTCTCGAAACCGGAGATGGCCCAGGGTCAGTCGGGGTGCGAGGGATATGCTCTATGGGCAACCTTACATCCCGGCGTCTGCAGACCCAAGACGGCGTGCGGTTTTAGTCGGTTCAAGCCCGACATCACCGCCCTCGCTGGCACGCGGGGGGGTATCCGAAGGGATTTCCGCACGAAAAAAAAAAAAAAAGATACACCTGATGATGGATGGACGTGGCTGTGGTGCAGGCTGACCTCTCAGGGTTGAGACTTCAGACGGCAGTCGCTTTCATCAGTAATAGCCAAACTAAGAAGGGGGCAAGGAGTAAACGGCCCCCGGGACAATGCTAAGATGACGATGAATAGTTATAGAATAGCCAATATAGAATAGGAATTGATAAGTGTTACCTACTACAATAATTATTTTTTCTACGACTGCCGTATAAAAACTTAACTTAGAAAATGTTTTATGAAACTCGTTTCAGGATACTTAATAGACTTGGCAGTCAAATACCCTATTCTATTGCCCCTTTCCTAAAGAATGCCTAAACAAAACTCCAGTTATAAGGAAATAAATAATACAAACTACAATAAAGTTAGTAACTAGAAAATGCCCACAGGAGCCACAGGTAGCCCTACCTGTTACATTTGGCATCAGCTACCTCAACAGCATCCGTTTTATGCCAAGCCAATAATTCATTCAAACTTTCAGCCGCTGTTTACTTAATATGATACATTTTATTGATTATATCGATGCGGCTATTGGTACGACTCAAATCAAATAAAATTAGAAAATTGCGATTTTCGATTCATGACTCCATCGCAAATCCGACGCCTTAGGCGCCGGACAAACAGAGCGGAGGCGCGTCTTAGACGTGTCTTTCTTACACCCTGCGCACTCCTTTACCTTTCTGGTCACCCCGCGCAGGGTTATGCGGGGCGTTACAAAGACACGTCTAGGACACGCGTCCGTTCTGTTTGTCCGGCGCCTTAGACACCACGCTACGAGGTAAGATTTTCAGGGCAAATCATTCTCAACTGCAAGGTAGTATGAAGATGAGGCTATGGTGCAAGCTTTGCTCTCGGGGTTGGGAAGTCAGATGTCAGTAGGTCCCGTGAAAGCCGAAGTAAATGACTCTAGAGGAGTAGGACAGCGGACCCCGTACACCAAAGTGTAACCAGCAATCGGAACTGGTCCTCGGATGATAATAATAAATAAAAAGGCCTACCACCAACACGTGCTAATAATGGTGGTAGAAATTTGATGCCACAAATTTGTCACAAAATTCGGCCGGGTAGGTACCACCATGCACGATTGGGAAAAACCCTCCATAGTAATCCAATTTCGGTTTGATTGCGTTCAGGGGTCAGCAAGTGCATAGCCGGGCAGGGGGAATGTGGTCGCAGCACTAGTGGGACAGGTTGGTGTCTTGCGGTGCTGCGACGACAATCCTCTTCTGATGAAGCCGTCAAGCTGAGTGCCACCATTGTTAAGATGGTACGTGTATGTAATGGTGACCCTCTTTCCTGAGACTTTACCTTCAGCTTACCATCAGGCGAGGTGAAGTCAAATTGACGTGTCTTAAATAAAAAAATAAAAAATTGCTGTTACAAATTAAGGAGCAGTGAAAAGTGTAATGGCTTGGATTTAAACCCGTGACCTCTCGATCGCAAATCCAATGCCTTAACCACGAGGCTACTGTCGCTTTTCAGCTCCTATTTGGGTAGTACTCTGTACTTCTATATACGGCTGAGGTTAAATGGGAGAAAGTTCGATACCAGGAGAGAGCTTGCCAATACACCTATTTGTAGCTGACTAAGGTACAGGCTCCCTGAAAATTAAATACATTCATATTAAATATTCTACGACATTCTAAACAGCGTTTTCTAGATCCAAAGTAAGTATAGTTTAACTAGCTTGTGTTATGGCTTCCAGAATGCGGATAAATATACTTATATCCTTTTTTAGGGTTCCGTTGCCAAATGGAAAAAATCGGAACCCTTATAAATTCGTCATCAAATTCAAATTCAAATTCAAATTCATTTATTTCGACTAATTTTTCAAGTCATATATACATTGCATTAAAAATCATATTAAAATAAATTATATATACAATTAAATTACAATTTAGAAAAAGTACACAAATATACAAATAATAATAATCAAATAAAATAAAAATCAAGTTCAATACAATTTATTAGTCAGTACATGAACCATGGCACAATGGTTCATGTACTGACAGTCAAACCGAACTGAGAATGTCCTCAGGATACCGCTAGGACTGGCCCGGACCCTGCGCGCCAGGGATGTGCATCGCTTGCGGATGGTCGTGTAAATACAGTCGACGCGCCATCGACTACAGAACCGAGGCAGTCCCATCAGCACCCTGAAGGCATTATTGAACTGGACGCGGAGAGCACTGTACTGTTTCTGCGTATACGACACCCACAGGCTGCAAGTGTAGAGGGACGTACAAAATGCTCTGAAAAGAGTTATTTTGACATCCCTTGAACACCACTCAAACCTGCGGGCTATCATATTAGCCCTAACAGACAATGCTCTCCGCCCCCTTTAGATGTCAACATCGTCTTTCAGGCTGGAAGTCACAAAGTGCCCCAAGTATTTAAATTGTTCTACGCTCTTAATCTCGGCTCCATTAAGTCTGATCGGAGGAACAAATTCTGGCACCTTATTTCCCTCAGCCTGAAAGACTATGTATTCCGTCTTTTTAACATTATAAGTCAACCCGTGACTCTCCGCATACGGTTCACAAATAGACAACAGCTTGGTCAACCCACAGACCGAGGCACTCAGCAGCACCATGTCGTCCGCGTAGCTGATATTGTTGACACAGACGTCGTCAATATGGCAGCCGACACGAGTGCTGCTGAGCTGCTCTATCAGGCCGTTGACGTACAGGTTGAAGAGCCTCGGCGAGGTCAACCCCCTGCCTCACCCCGCACTCCAACCTGTACGGCTCAGACCATCTAACAACGTTGACCTGATTTAAATACCAGTACTTAAAATTTTGTACAAGTTCTTCAGGCATAGAAATGTCTGTCTGTTTGTCCGTATGTCACAGTCACTTTTTTCCGAAACTATAAGAACTATGCTGTTGAAACTTTGTAAGAAGATGTATTCTGTGAACCGCATTAAAATTTTCACACAAAAATAGAAAAAAAAACTATAAATTTTGGGGGTTCCCCATACTTAGAACTGAAACTCAAAAAAATTTGATATGTGTGGTTATCTATGGATAGGTCTTCAAACATGATATTGAGGTTTCTAATATCATTTTTTTCCAAACTGAATAGTTTGCGCGAGAGACACTTAAAAAGTGTTAAAATGTGTCCCCCCACCCCTGTAACTTCTAAAATAATGGAATGATAAAACTAAAAAAAATATATGATGTACATTACTATCGTGGCGGAGGCGTGTCGTGTGTGCCCTACACACGCCTGCCAACTCACCGAAGCGGGATAAAACCCGACCCCACCAGGCGAGGCCGCGGTGGCGGCCAAGGTCCGCCGGCAACCCTGGGGTTATCCTTTCGAGGGCTTACCCGGGGTGCCCGGCAACGGACACTTGGGGAGGACACCGTGCGGTTTTAGTCGAGACACGACATAACCACCCCCGCTGGCCAGCGGGGGGGTATCCGAAGAGATTTCCGCAAGTAAAAAAAATAAAAAAAATATGTACTTACCATGCAAACTTTCAACCGAAAATTGGTTTGAACGAGATCTAATAAGTAGTTTTTTTTTTTAATACGTCATAAATCGAAAATTGCAATTTACCTTTCATTCAATCAACTCAAATATATAAATTAAAAAAAAAAACATTATTATGTTACTTGCTACTACTGAACTCTTAATGGGCGAGTCCCACTCGCACTTGGTCGCTTTTATTTTGTTACGGGCTCCACCCCATCGGCGCAAACGATGAGATGGGTGTGTCGGAATCGGACCGACTAAAACCACACGGTGTCCTACCCAAGTGTCCATTGCCAAGCACCCCGGGTAAGTCCCCTAATCCCCTAACCACGAGATGAAAACCTACGCCAGCCTCGTCTGTCAATTAGCAGGTGTAACTTTTTTTGTTTTATATTTAGGACACGTCAATTTGACTTCACCTCGCCTGATGGTAAGCTGAAGATAAAGTCTCAGGAAAGAGGGTCACCATTACATACACGTACCATGTTAATAATGGTGGCACTCAGCTTGACGGACTCATCAGAAGAGGATTGTGGTCGCAGCACCGCGTGACACCCATCGGTCCCACTAGTGCTGCGACCACAATCCCCCTGCCCGGCTATGCACTTGCTGACCCCTGAACGCAATAAACCGAAATTGGATTACTATGGAGGGTTTTTCGCAATCGTGCACGGTGGTACACACCCGGCCGAATTTTGTGACAAATTTGTGTCATCAAATTTCTAACACCAGTAAACCTGCTTACAGCTGAGATTGGCTTGATCTTGGTGAGGTACCATACACCCTAGCAATTATTTATTAAGTTACTAGCAGAGCTGCTGCCCGCGGCTCCGGTCCCGCAACCCATGGGACCTATACCACGGAAAAAAGTGCTTTGAAGTCTATATGTTATTCCTGACTATAAATATATCCCTGTACCAAATTTCAGCCAGATCCGTTCAGCCGTTTGAGCGTGATTGAGTAACTAACATACAAACAGCTTCAGAAATTTTCACATTTTTCATATTAGTAGGATAGTAGCACAGGTTACATAATATTATTCTAATAATAGTAGGAAGTAAAATGTAAGGGATAACAATGTAAAAATTTTTTGTTTGGTTAGTGTAGTTTTAGGTATTGTTACTGCTTACCCCAAGTCACGACGTTTTAATATGAGAGGGGGGGGGGGGGCAACCTTCGCAGGTTTCATTCAGACTAGTGGAAGTTTCTGATATCAGAGAAGACGAGTTATTTTTGTGAGTATACCTCATAAATATAGATGAATAGTAGAGCGTAGGTGAGAGTCAGACGACAGCTTGTAAGTGACTTACTGGCAAAAATCTTGAACAATGACAAAAAGTTCGCGCATATGCACTGACTGGTCAACCAAAAAACCAATAATAGGACTGATTAACCATGACGCTTTTGAGCCCGACTATGATTGGTAGATTGGCGCGCCTCCGATGTCAAAGAGACTTCAGAACGCGTTTTGCGCATCTTGAGTATATTATCAAGATTTTTGTCGCTATCTATAATACCTACGGGAGAATGCGAATAAACATCTCATCATTACCATCTCAATGTTGACCCGGACCTCCCTACCCCGAGAGGAAAACCTGCACCAGACCCTCGTCCGTCAATCAGCAGGTGTACCTTGCTTGCAGGTGACTCCATACACCCCTAGTTGCATTATTGCGTCATCCTCCAAGCTTTGTCCAACTGAGTTGTGGTCAGTTTTTGAGTCTAACTACGAAGAAACTAAGAAGAAAGAAATGTATAATATGTATTTATTTACAAAAAGAAAAGTATTTAAGTATGTTTGTCCGCATTTTAGAACTTATATGACAAGCTCTGCTTAGTTTAGGTCTAGATGGCGTTGTGTACTTTGTCCTACAATATAAAAAAAATGAAGCGTGAAGCTACTGTCATCTGACGTCCACAACCCACCGGCGATATCAAGGTTCTGTAGATAGACCAGTTGCCGGACTTTTTAGGGCTTCAACTATATGTGATGACTACCATACATGTGTGTATGGCAAGCGAAAGCGACGGCTTAACGTGCAGAACAAGCTCTATGAGTTACGGACGGATCTGGGGTGTGTCCCAACACACACCCCAGATCCGTCCGTAACTCATAGAGCTTGTTCTCGAGTGTCGCTCCGATTCCGATCCCGCTGCAGTCCGGGGGGAACGGAATCGGAGCGGCCGGTACACCCTGGGCGGCGGTCAATGGCTTCCCCTTCACCCCTTCATAGGGTTGGCATTGATCGTCGGCCAATACCCAACGTGGCGGGAACACATCGCTCTCCGTACTCCTCTGCTTTCAGAGGAGACAGGATGAGCGATGCTGTTAGTGGTGAGATGGCCCAGGGTCAGTCGAGGTGCGAGGGATATGCTCTATGGGTAACCTTACACCCCGGCGTCTGAAGACCCGAGACGGCGTGCGGTTTTAGTCGGTGCAAGCCCGACATAACCGCCCCCGCTGGCCGGCGGGGGGGTATCCGAAGGGATTTCCGCACGATAAAAAAAAAAAAGGTACGGACGGATCTCAATGTTTTAAGAATGTTAACAAATCCTAAGATTGGACTGGCTAGTACGTATTGCTTAATTATGCAATGTGTTACCACTTAGTCATGAGCTAACGTAAGTCATCACAAAAATATGTGAATTGTCAATAATAGAGAGTATATAGGTGATAGCGTCAGACGATAGCTTTTGTCACCAGGGAGAATGCGAAATATTCATATTCATGCCCACAAATACTTGCACTGGGCGGGAATCGAACCCGCAGCAGCCGAACGCTCTACCGGTAGGTACGGCATACATGTCGTGTCGAAGTATGTTTTTCCGCATTCTAGAACCTAAACTATAAGTTATGCTTAGTTTGAGTCTAAATAATGCTTTGTGGAACATCCCAGGATGTCTTTTTTTAGCATGAAAGGCTCTCTTCAATTGAGATTAAAAGTGTCTTGCCCCATACATATTTTGCTTGTTCTATGAGTAAATAAGAAAAGGTAAGCTAACAGGAACCGTGTTATACGCTTCGCCATAGTATCCTAACAAAAAAATGGGCAATTTAAAAAAACATCAGCAATTGCGAACACTTTGGGATCCTTTCTTCCCGTTAAATGTCAAATCTTAGACTAAGTGTCAAATGATTTTCTTTTTGTTTTGTTTAATGCTGTATCTTTAATGTTCCTAATAGAATAAAATGATAAAAGTTTATTTTACCCAACCACTCATACTTTCCTCAAATTTTTCAATAAAATATTATTGTTGAATTTCTTATCATGGTTGAATTTTAGGTTTCAAATAGCAAACTAAATGTTCTTTCGCATGAGATGAGGTATGTGCCCACCAGTGGGATAATACGATGATACTGAACGTGTAATGATTTTGTGTGCGTGTGTGTGTCAGCGCGAGTGGCGTCTGGCGGTCGGGCCGCGCCGCGCGGATGCTGCGCCGCTTAATATTGTAAACAAGAGCTTTTTCGATTGGCGGCGGCAACGCGCAAGCGCCATACGATGTGATCTTGTAGCGACGTTCTGTTATTTTCTTATTAAGTAGGTTTAGTTTATTTGTAGACCACTTAGGTCTTTGAATATGAAATTAGAATTTTGTGTGTTAATTGAGCATGAAATTAGAACTGCATACTAAATCTAATTGAACGGCCTGATAGAGTCGACGTGACGGCCTAGAGCATCCGATTGCTAAGGAAGAGTTCGTGGTTTAGATTCCTCAGTGCAAATATTTGTATGCATGAATAATTTATATTTGCATAATGTAGTTTAGGTGTTAGAAGTGTTAGGTATATTATGTATCCGCTATTCTAGAGACTATTTTACAATAATGCTGGGTCTAGATAGGAGTGTAGTATGTTCTAGATATTTTTTTTGTGATTGATCGTGCAACGTGAACCTGGTTCCAATCAATATTATCATTTTATACCCATAGCAGAGTAATGACCGGCTCTCTTTTTTATCTCACAGACTTATTCATTCTTTGTCACGTATCTTAAGCTGAAAGAGAGAACAGTTAATAACAAGAAACAAACTGTTGTAACTTACCTATATACTACATTGTATAGTGCGTTATGTTAAGTTCTTTGGTATCTTTGGATATACGTTTTAGTTTTATACGGAATTTATCAGTTATATATGATTAATTTTTTAGATCTTAAAGTGTTTCAAAATCTGTGCTCGGGTCACGCTTGCCGCGAGCGCGAGGTCACTTCCATGGATGCGCGCGGTAGCGGGCGGAGGCGCGGGGGCGGGGGAGGCGCGTGCGCGGGCCGGCCGGGGCGCGGGCGGCAGACGCGCCGCGATGGTGGGCCGCGACAGCCGCTCGAGGAGCGCGGCGCGCCCTGAGGCGCCGCGGCATGAGTAGCGCGCAGCTCCGGCCCGGCCCGCGCGCCCGCCATGGCGCAGGCCGCGCCCGCGCCCCATCGCACCCACTCCTTCGTGAAGAAGACCTTCCACAAGCCCACGTACTGCCACCACTGCTCGGATCTCCTGTGGGGCCTCATCGGGCAGGGCTACGGCTGCGAAGGTACGCGTCGCGCATGCGCCCCGCGCGCGTCGATACCGGGAGAGCGCGCGCCCGCCGCCGGCACGACCAGCACGTTATGCAACCCGGAGCCCGCGGCCGGCGCCGGGCGTGTCCGCCCCGGCCCGGCCGCGGCCGCCCGCCCCGATCGATACGCCCCGGCGCCCGGCCCTCGGTCCGGCCGCTCCTCGCCCGCCCGTTCACGTGCACGACTCGCGTGCCCGCACCTATCGCCTTGCACTTGAAATTTCAAGGACGACAATGTAACTGCGACGACTTCGCGGTGCCGCCGCACGCCGGCGGCATGGGGCTCGACGTGCCCGGGGGGTGAGTCCCAGGGTGGGTTTAGACCAGCGGAGAATCGAAGGTGTCGGTGGCAAAACGAGTGTGAATTTGGGAGCTTATCGATCGATATGTTTTGTAAGAGGTTTTTTCGTAGCGGCGCGGGGCGGGGCGCGGCTGCATCCCCGCTCGTGCACCCTTAGCTCTAAACGCAATGCCGTGAACGTGCCGTCTCCTCGGTGGTAAGTGGCCATAAACGCAGGGTGTGACTGCACCCGAGACTAGTAAATTGTTAATTAGATGAGAAGACATTTTGGTTTTGCGCATTTTGTTTTGGTCATTTAATGTAACGTTTAGGTACTCACACTCGCAGAGTTACGTCTATATAAACGGCTATGTAAGACATTGTTAAACTCTATATATATTCTATATATTATTCAATGGTTTATTATTCTAACAATATAAATACGAGCTCACTTTGACTGACGTTTTGTGAAAAACATTATCTTATAGCGTAAATTAAAACACTTGTTTTAAGTAATACATATTTCATTATTTCTCTATAAACTACGAATGTTGTTTAATATGTATTTCATCATGTAACTATTATCCGCGTAACTTTTTCCCGTTACTGTCGTATATCACGTCATTTATTAGGGAAAACATCAAACTGTGTAGTCCGATCACGTACTGGAAATAGTTTAATTTAAAAATAAGTAAAATGAACCAATCGAAACAGTAGTAGGCAACAAATTGTAAATATTAATTAATAAGTCAAGCTAATTCGTAATAGTTTTGCATGTTACACGGCTATACTGATGCTGCGTGACTTATTGATCTACGTCTGGTCCCTCGAGGATTATTTTGAGAGAACAGGACAGCCAACGTTATAATTTGAACTCATTTACCATAACCGAGGTACAGTATCTATCTCCCTTTAACATTTTAGATGATCTACTTTCTAGCGCTTCAATGGGAAAGAGAACTCCCATAGAGAAGAAAACTAATAGAGTTAGTTACCTTTGCCTTCGTACATAATTATATCACCTGTTATTTGTACATTTTGTATTCTATTTCTTTTTCTGATTTTGAATAGTTTTGGTATAAAAGGTAGGTAAAAAGCTGAACGTAGTTTGTATAGAATCAGTATGTCAGTATCATATGCTTCTCAATTGCTTTTGATATATGCAATCGTTAGAAAAAACATCTAATGTTTTTAAGTTGGAACCGAATTTGATAGGGTAGGTAAAAACAAAACAGTTCAGTACGTACTTCCGCTTGGATGTAGAAGGAGTACTCTTGTTTTCTCCACTTTCAACTGATTTTGTCCACATCTCTTGTTGTCATCATCATCATCGTCTCAGCGTCAATCCCGGTTACATACAAATCTTTCACTTTGGAGCCCGTGGTCCGGGCCCCCACTGTTTTTTCTGCACTTCGCACGATCTTCGGCGTTCCTGATAGTGAGACCATTAACACGCATGTCGCCTATCACGCCAAGTCAGCATTTTCGTGCAGAATGAGCTTAAAGTAGTAAAGTCTGAAGATCTTTCAATGAAAACTCACGGTCATTATGTTTTTAATCGGTGCTAATGAGAAACAAGATACACTAATCGTGCAGGTAACTCATACCTATATACAGGGTGGAAACGTTAAAGATGTTCAACCGATTATTTTGTCATTTGGAAAGATATTCGGGGTTCGATTCCCGCTCAGTGCGCGCAGTTAATTTTAGTCCTGTCTACATTGACTTCTATGTATACTAGACAAGCAGTTTAGATCAAAAAGTGCATCACACTTCGGGGGTGAGGTGGGAACAGGGGAGGGGTACGGGACACCACACCATAGATTAATAATATTGGAGTCCTTACACTGCGTTACAGATGATAGATGATGACCTCATATAAAATAAATTTAATATACTCTGTGAACAGTGTTGCTAAATGTGTGTCCTGTAGCATCCAAAAATCTATACCATTGTTTTTGATGCGAGCAGCCAGTCTAGTGTACCTACATAGGAGTCATTGCGTGTCAAATTTGTTTATGCATGTTATTGTTACAACAGAATTTGCCCCATGTCATGTCGTGTTCTTCATCGGAGTACCAAGCCCGGTTACACCCAAAGATTGAACTTTGGGCCTCAAAATCTGCACTACTACATTTCCCTTCCATGATTTAGTTTTGTTTGGCCTGAAGGTCTTGGCAGGGCCATATACACCCTATTCTTCAATAATAATAATAATAAAAGCTTGATGCAGAAGGCAGTGCTCCTAGACACGGCACTTATTGTGAGGAGTTTCCTCTCTCTGGAGCCCTAACCACCGGTAGCTTTGTCCCTGTACCCGATGCCAGTGGGTCACTATTTTAGGTAGATTTCGATGAAATCGATCTACCTATTGGTTTCTTGACTACTGTCGAATTTAAAAAAAATTCTTCATAGGAGTTCTAGTTATGACCCCCTGAGTCCGAAATGACCACTGGTCAAAAAGTTTGTATATGTATGTATATATGTACGTATGGTTCCACTTCCCAAAATTTGCGGCACTCTCACGGTCGCATTTTTGCCCCGATCGCTTTCAAACTGCGGTCAAAAATTGCTTGGGTGTAAACTTAGTTTAAGTTCGTGGCCTAAGGGGACGGTAAGGGCCTCACTTTTTGTGAAATCAGTTTTTCCTCAAAATTTCAGGTTCCATGAAAGATATTCGAACCGTTCTAATTTTATCCCATAGTATACATGAATACCAACAACTTTTAATTATAAACCTATAAGATTAAAACTTTAACTAAAAGTGGAGGGGGGAAAAACCAAAATTTTTCGGGAAAAAAATCATAACTTCTAACCGGTGAGCATTCTTGCTGTCGGAAACATTTTTAATCGATAGGCCATTTTTAAGTCTAAAATAAATGTCTGAAAAGTTTTTCGCTAAAAGTTACCGTTTCGAGAAAAAAAAATTAAACATGTTAAAAATGTTACTGTGTTTACTTGTGTGTGTAAGTCCGTAGTTCTCTATATAAAATAATATTAATTGCTTCACGCAATCTACCCTGGGTCTAATCTAATTGGGTTTTATATAGAATGTATTTAAAAATATAATTTTTATGTATTTTAAAATTTAATAAAGGAAATAATAATAATAATTTATTTATTTATCAAAAAGTATGTATTATATACTAGTCTTATAAATAAGACCTTATGGCCATTACTTATTGGCTTACTATGGTATTAAGTATATTAATACCTAATCACTAGGTAGATGTGTAATGCGTAATAAGAATAACGATTATAGGTACAACAGGGGTGTGTGTTGGGTAACCTCCTCGAGTGTCGCTCCGATTCCGATCCCGCTGCAGTCCGGGGGGAACGGAATCGGAGCGGCCGGTACACCCTGGGCGGCGTTCAATGGCTTCCCCTTCACCCCTTCATAGGGTTGGCATTGATCGTCGGCCAATACCCAACGTGGCGGGAACACATCGCTCTCCGTACTCCTCTGCTTTCAGAGGAGACAGGATGAGCGATGCTGTTAGTGGTGAGATGGCCCAGGGTCAGCTGGGGTGCGAGGGATATGCTCTATGGGTAACCTTACACCCCGGCGTCTGGAGACCCGAGACGGCGTGCGGTTTTAGTCGGTGCAAGCCCGACATAACCGCCCCCGCTGGCCGGCGGGGGGGTATCCGAAGGGATTTCCGCACGATAAAAAAAAAAAAAAAAAAAGGTACAACAAAAAAAAAATATCTACTTTATATATTTATTACAACCTGCCTGATCTAGGTTAATGCAAACCTGTGGTCTCTTGTGTCTCTTCTACGCTATTTCTAGGGTATAAAGGAATATAAAATATAACCAAAAAATATTTGCCTAACTAGAAAAATTGAAAAAAATACATACACGCTTCAATTACATTTTTAAGCATTTTGTATGCTTACTTTTTTCTAAAGATTTAGATCGGAAAAAGAGAACATCTAGGACGGGACTTGAACCCGCGACCAGTCCCTTACAGGGGGAATGCTCTGACCAACTGAGCCACCTAGACACGTCCCAGATATTCGAAATTCTCCGATATATCATATACGTCTTAAGACGATCGAAGCAAGGTCGCGGGTTCAAGTCCCGTCCTAGATGTTCTCTTTTTCCGATCTAAATCTTTAAAATACACGCTTATCATTCACTCCTCACTTTAGGATTTGTAGCAGTTTCTCCGTGTCGGTGTATTTCATCTTCTCTTAATATTGTGTAATCAAAAACTTAAAGTTTCAATAACTTACACTGTATTAGTATTTTGTTAAATTTTTTCTACAAAAGAGGTCCCAAAAACACAATATATTTACAAGAGCATGTCTAGTTTGTGGCTTTATACAAACTATATGTTGGAGGTATTGCGGGTACAAGGAGTTTCGTCTCAATTAGACTCAATAATGTCATATTGTAACTCTTCAATACTATTATAAAATTGTAAATTAGCTATGTCTGTACATTGGAGATATATATATCAAAACTTGACGATTCTAGACACAAAAATACTTTTTTTGGAAGTCTTGTCTTTTTGTCTATTTGTTCGCGATGGAAGCAAAAACTACAAACGGATTTTGATGTGGTTTTTTTCTGCTAGAAACGTCTTAGACAGATTTAAAATCTGATGCTGAAATCGTATGTTTCATTTAGAACCGGCGATATAATCATCAGCTAGTGTAAATAATAATCCTCCGAGCTTTTTTTCCCAATTCAGATGGAGTCGGCTTCCAGACTAATTACGAAACGCCCAACATGGATATTTGCCGTGAAGCTACTGCTATTTGGCCTATACAGCCCACTGGCGATATCTAAATTCTGCTACCCTTAACGAATGCCACAGATGTTTGTATAGCAACCGTGACCGACGGCTTAACGTGTTTTCTGAGACACGGAGGCCTCTCAATGAATTAGGAATAGTCACCGATCCTTAGACTGACCTGGCTAGTATTGCTTTTCCTTGCAGTGTGCTATACTATTCGTTTATATTATGTATTTACAGCTTTATTTATATAAGTTAAAAACGAAGTTGTAGTTTTAATCTTGCTGATGCCTATGCGCGAAAGTCGGTTATCATTTTTTGGTTTTATCTCCGGTTCTACTTAACCAATTGCTATCAACCATACAGTAGGTTTTAAGTCTGATCAGACCTTGTTTTTTTGGTCCTTGTATTTTCTTTGTATTAAGAAAAAAACTGCACCAAAATCCAATCAGTAGTTTTTGTGTCCATCGCAAACAAACAGAGCAAGCAAACAGGCAAGAATTCCAAAATAAATGTTTTTGAGTTCATAATCGTTCATTTAATATAACCTAAGTTTTTTCTTAAATATCTCCAATTACATACACAATTAATTTACAATTTTATTTTTAATAATAGACCGATCCATACACCGAACCTTGATATCACCACAGATAACATACCATTATTCTAATAATGTCACCATTCCCATTTTATGATAATCTCTTTGAGGCTGGAAACTCTACCATCACACGTCTTTCCTTCTTTCCGAGTTCTTTAAGCTTCTTACCATCCAGTGGGATGTTGTCAATTGACGGACTGAATGTAAATAAAATGACGAATGAAAAAAAAACGCTTTGTAATAAATGTAATGTATGGAGAAATTAAATTAAAAATTTAAGAAAAAACTCGACGTAGCTAAGAACATTCTCGATAAATTCATCTTTCGAGCAAAAAAAAAAGTTACGATGCCACAGACTAGACACATGCCACAAACAAACTTATTACACACCATTGTTTTTGCGTCGGCGGTTACTAAAAAGAAAAAACGATGCTTGTTACACGAGATTGAAGAAATCTGGAACGTTCATTCTGTAATTTTTTCATATTGGCGTTATCCATTTGTCATCGAAGCTTCCAATTTGTAAACGAGGTCCGATTTCCTTCTCCCTCATACCATATTTATTTGCCGTTTAAAGCTTCTTAGGCTCGCGCGCGCGCCTTTAGGGGAGGGGGGATTAGATCCCCGACAACGCGCCGGGGACGCCAGCGCTGTTAACCGGAGGCGGACGGGGTCTCTGGAATATCCGGGGGTGGTTATGTCGGGCTTGAACCGGCTAAAACCGCACGCCGACTCGGGTCTTCAGACGCTGTAAGGTTGCCCATAAAACATATCCCTCGCACCCCGACTGACCCTGGGCCATCTCACCGACATACCCATCTCACCGTTAGCTCTGGTGGGGTGAAAAAGCTACTTATATTCACAAATAAACTAGATAGCTAAGCTAGATCGCTGCAATCGAGTTATAGAATTTGTTTTTACGAACAAACTGGGCACTTTTATATAGGCTGTATGAATACTGCCGGTTGAAGTATAGCTCCAGTCTAGTCCAATCCAGATACTCAGACACATTCATGCATATAAATATTTAAACTGAGCAGGTATCGAACCGGCGACCTCTGTCGTTGCACTCAACCGCACAAGTTGTAACACATCTTTTACAAAAATGGTGTTATTGGAACCCCTCTAGGATCTTCTGGGACCAAGCAAACCTTACCTGCAAGGCGGTACAATAGGGTATTTGACTACTGCAAAAAAATAGTTCTGTATTATGTATTACAACATAAAAATACAGATTGCATCAATATTTTTTTGAGAACTGTTTTATTTACGATAAAAATCGATATTAAAGTTTGATTTAAAAAAGTACGCGCCATAACGGATCCCGTGACATGTGACGTCACACCAAAGTAAACAGTAAGCGACTTAAAGCACGTTTATATAATTATTGAAATAAGTTGCAAAAATAATGGTTTATTTTGAGATATATAAGATAAAAGTGAAACATTATTAGTAATTAATAATTGAACCAGTCTATTAACACTAGAAAATGCAGACAGCCTGTATTGAAAAACTCTGTTTACTTGTGTGACGTCACAGAGCGTTTATAAGCATGTGATCAAATCTCAAAAAAAGTGAGATTTTAATCTTGATTTTTTAACAAAAAAGAAACTTATTTTATATTGAAAATTAATGAAATATGTTTTTTACGGTACATTTTATTAGGATGACAACAATTCGTACAATATTTTAAATATAGTCAAAATGCCTATTACTGATAACGAACGAGGCTCTAGCGCAGGCTTTTGTTATCTGATTTAACCTTTAAACGACCAATTCTTGTATATATCTATATATGTGTAGGTATATTAAATCTGAATTTCTAAAACGTCTGCAACGATTTTCATGTTATTAAGTATACAGCGGACTTCGGAGGTGATAAATCGATCTAGCTAGGTTTCATTTGCAGAAAACGTCAAAAAAAAACCGAGCCCAGATATTGGTCATTTAAGTCACAAACACAATTTTAACACAGTTTTTTTTTTACTTTCAATACCTTATTATTACATAACTCATGAGAAAAGCCACATAGTTATAATACAGAATTGTGATAAAAATATCGATAAGTATAGTTAATTAGGTTTTTACTTGAACAGTTAATTAGCACAAGAATATAATTACTTGTACCTACCGAGAATAAGTTCAGCCGAAAATGTTAATTAAGATTTAAATATAGAACTAATTTAACTAATAAAATAATAATTATAAGAAATGGTAAGCACACATTGATTTTATATTATTAGGTAGGTTTCGTAGCCCTATCGTAGCAAGGTCTGCGTAGCACTTCGTAGACGACACGCGAACTACGTCGTAGTAGCAAAGTCTGTAGAAGTTAGGTGATCATATCAACGGATATTATTTTAAACATTCTTATTTCAAAACGACTATTTGAAGACTTGTATTATTATTCATTTTTCGAAACTGGTTTTGATGCTTGATTTTGAAAACAGGCGAAGGAATTGATATTGATGGGATCGTATATTATTAGTGAATACTTGTGACCTGTTATAACTTGCTTAAATACCTGTGGTAGGAGTAAGCTCACAAATATATACTAGGAGAAAATTAAACAGTATTCTTAAAATTAAGATATATTGATGTTGTTTCATTATGCTGGTAGATTTCTCAGCAAATTAGAATACAAAACTAATCCATGTCCTTCAGTTTATATCGTGTAAGGTGACTAAGGGATATGACTTATCTCCTTCTGACGGTAAACTTATCTATATCCCATAAAGAACTCAATTGAGGGCAATAGACTCATCCCCTTCGAAAATTTAAATGGCGAAATGTGGATGTTCCTTAAACTCTTCGAGATCACGCCTTCGAAGGTATTATTACTTCGGGTATATAAAGGCGTCATTATAATGTAGTACAATTCAAATTCAAATAGGTGTACATATACAAATAATTATAACAGTACCAGCGAAAAGATGAAACACGGGAAACACTAAACAAAAGCTCAAAGTAAAACAAAACAAATGCACAAACTGTCAGTGCAATATGCACGACAGCTCAAACAAAAAGCATAGAGCCGCACAAAACAACAATAACATTCATTATTCTGACGCGCACTATCTCGACAGTCGGCAGGCGACACACGCGCGACAATACCCCGCGACAAGACAATGCACGTCCGTAGTTCTGACACGCCCGCGCGATTGTTCGTGTCAGCAGATAAGGGATACGACGCGACGACGTGTGGAAACGGACAACTTATTGTCGCAACGTGCGGATACAGACTTAACATCTTTTGAATGAGGAATAAACTGTTACGTCAGAGTAGGGATGGACGCTTGTATAGGATAATAACCAGTGACGGTTTATACGATAAAGGGTAACGTGAATAAAAGACTTTAGTTATTCAAAATTTGAATATAGAAGGTTTTAGATAATGTTAAGTTATAGATAAGAAGGGTATCAAATCATTGCTTGACCTTCTTCTTCTCAATGATCCAAAGAGGTCATGAAAAATAAAAAGCTGAAGTGACAGTAGTTATCTGTGGAAATAATTTGGTCGAAAATATTTTCTCTCACACCCCACTACTATAAGTCCTGTTCACCAGGACCAACAACAGTGAGCCACGAACATATCTAATAGGTGATTCCGCTCGGAAAGTCCCGGGAAAAATTAAACTGTCTTGGAATCTGCAACAAAATGAATTAGAGGAAAATGTAAAGGTGTTGGAAATATAATAAACTTATTTCCCTCCTTAACAAATCGGAAGGGCAAAAAAAAGAAGAAAAAAGGAATCCTTCCCGGATCTTTTAAGAGAGGCGTAAAAAACAGCATCTGACGAGGCCTTCAAACGCAGGCCTTGATTTTGATGACCTTTGTTAGGTACCTACTAAGACTTCATCTCAAGCTTAAATAACAAATATATATAAAAGAATTAGATCCCTATAGAACCCATAATAAGATTCAAGGACATAAAAACATTACGGGTGGGTAGCTAATTTGTACATTCATTTGTAACATTAGTTATTGAAAGTTTACAAATCAAAAGTTACTTGGTGTATACACAACCTCCTTAACAAATCGGAAGGGCAAAAAAAAGAAGAAAAAAGGAATCCTTCCCGGATCTTTTAAGAGAGGCGTAAAAAACAGCATCTAACGAGGCCTTCAAACGCAGGCCTTGATTTTGATGACTTTTGTTAGGTACCTACTAAGACTTCATCTCAAGCTTAAATAACAAATATATATAAAAGAATTAGATCCCTATAGAACCCATAATAAGATTCAAGGACATAAAAACATTACGGGTGGGTAGCTAATTTGTACATTCATTTGTAACATTAGTTATTGAAAGTTTACAAATCAAAAGTTACTTGTGTATACACCCTGATAATCATCACATGCTTACCCACCCCGATGTTCAACAAGTACACAGTTTACAATATTTGCTTTCAATATAATGAACTAAGTTGCCTAGCCTCGTATGGGACCGATGTATACGTACGAACTAACAACTCAACCTACAATTTTTCTACGCTTTATCCATTATCACACCTATAAGCGTTTAACTTTAATTTTTAATTGGCTTAAACAACACCTCACATAAACCTAAAACTAAAAACTAACCATCTCTATATAAAGTTCATATTCATTTAAACGTCAGGTGTAGCTCCGCAGACGTGGTGACACCAAGTCGATGTAGTATTTACCTTTGTTTGGATAATGGCCGCCGTGGGCAGCACGACGTTGTAAGGAGTGACATTTCTATCTTCGTCCTAACATTTACATATAATTATTATTGAACAATAAAAATAGATTTAACCTATTTGTCGAAAGCTTTACACTTCACTAAATCATATATTTTGATTTGATAATCTACACTTACTAGTGATGTACCGTATTGACATACCCTTTTTTTTTTTTTTTTTTTTATCGTGCGGAAATCCCTTCGGATACCCCCCCGCCGGCCAGCGGGGGCGGTTATGTCGGGCTTGCACCGACTAAAACCGCACGCCGTCTCGGGTCTTCAGACGCCGGGGTGTAAGGTTACCCATAGAGCATATCCCTCGCACCCCGGCTGACCCTGGGCCATCTCACCACTAACAGCATCGCTCATCCTGTCTCCTCTGAAAGCAGAGGAGTACGGAGAGCGATGTGTTCCCGCCACGTTGGGTATTGGCCGACGATCAATGCCAACCCTATGAAGGGGTGAAGGGGAAGCCATTGACCGCCGCCCAGGGTGTACCGGCCGCTCCGATTCCGTTCCCCCCGGACTGCAGCGGGATCGGAATCGGAGCGACACTCGAGGAGGTTACCCAACACACACCCCGTATTGACATACCTAATACCTAAATATCGTTTGAACACTTCACACAAATATGAAAGAAGAAAAAAAACGTAACATAAACACGAAAATTTACATCAAAGTGGTCCCCGAAATAAATATAAATAAAGAAAGCCCTCAAAGTAAGGTTTATTTTGAATTTCATAAAAGGCATTGACGTTCTAAATATAGAATTCCTTGCTCTTGCAGCAGTTGAGTTAAAAAATTGAAACGGTACAAGCAGCCGGTACCGGGGCCGCGGGGCTACGCCCGGCGTATGTAGGCCAGTGGTGACGTCATACGGTGATGACCCAGTTCTATTGCCATTGAGAGACGCGCGTCAATGGTATCCCCCTCCCGCACACCTCACTTGCACCCAACAGTGCAGCACCCTCTGGCTGTTGAAGGGCGTGCCGAAAATATCCAATATTATTTCATGTACCTACTGGTTACTTTGGAACTAAAAAATAAAATAAATAATTACAACTTGACGGGAGATATAAAAATTCTACCAATTTTTTATCATAAGAGTTCTAGTTAAAGGTATTTTTTTTTACAAGAAGCAATACAATAAGCTTATATCACAGATTACATAATATTATTCTCTTATATTAAATCAATTAACCGTTAGGTTATCAATTGTCATTACGAATACACAGTTTATTCATTAAAGTGGGTTACTGAACGAGAACTTTTCATTCAGTCGCACAATATTCCGCATTGAACATTTTATAGTCAAAGAGAACGCGAATTTGTGAGAGAGTGAGTACCGAGTGCTTTCATGTAAAGTCATGAATTCAGCAAATTCATTTTTGCTTTGTGACGTTTTATTACATTTAGTTCGGCATTCATGTGATCTTATTTGTGTTCTTTCGACTAAATTTATTTAGACCTCTTTTCCTGACAGTTCATTGTATTTTTTTGCGATTGTACAAACAGAAGTCATAGACAATGCGAAAAACTGATCTTGCTCTATCTTTATATTGCGTTTTTTTTTATTTCCTTTCATATTTGGAACTTGCGCTTCTCGAAATTCTCGATAAGTTTCCACTTATTATTATAATTGGAATTGGAGTCGGTCCTTCTCAGTCTCTATCCTCCATTGTTTTATAGAAGATAATATGTTAGCAACCTCTCCGCACACAAGAGTGTACAACATAATGTAGCATTTATATATCTTAGGACAATGGACAAAGTAAACACTAGAAGTAGAACAAAATTTCTCTATGTGAATGCACAGCGACAAAAGATGTTGCACAATGGGCATAAAGTTTGCCGTTGTCGTCGCCTTCATGTAACACAGTACGATATATTATTTATATTGAAGGAGGGTAAAACTGTGTCTGCAAGGTATGCGCTGTTCCATTATTAGTGCAGTTTTTGTCGGCAGCTTTTATTGTTGCGTTACTTAATGGTACTTATTCACAGGGTTTTAAGCATCTAGGTTCATTAGAGTAACATGAGAGATACTTAGATGTTGCTGTGATGAAGGGTTCTTATTCTTACAATACATTTTTGGTTTGTATTGATCTTGAAGCATAAAAATATGGTTCTAGGATGTAGGTAGTCATTTTAATGTACTTTTTCTTATACATACATAATACTGTGTATCGTATTTAACACCTCGTGTTAAATTTTAGAAAATGAATGAATTTAAAGGTCTATAATTTTTCCAAAAAAATCAAACAAAGTTAATATTTTTCTTATAACATTTCAAATCTTTTTTTTTTTTTATATTTAGGACACGTCAATTTGACTTCACCTCGCCTGATGGTAAGCTGAAGGTAAAGTATCAGGAAAGAGGGTCACCATTACATACACTTACCATGTTAACAATGGTGGCACTCAGCTTGACGGCCTCATCAAAAGAGGATTGTCAGCGCAGCACCGCGTGACATCCACCGGTCCCACTAGTGCTGCGACCAATCCCCCTGCCCGGTTATGCACTTGCTGACCCCTGAACGCAATCCAACCGAAATTGGATTACTATGGAGGTTTTTCGCAATCGTACACGGTGTGGTACCTACCCGGCCGAATTTTGTCATCAAATTTCTACCACCAGTAATATACAAAATATACATAAATAAGTACAATGTAATACCCTAAATACATAAATAAATAAAAATAAATAATCTTCGGTTACACTGAACCAATGAAAGTACTTACTCGAAAAGTGTTAAAAAAACATTCGAACTATTTGCCAGAGACATTAGTAGATGCTATAAAGAGCGACGTCTACAAAATAAAAATGCAATTACTCTTCCAAAATTTTGCGCTATTAAAATTTGGCAATGATGCATATGTAGGTCAAACACGGTACTCACAATAGCTCTATTTATATCAAGTAAAACTAAAATACACCAGTATTCCTGTACGCACGGACGGAAATAAACGTCCTATACGTGTATTACACTAGAAGTTAACATCGCCGAGACGCCCTACTTGATTTTTAACTAGTGCGCAAACGGAATGAGAGTAGTCGAATTTATGAATTAAAAAAAAATTAATACAGACGAACTTAGAACCTCCTCCTTTTTGAAGTCGGTTAAGAAGAATAACAAAGTACGAACTTTAATATTTAAAGTAACTATGTATATAGAAATTGTTGAATTATGAAGTTTTTTTTTAATAAAATTTCGAACTTTTTATGATGTGATATTACTAACCACGTCTTAACACATCATAAAATACAATTATTCGAATAAAATACAATAATATACATTTAATTTACAGCAACTTAGATAGAATCAATTTAAATAAGTTTTCTCAGTTTCGAGGACTACATCAATTATATCTAACAATCCTAATTATTTACCTTGTAGGTATTCAAAGTAGTTAAGACTAGAAGACCCTACCTGAGTAGGGAAAAGGCTTAGTATGACTGGTATTGCAACAACAGTGACAAAGGGAGTCTCACAGACAAATAAAGTATTATGTCTGTGGAGAGTCATTGAACATGTCTGAATTCCATAGAATACTAACAATCGCCTTTATAGAGCCGCTTTAAAACTATTCACTCCATTATTAATCCTGGAGGCTGATCCCGAGAGACGTCTGATGTCATTGTCTGACCTAGTAAATTATTTAATGTGCTCTCGGGAACTAAAGTAGAGGAAATTGTATCAATACTACCACTTAATTATAGATGAACCAAGTATAGTTTCTTATGAGAGCACAAAGGATACTTTATTTATACAGAGTAAGAAGAGGCATCCACAGGTAACAGATAGACACTTTCGCATATATAATCTATCTTTATAAAAAAAAACACCGGAATGTATGTATAACTTCCGGACCACTAAATCAAATTGGATAATTCAGGACAAGGTTAGTATGTTTTTTTGGAAAATTCACGTGTAAGATGCTTTAATTGCACCGGGGTGAAGCTAGTGCGTGCAGCTAGTATTAAATATAAATGCGAAATTGTCTGTCTGTTACCTGTGCCCGCGTTGGCCGCTGAATCGATTTTGCTAAAATTTGGTATTGAGATTTGGTCCTGAAGAAAATGTGATACTTTTTATTTGCGAAAATAATCATTTTCCGTGATAAATAGGAATAATAATAAATATAATATAGGCGCGTGGAACTGCGGACATCAGTTTGCCTATTTATCATTTTAAATAGAAGTTTGTTACTCAATCTCGCAAAAATGAATGTTCTGATTGTGGCGATACCACATATACCCAGCGCCATCTAGCGACAACAAGTGGAACTACTTCGATACTACTATGTCACTACCAAACCTGAATCGCGAAAGTGAAGTTCGCGCGCTGGTATAACATATATACAACACCCCAACGAAAACCGTTGGGCCGCGGCCCGCCAAGCGTGATCACCTTGCCTGGTCGGAGTATCCTCCCTTTGTGTTGGAGGAACATCATACCCTTTCCTCCACAGATGTAACTGAAATTTTAACACATATATATCACCACAGCTTCTTGTTAGTCCCGGTCGCATCCGAGGCTCTCACCTCGGAGTCCACGCTTTCCGACTTTTTCTCTCCCCCTCTTGGGCATACAAGGTAGTAAGAGTAAGTTGGCACGCATGTCATCTTGTACGACGTCACGCCAGTGCTTCTTGGGTTTTCCCTCCTATCGGAGCCCGGCGGAGTTGGCATAGTCAAACATTTATTAGCAACCTAGTCAGGCAGTTGGCGCATAACCTGGCGGCAACAGTCAATGGCGTCTGTCTCCTGTATTATATCTGCGATGTGACTGATATAGGGCCTTTCGCGTTCCTTACGCATGACTCCGCATGTCCACTGCAGCATATTCATCTCCGTCATACGCAACTCCAACTTGTGTCGTTCTAGCACTAGTCACGCTTCTCAGACGTCTAAAAGGCCGCCTAATTATGGTTTCATAGACATGCTTTTTAAACTCAACTGGTATTTTGGGGTCTCAAATCACACCAGTCACCTCTCGCCACTTGGCACACGAAGTAGCAATACGTGTTTTGACGTCGGAATCGATGGCCCAGTCGCGTGAAGTACTTATCCCAGGTATTTAGCCTAGTTTTTGCGCTAGAACTAGTCATCGCCTATGCGAGATATGGGATCTGTAGAGTTTAAAGCTGTAGGTAAGCCTGTATTCGGTCTACGTCAAATTTAACTTCTTTTTTTATAATGTTCAAGTCAAAATGACTTCACCTCGCCTGTAGGTAAGCTAAAGGCCACCATTACAAACACCGATAATGCTACAATGATGGTCCTCAGGTTGACGATCTCATCAGATGCTTTTCACGTGCCGCTTAAAGCAACCGGGACTGTAAGAAGAACAGACCGCCGTTCTCAAGCGCCTCCTTCCTCGTCTTCACATGTCGCACGAATCTCATTTAACACAGATATATCATCTCGAAAAGAACATAAGTGGTTTTTGTGGAGAGTTGTCTATGGGTCTTAGGTCTAGGACTCATATTCGACTCAAGCAAAGCCGGGCTGGTGGAATTTATTGTGGTTTCTAAAAAAACTTTAAACTGCAGTCTACGCATAGATCATCTACAAATAATAAACATTTATTTTGTAAATTTCGTTTTAAAATTGGAACTATTTTAACCGAATCTCATCAAACTTTTTTGAACTGTTTACAAGCTTAGAAAGTTAAAAATGCACTAGCTGTCGCCCGCTGCTTCGCCCACGGGAAGCTACGATCACGTTCCCGCTATTCATGGGAACCTATTCCAGGATAAAAAGTAGCCTATGTGTTATTCCAGACTAGAATTTCAGCTAGATTCCTTCAGCCGTTAGAGCGTGATGGAGTAACAAACATTCAAACTTACAAACATCTTCACAAACTTTCACATTTATAATATTAGTAGAATAGTAGCATAGCATACACTTTAATGTCGTTACGTTTTTCTTTCATTGTTACTTACCATCTAGTTCTAAATTTGTAATATGGGTTTTAGAATGCGGAAAAATATTTTAACATACTACTCATACACATTTTTTTGTGAATATATATACATAGAAACATCCAAAGTAGCAAATATTTATGCATAAGTCAATATTCCGAGACCTCATGACAGTCGAACACTCGACCTGGACGCCACACAGACAATCATTTCTTTTCTAATTTCGTTTGAAAAGCCACAATATTAGCAAGTTTATTCGTTCAAATGTTAACCAGTATATATTTAGTTAAAATGTGCGATGATAGGGCGGTTCTCATCTCGTCCGGCGAAACCGGGTCGCTTCGGGAACTGTGTCACTGATGACGTCACGGGGCGGGCGGCTCGCACCGCTTCGCGCTTCGCTTTCTCAGCTTTATACCTACTACGGACCGGTCCGCCTCATCCCGCTTGCCCACTACTCGTTCACATGAATTATTGTGAGTGATTAGTTATATACACTGACACTAAATGGGTCAACGAACCGCCTTATGATCGTGTCTTTTATTTCTTTTTTTTTTTGCTAAACAAAACACAGATGCTGTGCCAAATTTTTGAATATGGAATGTGTCAATGGTTGAAAAGTTTGTATTCTTGAAAACTTTGATAATTTTACTGTATAGTTTAAGTTGGTTGGTATTTTCTTTTAATTTCTATAAATATTGTAGAATCTATATATATAAATATAGAATCTATAGGTAAGAGCGGTTATATTATACATACTCTGGATCCCGAAGTTCCCACGGGAACGGGCAATATTAGATGAGTAAAACAGATCTATGACCAGAACAGAGTGAACAAAAAAATCTAAATCGTTATACTTATCAAGATAACCATTGAGTACTGAATTTGCCCGCCCAATATTTGAAAAATATTAAAAAACTTTCCTCTAAGTCAAGCGTCTGTTTCCCAAAATCTTAATATCTGCATACCGACGCACTTAGTTTATTTCACTAAACTAAAACGAAGTTCCAAAGATACTGACTAAACTACTTATTACATAAATGAACACGCTGTTGAAATTCAATTGTAATTTATCGATAGCAACACCAAAGCAATACCAGTATAGTTAACACTTAAAGTACAGTTTACAGTTTCTCCAATAAAAAGCATATGAAAATAATTACACTACTGACAACCGGCCGGATCATAATTTAATAGAAATAGGCCCTTGTTTTGAACCTTGAGATAAATACAACTGAGTATTGACGTCACGAAGTAGTCCGCTGGGGACGGTAAATCTTTCTAACAGCCGATAGATTACCTCCTTGCCATGTATGATGCAACTGAGTGCCCCTACTGTTTAGAACTAGTGTTGCGAGACATATTCTGTAATAGATCTATAATAGTGATGTTTTGTTATCGATTTTTGAACATCATATTATGTATAGTCTGTGACCAATTTGTAAAAGAAAATATACATTGAATGCGAAGATTGTACTGTACCCTCCTTTGATTTGGCACGTTCAGGAAACAGACTGAGAGTCCGGCTAAGATCGACTTACTTCGGTTTTGTAGAGCGCTTTCTGCCGTATATCGGACTGAAAGTAGTAACAGTTTGATACCTTTATAGAGTAGTTCATAACTGTGTATATAACCTATTAAAACTAAAACTGAAGTTTTCAATTATCTAAAAATATATCAAACTGTAGAAATGTGCTGTGCGGTAGAGAGAATCGTATGTCCAATTCGATTTTAGTAAACTAGCTACTTCAAGTTTAACATATTTTATTATCCAACATTTAAAACCAGATTAGAATTAACGTGCTTTTAAAACATTCAAATAGCTCAATCACGGATAAAGAATACCTCTTACTGGAATACGAAAGGTATTTCATTTATATTGATTCCGAATTTTCATCAGAACTCTGAGAACGTATCCACGATACAATATACAAAAGGAGCTGATTATATTTATTTTCCAAGATGTAGACATTTGAAAACGCAGTTTGTTAGGATAAGGTAAGTTAATCGAAATGAAATTTATAGACTTCAATAGCACATAAGCCATCTTATCCCCGGAATAGATTCCAGTGATCACAGAAGCGGTATAAGAATTTGATTAAAGCGGAGTTGCGGGCAATGGTTAGTCAACAATAATAAAAGTGGAAATACACCTAATCGACACAAAATCCCGATTTTATCCGGAATAGACAGCGTTACGATACGACAGTAAACATAGTTATAAATAACCGTCAGTTAACCGTTGCTGACGTACACACTACTACACACTTACGTGCAGCGTAAAATAACCGTTTCGTAAGAATTCGGACATCACTCCGGAATAGTTTTCTGAAGCGCGGTTCTCTGCAAAACCACGAAAGTGTTTAAGACTAAATAGAGACTCACGGAATAGGGGATCATGGCTAATTGGAAACCGTGTTGGTTAACGCATTGCAAAGTTAAGCAATACTAGCCAGTTTAATCTTAAGATGGGTGATCATTCTTGACACTTAAGACCCTTAGACAAAACGACAACATGTTAAGCCGTTGGTCCCGGTTGTCATACGAACATTTCAGACAGTCGTTACAGGTAGTTGGAGCCCTAAAATATCTGAAAACTGGTTGAACTGGGTCAGGTGGCAGTGGTTTCACGGTATTTTATATACTTTTTTTTATATTTAGTACACGTCAATTTGATTTCACCTCGCCTGATGGTAAGCTGAAGGTAAAGTCTCAGGAAAGAGGGTCACCATTACATACACGTACCATGTTTTTAACAATGGTGGCACTCAGCTTGACGGCCTCATCAAAAGAGGATTGTCGTCGCAGCATCGCGTGACACCCACCGGTCCCACTAGTGCTGCGACCACAATCCCCTCGCCCGGCTATGCAATTACTGACCCCTGAACGCAATCAAACTGTTATTGGATTACTATGTAGGGTTTTTCGCAATCGTGCACGGTGGTACCCACCCGGCCAAATTTTGTGACAAATTTGTGTCCATAAATTTCTACCACCATGTGAAATATCGAAGTTTGGCTGCTTCGTACTTAGACTGAAATGCCGACCCCACCTGAGTTGGGAAAATGCTCGCAGGAGGACTAGGACTTAAATAGAAACCAAAATCTTCAGTGCCCTAACCAACGCCATCTGCAAGCACACAGTGCCGATTGACAGACCCGGGGTTTGGCGGTCAAACTATTATAAAAGCTATTATAAAAGTCAATACGCCAAATAAAAATGATTCGAAGAACAGAAGTCTCTGCTTTCCTGCCAGTCACATGGAATATTGTGTAGAAAACATCTCTGTCACTTATTTTATTTAACGACTAGGTAACTCGTGATTTTGCGATGATATTAAACACATTCTTGTGGCAGTCAAATAACAACTGATGAGGGTCTGGGAGCCCAGCAGTCCCACCGCCAAGTCGAGACAATGGACCAGCCCAGGCCACTCATTTTGACTAGGCTGTAGGATTTGTAGAGAACTTAAGGCTAGGAATCACGCAACGTATCACTATGATTAAAGTAAGAGAGTATTAGGTTAGAGCGTGTAGATTTAGGAGCTTGACTCTCCAAAAGATCTTATAACTTTTTTACAGTGCAAGTAATATGTACTCGTCTTGATGTTATTTACTATACTAGGGATGCGATGCAGTTAGTCGATCGCAAGAAAATTGAGCTGAGCGAGCATTTAATTCACGAGAAATAGGCGCAACCGCATTCGCGGTCGCATCCTTTTCCAACTTTTTCCATATGGTAAATTTGTTTTTCGGTGATAATTCCCCAATGGTATCTCCGATTTTTAATTTAATGGTCTCAAAACATGCCCCTAGATTGTCGTTATGACCATTCCAAATTTGGTTGAAATCAGATTTGTGGTTGCAAAGGAGTATCCGAGTTTGTAAGCGGCTATCGCGCGTATAAGAGTTTCGCTCGCCTTCAATAATATATATTATATAGTAAATAACATCAATAGGATATATAATTTCTTATACTACCGGATCTCCTATTATATATTATTATCGAACGCCACGGCTTCGCCCGTGTGACATTATGCATGTATTATACATATAAACCTTGCTCTTGAATCGCTCTATGTATTACAAAACCACATAAGAAGCGTTGCGTAGTTTTAAAGATCTAAGCATACTTACATAGTGACAGACAAACGGGAAAAGCGACTTTGTATTATATGCAAAGTCGGTTTTAAACCCTCCTACACGCCGTGCCCGCAACAGGCGCAGGCGACTCAGACGCGCCGGAGGTCGCTCAACGACCTCCGTCCTCCATGAGCTTAGGCCTGGGGGTGGCTCCAGGAGCCGCCTGTCACCCTAACAAAAGCAGATCGGGGCGGCGCGGCGGTGCGTTGTGTGCCCCCTCACTTTTCCAGGCAAGACGTGGACACCGTGGGTCTCAAACCCGAGGGGTATAAAACAAAACCGAAGATGGCACAGGGTCAGCCGGGGTACGAAGGAAATTCCTTGTGGGGCCACCTTACACCCCCAGACGGCGGGCGATTTTAGTCGGTTCAGGCATAGTATAATAAGAGAACAGTAGGTTATCTAAAGCCCGTGCACTTAGGGTTGTCACGTTTATTTTTCGTTCAATAATACGTATTATGGGTAGCACTAGATTTTATAAGCCCTGACGCCGAAACGACGGGGTATTATTAGTGTTCACATTTTTTCCCATAACCTCAAAAATGTGAAAAATTACAATAGCCAAGTTTTTGGTTTTTTATTTTTATCTTTAACAATCAATTTTTGTTTTTCACGAAATTTGTTGAAAACACCTTTTTAGGTCATACACATTGTAATTTTTTGGGAGTCAAAATGTTTATTTTTTATCTTATTTTGACTTAATATCTAAAAAGCAACCCAATTTTTAATCGAAAATTCTTACTTCAAAATAAACGGTCCAAACTGCGACCGTCGTATGTTACGAGTACCGTATATTAGGCTAATGTGTGCGTGGCAGCGCGTGCCTTTTTTTATTTTATTTTTTTTTATTGTGCGGAAATCCCTTCGGATACCCCCCCGCCAGGCAGCGGGGGCGGTTATGTCGGGCTTGAACCGACTAAAACCACACGCCGTCTCGGGTCTACAGACGCCGGGGTGTAAGGTTACCCATAGAGCATATCCCTCGCACTCCGACTGATCCTGGGCCATTCGCAATGTCCCCTCTGATAACAGCAGAGGGGTACCTGGAGCGGCCCCCACCCCCGCGGGCCTTGCAGGCCCGCCATGCCCTGACCCCCTCGTGCAATGGGGTCAGCTGGCCCTGAAAAGGGCCGGTTGGTCAGATTCTTGGCCGTTGACGTTGACGCCAGCTACTCCAGAGGAGCAATCAATGATGCGTCATCGCCCACGTTGCCCAGGGTGCACCAAACTTGGAGGTGATCCAACCAGTCGCACCCCAGCGCGTGCCTACACGGCGTTTGGCGCGCGCACACACATCTTAACCGGCAGCGGCCCATTTCTATGAAGATAACCTACTGCTTTTACTGTGGTTCAGGTCCAAAATAACCTCCCCCGCTGGCCGGCGGGGGGACTAGCCGAAGGGATTTGCGCATAAATCTATATCAATGTTAATCACCAAAAGAAATGAAAGATCAAATTTACTTTCCCTATCAGTGTGTCTGAAATAGGGTTCACAACGGGTTATTAACATTTATAACTTTGGTGATTTAATCGCTGAAGTGCTTATGGGTAACCAATAATCACTACCGGGAATCTAGCTTGATATTCAATACTTTATATCTTTGCTTTATAACCTCCAAAGTTTTTTTAAAATAAAATGTCAAAATGACCGTTTGATTTTTAGAGGGAAAATATAGTAAGATTTGTTTCCCGCCTTATCAGCTATATATAGTAGAACAAAGTTATTGTTTACGGGCGTCACAGCGCAGGTGTCGTGTAGTTCCGCTTGACGAGCTGTTTGATCTGCGCCCACGCTCCTCATAAACTATTTACAGTACCCTTACTTTATGGTCATCTATAATTGTCTATTGTTTGTCTATTCATTGATTAAAGAGTTTGGCTAAGGCATATTGTTGAGCCTGATACATGATAATATATAATGTGATATTTTCAATAGTTACCATTTTTGCAGTTGCATCTAATGCCTGAACCGTGGGGCCGATGTCAGCTCCCCTACTCATTTCCATGATTTTATTAATTTTGGCCTTTACGGGAGCCAGTATTATCTCTTGGGCTCCATATTATGGTGTGGCCGTAAGCCAACCTCACTTGCAAGCCGATATACCTTCTGATTGACGGACGAGCCTACGAAGCAGGCTTCAAACGGTAGTCGTTCATGTGAATGTCAAATTAAAATCATAATTTATATATTACCTCTCTTACTACGTAAGGAATAAAAAAGTAATGTTTAGTTTGCCAATGATATCCTTAATATTTAAAATTAATGAAATTTAATGAAAAATTTCATGAAAGTTAGACAGGTGGAACCGAATGTACAACTCAACGGACAGTTTTTGAGCCTTGTGGAATCGACTATATTTTTAGGTTTAGGTAAGTATTGATGCTAAATTACAGTGGGGATCACATATAAGGATCACATAAAAAATAGTTGGTAGGTTAAGTTCTGCTTCCTACTCTGTAAACAAGACTAGGACTTTAACAGACGTAGTTATTTTCATAGTATTATGAGCTACGGAATTGTCCTTTGAGGTAATGCCGTAGATTTAAATACAATCTTTGTAAGTGCAATTGCATTTTAGGGCCTAAGAGTCTACCCCCAAGAAAAGTTTAAAGGAATAAACATTCTCACAGTAGTGTCTCAGTTTATTTTGGAAAATCTTTTGTATTTTTGAAAAAACATTTACATTTTTTTAAGACTTAGTGATATACTTACATAACTTAAATAGGTACTAGACATGAAAACAATCTTGTAGTATACCTATTCGATTCCACAAGATTAGTAATTCCTTCCAGGGTAACTGTATACGCTTCTACAACAAGCTCCCTAATGAAATGAAGACTCTACCTCTTCATAAATTTAAAAGTCAAATTAAAACTAAACTTTGCCAAAAAGGCTATTATAAAACTCAAGAATATTTACCTAGACGACAAACAAGCTTGGCTATGAACTGTTCGCTCTTTCACTATGCTACTCAAACAAAATATTGTAATTAGATTAAGTACACAGACCAAAAAAACAGCCCGCTGAGTTTCTTGCCGGAGTCTTCTCAGGTCAGGGCCTCGTTATGAACCGGAGGTGGTCCGTTTGCTAAACTAATTATTGTATAAAACTATCAATTACTCAATTTTTTTTGACGCTTTGTAAGTGCCCTATTAGTATATAATAAAATTATATAAAAAGAATAAATTTTACGAACTTTTTGACTTTGTTACAAGGAGAAGAGGAGTAGGAAAGTTGATCCTGAGCTCGAAGTACAAGTTTTGATGCAACTTTGATTGATGCTCGAATGATAATGACTAGCTGCTGAGGACACGATCGCAAATAGCTATTTTCTGAAATATAAGGTTCTTATGTTCATTTCCAAGTTATAAGCGGTCTCTATGCCAAATTTTAACAAAATTGGTTTAGTGGTTTTGGCGTGAATAGATAATATAATAGACAGAGTTACTTTCGCATTGAAGTATTGGTATGAATCGTTTTACCCTTATTTAAAATGAACACTACCTATTGGATATATACATCCTATAAATTTTGAAGGTAAATCCAATTGAAGTACCAATAGGTTTCCTTATTTAAAAGAACTATTAACCTGTTATTACAAATTCAAAAGACGATTTACAAACTATTTTTAGTTATGCGTTGTAAGTATAAGAATGTAAAAATAGGTGGAGTGATCTTGAAAAATACAACTCGTTGCAATTTATAATATTTTCATTAAACAATATCAAAAACGCTCGCATGAATCATGAAGATTTTTTCATAATTCAAATTACTAATCTAAAACTAACAAACAAGGCGCAAAGGTATCAAAATCATACAACCAAAGCTCCCTACGGGCTACAGCTAAGATACCCGCGGCTAAGTCCAATTCGAACGGCAAGGTAGCGCGCGATTGGCCTGCGCGAGTGACGTCAATGCCGACCTCCCGCCACGACCCCGCGTGCCCCGCACCTCCCCGCCAAAGACCGCGTCGCGAGCTTCTGAAAAATAATCTCGATTTTCGGACGAGGCTATTTTTTTTTCTTTTCTTCGGCACGTACACACCGATTTTCATTGTTCCATGTGTTGATATGTAGGTGAAGGTGTTAACCCATTATTTTTTGCGTTGATTTGAAATGTGGCAAGCACGTGGTACTCGCGCGTACATATTATCTGTACTTATACTATTGTGAGTTACGCACGATCACGTAAGCAACAGTGTTTAGTTTACAGAATAATCGGTGTAAATTTTAGGGGAAAATAATCCCACAAACTTGTACTCGCGTTAAGCTGTCTTCCTCAGTCCTTTCACACATAGCAACTAACTATCAAGTCAAATCAGTTTCTTTTTATTTAACATCAAAGCGGTAAGTTCTATGGAAACTTGTGTCAAATAATAACGACTGACATCATACGTTGTTATTGTCAAATAATTTACTATTAGTGGTTGGGTGGATGATTAAAAAATAACAAAAACTTTGAAATAAGAACATTTCCTCTTCTTTATTTGATAATCTCAGTGGAAAACATTTTTACTAAGATAGGAAATACCGAATATAGAAAGAAAACGAATAAAACTATTGCATATTATATTACAAATGCGACCCATATTATTCTTTGCAAGTATTTTAGCAACTCTACCAAAGCAAGTGTTCCGATGATGTTATGATGTTACTTCTACCCTCTTTTTTCATATTCAGATAGGACTGCCTCATAGACTAGCAGGACTGAGTCATCAGCCTTATATGATACAAACAATTTCATCTAAAACCAATCGCATCAGCATCATTTTACCACTCCTTAAAGATATTCTATACCTACACTCATGTAACCCTTTCAAGATCCCGGATTCTTTAAACATCGAACGAGTGAAAAGCATAGACCACAAACAATCAATGACTTCTAATGTATGCCAGACAAGCTGGTGTTTAGAACAAAAATTGTGTCACGGTTTCTGGCTAAGACGGGAATGAATTTTGAAATTCGAATTAGAAAGGGGACGCAGAAACTAGATAGATGAGTTACTTAGTAAATTTTGATACCTAGCTGGTAGTACTATAATGGGGACTTACTGCTATACTTTTTCCACCTTTACAGTTGTATAGAGACATTGCCTCTCTGGATATATTGTACCACCTCTACCACGGCGTGTGCTCGGATGAGCTCTTTCAACTAATCTCACCGTCTCCCTTCCCATCCAGAACAATACATTCTGGACTGTGGTGTCACATATGGTAAAAAACCAAACAAAAACGTCTTGAACTAAGCGGTTCGGTAATTCCTTTCTTTGTCACACGATACAGAACTGGAATGCTCTATCCGCACACCGTTTTCTTCTTTCAACTTCTTAAATCCCGAGCTCTTTAAGCGGAGAGTGAGAAAACATCTATCGGGGGCATCAAATTAAGGACCACCATTTTAGGATTATCACCATCTGGAGTGGTGACTCGTATCCTCTGACCGCCACCTTAGCTTCTTACCATCCAGCGGAATGCAGTCAATTGACGGACTGAATATTAAAAACCTAATTTAATTTTCTTGTTGTTTTCCCATGCCCACTCGTTTAAACAATAAGTCAATACCGTCTATCAAGGCGTTACGATCGAAAGATGCCTAGCACTAGGCAGCTAGTTCACGTGCGGTCGCAATCGCAACAGGTGGCCGGAATTTTTACGATATATAATTAACTACCAGCCGTGGTAGGGGCACGGCCTTTGCTTGCCCTATTCAATCATTTGTTCCTGATTACGAAGTCGTTATAGACTGCATGTAGTGTTTGTATGCCGTGAAACTATATCGGACAAAATAAGCGGCGTTTAGTGTTTCATTTTAAAAAGTGTTTTTTTTTTTATCTTAACATCAAGCTTGCTAAGGCCTAGAAAGAACGTGAGTATTCACATTTCGAACCAAGTGCTCTATCGATCTACACGCGCTCTTTTTTTTTAGCTTTGTTGAGAGTGTTAATGTTAATAATAGTGTTGACCAGGGTTCTGTTAGAATTATTTAAACCAATTACTTCTTTGGATACCAGACAAGCTGTTTACATCTAAAATTATATCACGGTTCCTGGGTGAGACGGATTATATGTTTTGAATTTCGAATTTCGAACGGAACACAGAAAATAGATAAATGAGGCAACAGCTAGTTTATAAAAAATATTCTACCTGTGCTACACATCAAGCAAGTAGCTAAGCGGTGATTATTTAGAGGTGGTAGAAATTTGATGACACAAATTTGTCACAAAATTCGGCCGGGTGGGTACCACCGTGCACGATTGCGAAATACCCTCCATAGTAATCCAATTTCGGTTTGATTGCGTTCAGGGGTCAGCAAGTGCATAGCCGGGCAGGGGGATAGTGTTCGCAGCACTAGTGGGACCGGTGGGTGTCACGCGGTGCTGCGACGACAATCCTCTTCTGATGAGGCCGTCAAACTGAGTGTCACCATTGTTAACATGATACGTGTATGTAATGGTGACCCTCTTTCCTGAGACTTTACCTTCAGCTTACCATCAGGCGAGGTGAAGTCAAATTGACGTGTCCTAAATATTAAAAAAAAAAAAAAAAATTGTACATAGGACATAAACCATCTCGCTTCAAAACACTCCTCAGTGTCCACACTATCACCGTGGTAAATTTGGTCAAGATCGCGGGAGTGGTTACGGAGAAGTTCAGCCACTAACAAACGGCTATGCCGGGTATAAGAGCTTCACTCGCTCAGCTCAATAAACAATTTTTCAGGCATTTTAACGCTATCTACATTGTTTACATGACAACAGGAACTAAAATTGAGATCGGTTTTGGCAAAATTTGCATACAGTATTATATATACTTTATTATCAAAGACAAAGAGAATATATTTATAGAGCCTGAATTATCTACAGTGAGGTTCTATTCAGTTATTTTATTTCCAGTATTTTTTATTTGGACAATTTTAACAGAAATTTAAAAAGCAACTAACCTAACAATGATGTTGGAGGGAGGAGATTGGTTAGCAATGAGGAGCCAAACTGAGCCAAACTTGCATCATGTCGAGTTCAAATCTTTTATTCTTATATAGGTACTCTTTATTTGGTTTGATCTTGCTTCTTTGGCAGTTTTTTACCGCGTCTTTCATGGCGAGTGTTCCGATGTGCTCTTCCAACAAGTTCCACCCTCTGTTTTCCTATACCGAACAATAACACGCAAGGCTGAGGTATCACCCTCACACGGTGCAAACAATTTTATCAAGAACCAAGTGGTTCATCACCTCTTCTTTGCCGCACCATCAATACTTAGCATTAGAATTTTATTGTTGTATTGATTTTATAGTATGCTGAGTATGAAGTTCATGTCAACCGCCGCCGTCAATCATGTCATGTCAATCACTGCGCCGTTAGTGGCGAGACTTGCCCCAATTAGCACGCACATATCAGACGAGAAAGCTTCAGGATGACTGAGATTACTTTAAGAATACCTGTGCAAACATCAAGTTCTCGCCAACTATGGATCCCATGTTAAGGCTGTATTTTTAACAGAAATGGGCGAGTATGCGTAGCAAGAGATATGTTTGTTAAGAACCAATAAAATCACTTCATCCAACAAATCTCGCTGTGCGTGCAGCGTAGCGTACGTAATGGTAAAAAAGCATTTCCAGTTCTGTCGGAGGTTATGACACCCCATTTTCTGTCCACCCCCATGTCTATTTTTAAAATAATAAATTTGTTATTGATTCCCCACTTTGTAATGTTTTTGTTTAGGATGATACGAAATTACAATTTATATACTAATAATATTTTTATTTGGATAAATAGAGATGTTTTTAAAGCGGAACCTACCCCTATTTGGTGAGACAGTGCTGATGTTACTTACTGATGTACTATTTTTGATTTATGAAAAACTACCTTCTAAACGGGTGAAATAGGCGTTGAAAGTTTATATGGAAAGTCTGTCAGTTTAAAAAAAGACTTGGTGGGGACATCCACGCGGGCAGAGCCTCGGCTGGATAGCTAATAAATAAATAATAAGTATTATACTGAATTAAGTGACTACCAATTTTTATTTATGGCAAACTTCAGGCACTCCAAAGGTATGTATATACCTATACATGATCGCGTTATTTCCCTTTAACATTATTGTATAAGTGACTACCGTCTGACACAAGACGAAAGCCTGCGTCAGAGCCGTTAATCAGCAGCAGCAATGTACTGGCTCGCTGGTGACGTTGGCTTGGGCCCCATAAGACCTTGGTAGAGCCCCGTAAAATCATTACTCCTGCTACTGTATGTACATCAAACTCGCAAACCGTTTCTCACTGTACGCCAACATTGAAATATTCAAATATTTCAGGTTTTCCTGTTCATTTTCTCAGAAAACCAATCCCAAATAGATTACACACTGCAAATAATCTAAATACTATTTCGATCGTTTAAAAAGTCCCGACATCCGTGCGCTAACTGCCAATGTCCGTAACCTCTTGTTGGCTAATTAGACGCATGAGTCAGAGACACGCGAATAGCCGCGTTTAAATATAGCGGCGCTTGTAAACATGCGTACACGCAACCGGCGCGCGCGCAATTCTGACGCCTTATTCGGTGCACCACGTGCCTATTTATAGGTTGGTTTATGACTTGGCGCATTGTGTTGATGACACGTGTTACAGTTATGGAAGATTGTTAAAATTTTGAATTAAAAATATTATGGCTCTATTTTATTCAATCTAAGAATATTACTTTGTATAATTATCTTTTGTTGTTATGGCTTCTTATAGCTTTAAACAATCGAAATATGTAGGTATTCAGTTCAACTCTGTCATTTAAAACTAAATTGGTATTTGATTTTATTTGCGTATGTTATTTTTAACTATGCTATGCTTAGTTTGATTCTAAATCGTTTATTGAGCTGAGCGAGTGAAGCTCTTATACCCGGCATAGCCGTTTGTTAGTGGCTGAACTCCTCCGTAACCACTCCCGCGATCTTGACCAAATTTACCACGGTGATAGTATGGACACTGAGGAGTGTTTTGAAGCGAGATGGTTTATGTCCTATGTAAGATGATTTATTTTCAAGTAAGAGTCCTGCTCGCTCAGTTCAATTTATTTCAGTCGCACCCTACACTGAATTCCTAGTTATAAATAACGTTATTTAATCTCTTTATCATATATTTTTAATTATGCTATTGATAAGCTATTTGAGGCAGAGACAAAGCCAAAATATCAAACATCATGAAAATCGGTTTTCGATGAATTTAAAAAAAATCTTTCTTAGTGCACCTCATACACGCATCAAAACAAACACCCTTAAAATTTCAAGTCTGTACGACCAGCGATTTAGGCTGTGCGTTATCACTAAGTCAGTCAGGACTTTGAATTTTATAGTATAAATGGTATAAGATTGACATCAGATGAAGACCGACTCGAGAGAAACTACTTCTTCATTAGGAGCCATTTCTATAATATGCTTACAAGCTCTTACAATGTATTAGAGAAACCCAAATTTCATAAATGAATAAAATTGTGAAATTAGGAGACAATAAACAAAATAGGTTCCGTTTGTTTTGCTTTTCTCTTCTTATCACTAATAGAAACGTTTGCTATAAGTAGTAGTATTTTATCTTCATTTTTCTCTTCCGTTTTCTGCTCCAACTTCCGCTATATTCCCAGATTCCTCCTTTTTTTTTTTTCTTCTGGCAGACCATCAATTTAATGTCAGGATACATTATTTTGAATTTATGGCCCAATTTTTTTTTATGCTAGTTGGTCGCCCCTTTAAAGATGACAGCTAAGCAAACTAAAGTTTATGTGAATTAACCAGTAGGTTGACCAGTAGTAAAAGATTTTTTTTAAATTCTGTACTGGTACTCTTCTATTGTACACAGAAGTCTTTGATACGACATTCGCGAAACAACCAAGCCATACTTTTGACAAAGGTGAGGAATTTAAAACTGGATGCACAAGGCGGAGGATCGGGTGCTATGGCGTAAAATGGGAGAGGCCTATGTCCAGCAGTGGACTGCAATAGGCTAATTGATTTGATTTGATTTGAATGTATGTAATGTAACATTAGTATTGGGACTTCTAGAGTAAATCTGATTTATCTTACACTTTTTATATAAAGGTGAATTTTTCACCGGGGCGTGGAAGGCCTGATCCGAAAAATGCTCAAAGGAGCCTGAGCCCGATTTTGATGAAAACCAAAACTGCATCATTGGATTAAAAACAAAAACAAAAACACATTTATTATGCGTACAGCTAAGGAGTGGAATTGCGTGCCTGAGTCTGTGTTTCCGAAAAGCTATAACCTCGGAATCTTCAAGTCTCGAGTGAATAGGTTCCTTCTACGCAAACGTAATCACTCGTAGACCACATCGTCGGTGAGTGGTCAAACGTGAGCCTATCATCCATAAAAAAAAAAATTCTCCCAGGCAGGAATCGAACCTATTGATTTTGAAAAAAAAAATGTGTGTTATAAAAGTATGCCACAGTGCCGCTAAAAAGGAACGCACTCTGGGAAGTATTAACATACGGCAAACTTAGGGAAATTTTTTTTCTCAGATAGACATTTCTCCATCCCCCATACATCTCAATGACGACTACTTGTTTTCTTTAGACACAGACACGTATAATCACTAACATCGTACCTTTTTTTTTTCGTGCGGAATTCCCTTCGCATACCCCCCCTTTATGTCGGGCTTGAACCGACTAAAACGTTTCCGGTCTACAAACTTCGGGGTGTAAGGTTACCCATAGAGATATTCGCACCCCGACAACTAACATCGTACCTAATGCTGAATGCAGTACAATCCTTGAGCTACATTACTACATTACTACTATTAGTATTGAGAACAATGGCAATCATTTTGAATAACTTTAATTAGTTTCAGGTGGAATAGATAGGTAACCTAAGGAAAATAAAAAGGTATTTGTTAAAAATGAGTTTATTACTTAAGTTTCCCGTATATTATTCCTTCCCAGAAGAATTGCTTTTTTTTAGTCTAATGATGTATTTTTAGTTTTTATCAAAATCGGGCTCGAGACCTCTTTGAGCATTCTTTACTTATTCCTCATAGTTTTAGATTTGGCCATCCATGCCCAATTGAAAAATTGACTCTGTGTATGGTCCTTGGTTCTCCTCGGGTAAGTAATTCTTATATAATATAACTCGGCGTTAAGGTCTTAAATATTAATAAGCGACGAAGTCGTAGGAATGATTTTATGCATAAACATTGAACTTCGCGGCTCGGGATTATAGAGATAATAAGGGCTATTGCCCTCAGTCTATTTTAGTGTCGATGAAGTGTTTACTTTGGCAGTACGACTAACGATCAGTGCTCACGAACATACTCGAAAAAGTTCTTCAATTCATAATTACATGTTTGGAAGGGTTGAAACGATAACAGTCGAACGCGGTAGAAAATGTTACTACTTTAAATTTCGAATTAGGAAAAAACTTATAAAATAGTTTTTATTAATGACTAGATAATGTCAGGCGTCTAATAGTAGATTGTTACACAAGGGTTGAAAGTCAGCCATTTCACCCGAGATATTTCTGGCGCTCAAGCGAAGTGAGAGCGCCAATAGTTCGAGGGTGAAATGGTGACATTCACCCGAGGTAAACACTCTACTTTTCATTTCGACTATGTGAGGAAATTAAAATACTACACACACATTTAATGAAACAGGTATATTGATTATCAGTTAAAATTTAAAGTAAAATTAGAACAATTGGAAAATGGATTATTAACAACAGCTTTTGCCTGTGCTTCAATCTCATCGGGAGTTAAATTAATATCCATGTCACTGGAATCACTTTCCGAAACCATTTTTAACCACAATTAACACAAGGTATTTATTTACATTGAATCTCGTTTTCCCGCTAATTATTTAGCTTAAATAGTTTCTTTTTAATTCTGAAAAAAAAAAGAAATCACGTACATACTGCCAACATTAGAAAAGTTTTGAAAATCGAATCTATTGGTTACATTGTAATCGAGTATCTAGGCGGCCATATAAAAAAAGCATCATGATATCAAGGCATTATGACGTATCTTAATTACCATGGACTCCATGGCAAACCCTAAAATTAAAAAAAATTACTTTCCGCCCTAAGGAAGAAATAAGCTACTTTCCACCCGGCTTGCCACCCATGAAAATTAAACTTTCCGAACAGGAGAGATGAAAAGCTATTGATGTTCGAAAAATTTTGTTCATATGAATCAATCCCTAGAAAGTTTTTCTTTGACAGACCGACAACTGAACAGAAATGATTCAAAACATTCCCGCCTCATCCAGGAACCGTGACAGAATTCTTGTTGTGAACTATTTGTCTTGTAGGTATATAAAGAAGTCATTATTAACACCACTTAATTGTTTTCCTCTTGGCAACACCGCTTAAGGCACTTTGAAGTTTTAAATAAGTGCGGTTTTTCCTAGCGCAGCAAGAACATAAACTTGTTGTTTCAACGCAACTTGTTTTCACATAGCAACTCGAATTAGTTACCAGTAATAAAAATACTAGATTAGATGTGTATTGGTGAATGCGATTGGCTTGTTTAACAATTTATTTTATTGGCCGCGGTGCCACGCGGGCTGCGCGCTCTCTCGCGGCCCCTCCCCGTGGCTATTTAAACTCTCAGTGACGTATGCTACCTACTGTTTATATTCTGTGGTAACGCTATCTGGAAGTAAGGCCACAGAAACATTAAAATTTATTATCTTTATTTATACCTCCCATCATCATCATAATATGGTGCCTCGGAGGTCCGCTTTCTCCTTCTCCAGATACTGCTCTCTACCTATATCTTTATTTGCTTTTCTGACTTTTCTCTTTTCGCTCTGCAAGTGGCACCCTTTTTTTTTTCTTGCGGAAATACCTTCGGAAACCCCCCCGCCGGCCAGCGGGGCGGTTATGTCGGGCTTGAACCGACTAAAACCGCACGCTGTCTCGGGTGTACAGACGACGGGGTGTAAGGTTGCCCATAGAGCATATCCCTCGCACCCCGACTGACCCTAGGCCGTCTCCGGTTTCGAGATGCCCCCCTCGGGTTTGGGAACCACGGTATCCCCGTCTTGACCCGGTTTGGGGGAGGGACGCTAGTCGCCCCACCGTCCCGGCCTGCTTCTGCTGTTCTGCATGTTGCGGGCTCGTGGGCCGGGAGAGTTCTAAACCTCTCCCGGGCGTGCTCCGCCATCTCCTTCGCGAGCATTACATGCTCGCAGAAGGAGGTGGCGGCGGCCCACGCGCTCGCGCTCTTCACCATTGCCGCAATCATGCTGCCAAGCGAGAGGACTCCCACTCCGATGGCTGCCACTTGGTCACGCCTCAGCGCCTCCCACTCAGGCGTTGGCAGCTCCTTCCTGATCCGATGCAGGTGGTCCCCGAAACTCCCCTTCCCGGAGATCACCTGCGTCGTCGTACGAGAGGCTTCCGTGTCGCCTCTCCAGCCAATCCTCCATGATGGGCCTTACCGCCGCTATTGCGGCGTGCCCTACTACTCAAGTCGTTTTCTTTGTTTCTCATGTTCTCTTCTTTTCCATCTATAAGTAGCAACGCATGAGTGACGTGTTTATTGCTGTAAGCGTCCATAGCCTTCGGTAACCGCTTCCCATTTACATTACATAATGGTTGTGTGAGGCCCCTCCTAAGACCTTGAGGATCATACCAATCCCCCTACAAGCCGGTACACCTACTGATTGATAGACGAAGCTCCAGTGAACGCTTTCCTCTTAGGGTTAGGAGGTTAGACTGCAATCGATGTACGGTTATCGGTATAAACGGTATAAACCAAATCAAAATGAGGTCAAGGAGTGAGCGGGCCCCGAGGTCCGCTGTGAAAGCCTCGGATGCAACTGGGAACAATGCTAAGATGATGATGATATCATGAACCAAAATAAAAAAGGCAGTGGCACTACTTTCAGACAGAATGGAGAACTTGAATTTCTTGAACTTGAACTTGAATTACGTGTGTATTTTTTGAATCGTCATCATCCATCCTTCCATCCCTCTCTCCCTAAATCCTTCCATCCATCCATTCATTTAGCTACAACAAAGATGGCGTTCTAATAAAATTAAATATGGAAAGCGTCTCAGTGACGTAGGCGTGTTGCTGAAGCAGGCGAGATTTAAAAAAAACGTCACTTTCATGTTTTTTCTTTACCCAAAAAGTGCTCGTATGGAAAGTGCTCAACGTGCCTTAATCATGTAATAATTAAATTTTAAAACAATTTAAATTTTAAACAGTGTATTTGTCTACGAATTGCTACGGCGTAGCTGCGTATCTGTAGCGGACAATAATGTAGCTTTATCTTAGTTGTCCTAAGTAATGGCTATCAAAACTTACGAAGGAGTATGCACTACAGAAAAAAATTGTTATTACCTTAAAGAACACATGAAAAATCCGGTTAGTTATGTTTTGACAGTGTCTTCTATATGTATACTAGACTGGCTGTTAAGGACAAAAAATCGATACCCTATAGAGTCTTTTTTTCTCACTTTTTGTTCCTTTCGTAACCATAGAGTATATTAAATTTATATAGTTTATACGATTTTATATGTCAAGTCAAAGTCAAAGTCAACAACCATTTATTCTGTATAGAACATTAATATGGCACTAACAAAACGTCAAAAATAAACTAATGTTTGGCAAATGGACCACCGGTTCGAAACGCGGCCCTGTCCTGAGAAGACTCCGGCAAGAAACTCAGCGGGCTGTTTTTTTTTGGTCTATTTATAAACATGTTTGCTTAATCTAATTACAATATTATGTTTGAGTAGCATAGTGAGAGAGCAAACAGTTCATATCCAAGCTTGTTTGTCGCCTAAATAGTCTAGAATTTTATAATAGCCTTTTTGGCAGAGTTTACTTTTAATTTGGCTTTTAAATTTATGAAGAGGTAGATTCTTCATTTCACTAGGAAGCTTGTTGTAGAAGCGTATACAGTTACCCTGAAAGGAATTACTGATCTTGTGGAGTCGACTATTACACACCACAAGATTGTTTTTATGTCTGGTATTTACGTTATGTAAGTATATCACAAAGTCGTAAAAAATTGGAATGTTTATTTCTTTGAACTTTTCTCGAAGGGAGACTCTTGGGCCCAACTTATAAATTGCCCGCATAGCCCGCTTTTGCAATACATAGATTGTATTTAAATCTGCGGTATTACCCCAGAGGAGATCATCACCTGTCATCGTGATGTGATCGAACGCCTTACCCCCGAAGTGTGACATACTACTACTGTAACTGTGTGTGACTACTGTATACATAGAAGTAATTGTGTTTTGAAGTAAAACTCATTTTGACGGATTCTATCGCGAGTTTTTATGTGTCCCCGATATTGATTTTTAGAGTTCCGTTGCCAAATGGCAAAAAACGGAACCCTTATAGATTCGTCATGTCTGTCTGTCTGTCCGTCCGTATGTCACAGCCACTTTTTTCCTAAACTATAAGATCTATGGTGTTGAAACTTGGTAAGTAGATGTATTCTGTAAACCGCATTAAGATTTTCATACAAAAATAGAAAAGAAACAATAAATCTTGGGGGTCCCCATACTTAGAACTGAAACTCAAAAATATTTTTTTCATCAAACCTATACATGTGTGGTATCTGTGGATAGGTCTTCAAAAATGATGTTGAGGTTTCTAATATAATTTTTTTCTAAACTGAACAGTTTGCGCGAGAGACACTTCCAAAGTGATAAAATGTGTGTCCCCCCCCACCCCCTTTAACTTCTAAAATAAGAGAATGATAAAACTAAAGAAAATATATGATGTACATTACCATGTAAACTTCCAACAATAATTGGTTTGAACGAGATCTAGTAAGTGGTTTTTTTTTAATACGTCATAACTAGTAAACTGCAATTTACCTTTCATTCAATCTGCTCAAACTGCTACGGAACCCTTAATGGGCGAGTCCGACTCGCACTTGGCCGCTTTTTATACTACTACACAAGCTGTTTAGAACAAAAATTGTGACACGGCTCCTGGGTGAGATGAGGATGAATTCTAAATTTCGAATTTGGTACAGAACGCAGAATAGATGAATGAGATAATTAACTTTGACACCTATCTGTATAGGCAAAGCGCGCCTTTTTGCAATGCGTCATGTATATGACAGTAACAAAAAGTTAAGCATTGTTGGTAGGCATATTTGTGGTCTCTTGCGATAGCAAGTTTTTTGTTCCGGACAGCCAGTCTAGTATGCATAGAACTCATTGGCTCCCGACACTGCTCCCGACGTTTGGATAGTATTTCAGCAGCCAGGATTGCGGAGAGATTTGTTAATATTAATTTTATTTCAATGTATTATTTTCGCATAACCTTTCAACAATGTACCTATCATATAGTCATGTTTTGCACTTAATGGCAAGCCTGAAGTGGCAGACCTCCAATTTACTTCTGAATAATTTCAATGCGAGTTCAAGACATTTTAACTTTCCCAGGGATTTCCCGAGTTTCATTACTCTGTGGGTTCGTGGGTCACTACTGTTGATCCTGGGTACAGGAGTTACAGTAGTGGGAATGAGGGTGGGCTTAGTCCCATTAAAAAAGGCCAGAAGCACTCATAATATATAAATGTAACTATTATTTAAAATTATTCTAATAAAGTAACTATTTTATACTCAATGAGCTCAGTTAAACAATTATTTTTGCTATAGAAAGCCCTATTGTAACGTAGTTTTCCACTTTTTATTATTATTTGTGAGTTCAAAGTATCAATGCAAACAATTCACAAGCAAGCAGGCCTTTATAAATAGAAAAGTTAGTAACATCATTCTATTATACGAGTCACATTCCACAGAACATAGCTTCTTTTAAAAGCCTATTGTAAGGAGGAAATTAAAAACTAAATACTATCTTCATTATCATGCTTAGTTACTGTATTAGTAACAACAATTTTGGAACAAACTACTAATACATCATTTGGGGTGTCGTTTCAATGATTCCAACGATACAAAAGTTCTGATCAATGACTATGTTACCAGGCGTGGGAGAGAGGGGTCTGACCACAATAGCGATCGGTAACATCGGTCATACTGTAGCCTGGAATAACGACAACATATATCAGAAGTCAGAATGCGGTCTGCAGATTATGCTAATGGATGCCCTCTTGGTACCCACGCTATTATATGATGATGATAATGACTACTAAGCCGCGGTAGCCTAGTGGTATGGGTAATGGACTGCTGAGACGAGGTCTCGGGTTCGATCCGAGGTTTTACCATGGCACACACCAATGACTTTTCGATGCTTTTCGAAGTTATGTGTGTATTTATCGCAGGTTTATATGTAAGTGCCCGGTTAATGGCAATAGGCTCGCCACCTATTACATTGGGACCTAAACATAAACTGGCGAAATGTGGGTGCTAGCACCTCTGCCTACCCCTTAGGGGATATAGGCGTGAGTTTATGTTATGTTATGTTTAATGACTACTATACTGACTGTATGGAACTAAAAATTCAGTATCACAAAAGATGAGGAACAAAGACAACTACATTTTGTCTGCGGCTGTATCCGCAGAATTCTGTTCATGTGCCCGCTTCCCATGGTAACCTATTCCAGGATAAAAAGTAGCCTATGTGTTATTCCCAACTATAATCTATCCCTGTACCAAATTACAGCCAGATCCATTCAGCCGTTTTTGCGTGACAGAGTAACAAACATCCATACGTCCTTACAAACTTTCGCGTTTATAATATTAGTAGGACTACTATTGAAGGATTCTAGTAGTACTCGTATTCATAGAATTTATTGATTCTGGTGGAATAAAAACACTCACGTACAGTAGGTATCCGGCTTTTGATTAATTTGGCACCCTTCGGTTGTGTAGAGCGTTTTCTCTATCGTTCATGAGACTGACAGTTTGATACCTTTACAGAGTAGTTAAAATCGTTAGTTTTTATATAATATTAAAACTATAACTTCGGTTTTAACAACTCTAAAACATAGCAAGCTGTAGACATTTGCTGTGCTGTAGAGAAAACGCTTTACAAGACGATCCTAACGATCGAAGCACACCGATGTCAACCGGACTCTCGTTCATCTTCCTACCGTGCCAAATCAAAAGTCGGACACTACAGTTACATGTACCCTAAAATCATTACACTCCTTTTTTGGCAATCATGAAATCTATATATTTAAAAGAAATTCGTGTTTTGTGTTAGTGATGACCGCAGACACGAGAACGATTAGACCGGTTTTCATATATACGTAGATACGATAGAACGATTAGACAGGCATTAGGCGTATAGTGTTTTTTGTTCTTTTTTTTGCGGAACTCCCCACGGTTAACCTACCGCCGGCCAGTAGAGGTAGTTATGTCGGACTTGAACTGTATTAAACTGCACGCCGCGCCGTCTCGGGTCTCTAATGCCGGGCCATCTTAAGCTTTGAGATGGCCCCCTAGGGATCCTGTGCATGTATGAGATATTCACGAAATAAATTCAGCTGATAAGACAACCAAAAACGAAGTTTGCCGGGTCAGCTAGTAAATAATAATATATTATATTTTTTCAATAAACTTTCTATTCAAATATCATGTATTCATGAGCATTTTATGTATGCGTAGCTCTGTAACTCATATAAACAAGTACCTTTTTATAATATGCGTTCTCGTGCAACACATTGATTCTTAAATCAAATTCAATTCGGCTACATACTTTCCTTTAGATTAAATGAATTACATATTTAACTGAGCTTCTTGAATAAAGAATTGGAACAGAGCGGTTAAATTTATGTCCATTCTTATTTTAACGTTTTTGTTTATAACTGTCACGTCATACTTTTCTGTACAAGTTTCCATAGCATCTTCTATAGGAACTTGTATACCATACCGTTTTGACGTTTAATAAAAAGAAACTGCTTTTCAAACATTCAAGTACGGAATTATTCTTTAAACTAGACACTTAAGCAACCTTAACGTTAAAATACAACATTTGCAGGTTATTTGTAACAGACTATACATTGTAGGTATGAGTTGTAACATCGTGTCTCTCGAGATGGCGGGATGCGAGCATGCGCGCCCGTATCGATCCGCGCGAGATGACTACGAGAGCGCCGTCGTGCATGCTCCCAACACTACGATTGTCTATGCCCGGCGCCACTTTCAATACATTTTATGTTCTTCTTACAAATATTTGATCTTCCTTTTTTAGATTGATATTCTGTTTTTGGTTACTATTGGAGGTAAAATAAGTTACGTTTCGTTTTTATTATTACAAACTTCTTTCGTTTCATGGATCAGGCATTAAATTTAAAAAAATATCAACCTTGACCCCGATGAGGGGTCCTGAATCACGAATATGACACCAGAGCTATTACTGACGCCATTAGCGATAAAAAAAGACAACCTGTAAGAAACTTAAGTCTTAAAAATAACTAAAAAGTATTTTGATCTTTGAAATAAGAACGCAGAGTTATGATCACACTTTATGGTAAACTAATATCATAGAGTACCAGCACATGCCTAGATAACCGTAAATTATCTATTTTGTGGTGCCAGAGGTATCATACGGTGCAAACAATTTAATCTAGGACTAAACGGTTCGGCACATCTTTTCTTTGCCGTACCATATAGACTTATCTTGTACCAACCCACGTATTTCCTTCTTCCTACAGTCCCGGGCCCTCTAAACGGGGCATGAAAAAGCTTCTCATGAGGCCATCAAGTTGAGGGCCACCATTGTACTTTCGAACTTTCGTTGATTCTTTTACGGGTAGTATATACCTATATCTCCTCACTCCTATAATTATGCACGTATGAAAATATATAATTCCTTTGCCAAATAATCTTAACCCTTTCACCAGCTATGTACCATAAGTATGTAGTTAGCGTGTCTGAATCCCATGCGGGTAGCATGACCGAACTAGCTCGGGGGTGCATCGCGTGATGGTTAATGAAATGCGTGCGCGCCCCACTCGTGTAAATCCACTACTCATTATTATACTACATTTTAGATTAAACATTTTTATAGCGCATGTACATGGTATTCAATAAATATGATTAAAAAAATAATAGTTTATGGTCTATAACTTTATGGTACTGATGCTAGTTTTTGTTTGTTAAAAAAGAATTAGGTTTGCTCACGCATGTGTTACGTAAGATCACGTAAAATTGTCCGGTTTAGACATGGTAGCGAGATAAAATATATGCCACTTAGATATTAATTTTAATTATAATAGATAAACTTCTAAGTAATATCTTGTAATTCTTCTCTACAATGCGTTTGTTGAAAGAAACTGCAGAAGTTACTTGCAAACGAGCTCGAGCCCTGGATATTACACAACCCATGTGAACCAACTTCTAAACCGAATAATTTAGCTTAGCTGGTGGGGTTAACGGCAATACTAGTAATGTGTGGCCTATGTTACTAGTACCGGTATCGGTATCAACTTAACGCATCCCAACTTACCTTAGCTCTAAAACTTTACATAATAATAATATAAAATAATAAACAAAAGTTGCAAAAATGTTAAATTTGTCCTCTGAAGATTACAATAATACATCAATTATATTACAGGTAGTTATGTGATCGTGTGTAAATATGCCAATTTCCAGCACTTTCTGTAGGGGACTGTACTTTTCTCAATTGTATATATGGGCAGACTCATATTTATGTCGCAATATCGTGTGCGTTTTGTTATGTGCGACCATACATACACCAACAGCCACCATAAAAGACTGACACTTCTGCAAAGGCATCCCCGCCGCCTGCGGATTTCAACCCATCCCCGTAGTCTTTCGTACCCGTCGCCTACAGACCACCAACAAAGTCGAAGACACACATCTACGTGGGAGTCGCGTAGACGGCTACGAGCTACGAAGTTGTTGAAAACATTATAACTTGTAGTACTATTACTGTGTAACGTATATGCATTTCACTGTATAGGACAATAACTTTTAAGTAGTATATGGGGGGGGGAGGTAATGTATTAAGTGTATGGTATTACCAAATTTTCGGGGTCCAAGCTGGTAAGAGTAAGAATGGTCACCCGTCCTAAAACTGATCTGGCTACTAGTATTGCGTTATTTTAGTGTTATTTTCTAAATAATGAGTATTAAATCTCATTCGATAATTCAACCTGCGTTTTAGGTCACCCATCCACCGAGAAGCGTTAATTATTATTATAGTCGTCCTACTAATGTACTGTATCCGACTTCTGATAACAGTCTATTGAAGATTAGTTTACTTTGGTTTTGTAAAAAGTTTCCTCTATCCCACACCGCATGCCTACAAATTTTTAGTTTAATTAAAACCGAAGCTATAGTTTTAATATTTTTTGTGAACACTTTTACGCTTATTTTTATCAGATTATTACCCAAAAACGGTAAACTAAGGTGACAGGGGATAAACTGGATGCGAAAGGCGGAGAAGGCCTATATCCAGCAGTGGACTGCGATGGGCTAATTGATGATAAAGTTATTATACTGTTAGTCCAATATACGATAGAGTGAACGCTCTTTAAAACCGAAGTAAGCTGATCTCAGCCAGACTTACCCTCTTCTTTCTGATGTGCCAACTAAAAAGCCGGGAACTGTACGCCTGTGTAAATATGTCATCTAATTTGGACAATGTGATTTCAGTGTGCAACTTCATCGTTCACGAGCGATGCGTGGGGCAGGTGGTGACGCCGTGCTGCGGGGTGGCGCCGAGCCTTATCAAGGTACTGTAAACCCAAAGACTTTTATGTATACGTCGACGATCGATGTGGTTCGCGAGTTCAATACCCGCTCGATGCAATGAATATGTTCTATTTCCATTAATCTGAGTGATATCTTTATTTTCTATTTGTGTTATAAGCGTGTATCGTCGCTCTTAGAAATAGCTTACAGCATCCCAAATTTCCGATCACCTATGAAACTTATCCTGTGCAGATTATAAAAAAATAATCAAGTAAACTCGTTAGCCTTCAGCAACTATTGAAGGTGACTGTACATAACTCGTGAGAAATGTGCGTACAAATATTGGTCCACTGATATTAATTACTCTTTGACTATGTTGAACGAATCGCGAGAAAACTACTTCCTATAAGCGACTAATGCACTAATACTAAAATGGCAGTCTCCAGCTTGATAGTTACTTTTTACAACTCGCTCGCTCGTTTCTTTGCTCGTTTCTTTTTCTGATGTGTGGATGGTTGATGGCATACGAGTTTGGCCTCCACTGAGACCTGAACCTTCTGCCGAAAGAAGTCACAACAGTAACTACAAATTACTGTTAAGCTAGAGTGATGTTACTTGTCAATGTGCGGGGAATGAAAAATAAATGATATGATTGTTTGGTACAGAACCCGGTGGCCCATTGCTGGTCGGAACCAACACATCACAAGCGCAAATTCTGCACGGTGTGTCGCAAACGGCTCGATGAATTACCAGCCTTGCACTGTATGAGTAAGTACCCCTTTTGATTCATACTATTGTTATGATATTTTTATACCTTTGAAGTGTTGTTTAAATGTTACTATGGCACACTACATTATATTCAGTACCAACTAAGGAAAGCAATCTATCATTCTAATGAAGTTTAAGTGCTTGATTGTTTCTTTGGTTCTGAGCGACTACTGGTTTGAATTGAAAAAACCTTTTTGTGTTAGATAACCCATTTATCGAGGAAGGTTATAGGCTTTTTCCCAAAAAGAGCGGAGTAGTAATCATAAATGTCAACCAATGGGGTAAATTTTAATACATTGTTGCATTAACTAATAAATAACGGGCATATACGGGTGAAATGGGTGCCCCAGGGTTCGAAGAATGTCACGGGCGAAGCTGCGGGACACAGCTAGTTAACATATGAAGGTTAAGGGCCATATTTTACCTACTTATAAATTATATTTAAGTAATACCTTGCCTATAAGTGACACTAACATGTATTTCCTACATTCAGGCAAGCAGGCGTTGAAGAGAAAGTAATAACAAATGTTTTTTTAAGTAGATTGCTAGTGTGTTTACAAAGAAGGTTGTAGTACTTAGTACGAAGTAGATTAGAATATGCTTTTGAACTGGGTTACCAATAAAAAAATATCTATTAAATAAAACAGTTTGTGGGGAGTTTTGATTTTTATTACATAATCGGACTGCAATAGGCTAATTGATTGATTGATTGATTGAATCGGAAATTAAGTCCAGCTGACAACAATAGGTTGCCGCTTAATCTATGGAACTGAAAACAGTCTGCTTATCACTTTGAGGATGTATACAGCTCTTTTTTAGGTAGAAAGAGGTAAAACTCCAAAGCATATTTACACCGTAGCAATACAGGCTATAATAGTGTTGCAAATTAATGTATTGTTTCATTGCTTGGTGTTATGCTTCACGTGTGATGTGCACACGTTTGGTAATTAGTAGCACTCTACATGCCAGTCCAACTTGCTGTAATAAATTATTTAAATGGAATATGATTGATCATTTTCTCTTTGATACCATCATAAAATCTTAATCAAACTTATATGGAGATCATTTCAGACATAAATTAGTAAACCTTTTACCAGTTTAATCTCAAACAGAAACTGTTAACAAAGAGTCTTCAAAAGGAACTGTAGCGCACCCTGTGTTATGCCCCAGAACACAGTGGTCAGTGTTGGGCCATGTTCTGCAATGTGCAACTGTAGGCCATCATCACGTCACGATTCCTTTGAAGTGTGCCAAAAACCGATAATATGCCGACTGCGCTCCACGTTGGCTAATCGTGGGCCAATGTACCATTGACCCCTGTACGCAATGGCAATGGACATATACCATGGCCGTGGCTCATCATGGGTCATTGTGTACTGGCCGTATTTGAGTTTCTTTTCAAACTTACCCTGTGCGTTTGAATTACTTCATACACATTATCCTGTGTTGTTCAGGGTTCCGATTCAGTGACACCACATTTTCAAAACGCGTTATTTCAATTCGATTAGAAAGAAAAGCGTAAAAGAAACTTTGATATTCCGCACGATCTTGTAAAACAAAACCTACCTACGTTTTCGTGATGTTATTAAACCTTTAAAATTACTCAGAGTTTGATTCATTTTCAATTGAATTTTAAAACTTTCGTAAGTTTTGTAATCACATGTTTTAAAAACGAAACTTTACTGAATCGGGGCCCTATACCTTTTCAAACGTTACGCTGTACTGTATTACGCAGTTTGCGAGTACTACGTGCATGGAGAATGCGTGGACTTCGCGGCCGCAGACTGCAAGGAGAACGCAACGTACTGCGCCGGCAGCGAGCCCCGCCATGTGCACCACTGGCGCGAGGGCAACCTGCCCGCCAACTCCAAGTGCGCCGCCTGCCGCCGCGCCTGCTGGTCCGCAGAGTGCCTCACGGGCTACCGCTGCGAATGGTGCGGCAGCACGGTACGACACTCCTCATACTGCTAAATTCTATTCTATGCCGACCAATCAAGCGCATGGTCCATTTGCTGGTGAATGGTATAGAACCCAGTACTGTAGCTCCTGTACACTAAGATCAACAGTAGTGACCCACGAACACATCGAGTAATGATACACGTGAAGTCCCATGGAAATTAAAACTGCTCGTGACCAGCATCGAATTTACTCAGAAGTAAATTGAAGGAGTTACAAATATAATAAATTCTTTAGCAAACGAGATACAATAGAGACAATTCATTAAAGACTGGTTTTGACTTGACTCACTTCACCCCTTATAAGCGGAGGAAAAGAGCAGAAAAAAAGGAGGGTAAGATCTCCTGTGCTTTCGTAAATCGAATGAAGCCAAGCCGAAGTAGTCTCCACTCGTGGTGGGAAAAGTAAGCCTAAAAATGCTTTCCTTCCTTCTTATTCCCAATCTATTCTTTCTTTCACCTTTCCACTTTGCAGAAGAAGTGATGTAGCAAGTGTATATATACGGTAACAGCTTACCATCTGGTGGACCATGTGCTTGTTTGTGATATAAAGAAAAGTACAGTTTGTCCCAACACGCCTGCGCTATATCGCTTACTATATCCGTATTGCCCTCACAGTGCCACGCAGGATGCCGTTCTTTGATTTCGGAAGAATGCAACTTCGGGATGCTGCAGCCGATTTTCTTACCACCTTCGGCAGTTTCGATACCACGGACCGAGGTCCCGATGGAGGCCATCATCGGAGTGCACGTGCGCCCTCCACCCTCGCAGCGAGACTTCGGATGCCGTAAGTGTCCTGACATGACCCAGTGGGCCCGACCCCGCACCGCTTGCCGTCACCTACATGTGCCAAGCAATCGGCGAGCTTACTTAGTATAGGCCGCGCTTAGTAGTCCAATAGACAGGCACACACGGTCAGAACTTGCCTGGACATACATCTTTTTATACCTTCTTTTGATATTCAATACCTTTTTTTCTTTCATATTTTTACCTCTCAGGGTTTGGAAGTAGTTATGATCTTTGAAATACCTACCTTCTCGTTTGGCTTCCATCATTACACTCTTGTCTCCTAAATTACGATGCACAGTAGCTAAGGAAGGGTCGAGCGGTCCTGATCGTGCGTGGCTGAGGGCGCCCGGTTCTGGGGACTTAGGGCGGTGTAGGCGGACGTTAGGCGGTGTAGGGCGCTGGCACATAGCACATGGCGGCGCAGTGAGCGTGTGTGTTGGGGCAGCGCGCGCCGAGCCAGAACTGGCGGGCAGCTGGGCGCCGGCGCGGCTGGTGACGCTGGCGCGCCGCCTGCTGCCCGCCGCTTGCAGTCCGCACGGCGGCGCTTCGCCCCCCTACTCTAGAGGTAACCCGCCCCGCTCCCACGCGCCGTCCACACACCTGCATTTCTCCTCTTAGTAAAAGATGTACCAACTCGAGATTTAGTCGGACATCGTGAGCAAGTATAAGGTTATATATTGATAACCAGATATGATTGCTTATGAGTTAATCTTAAGTATATAATCTAAATATATGAAATACAGATCAATTTCTAATTGGTATATCTCTTTGCACGTTATTTTACTAACATAGCAGTTCATATTTCAATAAAGATTTATGCATTTTAAATGCTTGCGCTGGAAGCTTACACCCTCCTTCTAGATGCTATTCTATTATGTATATCTGATCACATATCCACTTAACATTAATAACTGCTGAAAGGATGGATACCGGAGCATTAAATAAGGATGATATTCAAACAAATATTATAAATGGCGTGGCGTGTTATACATGTTAATGTAATATTTTACTTTTACACGAATTTAAACTCAGAATAACTCACTATAATGGAACAGGTATAATGTTTTTACTGAACTACATCACGTTGCCATTTGGTCACAGCAGAACATCAGTCAGAAAATTCTTCTTAGTTGTCCGAAACCTGAAACAGTTGGTTGTAGAGGGCGAAATTCAAATAGGTTTCTTATTTCAGCGTCTACTTCTTACTTTTGAAATAATTTCAAACGTAAGAAGTAAGCATTTAGTAAAGGTATACTAATGTAACGTTGGATAAAGTAATATAAAAACACCGCAATTTGTGTTGGCAGCCTGCACTTCTCCAGTATTCATTCATTTCAAATCTAAAGCAAGGCTTTATTCTACTTGCTTGTTTCACCACTATTCTCACTTTGCATGCACCAAAGATAACGAAATGCTTAATAATACCCGTATCACTACATTTGCCAAAATAATCATGAAAAAAAACACCCTTCTACTTAACTTCTCGATTTCTTTCGTCACTCGATTCTTTAGTCGATTTTACCGCTCATGAAACCACAAGACCACTAAATGATATAAATAAACTTAAAAAAATTGAGATGTTTATCATTACCTTTACAGACCGTAGTTAATTTTGATTACCCACGACTCTTCTCAAATTAATTAAATTAAATTCTCAAGTTAAATTTCATCTACAGTGACCTAAATTCGAGCTAGTAACTTGTTTACAACGGCTGTTACACAACGGGACACAGACTTTTTCTTTTCTAGATTATACTAGGTATCTAAAATCACCATCAAAGCGCGCGTGTTCACCCCCTTTTTAAATAGACTGAACAAGCACTCTGTTTCGTCGCGGGGGCGAAGGACTAAGATAGAAATCGCAATAAGCCTGACGGACCCCGGGTCACCTGTCGAAGTGACCCTTTTTCTCTTCCCGTCTTCTCGTCCCTCTCTCTCCGCGGTTGTCTCGAGCCTGCTTTAATAAAATTGTTTAGACCTCTCCTGCTCATCTAACTTGTTCTACAGGGCAATGTACTGCCAGCGTCAATAAACAGCGGTAAACACGTACCATCACACGAGCCACTTATTCTCTGTAACCATGGTAATCCCCTCTATCTATCTACACCTCTTGCTGGTCAAGCAAAACGCAATTAGCCAAATTATATACAAAATCACTTCTCGAAGTTATAAAACATTTATTTTATACATAAATTAACATTTATACATATTATATGATATTTCACGGTATTATTCATTCCTGTTTAAAGTATTTTCCCCACATTTTCTCAATTTTATCACCCCTGTCTTGTAGTTAAGTGAATCCTTCAGACCAATACTTTTCTTCGATACTCCCTCACACAACCCTGTGACCGGCCAGCCCAAGAATACTCATGATGCAGTATTCCAACGGCACCAGGTAACATACGGACAAATCAGAAATAACATACATCGTATGTATATATGCTTAAGTATCCAATGCTGCTTTTTGTAGGATGTCATTATTTAAAATTATTGGTTGCAAGTCATAGATGTGGGAAAGATATATCAGAAATACACCAGCCAAGTGCAAGTGCAATGCATTGCAATCAGAAGTCGTTTATTAAACCCGCCAGGGTCAAAATCCATGCAAAAAATTGCCTGTCGACGTTTGTTGTATTGGACCTTCCGTAGATTAGAATTTTTGTTTTTATTATTATTTGAAAGGAATTAAGTTTATAGTTTCACGTAAATGTTAACTGGCTAGCTATTACAGTTTTAAAGATACATATAGAACATATTTCTGACATACCTAAAGATGTGTAATGTAGATCCACAAAACATAATCACGAAAGGTTTTTGTGTCAAATAGATTTCAAATAACTGACATTCTTAAATGATGATAACATCCAGAATATTGCGAGTTCAGTTTTTAAAGTAATGTTAATTTGCCCTAAAAAGAGCATTTCAAATATGAAATATATTTTTTTGTTTATTATATAGTGGATACATCAGATTACAAAAAAATGTCCAATGCATAGTACGTACATGGCTTAATTTTGGAAACATTTTACCCTATTTTATAAGGTAAAACAATTTAAATAATGACTTCCTAATCTGGTAGGTACGTGTATTGTATGATACATTGCGATAATATGTGTGACGAATGTGTGTAATTATGGAATTTTGTTTTGCAGTGGTATCATACAAATTAATGTATAATATAATATATATAATATAAATTAATTTATAAATTAATGTTAGTAGACACTGTATTGTTAAGAAATAATTTTCTGTACAGTAAGATATTGATAAACTAATTATTTGATAAGCAGTATTGACGTATTGACTTTTATAGTCTTTTCATAGTAGGTGGGATAATTGGGGGTCAAACATAAATGTATATAATTTAATTTGATTTGATTAATAACATAATTTGACTCGCATTGTCGTTTACAAAACAATTATTCAACTAATCCTACTGTACTGAAAGTCTAAATAAAATATTTAAAAAACAATAAAGTAGTAACAATTTAAAAAATATGTGCCAACGTTTTATTGCTTATTAGCTAAGCTGGACTAAAACATTCCCGGTATCCGCTTTAAATAACAAGCCACCCAAAAATAAAGAGACACGAAACAATAAACTATCAATTACGAAAAGAACAAAACCGTTTGACTTGCCTGGTTTTTTCTTTCACGAAACTGATCCCTGAACTCAAGGTTTTGTTTCTTTGCAACATTTTCTGCAACTGACACAATGACTTCTATATATAGTAGACAAGCTGCTTAGAACAAATTTTGTGTCACGGTTAATGCACAGAATGTATTGCCAATGAATTTTTAATTTCAAATTTGGATAGAACGCAGAAACTAGATAAATATTTAACGAATTTTGAAACCTATCCGTATAGATATAGCGCACCTTTTTGTAACATCTGTATGACAGCTGTACAAAAAGTTGCGAATGGTTGATGGCCGGTTTATGGCCTTTTGCTATACCAAATTTTGTCTAATGGTATACATAGAAGTCATTGAATTAATATGAAAAAGTGTAATGTTCGGGTGTGGGGGGCGATCGGGGGTGTGTATGTGAGCGATATGGGTGTTGCAGCTCGCAGCGTGAGCGAGGAGTTCAGCTCGGGCTGCGAGGGCCGCTCGGGCTCCGGCGGCGGCTCCACCGGCGCGCCCGCCGACCAGGACCACCGCCCGGACCATAAACAACACCGGGACCGTACGCCTGATGACAGAGATGAAGGTAAGATACCTACTGAGAGCGGATTTCACCAATCATATCTAGGAACCGAGATCAAGGCGAACTAAACTCCAACCTGGGCGAAATTCATTGGTTAAACTACAGAATTCAGTTAAGTTGAACGAATTTTCAGTGCTGAAATTCAGGTTAGGCCTACGCTACACTTCTTCCGTTACAGATACTCCGCGTAAGAATTTCCGTCAAGTGTAGCGTGGGCCTAAAACGTGAGAATTCAGTTAAGTTGAACCGATTTTCACTGGTGAAATCCAGTCATCGAGTCAGTCGATTTCGACTCAGAAGGTTTGAATGGTTTAACATTACTATGAAAAATACGAAACCTTAAAAGTAAAAGTCACTATTAATTAAAATTGAATATTAATGATAAACTAGGTATCAGTCGTATCGGTATCGGTTGTTCCACTGATAATACGTTTAGTTTTCCTTTATGAATTCAATAGATAGGATTATGTAGGTAGGCATCTATTGACACAGTGCATCTAAAAAAAACAACGCATAACGGTTTTACCTACATGTGTTACATAAATAGCAAGTCTATATTAAAATAGTGTCAATTATAGGAAACAATATTGAATATTACAAATCACAGTTTATTTTGTTTTGTTCATCAGTCCCTATCGTGACAAAATACTTCTCATTTAGGTGCCTGATGCAGATTTCTGCATTGGTAAAAATATGAAAGATATAGAAAACCTCTCAGCGTAGCGTCAGCGCATCCGACTACTACGTCGGAGGTCACGGGATCGATTCCCGCTCAGTGCAAATATTTTATTTACATTGGTCTGGGCGTTTCTATACATATAATATAAATGTATTTAAAAAAAAGGTACCTAGGTATGTAAGTATGTTTATTTGCATTCTAGGGCTATAGGTTCTTAGATTACTGTCGGGTGCGAGGGATATGCTCTATGGGCAACCTTACACCCCGGCGTTTTAAGACCCGAGACGGCGTGCGGTTTTAGTCGGTTCAAGCCCGACATAACCGCCCCCGCTGGCCGGCGGGGGGGTATCCGAAGGGATTTCCGCACGAAAAAAAAAGAAGAAAAAAAGGTACTTAAATTACTTTGAACGTTTGAACGTTTTTATATATACGTACCTAAAACGTTTACAAATTCAATATATAGGTATTAATCAATCAACTTAATGCAGTCCATTACTGGACATAGGCCTCTCCCGATGTGCGCCACAGCAGCGATCCTCCATCTGAATATATTCTCTTATGGGTGTTGCTAAATAAAACCTGGGGTTTGTCAAGCAGAAGTAGTAAAGGTGTACGACGGTGAGGCGGCGTGGTCGCGTCGGTTGTACCGACCCGTGGTCGTGGGCCGCAACTGGAACGAAGTCGAGCTGGTCTCCGCCGCCTTACGCGCATTCCACGTGGCGCGGGACCCAGACCTGTTCGAGCTCACCGACGCGCTCGCCGGTGAAGAACCACCACTCAAAGACCCCACACCACTCGCTCGAGTCACACGGCTTCCGAATAAAAGACCTGCGCTTTTCTTACGCTTCAAGTAAGTTATTGTTTTTCAGGATTTCGCTACCTACTTTGTTTAAAGTACTTACTGTAAACTTCTCCGCGGAATGAAGGAGAAACGCGAATGTCAGACATTGAAATAAAACTATTTTCAACGGATTCTAGCTCGATTTATTTGATGTTATTTTATTATTTACTTTAACCCGACGTTTAATAAATAAATCGCTATGGAATTCGTTAAAAATAGTTTTATTTCAATAAAGAAGGAGAAATTTACCTTCAACATGACTAATAGACTCCAGCAACGCGTAGATAGCAAACGAGTTCCAATTTTTCTTAACAAATAAAATTGCAGACTGGAAATGGTATTAATCGTCTTATACTTACTCATTAAGAGAAGAACTTAGTGGGTAAGGAGACGGCCTTACGTTCGAGAGGTCCTGGGTTCGAATCCTGTGCAATACACTACCGACGTGGATCCACTCCTAACACAAGCAATTTAACTTAGCCGGGGTTAGGGGGAATACTAGTAACTTGGGTAAAATATTTTCTTTAAAAAAAAGACTTGTAATAAGACATGCACAAAGAAGTTCAAGAATAAACCCAAATAACTGTATAGATACGAAACAGGATTCGGGTTACTAAGTATAGGTCAAATGTTTTTTTCCCACTAATAATGTACAAACAGTTTATGGAAGGGATTGCCGTTTGCTTCGTCGACACCCCGAAACCAGGATTTTCATATACTGGTTGTGTATATTACTTACTATTCTAACTACTAACGAATCAACTGACGTTGAGTAGGTACGACATATCACTCAAATACGATCTGACATAATTATAACTTCTGCTTTGTACTTTACTGGACATTTATGATTCATGATTTAAAGTAGATATTTTATATTGGAATGTATATCTAGGGAACCAGAGATCGGTGGTGGTGAAGTAAGGGTGTACCCTGGGCGCGTGGCAGGTGCAGGGGAAACCTTCGTGACGGTAGCGTGTTGCGGAGATGACGCCGTTGCGGATCTCATGGCCGCTGCGCTGGAGCGTTTCGGCCTTGACCCAGCACAAGCTGTACAGGACTACCGCTGCTCTGAGATCTTGCTCGATCGTGGTGGTAAGATATGGTTTAAACTATTCAAATAGGCTGACAAGAAATTCATGAAAAAGTAATTGATATTTTCTCCCACTATCTCATTAGCTTAGGCTACATGTTTAATCGTAAGTTGACGGATGTGCCACTAGATGACGTTTGGTGCACCTTCATGTGAATCGCGGTAGCAAGAACGTCCACTTGCCTTTTAAAATTCTTTTCGATAAACTTGCTACTTCTTATAGCAGATCCGTTTTTTTATGTATCCTTGGAAATGCACTAGAACAGAATTTATAGAATAACTGATTTTATCTTATTAAAACACCTTTTGTGTAAATAATAAGGTCGACATGTGGAGTGTGGATTCGGCGATTATTGTTCCGATAGTTGTATCGGTTCACGGACCGATTGCCAAGAGCCTCGATCAACATCTTAAGAGGCTCGCGTTAGGCCAGTTGGGTCAAGGGCTTGATGCAGAAGGCAGTGCTCCTCGACACGGCATGTATTGTGAGGAGATTCCTCTCTCTGGAGCCCTAACCACCGGTAGCTTGGTCCCTGTACCCGATGCCGGTGGGCCACTATTATATTTATATTATATTTATATTTTTAAATATATTTGTTTTATTTTTATATGGAATGTTTTTAATAAATATAATTTATATTTATTTAAAGTTTAACAAAGGAAATAATATGGTACTGATTTGTTCCGATTTCCGTAAACTTATAGCCGCCAACAACCCGGCGGGCAAACTCAGCAACTAGTAAACTGTTTCATAATGAGCCCAGTGGCTTTGGTGTGTAGACGGCCTAAATGAATATGAAACCCATGCGTGCGCAGTGTCGGAACGTGTACTGGAGGAAGACGAGCGGCCGTGGCGCATCGTGGTGCGGCTGGCGCGCGAGTCCGTGAGGCGCATGGAGCTGGCGCGCTTCTACCTGCAGCCGCGCCGCGACCCGCACGGGCCCACGCTCGCGCTGTTCGTAGCCTCGCTGCCGCCCGGCCTGTCTGAGAGGAACTACGAGAACATTCTAGTGGAGTTCCTGGGAACCGGTACGTATGAACTGTTACTACTTCTTCCAGGTTCGGACTGGCTCGGAAGCGCCCGTGCCTTTTCACAAGTATGGGATAAGGGTAGATGAGATTCTGTCGGATGGGATCCTTTGAGTTAGAACATGTTACGACAACGGTATGTTCCAGAGATGGTCTCCCTCAAGGTCTGTTCTTTTTCAAATGTTTCCTTTACATTAATCTCTTTGTAACATTTTAGCTCATTGGGTCGTCCAGGAGGTCAGGGGTTAGGGGCCAAACTGACACCTGGCTATCAAATACCATCTTGACTACATGGCCAGTTCGACCCTGACTTTTTCAATTCACTGATTGCAGAGCGTTGAAGATGTAATTTTATCATCGACTACCGCGATTACTAACACGTAACTTGGACACAATAAACCAAAATGGCAAAACCAATTCTGACAAAACATCTTTTCGAAACCTTCCAGGTTCTCTTAACAGGGGATAACTGAGGAGAGAGGAAAAACTAGGGAACGATTTGTAAAAGTGCCTAATTTTTTTCTTTTCCCAATTTCCTCTCTCACGTCCTCCTCCACACATCTAGTGCTAGTACCTAGTATAAAAATACACTATCATTCACTGCCCTACACATTGTCTGCTGGACGGTAATTATATACAGACCCAATAAAATAATGAAGATATTTAAAAAATATAATAACTAAACCTAATAAAATACTTTTAAGTCCATGAAACAGTGCCACTCTAGTGAATTCACGCAGTGTACCGGAATGTGTCTCTCGTTGTGCAGAGAACAAGTTCACGTCTATCGGTCCCATCTACTTCCCAATTTCCTCTCTCACGTATTCCTCCACACATTTAGTGCTAGTACCTAGTATAAAAATACACTATCATTCACTGCCCTACACATTGTCTGCTGGACGGTAATTATATACAAACCCAATAAAATAATGAAGATATTTAAAAAATATAATAACTAAACCTAATAAAATACTTTTAAGTCCATGAAACAGTGCCACTCTAGTGAATTCACGCAGTGTACCAGAATGTCTCTCGTTGTGCAGAGAACAAGTTCACGTCTATCGGTCCCATCTACTTCCCAATTTCCTCTCTCACGTCCTCCTCCACACATCTAGTGCTAGTACCTAGTATAAAAATACACTATCATTCACTGCCCTACACATTGTCTGCTGGACGGTAATTATATACAGACATACACCCAATGAAATAATGAAGATATTTAAAAAATATAATAACTAAACCTAATAAAATACTTTTAAGTGCATGAAAAGTGAATTCACGCAGTGTACCGGAATGTGTCTCTCGTTGTACAGAGAACAAGTTCACGTCTATCGGTCCCATCTACTTCCCAATTTCCTCTCTCACGTCCTCCTCCACACATCTAGTGCTAGTACCTAGTATAAAAATACACTATCATTCACTGCCCTACACGTTGTCTGCTGGACGGTAATTATATACGGACATACACCCAATGAAATAATGAAGATATTTAAAAAATATAATAACTAAACCTAATAAAATACTTTTAAGTCCATGAAACAGTGCCACTCTAGTGAATTCACGCAGTGTACCGGAATGTGTCTCTCGTTGTGCAGAGAACAAGTTCACGTCTATCGGTCCCATCTACTACGAGTACGGCTCGATGGTGATCACGTACGAAGACGCGAGCAAGGCGGTGCGCGCCCTCTACGCGCTCCGAGAGGCCAAATATGAAGATAAGCATTTATTAGGTGAGTGCAGCGTACTGAGTTTTTTAGTGATAGAGAATCAGTATCACACTACTTCTATAGAGCTTGCCTGTTCAGAAAATGTATGTATCAAGTTTATATGACAGTTTGGTCTGAGTCGACATATAATAAGCACCGAGAGCTGGCGAGCCTATACGAAATTACTGGTGAATCGTCATTTCACGTTTCAAATAGGCTCGTCGCCTTTCAAGGGTTACTCCAACTGATTTTTTGTAAGGACAGGAACCAACTGAGGGTTCTGCTCCCTCTGTCTCTCTATAGCTATCTGAAGAGAGAAATTCTAGAGAATTTAACAACTAAGAATAGAAGTTCTACAGTACAACTTTTAACTAAACCATAGTTAGGAGTACATTTGTTACTCAATCACTACAGAACGGCTAATCTGGATGAAGTTGACACAAAAATATAATCTGGAATAGTACACAGGCTTTTTTGATCTTGGGAATAGGTTCCTATGGGGTGTAGCCACGAGCAACAGCAAGTCTAACATACATTTTTTGGTCTAGTAATGTTACTACCGAGCATCGAGCCCTCAATGGTGCCCGTGGGTGTGAAGCCACTCTTGGTGTTCGTGAACGTCAAGTCGGGCGGCTGCCAGGGGCTCGAGCTCATCTCCTCCTTCCGCAAACTCCTGAACCCCTACCAGGTCTTCGATCTCGAGAATGGAGGTCCGCTGCCTGGGTGAGTAACTATCAGTTCTGTTTATTTATTGTTTAGTGTTAAGCCTGCGTCCTACAACAAAGCTAGCTAGCAATCAAACATACTGATCTCTAAAGACCGGATTATATTCAGTCAAAAAAAAAAGTAACTTTTTTGATTTGTTTATGGTTCGAAATTCAAATTTTGTTTTTTTTTTGTTGTTGTTAGATTGACACAACTGTTTTCCATTTTGGCGCGGAGTTTGAGTTGCATCTGTTATTTATATTAAATACAGTGCTCTTTTTATTTATATCATACCTTTTTTTTTTTTTATTATCGTGCGGAAATCCCTTCGGATACCCCCCCGCCGGCCAGCGGGGGCGGTTATGTCGGGCTTGCACCGACTAAAACCGCACGCCGTCTCGAGTCTTCAGACGCCGGGGTGTAAGGTTACCCATAGAGCATATCCCTCGCACCCCAGCTGACCCTGGGCCATCTCACCACTAACAGCATCGCTCATCCTGTCTCCTCTGAAAGCAGAGGAGTACGGAGAGCGATGTGTTCCCGCCACGTTGGGTATTGGCCGACGATCAATGCCAACCCTATGAAGGGGTGAAGGGGAAGCCATTGACCGCCGCTCAGGGTGTACCGGCCGCTCCGATTCCGTTCCCCCCGGACTGCAGCGGGATCGGAATCGGAGCGAGGAGGTTACCCAACACACACCCATATTTATATCATACCTAGTGTGTATATTGAATTTCATTATGGAATCAAACTAAGAGTTTGTCTTAAATTTTGCATCGCCAATGGAATTTCGTGTTCGGAGTCACTGAAAATGTTACAGACGGTTTACGGTAAATCGACTTTATCGACGAATCAAAAACACGTGCTTATGAGTGGTACAAAGCGTTCAAAAGCGGTCGAGATGTGATGGAAGATTTGCCTCGCTCTGGTAGACCAACAACGTCTGCAACTGAAGATAACATCGCAAAAGTGAAGGTATTGTGACTGAAAATCCTCATTCACCTTTGAGAGAGATAGCCGCCGAACTTTCTGTATCTAACGAATCGATTCGTACCATTTTAACTAATCATTCGGTAATGAAACATGTTACCGCTCGGCTAGTCCTAAAAGACCAGAATTTTCTCTAAAAACTCAATCGCATGAGAGTCGCTGATTACATGCTAGAACGAGTCAATTCCGACCCAACATTCATGAAACGCATTGTTACTGGTGATAAGACGTGGGTTTACGAGTTTGACATGCAAACTAGTCAACAAGCTTCGGAGTGGCGCCTTCCAACTGAACCGAAACCGAAAAAACCACGCCAAAGTCGTTCAAAAGTCAAAGTCATGTTGACTGTTCTCTTTGACTATCGCGGTGTTGTGCACTCGGAATTCTTGCCGGAAGGTCATAAAGAATATTATTGAGCGATATGCGGCATTTAAGAGAGCAAATTCAACGAAAAAGGCCAGATTTGTGGAAAGAAAATTCTTGGATTTTGCACCACGATAATGCGCCTTCGCACAAGGCCATCATTGTAAACGAATTTTTGACCAAACCCACAACAAATACCATCGAGCAACCACCATATTCACCAGATATGGCTCCAGCCGACTTCTTTCTTTTTCCTAAACTCAGATAACCACTTCGTGGCACCCTCAATCACATAAAGGAAAATTCGCGGCGACTACAGAACTCAATTCCGGACAGCGTTTAAAAATGTTTTGATGATTGGATCGTTTCTGAAGGAGCATACTTTGAAGGTGATAAAATAAATTTGGATGAATAACAAACATTTTGTGTATTATTGATCTTTTCCCGTTACTTTCTTGACAGATTTTAAATGTAACAATAGTAATTAGATAGGTATTGGTTACAAATTTTTGCACTGAGCTGCAGTCGACTGCATGAACCCTGACGGTGCAGTCGAATGGTCTACCATCACCACAAAGAGACAAAGTTTTGTCCCTTAGACACCTTGTACAACACGCAGGGGATAACATGAGATCGCGCCCTTGAATGTTTGTTGCTTTGTCGGTGACCACGCAGCGGCTTTTTTTTTATTTTTTTTGCGGAAATCCCTTCGGATAACCCCCCCCCCCCCGCCGGCCAGTGAGGGTGGTTATGTCGTGTATCGACTAAAACCGCACGCCGCTGGATAAAATATTGACAATAATTACAATTACCCCTTCCACCCCTATCCACCCTAAATGCCCTAAACCACTTGGCTGCTGGTTAATGAATGATGAATGAGAAATCTAATTGCAAACATGTAGGTAAAAAAAGTAATAAGTACAGTGGCGTATCATTCTAAAACAATTATTAATAATATGTTAAAATATAATTTATTTTCATTTGACAGTCTGTACGTCTTTCGCCACATTCCCAACTACAAGATCCTGGTGTGCGGCGGGGACGGAACCATCGGCTGGGTGCTGCAGTGCCTCGACAACGTCGGCCAGGACTCGCAGTGCTCCAACCCGCCCTGCGCCATCGTGCCTCTCGGCACTGGTAACTATCAACTTTACATATTGACTTTAGAGGACAACAATCACTCTTAGTTCACGCAGGAAGTTTCATTAGGTACCTACAGCATCTTCAACAGCTTGCTAGCCGGTACACATTCTAATTTACGGACGAGGCTATGGCGCTGAGTTTCCTCTCGAGGTTGGGAAGTTAAACGGCAGGCGCATAAATACCAAGATAAGCCCAAATAAATTATGAAGGAGGACAAAACGTAGGAGAGCGGGCCCCGGGCTGCAAGATTCAGCCGGGATAACCGTTGGGAGATGCTGATTGATGCCATCTGCAGCAGCTCATTATTCGACAGGATTCCTTTTGGACACCAACGTCTCACTCATATTCTGAACAAATGCTTTCTAGACTCACATAATATCGCAAGACTGAATATAGCACATTAACGAGTATGAGAGACTAAGGTCTAAAATTTCCAGGCGTTAATAATAAATATGCTACGACATTCTACGCAGCGCGTTCTAGACCCAAAGTAAGCATAGTTTAACTAGCTTGTGTTACGGGTTCTAGAATGCAGATAAACATACTTATATACTTTTTTTTGTAAATACATAGATATTATACATAGAAACAGCCAGACCAATGCAAATAGACATATTCATGCATACAAATATTTGCACTGAGCGGGAATCGAACCCGCGCCCCACGTCGTAGCAGTCGAATGCACTAACCGCTACGCCACAGAGGTTGTTCTGACTATTGTAAACTTTGACCAAAAAACTTCTCGCAGGTAACGACTTAGCGCGCACGCTCCGCTGGGGCTCCGGGTACACAGGTTGTGAAGACCCCCTGTCACTGCTCCGTGACGTCATCGACGCCGAAGAGATCCGCCTCGACCGCTGGACCGTTGTCTTCCACCCCGAAGACAAGCAAGTCGACACGACAGAACTGTCCAAGCAACTACCTGGTTAGTGTTCCATACGAATTTAAACAGTAGGTACCTACAGACAACTGCCATCTTTGTGTCTATCGAAGGCCCATTTACATGGAGAGAGTTTCTCGCCCGTTTAAGGGCGAGAAGTCGTATGCGATTATCGTAGACGAGAATCTTCACATTGTACCGAAAAATAAAAACTCGCCTACGAGTATGTCATACGATATTCGTGAGATGATTATATCGCCTAACGTTTTGTTTACACTACGACACAAATCGCAATTTGGTATTTGCCTACGATTTCTCGAATTATCTAAACTCAATCTCGTATGACATTTTTGCGAATACCGTTCAAATCGGTTTGAACCCGATTTAAATGCGAGACTTTAGCACGATACTGTCGTGTTTACACAGGGACGTCCCGTATTTAATGACAAGGCGATTATCGCCCTTCCACGTACGATATCGTTTCTTGGTTTACATGATCATATTTTTATTTCTTGCTGACGGTAATCGTATCTTAGAGGTAAGAAACTCTCTCCATATAAATGCCCATACTTCTTCTTTTTGTTGAAATGAAAGGCATTGATTGCTTACAAGTAAATGGGAAAACATTTTCTCAGCTTAAAATACGAATTAAGCTAGTTTGAGTATGGAAACACAAAATACTGAAGTACAGATAGCCAGCTTCATACGTAGCATCATTCGCTCATTCGTTTTTCATTTGTTCATAGGGCCCTTGTACGCATTGGTTCAAATAACAAAGCTAGCTGTAAATCTAACTTTCGTGCAGAGTTGAATAATTTTCACAGTTCGTGATTTTTACACTAACACGTCACGTAATCAACTCAACCACGTACATTTTTACTACGTTCCTCTTGTACGTCGTTGCTGAGGCGCCATCTGAAAACCAGCGCTGCACATCATATCACCTGCATATGAATGCTGAAATGGCGACCTGTTAAGGCTCGCACCACTGTATAGTCTGTATTTTATATAATTTATATACCTTTTTTCTATTTATTTTTTTCGTGCGGAAATCCCTTCGGATACCCCCCCGCCGGCCAGCGGGGGCGGTTATGTCGGGCTTGAACCGACTAAAACCGCACGCCGTCTCGGGTCTTCAGACGCCGGGGTGTAAGGTTACCCATAGAGCATATCCCTCGCACCCCGACTGACCCTGGGCCATCTCACCACTAACAGCATCGCTCATCCTGTCTCCTCTGAAAGCAGAGGAGTACGGAGAGCGATGTGTTCCCGCCACGTTGGGTATTGGCCGACGATCAATGCCAACCCTATGAAGGGGTGAAGGGGAAGCCATTGACCGCCGCCCAGGGTGTACCGGCCGCTCCGATTCCGTTCCCCCCGGACTGCAGCGGGATCGGAATCGGAGCGACACTCGAGGAGGTTACCCAACACACACCCCATAATTTATATACCTACATGTGTCTTCGAAAAAAGCGTTTTTCTTCTTCTTTGTTTCTATTTATTTATTATAATCGTTGCAAATATGGCTGTGTGGTGCCGGCCTAGAAGAGAATAGCACCAACCCAAGTCTTCCCGTGGGTGTCGTAAGAGGCGACTAAGGGACATATCCGGGGGCGGGCAGCAGCACCCCCGCAGAACAACCCCTCCAACAAACTGCGATCCCCAACCCGCCTGCCCAGCGTGGGGATTATGGGCACTACCCACAAATGAAGGAAACAGCCAAAAGATGGCCCCCAGTTCCCGGCCGCCTCGCTATCCCTGGTCATGGTAGCGGCCATGGTAACGGCGGGGCAGGGGGTGCTAAGAATCCCCGGGCTACAATAGGCTACCAAACCCTTCACAAACTGACCCTGGCTACGTATAACGGACGCACTCTGAGGCTTGACCATCATCTAGCGCAGTTGGAAGTGGAGTTAGAGAACATTAAATGGCATGTTCTCGGGTTATGCGAAGTCCGTAGAGAGGGAGAGGACACCGTAATCCTTGACTCGGGCCATCTTCTCTACTTTCGCGAGGGTGATAAAACATCCCAGGGTGGCGTAGGTTTCCTCGTCAATAGGGCCCTCTCTAACAACGTTCAAGAAATCTCCAGCGTGTCGAACAGGGTAGCGTACCTGATCCTTCGGCTATCCAAGCGGTATAGCATGAAGGTTATTCAGGTCTACGCACCGACCTCGGCACACTCGGATGATGAAGTGGAGGATATGTATGAAGACATATCCAAAGCCTTGCACAACACCACTAAGGCTCACTTCAACGTTGTTATGGGGGACTTTAACGGCAAGGTGGGTACCCAGTCTGGGTACGAATCCCGTATAGGCCCGCATGGTTATATAGTTAGGAATCACAGGGGACAAATGCTTGTCAACTTCCTTGAGAAAGAGGGTCTATTCTTAATGAATTCCTTCTTTAAGAAACAGCCTCAAAGGAAGTGGACATGGCAAAGCCCCGACGCTGTGACAAAAAATGAGATCGACTTCATCATGACGGATAGCAAGCACATATTCAGAGATGTCTCAGTGATCAACAGGTTTAATACTGGATCTGATCACCGACTGCTCCGAGGCTCTCTGAATATCAACCTAAAGCTTGAAAGAAACCGTCTGATGATGTCCACGCTCCGACCTAACCCAACCCAAATCATGGCGGGCACCGAGAAGTTCCAGCAGCTTCTCGGGGAAAGATTTGTTGCCTTGGAACCCACTGATGAAGCTGATGAGACCCTACACAATCTGGTCGAAACGCTGAGAGACGAGGGCATCAAGTTCTGCAAAAAACAGCGCACTGGCAGGAAGTCCAAACTCTCGGATGAGACTCTGGGGCTGATGGCAAGAAGACGGGAAACCACCCAAGCGACTTCGTCAGACAGGTCACAAGTAAACAAGGAAATTGCGAAGATGGTACGGCGCGACCTTCGGAGCTCCAACACACGCCTCATTGAAGAGGCGATAGAGCGAAACCGAGGGTCCAAAGTATTCACTCAGCAGCTTGGAAGGAGCCATCTGACGAAGCTCATAACACATGACGGGAGGACCGTCTTGTCGAAGCCGGAGATCTCCGCTGAGATAGAGGATTTCTATGGCCGTCTGTATACTGCACATGCTCCCCGTCCTCGACGAGACGACCATGATTCCAGAGCCACCCTGACACGCCACTATACCGACGAACTGCCTGATATCAGTCAAGACGAGATCGTGTTAGCTCTGAAGCAGCTTAAAAATGGAAAAGCCCCCGGTGAGGATGGAATTACTTCAGAGCTTCTGAAGGCAGGAGGAGCTCCTGTCATACAGGAGCTACAGAAGCTCTTTAACGCCGTCCTTCACAGTGGGAGAACTCCTAAGGCGTGGAGCGGGAGTTTGGTTGTTCTCTTTTTTAAGAAGGGTGATAAGACCCTCCTTAAAAACTTCAGACCCATCACACTCCTGAGCCACGTCTATAAGCTATTTTCACGAGTGGTCACGAATCGTCTCGCCAGGAGACTCGACGAGTTCCAGCCACTGGAACAGGCTGGGTTCCGCGGAGGATATGGCACCATAGACCACATTCACACAGTGAGGCAGATTATACAGAAGTCCGAAGAGTATAATCAGCCCCTGTGTCTCGCTTTTGTGGACTATGAAAAGGCATTTGACTCCGTCGAAACTTGGGCTGTTCTGGAATACTTACAGCGATGTCAAGTAGACTATCGTTATGTCGAGGTGCTGAGATGCCTTTACGAAGCCGCCACTATGAGTGTCCAAGTACAGGGTCAGCAGTCTAAACCCATCCAATTGCGCAGAGGAGTGAGACAGGGGGATGTCATATCCCCGAAACTGTTCACGAGCGCATTGGAAGATATGTTTAAGACGCTGGACTGGAAAGGTAAGGGCATAAATATAAACGGCGACTACATCTCACACCTGCGATTCGCTGATGACATAGTCTTAATGGCGGAGTCGCTAGAGGAGCTCCTAGCTAGGCCGTCCAGCATCTGGGTTAGCTAACCCAGATGCTGGACGGCCTAGCTTCAGCCTCGCGACGCATCGGTCTTGGCATGAATTTGGATAAAACCAAAGTCTTGATCAATGGCCACATTGATCCAGGGCCGGTCGTCGTGGATGGCCACTTTCTTGAAATTGTTTCTGAGTACACTTACCTCGGGCAGATTGTGCAGTTGGGTAAAACAATTTTGAGAAGGAGGCCAAGAGGAGGATCCAGCTAGGCTGGGCAGCGTTTGGGAAACTACGTCGGGTCTTCTCGTCATCCATACCGCAGTGTTTGAAAACGAAAGTTTTCAATCAGTGCATCCTACCCGTAATGACCTACGGAGCTGAGACGTGGACACTCACGGTAGGGCTGGTCCACCAGTTCAAAGTCGCTCAGCGAGCTATGGAAAGAGCTATGCTCGGAGTTTCTCTGAAGGATAGGATTCGTAACGAATACATCCGACAGAGAACCAAGGTTATCGACATAGCTCAAAGAATAAGCAAGCTGAAGTGGCAGTGGGCCGGCCATATCTCGCGAAGAACCGACAACCGCTGGGGTAAACGTGTTCTTGAGTGGAGACCGCGACTCGGCAAACGTAGTGTAGGACGCCCTCCGGCCAGGTGGGATGACGATCTGCGAAAGACTGCGGGCAGATGCTGGATGCGGCAAGCTGAAGACAGGGCGCTATGGCGCTCATTAGGGGAGATCTATGTCCAGCAGTGGACTAGAATAGGTTGATGATGATGATGATGATGTTGCAAATATGGGATATAGATGGTTGTTAAAAGTAGTAAATAGGTACGGTACAGTTTCACCATAATTCACCTTAATAGGCATGCAATTTTACATGCTGAATTAGGAACAAAGTTAATAATCTAATTTAATTGTCATGTAAATAATTATATGTAATCTTCTTAAATACTATAAATCAGTTTATAGTGTCAGTTGTATACCTATTTCATTTTAATTTCAGTGATATAATAATAGTAAATGTCAAACAATTAATTTAGCTTTGTCAAGATAAATATTCATATCATTTCTCAAATATATACTGAACACATCACAACTAAAGCACTTTGTACTGCCGTAATGAGTTATCCGACAAGAAGTCTTCTAAGGAATAGTAACATTGGTTGACTAACAAGTCACGGGGTTGTTTTTCAAATATTTTTAATTCTGCAATAAGTCTGATACACTCCGGGACATTATTGAAAATTCGCGGGGCCAAGCAAAAGATACTCTCATGCATTAGTTGTGTCTTGCTAGCGACTATATGTTATTTATTCTGATGCCGTGCACGTGTATGATAGTCAAATAATTGAGAGTTATTCTTCACAAATACTGCGGCCTCAAGTACGTATATTCATAGAAATGTTAATAGGTTAATTCTTATAAAGTTAGGTTCATATGAGTCTGGTGCATAAAAATTAAACATGACTCTGATACAGCGTTTTTGAGCAATGAAGGTCGGAGTCTGTGCTATTGCCCCAGAATATCACTCCGTATCCGATATTGTAAAGTTCTAGACATTTTGAGTAGGTAGGTACCCTTTTTTTTCTTTTTTTTTATTACGTGCGGAAATCCCTTCGGATACCCCCCCGCCGGCCAGCGGGGGTGGTTATGTCGTGTATCGACTAAAACCGCACGGTGTCCTCCCCAAGTGTCCGTAATTAGGTAGGTACCCTAACAAAGGATTTGAAATGTATTTCGAACGTTAGTAAATATTCTATGTTAATGTAATATTGTCTTATACAATATTTTAACATTTTATTACGATGACAGGTATTCTAAGACTCAGTACAGTAAACACAGATAAAAAAAACATACATAGACTACTAGAGCATAGACTGGCTGCAGCTAACCCAATGCGTCCAAGGGCCCTAAGACACACCAGCTAGGACATCACCATTGAGTAGTTCTGACTAATGACGTGATATTCCAGCGTCTGTGACCACAGGATCGCAGAGCGAGGACAACTCACAAATCCTAGTGATGAACAACTACTTCGGCATCGGGATCGACGCCGACCTGTGCTTGGACTTCCATAACGCTCGTGAAGAGAATCCCAATAAATTTAATAGCAGGTAATGTGGCTATTAGCAATTAATATTCTGGTTGTTTGATATCTTACTGCCATTATGGATGGCAATGGGAAAAAGAATGATGATGATTGTTACTCTTTGACGCAAAAACGTCTGAACAGATCTGCATGAAATTTGGCAATGAGGTAGACTATAATGTGAAATAGCACATAGCCTACTTATTATTCCGTGAATTGGTCCCTGAATTTCTGTGGGTAGCGGTAGGTTCCGTATTTCATGCGGGAGGCGGAAGCTTATTTCAAACCTTTGCCGATCGCACTCAACGGTGAGGCTCCAGTTATCAGGTATATTCTTCAGGTACTACTTTAGGTAGATAGTCGTAGGTACCTCTAGCAAGAGGCCGGTAGAAGTGCCGCAACACTGTATGGTCTTAGTCAGTTCGGCCTGTTTCACTTACCCTGCCCAGCCATCGAACTAAAATAAGCATAGTGCAATAAAACCGCCAATTGTTATACCAACACAATGGTAATAACTTATAACATAACATAAACTCACGCCTATATCCCCGAAGGGGTAGACAGAGGTGTTAGCACCCACATTTCGCCAGTTTATGTTTAGGTCCCAATGTATGGTGAGCCTATTGCCATTAACCGGGCACTTATAAACCTGCGATAAATACACACATAACTTCGAAAAGCATCGAAAAGTCATTGGTGTGTGCCATGGTAAAACCTGTGATCGAACCCGAGACCTCGTCTCAGCAGTCCATTACCCATACCACTAGGCTACCGCGGCTATAATAACTTATACTATAGGAACTTATTTTACTCTTGATGTAGGTATGCCTCTGGCATTAAGTCCGCCTTTGTATAATTTTATTCTTGTACATAAAGTTTAAATAAATAAGTAAAATAAAGAGATAATATACTATAACTTCTAATACTTATGTGTGTCTCTCCAGGCTCCGCAATAAAGGTGTGTATGTGAAGATGGGTCTGCGTAAGATGGTTGGTCGCAAGATGTGCAAAGATTTACACAAAGCTATCAGACTGGAGGTGGACGGCAAGCTCGTCGAACTGCCGGCACTCGAGGGGATCATCATATTGAATATACTCAGGTAAATAACAAAATTCCACGGTTTCTGGGATAAATTGCTATTCAGTATGTCTTCCAAGAAACATACGCGATTGTGGACCGAAATTCCGGTCAGAAATGAGAAGGAGAGAAATCAGCAGTGACTTTATGGTACCCACATGGCTAAATGCTACGTATTTTATTTGTGTTTGATGCGGGCCCGAGGTTTTGGATGTTTCATGTTAGCCCCCTGTCTTTTGGGCAATTGTTATTGGGTTTCTCAGGTAAACTGTTGTTGGACTTACTGGGAAAATTGGTTCTCGGTTTTACTGCTTGTGAGTTACTAGCAGCAACAGTTATGCATTCACCAGGCAGGCTGAGGACCTACTCTGGAGCCTAGGGCGGCAGAAAACAAATACAATTATATATACCTTCTTTAACGTTTTAAGGATCACACAAACAATTCATGTAACATGATCTGCCCCAATTAAAAAAAAAAGTATTTATGTGCAATCCTGACTAAATCGATGGATTGTAAAAATAACTTAGGAATTGAGTTATTATAGATTTTTGTTCGGGCGGCAGATATTTAAAAGCTTAGTCAGCCGATGTAAAGAAAATCGGTCTAGGTGGGGTTTCTCGAGTGATGCAGACCTGCGGTGTGACTGTGGAGTTACTCAACAGATTATGGCCCACCTGCTAACGTGTGCTGCATGCCCAAACACAGGTACACCGGAGGCACTCAGGAGGCACTCAGGAGCGCCTCTGAGAATGCAATCCAGCACACTGGAAAAACAAAATTCGAGAGACGATATGACATCAGTACGATATAAAATAGCCTACTGTCGGCAAATGTGTAAATTCGCTACTTTCGCACAGAGCGGAATTGAGTTCAGTAAATGGCATCAGATCTGAAAAATATAGCTGCTGTTCTTTAAGGGTGATACAGGCGTAAGTATAAAATAAATAATAACATGTGTCGTCACAGCTGGGGTTCCGGCGCTAACCCGTGGGGCCCCGAGAAGGATGACCAGTTCAGCAAGCCGAACCACTGGGACGGCATGCTGGAGATCGTCGGCGTCACCGGCGTGGTGCACCTGGGCCAGATCCAGTCGGGGCTGCGTGGCGCCATGCGGATAGCGCAGGTAACTACCCGTCTCAATCATGATAGAATACTTGAATGTATAGTGCCCCACTAAGATCTTCGGGGCTCATGCTTACCTCACCTGCATGCAGGTACACGAAATTGGGAGAGCAGTTGAGAGTCGCTTTCGCAAAAGTCAGCCAGACCAAGAAGTCTGGGGTCCACTTGGGAGGAGAGCCAATTCCAGGTTACTAATTGCAACCGGGATTAGCGATCGAATGAAGAGGCAAATCGCCGCTACCGGCTACAGGTCTGAAGTCAGACTATACACTATGGGATTTTATTTCGGTCAGCCCAGACCAATGCAAATAGACATATTTATGCACACAAATATTTGCACTGAGCGGGAATCGAACCCGCGAATAGAGCGTACCCCGGGCTCTAGTACAACCTTTGGATGCAACTGGATCTGGCGTTCGGACGCTGACGGTGGCTACTGTTAAGTCGAAGTTTAAAGAGAAGCGTGGATACTTAAATTTTCCCATTACACCGGGCCGACGTAACTACACCTAAGATGGCCATAATTTAAACAATATTAACAATCGACATGTTCATCAGGGCGGACACATCAAGATCAACCTGAAGAGCGAGATACCAGTGCAGGTGGATGGAGAGCCTTGGGTGGCCGCGCCCAGCGAGGTCGTCGTGCTCAAGTCAGCGCTGAAGGTACGACGACACAGAGTTACAGTTATTACACGCGTTCACGAGACTTGGATAGTTCATTTAACATATTTTTTATGCTCGACTAGAAAAGACACAGGAGTCATACTTTCATAACACGGCTCGATAGGTGAAGTTTATTTATTATTTATTATCCACTTTATTGTACATCAGGTAAACATAATATACATAAGTATTATAAAATTAGAGGCTACGGAAGCAGTACAATCTTATCGCTAGCAGGCTTGACAGGGGAAGAACTCCAGCACAACTCAACAGGGGAAGTTGCCCAGCACGGTTTGACAGGGGAAGTACTCTAGCACGGCTAAACAGGGGAAGTTGCCCAGAGTGACTGGTTGGGTGAATTTTCCCAGCACGGCTCGATAGGTGAAGTTCTCAGCGCGGCTTGATAGGGGAAGTTGCGCAGCGTGACTCGTTAGGTAATTTTTTCCACCACGGCTCGATTTCCTAGCGTTCTTCGACAGGGAAGTCCCATCCTCTTCGATAATACCGACTGTCATTAGCAGTATGCTACATTTCGTATGGTTTATAAAAATGAAAATACCTTATTTTTCCAATGATTTTTATGATAACAACGGACAACCCAAAATGAGAAACTTTAATGGTACTTTCTTTTTTGAATTTCTTACAAATAAATGTTACAACACTACTCAAGTCTCGTACAACGTCCATATTTGAATGTTTGCATGTGCTCGCTTGTGCCCGAGCCGGGTCAAAATTTAGTGATGCTTACTTACTATTTGGATTTATTCAACTACAACCGTGTTTGATATAAAAGTTCCGCTTGGTCAATCGATAAAGTCACATCCAATTTTTATCAAATCTTTTTTGTACAAGTGCTTCATGCTTAACAACTTAACACAAGCCTCTCGCTACTTTTTTTCAATAAGTTACTCTGTTGGCGTCGTGAGGGGCAAGCGGAACTTTGTGTTAATAACGATATACCGTCCCGAGTCACGTAACGCCCGAGCACTCAAACTCCACTCAGCACCGCTGTTACCACTAGTTCTTACAAAGCCGCGGTTTCACCGCCGTGACGTCGTAAAACCGCGGCTGCTACACGCCCGACGGAATAACCACCTACGTACACCTGACACGTACCGTATCGCCACGCCCTCCGCGCCCGACTACGAATATCGCGGGCACTGTCAGCTCGGAGCTCCGTCCGAGCGCGAGCGGCGGGCGCGGGGCGCGGGGCGGCGGGGGGCGGCGCGGTCAGGTGTGCGTGGCGGGCGGGTGCGGGGCGGCGCGGGGCAGGGCGGGCTGACGTGCGTGTGTGGCAGGCGACGATGCTGAAGAAAATCAAGCGCGGCTCCGGCGCCGGCGCGTCGTCGGCGGCGACCGGCCCCTGACCTGTGCGCGCGCCCCGCCCCGCCGCTGCCAGTCGCGCCCCGTCCGCAGGCCACCATGCTGAAGAAGCGCGGCAAGGTGCGGCGCCGCAACACGGAGCCCAGCATGCCGCGCTCGCCCGACCGCGCCGAGCGCCCCGAGCGCGCCGAGCGCGAGCGGGAGCGGGAGCGCGAGCGGGAGCGGGCCGAGTCTCGGTCGCGCGACTCCTGAATCTGGCTGAGCGAGCGCCTCATCTAACGCGGGCGCCCGCCTCGGGCTCAAGGCGGACGCGCGCGCCGGGCGCTCGCTCGCCGGGCCGCAGCCTCCACACCACCCCCGCAAAACGAGATTCATGTACATAAATTAATAACAGAAAAATATATAAACCTAATATAAAAAATAAAAATTATAGAATAGTATCGTTGTTTTATTTAGTGATTGATTTTAATTTTTAATTGTATGTAACATAAAATAAATATTTCGAATATCTATCATGCCCGCCTTTCTATTTAACCTGTTGTGTCGTCCCTGTCGGATGAACGTATCGCAGCGCTCGCTGCGAGTACCTAACGAGAAGCTAGATCATCTAGATAGATCAGTGATGGACGCCGTCAGATAACATAAGAAGTAGTCGATAGGCGACGTCAATACTAGGTATATTCCAACCACTTAAAATGATACTGGAATGATCACGCACCATACAATACACAGGTTATGCAAAGGCCTGAAACAGAGATTCTGAGCCTGGGAGTGACCCATGAGGGAAGGGAGGGAGCATTTTAGAATAGAATTGCTACCGGGTCTGCTCACAATACAATAAAGACCGATCATTCATAGAAATCAGTTCAAGTTACGTATAGTTTTTCTTATATACATACCATTTATTATACATAACTAGGTACCTACGTAAACAGGCAAAAATATAAAGCCTCCTTTACAATTAATAAATAATTAAAACTATATAGGCAATGGTGTATGGGGGCCCCATCAAGAACTTCGGCTGTAGGAACTGGTTTGGCTTACACGGGTTTCAAGGTAGCAACTGCCGTTAGACCTCTCAACCCCGACAGGAAAGCCTGCGCCAGAGCCTCGTCCATCAACAGCAGCTAAGGCTTGCAGACGAAGTTGGCTTGGCCCCTGAAAATCTTGGTGGGGTCAAAAAACACCCAGGAAATGCCCTTATACCTCGTTAATATGAATAAACTAGTTTCGCCGAACTCAGAATTGTGAAAATTGAGTAGTAGATATACTCCATTACACAACAGTGACGTTATTGGCAATAAGCTTCAACAAAAAACAGGGCAAAATTTAATTTTCGGGACTTGAACCTGCGACCAGTCCCTTTCTAAGAGGAATACTCTGACCAATTCAGCTACCTGGATACGTTCTAGATATTCGAGATTCTCGATACACACATCTTAGGACTTTAGTTTTAAAACTGCGCAATCAGTCAAATTGTAAAGCCAAATAGTACAAAAAAAAGGATGTATGTACTATAATTATGTATTAAAATATATATTTTTTATTTTGTCCACAATTTATTAGGCTACACAATAGAAATAATACAAATGTTGTATATACCTCTTAATAGACCGATTGTACCTACTGTAATGAAGTTTATATTATTAATAAGTAACTAACTATATTATTTCGTGAAATTAAATAATTTAATTAAATTACAGTTTTATTTATTAGCCCCGTAGAATTAGATAATAGAGAATTGGTGTAAGTGCAATGGTGATATGCATATGCCAAAAAAGACTTGGACGAGAGGCGGCCGTGCGGCAACGAGAAACTTTAAAGCTCCTACGTATATAAGTAAATATAATAATAGCATACATAACATAAACTCACGCCTATATCCCGGAAGGGGTAGGCAGAGGTGCTAGCACCCACATTTCGCCAGTTTATGTTTAGGTCCCAATGTAATAGGTGGCGAGCCTATTGCCATTAACCGGGCATTTATAAACCTGCGATAAATACACACATAACTTCGAAAGGCATCGAAAAGTCATTGGTGTGTGCCATGGTAAAACCTGGGATCGAATCCGAGACCTAGTCTCAGCAGTCCATTACCCATACCACTAGGCTACCGCGGTTTTTATAATAATAGTTACGTAATAATTATAATATGGTACGTAAAGAGCACAGATGAAGTAACTACTCAACTGAACTGAACTGTACTACCCAAACTGGTATCCGTTAGCATAATAAAAACAAGAGGAACTGTCCTTAAACCTTGTCAATATGGGGACTAGTGTCGCCAAATTCTCACAGTTTATGACCAATCACGTCACACAAAATAGAGACGTGATTGGTCATTAACTTCAACACAGAGAATAGGGCCAAAAGTAATTGTAAGTTAGTAGCCAATCAAATTATGTCGAACATTTTATGTATCCTCTGCACGTCACCCCAGCTTCTCACCATCCAGCGGGGTACAGTCAATTGACGAACTGGATATAAAAAATAAAAAGCATTCTTACAGCCGGGGATGCTCAAGACCGTGCGAATTGAAGGAAAGCCGGAAAACGGATCTCGGGCTCCGACTCCGGCAATGGGACTGGGACTTAACACTGAGATGATGATAATGATGATGTCTACAGCAATATGGCACACAAGCAATAGATACAGAGCACATAATCTCGATTTTATATCCAGTGGTTGGCAACATATACCTATTGGTATGTCAGTGACAGCCTCTGCATGCCTACATTTAGGACAAAAACAGGATCTTGTCACTGAGCTTCATCGGATCCTGAACCGCAATTCTTTGTTGCGCTCTGACGTTCAAGTTCAATGCCAAGAAACACACGTATGCGCGTTTAAAATTACCTGGACTGTAAGTGCGCATGCCTGAGTTTTATTTCATGTACTTTCCTTCACCCGCTAATACAATTAGAGCGTCACGACTGCAGGATACTCAATATGTATGTTTACTGCAAGCGGGAAGACGATGAACTCAAAGTGTCCGTAGCTTAGCGGTTTAGGAATCAGCCTTACGATCGAGAGGTCCGGGTTCGAATCTTGGCCATTACACTAATCCAGAAGTCGTCCAGACTTGATCAAAATTCGTGCTGAATAGGTACGCTATTTGATCCGATGCGGCGAGATGCCTTCAATAAAATTCATATATCGAACGAGCTCAAAGCGCCTGTCATTCAAACAGCCTAAACTCAGGCGTTCTGAACGAGTTATTTCAATAAGTGTATGATTTTAGTTTAACATGGTCATTAACACTACTATTATAACTAGTAACGGAATATTAACCATTGTTTATTAGTTTTTCGAGTATCTGATATTTCGGCACTCTTACAAGTGCCAAGATCACAAATGTACGGAGTTATCAGGTATCCAGGGACCCGCATGTTCACAAGGCCCAAAGCACAAGAACAAAAAACGATAGTCGATACTGTGAGTGTTGTGTCGTAAACGTGATCGAGTGCAAAGTAAGAACGCAGACAGTGGTAGTGGTGACGCGCGTAAGAAACGATTGAGGAAGAGGGTAGACCAATACGGTTTACCTGGTAACAACTAGCTCATCGACGCCGAACTCCAGTACATCCGTGTGTATGGCACTTGTAACAGAGTCGAAGTGTCGGATACTCGGAAAAACTGATAAACATGGTAAATATCCCGTTAATAATTAAAATAGTATTTCAAGCCTAAACACATGTTTTATGTAAGACTAACCGCCCCTTCCTGGCTACGTTTGTGACGTATTTCGAACCGCCGTTGCTCCCCTTTAACCCATAATATATATAGCCATAATTGATTTAGCTTTCAAAAAATGTATGAGAATCTGCCGGATTTGTTCACATTTATAAGTACTACTCCGCTCCCTTGGGTATTAGCATGATTATATATCCTATGATAGTCACAAATAATGTGGCTTTAAAAAAAAAGTTTGGTTTGGTAAAAGATTTTTTTTTAAATCGGTTCAGCCGTCATCTCGGTAAGGTAAGAATATTAATTTTTTCATAATTTGAATCTGGAACAATTACGAGTGGCCCCCGACCAGAAAATGACCCGGGGTTAAGATCGTCAATTTATCGTGGTCTTCCACATAGGACAACGGCCTTAGGGCACGCCTCGAGTTGTGCCAACACGGTAGCCATCTCCTCAAATGTCAGCGTAGAGTTTCCCTACAACCTCACCAATTTTACCTCTTTATAATATATTAGTATAGTTGAAGCTGTTTTCCCAGTGGAAAGATTTAAAAATTAAAAGGGAAATCACATCTCTAACTATAAAGACGCTTCACAGTGGATTATAGTTGGTTCATAAGATTTGCAAAGTGGAAATACCCAAGAAGGAATAAAAACTACATGTTTCCATTTAAAAATTATATTATTTTAATCTTATAGAGACTTATAGTAGTTGCAGAGCACTTCTACATATTATTAGTAACCATTATTATGACTTTTTGAAGACCCTTACAAAAAATATAATGGGCCCATGAACGTTTAAGTCTTTGAGACCTCTTACAGCTAAACAAATGTTACAAGCAAAGAAATAAATATCTTCCAGCAAAGTCTGGGAAAATTGGTCCAAACGCCATGTATCGCCATTAATGATCAATCATAGTGATCATCCACCGGCCCTTGTCCCAATTCTCTTCCATACATGCCTGTCGAACGCCATCTCCTTAGTCGGAGCAAAAACAAAGAGTAGGCGGTCTAAGTATTTGTGCACTATTATTCCAAACTAGGTCCGAACGTCATGAAAGTAGGCATAGCCTTAGTGTACTCTTGGCGTTCGTCCTGTTCACAACTGTCTCAGAGTTATAGTCGCTAAATATTCAAAATTTCAAATCCTACTCGATGCTAGATGGCGACACTTTTTATCTGAGTACGCCCCTGATACATTTAGTAGTATACAGTGTGAGATAGTTATGCCACGTAGGAACATCGAAATAGAATGAAGTGAGTAGTGTTGCTATTGAACGGATCACTCCCCCCCCCCCCCTCTTCACCACAGCATTACTCCGTAAAATGTCACGCGTTCTTCTACAGGGAAGTTTAATTACAACACCTTCTCTATGGGCTTGCTCTATATCCTAAGTCACTCCTTTCCGTCGTATGGACGTACCGAAAAACATATTGATTAACAAGATTATATTATTTATTATCTATATTTCTGTTACATAGTGAAGTCTATTTACGCATTAAAAAAAAATAAGTTTCACATTCTGATACTTTCTCAAACTTGGCTGGTTAATTCTTAAGGCTCGAAGTTTCAACAAAAGTATTGCTTCTTATCACATATGTTACATTTAAGAATATTTACGCTATAGAATAGAAAGTTATTAAAATATTGCATCTTGAAGCATCCTATACTAAATTTAGACCCAAAAGATACAGGGGGTTACATTTTGTACTTCATCAGTTACGTGAAGACGTATAACATAAATAAATATTCCAGGACATATTACACTGCGCCATCTAGCTAGACCCAAATTTAGCATAGATTGTAATATGAGTTCTAGAATGAAGATAAACATACATACTCATATAAACATATATTAAAGACATTTAAATATTTAATGTATATATATACAAGCTCATACAATATCGATGGACGCCTATCGAAAGCGAAGTTTTTATGCTTAGGTGTCCGACTTTTTAGTACACAGACTTAATAGGTGGTACAAATACATATCACTGGGAAAAAAACACCTTGCATGGGAAAATAAACAACAACATCGAATCGCGAAAACATTATTAAGTGTATTAAAAAAATTCATGTCATATAAAAAGGATTTTCTGGCAACATCAATTGATTAGCACAACAAAAACGAACACTTTCCTTGAAATTAGCTTTCGCGTTCCATGATATACAATAATTTAACGGGGATTAACGCGATCATGTATAGGTATATACATACCTGGGGTGCTTGGTTGGAGACCTCCACGCGGTGCACCCTGGGCAACGGAGACGGCAGCGCCTCTCTCCTATGGTGGGAGAGACGCTGCCGCCTACGGCCAACTCCGACCGAGGCGAGGACGGCCCTGCTGAGGGCTGTTCAGAAGCTTTCCACGTGTCCCTCTGATTAGCAGATGGCACAGTGGAGAGCAAGTAAGGGGGCCATCTCGAAACCGGAGATGGCCCAGGGTCAGTCGGGGTGCGAGGGATATGCTCTATGGGTAACCTTACACCCCGGCGTCTTAAGACCCGAGACGGCGTGCGGTTTTAGTCGGTGTAAGCCCGACATAACCGCCCCCGCTGGCCGGCGGGGGGGTATCCGAAGCGATTTCCGAAAAAAAAAAAGGTATTTACATACCTTTGGATTGCCTGACGTTAGTCTAGTAGACTAGTCCGCGTGTGCAAATAGTATGACAACCGAACGTATAAGCCTGAGCGCAGATTAGAAACACGACAGTTGTAAGACAGACTTGTCGCCGTGCAGATCTTGTAGGTATTCGCAGCTTTATCTATGAAACGTTTTGTTGTATGTATGCGTACTAACATAATTTTAGTTAAGTAATAATCTGTCTTAAAGACTGTCGTGTCTCTAATCTGACGGCCTCCGTGGCGTAGCGGTAGTGCATTCGACTGCTACGACAAGGGGCGTGGGTTCGTTTCCCGCTCAGTGCAAATAGTTGTATGCATGAATATGTCTATTTGCATTAGTCTGGATGTTTCTATGTATAATATGTATGTATTTACAAAAAAAAAGTATATAAGTATGTTTATCCGCATTCTGGAACCCATAACACAAGCTAGTTAAACTATGCTTACTTTGGGTCTAGAAAGCGCTGTGTAGAATGTCGTAGAATATTTATTTATAATCTGCGCTCAGCCTGATTTTCTGATGTCGTCACGCGAACAATCTAAAGACAAAATCTAACGTAAAGTGAAATCGTTTCAATCGCAAAGCGTCAATCTTGTTAATTCATGATTTTTATGTTGACTACAGACCGGTAAAGTTGAACGTAGACTAAAGTAGAGGCGCGGAAAGCTCTCAGGACAGGGCCGCGTTTCAAACCGGTGGTCCATTTGCCAAACATTAGATTATTATTTTTTGACGTTTTGTAAGTTCCGTATTAATGGTCTATACAGAATAAATGGTTTTTGACTTTGACTTTGACTTCTAGACCCAAAGTAAGCATAGCTTAACTAACTTGTTGTAACTAACGTTGTAACTATGTGGGTCGTAGAATGAAACATACTAATACTTTTATTTATGAATACATAGAAACAACATCTGTGAGTGCATGCTTTTGAATGAAGTCCAACCCTTACTTACGCTATGTCTGTACGAAAAATGCTAAGTCTACAGGGACAGGGACACTTGTAAACATTTCTTGTAGTGTTTATCGATATCGTAACAAGTATATCATAGACAACTGTTCACATTTTATCTAAATCTATCTAACATCTTTTATTTTAAATACTACCAGTAACAATGACACTGAAACCTACATCACGATCGCGTTAATTCCCGTGTACAACTTTTGCTTCTTGTACTTTGATAATTGTTGGATTTTATTTTATAATTAATACTTTCATTAGTTACTTGAATTTTTGGCATAGATGTTAGCATATGATACCTCAAAACTCTACGAGATGGCGTTTAAATAAAAAACTACCGGAAGAAGCTCGATTTAAAAGTTAATATTATGGAGTAATTCCGTATGGGCTGTGAACATCACCGATGCATCATCAACTCACAGAAGACATAAAGGTGGGTGTACACACGGCCAAAGAAATAGCTGTGTAGGTTCAAATGTAAATTTGTAAGTGGCCCTGCAAAGACAACTCTTTGGTCACACGACTCTCCCACTCATTGTGCAAGAGACTTTACACTCAAGATGTAATGAAGAAGACAGTATTAAACCTAATGAAGTACAGTTCAAACTTTTTTATTTACAAGCCCCATTAAGACTTCAACACCCTGCACAACCATTTATGCGTTTTAGCTGAACAATATTATTGACTTTTAATTTTATATGTAGTCAACAGATTGAGACGTATGTGTACGATTATATCAATTTTGCCAAAGTCTGAATGTGATATAACGTTGAATACAGATTTACCTATATTTAACACTACAAGGCGACGAAACTTTATCCCTAAAAAAAAGGAAAACTAGTAAATTCGATTTCTATTATTCCCTAACCCCTCGAGTTAAGCTAAATTGCTTGTGTAAGGAGTGGGTCTGCAGTCTCGCGTCCCGGGACCTCTCGATGCGCTGAAGGGCTTTCGAAAGGTCAGTGCTCATACACCCCATCAGTACTTATAAACGCAGCATTAATGTGACTTTGGCAACTGATACCTTACCAACTGCCTTTAGATGAGGTTTTTTATAATATGGGACTTCCATAGTTGAGCTATTTAATATTGTACGGGCACCTACTTCTAGGATAAACCTAGAAGTAGGTTTATCTGATAAACATAAGATGTATCTGTACAAGACAAAGTGAAATTTTAGGCAAAAAATAGAAAGGAATTTGGCATTCTTCATACATGTGGTATCTTAAAGCTACAGTATGTCTTAAATAACATAAGCTACAAGTGTCCTGAGTTCATTGACGGACTTGCACGGTCGTGACTCAGTCCGCACCAGGCTGCAGTCAGACAGTCTCATCTGTCGAAAGACAATAACAGTTGAGTCAAACTCACTATTATATCCAGTACCATTTATACTATTATATAATTGTAAATTCGTTGTGTCTGTAAATAGGCTATATTTAAAAAAAATACTTGGGTTATTTTGAATTCTGCATGATTCTGAACTCAAAAAATTTTTTTTTTTGAATTCTTGTCTGTTTGTTTATTTGTCTGTTTGTTCGCGATGTACAGTTGTTTCTATTAGAAAGGCCTTGGTCTGACTTAAAATCTTAAAATATGTTTCATTACAGTTGGTTTAGTAGAACTGGAGATGTGAGCTAAAAACGATAACCGAACGGGCGGACCGGGCATTAGCTAGTCTATCCATACTATTATAAAATTGTAACTTAGTTCTGTCTGCACATTGTCTGCAAAAATGTTTGTGTTCAAAATCGTTCATTTAACATATTAAATGTACGATTTTGAACACAAACATAGTTTCTTTTGGAATTCTTGTTTGTTTATTCGTAATGAACACAAAAACTACTCGTTAATAAAGGATCACAGAATTCGTTATGTTAAGTGACGACGGCGGAAAAGTAGCGTCACGGTTACGTACACGTATTCACGTAAAATACACGGCACAGCTGCACCCTGATTTTTTTGTAGGATGGGGGTAGTCCGGTAGTGTGTGTAGTAGAGGTAGGGGAGGGTTTTACATAGTTCCGCAGCCAAGTTCACCTCGCGAAGGCATGGGTGGTAGGTGTGCGCAGGTCGCACGTGCGGGCTCACCTCGCTAGGTGTAGGCGTGGGTGGGCGGCAGCGGCGCGCTCGCGTCGGCCGAGTAGGCGCGCACGCGGCTGAAGGCGAAGGGCGGGAACTTGGCGGCCGACAGCTCGAAGTGCGTCCACGCGTCGCGCCGCGCGCTCACGGAGTAGCGCCGCCACTCCAGCACGAAGTTGCGGCGCGCGCGCAGCTTGCGCACCTCGAACTCCTGCGCATTACCGACCTACGGTCAGTGCCGTAGACCAGGATATGGGGTGGCTAGGCCAACGAAATTCGTAAGAATACCAAAGTCAAAAGGGTGTATATGGGGCTGACCAAGATGTGAGGCGCCCAAGCCAACCTCACCTGCAAACTTGTCTACCTGCTGATTGACGGACGAGGCTCAGGCGCAGGCGCACCTCTCAACGTTGGGGATCAAACGAGTGTCACTCCCATAAAACTCTAAAGAAACCAATAAAAAGAGGCACAGGAGAGCGAGTCCTGGACTCCTAAGTACGAACTTGGGGTGCGACTGGTATTGGCGGTCGGATGACGAAGGAGACCCGTGAGAGTGAAATCCCATTTTAATGTTTTCCTGTTTTTAGAAATGTTCAAAGTCTTACTTTATTTAGTCTTTAGTAACAGTAAGCCTACCATGTAACATACATCCTCAATTGCGGACACGAACGAAAGAAGTGTCATTTAGGTACCATAAAGTTACTTCGGATTTGGTTTTTCAGTCGGGACCATAAATTATTTTTGGGAGTGAATCAAACATGTCAAGGAGGTTTTGGTATACAATATATTTCTATAATATATTAATATAAAAAAGCGGCGATAGCCCAGTGGTGTACGTAACGGACTGCCAAGATGAGGTCTCGAGTTCGATACCCAGTCGCTCCGGGCATACACCTCTGACTTTTCGTAGTTATGTGTGTATTAAAAATGTTAATTATCGTTCGCTTAGTAATGTGCCCGGTAATTGACAATACGAAATTTCGGTCCGGAATTGCGGATGTGCGTTTCATGGTGGGCCAATTCAAACAGATGTAGGCCCAAGAACTTTGTGTGAAAGAGGACATAAGGTAACGCTTCTAGAACCCTCAAAAACCATACGAAAAACAGCACAACGTTACTTAGACTCGATATTATGTGGAATGGTGGTACTTCCAAATTCGAGCCGGCCGTATTCGCGGTGGGAAAAGCATCGGAGCCATGCTTCAAGCGACTGACCATGTGGAACGTCTGCTCGTGTTGCTCGGGCTCCTTGCGGCGCGCGCGGAACCGCCCCGCCGTCTGCGGCACTTTCTTGTCCGCATTCGTCTTCTTTATAACTACTACTACCTGCAATAGTACAAGTCAAATTTAAGATTATAGTGAACTTAAGAGCGACCAAACCGTTATCATTTTCATACAAACGCTCGTACGTTATTATGCCGTTGTAACACATACTCGATTTTGATGATATTTAGGTTTCTATAGAAGCAAAAAAAAAATTAATATTTATAAACTATAAAAGAAAAAAACACATGTCTATGTAAACCTCGCACATGTAATGAAGATTCTAAATGACAAACATTTATTTCACAAACTTGTAATACTTATTCGAAAACATTTATTGCTTTTATTAAATATCTCGACGATACACCGACTGGGTAGGTTAATGACAGTATAGACACAGTGACAGCATATAACACGATATAGAAAAAAAGTTTGAACTTATGCATGTTTGACCCTACTGCATTTGATTTTTTAAGGGTGTCACCTGATGCTAGAATAGGCAATAAGCAGTAACTGTAAGAAAACAGTGTATCTGTTAGATGGCACCTACGTCCCCCTAAGAGGAATGGATGAGAATTTAAGCTACCCAGGTCAAATCTAAAAAGCTCAATTAGCAGGAAAGATATAGAAAGGTGTAACATTTTTTTGAGCTTCGTTATTTATTTTAGCGACATCTGTTGATTCGTCGTGGAACCCTAACCATACTAGACTTATGGTTGTTACGATCGTACTATCGATGGGGACTTAGTTTTCGCTTGTGAACGCGAGATGGCGCCAGATGTGGTTCAATGTAAATTCTACAAACTATTCCATTTTGTTTACTATTTGGGGGAATATTAGTCTGGGTTCGAGAAAGTTCATGTGAAGAGTTCCGTTGCTGACGGTTTCTAGATCATTCTGGTGCATATGTAAGAGGCATTCAAAGCCCAGATGTTGAGTGTTTTATGAAAGAAGTTTCGACTCGAAAACCTATAATAGGCACCGGGCGTAGAACAGAGTTTTATCTTTTGAGATTGGTCTGTCTATATAGCAGCATTTATTCTTGGTTGGAGACATTATCGATTATTGACAGCTGTCGTCGCCCCGATTCTGGGCATTGTGTGCACCTTGCTGTCAGAACAAATCTGAAAGTTAGAAGGGCTGGAGAAGTGAACGAGAACCAGAAGAGGCCGGATTCTGGTTCATTGCAACCCTCATGCATCCTACGGTTCGCAGATCGCACCCAAGGCCTAACCAGCTCACCTTGAAGACAGAGCACCTTTGGCCCCAAGGTCATGTATTGATTTTTTGATTATTTTTACCTTGTAAATAACCTTACTTCATTCATATAGTAATAAACTTCAGCTCAGCATCTTGACTGCTCCAAAAGGGAGCTTAAGAGTATTATAGGGTTAGTAGAAGTCTGGCGGAGCGCACCCGGGGGCGGAGCGCACCCGGGGGCGGAGCGCGTCCGGGAGAGGCGGAGCGCGCCCGGGAGAGGTTTAGAACTCTCCCGGCCCGCCGAGCCCGCAACTTGCTCGCCGCGCGTCGCAGGCGACTCAGGCGCCGGAGGTCGCTTAACGATCTCCGTCCTCCATGAGCGCAGGCCTGGGGGTGGCAGGTGAGGCCGCCTGTCACCCCAGCAGAAGCATGCCGGGACGGGCGGTGGGGCGACTAGCGCCCCTCCCCCAAACCGGGGCAAGACGGGGACACCGTGGTTCCCAAACCCGAGGGGGCCATCTCGAAACAGGAGATGGCCCAGGGTCAGTCGGGATGCGAGGGATATGCTCTATGGGCAACCTTACACCCCGGCGTCTGAAGACCCGAGACGGCGTGCGGTTTTAGTCGGTTCAAGCCCGAGCGGGGGGGTATCCGAAGGGCTTACCGCACGGAAAAAAAATGTGTTATGGAAGTCTTAGGAAGGCATAAGCAAGAAGACTGTAATCACTTTCACCTAATAAAATTTGCAATAAAACTTCAGACCAGCATCTTGGCTGATCAGAAAGGGAGCTCAAGATTTTGTTAACATTGTCAGATTCCTCAAGAAGATAACCTAACCAAGGAATTGTGAATCCAGCAATTTAGGTTATAGTTAGGACACGTCAATTTGACTTCACCTCGCCTGATGGTAAGCTGAAGGTAAAGTCTCAGGAAAGAGGGTCACCATTACATACACGTACCATGTTAACAATGGTGGCACTCAGCTTGACGGCCTCATCAAAAGAGGATTGTAGTCGTAGCACCGCGTGACACCCACCGGGCCCACTAGTGCGACCACAATCCCCCTGCCCGGCTATGCACTTGCTGACCCCTGAACGCAATCAAACCGAAATTGGATTACTATGGAGGGTTTTTCACAATCGTGCACGGTGGTACCTACCCGGCCGAATTTTGTGACAAATTTGTGTCATCAAATTTGTATTGTGAGATTAGAATCAGCACTGGAGTTTTGTTTTGCTTTTATATGTATATACCTACTTGATAATTATATGTATGAAACCACTCCTGTCTTCTCATTAAACGTATCCCATTAGTATACACTAAATTAATTGATAGCTAATTCTGATTCCTCTTTTAATTTATTTATTTCTTTGACAAAGGCGCCCTGGGATTAATGAGCTTTTGCTTCCTTATCGACTTGGGTCAGCCGGTGAAGTAACCAAAGGAGGTTTCCCGGTTACAGAGGGAAATAACAAGTTTGTTCTGTTTATGTTGCATTTTGGGGATACAAATTTAATACTAGTCAAGTAACATTTCGACACCTTTATAGTCGACCGTAGGTGGAGTGACGAATTTTTTGTATTCAGAATGCATTCGTACCTTATTACCAATAAGCCTGTAATGTCCGGACATGATCCCTAGCCCCGGTTTAGCGTAGCGGTACTTCAGGTGCCCTACGCTAGACGCGGGTTCTTCGGCCGTGGTCCACATCAGCACCAGGCCTTCGGAGAAGAACCTGCGCAATCACATATAGACTTCAGATGTGGTATTTTTTTTTATAGAATCGGTATAGAAGTTGTGCCGACAAAATGCTGAAGTGTGGTTCCTGGCGAATTGGAATACAAAAATATAAAAAGCTTATCAAAAAGTGACCGGTTGAACTTAATAAGTGCCTAGAATGATGTGTCGTCCATACATTAATGAATACAAATTGAATCAACGATAACTCTGCTTTCAACTATAAGATACCGTAAACCACAGAGCAAAGACAAAGAGGAGGCGGCCATCACAGTAGTCCTGTACACACCTCAGTAGCATCCAGGACTCCGAATATAATTCTACGCGACGCTAGGTGGCAATAATTTGTATCCGAGTATGTTCCTATTACATTTAGTGGCATCTATTGTGAGATAATTATACTACTTAGTAACATCGACATATACATAATGAAATGAGTAAATTGCTATAGACCAGTAGATGGAAAATAAAGAAGTGGGCAGAATCTAACCCCTCTTCACCACATGCTGTAAAGTGTCACGCGTTCTTTCAAAGGGAAATCTAATTACAACACCTCTTTGTATTTCCTCTGTGCCATAAAGACACGTCCAACAAACCTGAGATATCTATAATAGTCTATCAGATACCAGGGCCTGTAGAACTGGTCCTGGAACGAGTTTTCGCCATGTCTTATGTACGTGGTCTTGCTAATGTAGCAACCGTGTAAGTGCACACGAGGGCGCTCCACGTACATTTGGCGCCAGGTGTTGAAGCCGGAGGCTCGAGGGGTGCCGCACTCGATGCCCCAGGTTCTGGTGAAATTAAAAAGTATTATCAGATAGTGGCGGGTATCCTATTCTACTACCCAACTATTATAAATGTGAAAGTTTGTGAAGATGTTTGGATGCCAAAATCTCCACATTTTTCAACGGTTTTTGGAACGAAATTCCTTATCGCGCGTTGCAAAAGGAGGCTAGACGAAAAAATTAAGACTGTAAACGACACTTTTTGCTTTTGTAACTTCTGCGCACCCTACCGCGCATTGTTGTCACGGTACTATGGAAACGTATGGTTTCATTGTCAATATTTTCTCTTATGTAAAAATAAACTACGATTTGATTTAATATTTTTAATGTGTTTTCTTGAGGCGTAAAAGTGGTGACCCCGACGTGATGGATATCATTTGTGAATTAGCTAATGTAACGCTAGTTTCTGAAGAACTTTTCAAAAGCGCGTAAGTCAGCGGCTTATGATCGGTAAAAACTATCAGTTAAATTAAGTCCCGCGCCTCTATATAGATATATGTGTGTGTGTATGTAAGGAACTTCGTTCCATCCGGGTGTCCCTTGACACCTCTCAAGTTATTTTTTTGTAGTAGTAGTATGTAGTATTGACGAGCTTTAGTGTTACAAATAAAAAAGGTATCAGTCTTTTTTTTCCCCATCTCATGAGCCCGAAGCCTTTTTTATAAGTCTCTATGCATTATACTTCATGCTCCTTAAGTCAACAATCTACAAATTTGTACAAACAGCTTCACGATTCGGAATTCATTAAATCTGTTTCAAATTTTCAATAATGATAATGGTCGAATTCGAGCACTGAGCGAGTCGGTTTTCGTCTTTATCCTTCAAGACAGCTGAGTTGAGCCCTCGCATTATATGTATTGGTGCGCCTTTGAAATAAACCAATAACAGCACATTTGCAGTTGCAGAGTTAGCGTTAGACTACCAAGAAAGTAAGTGACAATCAAAATAGTAATTACTTACTTAACACACAATGATCGCCATATATCAGGCTCCCTCGCCACAACATAAAGCCCACGGCACACCGCCGACACTCGCTCCAACGAAGCAGCGTCTAGATCTGAGCTCACGACCCATCGCAGAATTACAAGAATTACTTCATAAGGTAACCAGGAGATGTGGGCTCCCTGCACAAAAAAAAATACTGTGAACCCAGAATACTGCCTTGTGGAACACCTCATCAGATAGGATATTACAGTTATTTCATTTTTATTTGGCTTTAATTTATATGTGGAGGGCATAAAATATAACTTTTTAATGCAATTTAGCACAATAGCTCCGTCAACACATCTTTCGAGTACTTATAACAAAATAAAACCATGAGACACATAATCAAACGCTTCTAGCATGTCTAAGAATAAAAAAAAAGTAAAAGAAATTGGAAGTTAGATAATTTTTAATAAATTTAGTAACGTGATTATGGAAAAACTTCTATGGAGATGAAAAATATTTTTATGCTCAAACGTTCTTTGAAGTTTTTTTTTTAATATGCATGTTGGTTTAACATATGTTTGAAAAGTGGAACTGAAATTTAATTTTATCCTCATCAACATTCTAGCTACTTATCACATAATATGAGCACGCACACGTAAATTGGAGAGTTATTAACTAATTGTGGTCTCCTGATATATGTGCCTACCTTCACAGAAAATTCAGGTTCGCACAACACTCCTTTTCTAGCGAGGATCCTCTGCAGTCGAGTAAGCAAATCCTCTCCTTCCACTGCATCCTCGTCATCACTCGGATGAGGATTATCCACCGAGGGAGGGACTACTCCCGACTGCAGTTCCTCTGTAACGCAAAAAGCACAATTCCTCTGTAATATCAATGCGCCACGGTGTCACAGAGTCGTCGATGTGACGACAGTTGAAATCATGATACCTTCCGGTGTATCGGTTCGCAACTCATCGTAGAGGCGCGTCTCAACGTCAGGCAAAATTTGCATGGCACGCTTGTAATTTTGGATTGCTTCGTAGAGCTTGCCACTGCGTTCCAGCTCCACCGCTCGTAAAAACAATTGTTTAGCCTAAAACAAATAAGCTGAAATGAGCTGAAATATTCCTAAACTTACTCTTGACTAAAGAAAATTCAGCTAAAATACATTCTTCATTATTTTTAGTTCAGGAATGACTCCTGAACTGAACATAATTTGTTTTAATTATGTTCGGACATAGTCATCTGGTGGCACAGCAGTGCCGCTACCAAGTCGAGCAAAAAAGCGGCACAGCCGTACCATCCTTTTCACGAAGCAGTTCAGGTCATTTTCGACCCTCTATGACTTCGTTGTGGATAAAACCAAGCAGGTATTGTATAAACACGGTATATTTCAAATTTCATTGAATTTGAACCAGTAGTTTATTAATTATAACTAGTCAAAGTTTCTTAATTTCATGTCATTCACTGTCTGAGTGACCGATCATCAAAACTCTAAGGCACTTCTAGCAGACATAGAAGCTTAAAATTTAGAACAAAATTAGTGTTTAGTGTATAAATGAAAGAAAAGCTATAATATTTTGCAATTTCGGTCCAGTTTTCTAGATACACCAACTGCATAAATAACTTTGTAATCCCATATAAATATATTAAAATATAGGATATTACAAAGTTACATTTGCAGTAAATGAATCAGTGTAACTGTATATGTATAATATAATGATGGAATAAAAGGTGTAGATAGGTACCTTGATATAATTATGTTTAAAGTTAACTTGTAAAATGGTCAACATAATGAATAAGCAAGAATAGAAATGTCTTATGAAGTTGTACCAAAATCCCGCAAAGTATAAGAAAATCCGTTGTTGATATTCAAGAAGTAGAAGATACCGGAAATGAAAAAAGTAGGAGTATCTACAATAAAAGATGAGAAGCCATCAAAAACAAAACATGTACAAAAACCAAGTCTCGCAACTCAGTTCTCTATCTTAAAAAGTTGTGAGATCCATGTAATACCAAGTTGGTTAATTTGGTCAGTCGCTACTTGAGGGAACTTCTGTGTCAAGTTATTACGTAATTAGCTAACCTGACAACGTCTTATAGTAAGCATACCAATATTAAAAATCTTTTATGTTTTAAATAAAATAGATTTACTTTATTTGAATTAACTAAAGTATGACCTTCAGGGGTCATACTTTAGTTAATTCAAATAAAATATATATTCTTCATCATCATCTTAGCATTGTTCCCTTGTATCTGAGGCTTTCACCTCCTTCTGCTCCTGGGAGCCACTGCTGTCTGACTTCCTAACCCTGAGGATCTTAGAGATCTCGGTAGAGCTCGAAAAAGAGTATACTTAATTTTAACAGTAAATTTTACTTTAAACTGTACCTTTTCATCATCAGTGAGTGGTTCAGTATCTTCCGATTTAGCTAGTAGTGGCGGTTCTCTGGTCGGTGTGGGCGTAGCCTCCAGTTCCCGCTGCCATTGCTGACGAAACATAGACAACTCATCATCGCCTCCGCCTCCGGTTCTCTGCAGGAATTCGTAATGAGTTTAATTAAGAAGGTCACATCTGATTTACACTCTGAAAGTTCTTAATGATAATAAAAAAATAGCTTGTTTTTAACCAGCTTCAAAAAAGGAGGAGGTTCTCAATTCGACCGATTTTTTTTAAATATTTTGTAACTCAGAACTTTCCTGTAGGGGAACCGATTTAGATGTTTTTTTTTGTTCATTTGAAAGCTGGTGCTTTCCATGTGGTCCCATTTCAATTTGGTCAAGTTCTGAAAATGGCATCCACGATAAAACCATATAAGTCTTAAATTTGCATTAAGTGTGTGCGCGACAAATGGACGAATAACTGAATATCACGCCAACAGATTTGGATGAGTCTTTTTTTATCAGAAAGGATGTACTTCAAGGGTAGTTGGAAACCAGAATCTGATGATGATCTCAGAGAAATAAGGAGAACCCTTAAAAAATCGTAGTGGCGACTAATGCGTTTGTTAATTTTTCATTAAGTAGTTTAAAGCACTACTATTTAATGAAGGTCTGGAGTCCATCTGATGATAGAGCCGACAGACAGTCGCGGGAACTCCTCAAACACTTTACACCAACTACCTGGTGTTTGGGCTTGTTAATCTGAATTTTTAAGAACTTTACACCTAGATGGATTGGATGGGATGGGTCTGATGATGAAGACGAAAGACAGTCAAGGGAACCCCTCAACGTTTTACAGTAGCTACTTTGTTAAAATTATTTATACATCAGGTTTGACTTAGCTACCGGTTGCGGGTAGTCCCATATGAATTAAGTTACATTCATTAAAAAAGGAGAAATAAGTATAATTTTTATTTAAAAAAAAAACGACTTCAAAAACCAACAAACCACTAAAAACAATAAAAATACTGTATAGTTACTGAAAAAAATAAAATAACCGAATTATTTTCACATACTGAAGAGAAAATAACAATTTTATGCTGATTTCAAGGGTGAGTCCTTTTTATTTTTCCCATTTATGGTCATGTGTTCTAAACATTTTCATATGGGACCAAAGACTTCTATCACATATCCAACACTCATTACCATCCTCTTAGTAATGATCCAGACTGCATCCAAGGCTTTTACCTTCCCCACCGCCCAGAGTTCACTGATTCAATTTTTCACTAGTTTTGGCTATCACAGGAGTAACTGCCGTCAGCTTAACTAGCTTGTATTATGGGTCTAATACATAAGACAGATAAGCGTTGTTAGCTTCGTGGTTAAGGAGTCAGCCGTACAATATAGCAGTCCAGGGTTTGGGTAGCTTAGTGGTTAAGGAGTCGAACTTACGATCGAGAGGTTCCGGGTTCGAATCCTGGCCATTACACTACCGACGTGAACCCACTCCTAACACAAGCAATTTAGCTTAGCTGGAGGGGTTAGGGGGAATATTAGTAATTTCGGTTACTAATATTCTTTTAAAAAAAAAAAAAATGTCGAAAATCAAAACCAACCTGTGTATCATCTCGTACATTTAAATTTTCAAGATTACTGGCTACTTCCAGTACTTCCTGCTGAAGGGAAGAAGAGGAAGAATCGTCCTGCTCTTCTCCCTCACATTCACCTCCAGATACACCGGCATTGGCTCCAGAGGACTACAAAAATAATAAACCCCTAATTATCATGTTTCATTAAAAAAAAAAAATAAGCATGGTAAAAGTGCCTTTAAATGTTATGAAGACTGAAGGATTTGCTTCCTTATTTTTGGGTTATAAGTGCTCTTATGTGCAATATCTATGCTACAACTTTCATAAAACTTGTTATATTATATTATATACCAAGTTATAGTATATATATATATATATTTATATATATATATATATTAAAATTTGCCATATGTTAGATTGCAATTGGTTAAGTAGAACCAGAGATGTTACAAAAATTGATAACCAAAGCTTCAAGTTGTTTTCATGTTACTGTATGAAGGAAGCTCGTGAAGTATGTAAGGACAGAAGCAGATGGCGGTCTATTGTCTCTGCCTACCCCGGTGGGAAAAAGGCGTGAGTATATGTATGTGTATGTGTATATAACAATTATATACCTATATATATTTTTATATGGATATAATATGAATCTCTGGTTCTACTTAACCAATTGCAATCTAACATATGGCAAATTTTAAGTGTGACTGAGACCCAACTCATAGTGAAAACTGCATCAATATCTGTTCACTAGTTTTTGCGTCCATCGCTAACAAACAGACGAACAAGAATTCCAAAAAAAATATTTTTATCTTCATGTTTTATTTAACATAAGCCAAAGTATTTTATTTTTAATATCTCCAATGTACAGACGAAATTAATTTTGAATTTTATAATAATATAGATTTCAGTCACCTTCTTCTTAAGCGAATAATAAAAAAAACTATGTCCTAGATAGTTTGTCGGGTCAAGGTTAAACGTAAAAGTTATATATTGACACTTTTTATTTTATAACCCCTAGATACTGAATCGGGGGATTGTGAAGAGTTCCAGTTTGCCATTCAAATACGCAGCAGCTCAATAAAGTCACATATAGAGCCAACATGTTAATTTTGAGAATATATTTCGTCAAATACCGCTCTATAAAGTGTGTATAGTATATAATTAATAAACAACGTCGTACCATTTTTTCAATTAGATAATCAGCTGGGTTAGTTCATTCAGAGCTACAAACTTGCTGATAGCCCTTTAGTTTTTTAGTTATATAATACTTATTTGTAACAAACACAACTTTAAAAAATGCGCAATTCAGAAATTATAAAAAAAATATTGAAATAGACCCATCGAGCGTTCCAGTTGTGACACTTGTGACTTGTGACAGATGACATCTTGCGCTCGCACATTGCTTTTCTTTACCGAGATTTTGACAGCAGTTATGTGCTTAAAAACCTTTGATTCCATTTTTTTGCTCCTTTTGTCTTGGTGGGGCCACAGTGGGGCTCCATAAAAGTTTATGTTGTCATCTCAGGTAGGTAGCTAGGGTAGTTAGCCAACTAAAAAGAGTAGCAAGGATCAAGGAACTAATAACCGGCTTACACGGTTGCAAGCTGCTGACCCTGAAAGTAGGCAGCAGCTCGTATTGCGTACTCGCGCAGCTGGGCACACCTTATGCGTATAGCTGTAGCTGTCCAATCTCATATAAGTTGCAACGTTTGCGACTAACTGTCGTCGCTGACAAGCTGCTACCGAACTAGTGCTAAAACGTAACGAGGCCACATCGTTGATATTTTGTAAAATTAGTCGTTTAGCACTATACCTATTCTTATTTCCTTGTTAATACTGCCGTAGCTCTCACTTTCACTCAAAATGCAAGCTACCATTTTTGGGCTTCCAAAATTTTTAGATTTTTTCCTTTGAAATGTGCCATGAGAAGCTTAAATACAACACTAGTTGTTTATAAAAAAATATTTAAAAAAGGGTAGTGGCACTCCGGGAGTGGCGACAGAAGTGAAAACTTGAACAATCATTTGTGTATTTTTGTATCGTCATCATCCATGACTCCCTCCCTTACTACCTCCCTCCCGCCCGAATTTCCTTCTTACCTCACAGTTAATTCAGAAGTTCCTATGACCACCTACCATCTCCATCTTAAAACCCTTGATATCTTGTAACTACACAACAACTACACAAAAAAATGAATAGAAACTCGAGTTATTTATCTCAGCAGGGCTATTGCGTATCTCCATTGACAGCCAAATTTATTATCACTTGTCAAAGTGTTATTCAATTTGGCTGTCAAACACGAATTTCGTATTATCTATCTACAGTGACAATGTAAGAAGGTTCATATAATACTAGGAATTCAGTTCAGGGTGCGACTGAAATAAATTGAGCTGAGCGACCAGGACTCTTACTTGAAAATAAGACATCTTACTACGGTCGCGCGCTTAGCTAAGGCCGCGCGCTCGTGAAACTGTTTTTCGGTGATTATTCCTCAATGGTACATTGTATTTGAACAGTTCCCCTCTAAACACTCAGCGGTGTCTATACTATCACCATGGCAAATTTGGTCAAGATCAGTATTGTGGTTCCGGAGGAGTACAGTCTCGACCAAACGGCTTAGCCACGTATGAGAGTTTCGCTTCGCTCAGCTCAATTATTGTCACCAAGGATCCGCAAGTATACCAAATTGAAGTGCAATCTAACGTCAGGAAGTGGTTCTAATTGGGCTTTCAACATTTGACCCACACTAACAAACTCACAAAGTAACAAACATCACAGCAATCGAAGAAAATCTTGTAAATATTGATGGTAATCTATTGTAAACTAGGAATTCAGTGCAGGGTGCGGCTGAAATAAATTGAGCTGAACGAGCAGGACTCTTACTTGAAAAATAAGGCATCTTACTACGATCGCGCGCATAGCTAAGGCCGCGCGCTCGCGAAACTGTTTTTCGATTATTATTCCTCAATGGTACATTGTATTTGAACAGTTGACCCATCTAAACACTCAGCGGTGTCTACACTATCACCATGGCAAATTTGGTCAAGATCGGTATTGTGGTTTCGGAGGAGTAGTGTCTCGACCAAACGGCTTAGCCACGTATAAGAGCTTCGCTACGCTCAGCTCAAAAATTGTAAATTATTTCTGTACACTGGAGATAAATTAAAATAATAATTTGTCTTTCTGTTTATCTGTTTGTTCCCAATGAACTCAAAAAGTACTGAGCTGATTCTGATTAGTTTTCTATTAGAAAGGTCTCGGTCAGACCTAAAAAATCTGCAGCATGTTTGATTGCAATTGGTTAAGTAGAGCCGGAGATATGGCGAAAAACGATAACCGACGAGCTGACCCGAGCCCCAATAAATGACGTCTGACGCCCGACTGACGGCCAGCCGAACGGTTGCTATACACACTACGCGGATGGTGCTAGTTTGCGGTTCCCCGCCATTGACGGTTTACGTGTTCACCGACGCTCACGCATTTTAGCAATAATTAACTATGTTTATAATTGAGATACAAAATAGGACTACAATAGAATACAATCTGGAATACAAAATCCGCAGAATATTCTTCTTCGGCGTCCATCTTGGAAATGAGTCGATCCAACCGCAAACCACGACGGTTTCTTAACTGCACGTTCCGGTTTCGGTTGCGGCGCACCGCCAACCGGCTTACCGCAAGCGCAACCGCATCCTGCGGTCCACCGGACTGCCGACCGCATTGCGGCTAACCGCATAGTGCGTATGTAGCCTAAGAGCTTCGCTTCGCTCAGCTCAATTATGTAAATGTTTATGTTTACATTTCAGGCCCAATAATAACAATCCGTATGACTGAATATGTTAGAAGATAATTAAAGATGCGCAGTATAAGCGCGCTTGGCCCATAACCTGTTAGAAGACAAGGAAAGGTAGAGTGTGCAGTGGAGTGTTTTATTTAACTTTTTGATACTTGTTGAACTAACGTTAAACACTTATAGGAAATATATGACAATATCAATAAATTGAGTGCATTCTAACTGTCAAACATACTGCCATAATACCATAACCTAACACCGTTTTAATTTCTAAGTTCAAATGCAACTCACCAAGGACTATATTCAATCCCTGATATCTTCTTAATTTAACCTTGATAATTAGGAAGTCGTACTATTAAACACCTGAACAGTTTTCATATTGTTACAGAATTTAGATCTTATTTAACAAATTAAAGGCAGTTCCTTATCAATAAGTGGAGGGATTTCGGCTAAAACAACATAAACATCTTTGATTGTTCATCGACATCCTAACGTGTATCTTCGTTACATTTGAACCAGCTCGCGGTCCGCTTTCCTTCTCATAACAATCGATTTTTACCTAAGATTTCTCCACAATCATAGGTCATTAATTTTCACGCTTTAAGCACTATTAGGTACAGCCTACAACCAAAAATCTTCGGTGGTTATAACCACAGAGTAGAAGATATGGATACCTACCTATAACTTCTTGTATCGTAATACTCCTTGTTTGACTTGTCAAATTCCGAAATGTGAATCAGTGTGAAGATACTGTGAAGATGGTACAATAGTGTTTTGAAATTCCAATAATTTTGCTTCTAGTTGCACCCTTTAACAAATACCTACAATGAAATTATCGTCGATCAAAGAAAACATTTAACATGGGATTTATGAGAGATGTACTTTCATTCAAGATCCCCGTGTTATCTTACTGTTGCTTCTACATACCTATAAAAACAGCCACGTTTATTATTGGATTGTTAGGAGTAATACCTACTTCATTTTGTTTTATCCTCGCCTCGCCGCTATGCAATGAATATTTACGGAGCAATGGTCTACCAGCGTCCTATATTCCTTTCATTGAATGTGTTTACGGTATTCTAGGCGCCATAGTATTTGTGTGTTCCGTAATTTTAGTTATTGGTGCTTTAGAAGGAATAATGAAATGTTATGTAGCCTACTTATGGATGATACCGGTTTATATAGCTGGTAGTTTTACTGCAGCCATATTTATTGCTACTGAAGCTGTAAAAAATAACCACATACATTTTGGTGTAACATATTTCATTTTGGGCATGTTACAAGTAATAATATCATTATATTTTTGGATTGTTGTGAAAAGTATGTTTTTCGTCAAGAAAGCTGATAATAATGTAGTAAATATTAACATAACCATAATATAAAAGTTACAGTGTGCCTGTTTATCGACCTGGCAACAATATATTACACAAATAGACCTATACCGTGATTTATTTATATTTTTCGTATTCGTTATTCAGTAATAAATAGGTAAGTGCTGTCTTATAATCTAAATTCTAAACGAAGTGGATCAGTGGATGTTACGGTGTGAAACCTTTAGTTAGAGGTTTACCTAGTTACCACCTCGCTGTGGGCATGATAGAATGAAGCTGTAAATTTGGAGTAATTTAAACTCTGCGGCTTATACCGGTATGTTAGCAGAGTGAAGGGCTCGTTCGTTAGTCTCTTACTTGGTCTTGGTTTGGTCAGCATTGCTGATGACCCTTTCTTTTAAAAGAGACTAAATTTCCTATCATCTTGTAAAGCGGGCTTTCTTCTCTGGTAATCTATAATCGCATAATCACACATCTATAAACCTATTTGATAATACTAGCCCAATCTCATTAACGCGTTAAAAAGCTTGGACTAGCGTAATCGATTGCATTAAGGGCCACAATCAACTTATACATATTTGCCGACAATGTTACTAGACTAGAGAACTATATAACTACGGCAGGTTTTACCTCCAACAGTTATCGTATTTTTAGCTTGCTAGATTTTCGAGCCCCAAGTCAACTTCACCTGCAAGCCAGTACTCTGGCGCAGGACTTTGGGGTTCGAACTGTTGGAAGTTCAGACAGCAGTCGCTCTCGTCCGCCAAAATGAGCAAGGGAAGAGTGGGAGAGCGAGTTCAATACATTCAAGGACATGGAATAGGTACAATTCAGGTACATTCCAGGAGGTTTTAGAGTGTTTATCTCTCTAATTTGTTTCTTCAATAGATAGTGTTACGATAATGTCAACTCCGCTATTCACCGATAGATGGCGTAATAGATGAGTTCTACCGTTCAATAACTTCGATCTATCCGTAACTCCTCGAGCATATCAGTCATTTAAAATATTTTTTCACTAGAATCGACTAAATACGTTGTGACTTATAGAATTGTTAAGGAATAGTTGGTAAATTAATACTAATTACTATCAATAAAATTGATGTCTCATCTCAAAGCATTAATGATAATGATTGTTGTAGCAGCGATGACTTCACCATAGATTATTATATTTCACAATAGTGATAGCTTTTCCTGTTATATTGTAGCGGAACAGGCGCGCACGGAACTAATCCGAAGTATCGGAAGTATTATTAATGGTATGTTTCCTACACTCGTATTGGTTAAAAAACTCATATCGAAATACCTAATTCCAAATATTAGCACGTTTATGTAATACTATACGATATGAATTTCCCGTTCATTAAATCTGTGTAACGTTCTATTTGTTTCCTATTTATATGAAGTTATAGGTACCCCAATATAAATATCTAATATCTTAATCTAATACCTTAATATAAAGTTTCAAATTTGTACATATAATACAATCGTAACGAAGTGAAAACTGTACATTGAATATTTTTTGAAAAGCATTTCAATAAATGAATCTTGAACCTTGATTCATTACGACTCCGATGCCCAAATTGTGATTATATGAAATTGTGTATTATGATTATAGAATTTTAATCTGTTTGTCTGATTGTCTGCATATTTTGAAAATACAGTACTGGACAGATTCAGCTGAAATTTTGCAGGAACATTCTTCTAGAGTATAGTCATAAATTGGGCTATATATCATCACGGTATAATAAGTATGATAGGAACAGCAGAGCAAAATCGACCTCATCTTCATTATTAGTGCCAGGTAATGCGTGCGAAAGAGTCGGTGGAGAAGGAGCGGGAGAGAAGCCTACCCACCGAGTTCCGCAGTCTGCGGTGAGGACGCCGCAGACTCGTTTACGCGCCCGGGACTACCGACCTCCATGATCGGGGCCTGAGGAAGCCAGTTGGTCGACTCGCCGTCCTTACAGAAGCAGGCCAAGACGAAGGCGTGTCGTGTGTGTCCTACACACGCCTGTAAACTAACCGACGCGGGATAAAACCCGAACCCACCAGGCAAGGCAGCAGTGGTGGCCAAAGTCCGCCGCTTACCCGGAGTGCCCGGCAATGGAAACTTGAGGAAGACACCGTGTGGTTTTAGTCGGTCCAATTCCGACACGCTCACCCCATCATTGGGGTGAGCGATGGGGTGAAGCCCGTGGGGTTTCCACGCGTTAAAAAAACGTAGATCATTACGAAATTTAGTGCAGTTTGGTGGCACTTAATAATGGGTATAATTTGGACTATAAAATCATCACGCTAAAAGGTGACCAGTAAAATAAAAACAATTTAAACTCTACGGAGTTATCTACGTGTAAAAGGTAGTTGATTAGAAACTCATAAGCCTTCGATAACCGGCAGAACTTATTTCGATGTTACCTTTTTTTTTTTTTTTTTATCGTGCGGAAATCCCTTCGGATACCCCCCCGCCGGCCAGCGGGGGCGGTTATGTCGGGCTTGCACCGACTAAAACCGCACGCCGTCTCGGGTCTTCAGACGCCGGGGTGTAAGGTTACCCATAGAGCATATCCCTCGCACCCCGGCTGACCCTGGGCCATCTCACCACTAACAGCATCGCTCATCCTGTCTCCTCTGAAAGCAGAGGAGTACGGAGAGCTATGTGTTCCCGCCACGTTGGGTATTGGCCGACGATCAATGCCAACCCTATGAAGGGGTGAAGGGGAAGCCATTGACCACCGCCCAGGGTGTACCGGCCGCTCCGATTCCGTTCCCCCCGGACTGCAGCGGGATCGGAATCGGAGCGACACTCGAGGAGGTTACCCAACACACACCCCTATTTTCGATGTTACCTCATCATCCTCCAAGCCTTTTCCCAACTTAGTTGGCTTTTCTATCTAACTACAAAGCGGCTGAACTTTGATATTTTCCATAAAGTAACCAGCAACTTAGACCAGTTGTCGGACTTTTTAGGGCTCCAACTACCCGTAACGACTGTCGTAGATGTTTGTGTGGCAGCTGGCCAACGTCTCTTTTTGGTGAATCATGATAAAACATTTATGTATTTCATTTGGGGTATGTAATATGATTTATCAACAATAGAAGAAATCTGGCGTTAATGATCACTGTCCTAAGCAAAACTAATCTAACCCTTATTATTCATTAACAGTAACATATTACTATTATCTATTCTATTATAAAATCGTAAATTAGTTGTGTGTGTACATTGGCGATATTAAAAAAAACTGGGGTTCCGTTAAGTAAAATCTGAAAACAAAAATATTTCTTTAGTTCACAGTGCACCATTCTCCCCATTCTGTTCGAACTTAGCCGGTAGCCATTCTAGTAACATGTTACGATGTATGTTGTTGGTAAATGTTTATCTGATTGTCTGTTTGGCGCTCTGATTAGTTAGGGTCTAGATGGCGCTGTATAATATGTCCTAGAATATTTATTATTATATTCGAGCTATATCACGCCTCCTCTAGAGTAAGGAAGAAGTGGCGAGGCAAGCAGCAGTCGGCCAGGGCATTAGAACGATTGACAGAGGAACCACCGGACTATTCGGGCATTGTCAAACAAAACTGCTCTCTACATCGTCACCGCCACTGACTTCCCACTAATCCTGAGCCTCCCTAGATGGACTGAGAGGCTCCTTGAGATCAAACCAAGGTCAGTAACCTAGAACTTTTAACCGCAGCCTGGAGTGAATCCAGTAGTCCAGATCCGAGATCAGAAGGTCAGAGATCTCGGGAACCGAATGCCAGAATCTGAAAAGTGCAGTTCGTATCCTGGAGACCGGATCCTGGTGTCTGTATCCTGGAATCCGAATCACGGTGTCGGGATCCTGGTATCTGGATCGCGGAGTCATGACCCCGAAGTCTGGATCCCGGAAACTGAATCTTGGAATCTGGAATCCATTAAAATATCAATAACAAAGTTTAGCAGAATACCAATTTAGTCCATTATGCACTATTTTCAAGTTTCACTCTCATTTGGATATAATCACATTACAGTAAATGTTCGTTGTTAAAATATTGTTACGAGAATACCTTTTTTGACATTTGGGAGATCGACATGAGATCGAGACTAGATAGAGACTGAATTTTTAATAAATTTTTGACAGAAATTGGCCTTCAGATTACTCTTTACGGTCTTTTTTATCCATAAATGCCATAGAAGAAGCTCTGCCGGCTCTGAGTTGAAAAGTTAGGCCGCGAAAAAGGATTACATAATTAATAATAATGAAAATATAAACCCTAACATACGTTAAGTTCGAAACTTCAGAAGTAAACATACCTAGACTTACGATGGCCGTCGGTCTCTGTGGCAAGGCATTTGACTGCTACGTCGAGGGGCGCGGGTTCGATTCCCGGTTAATGCAAATATTTGTATGCATAAAAATGTTTAAGTATTTGTATTGGTCTAGGTGTTTCTATGTATAATATGTTTATATGTATATATTTACAAAATATATATCTATGTGTTCTAGAATCCATAAAACAAGTTACTTAAACTATTCTTACTTTAGATCTAAAGGGCGATGTGTGGTAATCTTGTCAGATTCAAAAGCTGGTCCATTTCTAATGTCTGCGACATCGAATTCAAACATAGTTGGCTTGTATAGATACAGATTTTATGTGTAGTAAAAATGTGTATATGAAACTAATGGAACAACAAGCATATTGATTTGCAGAACTGTATCTAACGTCTATAAAAACATAACATAAACTCACGCCTATATCCCCAAAGGGGTAGGCAGAGGTGCTAGCACCCACATTTCGCCAGTTTATGTTTAGGTCCCAATGTAATAGGTGGCGAGCCTATTGCCATTAACCGGGCACTTATAAGCCTGCGATAAAAACACACATAACTTCGAAAAGCATCGAAAAGTTATTGGTGTGTGCCATGGTAAAACCTGGGATCGAACCCGAGACCTCGTCTCAGCAGTCCATTACCCATACCACTAGGCTACATCTACATAAAACACACATCTATATAAAACAAGCTGAATACGTCCTTTAACTATATATGGTATAGTAACATATAAGTTATGTAAGAAATGATAATATGGTAATTCAGGTAATTATGAGCATGGTGGTGTCTTCTTGTATTTAGACAGGATTGGGCATATTTACCTACGTGCTCTTGGATTATGGATACGGTGGTGCCTTATCCAATTATGATGGAATAAGGCATGAATGCTTATATGTTCTTTGTGTGTAGGTATGGTTTATCACACTGAGGGATCCCCACGTTTGATTTTGATGAACTGAATCACAATGATGAGTGTGATGACTGGATTATGATTTGTACCTATCCATTTAAGATATACCGTGAGCTGGTATTCAGCTGATTCCATTCATTTGGAATCAACGGTGCCTATCTCTTTGCAGATGATGAAATAACCATCTGCTGAACTAGGCGGTGTATGTTAGATGTCTCACGGCACGGCATCTATTGACAACATGAGGCAAGTTACACTTTCACTACTAGGCTTTAAAAGGTGAGACCTAGCGTAGCTCCCGACAACATCTGCATGCATCATGCAGGTTCCATACGTATATGAATTGCAGAAAATACCGAAAATAAGTTACCAGATAATAAATATTACTGGTTTCATTATTTTCTCAAGGGCTAAGTGCCCACAAAATAAAGATTATTTCAAAGTATGACATAACGTTTAAACGACGATGTCGTATAAACACATTAAACTTGTTTCTTAATAATAATTCTAATGGTAGGGTGGTGATGTATGTGTCTGGATTGATTCAAGTGTTCGGATACAAAAAAAAAGATCATGTGTATCGATAGATATATCAAGCATTGAGTATTACGACAAAAAATATCTGATCCAGTACCTGTTCCAAAAAATGTCACAAGTCACAACACAACTGCCACAAATGTCGGCTCGGCATATAATAATCTATGGGCTCGGCTTCTAGCACTGATAGGTATCTAAGAAATATTACTTACTCTCTAAAATAATCTATGACTTACTCTATACTCTGTGGTCACTGCACTTTACTGAAATAAATGTTTTTAATTCTATAGGTACATATAGTTAGTTATTAATCTTATTATGGAATGAAGTTATAATTATTAAGCATAAAAGTATTAATAAACATTCCACATTTTCGAAGTCTGCAGTAATTAAAGTATTAGCAACAAATATGGTGAGATACTCCTTTTTTTCTTTCTCAATAAAAGTCTCATATATATCAAGTAAAATAAAAATCCAAACAGTTAATAGTCTAGTATAACATTAGTATTTTAATAATATGTACGTAATTGTATGAGTACACGAGGGTTTAAATCTTTTTTTTTAAATAATGAATATTGTTATAGAAAAAGGAATGTTAAGATCAAAATCCTTGTTCCAGATGCAATTTATGTTATTATTCAGTCGACAAGGCAAGCTTCGGCTTCAGAAATGGTATGTTGCTCACCCAGATAAACTAAAGAAGAAGATCACAAGAGAATTGATCACAACAGTATTGGCAAGAAAGCCCAAAATGTGCTCTTTTTTGGAGTGGAAAGATGTCAAAATTGTTTATAAGAGGTAATAGATACAGTTTCACTTCCTTGTTATTCTTGAGAGTAGATTTCACCAATGATAAGAACAGAGATTAGGTTGTTTTCAACTGTGTTATCACATTTTAATTTATCACAAACTCAGTTTTCACATTTTACTTTTCACTGGTGGTTTAAAAAGAGGTCCATCTCTTCTACTTACAAGTGCATAGAAGGAAAATAAGAAATCACATTGCGATGTCTCGTGATCATGAATTATACTCTGTCCAACCATTTAAAGTTTTGACAGCTAAATTTTTCATCCAATAGTTATATTCCGATGCATAACCTATTCAATTTCACACAACAATCGATTGTATTTATGAAGAAGTTGCAATTAATTTTACAAATTGATGTTTTATTTTTACTAGTTTTTTTTTTTTTTTAAATATATCCTTGCATCCATTATATACCCGTAATGGTGTGATGTTTTGGTCAGTACGAGTCTGTCACAACCACCCCTGATCTCCGGCGGAGTGGTTATCGTGGCAATCATATCAAAAAAATCTTAGATCATGGAAATTGGTCCACTCTTGAGTTTATCCCCATCATCACTAAAACGACTTAGTTTTTTATATATAAGTACCAATGTTAATTGTTTTTACATAATATAAAGACAACTTTTCATCCCTAAACAACACAACTTCAACATTTTGAAGATTTTCATTAAAACTAGGTACTAAAATAACATAAATGCAAATAAGTGTAAACAATTACTTGCAATTAATTAATTTGTAGCAAACCCATTCATTCCCAACTCTAGACGCGGTAAAATGTAACTGTTTAAGTAATTGTTTAAGTATCAAATATTTTAGTTTAACTGAGACATTTAAAGCTATTTATTGTTTTGAAACCATTAAGTGCCGACTACTTGATATTGCATAGATGGTGTTAAAAGCAGGTGCCAGCTAGGTTTTGTTATGTAGATGTTCAGCATTGACTAGAGGTTAATGTATGCTATACATTAATATATTCGCCTCCTAGAATGGTCTTTTTAATATTTTTGGCATCTCAAAAAGAAAATGATAGACACCTCATAATAAATAGTAACTGTCTTGTTTCCAAATCTCTAAAATGAAATAAAATCTAAGACCCTTCTCATAAAAAATATAGTTTACCTTTGAGTTCAATATACTTCTAACTAAAATTTTAATTGCTTTTAACAAAAACAGTTTCTCTTACAAAATAAAGCTAAAATATTGTTACGTGCGCGGGGTACAAATTAAATGCCGTTTACACAACAAAGAGGTTTATTCGCTCACCACAAACTAGACAACTAAATAACTAGCACACACAGTACTCTTCAACAGTTCCAGTCGCTCAGCAGTTCACAGTAGTCCACAATCGTTGCTTAAGTCGCAGGTATAACTCTCTTGGTTCACTTCGGTAAGATGTGTTCACTTTCGCTTTCGAAAATTAACTGATTCGTGTCGATAGCCGGGCGTCCTTTTATAGCTCTTAATAAGCGGGGTAGAATATACTAGAGCGTTCGAGAATAGTAGGTATTTACTGGGGCGTTCGAGAAAATAAGTACCTACACAGTCGTGCCGACGATAGAGGTGAATGCTCTTTTTATCGCGATTTGTAGGTAAAGTTGGTATAGGTAGACAAAAGGGCGTGTGATTTTGTATTGACTTTTCTGGATTTTTCTAAACGGATCGATAGAGTACTTCGACATTAACAATGCGTTTTAATTTCTAGAAGATTCGATCAGTAGTTTCCGAGATATCGACGATCGTTGTAACATTACCCCCTCTTAATCATGCTCGTCCCGAGCATCATTTGTTCCATGATATCGCGTCAACCTATCCACATGGACTACCTTTGGTTTTCCCCTAAGGCCCTCTTAATGCGGTAGGTGATGTCATTGATTCTTGTGACAACCGTATAGGGTCCTTCCCAGCGAGCTTGAAGTTTTGGAGATTTCCCTTTTCTGCGTAGCGGGTTGTGAAACCATACCAGTGTTCCTTCTTCAAAACCGTTGGTGTTTGCATTTCTATCGTACCGGGTTTTCATCCTTATACCTGTCTTCAAATTGTTTTCCCGTACCATTCTGTGCACCTCGTCCAGCCGGTTTTGAAGTTCACTCACGTAGTCCGTTACGGGCTTAGGACTTTCGGGTGGCGTGCCGGTTATTGCATCCACTGGTAGCCTTATCTCTCGACCAAAATTTACTTTAGCTGGAGTGTGTCCCGTACTGTCATGCACCGCAGATCGATAGGACATCAGGAACAGTGGGATGTACTGGTCCCAATCTTTTTGGTGTTCGTCGACAACTTTAGCCAAGTGATTTTCCAACGTCTGGTTAAACCTCTCGACCATTCCGTCTGACTGTGGGTGCGCTGGAGTCGTACGGGTCTTGTTTATACCGAGGAGTTTGCACATTTCTTGAAACAGAGCAGACTCGAAGTTCCGTCCTTGGTCGGAGTGGATCTCCATAGGTGCGCCATATCGACTGACCACTTCCTGAACTAGTTTCTTGGCTACAGTGACTGCTTCCTGGTTGGGTGTCGCAAATACTTCCGGCCACTTAGTGAAGTAGTCTTGCACTACTATGATGTATTTGTTACCCTCATCAGTCGTTGGAAAAGGTACAGCAACATCAATGGCGATACGTTCCCACGGTGCTCCAACGTTGTACAGCTTCAATTTTCCTTTGCTTCTTGTCGGCGGTCCTTTAACCGAAGCACATGCAGTGCATTTACGGCACCAATCCTCGACATCTTCCCGACAACGAAGCCAGTAAAACCGCTGTCGCACTTTAACCAGGGTTTTCTTGACTCCGAGATGCCCGCCAGAAACACCATCGTGGATGTGCCGTAAGAGTGGGGCCACCTTGCTTCTTGGTACCACTACTTGCATGGTTACTTCCTTACCATCGTTAGACTCCCATTTCCTATACAGGACATCTTCTACCAGAACTAAGCTATCCCACTGGGCCCAATAGCTTTTGGTAGTTGAACTGTAAGCAGATACATCACTCCATCGGGGTTTGCTTCCAAGTTGTTTCCAGTGCAGTATAGGTTGTAGATCATCATCATCTTCTTGCGCCTTCTTCATACTGCTTCCACTCCATTCGTCGTCAAGTCCATTCACCTTTATGACTTTAATCTCTTCTCGGGCTTCGTTCCTCTGACAATGCTTGCAATCTTCGACACACGGCCTTCGTGACAAAGCATCAGCATTGCCGTGCCCTTTTCCACTTCGGTGTTCTATCACAAAGGGAAATTCCTGTAGTTGCTCGATCCATCTTGCTACTTGGCCTTCCGGATTCTTGAATTGCAGCAACCACTGTAGCGCAGCATGATCTGTCCTTAGTGTAAACTCTCGTCCTATAAGGTACTTATTAAAATGCTGTAAAGACTTCACCACAGCGAGAAGTTCACGACGAGTTACACAGTAATTCCTTTCCGGTTTAGATAGCGATTTACTGAAGTACGCTATTACAACATGGCGATCTCCCTGCACTTGTGACAACACTCCACCTATTCCGGTGTTACTGGCGTCCGTGTCCACAATGAATCTACCTTCCCTAGTAGGATAACCCAATATAGGGGATTCGCACAATCGTTGTTTAAGCCTACTAAAAGCTTGCGCGCAATCCAGGTCCCAAACGAAGTCTCGTTTATCTTCCGTCAGTCGGTGTAGTGGTTTAGCAATATCCGAGAAATGCTTAATGAAGCGTCTGTAATACGCGCATAGTCCCAGAAACGCGCGAACCTCCGTTTTGTTCTCTGGAACAGGCCATTCTTGAACGGCTTTTATCTTCTCGGGGTCGGTTTTGACACCTTCCGTTGAGATCACATGTCCAAGATAGCTGACCTCCTTTTTAAATAGAGCACACTTCTTTGGACTCAGTTTAAGGTTAGCCTCACGAATCCGAGTAAAAACTTTTTCCAGGTTCTTCAGGTTTTCTTTGAAGCTACGTCCCATAACTATAACATCGTCCAGGTAAACCAGACAGACGTCTCCAAGTAGACCCACCATTACTCTTTCCATGAGGCGTTCAAACGTGGCCGGTGCATTACATAAACCAAATGGCATGACATTAAAATGCCATAAACCGTTTCCAATTCCAGTACTAAAGGCTGTCTTCTCTTTATCGTTCGGACTGATCTCCACCTGCCAGTAGCCGCTTTTTAAATCGATGGTTGAAAACCATTTCATACCACTTAGCATGTCCAGGGTATCATCGATTCTAGGCAAAGGATAACTGTCTTTCTTTGTGATATTATTCAACATTCGGTAATCCACACAAAACCTTGTACTGCCATCCTTCTTTTTTACTAGTACCACAGGTGATGACCACGGACTCGTAGAAGGTTCAATCACCTTGTTATCGGCCATGTCTTTAATCATAACTGCTACCTCCTCTTCTCTTGCCCATGGTAAACGTCGAGGTCTTTGTTTTATAGGCCTGGAGTCACCTGTGTCAATCCGATGTTTCACGAGCCCAGTCCTTCCACAGTCATTTCCGGTTGCAAAGATGTCTCTGAATTGTAGCAAGAGGTCTCCGGCTTGACGCAATTCTGATGCCGATAAGTTTTCCTTTGAATTCTCGAGAAGTTGCTGGATGTGATCTTCGGAGATTTGTGTACCGCCTTGTTTAGTCGTAGTGTTGTTCAGCCGCCTCAGGTACTTTACTTCTTCACATTTTCCAACCACACTATTCTTCTTCAGGAGAACTATTTCGTCACTGAGGTTGAGGATTCTCACCCTAGCGATTCCGTTCGGCATCAGTAAGGTTCTGGCTGTTATTAAGTTTTCATGACTGCCGGTATCTTCCACAATAAGACATCTTCTTTGTTCAGTCTTCGCAGGAAACCTCACTCTGACTAATGTTTCCGATTTAGGAGCTAACGTCGTATCCGTTAAACAGTAAAGAGTGCACGGGTGCGATCTTTGTAAACAAACTTCCTGATCAGGAAATCTCAGCACTCCTCTAGGTATATCCAAGACACATCGGTGATTCCTCAAGAAATCCAGTCCCAAAATGCAATCATCAGTAATATTAGCAATTAATACTGACTGGTGGTATATTTGGTCGCCAATTCTTACCTCCACATCTGTTTCACCGAGGACGGTCACTGGCTGGCCAGTAGCTGTCTGAAGCTGGCACCTCGGAGATCGTTTTTCCCACCTTATGGTGCGTTTCAGCAATTCCGGCCTTACAACTGTACGTGAAGCTCCAGTATCCACTGTTAAACTGCAAGGTTGATTGTCTAAGATGGCCTCGATGATCAGATTATTTCCATTGACAACTTGAGTTATTGTGATGGTTGGGGCCTCATGTCGACCAGCCAGCGCCCGCCCCGCGGCCCTGGCGACATTTAGTTTAACGGAACATCTTGATCGACTTGGGTCCCGGAGTCCGTGACCCTCCTCCGTTTCCTCGAAGGACACTCTGACTGGATATGGCCCCTTCCTCTACAGGAATAACACGTTGGGACATACCGTGGCTTCCTCTCCTCCTCAACTACCTCCTTGATCTCCCTGACCTTACTTATCCCGGCATTCTGCCGTACGGTTTCCACCTCAAGGGCATAAGCCAGTGCTTCTTTTAAGGTCTGGTGGTGACGCAACTGTACACTAGTTTTCACTTCTGCGTCCCGTATACCGTTTAGGAAGGCCTCCAGTAGAGTGGTCTCGATCATCACGGGTGTCGATGAGTAGGCCCGACGAACGAGCCTTTCAACCTCTACAGCCCATTCCTGGAGGCTTTCACCAGCTTTTTGTTTCCTCTCGCGTAGCTGCGCTCGGTAGACATTCTCCAGGTGCTTGTCGCCGTAGCGTGTGTCTAATGCTTCCATCAGGGACTCCAGTGTCCTTCCTTCAGGTGGCAGGTTTTCCAGTATTACTAAGGCATCTCCTCGTAATGCAAGTGTCAAGGCCATAAAAGACTCCTCGTTGCTCCAGCCTTTAGTTTTTACCAATATCTCAAATTGATACTTGAAGGCTGTCCACGAGGAGGTTCCATCGAAGTGTGGTAGGTCGAACTTCGCTGATGATGGTGAGGTCGCGACAACAGGTCCGCAGGTTTTTAGCCTGACAATCTCTCTTTCGAGCTCTTGTAAGCGGCCGTCCATGGTCCCAGTCTTCAAAGCCACTTCCTTACTGAGCATTTGCAAGCAGTCGTCAATGGTCCCAGTCTTCGAAGCCACTTCCTTACTCAGCATTTGCAAGCCGTCTTCGAGGTTCTTCACTTTATCTCCCAGTGCATGGATGCCTGCATCGATTTTACCCATGACAGCTTCCTGGTTGGCCTGTATCATCTCTTGCATGGAGGCCTGCATCGTCTGTCGACTAGCATCTTGGTTGGCCTGCATTTCTTGCAAGGAGGCTTGCATCGTCTGTCGACTAGCATCTTGGTTGGCCTGCATTTCTTGCAAGGAGGCTTGCATCGTCTGTCGACTAGCCTCTTGGTTGGCCTGCATCATCTGCTGTATAGAAGCCAATAGCGTCATCATGTTGATATCGGACGAGGTTCCATCTGGTGCTGCCGTAGTTACCGCTGAGATAGCAGGATCGGCCTGACGCCCTTCCTCTTCAAGGCTCCGTTGACGTGCAGCATCCATTTCCACTTGACGTCTGGTCCGTGGAGTACGCCCTTCGTCTTCACGTGGTAATAACGGCATCGCACTTCTGACACCAGTTGTTACGTGCGCGGGGTACAAATTAAATGCCGTTTACACAACAAAGAGGTTTATTCGCTCACCACAAACTAGACAACTAAATAACTAGCACACACAGTACTCTTCAACAGTTCCAGTCGCTCAGCAGTTCACAGTAGTCCACAATCGTTGCTTAAGTCGCAGGTATAACTCTCTTGGTTCACTTCGGTAAGATGTGTTCACTTTCGCTTTCGAAAATTAACTGATTCGTGTCGATAGCCGGGCGTCCTTTTATAGCTCTTAATAAGCGGGGTAGAATATACTAGAGCGTTCGAGAATAGTAGGTATTTACTGGGGCGTTCGAGAAAATAAGTACCTACACAGTCGTGCCGACGATAGAGGTGAATGCTCTTTTTATCGCGATTTGTAGGTAAAGTTGGTATAGGTAGACAAAAGGGCGTGTGATTTTGTATTGACTTTTCTGGATTTTTCTAAACGGATCGATAGAGTACTTCGACATTAACAATGCGTTTTAATTTCTAGAAGATTCGATCAGTAGTTTCCGAGATATCGACGATCGTTGTAACAATATAAAAGACACAAAGCTGATGTTTCAGGAAAAGCAACACACACAAAATATGATTCCTGCCGCATTTTGATATTGGTGTAATCAAGGCAAAGTTTAGCTGGAGTGGCTTGTTAGCAGTAGGTGAAAGCTTTTGTAGGTAGTAAAAAGTATCTAGTGTTACCTATACAAGTAATAGCAGATGAGTGAATAATAACTGAAACTGGGGATGGAATTCGTCAGAATGTCCATGTACCAAGGGCAGAGATATGTTTTTGGAGCTTGTTTCTTGTTATGCAACTGTTGGTGTTCAATAGGACTCAAATTCCTTAAAGATGTCTACCAAAACCTTTGTAAACTTGCAGCAGTTGTTTTTCAGAAATTAGATCTTGAAGATGAGGAATTTGGTTTAAATTCTGTATGTAGACTTCACAAACGTGTAGCCCTAGCTTCTTGTGGCACCTTAGATTTTTTTTTCAGGGGCAATACTGATAGCATGTACTATTGAGGCTAACAGAAGTGAGGAAAACAGGTGATTTTCATATATAAAGGTGTGAACCCTAACAACCAATTTTATTTTAATGGGAAGCTGTATAATGCACCTTTGCATATACCTAGTATTACGTAGATGAGAAATGTTAGTATTGCCAATCTGCGCAATATTTTCGCAATTTTAGGTACCCTACTATAAAATTGTATATGTGATGCCAACTACGCATTATTACGTAGGAAGTATACATTTGTATTGCTGCCACCGATTTTAATTTGAAGGTACACTTTGGCATTCAATGGGTTATAAATAGGGTAGACACATGATTAGGCAGTTTACATATTTATTTAGTCACGTATACAAGTTTACTATTACGAATAATGTAACAGTTACGCTCTGAAGCCGCTGTCAAAAGTAAAATAAATGGTTGGATAGAGTTATAGCATGCTGCAACCTATTATTTTACCTGCATGGTGTGGGGTCATGACCCGCCTTACATATTGAGTGTTTTATAAGCTAAGACATATTATAATATATAGGAGAATTTCGAATATCTGGGACGCGCCTAGGTAGCTCAGTTGGTCAGAGCATTCCCCTGTAAGGGACTCTTAAGTCGCGTCCTAGATATTCTCTTTTTCCGATCTAAATCTATAGGAAGAAACGTTTGATAGCAGGTGGGTCCCATTAATTTTCTTACGGTTTATGATTAGCAAATGGGTCCCACCTGAACATCAAACATGTTTCGGTTATTAGTGCAGCTGGGTCTATTGATTTTTTAATTAATAATTTTATCCAATCTTAAGCATTATGGAGTTGCACTATGGAGCACTAAACTATGGATACAAAAGTCGACGACGGCCTCTGTGGCGTAGCGGTAGTGCATTCGACTGCTACGTCAGGGGGCGCGGGTTCGATTCCCGCTCAGTGCAAATATTTGTGTGCATGAATATGTCTATTTGCATTGGTCTGGGTGTTTCTATGTATAATATGTATGTATTTAAAAAAAAAAAATGTATATAAGTATGTGTATTTGCATTCTGGAACCCATAACACAAGCTAGTTAAACTATGCTTACTTTGGGTCTCGAAAGCGTTGTGTAGAATGTCGTAGAATATTTATTTAGAATATTTAAATAAAAGTGCCAAGCTTGATGTTGATCACTACTGAATGATCGAATGACAAAACTTATGCCTGATTGATATCAAATCAAATACTTTCATATTCAACTGTATTATCAACAGGTATGCTTCATTATATTTCTGTTGTGCAATGGAGCAAGAAGACAATGAACTATTGACACTTGAGTTGATCCACCGCTATGTAGAACTCCTTGACAAATATTTTGGAAGTGTAAGTATAATGGATGTCCATTCTTTTGCTTAAATATTATATTACACTAGCTTACCCGTCTGCAGGGGTTCCTGTCAGCTCTGGGTTATCAGACAACAGTAGCTCCCAAAATAATAATATTTTTGGTAGCTGTAAGATTCAGCTGAATATGGTGCACCTCCCTGTAGCTTATCCAACTGTTTTTGTAAAACCGATATTATGTAAATAAACTAATTTGATTTGATAAGCCAAACAGCCCAGGCTCCAAAGTGAAAGTCTCGATCATTGCAAAGATGGTGATAAGGACAAGCTAGCCCATCCTGACCGTGGGAAAATTTTGTAGAAATTAAAAGTCGGATATTTCTCGTACCCATGGGAATTTTTGCATACAAAGTATGTATAAACTGGGTAAAATTCCAACGTCCTTCCCAAATTTCAAGTCAATCCATTGTCTTTCCGAGTTTCGCCACCACAAACATTCTGAATACAGATGTTGTATTTTTCTATACTGTGATGTGTTTGTATGTCGCAGCCATCTCGTTAGACTAATCAGCTAACTAGATGTGTAAGCCGTACATTAAGCTCCGCGGGGACAAGCGGAGCGAGCTGCTCATGGACACCCCGCGCCTCTATACGGATAGCTCTGGTTAGAAATATGGGAAGATACTGCACGAAGAGTGGTTCTTCAAGCTTCTAATTAGCTGAATAGTTTAACCAAATGGTTGCATGTAGTACCTACATGTAAATTCGTTTGGTCATGAACAGACTAAAAACATTTTCCATATCCGATTTATTGCGTTCCTTATTGGGAGAGGCTAATTGATTGATTGATCCATATTAATGTAGAAAGTTTATGTGTTTTCGAATCATATCAAGTAGGTAAACCCACTTCCAGGGCCAGGTACACACCAAGTGAACAAGGGTGAACAATAACTTGTGAATAAGTTTCGATGTCTTGGCTCACCGTGCCATAGCTAGTGAAACCACATTACCTCAATATGAATTTGTGTTAATTTGTATGTGAAATAACTATACCACACGATTTTGCCCGTCGTTTAATTTAAAAGAAATAAGATTAAATAAATAAATAAATAAAAAAGATTATTTACAAATATTAGTAGTAGTATAGTTCTTCAGCATAGGCAATATTTCTAATTATGTCTGCCCGCCTCTATGTCGCGTTATATCACCTGTACGCGCCTCTCTGACCATTTTTCTTTTTGCTTGACTTTTAAGGGTTATAGTATTATGTTATCTATCAAATGCTAATCATTAATTCGAATACCACCGGGTAGTTCTCGAGTTTAGCGCGTTCAAACAAACCAACTCTTTAGCTTAGAATTATTAACAAAAGATAGAAATATACAGACGGGTCTGTAGATTACAGATATTATTTAAAAATATCCCTGCTTTTTTCAAACAGTGAGTATTTGATTGCTGAGCATTTTTTCCTCAAACATTGCAGGTATGCGAGCTGGATATCATTTTCAACTTCGAGAAGGCCTACTTCATTCTCGACGAGTTAGTGCTTGGTGGTGAGCTCCAAGAGACCAGTAAGAAGAATGTTCTGAAGGCTATTGCTGCACAGGATTTGTTGCAAGAGGTCAGTAGTCAAGATAATGAGCTTGTTTAATCATACGGTTAAATCAAAATAATAAGTTATAAGGAAAATAGTACTATACTTAATACCAAAAATTCACTTATCGGTAATTTAGGAGATAGTGGTACATCATTATAGCCAGGGCCGTATTTCGAACGTCATGTGGGTGCCATTTGTTATTGTTTTGCAAAATATCAGTTAGCATTTTAAAATTGTTCTATGATATATTGGGATGTATACTATTTTATTATATACATATTATTAACAAACTAAACAATATATTAGAATCCATAATTTTATGTGTGCATAAACTCAGTATCTGCAATAACCTGTGCTGTGTTGTGCTGTGGCTAGAAGTAATTAAAAAGACTAGAAATGTGTATAATATTATTAACTTATTTAAAGACTATATGAAAAAAAATTAAAATGCATTTAAGTGGACCATAGAATTATGTATTTGCATTCAACTCTCAATGGGTCACCACAATTGACAATGTTCGTAACCCTGAAATACGAGAGTTAACAAAAGGATAATGAATGCAAAATAGGGATTAACAAACTGTTTTTATGGTTCTTTAAATATCCTACTAAAATGTATAATCTTGGTGGATATAGTTCCTTTCATAGATACTATAATAGTTACATGAATGATGATATTTGGGCTGAAATTGTTTATTGAGCAAAATACTGCCATAAGCCCAATAACGCAGATCTAGTCTCACATTTTGATGTTATATAAAATAATTATATTTTATGATATTACTAGGAATATAAAGTGGACCAGTTTTAGACAGTGGCCTCGGTAGTGCCTTTTCATTACGTATTAGATATTATATTCTTAAATGTACGCGTAGGAGCACTGCCTTCACATAATTTTTAATTCACACTTACATCTAACACATAAAATCTTCTATACAATTTTGAAATATAATATATATTTGTATATATTTCATAAAGTGTTGCATACAGTAAAGAATGGGTTATTCAATTAAATTGGGCTTCGAAAGATTTGTAAAAAATCATTATCTTATTAACCAAGACTATAATGTAAAGTTATAAAAAACGGTTTGAAATCTATATCTTATTACATATCGCAAATATAACTCTAATACAACAATATTTAATAGGCATACATGATACCTATGCTTTACATATAGCACAGATTCTCTTTTAATTGGTTATTTATATAGTTGTCTCCAGGCAAGCTAATTAAAATATAAGGAAACAGGACAAGCAATTATTTATTAGAGTGTAATATAATATTAGTACATATCAATATGATATTTAGAGTTATTTTAGAGAAGTCAATTTAAAATGTATATTTATTATTCTATGTCATATTATGTTTATTATTATGTATTTTATAAATACGCTTCTGGACACTTTTATCGAGCTGCAGCTTGTCTTTAAAATAAACTAATAACCTAACCTAACTAAATAATAACTGTAGTCTCAGCCTACCCTGGAAAGAAGAGGCCGTAAAAGTTTATCCATATTTAGAAAAAATGTGATACTAAATACCTACCTATATCAAATGAACGTATTCTCTTATGTTTCGTGCAATCAATTTAGTCTCTTGAACAACACCTAATCTTAGCCCACAAATCGATTACCTAGCCATTGACGAATTTATTTAGCACTATAAGTTAATCTAACTTTACATTTTTATAAAGAGAACTCAGGTCCATTGACCGATTTATTTGAGATTGTTATAATTCGAGGTACCGCCTAACAGTAGTCATCGTGTTCTAGATGAAAGTGTTTGATTGTGCGTATAGTTTAGCCTTGGTGGCCTGCATTCCTAGTCATCTTGAAAAGTGAATGGCAATCTCTTTATTTGATGGTAACTTAGTTAGGTTTGCTCAGACTGAGAACGCCACAAGAATTTAGAATATATACCCCTATGAAATCCCGCAGGGTACATAGAGATTTAATAACATCCACAGTTCAACAAAAAGAAATTCCGATATACATATATGTCAGTTTCACAGTACAGATTTTTCTGCCTTGATGTATAGTCAAAATCTCAGGGCGGTTTGATTTAGGTGTCCGAAGGCGTGAACAGTATTTAACTAGAGTCAACTACTACTTCTTCTTTGAAACTATAACACTCAATATTTAATACACCAGCAAAATTAACTAACTAATCCAAAGTACAGTAAAACGATCGGCGATTGACTTGGTTAAATTTAGAATTTTATAATCTCTAAATATTTTCAGTCTGTTTCATGGGAATTATTAATTAATTCAATTATCACTTCTATGTATATTAAATTAAATGTTCTTGGCTATACTAATTAGATAAAGGACTGTCACATTTGCGCACACGCCTTCGATAATTTTGAGAAATGTTGACGTTACGTGATTGAATTTGCCAAACGTATCTGTGTTAGCGGAAGAAATTGGTCATTAATGAAATCGCAATCGAAAAGATATCATATTAGTAACTTGCGTACTTGAATTTCTTTCACACGTCAATCGTCGGTTGTTGAAATACGAACTGCTTACAAAATTCTCTTTTACTTATTGCACTCTGCTAATTTTCTTCTTTGTTTTGGTGTGATATGCATGCATTGGTGGCGGTCAGGACCTGAACGATGGATTGTTACACTGATGTGTTGCACAACTCGGACATGAAACAAACAAGCTATAAGTTTTTGTATGTTATAGAGCCTTTGATGCATGCGCTTTACTTTCATTTAACTAAAATTCTATGCGTATTTTTTCGTTGCAGATTCGTATAATTTTTCATTTAATAAGTTTCAGTGTCTAGCATTTTTAATAGACATATATATATATAATTTTCAATCACACACACTCAATATGTTTATACATTTAAGATATAACAAATTAATCATATATAATCTCCAATATAGATCTTTTCATGCGTTATTATGTATTTTAGTAAGTAGGAAGAGGCGTCATTATAGCGTTATAAATAGTTTATCTTTATACCGTTGCTTCATATGTGTAGATAACTGTTATTATGGTTACATTGTACTGGGACGCTGCTTTACTGTGATATTTCTATATATTTATACATTCAGTTGCGGTATGTTTTAAATGAAGGTCTCTACCCATGAAATATAACTTCAAGAGGAAGTACCCATAGACGTCTTTAGTGTGGAAACTAGTTTCGCCAAACTCTCAAATATTATGATCCATCACGTCGCTGTTTTATGTTACAATTTCCAACAGAGAACAAACCTAAAAGTAAAGGTCAGTGAGTAGGTAATCGCGTTGCGAGTTATGTTGAATGTCTTTTTAGTTCTTTTTAGTTCTCTAAATTACACTTATATTTTTATTTCTCCTAGTAGTCATTAATAAACATTTATTTATTTCGTTTAATATAAAGCTACGTACCAACCGGTGTTACGATGCGTAATCGCAGCAAGCATGTCGTTACGTCATGTGTCGAAAATCTATGTACGGGCAGCTCGTTGCTAGCTTATTTCCCGTACTGACTGCACGAATGATCGCTGTTACATGTTACATTACGCCGTGTAACACCGGGCAGTTCCTACGTACTTTAATAATTCTACACAGTAAATCAGTGTCCCGTGGTAATGGTCTGGCTGTTCGTGCATTACTGTAATGAGTTGTTGAAATACAAAATATAATAAAACTAATCTGTTTTCTTGCATGTACCAAATTCCTATACCTTGCTTCCGTGGCATGAGTGAATTTCTTGTAATTGGATTATATTGTTGTTATTTTTAGAAACTTTTTTCTGCATATTTAATTCTTTTATTAGTCGTGGGATGTCGTAATTTTTTTTTGAAGTTTTAAAATGTTTTCCATTTAATAATAAAAGCTTAATATAAAGCTAATAAATAATTAGCTAATACTTAAGCTAATTTAAAGCTCATACTTATTATTCGATTTAATAAGGTACTATTAAATTATGAAAATACTGAAATTCTGTGCGTCAAAGTAAAAGCTAACGTTTTTTCACATTAATTGAAAAACTAAGTTTTTATAATAATACAAAGACTCATGCTGCGGATTTCCTGTATTATAACGGGGTGTGTCGTCCGGGTAATGTTCTTGAAAGCTATCTAACGCTTTCGTTTGGTGTGGTTTTCACTTAATAGCATGAACATATTAATATTTGGCCATCATTAACAATTTAGCTGCTGAAAACAGCATATCAATATTTAAAACCTAACTGTAAAAACTTTTCTATCGACTTTACACGCAGCCGATTTAATTAGTCGAACACTTGAAGGGGTTGAATCACATCATGATAAGCTATCCAAATGTATAAAAACGACACCTCTACCTCGATCGCTGGCCGACCACTAAGTGCACGCGTAAGGCTATACTAATCACTTTATCTCGGTATTACTTAGGTATATGAGTAGGTATCAACCTCAAAATGTTTTTATTGTTTTTTATAATATCAATTATTATCCTACTCATTCAATCGGTATCCTACATATTTAATTGGTGTCTCACTTTACAACTCCATTTTTTTTTTCTGCAATACCCAAATTAACTACAAGATGCACCACATTTTAAAGTTTGGCCCTGTGTTCAGTTCTGTTAGTTCTGCTAAAATTGTTTTATTTTTTTTGGTTTTACATAATTAGTTAAATGTCTAAGGAATCATTAGGTCATATTAAATGTGCTTAAAACATCAAGGCATGTTGGTTCATTCAACATCAAACGAAATTAGCTTAGCTGCATGTTTACGGCGTGGATTGTGTTAGGACGAGACAGTGGACGCGGCGCTCCGGGAGGTGGGTCTGCTGTGAAACTCGCCGAAGCCCGAAGACGCTGTCGACGACACTCCCGAAAAACTGCCAAGCACCACAGTGCAAAAGGACACACCTGGCCATGTTATATCAATACTATATCTAAGTTCAGATTTTTGCCATATTACAAAATTAAATTTACGATCTTATAGTCTGTTTACAACTTACATAGGTGTCTCTAGTCTATAACGTTATCAATTTTAAAGAAGTGTTTAGTTTTTTTTAATAGAATTACGCCCTTGGCACGATACTGAAGACTCATGTCTTTTCATTTCGACCAATCAAATAGCAGAAAAGTCAATCACATGATTAGAATGAGTCCTTTAATTGGTCGAAACTCTAAAGACACGTGTTAATAGTGCTACGGTGGACTATGCTAGTTTCAATTGGATATCGACAAACATTTTCATAAATATTGTAGTGATTTTTTACGATAATAATTTGCTAAAGTTTGTTCACGTTTTGCTATCCGACCCAACGGGGTAGGAAATATTGTAGTCGCTTGAGTGTCATGCCAAGCTCTGCATCGGCTGAATACACACTTCGTTCATTGCGTGCCATCGGGTCCCTGTTAGGTCTGATATCAATCGAGCTCTCCCGAATGTCTTAGAAAAATAAATAGGTAAAACATATCCAGATGTGATGATGAGTTAAAAATATTGCACAGAACCATCATGCAACAAAAATGAAGTTTTATTTCACTATTTTTATACAAAGGTTGTAAGCACAGAATTAACGTAAAACACATCACACATTTTTCACATTTTTTACTCGTTGTATGTCTACTTAAATCGTTGATATATATTGCTGGGTCGCCGCTGGACGCCGTGGAGCGTGCTCATATTATAATGATAAATCCCACATGCTTTCTCAGTGACGTCCACACGGACTAATTAATTACATTAATCCAATTTAATTACATTCGCTCTTTACCCACAGTTCGCCTTCTTTGGCTTGGTGTATACCTGGCATTATAAAGTAATATCTTTCTTTTTATTACTAAAATTTAAACTTTTAGCAGAAGTTAATAACATCTAATTTTATTTATAGACATTTTAATCTTTTTCAGAGAAAAATATGTTGAATTATAATTGAAGTTGTAAACAAGACTATATTACACTAAATTTTAATAATATTCTACTAAATAAAATTACGTTCAACACTTGTAAATACATTCAGCACTCGTGTCTCGAATTTCCTTGACCAATGAAGTGAGTTGTTTTGGTCACGTGAAAGATTTTCTCGAATTTCTTTGACCAGTGAAGCGAGTCGTTTTTGTCACGTGACAGATTTTTAATTGTTCGAAGAGCCTCAAGAGACGGGTCTTTACCGCCACGCTGGTGCTTCTTGGCTTTGAGGCTGTTATTTCTTGAATATTCATGCAGTCAATATTTTATTTATTGTGTGTCCATGTAAAGAATGAGCGATGAGAGATTTTTTAATTTTATTGATTTTCCATTTTTTAACATTAGGTAAGTATTTCTACTACGAGTATAACCACATTGCCAATGCAAATATTATTGGATCTACCAAAGTGGACCAAGGGGTTACAATTGATCTTGTATTATAAATTTATATTTTATTATACATTTGAATGTTCACCAGTCTTAAACTATGAGAGTAAAGAATGGAAGTATATGTTTTGTTTTCAAGTTTAGTTTTTTATGATTACTGTTATTAAGTGTTCACGAATTATAATTTATGTAGAACTGACGAATTATACATATTCATTATTAGTTCTATAAGTTATTTTAAAGAATTTATTAGATTATAATCAATACATGATAAAAGATTTATATTTTATTTTCAATACTAGTGCTTAAAACCAACTAATGGTTAAACTGCAATTTCTTTAATTATAGGTTCGTATGTTTACTTTATCTTTCTCTCATAAATATTTGTTCTATATTAATGAAATATAACGAAATAATAATAAATATTTATTAAAAAGTTCAAACCAGTTGTGCAAAATTACTAATAATGGTCAGCAATAATAATATGTCTTGATACCTTCCATTTATGTTACGAATTGATACATGTATGTGATAAAATATTGTAATAAAATAAATATATTTTACATGTTAACAATTTTTACTTTCAACACCTCTAGGTACAAATATTAATATTTATTTCAAATATGTTTGTCATTTTAATATATTTTAAAATGGAATGTACTTGGTATAATTTAGAACAAACCGAAAAGCGATTGCTCGGTCTAACGCGGCCACGAGCGACAATGGCTCAGTGATAACCCTTGTTGCAGGAGGAGACCCCGCAGGGCTTCTTCGAGGACCATGGCCTCGGGTAAGCGCCTGTCATCGCCCCCACAGCACCGCACCATATACGTATCCAGAAATCAGCATACCACATTACAGATGTATTTTGATATTAGATTTAGTAAACTTTTGATATTGTCGATATCGCTGTATCTAATTAATACTTGTACACGTTTGGCTATTTGTCCCTCCTACCCCACCCCCTCCCCCCACATCCCGAAAAACAAATGAGTTAATCAGTACAAAATCACTTCCAAGTCTTTTTCTTTCCAGAGGGTGCACAGCCCTCCATGCCCTAACTTACAATAAAATTATGAAGACAATATTTGCCAGTGACCCGTACCCGAACAAAAGCCCGTATATACCTACACTGAACGGCATTCTGTTTATCCAAAACGGAACTCTGTATCCCCTTCGCCCCGAGCGAAATCCTGCACATATGACCCACCTACTTCTGAGTAAGATTCCGTATATGCCCCTGAACAGAGTACCGTCTATTCCCGGAAAGGACTTGGAATTCTTTACCAGGACGTGTTTCCTTCTTCCAACAGTCCCGGGTCCTTAGCGGGATGTCAAAAAGCATCTGATGAGGCCGTCAAGCTGAGGGCCACCATTGTAGCATTTCGGTGTCGGTAATGGTGACCCCCATTCCTGAGACGTTACCTTCTGCTTACCATCAGGTGAGGTGAAATCATATTAACGTTACCATTATAAAAATAAATCCTATATCCGCACATTTATGCTCACTGCTCCAACGTGTACAAGGTTTTAGGTGACGTAATTACATTAAGATATATTGAAGTTTTCAAAGAATTAATTCGTTACAAAATGAGAAAACAAAAAATTACTTTTCAAGATATCAGCTGTCCGAAGTGTAACTGTTTTTAGTATGCTTTCACTATCATTTCTTAGTTTTGTTGCTGAGTAGTTATTTATTTTAATTTGTTTTCATGTCGGTCAGTGACGTCTGTAGTACCTACATAATATGACTGGTTCTGGATATAATACTGAGAGCCCTACCTGTTTATGATTTAACTAAAGAACTTGCGGAAAATAATTTAAAGATCGTTGAATTCATCGCATACATTTGTTTGCTTGTCTAACAGTAGATGTATATACAGAGTAATTTCTAATTAGTGTTATTTTCTTGAATCGTGTGATCTAAGAATTGACGCAGCGCAATATTCTAATGAATTAAGGTTTACCTTAGCAGACGATAACTGAAAGTAGGTCATACTGGTTTACGAACCAATGTTTTAGTCTACCAAGGTTCTATTAGTGACAAAAATAGCAATTTTTGTCATCACAACGTATAAGATTTAAAAAATCTGCATAGTTTGTCTGTTGTCGGTTGTCTCTGTTGAAAAATTGAAGCAGTGCACGCTTATGAAGACACTAGCTTCGTTCGTCGTTCGCCCGCGTGGACTTCTGATCTCGTTCTCGCTTCCCATAGGACCGTATTCCAGGGATAAAATGGTAGCCTATGTGTTATTCCAGAGTATAATTTATCCGTGTACCAAATTTCAACATTTCAACAAATTTTAACGTTTGAGTAACAAACATACAAACATCTTCAGAAACTTTCACATTTATAATAAGTAGGATTACACTGTGAGTCCATTTTTGTTTAGATCACACGGCTTATAGAAAATGTGCAATACAAACTAACTCTATTTAAGTTCCCTATCGTAATTGCTAATATAGTTAGAATTGAAATTTATTATCGAACGCAATATGGGCCCTATGCCGGATAGTAAGCGACTTCATACAATGTCTATCTTTTCGGATGTTATATTGCCGATGTATTAGAGAAAAACATCGTCTCAGGGGACGTTTATAATTGCAAAATTTAGTCAAAATTAAAAAGGTAATACTGTAATTAAAATTCCACTGCTATGGATAAGAAATTGGTATCTATTTAATGATATTGCATGTGTAAAAAATATTCAATTAAGTTAGTAAGGGCTCAGATAGTTGAACATTATCATTAAAATATATTAATTGTAATTTTTGATTTTCTTTCCAAGTAGTTCAACTATTTTAAAAGTTAAAAAAATTAGACAAAAATTTCCAATATGTTAATTGGTTGAACAGATAATTGAACATATTTTAGTAGACGTTGAGGTTTACTGGTTTTCTCATATTATTTTAGCGATTTGTTTTACCATAATACATTACATTGTGTCAGTATTACTAGACTAACTAACTGATATTAATGTCGACTATTTCATATTGCGTCCGATAATGTGTTTCTAGCTTTAGATTTGATGCAAGGCAGCTATTTTGTACTTACTTACTTTTAGGTTGTCGCACAGCTTTAGTTATATTATTACTGAAATATACGTATTATTAACATACTGTAACATGTTATTAGTGAATCCAGTTCTATCCTTAATTGTGTTCCATTCTACAACAGTTTGATGCCAAAATATTACCTACCTCGAGTTCGAAGTTCCTGAAAATACTGAATAGCAAATAAACTTTGGTTTGACTCCCAGCTATCGCTTGTGTGCCCCAATTTTGTGAAGATGTGCACCATAATTCGTAATGCGAAGGTTTACTTTCAAACTTGTTTTCTGTTAAAATAATCGCATAAATTATTTATATATATATGCGATTATTTATAATATATTAAATATTATAAATAATCGCATTGCACATCGCAAGTTTTAGCAATATTAGCCAGGTAAGTGTTAGGAGTGCTAAGTTGTTAGGACCTCAGTGCCTCGAAGAGCACGTTAAGCCGTTGGTTCCGGTGTACATACAAAAGCATACAAAAATGCGTTGGTTCTACTACGAACGCGTACGCACTACTGCGAATTTTATACAACAAACTAACTACTAATTGTTATTGTACAAATCAATTCCGGTTTGTTGGGGTCACAATTCTAACCTAACCTAAACCACTTTATAGTAATCAAATGTGTGGGGGGGGGGGGGGGGCATTTTTGAAGTTGAATGCTTCTTTTTACCATTCCATCGATAATTTATATACATAATGGTACAATTGAGAATTCACTATTCGCAGTAGTTCCATCATTTCATTATGACGTGTAAATGGTACTAATGCGAAAGAAAACTCGCTGTAGTACGCCTTAGGCGTACGAACACAAAAATGAGTGACATTTCGTTACGGGTAGTTGGAGGTCTAAAAATGGCTGACAACAACAGAACTTCGATATCGCCAGTGGGGGGTGGAGGTCAGATGGCAGTCTCGTCAGGGCAAATAACGAAGTTGGGCTGTTCCGTAATTAGACTGAGAATCGACCCCAACTTAGTTGGGCAAAGTTTCGTAGGATGGAGGATGCATCACTGTAAAAGACTGTTTGGTCTTACGTAATACTTACGCGAGTTTTGTGACTCCAGCTTCTATATTCAAATAATGATTGAGGTTCAAGGAAAACTCTCTGGATTGTATATTCCGTTATTTGAGTGTTTGGTGGCATCCTGTTCTGTTACTACATACAAACCCAACGATATCTGATATCCTCATCCCTCGACGTGAATTATGTAGTCGCTGTTACTGCTTCGAGTGTAAAAGTGAATGTCTCATTATCAGTGTTACGTCACAAACTGATGAAAACTCTAGAAACTAGATCATAACAAGTCGTAAACATAAAAAGATAATATTTTATTCACCTGTAGGTATTTGTACAAAATAATGAAATCACATCACAAGACTCGTTCAAACATACAACATACTCATACAAACAGATTCGGTGGCACACGCAATTTGTCACCTTTCAAAACGGAAGAAAGTATATTTCGTCACAGACAACTTTTATCACAGTTTTCTCCGAGTGGACCGATTTCGCGAGGAAGATGAGATACAGATGAAAGTAAGAAGTATTTAGTTTAACTATCTTCATTCAATAAATTTTAATCAATTACATATAATAAATATTTCAAATGCTGGTGAAGCTACTATCTACATAATAATGTCTACCTATAAATTCGGACCAAGGCTTCTTTCCGGAGACATATAGGTACACACTGAATCCGAAAAATTCGTGACGAACAGCGTGTATGACTAACTTCGATTGTAACAAAACACCTACGGAACGAACTGCGATCGTGCCATATACGACTGCAGCGGTTGGTTTAGCATTTAAAGCTCGATGAATAACGGTTATAGAATAGAATAATATGAGTATATTAAAGGCATATCTTCTTTTTTATAAAGTCTACCTTACATAAAGATGAAATGTCTTCAGTTATCAATTTCGACTCTTACTCGGTTAGCCAAATGATGTGTTTCAGGCTCTTGACCTTGTCACTTCATATAAGACAGACTTATAATAAGTCAGACAGGGCATACTCTGAATATGAATAAGCCTTTACTACAGGACTATTCATATCACAAGTTTCATATCTAGATTATATATTATCAGAGGTCTAACATATAAGCAGATACGTTTTTAAAAAAAATCGTATTAAGGTATTAATCAAATGAAAATTCGTTTTATTTCTATATAAAATGTTTATTATAGTATGATTTCAACTTACAGAATATATTCCCATTACAACATGACGTATAAAAGCAATAAATCCTTCAAAATTACAGACATATTGACAGTATTGCCAACGGACTTCAAATTGGGTCATTTTCTAATTTAAAAAATTGGTCCCATACAATTTTGAAATCGGTTGTTGTGTAAATGTAATATATAAATACATTGAAATTGACCTTAAAATTAAATGCGCCATAACAATGTAGATACAACCTGTATACCGGCATTGTGGCAGAATATAACCTTAACATAAATAATTATATAATCCTATATTTAGCATTGTAGCTACACTTCTGCAAAATGCTGGCTATTCTAGCAGG